>CM034154.1:661498550-662761914 GCA_019776745.2 Taxus chinensis
ACTCATAAAATAATGCATTTTCACGAGTCTTCTAAGTGGTTGAAATGGATTTTTTCCCCTTTGCCATTCGAGATCATATATCCTACCACCTAGAAACTCAAAGTTTTGGTCTTGGACCCAAAAGTGCACTTTATGTTTTAATTCTTCATTGAGTTGTTGATGTCAATAACTTGATTTACTTGGGAATACTTATGGAGCATGGAGACCTAGGTTGGGAGGTCCAAAACAATTTTTTTTCATGGAGTGTGATGTTTCCCTGCCCTTATAAGTGTGCCTCCACCTGATTGATCAATCCCACTTACCAAAAAGTAACATGAAAATAGAATTTGGGATTGTTTTATGTATTTTTACTCAATTCCTAAGGCCTTGGGTGCACGTTTTTTCCCCTCTCCATATATTTGCGTATGCTTTGGAAATGTCTCCATGCATTCTAAAAGTGTACCCTCTTCCAATTGGGGTGCATTATTGAAGTGACGTAGTTTGCATATGAGGCACATTTTTGTGTTTGTAATTGTAAAGTCAAAACTCCTACACTGCACTTAAGTGATTTTTTGAATTCCATGTCCTTCCCTCCAAGACCCCAAAACAAAATTATATAAATTTCACATGAGAAACAAAATGAATTACGTCATTTCTCCTGCCATTTGGCCATGAAAATCTAGTTGTGTTCCCTAGTTGTGCTCAAACAAGCTTTGCTCATATATTGGGTTCCCATTGCCAAATCCTCTCAAAAAATTACACATAAACTCCTTTAAAAAAAACCTTCAAGATGATGTATGATATAAGGGCTGTAACAAGATATTTTTTTTAATCTCCCACCTTGAGGGTTGTTATTGGAAATGCATAATTTTCCCAAATTCTTCCAAAACAATCAAAGGCTCATACCTTGTTTTTCCCAAGGCCAAATTACATGAAAATTTTACCCATGAACTATCCCTAAAAACACATTCACTTTGATCCATTTCTAATTTTCTTTATTGAAAGGATTAATTTCATGTGATTTGGTTCATTTTGAATTGCAAACCTCTATTTAAAGTCTCATTGTACAACCAAAACTTTTTTCCATTCCCTACAATTTCCAATAAGATATCTTCGTGAAAATTGGAGCATATATTCCTCTTAGAAACATATTTCAAATGAATCAATTCTCAAGTGGATTTAGATAATTATTTCTATAATGGTGATATAGTCAAGGTTGAAGTTTTAAAACACCATTAAAAACCCTAAAAGTGATTAGCAAAAGTGGAAGTTCATTCTCCAAGTTTCATTAGTATTCCCAAATCTTTTAATGCAACAAACTCATAACATGAAGTTCTACTATTTTGATTATGAACCAATTTTGGTCCTAATTTAAGAATATCTAGATGTTGGATACAATAATGTAGATAATATGGAATTTTAGGACCTAAAGAGAAGAATTGAATAAATAATCTATGTGATTTGCATAAATATTGCACTATATTGAAACCCTAAAAGTGCTTAAACCAGAAGGATACTTTTATTCTCTCAAGTTCCACACTTAACTCTAATCTTCTAATGTTCACAACATGAAATTCCAATATCTCGTTGGTTCTAGTCTATCAGAATATCTATATGTTAAGATAGAGCATATGTACTTTAAGGACTTGAAGAGAAGAATGGAAGAAGAAACATGCACTACACTAATATAGAAGTTTCCATAGTGTACTCTACCAAGCTTCCCAGCTCCTATTAACTATTCAAAACATAAATTTTGTCCTTTCTCATGCCAAAAAAATATGAATTGGAGAATCAAACCATCACCATAGATGATGTATCCATATTTTTATCATGTCTCTAGAGGGAATATCTAATGTCCTATGTATTTTAAGACCCAAGAATGCAATGATCTTGAGCAAGGAATATATTTTACTAGAGTGGGAGAGAAAATAGTCTTTCCTGCAAGGAGTAACAATTGGAAACTAGATGAAAACATCTCAAAATATCTCTCTCACCTTCCCAAGACCCTCTCTCACTTTGACTTCATTTAATACCATATCTGACTACATAGTCATGCTCAATAGGCTAATGGGAGAGGCATTCTACCAAATACTTCCATCCATGGATGTCTCATTTTATTATTATTGCCACTAAATAGACAGAAGATTGAATGGATTTAAATAATTAGTGACAATGTGCACTCTCAATTGATTAACCTTGAAAGGACCAAGAATTTCACAATGACTTCTTACCTAGTGTATGTCATTGTAGCTCTACAGAAGTTGTACTGGATTATCTTCTGAAAGGAAACTCCCCGAGAGGTGCTCTAGTATATCAAGTGTATCCATAATTTAATCTACATGAGTACAAGAGGTATTACACCCAAGTGAATGATACCTTCATTTTTCTCCTAATCATAAAAATGGAGGGGAATGTCGTCAATGTCAACGAAAGCTTATGATTTGATCAAGAAATACAGAGTTATTTCACATAGTTCAAGACTTTATCCTACATTCGTGTTAGAGGATTTGAAGATTCTCCCATGAGGCTTCCTTGATACCCGAGTGATAAGTTGATCCTCATTGAGTTATGTTGGCTATAATTATCTAAGGTACACCTGAATATGTTGAGAAAGAAAGAAGAAAGGAGTAACATTCCCAATTCACCCTGGGTATTTACTCTTGTAAGAATTCAAGTCAGATGTATGCAACATAAAGACTTCTCTAAGTCCATTCAATATACATGTTTACTTTGTAAGGAAATTATTTGATAACAAGTAATACATGGGAGATGAACACAAGAATTTTGGTATTGCTCATTAGCCTAAAATAGAAGATTATTGGGAGGATTGTGTTGATGAGATAGAAGTTAGGTAACGATACTTCTCAAGGATGAGCGTACAATAAATGAAGGACTATCGTCTCGAATGGGTCACTGAGGATATAGTTGATGATGCTAGTGACTTGTATGAACCTGGATAAATGGATTCCATCAACTTCACCCCTCTCCCTCCTATGGACTAGTTAGTTGTGGAGCCCATTGATTTCCTGGATCATCGTACCGCAACGAGTCCTTTCAAAGGTTAAAAAGATGGTTTCTTAAGAAGGTGTATGAACTCAATTCTCCATGGAGACACTATATAGCTTTACCTTCTAGTAGGTAGTCTTATAGGGAATAATAAGGTATATATCAGAGAATCATTAGTTCCTAGGAATGAAGACACCCCTTAAGTAAGGAAACTTCCCCAGAAAATATCTCTAGAGTCTTGCACTAAGTCTCCCCATAGGAAATTTCCAATGAAAAGGTATTATCAATATACTATTGAACCAAGGGAATTCATCATCTCTCCATCTAGGAACAAGTCTCAGGTCTTTCGAGCCTCTAATTTAATCACCTCTCAGGTCTCCTATGCTTCTTACATAGTCTTCATATGGATATTGATCATGGATCTTCTGTAGTTTATAGCCAAGCATTTGTCTCTATTTCCCCTGCACATAGTCCTATGTGATTCATGCTGCATCTTCTTCTGTATGGTATGTTTTTCCGTGGGTTCAAGACATCATCTTATTATGTATGGGTTCAAGACATCATATACAATTGTTAATGTACTATCACTAAAAAAAGACTCCAGTGATTGAAATCTCTCATGATATTTGTCAACTTACACCTACTCCCCATAAAGGTAATATTACCTATGGACTCATGAAAGATGCCTCAAGGTCTCAATTCATTGATTTTTCTCATCTGAGGAGGGAGAAAGACGAAATTTAAATGTAGATATCCAATTATGAGATAACTAGGTGCCCTCTTGGAGAACTAGGTCACAAAGGAGACATTCAAAACTTTAAGCAAACAATATGCCAAATTAGTTTCCCCAAACAAGAAATGGTCAAGAAACTCAAGAACAGTATGAGGGCCAAGTGCATGCATAGACATCATGTGTCTAAACCATATTAGACTTTTAGGCTCCTACTCGCAGTCATGTCTTAGTCAATTTCTCTCGTGAGTAAGTATGATCAAAATGCTCATTTAAGAATTCCGAGTGCTTTAGTGCAAGATGGGAAGGATGACCGAAGCATGGATTAACTCTATTATGTAGAAAAAATGCGATCTCCTCCTTGTGATGATAAAAATATACGAGGTTATTTACTTTTTCAATTGAGAAGGTGTGAGATATTTTCTCTACGGTCAAGATGTGAGGTTGGTCACTGGAATGATCTTGTGTCAACCATTTATGAGATGATTTTTATTGATCACAAATTATTTCTCAGTAAGAAATTGTTTTTGAGTTTGAAATATAATTGATCACAAACATTGATCAGGACAATTGAGTGGAAAATGATATCCCTCATCAACGCTGTAGGAATATTTTTTCCATACCATCTCAAACTAAAGCCAGGAAATCAACAGAAGAAATTAATGATCACTTGAACACTATGAAATGCCCTTCATTGCATTCTGAACAAGCATCATTGGATGAACTCTGAGAGCACTTCCGGAATATTGTAAAAGGGGAATTGTCTGACTCACAGTCCTACTGTGTTCAACTCATGGATACCCTTTCTCAGATACGAGGTGCCATTTCTGATACACTCAGAAGATCCCAAAATGGCTTGAACATTATATTTTAATTCAAGGGTCGGTTGATCATTGGCTTGATGTTATTTCAAATACCATCATTCCCTGTGGGAGAGAAGTTCCAGAAGTAGTGTCCAGTTTTAAATAAATGATGAAATGTCAAAGGATTTCTCTAATGCAACACGTCCAAGGATCTCCATCTTCACATGATTCATTTTTGGAATGATGTCTTCCATCTTCTTCTTTCTTCTGCCCCCTATTCTCTCGTGAAGAAATTAGTTTTTTAAAAAGTAACTTAGTGATTTTTTATTCTCGTTGAGGGGGCGCACTTTTTCAATTTAACTCCAGTGACTTTATATTCCACTTTTGTAAAAGAACTTTTCTTAAAATAAATAAAAATGAATTATTCTGGAAAGGAATATGAGCAATCATATAGGAAGATGAAAAGCCACTTGTTTTGGTTATAAAGTGGAGTGTTCTCTCCATTCTAAAGGATCAATTTTTACTCTATAGCATGTTGCAATTCTTCAATTTCCTACATAGCAAATTTCCTCCAGTCTCCCTCTTTTCACTCAATCATATTTATGACAATTTTGAAAGGACATGAGGACTTTGTGCCTATTAGATGAAATTAAAATCAGTGGTTGAACTTTGTGTCATTTTTTGTTATTGTTTCATATTATTTATATAGATTACATGTGTTTTCCCATGTCTTCTAATTAAAACTGGAAAGCTCTCCAGGCTGTAGTTAATGAAATATGAGTTTAAATCATTAATATAATTATCCTCCTCATTTTTCTATCTTTGTTTATCTATAATTTTCCCTCTATCTTAGATATGTTTGTAGTCACAATAAGGGTGTTTGTGCACATTCCATGATCTACGACCACCCTAGGAGATAGCTTAGTGTACATATTTTTCCAGCTTTCAATAAATAGGAGCTACACCATCTTAAAGCAGATGGACATAGTCCCATGAGAGTTGACAAAACCCACATTTTTTCCTTAACAAAATATTTTGCCAACAATTTTATATCCTAAATTCTCACTCAACGGTTCTTGTGCCTAATCTAGCTATTAAATCTATTCTAACCTAGCAAGAGCTTGGCTTGAAAAGAGGCAACTAAATTGCCAAAGTAAAAGAATATGATATAGATATCAAACCAACAAATCTTGTTCAAGGGTAAGGGCACCAAGTTGGGGGGCCAAAAGGGGGTCTTAAGTAGACGCATTTTTCTGAAAAATAAAAATCTTCAACTTCTACGAGTTATTTAAAATAGTTACACTAAAAATTGGAAGATGTTATAAGAACATGAATCATAGCATTTTGAGTCTAGTTTCTAAGCCGCTATTTTTTTTTTTAAATGGTTAAGTTTAAGTGGGTCAAATAACTAAAATACCAACATGTGCTCCTGTTTTTGTTAAAAAACATAGTAGACAATGTTTTGTGCCCGCCGCCATTTTTTGAGCACTATTTAGTATTTTTGAAAACCCTTAGGTAGACAAATAGATAGGAGCATCTAATTTGGGCTAGGATTTTTTTTTAGATTTTTTTAGCGAGTATTTTTTTAATGATTTTTCTAGTACAAAAATTTTAAATTTTGAAAAATAACGAAGCTCCGACCGTGCCCCCCCTAACTACCTAAAAAATATTGAAAATTAGTTTTTTTTAATACATATATATATATATATATATATATATATATATATATATATATACATATATATACATATATATATATATATATATATATATATATATATATATATATATATATATATATAGTCCTAGTTTGGGCCTAAATTTTTTTATTCAATTTCGATAGACATGCATAAACTCCAAAACATAGCTATAAAGAGGCATAGTTAGATGAAAGGAACGATAACCAAATCGTACCAAGCCAAGAACACAAATGCTAATCAAACACCACAATCTATAAGATGAAAGCAAGTCGCCAGAATAACTTCACATAAAACCTTTGCAAATAAATGAGAAGCAATATCATATATTATTATGGAACTCAATGCAATACATTGAGATTGGGTCTTGCTTAAATAGGCAAGGAATAACAATCTAAGAACTAGTCAAGGTCGAAGATTAAGCCATAAATCAAGGAAATAACTAGTCATCAAAGAACTAGTCAAGACCATAGATTTGGGAGAGAACTAGACATCAATGATCTAGTTAATACCATAGATCAAGGAAAGAACTATACCTAACTAGATAATATCTCCTAATATCTAAATAAGATAAAAGAAATATCCACACACATAGGTGGGTGAGGATAAATACAATAAAGGTAAATAAAGTACCTAGGTGAACATGAGCTAAGGTAAATACCTACTCTAACACCCCCCTTGAGTGAAGCTAGGGGCCAAAATAGATGTGGCATGTCCATAGTATGAGTCCCGACAACTAGGCCTGATGAGGTACTCATGTACAATAACTGAGAAAAAAGGGACACCACAAGGTACCCAAAACCAATAACAATAAAGTAAAGAGAGTAAAGACCTGCTCCAAGGCATCCCAAGAAACTCAGCTCAAAAAACTCGTACAATGCTGAAGAATTTTGGTGTGCATTGTGGTCTAAATCCACTGCTCAATCACAAAACTCAAATACAATTGACACTAGGTTTCACCAGAATAGCTCCATACAAGGAGACTGTCAATAGAGTGATGTCGAAAGTGCAAAAAAAACTCAAAACATAATTTGATCAACTGTTGTGAATAGGTGTGCCACGATCCAAGAACAATAACCAAAGCAACAAGGCAAGGACACAAAATCCAGAATGTCACAATCCAAGAAAAGCCAAGGTAACATAGGCATTCGTTGAGAGGACTTTACAGGCATGGATCCTCCACCATTCGGTCTCTTGCTCCACTTTTTATACCTTCAGCATTGGGATGCTTCTTGTTTTGAGTATTTTTCTTTAACAGGTGAATGATTCCGCTAGTGAGACCCATAGAATGGAGCATGCGAGAACTGAATGCAGTGGTATGCTTCTTAAAAAATCCATGCAGCTGAGCAAAAGTAGGATACACAACATGTGGTACTGTAATAGGCACAGATGTGGAAGAGCATGCAGTAACAAGCCTCACAGGTTTAGAAGCATCAAAAACAGGTTCAGGCTCAAAGACTAGCAGATCAATGTCAGTGGGTACAAGAGCAACAACTGCAAGTGGACAAGGAGCATGGATATGGTTGTCCACAATATGATGGTGATGTTGTAGGCTAGCAAGTTTGTTCTGCAGGGAGTGTATTATTTTATCCTTATCGTGAATGAGTGATTGTAGAAGAGAATTTCACTTCTTGAGCGATCTATTCTCTTCCAAAAATTTTACAATATCCTGTTAAAGTCCACACACTTAAGAGAAAAACATATCATTCTCATAATCTATGATAGATATAAAATGTAACTCCCAGAAGTTTAGGACGTCGGGCTCAGCCGAAATTGCGTCCACAATTGATTACAACACTCCTCCATATTTGACACTTTATAATTATAGTGCAAGTCTCAAAATAAATATTTCCAATGGAAAGAGCACGAAAAAAAATACACTTTCGTGAAAAACAACACTTACAAGCTTTTTAATATTTTGCTCTGTTATTTATTTTAGTTGCCACTAAAACAAAATAAATTGTTGTTGCCTTCACCACACATAAAATTAAAGGGGGTTGAAGCTAAGCACCTACTAGTAGGAATCACAAGCTTTAAGCCCTTGTATTACCATACCGTATGACCAAGGGCTAAGAATTTTAATGGGTTTTGCACAACTTACTATTATGGGGTGTGTCGCGTGTTTTCGAGAAAGTCACATCCAACTGCCTCTTCTGGTAAAAAATACTATTTCTAGACTATGTAGATAGTGACCTTTGTTTGCTGAAAATAGCAACCTGTGGATTTCACCTTTGTTCAAAAGCTTCATGCGCCTTATTTCCTGGTTCATAAGTAACATCCTTCTTCAAGAACTGGGTTAATGGCTGTGTAATCTTTGAGAAATTCTTGATGAACCTTCTATAGTAACCCACATGGCCTAAAAATGATCTCAACTTACTTCTATTCATAGGAAATGGTCACACTTTGATTTTTGAAACTTTATTAGGATTAGTACCAATACCATCTCTGGATACAACATGCCCTAACAAAACACCTTAGAACATCCAGACACACTTTGTAGGGTTTAGTGAGGCTTGTGTTTCATCTAACCTTTGAAATGTTGTCTCCATCTGGTGCAGGTGGTCCATCTTGCTCCCATATATGTAAGAAACATCCAGAAATACTCTAATGAAGTTCCCAATGTAGGGTTCAAACACACTATTCATCAAACGTTGGAACATTGCCGGAGCATTACACAACCCAAAAGGCATAACTCTATAAGTAAATGTTCCTCAAGGAGTGGTGAACATGGTCTTCAGCTGATCTTTCTCTACTATACAAACTTGGTTGTATCCGCTATATCCATCAACAAAACTATAGCACTCCTGGCCAGCTACTTCGTCCAAGATTTGATCTGAGAATGGAAGAGGGTAATGATCCTTCTTTGTTGCCTTATTGAGATTCCTATAATCAACACAAATGCATAGCTTCCCATTCTTTTTTATTGAGATCAAATGGGAGAAACCCATTCCGAATTCTCCACAGCAAATATGAATCCTGCATCAAGCAACTTATCTATTTCTTCTTGTACAGTCTTGGGAAAATTAGGATTCATTCTATATGGCATGGCTTAGCACCATCTACCAACTCAATAGAATGTTCTACCCAACTTATTTGACAGAGTTCCTTGTAATCAAAAGTGAATAGATGTATGTACCTTTGAAAGAGCTGGAGGTAGGATTACTTGTCACTCTCCATCACAGCATCACCAATCTTTATTTGTTGGAGACAATCATAAATTTCTTCTTCAGATAATTTTATGGGTTCATGAGTTGGTGTGACTGGGAGGATATCCATGACCGAAACATCAACCTCACTTTCTTTATCTTTTGTGTCCACTTCACTGGTACTAGAGTATTCATAGGATGTCCAATCATCAGTTTCATCACTTGAATCCACAGGTTCTGCCTTATGATGCCGAGGGATCACATTTATCTTCACCCTCTTTCTACCATGTCCAAGTGTCATGAATCCTTCATTCCAGTAGTTTCTTGCATGAACTCTCCTTAGCCATGGTCTTCCCAACAACATTGGGTACGTAACAGTACTATTTTTCATCACCTGAAAGTCTACCACACATACAACACCCATAACAGATATTGCCACATTTGAAACAACACCTTATGGTTTAGTTTTTCCCTTATTTAATGACCTTAACATAAGTGTTGAGGGGTAATCAACTTTTAAACCCAACATATTCATTACAGACTCAGTCATTACATTAACCGCAACACCTACATCAACTAAGACATCATGAATTGAAATACCATTACATAATACCTTAGCTTGTTGAGTGTAGGGATCCACCTCTACCTCCAAAACAGGGACCTCAACCTCCTTCCTTCATTGAGCATTGAGTCCACTTCACAGCCCCTGCCTCTTCTCAGAAGACATAGCCAAGATTTGACCATATGTAATATTTGTATGCCTTTTGGATAGATCTTCTAAGATGGAGTATGGTCCTTGTCCTTTTGAAATTAGAAAATCCAACACACCCAACTTTCTTCTCCTATGTTTCTTACTAGTTTCTCCTTTCATTTTCTTAGGATCATTTCCATCTTGGTTTTCTTTTTATTTCTTTCTTTTTGTTATAAACACATCTACTTCATTATTTATGCTCTTATCTACTACATCAAAAGAATTCATAGGTGCTTTTCCTTTATCATTATCTCTTGTACCAGATGTAGAAGCTCTATCTAGACAATTATACTTATAATGACCCTTTTTATGACAACCATAACATATAACTTCATAAATATTTCTTTTTGGACCTCTATCTCCTCCCTTGAGAACTAAATTATTTTCCTTGAAGAAGATTAATAGTTAGTTGGCCCATCTTCCTGAGCAGATCTTCATACTCAGTAGATGTACTAGGAGAAATATTTTTGCTCACCGAGAGTGGTTGTGGATTTTGGACCAAAGGTGTTGGTGTAGGCTCTACTTTAGCAACAATTTCTTTGGGCTCTTCTTCCATGCTTTATTCTTGCCTTCTTGCAATCTCCTTTGTTTGTTCGAGGGTTACTGGGTGGTCATACTTCACTCATTGTCTTATCTCTGGCTTCATCCCAAGAATGAAGTTCTTACAAAGGATATTATCCACGCCATTCATCAACCCATCTGCTAATCCTTACTTCTAGATTTGGGCATCGAGCTTCCTCCTTAGCTCTAGAACATGAGCATGATAATCCCTTATCTTCTCCTTCTCTCCTTGGGATAGCTTTGTGATATCGATCATGAGATCTACATATTTCTATTGTTCACCAAATTCTTCAAGAAAACTTTCAGTTAATAAATCCTATGAATTTTTCACATTATCACCTAGTGTTTCAAACCATCTAAAGGTTGACCCATCCAAAAAGGTAGGAAAAAAAATTCAGTCCATTGTTCCCTTCTTATAAGGCCATTACAAATACAAGATCTTTTAAACTCTTGAATGAAAGAGGAAGCATCTTCATTAGATTAGGCTAAAAAAACAAGAATCTTCTCCATTTTCAAAAGTAACCACAGTGAAATACCAACCCACAAGTACAATCAACAAGACTTAATGTGCACAAATAATTAGAATCACGATAATAGAAAGTGCCTTTACACCTTTCTTTAGTAAAATAGAAATGACCACGGTAAACTATGGTAAAACTTGACTTGATGCGGTAAAAAAATGACTTTACTGTGGTAAACACTATTCATAATAAAAAGTGAAGTTACTGCAGTAAATACTATTCATGGTAAAAAGTGACTTTACTGAGGTAAATACTATTCACGGTAAAAAGTGACTTTACTATGGTAAATACTATTCACGGTAAAAAGTGACTTTACTATGGTAACTACTATGCACAGTAAAAGTAAGGTTACCCTCCAAATGATTTCTGACTAAGTGGGAATATCTCTCCAGAAAATCCACCAATGAGGAATAATCCTGGCAACAGAACCAAAATGTCATCACCAATCTAGCACTATGATAATTCTTCATCGGGAACTCCTCATGCTATGATTATTTACTAATGCACAACTTTTAGTTTGGTGGATGTAATCTGGAAACACAACAACAAACATAACACAAGAATACCATAGACTATGATAAGAAGGAATGATGATAAATCTAAAATATCAGTGTAAATTATAATATCAACATGAAATTGTTACAATCTCACCCATGAGGTACTTCAAGTGTTACTGACTTCACTTGCCTTCCAACAATAACTATTGGAGAAACTTCACAATTACACCTCTTAATAGATTCTTTAACACACCTTCAAAATGATGGCTTTCTTTACACACTTACTCATACAATATTTCTCACTACTTCCTTCTATGCTAAATGAGGGGGGTGACCTCTCTATTTATAGAACTTCCAGGCTTATCCATCTTATCTCTAAGATAGGATAAGAAATCTACTTTGAAGAATCATATTCCATACCTTAACTCTTATCTGTACATGTAAGCTTATTTTTTAAGATAAGATAAACCTTATCATTTCACATGGGTTCCACATTTTTAGACTTTTTACAAATAAAATAAACAAAATATTTATGACCTCGTTCCTTGTCCTTATTACCAATATAATATTTCTAATTCCTAATCATGTAGTCCCTACTTCTCTACTTACCCTAACTTTGACATTTTAGCATTACCGAACCACTTACAACAAATATTTACTTTTTATCACAACATTCATATTTTACTTTTGACTATCACCGTACTATACATTATTGGCGGTGTCATACCAGCAACGCCGTTATCTTCTATCGAACGCTACTACTACTTATACTTAACAACATCCTATTCCTAATACATACATTAATGAAATAGAAATTACAGAGGAAAATTTTAGTGTTGACAGATTGAACTATAGTTTCTGAGGCAACACCTTTCATATAGGATCTTCCACCCACTAGGCATCACCATACACATTCTACAGGTTCTGGCCTTTTGTGTCATGTAGTTTCTAAGGATCCATAGTCTTTTTAAAAGGCTCATGGGATACATGAGTGGGATGATGTGATGTCAGTTGAGTATTCTTCTTTGATGAATAATCATATTTAGGATTTGGTCTCTCTTCCTAAAGGAAGAAAGATGGTTAGGTGTAAGTGGGTATACCAAACCAAATACACAGTTGATGGGTCCATTGAAAAGTATAAGGCTCATCTTTTTGCAAAGGTTTTTTCACAAGTTAAATGTATTGATTACTGTGAGACTTTTACACCCGTTGCTAAGATGGAATATGTATGCCTTGTACTTGCTATTGTTTCATCACATGGGTGGAATATATACCAAATGGACATGAAGAGTACCTTCTTACATGGAGATTTACAAGAGGAAATATACATGGAGAAACTTGTTGGATATGTTACGGATTCTTCTCTTGTTTGTAGGCTTCAACAGTCTCTCTACGGTCTCAAACAAGCCCCTAGGGCTTGGTATGAGAAGATGGTTTCTTTTATTCTATCTACTAGTTTTTTTTGTTGCCACTTCAATCATACAGTGTATCTACAACATGTTGGTGAGGATATTTTGATACTTGTCTTGTATGTTGATGATCTGTTACTTACTAGAAACTCTTCTTCCCACATTTAGACTATTCAAAGGGCTCTTTCTACACAGTTTGAAATGAAAGATATTGGGTTATTGCATTATTTCCTTGGTTTGCATATTTCTTAGAAAAAATCAGGGATTCATTTGGGTCAGCAAAAGTACACCCATGATCTTCTTCATTACTTTTATATGGTTGATTACAAGCCAATTCCATCTCCTTTTTCAGTCTAGGGTTACTCTTCCACATGTACCACTCCACTTTGTGATCCAACTTTTTATAGGTAGTTGGTTGGAAGTCTCATGTACTTAACCCATACTCACCCTAATATTTAATTTACAATGGGGCTTGTATCTAAATTTGAAAATTCTCCTTGTAGTAGTCACTGCCAGGCTGCTAAAAGGATTTTACACTATTTGTAGGGCACTTCCAAGTTTTTCCTACACTACACTAGGGGTTCTACTCAGTTGGTTGGGTATATAGATTCAGATTGGGAAAGTTCTATTGATGACATGCATTCCACTTCTGGCTATATTTTTGTTTTGGTTCTTCTCCAGTTTCTTGGGTGTGTAAAAAGTAATAGGCTATTACACTTTCATCTTTAGAGGTAGAGTACAGGGGGTAACAGTTACAATGAGTCAACATATTCTTTAGATTTGATAGTTATTGACTATTGGGCCCCTAAATTTGGCCAAGTACAAGAAAGTGTGTGTGCGCGTGGGACCTAGTTGAAGAAGGACGTGCAGGTGGAAGGTGCGTAAGGCAAGAATTTTTTTTAACTTAGCCATATTCGGCGTCCTAGGTAATACACGAGAAAAGTGTAACCCTTCTAGCATGTAGAGTGGATAAGGTGCCATCTTGGTGACTATATAACCAAAAAGGGAATATTCCATACATGCGATGGAAGGTTACAGAAGAACATCATTGCATAGAATGGAGAGCTTGAATCAAATGAGGCATACTCCATTAGAGGACCACATGGACACTTGGTGACCAATCTACTACCTTAGAAGGCATGGCGGTGAAGGCATGAAAGATATATATTGAGGTGCGTGGATAGCTGAAGGGAGCTATAAGATAGAGAATAGAGATAGAGGCATATACATGGAGTCATCCTGGGAGAAAGTAGTGTGCTGGAACAGAGGCAAAGCCCTGGAGAGATCTTATCTAGGATTCTATGAGTTGGGATTATGAAATTTTAGAAGTGATGGCACACTTAGAGGGATGGGTCTGCATTCTTCTTTGTAATGTGATGAATATAGTGTAGTTTTGATGTATGACTTGGCTCTGCATGGTTATATGAGGGTCTGTTATGACCTCAAGGGATGTAATGTGGTTATTGAATGTGTTAATATGAATATAAGGCTCCATTCTAGATCATATATATGTTCATGAGTATAAACCTTATGCATTTCCTTTATGAACGAATCTGTTAGATATGTTGTTTGCTATTTCTCTTTTTTGGATGCAATGAGATGACAACTCGTCCTAGGTTCTCATAAGAATGCATAGTTATTTTCTATTCACATGTGTTTGAATATCTATCATAAGATGATGCACTCTCATAAGACTCACATAAAGGAGAGGCATTCGATCATCACCCTTGTGTGCCTCGGGTGAGCACCTAGCACCCGTTGGGTGATAGGCCAACGCACATGGGATTTTACTATTAATCTAATGGTATGAAAATGACTACATTAACAGAGTTTGGATTCCCATAGGATTCACTGATTGTAATTTGGTGTGAAAAAAAAAGTGCAATTCACATTTCTCGCAACCCAATTGAGCACCAGCGGACCAAGCATATTGAGATGCACATCCACTTCATTCGTCTCCACATTCAAGATGAAGTTCTTTACTTAGAGTACATTATGACTTAGCAGCAGGCTGCAGACATATTTACACAGCCTTTTACATCACCTCACTACCTTGAGTTGTGTGGAATGCTTGGGGTTTCATAAGTTGTTCTCAGGGGGTGTTCATGAGAACATCTTCCTTCTTCTTCTTTCTCTTTGTTGTTACAGGTTTTTACCTTCTTTTGGTGTCCTGAGATTTTTCCCAGATATATTCTACATGAGTACCTCATCAGGCCTAGTTTTTGAGACTCATACTGTGGACATGCCACTTCTATTTTAGCCCCTAGCTTCACTTGAGGGAGGGTGTTAAAGTAGGTATTTACCTTAGCTCATGTTCACCTAGTTACATTATTTATCTTTATTATATTTATCCTCACCCACTTATGTGTGTGGATATTTATTTTTATTTATTTAGATATTAGGAGATATTATCTAGTTGTTAGATATAGTTCTTTCCTTGATCTATGGTATTGAATAGATTTTTGATGTCTAGTTCTCTCATAAATCTATGGACTTGACTAGTTCTTTGATGACTAGTTATTTCCTTAATTTATGGCTTCATCTACGACTTTGACTGGTTCTTAGATTGTTATTCCTTGCCTATTTAAGCAAGGCCCATTCTCAATGTATTGCATTGAGTTCCATAATAATATATGATATTACTTCTCATTTGTTTGCAAAGGTTTTATGTAAAGTTATTTTGGTGAATTACTTTCATCTTATTGATCGTGGTGTTTGATTAACATCTGTGTTCTTGGCTTGGTATGATCTAGTTATCTTTCCTTTTAGAAGAAGTTCTTCCCATCGAGGGTCAAACAATATTAGACAACTATGAGATGTCAATGGAAGAAAATATACCTAGCTTGAAGGATGGAAGACACAAAATATTTTACTTGTCAACTTGCATATCCAGTTCTAGCTTCTGTCAACTTTATCATCTATTCCTATAACTAATCCTTTCAGATGATTGCATGTGTAATAGCTGATTCATCTAGCCAATTTGTCATAGTTCAATATTTACTTCTGATGTAATAATAAAGATGATACCTAGTAATATCATAACCAATTTTCTGGATTGTCATTTGTAGGGAATAGTCTCATACCAATTGATTGATTGAAAAATGTTAAGAGAAAAAATAAAAAGACTACACGGAAAAGGCCTAAATATAGTGGAAAATGAATTTTTGGCCATAGATGTTAGCTAGACTCCGTGACAAAAACGGGAAATTTTAAAGTTTGTGCCTTATGTACATAATAACTGAGTGTGCATAACTATGAAAATAATTGATGATGATATAAAAGTAAGTCACTAGGAAAATTTGGAAATGGAGAAACTGCATTCACAGCAATCTGTCTAAGACGGGTTTACAAAGGGAAATTCACCTACAAGATGAAACATCCATCCCTTTCCTTGTGAATGATCTTATGAGTTTGGAAAGGCTGAGATGTTTAATCGATAGTTATTCCCAAAATTATCTAATAATATTTCTTTACAGAGGTAGTTTTACACTACTTTCATTAGTTGATTCCAATCTATCTGTTTTTTTTTATTGTTGAGACACATAGTCAAGAAATATTTTTGAAACAAGACTAGTTCTCATATGAAGAAAGGTTCATTTCCTAAATTTTAACTTGTAACAAGTTCTTTTGTAGAATAGGATCATTGAACCATAAATAAGCTGACTTATACATGTTATTATTTATGTATAAAAATAACAAACTCATCCTCAGGAATTTAATTCGATTTACAACCCTTTTAATCTTGACGCTAGGACAACCCAGTTCAACATTATTATTGACAACTTCAGATCATTTTATAAATATGTTTATCATGAGATCTATTTTTGATTTCCATGGTTTTCGTCTTATTTAACAATACTATTAAGAATTATTTACAGTTATGATCATCATATGAGGAGAACACGGTCAAATTTAGAACTCAAGGAGTGACAATCATCATTCATATTATGTTAGTCGTGTGAATTTATAAAAAAACTCTCTTATAAGCCCCATAAATTTATAAGACAAGTAATGGTTTATGAAGTACAGGACCAAAAACTGAAGAAAGTAACCGTGTAAGGCATGGGGTCTATCTCAACACGAGATACAGTAGTCAGAACTAGGTATGTTAGCCATGTGCATTTTTAAACAAAACCATTTATAAGGCCCACAAATTTATAGGAAATGATACCAGCTAACATAGAGGGACTATTTTCAAATGGGTAATAACCAAATAACCTATTTAAAATGTTCACGGTGACATCTAATGCTCCACAATTTGTAGTTATCGTTTTATAACTAACATACATTAGTTTTGATGCTTAGTCCAGCCAATGATGGCATAACCTAGTGATCATTAATCCACATCAATAGCTCCAAAATTTTGTCCACCAAAGGGTGGTTCAAAGAATATAATCTTACCCTAGAGGATGCTAAAATTGAGTCCCAAGACAGAGAGGCCAAAATTGATATCATAATTACCATATTACCACGAAGAGCATTATGCTTTTTCATTAAGATTTCATTTTCCATATCATGCAATCGATTATGAATTGATTAATGTTTGTTTGCAATACATATTACATCAAAATAAATAGCAGTGGGTAAGAGTGATGTAAACCAAACTGTAAGATCAGTTGGTAAGTGATAGCCTTTTAAAGTGTTGATATCGAACTTACCATATTACCACGAAGACCACTAGTTTTTTTAATTATGCTTTCATTTTCCATAGTAATAGCTCGATTATATGTTTATTTGAAACATATCTTGCATAAAAGTATCTAGATGCGGGTAAATACGATGTAATCCTAGATGTAAGATCGATCGGTAAGTGGTAACCATAATATTAAATGTTGTATATTTCAATTAGTTAAAATTTATATGCCATTGATAAAAATAAAAATTATTTACTTCCCTAGAATTAGCCAAAATAATTACTTAATTATTTTTTATATTTGGAGGGATTGCTATATGAGAAAAACGCAATCACCCTCTAAGGAGATGTCATTAAAGTTCAACAATGAGACTATCAACTTGCGAGGTGGCCTGAAATAATTTATAAAGTCATTATCAACAAAATTAATGAATGAATTGAATGTAGTACTCACTTGGGGAAAGTAACATTGCAATATGGTCGATGGAATTAAAAAAAGAGATAGAGAAAAGGTTTGGAGTAGAAAAGATGTTTCCTATAGTTCTAAAGACACATTGTGTATTATATTAGGTACAAAGGGAAACCCTCATGAACATCTTATGGTTGGGATGAAAAGGATAGGATAATATTGTTCAAAAGATATGTGGTTGATGACCAATTTGTATAAATACTTATCACTAATAGTTTCTCAGGGATTGAATGTGGTAGAGTGCATCAAATATTTGGAGTGAGAAAATGTTAAATAACGACTTATCATTTAAATTTATTATTATGCTGGTATTGCTTAACATTGTAATCAGAAAATAAGTTCATACATTATTATGATGGTTCTGCTTAACTATTTTGTATGCCGAGATTGTACAAATATAAGTTAGGAGTATTTATATTGTCACTAATTATAAGTGTATAATATGAGTGTATAAGTTATGTATGTGAATTAACCAATTTTATTAATCAAATATGTTTTCCTAAATTAATTATGAGCATGCTTGAATACTATTAATTGCTTCCGAAATTAAAAAAATGTATACCATACTCATATAAAATCAAATAACTACAATACATTTTGTAAAGATTCATCATCCTGAAACATTCCATTTGATTTCAAAAATTTCTATAAAAAAATTATTCCTAGTACAATAAGAAATGAGGAACGCCCCTTTGATTTTATACTTCACCACCTACAACCATTAGTTTTTTGATATAAAAATAACAAAGGAGACATGTTTTTTATTTTTGGATTGATTCATTGTCCTCAACCATTTGATTTTTTTTTCTACATTTCGTTGGGGTTAGCACACCGGATGTACAAATAATATATCAGATCTAAGCATACATGCAAATAAAAGATGATATTATACCAGAAAAAATATACAGACCAACAGATATAAATCAACACTAGATTTAACATGGTTCACCCAGTGTGGGCTACGTCCACCAAGAAACAAGACAATCTATTATCCAAAGCTTTGAAAAGATATACAATGAAGATTTACAATCTTCCACACCTCTCAGATGTACAATACTTTCTTTCCTCAAGCTTTTGCTTCATCACCAAGAATTCTCTCTCTCACCAATTTTTGCAAGTTCTTTCTAATTCTTGTTAATCATTCTTACTTCTAAACCCTAGCTTTTATGCTTATATAGTCATTCTATAGACTTAGGGCACTTAGCCATGCAATTACAATCAATAGATATACTTTAATGCTAAAAATAGATCTAATTCCCGAGAGTTAATTAAAACATCCTCGCATAGGTAACCGACGCTAGTTGGCCCTAATCAATATTGGTTCCTCCTTTCTTGACTGATGCTGGTCATAGGTGACCGATGTCTGGTTCCCCCTTAACCGATGTCAGTTACTGTGTTTTCTAGCAATTTTCCTATTACATGTTAATGCTTAAGTAATTGGGCTCCATAACTCAACAATCTCCCACTTGGAGATTAATTACTGCACCATACCTGTACAACGTCATTCTTGGATCCTTCCTTAGATTTGTTTCTTCCTCTTCAAGTCTCAAACTCGAAGACCAACAGAAGTGGAGTGTAGCTCCAACTTCTCCTTTGCTAATGGCTTTGTTAGCATATCCGCAGGGTTCTTGCTCGTATGAATCTTTTCCAGATTCAACTGTCCATCCTCCAATACTTGTCATATGAAGTGATACCTCAACTGAATGTGTTTTGTTCTCAAATGAAACACTGAGTTCTTTTCCAAATGAATTGCACTCTGACTATCACTAAATAACTTTACAATCATTTTGCTCCTTTCCCAACTCTTCCATGAACCTACTCATCCATATCATCTCCTTGCTAGCCTTATGTAGATGCAACATACTCTACCTCTGTAGTAGACAAAGCCACAACCTTCTGTAATCTTAAAATCTAGCTAACTGCCGTCCCACCTACTATGAAAATATATCCAGTAGTGCTACTTCTACCATCCAGATCTCCAGCCACATCTGAATAAACATAGCCACATAATGAAATATCTGAACCTCCATAGCATAACTGCATGCTAGATGTCCCTTTCAAATACCTGAGTATCCATTGGACTACTTTCCAATGCTCTTTACCTGGATTGGCCATATATCTACTCACAACTCCCACTTCCTATGTAATGTCTGGTCTGGTACAAACCATAACATACATGAGACTCCCAACTGCTGAAGCATATGGAACTTGTGTCATGTATTTGACCTCCTCATGTGATGATGGACATTAATCTTTACTCAATTTGAAGTGTCCAGCCATAGGTGTACTAACAGGTTTTGCATTCTACATGTTGAACCTTTCTAACACCTTGTAGATATAATCCTCCTGAGACAAATACAATTTCTTGTTTTTCCTGTCTCTGTGTATTTGCATGTCAAGGATTCTTTTTGTAACTCCTAAATCCTTCATAGAAAATGTGTGAGCTAGCTTTCTCTTAAGCTCACCAATGTCATGCATACTAGATCCTACAATAAGCATATCATCCACATACAATAACAAAATAATATAGCTCCCATTTTCAAGCTTCTTGAAATAAACACAATGGTCAGATTCACATCTCAAGTAACCATGCTCATGCATAAAACTATCAAACCTCATGTACCATTTCCTTGGAGCTTGCTTGAGCCCATATAGGCTCTTTTTCAACCTACACACTAATTTCTCCTTACCCTTGAATTCATACCCAAGCGCCTGCTGCATATAAATATCTTCATCCAAATCACCATGAAGAAAAGTAAGTCTTCACATCTAGTTTCTCTAAATGCAAATCATCTACTGCAACTAAAATCAATACAGTACGAATAAAAGTCATCTTAACAACAGGAGAAAATATTTCACCAAAGTCAATACCTACTTTCTGTGCAAATCCCTTTACTACAAGCCTTTCCTTGTATCTTTTCTGTCCACCCTCTTCTTCCTTGATCTTGTAAACCCACTTATTCTGCAATATTTCTCTTACCTGCTGGCAACTTAACCAAATCCCAAGTCTAGTTCTGTTCCAAGGAGTCCATCTCCTCATCCATGCCATGCTCCCACTAGATATGTGGGTCTTATCCTGCATTGCTTCTTCAAAGCTCTCTGGTTCACCATTATGAGTCAATAATAAATAAAATAGAGAAGGTGTAAATATTTCTGGAGGTTTACTTACCATTTATGACCTTCTCACAGGAGTTTGGGGTACCGGAGGCTCAATCTGGACCTCCTGGACATTCCTATCCAAATCTGACAGTGACTGACGCCGGTCACCTCTAACCAACATTGGTTCTTCTAACCGATGCCGGTTTGGATCTTCTGTAACCAATACCGGTTCTACTGAACAGTGCCAGTCAGAGGTCAACCGACACCGGTTACTATGTAACCTTGTCGGTTATTTCTTTTAAATCCAAGAGTTCATTTTCATTGACAAAATTCTCAACCAGTTCATCCTTGGGTACCAAAATTTGATCCTTGTACATTCTCTTTTCATTCCATTCAACATCACGACTCCTAATAATTTTAGAATTCTCTAAATCCCAAAAATGGAAACCGAAATCACCAGATCCATAACCAATGAAAGTGCATCTCTTGGATTTTGCATCCAACTTTTTTCTATTTTCCTTATCAATATGCACAAAAGCTTTTGAACCAAAAAATTTAAGAAAAGAAAGATCTACCTCTTTTCCGGTCCAAGCTTCCTCTGGTATTCCTCCATCTAGTGAACTTGAAGGACCACGGTTAATCAAATAAACTATTGTATCAACTTCTTCTGCCCAAAACTATAAGGGCAATCCAGAATGTATCCTCATACTTCTAGCACGTTCCATGATTGTCCTGTTCATTATTTTTGCAACACCATTATCCTGTGGTGTTCTTGGAACCGTTCTTTCTCTACGTATCCCATTCACTGAACAATAATCATTGAAATCCTTGCTACAGTATTCACCACCATTGTCAGATCTAAGGCACTTTAACTTAGAATTTGATTCATTATCAATAAGGGCTTTCCATCTTTTAAAAGTCTAAAAAACATCAGATTTATGTTTAATACAATAAACCCATACCTTTCTTGTAGCATCATCAATGAAAGTAACATAATACTGGGATCCTCCATGAGAAGCTACCTGAGCTGGTCCCCACACATTTGAGTGTACAAGATCCAATTTTTTCTCCTTCTTAGTTGCCCCAACTTTGAGAAATCTCACTCTCTTTTTCTTTCCAAAGATACAATGCTCACAGAAATCAAGATCTAAATATTTCAAATATGATAACTTACCCTTAGCCTTTAAGATCTGCATTCCTTTTTGACTCATATGACCCAACCAATTATGCCACATGCATGCATCTGAATCTGAAGTAGATAATGCAGAAAAAGAATCAGTAATACAAGTAGATAAATATAACATTCCTACCTTCTTACCTCTTGCCACAACAAAAGCACCCTTGGTGACTTTCCAAGAGTCTCCTGTAAAAGTAACCATGCAACCAGATTCACCTAGTTTCCCTGTAGAAATAAGATTCCTCCTGAGGCTTGGCACATGCCTCACATATTTCAATACCCATGTATTTCCATTCTACAATTTTAGATGAACTTCCCCTTTACCAGTAATACTGCAAGGTTCATCATCACCCAAATAAACATGCCCAAAATTGCCCTGGACATAATTTCTAAAATAACCCTTATTAGGGGTTGCATGGAAAGAAGCTCTTGAATCTAAAACCCATGATTCAACTCTATTATCTAAAGAAAGAATAAGAGCATCTTGCATTACCTCTGATGTAGCAAGATTTGCTTCTTTACCTTTTTCTGGTTGTTGGTTCTCTTTATCCTTTGACCAACAATATTTCTTTGCATGTCCTTTCTTTCCACATTTCCAACAAGTAATTCCCTTACTTCTTGGATTTATATCTGTTATCCCTTGACTTTGATTTCCCATTACTCTTACTCTTGGATCTCTCCTTCTTCCTGCCCTTGCTTTCTACATTCAAAGCATTTCCAGATGATGATTCCTCTGTACTCTTCCTGTGAATTTCTTCATTCAAGATTATACTAACCACATCATCAAACTTCAAAATATTATTAGCAGATGTTGTATTACTAACAACCATTACCAAGTTATCCCAACTATCAGGCAAAAGAACATAAGAGTAAAAGTGCTTTTACTTCATCATCAAATGGTATTGCAACCGATTTTAACTGATTTACAATAGATTGGAAATCATTCAAATGACTAGATGCAGATCCACCTTCATGCATCTTAGAACTAAATAGTTTCTTCATCAAATAAAATTTATTTGAAGCACTAGGTTTTTCATATAAATTAGCAAGAGATTTCATTAACTCTACCATAGAAGTCACTTCTGTAATATTGGAAGCCACAGATGCTGCTAGGCTCAATCTTATAGATCTCAAAACCTTTCTGTCAAGAATCTTCCATTCTTCATCAGTCATCTTCATAGGTCTAGTCTTCTCATCCAATGGTAAATATAAATCTCTTTGATATAGATAATCCTCAATCTACATCTTCCATAATTGATAATTTCAACCGTCAAATTTTCTCTACCTTGTATTTATTTTCTTCTACCATTGCTGGTAGCTCCCACTCAATTAGAAAACCCTCTATGAGTAAATTTTTCAACATACAAAACCCTCAAACAAAGCTCTGATACCAGTTGTTGGGGTTAACACACCTGTTGTACAGACAATATATCAGATCTAAGCATACATGTGCAAATAAAAGTGGATATTTTACCAAAAGAATTATACAAACCAAGAGACATAAATCAACACCAGATTTTACGTGGTTCACCCAGTGTGGGCTACGTCCACCAAGAAACAAGCCAATCTATTATCCAAAGCTTTGAAAAGATATACAATGAAGATTTACAATCTTCCACACCTCTCAGATGTACATTACTTTCTTTCCTCAAGCTTTTGCTTCATCACCAAGAATTCTCTCTCTCACCAACTTTTGCAAGTTCTTTCTAATTCTTGTTAATCATTCTTACTTCTAAACCCTAGATTTTATGCTTATATAGTCATTTTTAGACTTAGGGCACTTAGCCATGCAATTACAATCAATAGATATCCTTTAATGCTAAAAATAGATCTAATTCCTGAGAGTTAATTAAAACATCCTCGCATAGGTAACCAACGCCGGTTAGACATAACTGATGTCGGTTCCTCCCTTTCTTGACCGATCGCCGGTCCTAGGTGACTGATGTCGGTTCCCCCTTAACCGACGACGGTTACTGTATTTTCCAGCAAGTTTCCATTGCATGCTAAACTGAAGTAATTGATAAGGTGAGTATTTTATATGTTAGTAAAGGTTGAAGAGGTATAGGAGCCCATAATCTTGGTGATGTGGACAAAATTTAAGGGTTGTTCATCTACTTTGTCATGGTCCAAATTAGACTTAATCCTAGTGTTTGGTGGCCTATTGGTGCATGATAGTTACTTGCAGAAGTGTGTGTGAGCCCTTAGAGACATTCAATAAGGTATTACATACTATATTCATCATGTAGAAGTAGTTTTAGATGTTTTATGCATGGTTGTTGTGTTAGTTCATTTGGTTATGACCTAGACTATGCAAAACCCTAAGACCTAGTTGGGTAAGTTCCTAGTAGTTGAGAAGATGTAGACCTATTTATGGATAAGGTGAGTATTTTATATGTTAGTAAAGGTTATCTGGTGATGTGGACAAAATTTAAGGGTTGCTTGATGAATATTTTGCAAGATATGGTGTTTTGAGTCCTATCAAGCTTATGAAGGTGCATTTTCTAGCTCGAGGTGAGATACATTGACTCAGATGGCACTTATGATGTTTGCATAGGACCTTGAGCCTTTAAAGGATTATTTTTTATGGATTTATTAAGATCTCAGAGTTGGAATGAGATCAAATGAGGCCCAAACATTCATGAATGATTGATAAGAAGGTAAGTTACTTTTTATGAGCTTGAAACCCTAGTTTGCTAGTGATGGAGGAAAAATTATTTGTTTGAGCCCATAATGGATTGTATCATCAAATTTTATGATTGGATAATTGAGAGGACTCTCATAGATTTCAAATGGTGGTGGTTTAAGGTCATGAAAGTCAGTGAAGCCCACTCAAATAAGCTTGTTTTCAAAAAATAAGGTTTTACTCTCAAATTTTCCATTATACCCTATGACTAAATTGGTGTTATGAGTTTTTGGGGAGCAATGATACATATTTGAATTAAATTTAGAGCTTGGTGAGGTCATTTGATGACCTGCATGGGTCAAAATAGGTTCACTGGTTTTTGGGGCTAAAAGGTAGTTTTAGTAGTCATGGAGAATGAGTGCTCTTGGGAACTTGTGGATGTTGTTACGAAGTTTGATGGGATTGGAGGTGTTTTATAAATCTTATATGATGTGTTAGATGCATTGGTTGAGCTCTGAAATTCAGTTGAGGTGGCATGAAGATGGTCACAAGTGGACCTAGTTTGACTGGTTTACGACAACAGGGGTTTGGTTTGAATATTGGTCTGAAAGACCAATATCTTGGCTTAGCTGATAATGGATATCCATTAGAGAATGGAGAGGGATGAATTTATATTCTATTGCATGTATTTATAGAGCTTTAAAGTGTTATAAAGGGTGCAATATGGTCAAGATAGAAAAATTGGTTTCTGGGCAGTTCATGTTGCTTAAAGGTAAAAGAGACGTGGTTTGCTTTTTTCATCAAGTCACAATATATAGTATGCTTAGAAGTGTTATTCATGTTATTTTATTTCCATTGCATGGTTACATTCCATTTTTGATTAGTTATGATGTGATATTGGGTTGAAGACTTGTTCCTGGAAGTGCTTGATTTGAGCAGTAAACAATCCTAATAAGTGGTGAAGTGAGAAGAATGGATAATGTAGAGTTTTGTGAGAAAAATGGAAGGTGTTGATAGGATATAATAGACATGTGTGAAGCCTTTTGATGCTTGAAAAATTTGGATGAAGCTCTTGGAGGTCTTGGAGTGCTCAGTAAAGGAGAAACTAGCCTTTTAGGCCTAATTGTGCTTGTTGGATGTCTTAGTGCATTGCCGACCCATATGGGTCTTTCATGTTAATTTATATGATTTTGTAGGTGTGTTTTATGTTTTTCATGACTGAACTTAATGGTATTAGCTGACATGTGGTCACTTAAGGTGCATGTCAAGTATAAAAGTGGATTGTATTTGGTCATTTGTGACTAGCATGGTGAGAGGGAAAATGTGTGAACTAGGTGAGTGTGAAAGTGATATGAGGGCATCAAGACAAATCTGAGAAAGTGTGTGAATGTTTGAGTGTTGAAGATCTATTTTTCAAGGGAAATTGTCTGAATCAACCTATGAAAGAGAAAGATTGAGCGAAGTAGAAAAGTGTGTGTTTGAAGAAGGTTTTGAGGTGTATAAGCTGAACTTGTGATCACTATAAATTGTGTGAGAAAAATATCATCAGTGGTATTTTATTCATAACTTGTGTGATAATTAATATTCATACAAGTCATTTGTTGTGAGTAATATCAACAAGGGTTTCTAGGGTTGGGTGCTCTTTGTGAAGTGGGTGCTTCACTAAATAAATATTCTGTGAAGTGTCATATTCATGCAAGCCTTTTGGTTTGTGTAATATAATCAAAATTTTATGTGGGTTTTATTCCCCTTGAGGGTATCCCACATTACATCTTGTGTTCATGTGTCCTCTCTCTTCGTTATGTTTATATGAATGATTTTTGCATGTTGTTAAGATCACATTAAAGCAAGATTGAAGGGTTGATGGTTTACATAAGCTAAAACAATTGAACTTAAAGTTTTTGAAGAACTAATTCACCCTCCCCCCCTTAGTACATTGTGCTTCCAATAGTTTTGTAACTTCATCAAAGAAAATATCTTAGTTCGTGTTGGGGTTCCACAAAAAATCATCATAGAAAATACTTTAGATTTCTCTTCACATGAGCTAATTGGGTTATGTTAAGGTTATGGCATGTCATTATCGCATTCCTCATATTGCTGTCCTTAAAGAAAGGAACAATCAAGATCTTCAAATAAGAATCTTGTTACCATTGTTCAAAAGCTCGTTGATGACAACTAGAAGAACTGGCATAAGAAGTTGTATGATGCTTTATGGGCTGATTGTATAACTATTAAGAGAGAAATTGACACATCACCCTTTCAAATTTTGTATGGAATAGATGTAAAATTACCTATAATGCTAGAACTACCTTCCCTCTAACTGGATAATGCAATTGAGAATGAATTGTTTGGAAATTATCTCAAAAAGAGAATTATGTATCTATAAAAGTTTGAAGAAGAATGTGTCATGTCATGGTAGATTGAATTTCAAGTCATCAATAAAGAGTTAAAAATCTATTTGAAAGAAAAACTAGGAAATGTGACTTTCAAATTGGAGCTTTTGGTCCTTTTATGGGATAGAAGAAGGGAGCCTAGAGGAATCCACGGTAAGTTCAATTCACTTTGGCTCGGACCTTTCAAGATCTGAAATTTTTGTGGAGAAAATAATTATTACCTTGCCTATTTGGATGGGAATCATATCTCATTTCGTTATAGTAGGAAGTACTTGAAATTATACAAATAGTGAAGCAGGTTGTTCCCCACATTTTACATAGGTGACTCAGGTTTTTGTCACGCTTGTCTTGTTTCCTTGTGTTTTTGTTTCTCCTTATTTTGGTCCTTTTTCCCTTTATTTTGTTGTATTGTCTTTACATTGTGGAATAAATTTTGGTATACCCCTTTGGCCCAATGGATAAAGCAAGTATTTTCAATCAACCTGAGATTTTTTAGTTCTACATGTGTTCTAATTTCCTTCAAAGTTGTTTCCATCAATCCAATTCATGTTCCCAGCTAGAGCCAATTGTTGTCATGAAATTGAAATTTAAAAAAAAAATGATTCAAGAGTTCATTTTTTTAGCTTTGAGAGTCATGATGGTCCTTTCTACAAATTCCAAGTTTCGGGACTTAACCAAATTTTTGAGTTTTTTTGGTGTATCAGCTAAATCAATTTTTTGGTGGAACAAGAGCAATTCCTTCATTCCTTTTGTTCCTTGAATGGGTGGATTAGCCAATTCGCTTTTAAGTTGGGTGTTCAATGGATAAAATTGGCTTTGGGTGGAATTTTTTTAATAGTCCCTTAATTCCCTAAGTTCGTTAGTCGAGCAACTTAAGTGTTTTGGGCATTATTTGGCTAAGTTTGTTCCCCATGGAACTCGGGAACATTCCTTTGTTCCTTATTTTCCCTGCCTCCCAACATTTAGGCACATTGCATTATTTGGATGTTATTAAAATAATTCAACTCCCCATGGAACTATTTTGGAATAATTCCATAGTTCCCTCCATTCTCCGCTTAATTGACTAAGGTAGGAAATTTCAACCCCATTAGCTAAATCGGTCTCAAATAGAACCTATGGAACAGTTCCATGGTTCCTCCTAAACATGACTTAGCTGATGAGGAATAAGTTTAAACCTAAATAGATGGTTCCATGGGACCACCCAATCACTGATTAAGTTTGGCTATAAATATCTGACCTTGCCCAATTCATTTCATTTGTAAACTTGTTCACCAAGTTTTTGCTCTGCCCCCACATTTTTTCAGGCTGCCCTAATTATTATTTCCTCACTTATGTAATATTTTTTATTCAAAATTTCAAATGCCAATAGGGTCACCTTGTGGAGTTCTTCATTTTCATCCAATCGGTGAGTGTTTTCATAACCATTTTTCCTAGTTTTGGTCATTTCTCTCCTTTGAGCTTCCATTTTCCCCTGAGTTGTCAAATTCCATTTGTTTAGTCCATTCTCTCTTTTCAGTTACTCCTAAGGATTGAAACTACCAAAATGAAGTTCAAGTATGTTGGATATGAGCCCATTTCCTCCCTTGAAACCATTGTCCCACAAATTAGGGAAAATGATGTAAAACATATAGATTTAGCTAAATTCTGGAGCAGAATGGAGGATGGGAGAGGAATGCATTGTCTGATCAAGTTTTCAAGAATGTTTTAGCACATGCAGGTGGATTTTCTACTTTTGTTTAGTGTTTTTACATGGTGTTGGCACGTGGTTCATGTTTTGATCCCCAAACCAAGGAATTAAAATATATTCAAGGCCAGGTTATTGCTTAATTAGATGCACGTCATATTAATCTAGCCCTCAAAATCACTCATGTTGTAGGTGCCAAGGTAATATCTCTTGAAACAACACAAAATGAGTTCAATTTAACATGGAACAAGTACCAAACCATACTTTCCAAGTCTTGGTTAAAGGCTAAAAAGAAAAGACCTTATAATTTGGCTAAAATCCTTTACATAAATGATTTCATTGAAGAATTGTAGGATATTATTACTCTTTTGGTAAGAGTAACAGGTCTTCCATCAACAAGAAACTTTCATGATTGGATGAGTATTTCATCAACCTTGATATGTGAAGGGAAAAAAATTGAGTTGGGGAGAAATCATCTATGAAAATTTAAAAGTAACTCACTCAAGTACATAACACTAAGTCATTTTATATGAATTCCTATTTGATGTATGCCATCACAAGATATAGAATTTGAATTGGCCTTTCAATTCATGGAAAGAGACAATCTCTTTTGACCCATTTATGAGTGTTACACCCAATTGACATCTTGAAACAACAAAATTCATAGAATGAATGATGTATTCACCATGTTCATAGTTAGGTTATCGAAGGATGTACCACTAACAAGATTACTCATGAAGAAAATAAATTGGTAACCATGTTTGGAAACTTTTTCATTCAATTTCATAGGTTTTCCTATATCAAAGTTGTAGGATTTGAGGGAATCCCATACAAGATTCCAATTTATTGTAATGATAATCTCATCTTGATTTAACTATGTAGACAAGTGGACATCCTCCACATGACTTGTAGGGATAAGAAAGTTCCAAACATTCAATTTCCCTTCTCTTAGAAACTACATTTGTCCATATTAGGTATTGATGCTCAAAATGTTGAGAGAACAAATGATCCACTCAATGTGCATCATTTCCATGAGAGAACATAATTTGATAGCAATAAATTCATCAACAATCTTCAGTTGCCAACCTCATATTCTCATGTTCCAACTATTGAAGATTATTGGAAAGATTGTGATGATGAATTTGAAGTCAGAAAAAGATCATTTGGGAGGATGGATGTCCAACAAATTCATATTTTTCAATTGTATCAGTTACCTGAACGTATGGTAGATGATGATTCAAATATATATGAACCCAAGTATATAAATTCCATTCAACATTATCCTCTTCCTATCATTTATTGGTCCCAAAAGTAAAATCATAACAATTGAGGATCTCACTACAATTGTTCTCTTGACAACCAAGAAGTGGTTCACGAAGAAGTTGGAAAAATCAAGGCTTCTGAAAAATCTATTGTTCCTAAAATGTGCCTTCTTCCTCAACCCAATAACAAACCAAATACAAAAGTATATGTACGGACTCCAAGAACTAGATGTTGAAGAAGCAAAAGGTGAAGAAGAAGGTGAATGAGAAGAAAGTGAAGGAAATGAGGAGGAAAAAGATTAAGTTACTAAAATTATTGCTAAATACATGAGTTAAAGAAGTGGTTTGAGGCAAAAACTAACTATAAGAAGACCTTTTGTTTCCCCACAAGTATATACTAAGAAGTCTCCATCCGTGGAAATCATTCCCATGCAAGTTTCTTCTCCTCACCCCCTCACACTCAATATGATATTCACAAGTTCATCCATAAAATATATCATTAATACTTCCTTCTCTGGGGTCCAACCATTGGTGGAAAATAAAATAAACACACAATTTAAGATTGTTGTTCTACACTATGATGTTATACCTACTCTTCTAGGTACTCTAGTTCCCAAGAAAGCCAAGTTGACTTCTTTCCTTGATCATACACTTTAGGTCACAAGTTTGTTGAGATTTCAAAGCCCACATTTGATAAGAATGAAATGAAGTCACTATGGAAGATTATGAAATAACAAGAATCTCACTTGGAGAGGCTACTCTTGAAGGAGATGTTCATAATTGAGAGAGACAATTTCAAGAGTCGTTGAGAGAGTAGAAAAAGGAAAAAAACACAAGAATAGCTGGAAGATTAGGTTCAAGATCTCTCAACTTACATTAAAGCATTTCTCTCTCTAGATCCCACTCCTCTTGCAGCTCTCCCACCTTCCACCTCCATGAGTGATGTTACTATCAAGGCCATTTTAGAATTCCATAAGCCCACTTTATGAGGTAACGTTATAAAAGCACAAGCTGAGAAATTGTTGAGAAATGGATTGAAATTCATTGACGAGGGATGTAAAGCATGTACATGAGAATTTAGTAATTGCCTATAAGCAAATAGATTATGGAATTAAGAACATTGAAAAAGAGGTCAAACTCTGGGTTGATATGATACAAGATTTGAGGATAATGATAGTAACTAATGAGAAAATTCTCTTGTTTGAAAATATTTTCGATAATCCAAAGAATAACCTTTCTTAGACTTGGTCACAAAGTGTGGAATGAAAGCTCAATGTTTTAGAAGAAGCTTCAATAAATTTGTATAATTTCATTCAGAAGGGTGAATCTTTAAAAGCCAAAATCTTTACTGATTTTAAAGCTCTCTATTGTGATTTTTTTGAGATGATTCCTTTCACAAGAACACATTGGATGAAATGGAGCAATTCAACAAGTTGGATAAGGAGGAATTATTCAAAGCAAATGACTTCACTCAAGACAAAATGGACAAGCTCTTCGAATTGAACAATGTGGTGGTAGAAACCTCAAATTTGGCTCAATTTGGTAAGACACATTTTGAGATGGAGAATGTTTTTAGAAATTGATAGAAAAACCTAAAAAATATCGTGATCCCAAAAGATCGAAAATATTGTTATTGTAGTAACAAAGTTCAGGATGCACGTGCTTAAGCTCAAAGTTCTAGCTTCCTCATTTCCTTCTTGAGGTTGTAACAAAAAGTTTGTTGTTATGTTTTTGCGCTGTACTTTTTGGTTTCAAGTTGTTAAAGTGTAAATGTCACTTAAGTGACTTAATTAATCTAAAGTACAATTACAAAATAACAATCATTTATTATGAAGTAGTTATAACCCGTTTTGCCTATTTAAGGAAATCTCGTCCTTTGTAAAGCGTTGTTGGTTGATCTTTGTAAAAAGACTTGGAAGATTGAATATAGAAGAGAGTTGTCTCGTTTCTCTCATTTTTTCTTTCCATTTTATGTGTTACAATTTCATATAATAGAATCTGAAACTTTGTGTTTACTTGTCTTTTGTGAGTTACTGAACTTTGTGTTAGTATTTATTTTTGGGCAAGAATTTATGCTATATAACATTACAAGTTCTTTACTTTACTGATATGCATGAGTAAATTTAGATCTAATTTTTCTTTTCTGAAAGTATTGTCGCCCCTCCTTTCTCTTTCGAAATCACGATTCCCAAAATCTAACATACTTTTCTCTCTCTCTTTTAATTCTTTTTGACACATTTGTATGAGGCAAACAACAACCCCACCAAGATAGATTTAGTGTGGATATTGTAAATACCTTATGATTTCATTTTGGTTTTAAATAAGGGATCCCCCCATCAAAGAGGAGGGACTTCTTGTCCCCTAAATTGTTGACAATTTACCCCAGTGCAATTTTTTATGCCAGCATTACTTTTTATCCTTGATAGGAATATGATGACCATTTAAAGCATAATCATCCATAAAAAATATTGAGAGATGTCAAAATAATTTTGGGGTGGGCTTGGGTCATATTGAGAGTAACCATTTTATTATTTGTGCAAACCATAAGAGGAATGAATATAATTTCTATAAGATTAAATGGCTAGGAATTCAACTTAGCACTTTTTCGGTTTAGAGTGTTACATCTATAATATTGTATAACATAAAATTTATAACCTGTAAATGATCAATACATAATCAATATTATAGATACTAGAGAACCATGGATTAAAAAAGAAGCAAATAAATCAAACCCTAAGACAATCCAAAAGAGGAAAGAGAAATCCCTTGAATGTAACAAACAACTTTAGGTCTACACAAAGTGAAACCCCTAGGTCGAGTGCTAGTTGAGTGAGGTTTACCAAAAGGAAAACCATAATGTTTGTGTATTCAATATAAGTGTGAGTTCACAAAAATGGGAGATCCTAAGGGTTTCATGGTCAAACAATGTATATTCAACAAAATGTAGGCGTGGAAAGTGGTTTTATATACATAAATACACCAAACTAATCACATTCAAGATTGTAATCATGTCTAATCTAAATAAGCAATAACTCATTTGCCTAATTGCACAAGTGTTGCATAAATCAAGGCTTTAATCTAGAATATATGAAAATAGGAAAACAATAAGAATAATTAAATTGCTAGAAAATTATAAAGGATTAGATTTTTTTGAGCTAGTTTTTGTGTGAATCTAGAGACAATCATTAGTGACATGAATATATCAAACAAGTGCAAATGATTAGATGATCCAACCCTTAAGGGCAAGATCTATAAACAAGAACTAGAAATTTAAATATTGTGAGAAACGTAGGGGCCACATTTTTGGAAGAAACCTATGAAACTGACAGTGTTTGAGTAGGATGTAAAATTGAATGTGCAAATGTGATATTCATGCTGTAATTTACAAAAGCGTCAATTTCTTTGGTTTTGTCATGAATCATCTGGAATAGGATATCCTTCTTACAAACCCCAATCTAACCTTAACTCCTTGCAAAACCCGCAAAAATAGGGGATGCTAATGGGAAGGTTGTGTTATCCCTCCATTATTATCAGGTACCATATGATTTGGAAAAATCACAAGCATTAAACTCAATACAAGTCAACAATCAATTATCTGTATGCAAGCCTCCCAACCCTTATCTTTTAACACACACAACTATTGCTAGAGGCCAAAATGAATCTATAAATGATTGAATTTTTCTTTTGGCACAAAGATGCTTTAGAAAACAATCTAGATTCCGCTCTTATATTTTCAATATCAATTTTGTGTGAAAGTCACTTTCCTCTTATTCCTTTTTCTTTTATTTTCTCTTAAATGTACCTCATTATCTAACAAAATCGTAAGCATTGAGCTCAATGCAAGTCAACAATCAATTATATGTATGCAAGTGTCCCAACCCTTATCTTTTAACACACACAACTACTACTAGAGGCTAACACGAATCTATAAATGATTGAATTTGTCTTTTGGCACAAAGATGCTTTAGAAAACAATCTAGATTTTGCTCTTCTATTTTCAATATCAATTTTGTGTGAAAATTATTTTCCTCTTATTCCCTTTTCTTTTATTTTGTCTCAAATGCACCAACACACCTTTGTATTCATAAACTTCTTAAACTCATTCTATTGATGCAAAAGCCAACATACAATGGGTGGGAAAGTTGACAAAGGAAGCCACAAAACCTAGAGAAACCAAAATTAAGGGTCAAAAGGGTCTACCTAAGCAATTGCCCTAAACATATAGATGCCAAAAAACATACAAGTTGCATGTTTTTGGCAAAAGCCATGAAACTGGCCATAACACTAGATCAAGCCAAAAACAAGGGAAGAAAGAGACGACTAGGAGAGCTATGATAATGGGGACCAAAAAACAACAAAATTGAAAGAGGAAAAATACCATCATAGAACAAGATGGCAGATGAGCAATACAAGAAACACACACCAATAAGAGATCCTAAATTGGACAAATAATCAAGAAACACATAAATACACTAGCGCCATAACAATTAACTAATCCCATAACACAATTAAACGTTCATTATCTAACATTTTGAATGCAATATTGACCAGTTCAAATGCGCTCCAATATATCCGGGGTGCATATGTATAGAAGTGCCATTCCCATGTTGAATAACTAGCTCTACAAAGTTAGGTGTCTACAATATTCATGGTGAATGATTAAGATAGATAAATTTGCAATGAAAAAAGAGAATGGCGATTATTTTCCCTATTTTTGCGAGGTTGTGGATAAAACATTATTCAACGGCCAAAAATATTGGGCGATGCGCGTACGCCCGATTCAAATTAACTTAAAAAAACACGATACGCTTCAGTCTTGTGCAGACAAATTTGGCGGCAGAGTCATGGTTTTCAATTATCCAACAATTAAATGCCACCCCTGCCTGATACCCTCTTCAACACTTCATAATTTTCACATCCATCCAAAATTGCCAATAAATCTTTCTCCCCGGAAGAAGTTCCAACACCTGGAATGCAGGGCTCTTTCTCCAGACGATGGCGATGACGTAACCTCTGCAGCACTTTAAATTTGCAAGAATTGTGATTTATAATGGCAATACTGCAATTAATTTGGTGAAGATTATCATAATTAGACGGGCTTTGCTACGGCTTATTGTTTCTGTGTGGTTTATTTTTCAGGGATATTTAGTGGATGCCCCTGTTATGGTTGGAGATGGGTTTTCTTTCGGTGGGGGTATGTGTTAATTTTCCTTGCACATCGCTTTTTAAATTAAAAGTATGCAATGCTTTTTTCTTATTCAGCGAGGTTGGTAAACCCTGGATAATCTTCCCTTGGAAACACTCACGAGGGTAAGCTGTCATAGAGGGGGGGCAATCTATGCCATCAAAATCGCCAGGGGCTCACATCCGGCTCCCACCATTTTTGACCTTTATTAATGCTGAGTTCGCCTAAATGTGGGGAGCTAGTGTTGACAGGTCTATCTTTGCCACCAAGCTAGTTTTGGTAGAGACAGAATGACACTTTGTCATGGAGTGTTCAGCTTATAATGATATTTGTATCCAGTACGAAAATGACTTGAAGGTGGACAGATTAAATGAGTTATTCGAACAAACAAGACTTGAAAAGATCGTGGGTTTTGTGCTCAAGATTCACATTAGAAGATCTGATATTGAATTGTGTCTGAAATCATCTTAAAGTCTCAGCTTTTGGTGCCATAGACTCTTCAGTCTCGTGGATGTCATTAAAATCTTTCATTTCATTTCATTTCCTAGGCCTTCGTACTGACCTAGTTTGTTAGACTTAGTGGCATACTCTCATACCACCTATTTTTTTGTTGTTGTAAACAATCTGTAATATTTAAATTTCAAGCAATATATAGCTCTATTCATAAAAAAAAAAAAAAGCCTATTTATTACATAATTTTTTTAATATTTAGAAGTGCCCAGATATTCTTGAGTGGCAAGGCACAGCAGTTACCATAGTGCATGTCAGGGTTCGAAACCTGCTGGGCAAGTTGTCCTTGTTAAAGTTCTCCAGACATCTTTGTGGAAAAATGGGGGTGTAAATTTATACATCTTAATTTGTCATATTTAGGAGGATAATGGGGTTTTAAATACAACATTGCAATATCACCAATATGATGTTTGTTTTTAGAGTCAACCTCATGGGTGCTCAACCACCTGTCAAGAATATTGCAACTATGATTGACTGGATTTTTGAGAAAAGACTCTCTCAAGGTAGCATCAAATCCCATTTGGTTGGTCTTATAGTAAACAATGCGAAAGAAACCCGAGTGATAATTAACTACCTTGGTCTTCCACCAGTTTAAAATCTGATAGGTGGAGCTACACTAAAGTTCGACCCCCACATATTTCATGGAACTCACTAAGTTTCTGCATCTTTATCAGAGATGATAGGTAATTCACATAACCAAACCAGTTTTTTAAAGGCATGTCTTACAATTTATGATGCATCTTCTTGTTTATTACAAATTGTAAAATCATAAAATGTACCATATCCAAAAAATCAATTAACAGCAACAATATGGTGTCATTGCATCTTTGAGATTGTCGTATCCCCAACACGAAGTTCATTTTGATATATTTCCAAGGTTTATATGATACTACTAAGATTTGGTATTTACTGAGATTTGTTGCCACTCATTGAAATTTGACAAATGTAGCACCAGTCCACAGCACACACGCTTGGCCACCTTTCTATCAATACTTGGTCGATAATAGTATTCTTCTAACTCTTGGCATTTTATCCGTCAAAAATGTCCACCAAGGTCTATAGCATCTCTTCATGAGTAAGTGTTTCAACCTTCTCTTGCAGTACCTTGAGGAATACACAATTGCTTCCTAGAAAATAGAAACTCAGCGTGTATCATATAGGTCAATTAGGTACTTGTGTCCCATGTAGCTGGTTCTTTGCAAGACCTTAATAAGTATCTTGGAGGTGCTTGAAACACACACCCTCATTAGTTGTGGTTATCAACAACATTCTGTCAGCTTAGTGTATCTGCAACCAAATTTGCTTTACTTGCTTTGTTGATGATCATAAAAGTGAAACTTCACATACAACTCAGCTACTTGGCATGATGAGCATATAACCTGTCTTGAATTTACAAATACTTCAAAGTTTGATTGTTTTTTATACAGTTCTAACTCCTTAGGCATAAAATATTGTCTTCAGTGATATAGTGATTGTATAAACATTATTGCATTTGTTTATAACTTCTGTTCATAAGTGCAATATTTCTTCTTTACTTAATTAAATTTTTCATCGTTGCATGCTATGGGATGACCATTGTAACTAAATACAGTTCATAGGTCTAAACCTGATGCATCATTATCAAACTCCAAACATGTCAAAAATATAAAGAGCTAAAACTGGAGCCTCTGCCATTCATTTATTCAAATTCTTGAGAGTTTCTTCTGCTGCCTTTGTCCACATAAAGCTCTTATTAATTTTCATCAAAGATTCAAAAGATCGCAGGTTTAGAAATCTTATTACACTTTGGATAAATTTCCAATACAAGTTCACATCGTCATGATAATGCTTGTCATCAGTTGCATATTTTGGATGAGCCTACCACATGATCGCCTTAAATTTCCAGTTCATCTTCAAAAACCAATTGTCGAAGGTATACTAGCTTGTGTCGGAGGAACATTCTCTCCTTCAAATAAACATGGAACTGTTGTTTGCGCCATTCATCAAGCAAATCTTGTAGATGCGTCAAACCTTATTTTGCAGTTCTATTATAATTAAAAAATATTATCCAAATAAACAATAATATTATAATGGACTTGCCAAGCAATGAACGTGGTACCTTATTCACGATTGCATGAAAGTACAAAGTGCACAAAAAATACAAAATCACATTATGAACCTTTCATATCCTTCCCTTCCATGATTGGTAGCCACTTCTTAAATCTACCTTGGTGGAGAATTGCGATCGTTGAAGTCCATCCATGAGATCATCCATGTGAGGTATAGGGATGCAATTCTTAATAGGAATGTTAGTAAGTGCTCTTGAAATTTAAATAGTAACACATCTGCTAGGTCCCATCTTTCTTAGGAGATAAGATCCTGGGTGTAGCATAAGGAGTGACTCTCCATGGTCTGACAGTGACTCATTTTGAAAAGCTAATTTACATGTCTTTGCATTTGCTTATCTTTTGTACGAGAAATCATTAGGAAAATTTGTCAGGTTGTGAGAAGCCTAGAATTAGATTAATTTGTTGCGATACCTTTCTATGGTGTGACAAACCAGCTATAAACTATTTTAGCCAAAGGTCTTCGTACTCTTCCAATAGATCCTGAAATTCTTCAAGTAGGTCGTCCTTTTCAAAAATTGTCCTTTTAATGTCCTTTTTAAAACTAAAAGAAGATAGCATTATTTAGTTTCTTTGACAGCTCCTTCAAATCATGAGTTGGGGCCATCACTTTCTTGTCCATTTCTTCTTTCATCGGAATAAGTTTTTCTGTCACGTATCATGTTTTGATGGAATTGGCATGTTTGTCTTAATAGTTTACGACAAGCTGTCATTTAGAAAATATAGCATCATGCTTCATCTGTATAAGATTCCAAATTTGAGGTTGCCGAACAATGATAAAGTACATAAACTAAATGCCCATATTGCCCTCAGTCTAACTTATATGGACCAGGATGTGAATTTTCATCTAGATTTGGACACAAGACAGGATAAGGACTCGTTACATTCTCATTGCTACCTGAATTGAACGCCAATATGCATGTCATGTCTCTTGTTTTATATTTTGTACGAAATATGCTATTTCTTAGCTACAGTTCTTCTTTTTCCGTTGTGTTCAATACATTTGCTGAATTATCAAGTATATGCACTTCCTCTTGTTTCGGTAAGTGCTCCTTCGTGCCTTCTATTGTTCTTTATGTCTATTGAGCGTTGCCATGACTTGTGATGCTGTCACGGATGGGATGTCAACTGAAAAACAACCCTTTCCATGCAGCCATGGACTAATCCACTTGATCATGGGCACCCACACATAGATGTATACAAGACAAGAGAACAATGGCAACTGACTTTATTCAATTCTGAGGACATTACAGAGCTTGAAAAACGCAAACTCCACTAGTCTATTCTTGTATTACAAACATGAAGAAGAACAATACAAGGTTAGTTCTGTTCTGGACTCGACTCAATTATCTACTCTTCTCTGCTCTCTCTGAACCAGCATCACACCCCCTAGCCAGCATCCATTAATTGATTCGGATCTTCCCCCACTTTCTATGCCTTCTGGAGTGCTGATTCAAATTCCTCATTTCTTGAAAAACTCTTCAAATGACCAAAACAATCATTTTGGGCCGTTACTCTGCATATGCAATAGCTGTGGGTGAAAATGCTACTTAATGCAGATCAGCGGTTTCACAACTTCTGGGGCAGTTACATAACTTCCTGTTGATGCAGATTGGTGATTTTGCAATCGCCACCTACGATAATCGGTGGTTTTGTCGATCTTTAGGGAACACTCTAACTGATCCCTGTTTGATGACAAAACCTGCTGTTTTCTGATCACGGGGCCTTGCTAGAGTTCAGAAGTCTTCAAGAAATGCTGAGAAGTCACTTCAACATGTGATAAAAAGGAAACACATGCAAATCATTTGACAAATACATACATATTTTTGGTTGATACAAGATTGCTTGGCATACCCCGGATGCTCCTGCATCAGATTGTGATCATCATTGGCACCATTGGTGACAAATTATTGATCCCCTCTCTTGGTGTTCTTGACTGTTTATATACTTTCTGCCACAGATACTATTATGGTTCTGAAAATTCTCTCTTTTTTCTCCAAATTTGTTTCGAGGTATTTATCCTTCTTGCCAAATACTTCCATGGTTGGGATTGTATATGCCCTACCCTCTTTATTTGCTGTGCTTACTTCTCAAGTTTTCATTTTTTGTAGTTCTGTTTCTACCTTTAATTCCATCCGAAATGAGTTCATGAACCTTATCTTTTTCTGATATGAAATCTCAATATATTTTATGAACTTGATAGCCATTACTCGAGGTCCCTTAGATAAAATTTCAATTCATTTTGGTATTAGATATTTAAGGTTTCCACAGTCCATAATTACACAAACATTTTTTGGGAAAAAGTGTATGCGAAAATTCCTACAGTTTCTTCCAAAGAATTATTCTCTTATTTACATTTTGGTACTCAATTGTCAAATCCCTATAAATAATCCACCACCAACTCTAGCTTTCTCTAATACTATGAAATTCCTTGAGTAAAAATTGCTCATAATGTCTTTCCTTACCTCTGATAAAAAGTTCCCATGTCTTATGAAGTCAGATTAGAAGCAATGGAGAACTTTCTACAACCAAGATCCATTGATGTAAGCTTCCCGATATAAGATTACCATCATGTTTGAATAGCTCTTTTTCCAGCATTAATATTTCTCCAAAATTGGCAGAAGATAATCTGGGGGTTGACAATGTTCCTCCTGTACTACCCCTGAAAGCACCACCTCTAGCTACTAAGGAACTCAAGCTACTTTGATTTAGTAGGCTATTTGCAATCATATCCTGCAACTTATCCACTGCTTCATAGAAAATCAATCCTATTTTTGAAGCACTGACTTCTTGAGTAGCAAAATCTTTCATCTTCTTGGCTGGCATCTTGCTTTTTTTCTTCTTTTTAGAGGAAATCCTTTGAAAATTCAAATTTCTTATCCTCTCTATTGGTGCCCACGAAAGTCGAGACCTGCTCTGGTATGACTTAATATGTAAGGAACAGATTTTCACATGCCAAAGCTATGCCAGACAATTTTTTTCATTGATAAAGAGAAAAAACATCATTCCATTTACAACCGTCCTACTCCCAAACAATAGTTCCCCACCCTCTCTCTTTGCAATAAATACAATTAAAGGAAATATATCCTGGTAACTTCTAATAAGTGTGCACCTGCATTTCAGGGCAGCAGAGGTCTTTTGAAAGCAAATTCTTGAAACATGGGAAGCGATTTTTACTGAGATTGTATTCGTGCTTTTTAACTGGGAACTAATGAAATTGTGGGTGCAGATAAAAGAAAAAAAAGTTGGTTTTGAAATATGGGTATGAATTATCTGTGATGGTCTTTTAGATGCTGATTTCTGAACTCTGCACAGGGAAGTATTCGGATGTGCCAACCAAGGCTGATGAATGGTTCCAGCAAGGGAAGCTAGTAAGTGTTTTGTCATAATAAGTGGCTACATTATTGCATTTTCTTAGACATAAATACACCAAAAAGCTCAAATGAACTATTCTCTTGTCTTTCTGCAAAGAGTTAGCTTAAGGGAACATTATAGGGTTATACCTCTTATGCACCCAAAAAGTGTCACAGATTCAACATTGGCTACCTCTGGAACTGTGAGAAAATATCAGATAAATAATGTGATGTAAAAGGTTATGTATCGGTTAATCTCGGATTTGAATACTCTTTTACAATATTCATGATAGATTATAAGTGCATGTAGATGGCTTGTTCTGGAAAATTCCAAGACATGATAATATATTCCCTAGGAGACAAACTGCGAGCTGCTATGTGTGTGCTGTGCAGAGATTGAGTTCTTGTTGAATTGAGAGAAATTTTGCCTTTTTGTACAGAAACGGTAGTGTTGTCCACCTCTGTGACTATTATGGAAGACAACAGCCTTTGAAACTTTGATTTTATGTTATGATATAAGTATCTATTTAGCAAACAAAACAACACATAGAAGGTTGCAGTTAGCTAAAATTGGTTTCATAGGGGGGTGAAATAATCTTTCCTTGTTGGGAAAATAACTTTCATGATATGAGAAGCTTCTCTTACACGGGAAACAAGTGCAATAAAATGTAGTGGTATGCTGGTACAGCCTTCGCACCTTGTGCAATTAGTATTCAGAATTTCAGATCCAGTATACTAGGCCTGAGGATGAATGTGATCCACAAGCATTGTAGTCTTGTAGATACAAAGACCTTAATTTCAACTTGCCTCAAGCACGTACCGAACTCGGAACTAATTTCTTTTTTGTAAGTAACTCTCAATCATGTAGACTTGATAAACAAGCCAAAATAATGCTTAAACAACCTGTAATTGGCATCATCATGGCCAGACTGGCCCTGCTTTCTTGTCTTCTAAAGAGCATTACATGCTCCAATGCAATGAGAAGACACTGCAGAGGTTCTTATTGGTTGTCCTAACTCTATTGAGGGTGCAAGACCAGCTTAGATGGTCATTTTGTTATTACCCATTTGCAACCTATGTGATCAACCAAGGTTTTCAAGTGCTTGGTTACCAGAGCTTTAACCCAGTTTTCATGGCAGGAGATTATGCACATGTCGGGAAGAGAGAACATTTATTCGTATTTGCAATTCTGTTTGCAGAATACTTCCAGCTGCTACAGCGTTCAGATGCCTGTTATTAAGTTGGTTAACATGGGCCTGTTTTAGCCTTTACATAAAGATAAGCATAAGAGCACATGCAAGATTAATTTAAACCTATCACATTGTGATTGCAGGCTCACCTTCCTGATCAAAATTGTCAGTTGGTAAAAATTTGTATGATGGCAACTTATCAGCTTATTGGCTACTGTTGATTAGTTGATAGTGTGGGAAGGAAGTGGAGCCCCCTCTTTCCCCATCGAACCATGAGAACTTAACATTAAAACAATAAAATATAATATGCTAAGCTCTTGCACAGCCATTTCCCATTGTTATGGCAAGCTACCACTTTTCATTTCTATTTTCTTAACCCACTCATTAATCCTAATAATGGGACTGAAGCCAAAGATGCAGAAACAAGAGGGGCATGGATCTTTCCAAATGCTTGTGAAAAGTGGCTGTGAAACACATGAAGAAACCATGCATTGTTTACATTCAAGTGCCTGAAATAATATTAAACACTCGCAGCGGGAAGACTAGTTTTATGCGGATCATAAAAAAGTATTTCAATTTCAATTTCTGTCATTAATATGTGGAAGAGCAAGAAACTGTTTCATCTTAAAATTTGATAAATGCCTTTGTGTCCTTTTCTTGCTTGATGGAGGATCAGAATCGTAATATTATTTCTTGAAATTTTCTTGTAATTTGTACCAAATTGTATTGCATAAATATTCAGATTGAAAAAGCTAATTGAATAGTTTATGCTTTAAGGAGACGGAATTCCCTACCAATATACACTTCTAGGAATTTCCTAATCCCTGTCCTAGTACCTGGTGGCTAAGATCATAGGATGGCTCCTTGGCATTTTCACATCCAATCAATTGAAAAAGCGCACTCAATAAGGCATGCTATCTTTCACTCAATACTAGTGGAGAGTTAGGAAGCTGCAGTGGTTATCGATAATGCACATTGTGAGACTTTATCCTTGCAGAAAACAGTCCCCTTAGTGATCAAGATATGGCCATTTATGAGAATTTGACTGGATCTCTTAAATTTTCTTTTACATGCCATGGAAGTTACACTTACAATGTTGAAACTTGGAATGTTTATAGCCCCGGACAATTCCAATTCTAGACCTCTTGTGCCTCTGTTGCTGTCTGCATTATGATTGAATTTGGGGCCACATAAAACAATAATGACTTTTTTCTTTTATGTTATATTGGTTAGAGCTACTTCTTCAGTTGCTGCTATGTTTAATAAATTTTTTATGGGATAGGCTATTGCTAAATGCTTGAACCCTTATGAGATACTCAGTAATCTTGTATTGTATTTTATATATGGAATTTCTCCCATGGATGCGCAACGTCTTTGCCATTTTGAGGTTTATTGCTCTTACTGTTAAGGTCTCATTGTGGGTTCACTTAGAAAGAGTAATTATTGTCTTTTTTCTAGCTCTATGCCCAAATCTTTGACATTTTGTTATTCAGACAATATTTGTTCATCCATATTAATGGCGAAGGCATGCATGCCCTTTCATAATCCATGGACAAGATAAATTAACATTTTTGCCAGATAAAAGCATATACTATTGATGGGAGAATTGCAAAGGCAAAGGATCCAATCTTTGGCCTTACAATGGGACAATCCTCTCAAGTTGAAGACACTGCTTTCAGGTACAGTGAAATATAAAATAGAATATTTTCAGTTTGTGGCATTTAGCCTGAAAGTGAATTCCCTGACTTGGTTTAAAAAATCAATGCAGCAAACTCAGTGTAGAATTTGGAGTCTGACTTGCGTATTATCTAATTAGAGATGCATGTTATCATTCTCTTGATGTGACACTTCCTTTTTTTCGAATGCCTTTTATTCTTATGCTAATATTTTGGTGGCAATGTAAGAACGGACATCAAACGGGGTCTGTTAAAAACTAAAACGAATTTTCCTTTGAAACTCATACTACTTTAACATGTTTTCTTTCTCCTACTTTTACAGATGGTTTTGCGTTGAAGCTGGTGATATCAAGAATCCTTCAGTTGTTTTAACTCATGGTCTTCCTTCACAAGTAATTTATCGAGTTCTCTCTTTTCTACTGTTTTGAAATGGCAGAGTATTTTAGTTTTTTAAATGTCTTTTTCGTTTTTTTTCATCCAAAATAGTAATTTTGTTGTTGACTACAGGTTCTTTGATTATGTTCAACCTAAAGCGTAGTTTCTTATTTACAACTTGGATGGAAAGATGTGTTCTAGTGGAATAAATATACCTGAAGGCTTAGTGCCTACTGAATTTGATCTCACCTACAAAATTCTTAAACAGTTTTTGTGTTAAAGGTTGGGGTCCATATCAAGTTACAAAGAGAATATGCTCATGCCATGACTAATATTAAATACTCTCATATGTGTCATGGGTAATCCCGTAGAAAGCTATAAACCTCTTTGTCATCTACACAAGATGAGCACTATTAATATCACACTTCCTCTAATTCCATGTATTCCTACATGATAGTTTGAGTCAAGTTAATTTGTCCATGAGGCTGTGGTCCAGCATAAGATGGGGCACTTATTGCAATAATGCCCGAGTTTCCAAACCCAATGGGCAAGCTCCTCCACACTAATTTGGCTGCCATATTAATACAATGGAGACTAAATTGGTTGAGTTGACTGTTTACGATTCTACAACTCTGTGGAGGTGTGAAGATGATAGCGTTCTCACCTTAAGGACCTGATCTCATACACCCGCAGTCCTATCTTGATTAAAGAGATTATAATAACCATTCATGAAGGTCAATAATCTTTATTTATAAACATGCAATAGGACTATCCTTCCTATGTGTAGATCAGATTTACCATAACTTGGTTCTTAAGAATTTGAACAATGAATTTGACTTTGGTTGATGTTTCCAACCAAGTAGCATCAAATTCTATCCCCTCCTTGTTGATTGTACATGTATCCACCTTCATTGAACAATATGAGTACCATATGGTTATTCTTGTCTACTTATAACAATGCTTTTGCATTTTCCTCTAACTTTTAGCTCATGCACATCTATATATTGTCCTTGTATTACCATGCTCTATTTAGCAAACAGTGTTATAAAGGAAGAGTGAAGCTCTTGCATCCACCTATTACTACTTTCACCAATGATATTAAAGACTTTACCTCTTTTGATAAATCTCTTCTCTTGTTCATTGGCTAAGACCATCACCATCTCATTCTTGATCTCCTAGTAGTACAGTGTTATCTGACTAGTTCAAAGACAGTGTACCTCACATCCCTTTGATACAAAGCTATACTTTGTCCTAACTTAAGCCTTATGGATTATAAAAAGTTGAAATATTTGTACTCAAGATCACATGGTCATTCCTGTATTGAATAACTATACCCAATCATGAAAACACAACATCAACTATGAAGTTACCTTCAAACTTGTTTCAAGTACTGTGTGATTGACTGTGTTTTTCCTGATAGCAACCTGATTCTTGTTACTTGGACACATTGTCTAGTTGTATTCAAACTTATGCTATCATCATTCATGTCATCTTCTAGCAGGTTTAATTACTCCTCAATGATCCTTTAGCTCGTACACAATTGGTCCTAAAGAATTGATGAACACTCTCAACCATGAGAATTCTAATTCCTACACTCACATAAACTTATCTTGCTCAAGATAACATGAAATGTTATTTGATCATCCTACAATGTCATTCCTCAAACCCATTGCAATCAACTCCTCTAGATTATGATTTCCAATTCATTTTTCTTACCCCTCTATAGACTTGCTCTATCACAATCTAGTAGGTCTAGTTTTGAACAAATTTAGGTCTCAATTCCTTTAAAATCACATTCCAAACTGTCAAGCTTTTAGAGTACCCTTTATAGAATTTAAAACGCTCAGAAAGTGTTAAATCTTAATTATTCATGGAATTTACACAGTTTATAATTAGGATCTGATAATTACGTCTCTAGCATATTCATCATGCCTCTTACAAAACTATCATAAATATCTTGCACGTGCAGACATGCAACAATATGCAACCTTTTGAAATATGGAGTAAACTCCATCTAGATGATTTTTTCCTAATCTTAGCCTCTGAAACTCAATAACAACAAATATATGAAAAGATTTGTCTAAACGCTAGTCTTGGGGTTTCCAAGAACCCTATAAGGAGAAATGAACTTATCTTTTTCTTGAAACTTCTTCACAACCCAACTCTTGTTGGAGAATCTATGTGAGACCTTTATGCAAGTTACTCTTTTAGTAAACTTGGCCTAGAGATTGCTTCTAAATACTTGCACAATAAGCTTTCACTAAAAATACATCATAGTTAATGGAAACAAGACAAATCTCAAGAGTATTTGCAAGATATTATATGCCACCATACAGAATTCAACCCCTTGCTCCATTAACACACATCACTACACTTCAATACAACTCAGAAAGATGAAAAACTTCAATAAAATCTCAACAATTCTTCTTGAAACAATATGGTCTATGTACAAAACACAATCTACTATGTACAAAGAGCCTGCTAGGGGCTTATTTTTATTGAGAAAACCTCCTAAGCAACTTGCCAAAACCTACTAAAACAACTCTCTCTTAGCCTCCATTTATTGTGATTCCACTCCTCTCATCAAATGGATCAAATTCCTTCATGGTAGAACAGTTCTCCAAGTTTAGGAGTTGTTGAAACAACCTCCCAAATCTTCTCAACAGCTCACACTTGGTCAAATTGCTTATCTAGTTCTTCTCAACGTAGCTTTATCCTTATAGGAGGTTGACGAGGAGTTTTTTGACCATTACCAATGATTGGAATAATTCCAAATCTTGATCAAAAACTTCTAGGACCCTATATGACCATATCCCTCATATTTCAACATTCAAATTTTCAAACTTTGCCTTTTTGCAGGGAAAACTCAACAATGCTAGTGCAACATGTTTAGGAACAAATGAAGCTTCAATGGCCTTCTTATTGACTCTGAAAACCTCCTAAGACACCCTTGCACCATGAATGCATAAATCTATGATATTTACATCATGTACATAAGCTAGATCCTGATGCTCTTGCATCAAAAGAGTTGGTCAACTTCTTAGGTAAGGAATGTTTTCTATTGTGTAAGGGTGGCCCACTCCTTGATGATTAACAAGTCCATCTACCTGATTCAAAACAAAAAAATAATATAAGAGTTTGGTTGGTTGAAATTTGTCGAAGGGATTTTAACTATCTTTTTGAGGTTTAATACCTTGGGGCCTTGTTGTCTTTGTAAACCATGTTGCTTACCCTTGTTTCCTCACTTGGATGTTGATTCTTGCTCCCTTTAGGTCCTCAACATTCTCCATTGGGAAAAATATCATTATATTGATATGAATCCTCAATTACATACGCTACCATGTCAAACATGGAAGCTATTAGCCATATCACTAGCCTTATAAACAAAAATAGCCTTATGAACATTCATTGAAAAGAATCAAGGTTTATGATTTGCCTAATTTCCTCTTGAATCTTAGTAGACCACCATAAAGGAGGTGATCCATAACAAAGGATATCATTGTTGTCTAGAGCCCAATTTGCCAGTCCATCTGCAACCTTGTTCCTCTATCTGGAGATGTATGTAAATTGAATTTCTTGGACCTTCTGCTGAAGATTTTGTATTTCACAGACCTCCTTAGCAATTCTCCACTGAGGAGGATATCCATTGTTAGAATTACTCAATAAGTTCATCATGATTCTAGAGTCCCGATTGGATCTTGATATTCTGCCATCCTATTTTAATAGCTTCTTGTATGCCTCTACGGATGGATTTGATTTTTGCCACATTGTTAGTAGAAATTCCGAAGTTTTCAGGAAAGAGGAAATGGACTTCTCCTTCTTTGTTACGGCCAATCCCTCCCATAGTTGGTCTTCCAGGATTACCCCTGGATGCACCATCTGTATTTATCATCCCATCATAAATCTTCTCATCTTCCCACTTGATTTTCAATCCCTATTCTCTTCCTTGTGTGAAAGTTGAGGCATAGTAGCTTCCTTAGGATCCAAAGAAAGCTGTTTATAGATATGCTCCCATTCTTGAGAGGGTTGATCTGGTAGAGAAAACTTATGTTTGAGGCTCTTTGTCAAGTTCATTTTTATTTTTTTCCCAAACGTATATAACAACTCTACTAGTTTGTCGAAAAATTCTATAATTTCGCTCTTTCCATGTATTCCAGAGAAGAAGTGAGATACCACTCCAACTAGCTGGGAGCAAATTTTGTCCTTTAGGAATTATTTTCTTCCAAGTATCATTAACCTGTGCTAGGGATCCCAAACTATTCCATTGAAGTTTAAACAACCCAGCCAATTGTTTCCACAAGATAGAAACCCATGGGCATTGAAAGAAAAGATGATCCAATGTTTCCTCATCTTGAGTACAAAGTTCACATCTAAATGGACCCATGAAACCTCATTTTTGTAGCCTATCTCCAGTTAAAACCTTTTTATGAATGATAAGCCATAGGAAGAAACTTACCTTAGGCCATATCTCTGGCTGCCATATACGTTGAAATAAGAATTTTTGAGGATGAGTACAACTTGTAATGAGGGATGTATATCCCGAAGCTACTTCATACTTCCTTGAAGAACTACCTACCCATCCTAACTCATCTGAATCCGACAAAAACAGAAGAGGTCATCCTGCCAGAATATTATTCAACAAATTCTGATCTTCATACTCTATCCTAGTGGGCCAATCCATAAGAGGTTTCCATCTTGTCTTAGTACCCCAAGGCTGAATGTTTGTCTGAATGTAGTGGTTTATCTTAATCCATCCCTTAGCTTGTAGTTGTTCCTGAATAGGATGAAGTTGAGGGAAGATTGTTATAATTGGGGGTTGACCTTCCCATGAATCCGTCCAAAAATTAGCCGATTGACCATTGTGAATTATCCAAAAAATATGTTTTTTAATCAAATTTTCTCTGCATTTAATAAACATTAAACTTGGATATCCATTATTAGGAAGAGCTGTCCTAATTATCTTCTCTGGTCGACTATTTTCTGAATATTTACCTCTGAAATTAACAGCCCATAGATCGTTAGGACAAACAATAAGCCTCCAATATAGCTTGGCTGCCAAAGCTATATTTTGCTGAGTGGATAGCCGAAAGTGCAACCCTCCTTGTTTTGGTTTGCAGAGAGATGTCCATTTCACAAGTGTCCACTTTTTCTTTTCTTGAGCCCCACTCCATAGAAATTTTTGACATATGGAATCCATCTTTTTAAAAATAGTACCTAGAATATTCAACATGGACGCCACATAAATCGACATCGCTTGGAGAACTGCCTTTATAAGAGTCATCCTTCCTCATGTAGACAACCATTTGTTTGTCCATTTTAGGATTTTTTGTTCGAATCTGTGAATTAACCATTTCCAATCTTTGGACTTCTTGGGAGCTAGAGGAATACCCAAATATTTTACTGGCAGTGTTCCTTTCTGGAATTGTAGAATCTGCAGAATCTGTTCTTGTTGTTGAGAGCAATGGAAGAAGTGGTTCAAAAGATTGTAGTGTTTGATATAGTGTGACTTTGAGGTTTGAATGTCTTGGTAAAGAGTGTGTTTAATTTCTTGGGTTGATTGTATTGATTTTATGTTTGATAATTTTCTCGCTTATGGTGGCTATTTTTTAATGTTAAAGTGAAGTTTGAAGGTTTGCTTGGAGCACTTCATTTCAAGGACTAGTGATATGGATTTTGCTTAGGTTTTTAAGGTCATTTGGTATAACGAATTCTTTGATGTGAGTTTTAGTCCCTGCATGAACCTAGTTATTTGTTACTTTCCTAGAAAATCAAAGAATCTAATTATTACATTTTCTGTTATTTCACTATAATTTTTATACATTATCTAATTGTTTAAGTCCTAAACATTGTCTATAGGCTATTAAGGTGTTGTTTTGGTATGAATCTCTTATAAATTGCATGCTTGAGTTTATCTCAAGTGTAAATGGCCTGTTTGTTTTCTTTTTTTGTTTGAAATATAGTTTAAAAACTCAGTGAAAATTGGTGAGTATTTGTGAGTGCTTGCTGCTGGCCCACTATCCAAGAAATCACCATTGTACTCGACTGCCAAGTCAAGGCTGGAAAATTGCCATTGTTTACCAAAAACATGCCAATTTTCACCAAAAACTTTCCATTTCATGCAGAAAACTCAGCTACTGCAAAATAGGTCTGGCTGCAACAGAAAATGCAATTTTGGTCAAAAAAAAGTTTTTTTTTTCTGTATTTCTGCTCTGCTAGGTCATTTTGTGCATTTCATTGTTGTTGCGGGGTGACTGATAGTGATTTCCATTATCTTCAAAAGGATTTTTATGGGGATTTGATCAGCTAAGTGTCGTGATTTAGGTTTTTTTGTTAAACTTGGTTTGATTTTTTTTCATTTTAGATTCCCTAGGTTAGATTTTGTTTTGTTTGTTTTCCCATTTTATTCAAGTTCTTTTCATAGACATTAGTAGATAATGTTCTTGTAAGGGAGGAATCTTTACCTTCCAGTTTTGGGGGGAAGCCGACTAATTCTAGGTGTTGGAGATGATTTGATATTTGATATTTGATATTAGTATATTTTGGTGCACTGATGACTATGTCACTATAGTCCATGACTCTATGAGCATTGTATTTTGTATCTTGTACTTTTTTGGTCGAAAATTAATAAAATATATCCTTGTGTAATATCCCCTTCCCAATCGACGACCCTTAGCCTATTATGTCTTCCCGACGGCTAAGGAGGAATTTAAAAGAGAGACTTGCGTTCTATCACTTTATTATAAAGTGCATAAAAAATTAGACATTATAAAAAGCACCTATAATAGATTAATGAATTTAATGATAAAATAAAATATAGAAAAAGCAAATACATGATAAAGCACTTAGCATAATTGTATTTTTTCTAGGAGAAGTGCGACTTGCCTAAGGGGCAATAGAAAATATAATAAAATGTAAAAGACTCATGGGACAAATGTATTCCCTCTAGAAAAATGCGATTTGTCCTAGAAGAGAGAAAAGGAGGGAAAAAAACATTAAATGCTAAAAAGAGCTGATTGGATGAGTGGAAGGTCACTTTGGGTCATTTCTATCCTTAAAAGGAGAAGTCGACTTGAGGAGGGACATTCAATGATCATTTTATAATTTCTGATTTTATGTCTGAAGCTTATAGCTTGGTAAAAATACTCTAAGGATGAAAACCCTTAGTTTTTGCTCTAGAGGACGGAAACCCTCTTGGAGTATTGTGAGGGATATCTACTAAGGGGATTCTATGGTGGTTGCAAAGATTTATATTAAATTTTAGAGCTGTTTCCAGCAGTTGCGAAGGGATTTTGCAGATCTTTGTATAGGAGGTTTGAAGAATAAATTGCAGCTGTTACTTCTTATTTATCTAACGCTGAGCGACCCACTTTGCAGCCATTCTAAATTGTTTTTTTGAGGTAGCCAGGTCTGATATGTACTATCATATTTCAAACTGATTTTATGAATCAAATGTTCAATTTTGAAGGGTTAGAAGTGCTGCTTTCAGTCATCTTCATTTATGAATCAAATGTAATCAATTTTGAAGGGTTAGAAGTGCTGCTTTCAGTCATCTTCATTTGGAGATTTCTGAGGAATATTCCAGCCTATTTTGCCTCTAAAAAAATCAGTATTTTATCCATATTTGACTGGTTTTACATGCTATTTAAGTTTATTTATGAATTTACATTTTAAAAAACGATAAAGTTGTAGAAACTCAGAAATCAGTTTAAGGTGAAAAAGATATAAATTTCATTGAAGATTTGTTGGGCTTCTATAATAAACCCAGTTGCATTTTCTAAATGTTTTGTGTTTGACTTTATTTTTATTTCAAAATAATTCATTATGTGTTTGAATTTAAATTTATAGATCATATTATCCTTTAGTGTTGTGACCATGTTCTTGAACACGGGCAAAACCTTCTTGGTAATTGCAGATCACATGCTAGGTTTGGTGACATTGAATACATTTGAGTTGGAAAATTATAACGTTTTACCCTAAAAAAAAATATCTATGCGGAATCCATAGTTTAAAAACTACGCAATAAAAACGCAATAGCAATAAAAATTATGACAATATCAGTTATAAAAAAGTACATAAAGCAACACAAAAGTCCCGAACGCAGCCATTGGAGTCTCCACGAGGTCGGCACGAGCGCATTCTGGTAACTGGTAAGTGCTTCCTCGAACCCTGCAAAAGCCAAAACTAAAAAACGCGAAATCATTATTCTCGGTTCAGTGCAAATTTGCCAAAAAAAAATATTAACTGCGAATGGAATTATGGAATGGTCCAATGGAATATGGTTCAGTGCAAATATGGTTTTCAAAATATTGTTAGTATGTAAAAAAATTAAAAAATATTGTCCTAATATATGTTTTTGCAGGTTCAGAGAACAGTTGGAAATTGGAAGGTAAAGGAAAAGAAAAGTGGGTCAAGATGTCTAGCAGCATCGTTCTGTGGAGATGAAAAATCGTCCTAAGAGATGGTAATAAAATACATTTGAGATGCACCTTGTGCAATGGGAATTTACAGGCAGTATAACTAGAGTTCGGTACCATTACTTGGGAGGATCCAAAATGTCAAACAGTGTCCAATAGCAAATGTGAATTCAGAGGAAGGTGAATACAAAGATTTCATACATCGAGTCCATTTCGTGTTGGAGCATTAGCTTCAGAAGCAAAGAAGGCTAAAATCCAACACTCTATCTCACAAATGGGCTCCTTCATGTACAGTTCAACATTTTCTCCATCACCATTATCAGAAGGAAGTGGAAGTGCAAGCAAAGTGGAAAAGTCACAAGGTTCATTGAAGTCCATTTGGAGGCCACAACACAAACATGAGGTAGACAGGTTGGCAGCTAGATTGTTTTATGCAGAGGCCATCCCTTTCAATGTAATTCGTTCCCCACATTTCAAGTCTTTTATAGATGCAGCAATTGAGTTTGGCAAATTTACACATTGCCTTTTATGAAAGACTAAGAACTAGTCTTCTTGAAGAGGAGGTGTCATCTATAGCTAGTGAGCTAGATGAAATGAAAAAAAGTGGAAAAGAACAGGTTGCACAATAGTGAGTGATGGATGGTCAGATTCAAGGCGAAGGCCGCTCCTAAATCTTTTGGCAATATCTCCTCAAGGTGCAATGTTTATAAAATCTATTGATACAAGTAATGAGCAAAAAACTTCTCTTTTCATTTCCAAATGCATTGAATCAGCTATTTTGGAGATAGGAGAAGATAATGTTGTTCAAGTTATTACGGATAATGCAGCCAATTGCAAAGGAGCAGGAGAGATACTCATGGATAGATTTCCTCATATCTTTTGGACACCTTGTGCAGCCCATGTGTTGGATCTTTTGCTTGAAGATCTATCAAAAATAGAATGGGTAAGCAATATTGTGATTGAAGGAAAACAAATCTCTAAGTTTATCCTCAATCACCGGTTGACATTGGTGCAAAACGTGAGCTTCTTTCCCCTGCTGAAACAAGATTTGCCACCAACTTCATTACTTTGCAAAGGGAGGTAGAGGAGAGGACAGCATTAAGAAAAGTGGTGGTTACAGATGAATGGACAGAGTCAAAGCTTTCCAAGGAAACCCATTCAAAAGAAATTGAAAAAATTATCTTAGGGGACACATTTTGGGATGGTCTAAGAAGGTTGTCTGTTTGAGCCACTTGTTCGAATTTTGAGAATGGTTTGGTAATCAGCCATGCATGGGTTTTGTATATGAGGGCATGGATAGAGCAAAAGAAGAAATCCAAAAGATACTTCAAATGATGTTGAAGAAGTCAAGCGTATTTGGGAAATCGTGGACACGATGGTTCATGCTACACCGTCCTCTACATGCAGCAGCTTGTTATGTGGATCCTAAATTAGTAGAGGTAGATCATGATGCAGATGAGGAGATAAAGAGAGGTATACTTGCAACCATAGACAGGTTGGTACATGATGAGATGAGAAGGAAAAAGCAAGAGAACAACTTACATTTTCAAGAACCAACTCAAAATGTTCGGTGAAAAAGAAGCAAGGGCAAGTAGGATGACATGGGAACCATCTAAATGGTGGCAGACTTATGGGTCTTCTACTCCACATTTGCAGAAGCTTGCCGTAGAATTTTCAGCCAGTGTTCTAGTGCTTCTGTTGTGAAAGAAACAGTACACATGATTTAATCCACACAAACAAGAGAAATCGATTAGGGGCTCAAAAACTCTTTGATCTTGTTTTTGTGCATACAATTTACGATTGCTTACTCACTCTCTTGCAAATGAAGATGACAATCTCGCTTGGGAGAAGCATGTTTTGGAGATGAAGAAAATGTTGATGATGATGACCCTACTGCTGCAATATTAGATGAATATGCAGTGACACTTTTGATTAGTGCAGGATTTGATGTTGCAAATGTTTAAAATTGCATTTTTATTTTTGGTTAATGCTCAAAACTTTGAAGTTTGAGCAATGGATAATTCTCATCGCTATATATTATATCAATATGTATGAACAATGAACTTATGAAGTATGAAGTATGAACTTTGAACTATGAATTTTCATTGTCTGTCATAAATTACTTGTAAGTCTTCTACCATGGATTTTGCTATACATTTATATGTTTTAAGACTTTAGTATACTTGTATGTTTATTTATTTGTATGTGTGATTGATTTTTTTGAAGCAAGTATGGATAATTATTTAGTTTTATATTTTTTGAAAATTTATATTTTTTTGAACCATACCGAACCGAACCGAACTTTTGCAAAATTCCGACTTCCGAACTTTTTCCCATGTCCGAACAACCCGAACTTTCCGAACATGGTAACTATGCATATTATAGTATGGAGTCAAAGCACAACACAACTAGCATTCATAATACATGGAATACAAAATATTCTTTTCCATTAGTATCATATATGTTGATGGAAATCTATGGAAACCTTGAAATACGATGTACATTGGTAGAAATTGATGCCGGTAACCTCATCTCCAATCCATTGACATAGAGTCATAGGAGAACTCAAAATATTTATGATGATTTGGGAACAACCACTCTTGGCAGGGCCAACCCCATTTTCATGAAAAATTAAACACCACACCCATAAAGAAATGCTTATATATTTCATTCATAACATAACTCATCATTGTACTTTACTAAATCATTCGTTCACTAGGTACAATTAGAGATCCTACATCTATATCCCTTCTAAATTGAGTCCTCATCTTTGATGATTGCTCTAGGTAGGGTGGGATGCATTTGGAGATGCGTTACTAGTTTGTGAAGTAGTCATTTCTACCATGCTAGAGCTCTAAGCTATGGGACTCGAAACAATGGGTGGTGGAATGGGATTCGTAGTGGAAATGTTGAGGGAGGTATTCGTGATGTCTAAGGAACTTGGACGGAAAAAGTGAATCATCTCCCCTGTATTTGTCCAACTCCATCATTAACATCCTCCTCTTTACTGTTTCCTTTGCATTGTTGTATGGTTTCATTTACTTTACCTCTAGTCCTTGCTTTGGAAATTGAAGTTCCAACTCTACAGTCTTCATTTATTTCTCTCACTTAGCTTCCTTTTTTTGCTACTTGGCCAATTCTAACTCAAATTTTTAATCTTTCTCTAGAAGATGTGTCGAATTGCTTTATAGATTTCTCCACTTGTTCTTGAGAACTCGTTAGAAATGTATCCCTGGTTCTCATACTTACTGACCTCTGTGTCTTTATTATCAATCATGAGCCATTGTGTCTTTGCCTCTTGTTAATTTTTTTGTATCCATGGCATACTGACCTGGTGTCCCCAGATTTCACCCTGAAATTTGGGACTACCCATTTGAAAAAATTTCGTTCCTTTTAAAATAACGGGTCTTTTTGTGTTTTTATTGCCAGAAGATGTCTATATTACGTTAAGATATTCCCAGTGAATCATATGAGCCAATTTCGACAAATACCCAAATGCCGAAACTCATTTTATCCCTTCGCCAAGTTTTGTCTACGGACAATTTTTATTTAATTATTTATTAAATAAATAATGCCCCGTTTGAAGTAAATTGTGCTCTGGTTGAATCTTGGTGAAGTTTGCATGCCAGTATTCACACATCTCAATAGGGTTTTCACCAGGAATGAATTCAGAGCTTTGTCTGTGACTTCTGACAACGTTTTTTCGTTTTTATTTATTTCTTTTGCGTTTTTCTCCGGTTTTCCCCATTGTCTTTCTGTTTAATTCCCTTGGGTCTGTTCTTTGTCCTATATAGTTTGTTTAATTGCTTGGAGCATCTGAAGATCATTAACGACCGCTGCACCAGAAGGAATCAACCTCAGAAAGCAAACTTCTAACCAAAAAAGATGAAGTCAAACACAAAAAGCCTCTCCCAGGCAAGTCGCGTTTTTCGGAATGAATGGGTCTAAGTTGCAATGAGATTTTTGGTAGTGGTAGGCAGATGGGAATTTCTTACCTGCCTTGCAGCCTTGTAGGGTACTTTTTCCCATGAAGCCAAAGTCACTTAAGCTGCAATGGGAATATTAGAGGCTATCAAAGGAAGCTATTTTTAATACAAGTCACACTTTTTGGGAGGTGTTTTAATTTGCCAGTGGGAATTTTGGCAGTGGCAGGTAGGCGGGAATTTCTTACCTGCCTTGTAAGGTAAAAAATCCTATTATGAAAGTCAAATAACTTAAGTGGAAGAGGGGATTTTTGGAGTTGCAGTGTAGGGTGGAAATTCCCATCAAGTTGACTTCTTATTTTTAGCAATTCCTCTTGCCAAAAAGTGCGACTCACCTTGAGTGAATAACAATGCATTTAATAATATTTATTAATGGTTTATTCACCCAATTTTGGCGCCATAAATAGAAGGAAAGTCAATGCAAGTGGAAGAGCTAAGGAGAAGTCAATGATGCATGCTAAAAATAAATAATTTAAAAAGCATCCAACAACATGCAGACTTGGGCGCCCAAATTAAATGAATAAACATGGCTATTAATTAATTAAATTGTCAGAAATAGGAAGAGGCAATTATTAAAAATAGCATGCTGGAGGTTATATAAGCATGTGACACCATAAGGGAGAGACAATTAATTCTTTTTGATGAGGATTGCAGCCCAAACAGGTTTTGGCCCCAAAAGAAGGAGGATTTTGCATTAAAGTTTATTTTCCACTGTTGAGAAGTTTTCAGTTTTGGTGCCTAGGGTTAAAATAACCTAATTTTGGTCATTCGGAGCATCTGCATGTTAGTATATGTGCTCAGGTGAATTAAATAATATTTTTGCTTGCTTTGCATGCAAGCAAAGTCTAAAAATAGAGGGCAACAGACTTTATAAGTAAATTTTGGTGATGAAAATTGAGTATTCATGCCATGGACTCTATATTTGTCTGAATCAATTGCAGGTATTCATCACAGATGCCCATATTGGTGAAGAAAGCAGAAGTCAATATATGATACATTGAATATATCTTCAGAATCAGAGGGAGAAATAGATCCAGATCTCATAATTGCAAAGGCTTTCGAAAAAACTTCAGCCTCTTGTTGCTAATGCAGCCCAAGTAGAAGTCATTGCATGGAAAATTCCTTCCAGGAGCTTGTACATGTGCTCTCAATCTTCCAGTTGAAACCTTCATTGAATATACTTGTATTTGCCTTCACCCAAAGTGCTTTCCAGAATTTAAAATTGTTCATATACAATTAAAAATAAAAGAAGATGAGTCTTGTCTGAATTATTTACGGCAAACATTGCACTGGTGCACGTACTAGAGAAGAACCACAAAAGCTTCAAGGATAAGAGGGAAGACATGTCAGAGGCAACACCCGTAAGAAAAATCACATTCAGCTGCTTCCAGATCCAGTTTGGTGAGAATCAAAGGCAAAAGAGTCAACCGCATGCAGAATATAGAAAAAGAACAAGACTGTGAGTGTAGCAACTTTCTTGTAATTTATTCTTTTTCTTTTTCTTTCTCTTATTTTCTCCGACAAAGTAATTGAGTAATCAATTAAATTGTAAAACTTAAGTGATTGGTTTAAAAACCATTACTTCAAGTTACTGGAAGAAGTCGATTACTTGGAAATAGGTGGCATACATGCAAAATAGAAAGTTCTATTTTCAGTTATAAATTATGCATGTCATGCAAAGAGGAATTCCAAGAGGGAGATTGCCAGTTGTTTCCTTTACAACTTTCACATGTGTCAGTTCATTATAGTTTCCTATTTGTAAATTGCCCTCTATACACTATAAATAGAGGAAGAACCTACGGGTAAAAGGATCAGAATTTGTAATCAACATTCTTATGTTCTAGGCTTTGAGCTGAAACCCTTGATAGCTTTCTGAAAGTGGAGGAATAGAGAGGAGGCATATTTCCGAAGAACTTTGTGTCAACGGTGCATTTGTTTCTTATTTCTTTTTAGATCACTGCATAAACTTTGTGTTGTCTTAGAGCTAGATTGGAAACTTTCCTTTGCTTCAAATTTTGCATTTCAAGATCTATTTGTTTCGTCTATGTGCATGTGATCAACTCTGTCAACTATTGGTTAGGTTGCACATCTCCTTTCCTTTCTTCTCGTATTTAATTATTTCCCTTTCCTGCACATATTGCTTACAGCTGCTTCTTGCTGCAAAATTGCCTAGTTATGGTTCATGAGCTACGTAATTAAAGTAAAACCAACAAATAGATATTAGAAAATATAATTGACAAAATCTTACACAGGAGCCTCACCAGTAAATGAGGGAGATGTATCTCATGACTGCCTAGGTTTTCAGCTGTGCAGAAAATCTAGCCAACATGACCTTTAGCCAAGTTAGATTCATCTTCTAGATTAAGTCGTCATCACTCTGAAACACTATCCATCACAAAATGATTGAAGTATGCTATATTCTCAAGAATTACTATAAACAACCATAAGACAAACACCCAAAAGCATGCATACATAATAAATCAATGAAAGCTTAAAGTAAAGACATAACACAAATTTATCAAGGGTAGCATGACTACTACAATTTTATTGAGAAACTTTGGCTTGAATTTGCTAGAGTAAGAAAAACTCCCTTCCACAATATGATCCACTAACACTAGCTCTATGCTTTTGTAAAAATAAGTAGAGGCTATTCTTAGGGTTGGAGAGTAGTTAGCTTGTAAAGCAAAAGTTTGCTTTAATCTATTAATAATGGAAGTCAATCAAGTCAATAACTTGGTTGATATTGCTCTCTATTAATAGATGTGGATAAGTGTGCACCAATGGGTGAATTATCTATATATTGAATTACAATTAATATTATAGTGCATCTTAAATCATGCAATAATGTATGGAAATTAAATATACTGACATTCCCCCTTAAGTTGTACTTCAATGAAGGGAAAGACAAAGGAATCATTGAACTATTCCCCCTTGACGACACCTTCCTTCACTCCCAAAAGTTGCATGAGTTGAACAAATTGGGCCTCAAGCATTGTGAAGATGTTTGCAACTTGCTTTTCTATTCAGTAAAACTAAATATCAATGACCTTGTCCCAGATTAGTTGCTGAATATAATGCATGTGTATCTCAATGTGCTTTGGGCCTTGGTACTCCAACTCATAGCAAAGATTGTATGAGTTGGTTTACCTGATTTTTGAATTGTTCCATTGCTGCTTGCTTTGATTCGTTGGACAACCCATGGTGGCTTCTTAGGACAATTTAGAACCCAAGGTTCTACCTTCATCCTTTTACCATTTTTTGAGTGATGGCAAGGCTGAAATAGTTCTTTGATGTCCTCACCAAAACTCAAATTGAAATTATAAGGGTGCTTACCCTCTTGACAAGAATCCGGAACCACCGTAGTATGGACTGAATATGGGACACAACCATCACTCCTTGGGCTGTCTTTAGAATGCATATCTCCCTTGATTGAAGTAGAAGCTTTTGTTAGATTTGCCTTATCACAACCATTCTTTTCATGTGCCCTTCTGTAGCTATCTTGAAAATCCATCTCATATGCCCATAGTTCAACTTTGGAATGCTCAGAAGATGGATAGAGGCTTCTCAGAATAGATCCTCTTTCCATTTGGTACCTTTCATCTTATCCTCATTGTTAGAGTAATTCTCATGATGATCAAAACATTGTAAGGACATAGTATGAGGGTGATACAATAAATCCTTTCTATGGAGATAATCAAATTGCTTACCATTAGTTGCTGCTATGAAAATTACAACAAGTTGAACATCAACCTTATCATCTAGAAATTTGGCTTTAACCACCAAATTCTCTCCATAACCTTGCATCTCGAATTTTCTTCTTTCTTATGCTCCACCATCAAAATTTATTCCTTAGCAACTTCTTGAGGCTTTGGCTCCAGCTGCTCTTCCTTCTTCTCCAACCTTCTCCCACCAACTTCTTCATAAAAAAATTCGAAAGTAAAATCAGGCTCTTTATCATATGTGGGAAGCTTGTGAGTGATTCCTTTTTTTCTACTTCTTTTCAAGTGCCAGAATTCCCTGAATGACAACATCTCACGTGTTGCAAATTCTAGGGCTGTATATTCTTCACCATAAGTGTCCATGTCTTCTACTACACGTGACTTCTCCTATTGAAATATTCTATTCTTTCCGGCACCCTTACTACTCTTCAAATGGCATAAATCTCTGAAGGACAACATATCTCGCACCCTATAGCTGAGGGCTGCATATTCTTCACCCCATGCCTCTAGGCCCTCCATGTCACTTGGTGGATCTAACTCAATTGGAGGTTCTTCTCTTTGAAGGAATTTGGCATGGAAGAATGAGAGGGGGTCTTGCTTGAGACCCTTTCTCCATGATTGGTAGAAGAGCTTCCTTCACCATGATTACCTTGATTTCCTTGGAGATTCAATATGGTAGTGCTTAGCCCTTGTATAGATCGATTTAAATCAACAATATCTCCTACAAAGGAGTCTCTTAGATCCCTTTGAGTACCCAACAAACAAGTTTGCAATTCTTTGTTGCCTCTAGTGAACACTTCATTCAAATAGTTCATGTCATCTGTTGGTGGAGGCCTTTCTCTATCACCCATCCCTTCCTTTCCTGGAGTTCTTCTTGAGTAGTGATATCTAAAACCCCCTTCACTTGTGTCCATCCAAAACTTATCTTCTCCTTCATAGGATGGGAGAATCACAGCTATGATACCACTGTAATGTCCCCAATGGGAGATTTTCTAACCCAAAGGGAACACCTGAAAATTCTAATTTATTGCAGCACGCTGGAAATAGAGATATTAGGACAACAATGTATTTTTTTCACAAAAATAGAAATAAGAAACAAACCATAGGTATGGCGAGCTGTTATGGAGACAAAAGAGCCAAAAAGTACTTTGAATATGATCTCAAATTACCAAAATCTTATGCCAAGATATTTATAATAAATTATGAATGCAAGAACACCAAAATATTGAATTTTTGGGACCCAAACCAAGAGTTGGAATTTTATTTTTGGACTGCAGAAATACAACTTACAGAAATGGCTGGAAAGAAGTGATCCCCAACCCAAATTCTTTGAAACAAAGCTGAATATGGCCTTAAAATTTATGGCAAAGCAATTGATGATGAGATCCGGAGCAGCCGTGCCCTCGAATGCATCAAACTCCACCCACAAGGGTGTAGATAGCCCTAGATATGGCTGCAAATCGTGCCCTAGCTGTCTCTATTTGAAGTCTTGATAGATGTCTCTCCACTGGATGAATTTCTTTGCTTGAAATGCAGATATGAAGCGGGAAATGTAGAAAATGTCCCCAAAAGTGTGCCCTAGCTCTGAAAATCTGATCTTTTCCTTTGAGAATCTGATATAAGTTCAAGTGTGATCTTCGTATGAGACCACCAAGGAGAAATTGAGGGTTTTCGTCCCCAAAATTCTAATGCTAATGAGGGTTTTCGTTCTCAACAACTAGCCAATTAGTGTTTTCGTCCCCAATAGCTGAAAGTAGGAGCAACAAGCCCAAACTCTCCACAATGAAATGTAGAAATACCAAAAAGTGTCTCAAATGAAACCCCAACCCCTCTTATAATTTTCCATTGCTTTTTCCCAAGTTGGGCGCTTTATGTGGGATTACTAAAGTGACTTTCCATCTTCTAATTTATTGTTGGCTTTTACTTTATTTGGAAAGTCACCTTTATTTTTATTTTAATAATAAAGTTATATTAAGTTGTCACCTTTTTAATAAAAAGTGAGTAACTTGACAACTTAAAAACATTAAATTTATTATTTTTCTTTATTTGAAAAAGGGGACATGACAACGGGGCAACCACAAATCCTTCTTTTTGCTGCTCCAAGTTCCTATTGTTTTTCATATTCTCTCGATTTAGAGTAACCTCTTTGAAAGAGGCTTTTACATGTAGGTTTTCTCCATAACTCCTGCATGCACTCTTGGACTTTGGAGTGGAGAGATCGTCCTTTGGGGGCTTAGAAACTCGTTATGTGCTCTTGCATACAACCACCAGAGTAGACTTGGAAGTTGTAGGTGGATCCTGCTTCAAAAAGGAAGAAAGACCCTCTCTAGAACTCTTGTTGGCATCCTTAGTTTTGCTCTCGAGAATTTCTGTATGCTCTCTCTCATCCTGATAGGAAGAAAATTATGATTCCCGATCAGTACTATATCTGGTCTGCATATTTATTAAGCCCCTGCATGAACTTGGGTACGCTTCATAAGCTTAGTAAATTCAAAATGATGTCCAAGATTTTGAATTCAGAACTATGGATGACAGGCTGAAGTTATCAGCCAATGGTTATTCATTTTCGGTTAATGAATCACCCTACAAACAATTGGTGGGAAACTTGATACATCTTATGCCTCCACGGCCGGATCTATGTGTTGCTGTTAGCAAATTGTTTTTGGATTATGTCTCAACCAAAGCTCATAATTGGACAGCCGCAAAGTGTCAAAGGACTGCATATTTCAAATAACATCTACCAAGCAGCCTGCTGATTCAATGACTAAATCATTTAGTCTCATTGTGTTTGTAAAATTTCGGGACAAACTTGGAGTAGTTAATGAATTAGTCATTAAGAGGGGGGGTGCAGGTGTTACTAAAGTTAATATGTAAACATTAATTAATTAAATAATAGTTAATGTGCTTCTTGAGGCCTACAAGAAGCTTTGAAACTGGGATGGCCAAGAATTCAGGTTGAATCCAACTCTCTAATTATGATGAGACTACTATCCTCTTCTGCAGAATATCAGGGTGGCAATTGGAAATTGTGTAGAGAGAGAGATAAAATTCAGTCTCTGAAAGACAAGTTTCAGAAAGTTACCTTCCATCATATTCCAAGAGTGATAAATAGAGTGGCAGATGCATTAGCCAATTGGGCTCTTGACTATGGGAATATGGCTTGTTTTGGTCCTATGCCGCTACGGTGGTCTGATAAGCTTCAACAAGACCTTAGACAAATTATTGAATTATATTTGTATCAATGATTGTTATGCATGTACATGCTTCTGTTTCTAATGCCCAGGCCTGGACCAACAACTTTTATGTCTGGCACAATATAATATGTATCCTTTGAATTTTCATTAATATAATTTTCTTTTTTTAAAAATAAAAATAAAAATTAGTTAATGTGCTCTAGTTATACAATGTACGAGTACCTCACATGATGTAACTTATTTTATGTTTAATAAATGTCAGACACACAAGATGTAAGTGTGCTGCGTGCCGCATGCATTCCATTTCTCTTCATTCTCTCTCTCATCATTCAACATGTACATGTGCACTTGTAGGTTGGTAAAAGTAGTTTATTGGGTCACCGCTTAGCAAGACCAATTTTGTGTATGAGACCACGCTTATGGGAGTCCACAAGGGGATTTTTTTTCAATTTACCTCATCTATACAATATCGTTCAACAAGGTGTACAACCTAAGTGGTCCAGATGGTGAAGGCATGTGTGCTCCATAGAGGAGGTCACATGTTCAAATCAAACTTGATTCACTACAAAAATCTTAGTTGTTTTTTCAATTTATCGATTGAAAGCCTCATTTATGCATGCATTCAGTTTTTTTCTATAAAATTTTACTTGAGTGGATGGTTGTAAGACAAAATATCAATAAACAACTCAGTAGTTGTTTATGCAATGTTATATCAGTTGTAAAACAACTGTCTTTTGTATTCCCTTATATGTTAGCATATATTTTTCATCTGAACTTAGTCTTATTTACAGGCTTACTCATTTCGGAAGGTGCTTCCTGTACTTTCTCAAGATTATCATGTTATTGCTTTCGACTGGCTCGGTATGGTGCTTGTCTCAGTATGGGTTATGGAATTTTGAAAGGAACATAGGCTTCATATCATTTTTTTGTTGGGTAAAACATGAAATATTATATTAATATTTTGGGCCTAGCTCCATAAAGATTACATAAGGCAATTGCAGAAAAAACTCTGCCTGAAGCATGGAACATTAACGATTCTTATCTTGTTGGAAATTTGAAGGAAAAAAAACTCAAAATAAGTTCGACATAATTGTTCATGTTATTTGTAGTACCGTATTTCTCTTTTCAAAAAAAAAATTACCCTTATTCTTGGTAACTGTGGTATGATCTTACCATAGATCCTTTTTGTCTTGGTTATGCTTCCAGTTTCTGCTTCATCCTCCATGATCTAATATTTCTGCTGCAATTGTTTCTGATTCTGCTTAAAGCTTAGATGTTTACTGTGAGTCGAAAGGTCTCGCACTGCTAGAAGCTTTTATAAATGGTTCAAACTTCAGATTAAGCTATTTTGTTGCTTCACACCTGCATTTTTGGAATTAACTTTCAAGTGATATAAAAAGCTTGTTGTCTAAAACAAGTTGTTCCTGAAACTTCCCTGTAATGCTTTGTTTGTCCGCTGGAAATAAATAGCATTTGGATGTCACGGCACAAATATATTTGGAAGTTCAATGGCAAAGTTTTTTGAAATAAAAAATGTATTAGTTTATTATTGTCCAGAAAATTATCTAAACCCTATTGAATAGGCGCCTCCTTATCATGTACTGCTTTTGTAATGTTTTTAATATCTATATATTAGCCACTAAATGGCTTACATACAGATTGGTGGGAAAGTTTCTTCCACCGTAATAGTCTATTTTCTGTACGCAATGGCAAATACCTTGATTGTGATAAACTATGTAAATGGTGTGAACCTGTCATAAGTATAACCTTGGATAGGTAACCATATTTTTGAGCAGTTAACTTGATTTGTTGATTGTAGCTTGATTAATTATAGGTAGCTTTGACTGATTGTAGTTGGTGAAGGGTTGTTACATGGAGCCCTAAAAATACTCTTATGGTTTCATTATTTGTGTTTTGCAAACAAGAATTCATTTGGCCAGGGCATATAGAATAGAACGGAGATTCCTCGACCCTCTCTATTCTATTTGATCAGTTGTATCGTGTCTCTATCCTATCCCATCCATATATAGGGGTAGGGGTAGGTGCGGCGGCTATATCCATATCCCACATCCAGCCCCTATCTATATCTGGGGGGGCCGGGCCAACCAAATATATAATATACAGTCGAGCTGTATCGGTTCGGAATGCATCGATCAGATTGATACCCTATAGTTGGGCATTGAGAGAGAGCTATAAGCTAACCTGAGGAGCCCTATCTATCTTTCCTTCCGTAGTCTAGCATCCATCCTTCCATAGATCGATCCTTTGTATTACATATACAATAGAGTCGGTTGAGCTAATCTCATCTTTGACGGAAGCTGTTTGAACTTGAATTGGGCTATCTTTGATGAACTTAATTTCTTTGTATTGATTTTACATATCTTTATCATAGTATTATCTTATTTTGGGTGGTTATTAGATTTTTTCCCCCTTCCAAAAGGGTCATACAATAAACCTCTGTATATTAAACAACTTCATGCTATATGGATTATTGATATTATCAGTAATATGTCCAGTAAGCCTAAGAGAGGCTGACAAAGTTAAAGATGGATTGAGAGGAGTGACTACACAAGAATTGAAAAAGAAATGTACATATGTTTAATGAAGAAAGTAGAAGGACTCTAAGGCATTATGAATATGAAAAATTCAATGAGAAATATTATGTTGGAAACATGTAAATAATTGAGTATTGTTACTTGTACAGAGAAGAGGTTTTGTAGCATTTTCAAGGGACACGGAAACATTTAACCTTATTAGCAAGAGCCATGGGGAAGGGAAGACGAGGATATTGTGGTAGGATTACTCTTAGAGAAGACAGTCAAATAGAATGTGAACTTTGTAGTCTTTTACCTGTGAGAATCAAAGATGACAAATTTAGATCCTAGATGGAAGCCATTGATGTACGGGGAAAGTTTTCTTGGGATATTACTCCTAAAATTGGAAATAAAGGTTTTAGAAAGTTATTATTTGGGTAATTAATTCTTAAGGTGACATGATTGGCATAAATATCTGTTAGCATCATTGTCATTATGTTCATTAATCATGAAAGGGTGCTTCCTTTGAATTGGTACTCTAGTCTGTGTGATGGTTATAATTTTAAGTTTAACTGATATTGTGATGGTAAGAATATGCATTAACTATTGGCAATTGTCAATGCCTTGAGAGTAATATGATCAATGAAAATAATAAATTGTGCTCAATGTGTTTGTACATGATGATTCTTATTGTGTATTCTACGATTTTGTAGCATAATAAATTGTGTTTAATTGACAAAGCAACAACCTGAGACCGATATTGCCCTTGCTGGGGTTTCCAATAAATTATTATGGTAATGTTGTGATGGTTATTTTATTCTTACGTCTCTGATTCATTTTTAATATGGTTCTTTCTCAGGTTTTGGATTTTCTGACAAACCCCAACCAAAATATGGGTTTGACTACACAATGAATGGTAATCTAGTTTAGAAGCTCTCTTAAAATTTCAGTGAAATTAATGAAGGATTAAGTGGTATCTGGAAGAAACGTGTTACTTTCTTTATACTTTCAAAATTCTTTCCAATAGTTCAATATTGCCCTTATTTGTATCTAGCATGAAAACAAGATTTTTTGCATGTTTTTGTATATGATAAATTTGCTCAAAAATTACTATTCTTTTACAGAATACAAAGTATCGTTGGGATCTCTACTAGAAGTCCTTGGTATTAAGAATGCCACACTGATTTCTCAGGTAATTAGTTGAGATGCTGATAAACTCCTTGTTCAATATAGCTCAATTTTGTAAATTTTGCTATATCTTATTGCCAATATTTGCAGTATTTTCAGTTTAGCGTTTGTGATTTGGTGAAGTACATGAAATTTTCAATTTTATATCTGAAAATTGAAACACATTGTTATGCAATATGCAGGGTTACTTTGCTCCTATTGTAGTTGATTATGCAAGAACCCATCAAGAGAATCTCAAAAAGTTAATTCTTATCAATCCTCCAGTAAGGATTTGATCATAGACTCTTCTTCTAAAAGAAACATATGCTTGCAGATAGCTAATACGACTGTTTTTAAATGGGTGATAAAATATTAATTAATCTGGATTAGGCAATTCAGATGTCATATATTTGAATGTTATTTTCCTTTTCTTTTTTTATGTAGAACAACAGCACAGATTTGTTGTCTACATTTAATGAATTTTATTCTATCCCATTAGAATGCTTATTGAATAGTTTTTAATGGTCATTGAAGTTGACCGAGCAACATGCCAAATTGCCTTCATCTTTGTCATCGTTCTCAAACTTCTTATTGGGTGAGATTTTTTCTCAGGTAAGAAGGGATCATCCTCATTCCTAATGTTCAGAACCTATCATTTGTGTTTTCAGATTATCTTCAGAATTAAAATTTGCATCATATGATTATTTCATTTTTTTTCTTATTGGGGGAAAATAAAATGTTTTTGCTTGATCAATCTTATCTAAAACTCTGAAGCCACTGGGTATCATATACAACTGCAGGATCCTTTACGAGCAAGTGATAAGCTACTAACAAGCTGTGGGCCATACTCGATGAATGAAGAGGATGCAATGGTCTATAGGAGACCTTATCTTACATCCGGTTCCTCTGGATTTGCCTTGACGGCAATTAGTAGGGTAATGAAGAAAGGAATAAAGGTAAGTTTAATTCATAATTTTGTATATCTCTCATTATCATTTTCCATTTTCCGGGAGAAGATAGCGAGCTTGCAAATTAGTTGATGAAGATTCTTCTCTCCTTTTACTGTGATTTTCTAGATGTTTAGGCTAAGAATACAAACTATTAATTAGTTGATTTGGTCATTCTTCTCCGAGTTCAACAATTGCTAAAGGATGACGAACAATTTGTGATGATGGGGGTGCATGGTCAATTGATGTTTTGTAAGTGGAAATTTCGCATGATAGACATTGGTTCAACTAACAACGAAAGTGTCAAAACGTTAACTGATCTTGTGGCAAAAAGTGTTAGATGAGAATGTTCAACATGTCATGGGTGAAATGACTCGGAGACTCACGATACCATCTTCATATTGAATTGCTTGATTAACTTTGTTGGTATGAATTGATAATGATCTATGAGTGGGTTTTGATATTATTCTACAAAGGAGTCATCATTACTCGGGGAGAATGTGTGAAGCTTTGTTACAATTTCTGGGTAAAGATGTTTAGAATGCTCATCAAATTAAATTTGATGATAGGACATTGTGGAGGCATGATTTAGGAAACCCATTTATCAGGATGAAAATACCCTTCTTTGGAAATGTGACTTGGGTTCCAATTTTCATGAATGGTAGATGTTATACCCATTTTTCATGTTTACAAGATGAACATAGTATTAGACAACTGATACAATCTGCAGAGAGTAGTTATGTTCATTTCCACTCAATTATTGTGTTTATGATTTAAGTCTATCATGTACACATTCTTATCTTTTTTATGGTTACATTTATTGTGCATGCACAAGCATATCACTGCGAAGTGCTTGTGGGTGTGTGATAAGCCTAGTGCTGACTGTGATCAAACAGTAAGGAGTTGGGGTAAACAAATTACTTTTTGAAATTAGGAGCCAAAACTGATAGTGTATTGAGTAGAAAAAGCACCAACAGTAACACCCAGATAAGCTAGCTGCTATAGTATACATGTAAACTTATACAACATACCCCACACAAATAGTATGTGTACAAATAAAGAATTCAAGGGAAAAGGCTTAGCAAATCAACTGAAATGTAGCAACTAAAAGAGTCACATGATTTGTTCATAGTTGATATATTGCATAAGATCCCGTCAAAACACAATATAGCAGTATAACTCCCTCAAAGTAATCCGACTCAAATGAAGTAGCTAGGCTTAGATTGAGTAGATAGTATATAGGTGATGAAATGGGAGGGTAATACCTCTAACCTATGTCACAAGGTTCTCCAAATGTTATTGAAAAAGTACAAATTTCGATTAACTTTATTCTCTTCGAACATGAACTCAATCCATTATTTTTACATGGGAAATTTTGACGCAATTTTGTATTATTTTACAAATGTATGTATATATACTTATACTGACTGAAAGTAGTGGATAGAAAGCTCTCACCACTGTCCCTCTGACATATTTCTGCATTTTTTTTCAAAAAATAAAAATGATAGAAAACAATTTGTTTGAACTTAAAGATGTTTTTCTCTCAAACTTTATCGCTTGGCAAACTTGAACCGAACTTTATCCTTGTCAAAGATGAACGCGAACTCGAACCTTGAGACTTAGCCTCTAACAATGTGAAAGGTAGCCGCACTAACCAGAAAATAATAGAACTTGTGTGTTAATACTCTTTGATTATACTTACAATGGAGTAGGAGGCTATGTTATAGGGAAAGCCTCAATTTTAAGGATGTTTATACCTTCTTATATCATATCACTACAATATATTTATTTGTCAACATAAAAAACTTTTCTTTGAACCATCTATTCTGGATGAAGAGGGTGGATAAGAGCAATTATTGCCTTCACTGGAGGACTTAACTCTCCTGAAAGCCTATAAGGAAGGTATGACCGTTCAGATGAGGCAAGCACGAATACTTGGAAAGGAAGGTAATACCATTCAGATGCTGAGCAAGGCCAAATGTTTTTGAATAAATTCTCCCATCTGTTAAAAAAACTGAGCTTTTAGAGACCAAAAACTGCTCCATTGGAGAGGTGTGATCTAAAATGGAACATCAATAAAAAAGGTGTTCAATGTATAGACAAGCTTGTTTCTTTTTTTTTCAATGGATGTAGGAGTGGAATTATCAATTTCTGGCGAAGGTCAGAAAGGCAGAGGACATTCTTGTTGCAAAGTTTGCTTTGAGCCAGTTGTTTTGATATATTCTTCAATAGGGTTTCAGTCAATAGTGAGCCCAATGTAACTTTTTCATTGGGATGTTACTGATTTGTTGGCCATAGTTGGAGGAAAACAAATGGAAACAACCCAAATCACAGTTGAACTGACTTGGTTCATCGTTGGCTGAAAAAGAACTAAAGCACCACTTGGTACATTCTTTTTTGTCACAACATCGGAGGGAAGCAAGAAGGCATTACAGTTGCCAAAAATTGATTTGCCTTCCAAACCACTTGTTAGAATACTTGGCAAATAATGTTTATGATAAAGTAACACTGTGTGTGACATAAGTTGGTTAGTGACTTAGTTGTCAGGATATCTCATAAAGCCAAAATATTGGCTGTGTTAGTTTGGTCATCCCTAGGTTTGCTTGATCTTATTAAGCTTGTCGTTAGTGATGAAGATATCTTCCTTCTTTTTAGCTTGTACTTGGAACATATAATAGCCAGTCAATAATGCAATGTTCATGGCTTGCAATCTAATCTTTTATGGTATCAGAGACTCGGTTTGAGAAGTCTAGGAGGAAACTGAGAATCTGCCTGTGAGGAATGCTATTCTTGGTTAGCCTGTAGGTGAAAGGAATGGTGGAGGCAAAGGGAGAAGCAATAATTGTTTGTGGTATACACAGGAAAAGAAAAAGTATTTTTTTGATTGTTTTTGCTTAATGGTTGTGGTTACGTGAGCTGGAGAAAAGTGCCTAGAGAAAGGAAGAATACAGCTTTTCTGAAAAAAATCTTGGACATGACAATAGGATTGGAAGTACGTTTTGCTTGTGGGAGGTGCTGGGCACATTGTCAGTGGGAGAGCATGGCATTTCTTGAGAATTGTGAAGCAGAAGAGATGGGTGTGTAATGTGCTGGATATCAGTTTGCTGATATGGTGCTTGTTGTAAAAGTGCTACACTATAAAGCGGTGGCGTGCTTGTCCATGAGAGAGGATTGGTGCAGCCCAAAAAGAATACATGCTACCAGAAAGTAATGGTGGAGCCAAGGGAGAAGCACTAATTGTTTGCAGTATACATAGAAAAAGAAAACAGTATTATTTTTAAAATCTTTTTGCTTGATGGTTGTGTTTAGCATGAGCTGAATAAAAGTGCCTATAGAAGGGAAGTGTTGAATTTTAAGCCTCTTTCCAAAAATGTCATGGAGCATGGGGATGGATGTTTAATGGCTGCTCGCCAAGTGTTTAACTAAATGCAACCAACAGGTGTCCAACCTGATCAGTTCACCTTTGGGAGCACAATCCTAGCTGTGCCAAAATAGGAGACTAGTAGGCACTTTGGAGACGCAAGACTGGTTCTTGGTCAACATCCTTGAAACACGCAATCTCCTTAAGTGGGATTTATTACTGAAGAGTGAAGACCTGTTCAAAACTTCTTCATGGGCGAGTATGAAAATTGAATGCCAATTTTGGTTCAAGAAATTTAGCAAGGAATCCAATTGATGAGAATAAGTCAAGTTTGACCCCTATACACCAACAAATTCCTATTTTCCGGCAAGTTTAGACCAAGTTAGTTGCAAGAATACGACAAGCTGTCCTCCACTGTGCCCGAACAGGTAGTCAGCCCACGTGGAACAAGTCTAAGGCATTCAAAGGAGCTGAACGCATTCTTGGATTGTTGGCAGTAATTTTGTTCAGTTATTCCTCTCTCATTGACTGATATTCACTTTATATAGGATGCTAAAAAATTGGCTAGAAGAGCCCTCTACTTTGGTGTAACAAAATTATGCTCTTTTGAAAATTGTACATAGGCTTTAGCCTTGACATTAATAAAGAATTGATCTTGCCTCTTTCATTTGCTGTTATATTGTGTATATCTCTGAGTTTCAGGCGTGTCTTGTGGATTACCAGTCTTTTTGGCCTATTTCAAGGTGAATTGTAGACATTTCATCCCTTTTACAACTCTATCTCTCTTCTTTCTTGCCTATGTTGCAGTATTTTCATGAGAGTTGTGTAAATGGTTATCAGTTTTGTAAGTTGTCTTGTGCGGATTGAAGCAAGTTGAGGAGTTCTCTAAGCTTTAGTGCATCACCATTTGTGATTTTCAGTTTACCTCTATCCCCTTTTCCATGACAAGAAGTTTAGTATTTGGCTGTAAATAAGTCTTTCTAGTAGTGTTTTTTTAGGTCTGCAAGTTGATCTTACATCAGGTGCACTTCATTTAGGCAGGAGCTGGCCTTCTCCAGAGGTTCATCCCAAGGATCCAGTGTCCCACACCTTGGGGATGTTCCCATTGTTGCATTTAATCAACTTACTGATCAAGCGGGTGCAGCTGTACATATTTCAGACATGGAAAGAGTTGATAGCGTGTCTAAAGATAAAGAGAATAAGGAAATTTTGACAGTTGAAACAAGGGCAAATTCTACAGCTAGAAAGGATGCAAGTCAAGTTTCGGTGATGGAGTTCTTAGAATCTTACCTGTGTTAGGACTGAAGCAAGTTCTCTTTTGGTGCTACAAGTGGAAGAGGAAATGTGTAGGTGATCTGCCTCAAAGTGGAATTAACACTCATGGGATAAGTGCCAGCTTGTTGCCCAATGACACAGGCTGGTCAGTACCTCAGTCTAAGGCCAACAACATAAGAAAGTACAATGATAAAAGAGATAAAGTAGGTGCTGTTCAGCATCGACAGCAACAACAATAGTCAGCATTTGTATTCTGTCCATTGGAGGCACATGATTTCAAAATCATGCTTCAAGGGGACTTAATTTTTCCATTGTCAAAAGAAGAGGTTGTTGAAGATAGTTCCTAGAACCAAGGGCTACTTGCAGAACTTTCAAATTCGTTTGACAGTACAACAACCACTTTCATGAGTCTTTCATGCTATTAAAGGCACATTGGAAAATCTGTCACACTTCATGAGATTGGTAGGACAACAGCTCAGAAAAATTGGTAAAGAGATCCTCACTTATAGCGGTTCCCTTAACCAACATCACAAGGAAAGGGACCTTTGCACGAAGGAATAGAATACAAGAAGCTTTTGATCAGCTAAAAAAGGTAGTCATATCATGTTTTGTGCTTCATTTCAGATTTCTCACAAGCATTTGCTGAAGAATGCGATGCCTCAGTAAAGGAAGTTGTGTTGATTACATTACAAAGGAGGAACTCCATAAAAATTACAAGCATGGAGCTTAAAGATTCAGAAGGGAGCTTCTATAGGTATGAAGTTGTTGGATATAAAAAGGTAGATGTTGATGTCTTTTTCAGAATGACGACTACTCATTATACTCCTATCATTCATAGAGATTGGAGGTTTCCTTTCATGGTAAACTATGCTAAGGATTTCAGTTGAAACATTTGCAGCTGTCATGAGATGGACCCCAACCACTATCATTCTGATTTTGAGGAAGGAAATGCAAGGCTACAGCTGTGCTTAGGGCAGCATGAATGGACCCTTGAGAGTCCATCATATGAGTGGGAATTATGAGGAGAATGCAAGCAATGGAAGAGAGCTAGTTAACGTACCTATGAGACATGAAGAAGTGATGTTGAGAGCTCTTGTTTCCTTTAATGTGTTTGTTCTATGTGCAGTTCTAGGAATGGAGAAGAAAGAGAAGAAAAGGCATAAGTGTGATCCAGTCCAGCATATTCACATATATGAGAAGCAAGGAAAAACGGTGAAACAAGGTGATAGCATAACAAGTGAAAGAGTTTGGAAAAAAAAGGGATACCTTCTCAATGGGGCAACGGTGGATAGAGGAATATGTGGATCACAACTCCCCTTAGTAGAAAGGGTAGAGAGTATAAGGATCGAAGAAGACAAGGAGGAGTTGTCGAGTTTGTTATCAGCCCAAGTAAATGATGAAGAATATGAGATTGCAGTTGAAGATGAAGGGCTGAAAGATTTTTTTTTACAAGCCCAAGAAGCACACGGGGAAGAAGTTGATACAACAACAAAGGTATAGGAGTTGCTTGATACATTTGTGATAACAATGAGGTTGATTCTCGGTATTGCTGCCATCACCTTCACCAGCCACTTGATTACTCCCTTTGCTTGCATACAAAGGAGTTTACAAGTTCAAACATGAGGAGTTCTATGCAATTGGTGATGGCTAGTATAGTATTTTCAGTACTTGTATGGCTGTTTCCAGCCCCTATATTGCCCAAATTGTTGATTTTTGGAAAAGAATTCCACTTTGGTGCTTGTTGTATTTTTTTGATGTTGCTGGTCATGAAAATAATGGGTATAGGACTGTTGTTATCAGTTAAGGACAATTGTAAGCTTGCAAAAAAGGAGGGAATCTTTGATGAATGAAGTTGGAAGAAGGGTTCAGCTGAAGAAAACCTTCATGGCAGCCACATGGGTACCTAGTTGGATGAATATACAAGTGATTGGTGGCTGTTACAACTCATTTCCAGCGCATCTGCAGTCTGATTTTTATCAAATATTGGGAGGAACAACTCGCCAAGTCATGAAAGGAACCATTGGAGGCCAAGGGTTTGATATCTGAAAACTTTCTTTGCATAAGAGAAGCCAAGTGGGACAGTAGCAGCCCAATGATGTGAGCATATGCTAACTTTCAGCTTTGTGGGATTTTGTGGATGTTTTTAGGCATTCAGAAATTCTGAGGGATCATCTTGAGGTTGGATGGCACTCATTATCCATTTGGGATATATCACACCATGTTCTTTGTCAGGAGGTATACCATTTGAAAGGTAAGGGATCCATAGTCTATAGGCACTACAACATGACTCACCACATTGACGCAGTGATACTTGAGCATCCTTTTTTTGAAATTAAAGCAGAATGAAGACCCTTAGCCTATTTTATTGTTTCCGATAGGCTAATGGGATGAAGGAAAGGGAAGCATGATAAGATTAAAACTAAGTGAGCCAAAAAGTAACTTTATGTCTGTAACATCCCAAATTTCTAGTAAGTTAAATTAACTACGGTTACGTCTAATTAGGTTTAGACAAGATCATCATTGTGTGTAAGAATTCATTTGGTTCGTCGTGTCATGACCCACAAATTCTGTTGCGGGGCATGACACTGCTGAACGGGTAACCCCACACCCACCTTGATTATCCTTCCTAAACGTGATTAGGCCCTGATCGTAGGTAAAAATGGTTCATAAACGATAACGAATCTTTCGGTTATTTGTATTTCGGTTACTTTATTTTAATCGGTTTAGTCGTCTTTTGTTTTGTTCGACTTTTGCAATGATTGTAATAATAATTGCCTTTGTTTTATTTGACGATGCTATGTCAAGCCAACTTTATGAGAATATTTGAATTATTATTTACGGACTTGGTGATTTTCGTTTATTGGAATGTTTCGTATGGAACGTGGAAATTCAAATAATTATTATTATAATATATTGTTGGTAATATGTGGACTTGTATTATGATGATTAATTTTAACTTAACCATTAAGTTGGATAACAACTTAAATAAAATAAAATTAAAAATTAAAAAAAATGCAATATTAATTTGTAAAATTAGTAATGTATATTCTAGAAGGATTTGGCATGTAAGTCAAAAGTTATATTAAAAAAATAAATATATTAATTTTAATACTTAAAATTCGTGGGTTTCGTAAAGCGAAACACCTTTACATAGCACAAGTATGTGGCATGCATTAGTGTATGTGCCAACATTGGGAAGCCCGAAAATTCTCGAATATGTTGCCCAACTATAGTTTCTTTCATTATATTTGTTTCTTTTATTTCTCCTTGTCTATTTTCATTCTTCCCTTCTGGGATACCTGCGTGAGTTTTGAAGGAAGGAAAGATTCAACTTGTTGAAGCTGGAAGAGTAAAAGGATTCTAGGTTTACTTCAGACATGAATATCTTCTCCCTTCTTTGCTGCATTATTTGTAAAAAATGAGGAAATACACATTCTCTTTTAATGGCAATCAAATGAATTTGTGGACAACTTTTGATTTAATTACTTGAGACGAAATTTGAAAAGGAAATTGAGGATTTTGTATTCTCTTAAGTTTTCTTTGTGTGGTTTTAGCTAAACCCAGAAAAAAATTGCAGATGGGGTTTTGGGGTTTTGATCTGCAAAAATAAAAATGGAATGAAAGTTAAAATTCCTTCTCTGCATTAAAATAAATTGTACCCAAAAAAAAAAGAGTTGGGTTTTTCCTGTACTAGAAGAAGGAAAACGTTTTTGTGAATGTTTGTGTTTCAAATCGATTTGTGCTTGTGGGTTTTCATTTTTGTTAATAGAAATTTGATTGTGTTTTCTGTAAACAAATCGATTTGATACCCAAATCGATTTGGGTATACAAATCGATTTGCATAAATGAATCGATTTGGGTAACCAAATCAATATGGATATGTAACTGGTTGGGGACTTGTATTTTTTTTCCTTCTTGGCTGTTATATGCAGGTCTGATTTTTAATTTATTGAGATCTTTTGAATGAAAATTTGTGGATGTCAAAGCTCTTGCATGGGGTTGCATTTTCCAGAATTTTTTTATTATGGGCATCTAAATCAGTTCATGTATAAATGAGGGTGTGTTGTTATGTGTGAATAACTACAAAAAAAAATGGCATTTAACTTGTAACTTCTAGCCTGGCAATATGACTTGGATTCTTGCATGGATTGTGAAAAAGAAATTGCTTCTCTTGGTAAGGGCATGAAAGCCAGGACAACTTGATCGAGTTGTACCAAGGAGTAATTGGTGGCATGATTGGGTTTAATATAATGATATTGAATGAAAGAAATTATTAGTTGTTCTTTTACTAGAAAGAGTATGTTTAAATGATGTAATCGTGGTGTTTTTACATTGTTTAGTTGGGCTGTTCATATGTATAAAGAAAAATGTGTTTTGATTGTTTGGAAATGAATATATCGTACGTTTTATAGAGCTGCTCATTAACTGGAAATAATATGATTTATTTCTCTTGTTAATGATGTTCTTTGACGTTTTATAGAGCTGCTCATTGACTGAAAATAATATGTTTTATTTTCTTTGTTGATGTTCTTGGATGATATGATGAGCTGCTCATTACCTAGAGAGAATATGTTTAATTGGTATTTGGAAAGGTTGATTTCAGACAGTTTTGTTAAGTTGCTCGTTGATTGGAAGGTAAGTAAAATAATATTTAAATCTGTACCATGTAAAGCATGATTTGCTTGTGGTTATAATCTGAATTCGGATGTTGATTGATTATGGTTTTATTACTTTTTTTTGTGATGGTAACTTATTAAAAATAAGAAAAAAAAATGTACTCTTCTTAATCATATTGTTCCTATGATTTATGTAAAATTTTAAATGTCAAATATTTATTGTTTGAAGCTGAAATAAGGATGTCTTGATCCTTGTGATTAGAGGGAAACCTAATCGCTGAAATAGAAATTGGTTGTTCTATTGGTGTGCATTCATAACTATATCTTTATGGAAAATATGTAGTAATACATTCTCAGCTGTATTACCATGCGCTTGTTGATAAAACATTTATATCTTTCATATTTTATTAAATAATTGCATCAGAAAATGAAGGCAATATTCATGCCAGTTCATTTTGAACTGACATCATACCACTACTCCAGTCTTGCAGGACAATTAGCCGTCACATTCGGATATGCGGAAACTCATGTCTTGAGAAGTTTTATCGTAGCATGGATCTAAATGAGTTACTTGGATTTCAATTTGTAGAAGGATGATATCCTAGAATTTTGATTGAATTTATTGGGATCTTGGACCCATTTTTAATATTCAAACCTCACTATGTGAGAGTTACAGTATCAGTTATATATTTTGCCTTAACGGCATAAGTAATTTATGTTTTTACTAAAGAGATGATTACTTTATATGTAATAATATCTCAATATGAGTAAATGATAAATACTAGAAAGAAGAAGTCTTGCTTATCATAAATTGTTAAATACATTTATTTGATATTTACCAATGTATGAAGCCGAAAATTGGACAATTATTATAACATTCAATTGTCTTTTAATTTCTAAAGTAAATAGCTATTTAGTGGCGTAGTTGATTGGAGGAATAATTAAATATATATTAATATATATTAATTTGGCCTTATGGTATACTTGACATTAATTTGTTAAGATTGTAAAGCCTAATTTTTAGAGAATGGAAGAGTATCGTTATAAAAAGGTAATTTAAGGTTAAAAATCGAACATCAGGAAAAGAGAAACTAGATAGGAAGGTAATTAGATGAAAATATCCATTAGGCATATTAAGGGATAAGTACATGCGGAATGCTGAAATAGTTACATTTCAGCATAACGAATGTACTCATCTCATAATGATCCTAATTGGCATTGGCATCTATCTCGATATAAACTCTTGCAAGATATGTTTAATTGGAAATAAAGTAAATACAAACTATAAGATCTAGATAACAGTGAAAGGGATAGTTGTGAGGTGGCGGAAGACTTAAAAATCATAAGACTAGTGTGTTGTCTTGAGTTTAGCCGTAACTTACACGGCGGATAACTTTGGCCAAAGTAATGCATTGATGATTGTGTATTGTCTGATCACCTAGTCCTCCAATTAAAAAAAAATTGTCAGTAACTTGGTCATGGGAAGGTGAACACTGAACATGAGGTAGGCAATGGTCGGATACCGGAATACGAAGTCGGGGAAACTAGCTTCGTGGTAGACCCAAGGACTTTCACATGGTTCCCATGACCTGATAAAGGTTGAGCCGAAATGCTAGTAAGCATTGTCACTCGAAGTAGTGACGAAGGGAGATCGTGGAGATCTGGATACACCCTTCTCAGCCGCACATGGCTTATATGGATGTTGTCAGATAGATCAAAAGAACAAATCTTATTTAATGAATTAGATTAAATTAATATGTACGATTGTAGCTGTGTAATTTGTTTTTATGTTTTTTTTTTTAAAAATCCTCATTTTCCAGCTCTTGTAATTTTGAGCATTACAATGTCGGTTGCTTATGTTTTAATAAGAGTATTTTTTTAATTTAAGTGGGCCGACACTTAATTAGAAATTAAAAGAAAGGGAAGGATATAAAAGAAGATTCAAGGGTTCATTTGTGGACATCTATCATCTATCTATGATCTTGATTTTATGAAGTTGAGCACTTGTGCTTCTGCTTTTAACTATTGAGGACGGAAACCGTCTTAGCATCCATCACTTGAGGATGAAAAATCTAATTGTGATCAAATTTTGGGGACTAAAATCCTCAATATCTCCTTGGTGGTTTCATACAGAGATCACACTTGAGCTCATACAAGATTTTTTAGAGGAAAAGATAAGTTTATCAGCTGTGGTTTCAATTGCAGATTAGAATTTCAGTGTTTGTGGATCAACCACTAATTTCTGTGATTTATTTGGGTGGTTTTGAGCACTTTCCAAGCTGGGCGACTTCCTTTGGAGATGGGGGTGAACCACTTTGGGAGCATTTCCAGTTGATTTTTGAAGTGTTTGTGGTGCGAGGGTTTGCTTAGACCCCAATTCTGCCCTAGGGTATCATGTCTAACTTCTTATTAATCAAACTTTTTTACCAAACGGTCAGCTGTATTTATCTTTCAATTTCAATTGCCGAATTAATAAAAATAAATTCAAAATTTGATTAAAAAAATATTGTTCACCTCCTTAATGTTCTAAGAGGGTTTCTAAATGTTTTGAACCTTCTGGGTATGTTTGTATGTGAATATTTGATGAGATAAAATATAATGTCAGATTATTGTATTTTATGATAAGGGTTTATGAATATAAATCAAGTTGCTGTTATATTTTGGATAGAGATTTGTGTGGACTTCTAGAATTTTATTAGTTATGCCTTAAGGGTTTTTTAAGAAATCCAGATTTCTCTTATTTGTGCCCTAAGGGGACATTACAAATTACCAAAAGGTTTAGTCACCTTGGAGAGCATCTTTAACACTGACGATCAACTCAAGAAGGAAAGGATGAATATGACTATCAAAGAAGAAGATTTTGAATAAGTGGTCATCTCAAATGACAAGCTCTTGAAGGTTGGAAAGGTATGTACTAAGTCAAAAAAACAAACTTTCATTGACCTTTGTAGAGAGCATGATGATGTATTTGCATGGAGTTATGAGGATCTTAGAGCTTTTGACCTAGGCTTAGCTAAACATACCATTGAGTTGGCTCCCAATGCAAAGCCTATTAGGCAAAAACAAAGGCCAATAAATCCAAAGATTGAATCCTTAATGAAAAAGGAAGTAGCCAAGCTCATAGAGGAAAACATTATTTTCCTAATCAAACATTCCTGCCAAGTGGCTAATATAGTCCCACTTAGGGAGAAGAATGGGGAAATCAGGTTATGTGTAGACTTTAGAGTCCTGAATAGAGCATCCCTCAAAGACCATTATCCCCTCCCATCCATGGAACAAATTCTTCAAACAATGGCTGGAGCTAAAAGGTTTTCTCTCTCAGATGGCCATTCGGGATACAACCAAGTCCTTGTTCAAGAATTAGATCAATTTAAAACTTTCTTTACTACAAAATGGAGGACTTTTTCCGACAAGAAGATGCCTTTCAGGTTGACCAATGTTGATGCAACTTTCTAGGACAATGGATATGGCCTTTAAAGGTCTTATTAATGACACGGTTTTGGTTTATTTGGATGACAAAACTATTTTTTCAAAGTATGTGAGTGAACATTTGAGTCATCTAAGGAAAGTCTTCAGCAAGTGTAGGGAATTTGGAGTGTCTCTTAATCCTAAAAAGTGTGTGTTTGTTGTTCATGAGGGCAAACTATTGGGACACATAGTCGCAAAGGATGGTCTTGCCATTGATCCAGAGAGAGTGAATGCCATTTTACCTCTTTTTCTCCCAAACCATAAGAAAGGTCTTCAAAGCTTCTCAGGAAGGATCAACTTCGTGAGGAGATTCATATCAAACTTTGCCACCTTGGGTAAGCCTCTTACTTCCATGCTAAAAAAGTATATTGTTTTCAGTTGGTCAAAGGAAGGTAAGGACAATTTAGAAAGTATCAAGCAAGCTCCTACTCATGTGAATCCGAACTATGACAAAGACTTCATTCTTTATGCCTTTGGAGGAAGTGAGAGCATTTCAACTATCCTAGCTCAACAAAATGGTGATCAAATGGAGTAGACGATAGCCTTTTTTAGTCAAGCACTTGAGGACTATGAATTAAGGTATCGTTTTGTTGAGAAACAAGTCTTTGTTGTGTTAAGAACTCTGAAAAATTCAGGCACACGCTTTCTAATAACAAAATTCAGCTAATGGTGCCTCATCCAAGTGTGAAAGAGTTCCTTTTGAGTAGGGATATGAATGAGAAAAGAGTTGGATAAATCAAAAAGGTCATGGAATATGATGTTCATATCAAAATCACCAATCTTGTGAGGGGTAAAGGGTTGTGTGAGCAACTTGCAACAAACTTGGAAGCTGATAAGAAGACAATCTACATGTTACAAGAAGACCAGTCAACTCCTCTCCATCCTCCAAACAACTGGACCTGAGATATGGTTGCTTTCTAACAAACAAATGAGTATTCTCAAGGCCTTGACAAGGCAAAGAGGAGGTATTTCAGGTTGCAATCCATTCCTTTTGTCCTTGTTGATGGTGTTTTGTTTAGAAAGGATATGAATGGAGTGTTATTAAGGTATATTGAGCATAACCAGGTTGTTAGAGTGCTTGAAGAGTTCCATGATGGCCTATCAGGAGGTCATTTCTCACCAAGGACTACTGCTACTAAAATCGTGAGAGCTGGTTATTACTGGCCTTATTTGTTCAAAGATGCTCACAAGTGGATGAGAAATTCCAAGAAGTGTGCCTACTTCACAGGAAAGCAAATGTTCCTGCCTTTCCTCTTCATCCTATCTAAACAGATCAGCCATTTGTTCAACGAGGTTTGGATTTTATTGGTATGATAAATCCACTATCTAGTGCTGGTCACAAATGGGTGTTGATAGTTACAAATTATTTCACTAGATGGGCTGAAGCAGTTGCATTAAAAGAGGCTAATGAAGCTTCCATCCTGGATTTCCTTGAAGGTATTGTTACAAGGTTTGGTGTCCCATTTACTATTATTTTTGATAATGCTAAAGCCTTTGTAGGAACTCAAATTAGTGAATGGGAAGTTAAACATGGGATCTATCTTAAAACTTCTTCAAACTATTACCCTCAAGGTAATGGCTTAGTTGAGTCCACAAATAAGAACCTGATAAGGATTATCAAAGAGAACAATGATGGACAATCAAAGGACCCGGCATACAAAGCTTAAAACAGCCCTTTGGGCTGATAGAATCACACCTAAGAGAGCCATTGGTAACTCTCCTTTCATAGTTGGTGTATGGGAGAGAGGCAAAGCTTCCCTTGTCATTGGAGTTACCTTCTCTTGAGCTTGCACAACAACTGGAAATGCTAGACAATGATGCAATGACAATGAGGTTTGCTGAGTTGATGGAGCTGGAAGAGGTAAGAAATCAAGCAATGCATACTCTTGAGGCTCATCAAGCTCAAGTGAAGAGAACTTTTGACAAGAAAGTTGTTAGAACCTTCAAGGAAGGAGATCTAGTCTTGAAGTGGGATGAAGACAAAGCTAAAGCTAAAAAACATACAAAGTTTGATGCCATATGGAGTGGCCCATACATTATCACTAGCTGCAAGCAAGCAAATGCCTTCCAACTCTCAAGGCTAAATGGAGAAGTACTACCTATCCCAGTTAATGGGATACATCTCAAACCTTGCTTTTGAGGCTTTTTCCAAACCTTGTACATAGTAGTATAGATTTTTTTTCATTCCTCCAAGTGTTGTATGCACAGTTTCAAGTTTAGTTGTTTCCTCCAAGTGTTGTACTTGTATGCACAATTTCCAATTTAGTTGTTTCAAGGCTGGTCAAGCATGTTTCAGTCATCATTATGTTTCCAGTTGAGTTGTTTCAAGGCTTATAGTGACTCCTATGCCCATTGGACTTGCATAAGGTTACTGGATCCTTGCTTAGTAGGCAAGCATCCCATGGAGGTTGCCAAAATTTTGACTTTTAAGTCTCTTTCCAGTAATGTCATGGAGCATGAGGACGGATGTTTAGTGGCTGCTCGCCAAGTGTTTAACCAATGCAACTAAGCAGGTGTCCAACTTGATCAGTTCACCTTTCGTAGCGTACTCCCAGCTATGCCAAAATAGGAGACTTAGCAGGAATTTGGAGACGCAAGACCGGTTCTTGGTCAACATCCTTGAAGCTTGCAACCTCCTTAAGTGGGATTTATTACTGAAGACCTGTTCAAAACTTCTTCATGGGTGAGTATGACAGTAGGGGGCCAAGTTTATTATACTGCCAAAAGTTATATAGGCTTCACCATGCCAATTAATTTAGTCAAGCATTTTAAATTTGGCCAATGAAATTTTTTGAAGAGACATTTTACTTGCATCATTTGTAAAGTTATGTATGAAATATTTGTGGAAGCTTCTTCAACCCTTTATTATGGAATATTCCATTATCAAATCAAACTTCCCATTTTCAAATATTTTGATTGCCACTTCACTTTGAAAAGACCAATTTTATCCCTTTTTCCATTATAATTTTACAAAAAATTTCAATCATAGACATTTGAGTGCTGCCATGTGTAACAACATTTTTTTAGATAGATAAACCTGGGTTGAAGGGATCCATACCCTTTACAATTCGAAGAGGCCCTATTATAGAATTTTTCCATTTGCAAGCCAGAACACAAAAACCAAAAGTGGTTTATGTTACCTCTCATGTCGTAATGCCAAGACATCCCTTGTCGAATTGAACACAGGATTCATACCTAACCCCGACCCCTGTCACATTGAACACCAAGCCGGCTTGGCATCATGTCGATAGCCACCTCCGCCACAGAAGCAACTAACCCGCCTGACACTACCTAGCCGAGTAATGATGCTATAGAGGTGGCTAGCCGCGGTTAGGTATGGACCCTGAGGCCGTCTCCAGCAGGTTTATCCCAAGGAATCCCCATCACTAGGGTAAACCACACGGGCTTAGGGAGTGGTTTCGTTGTTATCACTGAATGCAACTTACTGCTCAAGCGGGTGCCTAAGATCGCATGTGAACACAGCATTCAAAAGCAAAACTGCTTACCTTCAAAACCTCTCATTCCATTGAACACTAAGTTCACTTGACACCATTTATCGTTTGAGCCACCTCTGCCATCGAAGCAACATTGATCTATCTGACACTGCCTAGCCGAGTAACGAGTGAGCTATAGAGATTGCCAATCCGGATGAATTGACCCCGAGAGCTCCCACATATAGACCCACATTCCCCACCGCTAGGGTGAGCTAAAAATGCTTTAAGTGGTAATGTTTACCTTTCGTGGCAGTCCCAATACATGCCTAGATTAGGATATGAAGGGGACATGGTCTCAGGGTTTACACATCGAGCCAATATTGTTAACCAACATTGAACACCAAGCTGGCTTGGCACCACGCCGAGATCCACCTCCGCCACCGAAGCAATTGACTCGCCCGACACTACCTAACCGAGTAACGACAAGCTATAGAGGTTGCCAGCCCAAGGATTTGACCCCGAGACCTTGCACATATAACACACATTCCCCACCGCTAGGGTAAACTGAACGGGTTGTTATGTGTAACAACTTTTACTTGATATGACAAAATAGTAATAGTTGTGGCTTTAAAATTTAATACATTGACTAAATAAATAGACTAAATCATTTATATAGATTAAAAACTAGTGCATGACAAATCAATCAATCAATCAAATCCAAAATTATATAAATATATATATATAGTTGATTCAAACCTTTATAAAAAAAACAAATCTCTTATGTTATTTATACACTAAAAATTAAATGAACAAAATATATATTTATGTTTATTTTACTTTTTAAATATATATTCATATAGCTTGTATATAAATTTATACAAAAAATGATGGTTATATTTTAATAAATATGTAAGTTAGGCGTGATGGTTGTTTTCAAAAATTTGCAAGTTTTTTAACGATTAAAATCAAGAAAAAAATTTAGAAGCCGTCAAATTTTACCCTTGACGATATGACACATCCTACAAAACATCCTACAAAGTATCGCCTTGATACAAATTATAATGGAATATTAGTCAAAGTAAGAACTATTTTAGAGTGTTGCTTGTTTATACAAAACATATAAAATATGACACAGTAACACAAAGCATCGCCTTCAGTAGTATTTGCCATATCATGGCCTTGTTTATTTAGAAACTTTATTAACTTTTAAAATATTTTCCTAAAGTGCTTGGAAGACAAGTTAATTCCATATTTGGTGAATGGAAAGGAGTTAAGCATTGAAAACTTACCCTAACATTCTCTAGTTAGGGGAAACCAAACCTTGTAGAAGAGAATTTTTGTCTTGAAAGCTGGTAAACTCCCAAAACAATTGTTTTTGTGATTTTCTAGCGGTCAAATAAGTCACTTTGTAAGGAAATGGCTAGGATTTAGCATTTGTTATTGTCATCACATCACAACCATACCTGCCACCCGCTAAAAGCTACTTGTGGTCTAAAATGCCCTTATGTCACCTGTCACGTGATAGAAATTCATGGATGCAGGGACCAATGTACTAGAGAGAGATCATTGGAGGGCTTGCAAACAGATGCTGAGGACTAAGATAAGAGACATGACCAGAGGATTAATGCTGTTAAGACCTGCTTATCAGTGATAATCTAGTACTTTTGCCCACAAAATCCACCAATTTGAAAAAATGCGCCTCAAGCTCCCAAATGGAATAGCCATTTGACCACGTGATATCAGCACATCGTAATGGGAAGATTGACGGGCTCTGCTAGATTTGAAGAGCTTATCCAATGCTTCCATCTAAGCTGCCCCACGGAGGTCCATGCTCCTTCCAGATGCACTGTGACAGCAATGGCGTTTGCAGGCTATTTTTGATCAATTAGGACGCATTTGAAAGACAACGGATGATCAACATAAGATATCATTGGTACAATATAGTTCACCTGCCACAAAATGTCTCTTTATGGCTTGAGTCATTTTTCTCAGACTGGAGACTATGAAACTGTTGACGTTCAAACATTGGTCCGACACCTCTCTGGCATATTGAAAGCCATCGCCTAAGCTTTGACAGTGAACAATAAGCTCAGTTGCTACAACAAGTATTCATCCAGTGCACAGAACGAGGATGTAAGAGTACTACCAACGAACGAGGCAAGCAGTTAATTAAGTGAGAGATGTCTGGCAGGGGAGTGAGGCTAGTTTAATGAAGGCTAAATGCATAGTGATCTAACTGCGAGGAACCTGTGTCAAGAGTCACCACGATTGCTGCCAAACAATGACACCTTTATGATGGCGAAGTGCGTACAATCCAAAATATCGATATGCACGAAAATGACAAGAGGGCAGATGACATGGGTGAGGGGCACTAAGTGACATTTCCTTAGGACACACGTGCCAGGGGTGAATCCATAGAGTCATAGAATCTATGTAGGCTTCAGCCAATGTTTTATCATCATTATCAACTATATGATCTCCATAAATTTGGTCGATACCTCAATTGGCATTGAGGGCAATAGTCGTAAAGCAATCTTGTTGGCTTCTTGAAGGCACATGTTGGGCTTCCCATTCGACCAATTGTTCGAGAAGTTGGCGAGCATGTTACCTAGTTATATTGTCCAGCTTCCAAGATTTTTCTTTCCCCTTCATATTAGCCTGAGATCACCAATATCATGGAGTGTCCCCTCAACAATGAGGCACTCAAGGACCACACAAAAGTATGCAAACTACTTTGAATGACCTCGCGCTAAAGCTAATTCCTTCCACTTCATTACTTGTGACATCTTGGAGCTATGAAAGAGGCCGCTAATGAATCCAAAGATACCAAAGGAGATCGCGCAATAATGTCAACCCACACCAAAGCTAGTATGGCATTAGCCCCATGGAAGATATGGTCACATAAAAGTTACCAGCTATGAAAAATCCCATGTTTTGTGAGGATGCCAACATGTTGAATTGATCTCACCTGATATATTCGAGAAGGACCCGCTTCTCTTGACCCATGGTGTTAATGGGGGGAAGGGAAAGATGAGGCCAGTCCATTTGTTATTGGTCCAGATATCCAGTGCTGAGGAAGGATTGCTCAATTAGACAGTGTATTGTCTTACTACTTCCAAGATGATTGTTTCCTAGACCGATTTTGACTGTAGTACCATGCATAACTACAAAATCAAATTGATTTCCGAACTTGATTGAATGGAAATTTGATTTTTTCTAGAAACAGTCAATTGAACTTAATTTTTTTTTTTTTAAATCTCCATCAGGTTAATGATGAATAGGAGGTGAGTGCATCTCGAAGCAGTTGTATAAGAGTACTTCTATCGGGAAAGTATACATAGACTTTTTATCATGAACTCGTTATTTATCCACAATTTTTAAAATGGATTGTATTTGTGAAAGGAAATTATATTACCTTGTATAGAAATGGCATATTGTACGGCTTGTGTCACCAGCTAAAATGTATCCTCTGAAATATTGGTTAGATGTTGTTTCTACTGGGCATGTCCTAAACTCTTTGTTAGACATTGTCCATGTACAGCTCTAAAAAGACATGTTTAATTGTTTCCTCCTAGGCACATTGATATTAGGTAGAGCATCTTATCTAAGTTATTTCTGATCTATATAGGTCTAGATCTTAACTTATTAAACTATGATTCTGGAAAGATTTAAAACAATAGTGGTCATAGATCCTAAATGTTAACTGTACATGTTCGTCAGCTATAGTGAGCCATCCACGGGCATTTGGGGGGTTACTCCAGAAAGTCTCTACAATTTAAAGTTGTGGGAAACATTGATTTTACAACTCCATATGAGACATGTTTAATCGTTTCTCCTAGCATAATTGTAAAGCTACATCTTATTTGGTATCCTGATCTATGCAGCCTAGCTTTAACTTAGACTATGATTCTGGATCAACTGCAGAGTACCCAGGTTGAACAACGCAAACCATAGGCAGTGTACACCACGAGGACTCAACTTACCGGGTACTAGGGTACTAGTTTTGGTACTCACCTGATTCATGTTTCCGATCATTCACTCCAAAATTCATAGCCGTCCCGAGATGTTTTTGTATCTATTTCACTAGTGCTTCTGTTTTTCAAGACGCCTGAGATTCTACGAAAAATAAAAAACACTAGATACTTCTATTTCAGTGCTACTTGAGGAAAATCTAGATATATTCTAGAATAGCTAGTAGATAAATTATCGTGCTACATATGAAAATTCGATAGAGCATACATGAATGTTTTGAAATTTCATGAATACAAAGTATTCTTAAGTGTTTTATCTTAGCATGGACAAAAAAATAAACTTGAGGTATTGGATGCAATATTCACATATGATATCATTTTACATAATTGTTGTCATGCCAAATGTCTAGCCTAATACATTTGAAACTTTCAATCATGACAACTAAGCCCATACATTGCAAAATTATGTTTTCCAGTCACACTGTGAATCCTTCCTCCTGGCCAACCTATCTCAGTGGTACCATCACTCTGGCCCTAAGGAAGGTCCTAATGATTTTTCAAGCATGCCTCAGTGTGCAAGGAAGTAGTGATAATAGTTGATAGATGAATTCATTGAAGTTCAGTGAAAGACAGGTCTTCCTAGAGGCCTAAAAAGGTCAATTTTGGTCATTCTGAAGCCAGTATGCAGCCCTCTGGAAGAGTTCAGGAAAGATCTAAAACATCGGAAGGTGATGTCGGGGATTATTGAAGGTGCTGGAAGCAATTTAGGAAGATTTAGGAAAGAATTTCTCATTCAGGGACAATCTGTTCAACATCGGGCTTTCTAGATGCAAGGAATAAGCATCCGAATAGTGAAACCTGACTTCTCCGGATGATTTTGAGAGCTCCGTAAGGAGTTAAGAGGCAAACAATTAGGTGTCGGAAAGCTATGAGAATTCTCTACAAGATGGGAACATCAATTTGGTTCCAAGGTTTAAAGGTTTCTTGAACATTCCAAAACATGCAACTGCCCCTCTCAGTTCAAAGACAAAAAATGGCCTAAATTTTAAATTGCAGGCATATTAAAGTCTTGAAAATAGTTCCATTGATCTTAGAATGTGTTTTGGAGTCAAAATCTTTTAAGATTTGACACCAAAACGTCATCATAAGCCTTCGAGGTGGAAAAAACAAGTCCTATGCCTATTTATGGCCATCCTAAGCAAATCTGGCTTTCCATATATAGCCCAGTTGTACTTTTGACACACTTGTGTCCCCTCTGTCCTCTTGGGGACAAGGGGGACATGAGGGACACAAAAGTGCGACCTCATCCTCCTCCCCAGGTCACACTTTGGACATCCATGTTTCCCGAGTGTCCCCACTGTGCCTTTTGTTCCCACGATGCAAGGGGGACAAGAGGGGCACAAAAGTGCGACCTCTCCCTCTCCCAGGTTGCAATTTCCTATCCTTGGTGTCCCCTCTATCCCAAGGGGGACAAGAAAGTGCGACCCAAACCATAATGAAGCTCTTGGACCACCACGTGACCTCACACAACTCTGCAAGTGCATTTTGCTAGACTCTAGACTTCATTCCCATCCCCCTCATCTCATTCACATTTGTCCACATGCTGCCACTTGTCATGATCTTGCTCCAAGTCGCCCTTTTCTGCACCTAGGTGTCCCCTATGTTCCCATTGCACCATTTGCAAACTCTCCATAAACTCCATTTCAACCCAGGTTCGATGTGCAATTAGTTGGGTGAGTTAAAAACCTTATATAACGCATTTAAAATCTCTCTCACTACACAAGTCACCATTTTCATGACAGGTTGTTAAAACTCTCTCCAAACTCCATTTTTCTACCCAGAGGTGTTGCCAAAATTCTTCTAGACATCCATGGCCACCGAAAACGGAGATTTGCATAACTTTTCATCCAGAAGTTAGATTGCCATGAAATTTTGTCAGAATCCCCCTCTCCAAAATGCCTTCGGGAAGATAGTAACAACAAACTCATTGATGCCCTAGCTTTTTCACAACAAACTAAAATTCCAAACCCTAAAACTTGCTTTTTCAATTTTCCAGAGATCTGATGGATGAAAAACGATGAAATTTGGAGCATAGAATCCCGTTGCAAAATAAAACATTCTGATAGTGGTTTCGTTGCAACCCGACACCGGTAAGTGCAGTTTCTAAAAATAGCAGGTGTTCTCAACACTAGGTTTAAAAAATTAGTAAGTTTCCTAAAGTGACGAATTCTCAGCATTTGTAATACCCATGAAATTGTAAGAAACATCATAAAAGGGTATTTCAGGAAACTTTCTAAAAATAACATTATTCGAGAAAATGGGCATTTAAAAATAACGTGTTTTTAAAAATAATAAACCCTCATTAGTTGCAATGATCTAGATAATATAATAACAATAGAGAACAAAAATGGTGGTAACATGTCTAAAAATAGACACTTTCGGTAGACCCTACCTGCTAAAAAATAGAAAGTTTTGATATTTGAGTGCATAAAGCTTGTGTTGACTCTAGTTTTACTCATCTTGGTGTTTTTTTGGTAAAATGAAGTTCAAATACTCAGGTATCGATCCTATTTCAATCCTAATCATCGAGTATCAGGTGTCGGAGATAGTGATGTCACTCACATGGATCTCGAGGACCTAAAAAATAAGATGCTCGGAGGACCTAGAGATCTAGTGGAAGAAAAATAATTCTTGAGCGAATTGTTTACAACAGGGGGGGAATCTATTTTTCTGTTCAAAGTAATAATTGGTCTTGACATGTGCATAACATTATGAAACTGACTCCAAAATAGTGTGTTTAGACAACAACTCATTTCTCGCAGTTCTCACCCTTAAGGGTATCTCTCAGTGTTTGCAAATTCCAACCAATGGTAGTATGGTCATCATCAACAAGAGTTTGCATCACATGAATGTGTGAACATTGACTAATACCTGCAAGGCCTTACACTCGGGTCATGGCCCAGGAAAGGAAGGAAACCTTCTTCGTGTGCTTAAAAGGTTATCAAGAAGTGAGTTCCACAAAGGCTACTCATATGTTATCATCCAATTGAGCATGGTAATGGATGCAAAGAGACGATCAAAGGAGTTTCCAGGACTGGATGGATCAATTCATCCTCATTGCCATAGAAGGGAACCAAGTAGTGGATTGGGGGCAAATTATAAGTGATAATATTCATCAGCAATTTTCTTCATTTACCTTCTACCAGAAAGTTCACAATGACCTCATATTTGGTGTATGTTCTTACATACACAAGACCTTTCAAAGGCCTAATTATTGTCCTTAATGTCTCTCAAAGATACACCGATGATGGAGGGGCATCTTCAAAAACCTTCAAAATTGACTATTCCTCATTCTAATCATGGCTAAGGGAGATGATAAACAGGTGAAACTTGTCATACATGAATGAAGGCATAAACTGGAATTTTAGATGTTATTAAGAAGCACTTGAAATTTCAAATTGGAGTTATTAATGCCTCAAAATAAAAAAAATGAAAATAAAAAGATCAAAGTGATCAAATAAAAATAAAATAAAAGTGAAAGTCACTTTATAGTTTGTTAAGTGAGATAGTGCGACCCATGTTGGATAGGGGACAAAGCAACGTGTAAAATTAAATGCAAGCAATGGAAGATGTTTGGTGGATGTGAGTGGCTACTAAGCCAAATTTGATTATAAAAGCAATGTAAAATACCTAAAATGTGATAAAAGGCATCATAATGAGTCATCATGGAATTGGAAAAGTCTTAGTTAGGGTCTGAAAATGAAGAGATTGCAAAATGGATGGAATTTCTAAGTGGAGAAGAAAAAATTAGAGATTCTCAAGAAGGAAAGAGGAAGAGGTGTGTAGGTCTGATAAATATGGGAGAATAAAGAAGGAATGGTAAAAATAATTCAATCACATGCACAAACTGAAGGTTCCACAACTCATGCTCACCATATGAGATCATGTTTTTGTAAAAGATGATTGTCCTTATGTTGCATAGTATTGGTGAAATTGAGATCTCAAGGATAGGTGGTGTTACAATTATTTTCATATGAATATATTCTTAGGCATCTTTTCATTGAAACCCTTATCAGACTATGGAACTGTGATAAGTGGATAGTGCAGTTCAAGGAAGTTGTTTTGCAAGAGCAGTGATGAATGTTATTCCTCAAGTGATGTAGCAGCCGATGATCATGATAAGATTATATTCTTAAGGAGGGCAGATTGCACACGATGAGGATGGTGAGGAAAGAGACATGTCATCTTTTTTATTTCAATAGTTGATAGGATGAGGTGTAACATTCAACCCTTTCATAGATCATGCAAGAGACTCTACAAGGTATAGACTGAGACAGATAATTTCATATTTATTGAAGCATATTCAGATGTATTTGTCCTCTTGCGAAACATGATGAATGTTAGAGGATCAAATCTACAATATAGAAGGATAAGACACCTTTGATGAATTTGTGTATATGATCATCATTAGAGTCCAGTGTATGGTGGCAAGGTCTATCTCAATTGATAGGTATATGCATGTTATAGAATCTTGGAGCAATATAAGGACTGTCATTGTCATGACTGTGCACTGTGTGTCTACTTAGGACAAGACAAGTAAGAAATTGCTTGAGGGAAAACAATCGAGGTTTCACGTGATCTGATCATGTCACCACTTAGTAAAGATATATCATTGTATAATGATGAAATAGACCTTGGCTAAAATTTTGTTGGCTTGCTAAGGGGTAATAAAATATGCGGAAAGTTTTAACAAAATGAATTAATTACTAAAGTGGGTTTTAGGAAGCTTAGTTCCAGGGTTAGCTAGGGTTTACAATTTGAAGGCTCAAACTAATGATAAAGTCAAAATTAAAAAGATATCATACTAACATATCATATACAGGGTAATTTTAAAATAATTTTGAGAAATTAAGGGTTATAATTTTTTATTTCCCATGAGGAGAAATTGCGACCCATGTTGGAGAGGGGAAAAAACAAAAAAAAAATGCAAGCAATGGAAGATGATTGGTGGTTGTGGGTAGCTACTAAGCCAAATTTGATTATAAAAGTAAGTTGACTTGCTTGTGAGAGGCATCTCTTTCTTTTTATAAAATTATGATTTTTGTCTGAGCTTGAGAGCTTGCAAAAAGGAATTTCTAAGGATGAAAACCCTTAGAGATTATCTCTTGAGGACGATCAACCCTAAAAGTGAAAAAGTATGATAAAAGGAGATGTAAAAGGATCTTGATCTAGTTGCGAGGATTCTGGCATTTAGGGGTTATCCATTAACGGATAAAGGTTTAGTTAAATGTGTTTTCTAGTAGTTTTCCAGTTCAGTATTGTGTTCTTGAAATTTGCAGATCCCAACCATGGTTTGAAGGAGGGAATCTCTTGTTGTATCTCTTCTAAGTTTCCAGCTAGGAGACTAGGTTTTACAAGTTTTAATGAGGACTGCTTGGAGGTCTTTTAAGGCTGCTGAAAATCAGATCTGGGTTGATGTCCTATTATGCATACTTGTATCTGGAGTGGTTGAGTCAGGGGATATGATTGAAAGAGGACACTAGAGGACTAAAATACCAAAAATTTCCAGCTGTGTGTCTGAAGGCAAGTGATTTATAGATTTGTGAAGAAGGTGAAGCCTCCAACTTGTGTTCCAAAGGTGAGATTGTTCTTGTGTTTTGGCATAATAAATTCAGAGATCAGTTTATGGTTAATGTATTGACGATTATAGCATCTATATAGAGCATAAGTTACAATGCTCTAGTCAAGTCGTCATTTCTATAAAAATGAGATCTGCATTTCAAATATTTGGCATATCTTCTAAGCCATTGCAGGCTTTGGGCAGTAAGATTTGCCTCAAATGCAGAGTTCTGGGGTTGAAGATTGTCCGTTGATGGGAAAATTATTGAACTTGTTTGAATGGCCTAACTGTTGCAAAGTCAATGTTTCTCAAAGATTCAACCAGTCATACGAAAAATAATCCCCATCTCATGCAAAAGGAGAGTAACCATCACTTTTCCAGGGTGAATGATGCATTCACCACTGTTTGTTATCAAACTTCTAGAAGGCAACCCAAAGCTGATGATATCCTCTCAAGATGCTACACCGATCTAGAATTATGGGAGCTTCTTCACTCAATTCTCAACCTTAACCTACATTAGGGTTTCAAGATTCTGATATCGCTTCTTGCATACTTCCCAAGTACCCTATGGTGATAAGTTAGTAATGTTTGAGTTATGTAGGCAACTTGCTTAGGTTCATAACAGGTGTAGGAACAATAAGACGAAGGGCATATCCTTCCCCATATCCCTCAAAATATATTCATGCAAAATTTTTGCAAATGCATCAAATATTAAAGCTTCCTTTACTTCCCTCAGCCTCTATTCTTATACATCCAAGACCAGATTTTGACATCAGGAAAAATCCTAAAACCTTCTCTCTCCTTGGATTGCACCATAGACCCCAAATTAAGAATTATTGGATAAATTGCTTGGATGACTTTGAAGTAAGGAAAAGAGATCATATGTGAATGATTGTTGATCAAATGAGGAGTTTCAGATTTGATTTGTTCATTGAAGGAGTGGGGGGAGGATGGAGCAGATATGTTCGATCCACAGTACCAAGCGGTAAAATCTACACATCTTTTTCCTATCTCATGGGACATAAGAGAGTCAAGTGAGACATCAATGAGAGGACTGCAACAATGATTTAGAGATCAAGGGAGTGGTTCAAGAAAAATAGGGTTTCTCTCATTGAGTTTGGTGGCATCCTAACTCTCTTGAGGAAAGCATCTCACATCTCATCCTTGAAGGTATTTGAGAAAACCACGAGCTCCGCTCACTTATAGGAGCCCACGAAGAGAAAAGTAATAGAATAAGATAACAATAAAGGATCTCAACCCAGGGGACTTCATAAGAAAACTAGAGTCATTAAGAACCTTGTTGAAGATATCAAGCAAGGTTAGGTTGATCCTTCGCAACCTCCAGTTCTGCATCAGTTCCCAAGTGTTTCCTCTTCAACAACTGAGTCATCTCATCAAGTAAAAGATATGATCCCACATCATGAACCTGAAAGTGCCATCATGCCTAATGTTGTGCCCACAACAACTCAAACTTTTCCTTTGAATCCAAGAGATTGATTGGGAGTGATGCCAAGAATAGTAAAACAAGCATTGACACCGGATTTCAAAGCTATCTAAAGGATTGTGAAGACCAAATGAGGTAAGAAATCCCAAGCTACTTCTCATCTTTTTCAGTGGTGTTTTTGGTAATCAGTATGTAGAATTTGCCTAGTTGAAATTTGTGAAACCCATAGAGGAGATGACTCAGGAATACTATGAAATGACAAAAATCCCTTTAGGATAAGACAACGCATGAGGGTAATGCACATTTTTTCAAGGAGTCTATTTCTGCCTGCATGCTTTCCAAGAACGAGGAGTACAAATAGAAAATTGAGTAGTTAGAAGAGCATGTGAGAACCCTCACTACTTATGTGTAGTCATTCATGGATTCTAGTGCAAGCCCATCTCTTTTTGTTGATTTTGTTACTCATATCAACAAATTTAACCCCACGACAATCAAGAAGGCTCAAGGTCACATCAATGTAGGGAAGGGATAGTGACAGGTGGGTTGAGAAGATTCTGGAGAAAGGGAAAACATTGTTGCTTGAAACCCTTTCATTGTTTTGATTTTTCTCTCGCCGCCGTTGCATAAAATTAAATATGAATAAGGAGGAAATTGAGAAGGAAAAGGATCATTGGGATAATGTATTTCCACTAGTTTTAAAGATGAGTACTTTTGACTCTTTCATATTGATGGGTAAAAATGTATTCAATTCCATAATTGAGAACTTGTCCCTTATTCAGTCTCGCACACTATGTTCCTGTTATGAAATGTTAAATGAGGCTATCTCTGAGCTTCGACACTTGTGAAGATTTTTCGGATCAATTTTTTTGGAAAGTATAAGCAACAGTGTGTAGAGACTTGGATATCCTTCAATCAACAAAATTTCAGTCAGTGGAAGAGCTTTTAAAACCATTCAAATAATTGGTCAAGAAAGAAGTAGGACATCCCTTCTTATTCAATGAAGAATCTTTGGAATCTCTTGCGGAAATGAGATGTACAATTTACGACACTACAAAGGATCATCAAGTTTGGTTCAATCAAAGAAAGAGAATCAACATAGTACTTTTGAGACCTAGAATCCGTGCTTTGAGATTCGTTCATATTCCTTAGGCAGAAAAAGGTAGCACCTGCAACAACCTGCTTCAACAAGGAATTCAAAAGTGAAGAAATATTTCTAGGTGTGCTCCCACAAGGTTCATTGGCATCTGGTTCTTCATTGACAGAAGCTTCCTCTCCACTCCATCGGAGTGATCACCCCTATCTTCTTCTTTCCTCCTTCTCTCTCATGTTCTAATTCTTCGTTAAGGAGGTACTTTTCACCATTTCATCTTATTCACTTAAGTGACCTATAGTCTAACATTGCGATGAGTTCCTTTTTTATTAATGAAAAAAGACGTCACTTTTGTCTCCTAGGAACATGAAAGGTCACAAATGATAAAGGAGAAGTGAAAAGTCATGTGTGGGGTAGATGAAAAGACTCTTTGTAAAGCTATATATTTGGATGATCTCTTCATTCTAAGGGGTTTTCAATTGTAAGTTTCTAAGTAGATAGCTTTGCACTACTAAGATATAAGTACAAGTGATTGCATTATTATATTTTCCTCTTTCTCTATGTTTCCTCTATTTCCTTACATGTTCAACTTTGTGCACGTGATGATCTTGTAAAACCATAGGAATGTGCTAGTGCCTTTGATAAATGAATCAATAGAATTATGTGTCTATGATTTGTCAGTCTTTTCATTGTTAGCAAGGTTGTATTCCTCTAATTGAGTGTGGATTAATTCTAGTTAATTGTTGTGAAACTGTGTTAGTGGCTATCCACAAAGTTAACCCTCCTTCCCTAAATTCTTACTCTCTTTTACCTCACCTCACTAAGTAAATTCCTCCCTTACACTAAGTGTAATCAATTTGCCATAGGTCTAGTGGAGTAGTGTTGTGTGATCCCCAGCTTCACGACCACCGACATATTTGTTTTTTGCATTCAATAAATGGGAGCCTCCCCATTACTAAGAGGAAGGACTTAGTCCCAGAGCATTGGTGAAAATCCACTAATTTGTCCTTGCGACAAATTATTTCATCAACACATATATAGTGTAATGATCTCCTACAAAACAGGACTCAACACTTATCAACTCATTCATACCCAATAATATCATGACCTGTTACATTCTAACTATAGAATGTAACTTACCCAAAAATATCTCACACCTCATTATTCTAAGAAACTAACTATTACAACACGTAACAACAATATGAGTTGGTATTACAACTCATCACACAAATACACTAATACAAGAACACTACAAAAACTATTTTTAACATTCCCCCCTTAGTGTGAACATGGGAGGTAATTGCACCATAGGAACTGGAAACAAAAATGCATGTCCTATGGGATGCATGCTTTAGGTCTACTATTATGGATATTTGCTGCACATGATCACCTACATACGTAACATGCCTACTCATGCTTTCAATTCTAGTGAATGCTCAGGTTTTTCACCGGCTGACCACACCTTTAATGATCACCTTCATACGTGAACTGCAATAGTTCCCTCTTTCACTTCCAGTGACGTGATGGGGTTCACTTCGGTACCAACCATTGTAAAAGTACGGTAGATGAAAGATCACTATAGTAAGTTGGTCTAACCTATCCATCTATTTGCAGTAGAGGTCTATTCTGCACATCACACAACACATAAAAACACTGAAAAATTAAACATGCCACTATATCAAATATCTGGCCCTCTCCTTAGCGGCTGAATGGGAGGATGTTGATTGTCCTCCTTCCTCTGTTGCCTCCATCCTCCATCCTGATGCTACTAGAACGTCAGTTGAATCAACAACTATGAGTCTTTGATCTCATCATGTAGGTTTCTAAGAGAGTATAATCCTCCCCACGAGAATGACAGACAATTTACATCGGATGTCAAGTTTCCACCGAAAATGCGTCCGTATACAATTGAGACAATATTTTTTTTTTTTGGACACTTTGACAAAACACTCTTTTGACACGAGCCTTAATTTGACTATGACAATAGACTTTATGTAAAGACACAAATTTATCTTACTGATATGACTACAAACCATAATTTGACAATTGGCTGTATGAAAGGACTTTGTTTGGATTTAACTGAAATACAAAACTTAGACATAACTATTAACATAAAGTGTCATGTAATAAGACTAACAAGAATTGAACAATGTCACTAAAGATAAAACGGTTTAAACAATCTATAAAAACTTATACAAATATACTTTAGACTTTATAAATAATACTAGACCAACCCAATCAATAAAAATTATGTCGATGTTCTTTCAAACATTAGACCTTGATTTGAAATAAAAAGGAGATCTTACTTGATCAACTACAAGACTACAGATATTAACCTTTTTAAATTATATTTCCAATAGTGTATAGGCTCGACTAGTCACTACGAATACTTTGAATGAACAATTTGATGCCCAATAACTGTCTTCTATACCTATTCAATGTCCACTTGGTGGCTTGAAGTCAAAGTTGCTGCATGCACGCAAGTTGGCACTGGTCAGATGTGGGCATACCATGAGTATATGCAGGTGTAGACAGGTCTACAATATAAAGGCGTAAGGTCACCAATTTACCTTTAATGTTTGAAAACAGCTAATCAGCACGACGTCTGATGTCTCAAATGATGCTTTGTGCTTTGGACTCTACTCCTTTGGATGGCGCTTTGATATGTGTGTTCTATACTTATAAACTGATCCAATGACCACAAAGCCTTTGCTACCTTCTATACTACAACTGCTTTTTATCTTGGTTTCCAACAACCAAATTGCACAAACAGAGAATTGACTTCTCACACAATTGAGATCACGCTATATCCCCTTTGTGCTTTTGTTTATTGCATAAGCTTTCGATGAATTGCATGAGCAAATTGGTTGGGTTTGTAGTGCTGACTTCCTACATGATCTTAGCACAATAGGACGCGAGAAATGAGAAAACATTGAGTTTGACAAACTATCCTTTGTACACGCAAGGAAGCTTCTACAGTGACAGCTTTGGGACTTCAAAGAAATTTTATTTCCTGCTTGTGATCAACGCTGTTATGCGACGGTTGTTTTCTCTGTTTCCTTGATGGATCAGATCCAAGCCTCGTTAATGAATGCACTAAGATTGCGAACACATAAATTCGAAAGCAAATTGCTACTAATGATACTTGTGCACTTGATAAACTACAATGTATAGGGGCAATGAACGACAAAATGGATGCCTCTCACTGAAACATACTAGCCTTCCATCAAAGAAATACCTGGCTTTGATACCAAATGTAAGATTTTACTGAGCTTTTACATAGTTAAATTCACATGATATACTCAATAACACTTAGCATGACACAAAAATAAACTTGAGATGTTGGATTTAATATTCACAATGAAAGAAGTTACATATATAGTGTAATGATCTCCTGCAAAGTAGGAGTCAACACTTATCAACTCATACATACCTAATAATATCATGAGTTGTTACATTCTAACTATAAAATGTAACTTACCCAAGACTCTCTCTCACAGCTCATTATTTTAAGTAACTAACTATTACAACACATAACAACATTATGAGATATTATTACAACTCAACACACTAAAACACTAAAATGAGAACACTAACAAACTATTTGTAACAGGCTCTAACTTGAATTGTTTAACAAGTATTTGAATTAGATGCTTTTGCAAAGGCCAAAGGGAAGCACGAATGGGAATCTCCCTGATTCTTTGATCAATAAGGAAACATGGGTATTATTAGATCTACCCCAAGGTAAGAAATCCATTGATTGTAAGTGGATTTATAAAGTTCAATGTAAATCAGATAATTCTATAGACAAGTAGAAATCTCGTCTTGTTGCTAAAACTAAAAGATATGCACACGAAGGAGTAGACTTTGAAGAAATTTTCGCTCCTTCTATGAAATGGTAACCAATTTGGATGGAAGGTATTTCAAATGGATGTTAAAATTGCTTTTTTGAACAAATATTTGGAGGAAGAAGTGTACATGATTCAGCCATAGGGTTCTAGGTTCCTAGAAAAGAACCTCTGGTTTGCAGGTCAATGCAGCCCTTGTATGGACTTAATTAGCCTTCTCGAGCTTGGTATTTCAAATTTGGTAATTTTTTAGAGAGTTTGGCTTTAGAAGAAGTGATTATGAACCTTCTCTCTATGTAAAATTAGTTGGTGATGGCATAGTGGTTCTTGTCTATGTTAATGATCTTGCTATTGCCGAAAGTAGTGCTGCAGACTTTATTCAATAGGTTAAAGATAACATTTGTTCTATGTTTGAAATGACAGGTCTAGGTCTGCTTCAATATTGTTTAGGTGTAGAATTTTGGCAAGCTGGTCATAATATTTTCGTATCTCAAACAAAACATTGGCTATTTGTTAGCTTGGCCATGTGTAGGTTTGCTTGAGCTTATTTAGCTTGTTGGTGTTAGTGATAAGGATATCTTCCTTCTTTGTAGCTTGTACTTGGGCTATATAATAGCCAGTTAAAAATGCAATGTTTACGGCTTGCAATCTAATCTTTTCTAATCTTAACAACCAGGAGAGAACTTTGGAAGCATTTTTGAGGCATAGAGAATGCAGACAGAAATAGAGGAAGCAATTGTAATCTTTTTGAAATGTGAAGCTACCATGGGGGTTGTTTCCGAGATGTATATCTGTATTGTGAGAAAGTGTTTCAGAAGGAATAAAACTTGTGGATATTTTTACCTCTAGGGTGTTGCCTATGTGTAAATATATGCGTTACATGTATGGATGTTTGATTGCTTAAGCTCCTCTTCTTTATTTTCTGGAATTGTTTTTCTGCACACAGGAAGTCACAGAAAGTGTAGTCTCTTTTTTCCATACAATTTATATTTTTTCTTTATTAAAAAAATGGTTTCCTTGCTGAATTGAACTAATACATAGGATAGCAAATTGCAAATTATTTTTTAAATTTATTGGCTCATACCGTAGTCTGCTGTAGCTTCTTAACACATCTTCATATGGTCTTCTCCAACTATTTACCAGATATTTTTGATGAACTCATATGGTGAGCCATCCATCTTAGATAACCTTCCATACAACATTGAAATGTCCCTTTCCCAATGTTAATATACTCTAATTTTTTTTGTGAATTCTTTTTCCAATATTGGGTATCGACAACATAATAAGAAATAACATACAAGATCAATATTCTAAACCCTACTGATAACACCAAGACTCCACAGATTTCTTTATTTCAATAAGCTGAAAATACAATGCAACTGAAATCTTTTATTGTAATGAGTTGAATACCCATGAATACTGATGACAAGACAACTGGGTATTGAAATAACATAGACATAAATACCTGGTTATGTAATATGCAGAGTATAACCCAAGTTTACTGTGGACATGCAACATAAAACGCTCATTACAGCTCTGCGTTGAACATCTGATCATAAATACAGCTGACGACAGGGTACAAATCACTGTAGCAACTGAAAATGGAATGAAATCTCAATCTTTGGCACAAATATGATTCTTCGATGGAATCATCACAATTGGAATTAGAAGGTTTCCGTTCGCCAATCGTGCACACCAAAGGGTTTTTGTCCTTGGGTGAAAAGATGAACACAAAGGCTCAAGCTTTGGAATAGGGTTTGGTTTCAAGGAGTAATGAATAATCATCCTTCCTTTTGAGCCCAACTCATCCCTTTATAATAATCCTTTTAATTTCAACCCTAAAAGTGTTTAAAACACTTTAATAAAATATTACTATTTGGCCCTTTATAATAATAATACATAAGTGTCCTTTTACCTTGTTATAAAAATTGAAGTGACTTAGGTCCACTGAAAATATTGTTATTAAATCATTCCCCTAACTTTATCCTTTAGCCTACGGGAAATAAGGAATAGGCTACAAGTCCTTTGATTAGATTAATTCGGAAAAGGGGACATGACAAACGTGCATTTTATCTCTTTGAACAGGGCATTCAGTACCAAGGGGGACTTGAGAGTAGGCCCTCAGTAATGTCCCTTTTTACAAATTAATGGACATTAATAATATTTCTAAGTTGGGCCCGGTCAATTCATCAGTTAGAGGCAACTTATTAATATTATTATAAGAGTAAAATGTATTTTTAAAATACTGGTAGGTAGAAGACCCCTTTTTAGCCTATTTTCCTTTGTATTTAGTTGGCTAAAGGGAGAATAAAGGGGAATTAATAACCTAATTTTAGTACTAAAGTAAGTCTTATTACTGGTACTTTAATTAATTATTAAAGGTGGGTGGAAAAAGTAAAGTAATATTAAAATAGAAAATAAAGTTACTTTATTAATCCCACATGGAACACCTCACTTGAAAAATAGAGACAAAAAAGTATAAAAGGAGGTGAAGAGGGGTTCATTTAACATCTTTTGTCATTTTTCTAATTTCACTTTGGAGAGTTGATTGCATTTGCTTTCAATTTCAGTCATAGAGGACGGAAACCCTCCTTGGTATCCTATTGGGGACAAAACCCCTCAATAAAATTAAGATTTGAGGATAAAAACCCTCAACATTTATTAGGTGACTTCATTCAGAGGTAACATTTGGGTGCAAAGATCAGATTTTCAGAGCTAGGACACACTTGCTGGACACGTTTTATACATTCTCCGCTTCAGATCTGCATTTCAAGCGAAGAAATTCAGTTTGTGGAGAGACATCTACCAAGGCTTTGAACAGGGACATCTGGGGCACGATTTGTAACCATATCTAGGGTTATCTACACCCTTTGGCATTTTAGACCAGCATTTAAGGCACGTCCATGGGCAGATTTCTTCAATTGCAGATTGCATATTCATCAATTGGCCTCTTCATGCCACCTGCAGGGTGTCATTTTTCAAAAATATTGCTATTATCATATACGGGTATTTTCTTGGTTTTTGGGTGTGAAAAATTAAATAAATAAAAATAAGATCTTTATTGGAAAAATTATTTTCTTCCATATTTCTATTCCTAGAAGATTTCTAAATGCTTCGAGTCTTCTGGGTATTTTTACTTTGTTAGTATTTGTTGAAAAAGGAAAAATTCCAGATTTCATTAATTCTGCCCAAAAGGGTTATTACAACCATAAAGGGTTGGGTACAAATTCAAATCTCAGGAATTTATATTCTTTCCTTAAGGGTTTTTCTTGGAAGATTTCAGTTTGCGATTAATTTATTGAAAAGGGTTTGCTAGAAAAATCCAAATTAATCTTATTTGTCCAAGAAAGAGACATTCCACCCTCATCATAGAAAATTTAGTAGGTATTATTTGTTTAACAACATATTGCACTTTTTTTAACTTCCAAGATGAAGAATCTTTGGAAAGTATCTAAAATGATATTTCTTATGCAAGTTTCAGCCTCTCTTAGAACCCTCCTTTGTCCCTTGGGAGTTAATGTTGTTAAGTATACTGCTTCATGTAAGAACTAGTATAGATATCTTAAAAACATAAATCTGAAAAATGCCGATAGATATTGATTTCGAGACTCTTATCTTAGATTTTATGTATACCACAATGATTAATAATTCCATTGCCTTCTCCAAAAATCTTCTACTGACTGGTGATAAATGACATCAATCTAGCTGCACTAATGTGTTGGGCTTGAAAAAATATTTTGGTGGAAAAACATGTCTCCAAACTCCATAATATGGCCAAGATATTACAATTTTTCTATTGACTACTCAAAGTAGAAAGAAAAAACTTCTTGATGGTCAAATGGATGCCAAATTTAAAGTTGCCATTACCTTGTGACGGTCGAATGGACACCAAATTTAATTTCTTAATTAATTTACGCATGGAAATTACAGCCCCCACCACCTCCTCTGACTGCCATTATAGATCTCCTATCACCGTAAATAGAAATTGTTGGAAAATTCATCATTTTAGTCCAGTCAATCTTTTCTCAGATTCTATATCCTGTAGCTCGCTGGTCTTCAAAAAAAAATATGTTAGCGCTCCAGATGTTAGCTCTGTATTGATTCTCCAGCTGGATTAAATCTAGGTCGAACTCTCATCCAGCTTGATAAGCTACTATCTAAGCTTGAAATTCTTTAAATGCACTTGCCTGCCATTCTGCTCCATTATTATAACGTTTTTTGAATGGCAGCCTCCCACTAAAAAATCTACTTGGATCACCTGTTGAATAAGATAACAAATTCTATGTTGTTGCAATCAACTCCAAATAAAGCCATTAAGCTTATAGTAAACTTGCTTGGATGAAACACCCAAGTCCTTTCTCAATAATCATACATATACACCTAGACTGTTTTGGTACGGGTACGGATACAGATACAAGTATGGGTATGGTACGTTGAAACGGCAAATTTTTAAAAACCTCGGGTGTGGTACGTTCATACAATATATTTTTAAAAAGTAAAAATTATAAATATATATAAAAATGTAAAGAAAACAACAAGCTTATAGTCTAAACAACCTATAAATATTAGAAGTCAACAACAAGCTTTTATGAATTGGAAGCCATCTAAAGCAAGATTTCTTTGACTGAATACAAGAAGACCACAAAACATTAAATCTATGACTCCATCTACTAATGGGCTCACAAACATTCCACTTATTGTTAAGGCCCAGGGAAAGGTTTGGGGAGAAGGCAATGTTTTCATAGAGTTGTTTGGAGTTAGCCTCTTGGAGAAGGGGCCCTTTGAGCCACCTCATAGTATCCCAAAAATCATTCTCATCCTCCATAATTAGTCCAGTAGAGGTAGCTGTGAAAGCATTTCTGAGCATTGTATACATTTTGAACTGAGATTGAGGAAGCTTATAGAAAGCTTCAAGGTCTGTCCATTCCATCCACTTCCCAAATCTGTACAAGTCATGAGATATTTCGCCGGAGGCGTTTACTTTGAAGAAGGCATTGCTGGGAAGTGTCAAATTCCAGTGATTTAACTTTACCGGTCGCCGGAATTTAGATATTTTTATAAGCCCTAGATATTTTTGTAACTTTACAGGTGTGTTCTTCAAAGGCGGCAAAAGCTATGAGCTTGCTTGTGCTGTTGGACTACTTAACAGGCAGAAGCTCCACGATATTTCCAACGGCACGGCGTTGTCGACGACGTTGTACCAGACGACGGGGAACGCGGTGGGAAATGGAGTGCTTCTGAACATTATCGACCTCAAAGGCAGCAAGGTAGGGTTTGGTGCGGTCACGCCGCCCTCCAAGGCGAAGCTGGACGCCATGTATGCTGGGTGCAAGATCTTTGTCCAGCTGATCACCGTCACGGGGGTTCTGAAAACCCACGAAGACACCATTACTACTGGTCTCACTCTGTTCGCTGCCCTGGATCCGTTGCTTCCACGATGCCCTGGGTTCGCTGCTTCCACGATGCCCTGGATTCGCTACCTCCACGATTACACAAAAAGATTTGTCGATACGTTTCCTTCACTGAACTGATTCCTGTGTTCCACATTAATCCAAGCCGAGGAATGACATTTAATATGAGCATCAAAGGAACAAATCTGATTTAAAGGGCACAGAGATTGCTCGGGACCATACAACAATAACTGTTGTATTTTTTTTTAATTTGTACAGGGCATGAAACAGGGAAACTAAGCAAAACGGAGGGATTAAGGCAGAAAGGTCTTTGACTTTATTGTATTAACAGAAAAACTTATGAGACGACTAGCACCGTTCAAGGAAAATATCTTCATTGTTAATGGCCACGAATTTCGTAAGAATGGATCAATAAAAAACCTTAAAATGCCATAAATTGCAAAGACGATAGAAAAACAAATCAGGCCGTCAAAGTCGCAACTAAAATGAACCGAATTTTGACAAAGAAGGTAATGTTTCAGACACAAGTGCAAGAAAAATATATCATTTGGCCTCAATTGTAGGCTTGAAGACGCTTAGATCTCTGAAACTTCGGTGATTTAATTTCAATAATTTTAATCATGTATGTTATGATTAGAAAATTGATGATAAATAAAAAAAAAGAAGACATGAATTGATGTTTTTTTTTTGTTTTGGACGCTAAAACATTTTTATGATTGACAGAGGTGTTGCTCATGTAGAAGAATCCCGAACTCCTCTGTCAGAGGAAGAGTGCAGGGCAACAATAGATGAATTGTGGCCTAACAGATTTAAGCAAGCCATTATGGAAACACTCTAGCAGAAGATATGACTTAAATCGACAAAAAACATTGCATTGATTTTGTGAAGGACCAAGAGAAATCTGATTCTCAAGCTTGACTACAGAAGACACAACTACCAACTCTGTGTCGGTCAGTTTGTTATAGACAATCTCAAACTCTTTGAAAATCTCACCAATCAGGGCAATCCTTTTCTTGTCAATAAGAATGTAGAGTAAATTTAATGTATAACGCTGAAACTTGGCATCATTTGTAATGTCTCCAAGAATACCCTTTTTCGTCTCGTCCGGTATGATTGGATTAACAAGGAAATTAAAAAAAACCTTATTGGTTATGTACTGAGAGAGCTTATCGATGTCTCTACTGATAGCATCTAGGGACTTCACAGACTAGGCCAGTTTTGCTAGGGATGTGGCATATGACCCTGCAACGCTGTCTTGCATAACAATACGAGTTCTATTTTTGCGCGCCACTTGAGAAACTTTGGAAGGGAAGGCACTGTGTGTCTTGAAGAGCCTTGTCCCAAAAGGACCAGATTTTAAGGATATGTGGTAGTTTGATCCGTTAGCCCCTTTCAAAAGGGCTCTCACAGATGGTGCACACTAGACATTCAAGGCCACGAGAGACTGTTTCAATGATTCCATCTAACAAAAAAACAGAACCAAATCTTTAGAGATCATGTATCCACCGAGAAATTTTTGTCAGATCGTGTGAAGAAGCAAGGTTAATTAAGAGCCAAAGCATTTTCTCTAGAAGTCAATTAAAGAATCCGATGCAGTTCTAAATGAGTTGCAATTTACGCCGGAGAGGATAACAATGTTTAGTTATGGGCCACACGTATGTTGGTATAGGTGAGTTGATCGGGGTGAATATACAGTTGTTTTATTTGATGAAACATTCACAATGTCTCTTGACGATGACCATGTCTTCTATAAGATACAATTACGATATTCATTTAAAAGATAACATGTTGTATCATTTGGTTGAACACTTGGCGTTTATTTACAAGAGTTCATATTTTGGCATTTAAATGTTCCCAAAGCGTAGACAACAATCCCATTTTGTCAGTATCCTTCAATCACTTCATTCCATGAGATGACATATCTCTAGGGAATTTTATGTTTGGTGGGTAGATGAGATTAAGAAACCTGCCAATGATACCCAAGATGTTGTAGCGGAAGATCATCTCCACGCTTCTTATAAACGAGGCTTCCATCTTTGTGTTCTTATCCATCCGATTCTACTCCTGTTTACATTTGCTAGCATACTCCCCGCCTTGTTTCACCATATGCAACAAACAAGGCTCCAACCCAATTAGTTCAAATTTGCCAAAGTGCTCCCAACCTGTGCCAAAATATAGAGGAATTTTGTTAGATATAGTTGCAAATGTTTTGATAGACATGTATGCAGAATGTGGAACCTTACATAAAGACATGTGAATTGTTTAACAAAATGTAACTTATGTTCTTCACTCAAACATCTATCATAGATCATAGAATTTGTTTTACATCCAAACCATATTATACACATAAAATTCAAGCCCTCTCCGGCGTAACTTGCAACTCATTTGCAATTGCTAGTTTAATTCCTTTCTCAAACCAAAGGAGGGCAGAGTAGCCTCTTCTCAAGGCAAGGATCTTGTCATTATATTTCAGATTCGACAAAATCGATTTGTAGGCTTGGCACCTAGTGTCAAAGGAAGAGAAGATAGGCTGCCAAACCACCAAGTGCTTCACTTGTTCCCATGTCTTCCAAATTGACTGAAGAATAAAGGACCCATGAGGAGCAACAAGAAAGCACCCAAATAGTAAGTCAACCAAATGAAGTCATTTTCATCTCTCTTGACCCTTCGGAGCCTATTGGCAATATTAAATCTCACACGAACTTTCCAAGGTTCAATTCCAGTCAAAGCCCTCAAGTTTTATTTATTTTTTTGCACTTAAAAAATTCAAAAAAACCATGTGGGTATGCTGTGGGTACGTACCCACAAGCCTTGGGTACGTCCCAAGTACGGATTTCCGTACCTGGCAAGTACCCAACGCCTGTGGGTACGTACCCACAGTGTAGCAGTACCAGTACCTGGTACGTATCAGGCCTGGTAGGGGGGTACTTGGCATTTCCGTGCAGTCTAGATATACACATGCAGCTGGTCAAAATTACGTGTCAATTCAAGCAATTAAGATCTTCTCATAAACGTGGCCGGTTGAAGATTGACATAAAACTTGTACAATCTAGCTTGGATATTCTTTTTACAATATTTTTAGCTAGATTGTGTACCAACCGCTTACATGTGGAGTCTTTTCTCTCCAATTGATATCTGAAATGTATAGTGACATTTTGCATTGATGCCATAATTGTTTTTGTAATGTACCTAGCGTAGACCATTAGCTTTTATCGAGTGTTCTGCAAGGACGCCTCCCCCAATTTTTAGTAATGTCCTTGATGCCCTGAATGTTTGGGAGACTTGGAGAAGACGTCCCCTTGTAAAATTTGTAAAAAAAATCCAACATTTTAATTTAAAAAACCTGTTATTTATACCAAAACATTGAACCCTGATCCCAAGAGTGACCAAAAAAAATTAGATAAAGTTTAAACCCTTAAATTTCACTGAATATATATATATATATATATATATATATATATATATATATATATATATATATAGAGTTTTAATAGCCATCCCCTCACTGTCCCCAAGTTCTGGGGATTTTTTGCCATCCTAGACACGTCGTCTCCCTATCCCTCCATCCCAGATATTTAGATAACTATACTTATAACTCTTTCTTTCACACTCCACACTACACACCGTGCCAATGGTACATTTGGAAACATGTAGTAATTGAGACATCCAACTCAACAAATAAACTTTTCCGGTAGATCATTAGTGTTATATCTTGAAAAATATTCCCACACCATTCTGTTAAGCAAGGAAATAATCTGATGGAGTCCTTCCCCTGTCTATGAAGTGAGGAACTAGTCAAGAGGCTATCTAATCGACTGCAAGCAAGCCCTTGTCACTCACGATTGGTAGGAGTAGTAGTCCTTATGCCAATATCCATTCATGATAGAGTCTAGACCATTATGAGGATATAAAATGTACTATTATTGTGGGATATCAGGTATAAACCATTAAGAGATCAATCCATTATAATTTGTACATCCCATGGAATGTAAAATTTGATGCCAAACGTCTCTTTGATGCAATCTTGAAGATTGATAGGGTGTGAGTGGTATTATTAGGACTACATAGAAGTGTTGTCCTCGTTACGAAACTCAGAACAACCTACTAAATAGTAAAAATATGGTTGTTATATCAGTTTAGTTTCAATGACTTAAAGTCAGGGATAGTCTATTTTTATCCGAGTTCTATATTGCATGGTTTGTACTTGACAATGTTCCTTGTATCATGGTTGGCCATTGTAGTGCCTACCTAGCTCATAAGGCAACCCAAACTCCATTAAATCATCTACTGCCTACATTTGGTCTAGTAAAATACCTTGTATCTGTGGACCACCTTTTTTTATGCTTAATTGTGCTACAGTATGCATCCATTTATAATACCTTGATTATGATAAGTGATTATGGCAGGTTTTAATTTATATATACTGTTACTTATTGGTGTTTGAAAGAGGATGCAACCGAATGTTGCCTCTCACAAAGTTATATTGCTAAACAAATTGTATTTTTTTGAAAACTCGTCTATATACATATAATCAATTTGTTGTTGACTCATCAATAACTTCTCAAATATGCCAGTCTATTCACTTCCTTGTGCCTAGTTTTTTCATAATGTTATGATATCTTTAAAATCTCTGTGTATTATAACCCCCTTTCAACAATTTAACTCTGTTTGAAACTTCAATTTGGAGCTGAAATTTTGAATGTTCAAATTTATAATCTGCAGGAATCTATAAAACAATTGAGATCAATTTTGTCAAGTGAAGAGTGGAAGGTTCCCACAACGATAATTTGGGGTATGAGGGATAGATGGTTCAACTATGATGGTGTTGAAGAATTTGCAAAAAGTACAAAGCACAATCTAATACAACTACCTAAGGTAATTTCTTATTTTGCTTGTTTCTTGTGTTTTTCACTTTTCAGTTCTCTCCTCGCTATATATTTCCATAGTGCATTACTCATCTTAACCTTTTGCATGTGACGACCCTTTTAATTTCAAGTTTATTGCCTTAGTAAATCTCTTATGTAGTGCCCACAATAATGTCCAACAATAGGACATTTAAAACTTATTTTTCTGTTTTTTTTTGGGAGGAGATTCACACTTATGCCTTGATCCATAATTGGTATCGAAATATCGAATATAGAACTCATAATAAAGTTGATGATTAGTGTTAATATGGTTTACAAACGAAGTAGGTGGTTATTGTTAGTATTTTTTTTTTTCAAAAAATTATCGGCTATGAATCTTTTGCCCTTTCTTTTGGACAGCCAATTCAATGAAATGTTTTTAGAAATTCATAATTGTTTGTCAATTGATAACAAGTTCAAGCATATAAATTATAATCATTAAGTGCCTTTGGAGGTGACCTATGGGTTTATACAATCTCTATATTGCTAAAAACATATTCCTTTTTAGAGATCAAATTAGATTGAAACAACTTCAATGGAGATTACTACATCAAATGAAATGATATTTTGTAATGGATGATTGAAGTATGTTGTTTGCACGTGTATAATTAATCAAGTGTCTTTACCAATGTTCATGCCAATTAAAATAATCGTAAGTATAACATTTCAATATTTTCTATTTTGAGGTTCACAAGAAACACTCCTTTCTTGAAATACTTTATTCTAAAATCATGTTATACTCACTTGTATCTGCTTTATGAATTGCCACAAGGTGTAAGAATCCGCTAAATCCTCTATTTGTTTATGTTACTTTGGTACTTGCATTAACATGTTTGTCATGTTGATAGGATTCCTACAATGGTAGTGGGGTAGTGGTGGAGTGTAATTCATAATTTTTTCACAATTAATATTCAAATTCAAATTTGACATCAATTCGATTGCACAAGGATATTTCAACCTTAAATTTGACATCCAAACCTTAATTTTAACATCCATTTGAGTGTCACTTAAAAAAAAATCGTTTAGTTTGGAGAAGTCAATTGAAAAATCGTAATATCTTGGCCATATGGTAAGAGTTTGGAGCCCGTTTTTTTTGGAAAGATTTTTCCAAGCCCGATGTAATAGTGCAACTAGATTGATGTCATTTATCACCAATCAATGGAAAATTTGCAGAGAAGATAATAGAGGTATTAAACAATATGGTATGTGAATATTTCAAGATAAAAAACCTTGAGATTGATACCTCTTGACATATTTTAAATAGAATATTTAAGATATTTGTATTGATATATAATTTTTTTTATTAGGTAAATAATTGTTTTTGAGGGGACCCAAAAACCCACAGTACAAAGAGGAACCAGAGAAGCAAGGGAAGAACACCAACCCCTTAACAAGCCAGGGCCATGATAGGACAAAAAGGCTTGGCCAACACAAAAGCCCAAAAGGAGGCAAGGCACGTACATCCTTCAGTACATAATATATATTTTTTAAACAAACAGTCTAGAGAGAAAACCAACTACAACAAAGATACGTGAAAAACAAAATCAAAGAGGCAGTCAGTACAAGGTCTGTTAACATTTCTTTTTCTTACAACTCCTGATTCTAGAGCTTCGTCCCTGATTTTGAACTTCCATAGCCTGCACCGGCGCTTGATGGACATCCTGCAGACCATCCTTGTTGCAATCATTCTCGTCCTCCTCTTCTTCAGAGCTGTTGAGAACCAGACGCATGCTCTTCTTAGGGGCATCTAGCTTAGAAATTTGGTCTTGCATAATAGATTATGCAGACTTATATATGAAAGACCCTTTTTCGGCTATTTCTTTAGCGATAAAGGGCTCTTATAAAAAAGCCCAGTGTTCATTTTTCACATAATTAAAAAACCTGTGAAAAACAATATCCTTTGCTACTGCATTATAAGTTCAACTTTTAGCCTGTTAATCCTCTTATCCTGGATGGCCGCCTGCCTATGGCATTCCTTCATTTCTTGAATTTGATTCTTGGTAACCTTAAGTAAGGTATCAATGGACACCTCCATATTAGCAGACCGAGCCTCCCTATTAATGTCTTTGAGATTATCTTCTCTGGTTCTCTTGCCTTTAGAGGATTCCCCTGTTTTCATATTGGAGAGAACCTCCACCGCGACATCTTCACTATTGCTAACCACATGTCCTTTCTTCTTAATATTTTTGAATCTATTAGCCAAGGTTTCCTCGTTAGAGCAAGTGGGCCGTGGCTTGGGGGGAACAATAGGTTTACCATTTTGGAACAGGGGCATAATAAGACCATGATGCAGGGGTGTATCAATTTTCTCTTCTTTCAAATCCGTCACAAACACAGTGAGAGACCTCAAAAGGAAAAAAGGAAAACTCATAGCTTGATTCTTGCGAAAATAATTGAGAACAGACAAATGATGTGTAAATTTTATCTTGAATTTACCTTCAAGTGTCATATATTTCATCACAATTTTACATACATCCACCCATCTCTCAGGGAGGCAACTTTTGGCAATGCCGTCGGCAAACAAATGCACTTTTTCATTTGGCCCAAAGAAAGTAGATATCTCATGATTCCTACGGTTCTTATCTTCGAAAAGTTTTAACGCATCCATAATCATACTAGTAATCTCTGCAATGGCTTGTTCCATCACATGCATTTCCACACCCCTTATCGAGACTCTACCCTTGTCCCAAGTTTGACCAAATTCCAAAGCAAGAGCAGGATCATTACCTTCCACCCTCTTGATGTATTCGGTGAAGCTACCCCTCCTGAGCAGGTGCCAAACCCTGACATCTTGTTTGATAGCTTGATAAGAGGTGGGATTTGTTCTGACTTGATCTCCTCCCATGGTTTGATAACAATGCACATGCGTTCTGTTCAAACACTTCTTCAAATTCACTTTCCCACCTATGTTGGGATTAAACCACCTTTTCGTCGTCAAAAGGGTGCCATTATAATCCTGCACTTTGCCATGGGAATCATAACCAAATCCCTCATGATTAATGTAAACCTCCTTACCTTTGCTTTTGATTATTAATGAAATTGAATACGTGGCTCCATGGTACTAGGCCATCCCACTTCAACCAAGCCTCCATGTCATCCCCCTGATTTGCCAAGCTGTCCGCACACGAATTGCTTTCCTTGAACACATGGCTTATGATCACCTCATCAAAAGTTTTACTCATACTTTGAGCCTCCATTATAATATTCTTAATGCTCCAAACGATTTTGATTTTTCCTTCTAGAGCCTTAACTATCAATAGTGAATCACCTTCGATAATCAACTTTTTGATTTGTGTAGTCCTAACAATCTTTATGCCTTGTAAAGCAGCCATAGCCTCGACATAGTTATCGGTTTGGTTCCCTAGAGGTCTTACCCATGTGATCACTTATCAATCCACCCCCACCCGACTTTCCTTCCCTTAATTTTGACGAGCCATAAAAAATTAGTTTAAACCATTCATCTGGTGGAGGATTCCATTTTGAGCTGCTTTTGCCCTTCTTCAATTTGTAGTTGGCGCCTTCTTTAGAGGGACTGATCTTTAAGGTTTTAAGAATCATTTGTTCCTCCTTAGAATAAGACTCCACCCATTTGTGCTTAAGAATCGAAATGCTATCCTTCAGACCTTGGCAAATTTTACTAACAACCTTGGAAAGGCTAGTAGAATTATTACGAAATTTTTTGTTGTTCCTCTGTTTCCAAATACCCCACAGGATATGGGGCAAGGCACATTTCCAAATCATTTTGATAAGGGACGATTTAAAGGGAGAAGACCATTGGTCGATCAGGTTAGTAAGGTTTCCTGGTAGAGGAAATTGCATGTTGAATGTGTTCAAGATGGCTGCTATAACTTGGAAGGAGTATTTATACTCCAGAAACAGATGATGAAGCAATTCTTCATTTTCCTTGCACAAGAAACATTTGTTGATCACAATCATACCCCTTTTTTCGGAGGTTGTCAATAGTAAGGATTTTGTTTTGAATTGATTCCCAGAGGAAGAATTTTTTTTTGGAAATAAGATGCTTATTCCATACTTTCGCCCAATCCTTGAGCTCCTCATTATCCTCAAAGGCTAAGTCATAACCTAATTTAACTTCATAGTTGCCTGAGATAGATTTGCTCTAGATCATCTCATCATTGTTTATTCTATAGGGAATATAAAAGTTCCTTAGTTTGTTATTAAGGTCATCAAAGGGTCTAACAGGTCCATTATAGCTAGGGGGAGGATGATAACCTAGTTAGGTTCTTGATGATTAAAGATCTAGTAATCTTTGACATGCACCCCATTTACCTACCATTGATGAGAACCGAAAAACAGGGTGTAGAAGTGCATTCCTGTATCAATTGGATGACCTTAGGGTTAAAGCCCAACTTTCCCAAAATAAGACCTAAGAATTGCCAAGAGATTCTATCATAGGCCTTATGCATATCAAGTTTCACCATCATAGCCTCTCAATTCAATTTTTCCACTGAATGTACCGCTTCATGGATGGCTATAATACTATCTAGGATCTGCCTTCCTGGGACAAAGGCACCTTGAATGTACTGATATATAATTTGAGCTTGATAGTATATAGCCTTTCTTTTTGAAAATAAAAAGTTTATTTGTTAGACAGAAGGGCAAAAAATAAAAAAGAGGAGAGGATCAAGAGCCATCAATCCTCTTAGAGGAACTCATCTTTTACGCAGCATTATTCTATTAAGAGTGAGATCAATTTCCCTTTTGGCAAGGCCATCAGCTACTGCATTTTGGGCGTGAGATAAGTGATGAAAAGTAATTCAAACCAGCAAATCGACAAAGCAATTTTCCTCTCAAGGATATTAAGCTGGACCAAGGAGATGTAAGATTTCCTTTGAGCAGCTTGAATAACTAATTGGGAGTCCCCATGGGCCATGAACATGAATATTAATGATATTCTCAGATATAGCCGGCTGAAATCCTTTGAGGCAAGAAGTAAATTCAGAAACATTGCTACTTTGCTTCCCAAGATTCCAGAAGTATCTGATAATGAATTCTTTGGTGCTGTTTCTGATAACACCCCGCGCAACAGCCATGCCAGGATTGGAACAAGAAGCAACATTGGAAAACAAGCAAGAAATTGAATCTGGATTTTGAGCGGCAGAGGAGGGCACTTGGTATATAATTTGGCATCCAATTGCCAATTTCAAACCAATTGGAGTTCCTCACAGCTCAAGCAACTAGAGGGCTGCTGTTCACAAAAAAGAACATTCACAACTTCAACGATATTATGGGCAGTCTTGATGGCAATAGTTTTAGGGTGTTGTGGAAGAAACTGTTTGAACATTTTTTCCATCATCTTAATGTATTTGTTAGAAGTGAAATAGAAAGATAATGCATAAATAGGCATAGAAGAGAGTAGTTTTGAGTAAGACCATTCTACCCGCCAGGAACAGCCAAGAGTTGGGAGTGTGTAACTATCCTTTTTTTTATTTTTTTCAATAACTGCAAGGCCAGCAGTCTTTGGCCCTGAATTGATACCCCACAGGAATGCTCAGATATTTGAAGATTCCCTGATTAATTCCTTTTCCAAAACCAAGCAACAAAGAGAACCTAGTGTCTTCTCTAGGAAGAGTGTTGAGGGTATAGAAGCTGCACATGGAGTTATTTAGGCTGGCCCAAGAAGCACTCAAGAAATTTCCAAACTGGTCTCCTTCCAACATTCAGCCTGGAAGCTTCACTCAGGAGAATCAAGTCATCCGTAAACTGAGAGTGGCTAGGGACCTTAACCCCATCAGCAACCTGCATACCAATGATTTTCTTTTCCCTCCTTTGAGCAGTGAGATATCTTCCAAGAGTTTCGGCCATGAGGATATAGAGATAAGGGGAGAGGGGGCATTCTTGTCTCAGCGCGCAGGAAGGCCTGGAGAAATATGCATGAGATCCATTTATAATGGGAGCAATCCACGGAGAGGAAGTAGAAGCTTTGACTCATTGAATGAAGTTTTGATGAAAACCAAACTTTTGGAGCACTTTGAACAGGAACTCATTCAATTGATGAAAACCAAACTTTTGGAGCACTTTGACTCAATCAAAGGCATTAGCCATGTCAAGTTTGATGACTATAAGAGCATGGTCCCATGCTGGGGGCTACTGCTCCTATTTATTTGGGAAATATGGTCCCATGTAAAAAAAAATTATCGCTGCTGCCAAAACTCAACAAAATCCCTGAAATTTCTCAGCAGCTATAAGTTAGGGAGAGGATTTCCAGCCCCACAAAGCAGCTAGGGTCACAAAAATAAATCTGCTGCTTAAAATTTTTAGGGAGCTTTTTTGACACTTGACATTTAGTTTAAGCTTCCCTCTCAATTTTCCATCCAAAAGTTTATTTTGGATTCATGGGACCCTATTTTTGCTAGTGCTAAAGCTTCCTATTTTATCTGTGCACAGAAAAATAAAAAATCATGGGACCCTATTAATGCTAAAACATCCTAATTTTTCTCTCCCTCAGCTGCTCAAAATTTTTAGCTTTCCCCTTGCATGGGACCATGCTCTAACCTTTTTTTGTTTCGCTTGCTAGAGTGAAGAGCTTCACCGAAAACAGTAATATTCTCGTGGATTTTCCTGGCAGACATGAAACTTTCTTTCTCCTTAGAAATCAAATGGCCCAAGATCGGTTCGAGACGGTCAGCCATGATTTTGGTAAAGAATCTTGTAAGAAGAATTACACAATGAGATGGGCCTGAATCTACTGAAGTTGCTCGGGTTTTTTCCTTGGGGTCTAAGACCAAAAAAAAGTTGATGGCCCCTAGGAGGTAGTTATGGGTTATAGAGTGTTCAACAGGGCAAGATCTTCTGAAATGACATCCCACAACAGCTGATAAAAGTTGTTAGTGAATCCATTAGGGCCAGGCGCTTTATCTTTCTAGAGGGACATAACAGTGGAATGCAGCTCCTAAATGGAAATGGGTTTAGTAAGTTTGTCATGTTTGAGGCATCATTCAAAGCAAAGGGAATATGACTAAGAAGCTCAGATTGGGCCTGAATATTACCCTCCATTTTAGAGTAAAGATTTTGGAAAAGGGAAAAAGCAGCAGTTTTGATTTCATCAAATTCAGAGATCACCATACCATTATCCAAAGAGATTTCATGGAAGAAGTTGCGTCGATACTTTTGCTGGGATTTGAGGTGAAAGAATTTGTATTCCTGTCTCCATCTTTCGACCAATTCATACATGATTTTAGTCTCCAATACTGTTCTTCCATCTTAGCATTTTCCAAGAATTTGATTGACACATCTTCTTGAGCACAAGCTTTTTCAGCATCCAGTCCTTCGTTGTCAATGGAATTTTGAATATCTTCAAGTTCTTTGAGATCCTTCTTCTTCTTAGGTGAGTTGTGGTTATGCTGATAGCACATAGCCTTAATGTTAAGGTCCCAAATAGTTTGGGATATGCAAATACGGTTTTCCCGATCCAATCCTAACATTTCTGTTTTAAAATTCTTCTAGTAGTGTAGTATTTGAGACATGAAATCATCACGTTAATGATTTAATTTTAAACTTAGCATTGAATTATTATTACATCTCACAAATTGTCTTCAAACATAAATATTTCATGTAGTAGCAAAATAATATAATGTGTGTTGTTCTATGTAAACAGTAATTTACTTAAATTTATACACGGTTACTATGTTGAGAATTTTTAAAAAAGAATTAAATTATCATTAAAAATGGATTAAACTATGATTAAAAATGAATTATAGATTATTAATATAACTTTAATTTTTTCAATAAAAAATAACTTAGGCTGAACCTTTGGGTGATAATTGTTGATAAATTATATTAATAAAGAGTTAATCTAATATACCTTTAAACCTGGTACAATTTTTACAATATTTAAATAAAATAATTTGTTTCAAATATTTCAATCTATATGGGCGGGCTGAACCTGAGCAATATTTTGAGGGGAAAATATATTAGTTTTTCAAGGACTTAACTTTACTTTCTAGTCTATAGAAATGTGCTCCTTCATTTATGAATATAAGTAGATGAAATTTACAATATAGAAATGTTTTCTTTCATTGAGATTGTGTATTTTTTCATGATGCTGGTTTTTTGAATTTGAGATTTTTACATCTAATATGTTGAATAAAAATAATTTCAATGTTTGGGGTACTATATGTGTACCCATCTTCAAGGATGAAGCAAAAACAAATAAAGCCGATGCAATTTGCAATGTGTTATAATAACTAGTGACAATTTAATATGTATGGATCTTTTGGCAATAGGCTGGACATCATGCTCAAGAAGATTACGGTGAAGAAGTTGGTGAACTTATTAGAAAAGTCTTGAAAGGGAGGACTTAGACATTAGCAATCTTATTGCTAAAGATTGAGAAATGTAAATTCTTATTTTAGGGATTCTAAAAATTCTAAATCAGATTTATATAAATGAGTGCCAATACCTTTGATTGATTTATTGATTGACAAAAAGAAATATCATTTAATCTCTCGGTATGTGTATTATCAAAAGTGAGTTCGGATAAAGGGCTCAATAATTAGGAGGGTATCAATTTCCAATAGTAATTGATTTTATCCTTCATTTATTCATATATTAGAGTATATATAAAAAAGGTAATCTATTTATAATGTGGTTTGATCATTAACTTATAGATAAAGGAACTTCTATGCCCAACAAACCAATTGTTAATATTAGTACATCATATAAAGTCAGATTAATAGTTTTGAGTATCATAGGTAATGTTTAGAGTTAAAGTTTTTAATTTTCACAAAGATTTTCGTATTTTAAATTTTTCATGTCTTACATTGCATTTAATTTTTCTCATGAAAATATTGTAAAATCAAAGTTGCTTTTTTAGCCGCAACATTAGATTGAATCAAAAGCTGCTTTGTTGCTTCCAACACACTATATTGAATGCCAAATAAAAAGCTACTTCATTGGCTTTAACACAATAAACATATGGTGTATCAAACAATTGAGACAACCTATGGACTAGGTGAGTATGTAGAAAGTTATATTGTTGAAAAGAAAATCATGATTAAGTGGATTGAAGGCCTAGAGGGGCCAATGTGGGAAAAAGAAAATTCACGGTAGCAGTAGACATTGACAGTAGAAGCCTAAAATAAAGTTATTTTGTTAAGAGTCTTTGTATCAAGAAAAAAAATGCAATCTATTTGATTGTATATTTTGCATTAAATAATTGAACAAGAAGTCAAGCTTCTCTTCAGCACAAATTGAATGCTTTCTTTGTTAAAATAGAATTTCAACCTAGAAAATAATTACTTCCTACAATATAGAGAAATTGAACATTGAAAATGAACAAGATTTTTAACCTTCCCACTATATTTCTCCTCTGAGTTGAGCATTGACTAGATGGTCAAACCCCTAGCACCATATGAGGAACCTACAATAAGACTATTCTTTATCTTGAGTGACCTTAAAGGAGACATGATTGTAATGTGTACACTCTACCATTCCTAAGGTGAGTGAGACCAATGCTTCTAGGTTTGGTATGTCTAAACACATTGTGGATGAGTTTGAGTTCAACATGTTCATAATTGTTTTGAAACCTAGTGGGTAACCAAGTTCTTGTGAAGTTACTTTGGGGTGATAACACCAATGAATTATCTTGTTGTGAGATCTAAATGATGCAAGTAGACTCAGTGTACCATGTTACCTACACATTTAACTCTAGTGTTTGATTCCATTAAGCCCACGAAGATAGAAGTGTTATCTTGGCAATAAGTAATGGAATACCCTTAGTTGCACGAAGGCTTGTGAGCTTAGGATTTCATGTTTACTCTAATGTTGACCCGTAGTAGGTTGTACACCTCTTAAGTGAAAGTTGGGATAAACTAGACCTAAGGCCTCTTAAGAGGCTAAATGTGGATGGAAATTGCAATTGATAACACTGCCAAAGTGTGTCTATTACGGCGTATCAAAAAATGTAAGGTGAACTTGAGCTCTTCACTGTTAAGTAAAAGTTAAACCTTATTATGCTAATACAAGTGAAACGAATTGACCCATGTGGGAACATAACTTTTGAAAATATAGAATCCTAACTTGAAACAAGTCATATGTGATTCATATGCATGTAATGAACGATGCAAAAACAAATAGTTAAATTACATACATTACATGTAAATGGAGTGTAATCCATAGTGTTTAAAGATTATAATGAAAAGGTAAAATGGGAATGTTTCTACTATTAAACCAAATATTCTCCCTTTTTACTCCATGTTAATCCCTCCTTATGTAATGAAATTAGAATGAATTGACATGTAGGACATGTCTTTCAGGCACATGAATCCCTAGCTTAAAACAAAGAGTTCTAAGAGAATCATTGGTAGTTGGGATTCGTAAAGTAACTATGCTAAAAAAATATAAATGATTAAAATGTAATTCATGTGAGTAAAGGTGTAAATGACATGAGAAATGTGTAAATTTTGAGACAAGGAATGTAACTTGTGTACATCAAATGTAGCATAATCAAAGAGGTAAAACAAAGGAATTCAATTATATTAAAGTTATATGAATTGTATGTTATGCACCTTGTGGTCAAACCTTGGGGGTGTACCTAAGAAGGACAAATTGAGGTAGGATCTTTGTGCATAAGATGTCATAATAAAATGGAAAATTTACAAAATGAGAAGTAAGAATATTACATAATTATGTGTTTTAAACGATTTGCAAGCTAATGATTAAGCAAGTAACTTAATGGAATAAAATGTAATCACTGATTGTTTTGTACCTGGTGGATGATGTCCTTTCTTCTATCCTGATCTTGTGGTTGTACTATTGTATCATTGTATTGTGTATTGTTCATCGAGTAAATGTGGCATTAATGTGAAACTTGTGTTATCATGATTGTGTGTAAGTTTATCATGTTGGGGTGAGATTGCATCATTGTTATTGTAGGAATAAGGTGTTGTTAGTTGATGTTGGAGCATCATTTCATGTACATAAGTAAAATTTTGGATTTCATAATTGTAGGTGTTAGAGGTCCTAATGGAGGTCTTAGTATGTTTCTATTCTATTTGGACCCTTCTTGTTATGAAATAATGGTGTTTTGAAATTTCCCTCCAAAACACTCTTTTCAAATATTTGAATTCTCCATAGTGGTGTTTAGTGGTTTAGGTGCTAGTTAGGGTGAATAAAGGTTGTGATGGTTCTTAAGGGACTTCTTATGATGTTAACACATGTAATATCACCCCCCTAGTTAGAATATTCAACCATGGCCACTTCTCATTAATGTTTAGGTCACTAAACCTAATGTAACTACCAACTTTTGGTTATTCACGAGGAGATATTCAAATAGATGAAGGAGGAAGTATGGTGGGAGGAGGATATACAATTTGGAAAGAGGTTAGATAGCCTAAGAGGATCAGTAGAAATTTGTAGAATCCATGATGATATTGTAAAACAAATCCATTAATGTAAGTAAGGGTATTTCTTGCAAATTGCTTAGAACTTTGTATACATGAATGATTTGTGTTGATGAAACAATGGTTTATGTTGTTCGCTTTCTTAGAGTGATGTAATGTCTCCAAGAATAATAATATATTGAGAATGATAAAATTCTTGGTACAATAGGTGTGAGGTATGTTTATTTTGATTTGTGATGATGTGATGATTGAATTAGGTGGTAATTTTGTGTGTTAGAGTGTGATTTGTGATGGAATAGGTATGAAGAAGGATTTGAAACCATGATAACAATGGATAATGAATGGAAGCATGTGAAAGTCACTAGAGACTAGAAAAAGGCCATATTGGCAGAGGTAGGAAATCTGTTTATAGTTTTTCTTAATAGTTTTGAAGCTTGAAAGTTTGGAAAATGTTCTAATGAATTATAGTGATAGTGAAATTGTATAGAGAAATGGATAAAGGTGTATTAAACCCTGGAGAACAATATAACATTCATATGGCATAGGTCTAGAATTATAATCAATCAATTGCAAATGCAGTCTCCTTAAGACTCTTGATTCAATAACCAAAAGATGGAAAAGGTAATCCTAATGAGATAAGAGACTTTGTGAGGAAAGGATGATGTTGTGAGGGAAGGTAACAGGTTGATAGAAGGCTTCAATAAGCCCTAAAATGATGCAAACAAAAATAATTCAAAAACTAATAGCTTCTTATCCTAATACCCTATCTAGGGTTTAGAGAAGAAGAACAATATCATAAAATGATAGTTATCCTTAAGAAAAGGATGAACTTTAGTGAAGAGGTGATGTTATAAATTTATAAGGTTGTCCTAAAATTTCAAGGCAAATAATCAAGTTTATTTAGGTCAAACATTAAAAACACATTTGGACTGTATCATGAAACCCAGATTTGGAGGGTTTGGAGAGTGAAAAACAAATCTAAATTGCATTCTAGTCAGAGTTAAAGATTAAAATTTGGTGGAGAGATGAAATTTTGTGTTTAGAATGTTTTCAAAAAATTTCAGAGGGACTAAATGAGTTTTGATGGGAGAAAATATGATTAGTTCAGTCTGACTGTGTATGAGGACAATTTTGAGGGCTTTAGAGTTAGAAAGTTGTGAAACACAAAGAATTAACTTTTGAAACATGTTATAACCCATTGATAATGGAATATAGGATTTAAGAGAGGTAAGAAATGAAAGGTGACATGAAAAGAAAAACATGTTTGCATGAAATCTTGATCACTCAAGCCACTGCCCAGTTCTTGACAATGAAACCTGAAGTATTGAGAAGTAACTTCCGAAAAGAGAATGTTGTATCAATCCTGAATCTTGATCATGTGAAATAAGTTGTGCATAAGAACTAGAGAGAGCATAAGATAAATTTTAGAAAGGAAATTCTAAGTTTGAAGACAAGAATCTAGAGAAATTCAGTCAAAAGACCTTATTGAGACAAGGTGTATGAGATGATTAAAACACGAAGATGATGATATTGGGAGAAAAGTACAAAGGTGAGCCAAGGTAAGGGCTTGTGAAAAGCTAGTTGAATGTATAAAATGTGTTTGAAAAGGGTTAACATCAAAACAAAGATATTAAAAATTTGAAAATCAGTCTTAGAGGCTTAAGACCAACTCAAGAGACCTAATGTAAAACATTAGAGGTGGATTTCAAGACCTTAGACATGGAATTAGATTAAGAAAATTTGCATGAAGCTCTATGTTTAGTTTTCCAACTGATAATGAGAGATGCTCCAAACAACGAGATTTTCAAGAAATTAGGGCTACAAGATTAGGTCAAGGTTTATAAACTATTTTGCTTAATTTGGAAGGAATATACTAAGAGACAAATTCTAAAACTTTCATGGAAGAATAATGCCCTTAATGGGTACTCAAAAATGTTTTTATAAGGTTGTGAATGTTTATGTACAATGATAGGCATCAAGATTTGCATATTTGGAGGGCTAGATGCCTAAATTTGAGCATAAGAGTGAAATGAGTGGTAATGAAGGATGAAAGCTTTACTGAATGTTATTGATGGAAGTTATTGTTAAGAATAGAATGTTTGAAGGGTGTACACAATGATTTATCCCATTGGATTCATATATTCATGATTTTTGGCCTTTATTGCATGGTTTGAGCATTGACAAGCCTAATGGTAAATGACATGATTTTTTGATTATCAAAATAACTATGTTGTTTTGAGTTGTGTGCTCATCTTTGTTGATATTAAGTGGTATCTAAGCATGTTTTCTCTTTGGTGCTAAGAAGAGAAAATTGTTATTGAAGTGAAAAAGAAAGTAAGAAGTTATTTTTGTTTGCAAGCATTTGTATGTGTGTGTTTCATGAGTTAGTTATGAGTTATTTGAGCTAACAAGATTGACTTCTTGTACGAGTTAAGTGCGATTGACATGTCGCTCCTTGAGAGAAGTAGTCAGAGAAGAAGTAAACGAGAAAAGTGAAGAAAGAAGCAAATAAAAGTGATAAGAATCCCAAAAGAAGAGATAAAAGAAAAAATAGGAAAAGAGGGAGTCAAGAGACTAGGTGTGAAATTGAACCTAGGTGAGGGTTAGGAAAGATGGAAAAGACTTGTTGAGAGAAAATGGAGGAAGATAGTGAAGGGATTGCTTAAGTTCTTAAGCCATGAGAAGAAATAGAAAGAGAGAAGAGGTAGAAAAGGAGAAACTAAGAAATGATGAGAGAGTTAGAAAAAAAGAGAGAGTTATGGATGGAACAATATTTGAGAGAGCTGAGGAAGGATGTGGAGAAACTGTTAGTTTTGATGGAAAGAGTGAAAACAAGACAATATCAAGGAATTGAAATAGTAATGAAAAAGGTAGTTAAATGGCCTATAAGGCTACTTTTGGAAAGGAAGAAGACAATGTAGTTGAGAGCATTGTTAAGAAGAGAGGAAAGAAGGAAAAAGAAGATGGATAAGAGGGCAAACAAACAAGTAAAAGAGGAAATCAGATAAGTTGTGAGGGATGAGTTCATTGGTGAAGAATAAATTGAGAGAGAACAAGTAAAATCAGATTCTAAGTTTGTGTATGAAAATAAATAACAGTTAGAAGCTGAGATTCAAACACTTGAATGTGCTTTAAATGGTGAAGAAATGATGTGTGATGAAGGAAAGGATGATGGATGGAAGAAATGATAATGAAGAAGCAGTGATGGAAACAAAGTGCAGAATGGAGAAACAAGAAAAGAAGTGAAAGAAGCATGTGAAGAGACTCAAAAGTCTCTTTATTTTTTTATCTAAGGTTTTGTGTGAATGTGTTTTTGCAAGTTTACTTGATGAGGAGGTGAAGTATAGTGAAGAAACAACTCTTGAAAGAGCTCACATGAAGAGAAAGAGATATGCAATCCTCATTCCAGAGGACAAAGATGCAAAGAAGGAGATGAAGACAAATGATGAAGAACAAAGAAGAGTTATCGCTAATGACAGATGAGAAGATTACAACAAAGGAAAAAAAAATATTAAGAGTGCAACATAATTGGAAGAAAATGAAGAAAAAACAAATTTGTATAGGTGTAAAAATCTTCCCACTTGGGGAATATAAGGCAAGAGCATCATTCATTGTAAAAAAGTCATATTTTGGATTCCATAGTAGTTGTAGGTGTTGGAGGTCCTATTGGAGGTCTTAATATGTTTCAAGTCCATTTGGACCCTTCTTGTTATGAAATAATGATGTTTTGGAATATTTCTCTAAAACACTCTTTTCAAATATTTGAATTCTCCATAGTGGTGTTTAGTGGTTTAGGTGCTAGTTAAAGTGAATAAAGGTTGTAATGGTTCTTGATGGACTTCTTGTGATGTTAACTCATGTAATCTCATCCCCCTAGTTAGAATACTCAACCATGGCCATTTCTCATTTGGGTTTAGGTAACTAAACCTAATGTAACTACCAATTTTTTGTTATTCATGAGGATATATTCGAATAGATGAAAGAGGAAGTTTGGTGGGAGGAGGATATACAGGTTGTAAAGAGGTTAGAGAGCTTAAGAGGCTCGGTAGAGATGTGTAGAATCCATGATGATATTGCAAAACATACCCATTAATATAAATATGGGTATTTCTTGAAAATTGCTTAGAACTTTGTATACATGAATGATTTGTGTTGATGAAACAATGGTTTATGTTGTTCCCTTGCTTAGAATGATGTAATGTCTCCAAGAATGATAATATATTGAGAATGAAAAAATGCCTGGTATAACATGTGTGAGGTATATTTCTTGTGATTTGTGACGATGTGATGATTGACTTAGGTGGTAATTATGTGTGTTGGAGTGGTCTTTGTGACATAATAGGTATGAAGAAGGGTTTGAAACCATGATAATAATGGAGAATGGATGGAAGCATGTGAAAGTTGCTGGAGACCATAAAAAGGCCATACTGGCAGAGGTAGGCAATATGTTGAAGGTTTTTTTAATAGTTTTGAAGCTTGAAATTTTGGAAAATGATCTAATGAATTATAGTGAGAGTGAAATTGTATAGACAAAGGGATATAGGTGTGTAAAACCCTTAAGAACATTATAACATTCATAGGATAACGGTCTAGAGTTATAATCAATCAATTGCAAATACAGTCTCCTTAATACTCTTGATTCAAGAACCAACAGATGGAAAAGGTAATCCTAATGAGATAAGAGACTTTGTGAGGAAAGGATGATGTTGTGAGGGTAGGTGCAAAGTTGATAGAAGGATCGAATAATCCCTAAAGTTGTGCAAAAAACCAATAATTTGTAAATACAGTCCTCTTAAGACAATCACTTCAAGAACAAAAAGATGACAAAGGTGATTATTATGAAACAATGAGACTTGGAGAGTATGAAGGAGGTCATGAGGAGTATGTAGACATGATTAGAGCCTTTAAGAAGTCCAAAAGGTTGCTTAAAAAAAATAATTTCAAAATTGATAGGTCACTACAGGGAAAACCAGTCTAGGGTTTGAAGGGGGAAAATAAGTGTAAATTACTTTCTAACCATGGAAAAGTCCTAAAAATTGGTGAACATGGTGGTTTTGGTATTATCATGGTTGTTGAAGAGTTTCAAGGCAGAATATTGAGGTTTACTAGGTCAAAAAAAGAAAAAGATAGTTAGAATGTGTATTAATACCCTGTTTGAGGGTTTCGAAGAAGAATAGGTCTAAAACAAGAAACTAACTCTGAAATCCTAATGTAAGGTGATGAAATGGTGCATGGAGAACTTCATGAAGATGTGTACATGTTTAAAATGTGAAAGATAAGATTTGAGGGGTTAAAACTTGGATAATTCAATCTACTAGCTTTGTTTCTCTAGACAGTAAGAGCAATATTTAAGTAAATACATCATTTGTGACCAAGGTCAGTTATAAAATGATGGCATTCAAGGTAAAAATAGGTTTGAGAAGGGGATCAAAATGATACATGAAATAAAAAGGGATTCCATTGAGAGAGATCAAAAGAAACTTAGTCAAAGACCAAACTAACTCAAGAAACAAGAAGAGTGGAGGAAGTAGACTGCTGAGTTTAGAAGGTAAAAAAAGGTTGGAGTATTGGTGGTAAGTTGTGGGAAGATGTTTTAAAAAGGTTGAGGAATTTTTAGAACCACATGATTAATTAAAGACGTTGTAATGTGAAATATCAGTCAAGAAGGTCCTAAAAGTGACCTAAAAATGTAGGTGTGAAAACGACAAGGGTGGATTTGAAGGATGTAAACAAAGAAGTGGAAGTTTAAATTTTACATGAAGTACAAGCTAAATAAAGGGTGTCATGATAAATGTTTGGGATTTATTGAAATTTTGAGGGATTTTCTCATCTATAAGGTTTTCACAGTAAGAGGGATATTAAATTAAGCCTAGTTATGAAATTCTTTTGCATGATTTGAAAGAAGTACAATAAGATACAAAGACTACGAATTTCAAGGAAGCATAAGCCCCTTAATGGGTTGCTAAAAATGGTTTTGTAGTGTTGTGAATGTTTTCAAAAGGTTCTAGACAACAAGGTTGGACTGTTTAGAGGGCCAAAAGCCTAATCTTGTTAAGAAGAGTGAATATGAGAATATGGAGTCTTGAAGCCTTAATGGATGTTCTTGATGAATGTTTTAGCAAAGAATAGGGTGTGAAAAAAAGTCGAGATATAGATTCTACAAGTATTTGTATATTTTTGGCCTTTTGGTGTAGTTTAGGCATTGAGAAGCCTAGTGTAGAAATGCATGTTTTGTGATTATGAAGCTAACTATGGTGTTTTGAGTTATATTATGCTATCATTAGTAAAGGGGTGAATAAAGAGTATTGTGTGTTGTTTCTTTGGATGAACCAAAAGAATTTGTGGCTAGTTTTAGTGGAGGCATAAGTGCATGTTATAATGGAGGGATAAGGGGCCTATCGAAGTTGATGTGGTGTATTTCGTCTTGGAGGAACCAAATGCTAGCTTGGATTCCTTAATGGAGCTATAAGTGGTAGGTGCAATGATGATCTCTCCCCATTGTAAGCCTAAAAGATGGGCTTGGTAGTGTGAGCCCTCTTTACTTTTGTTGTCAAACACTTTCTCATGCTGTTGTATGAGTGGGTCCATGTTTATGTAAGTGTACCATGTGATGTTGAGTTATTCTAAGTGATCCCAAGTGATGTTGTAAAACGATAAAAGGAATATTTTTTTTTATCCTAGTTTATTTTGGCTTGTGTTTTTGTCCTATATGTGTGTGTGTTACAACTTGGGACTATTGCACACTTGTTTATATACTTATATTTGTGTGGTGCTTATTGTTCTTCTATTTTTCATTCTTCTATAAGTATAGTGTGTTTGTAGGTTAGATATTTGATGTGATTTTAGATGGCATAACAGTTGATTTTTCCATGCCCATTAATGCATTGTATTTATAAAATTCCCTTCCTTCATCCAATATTAAACAAATTTGTGGTCTATACCAAGTTGATGATAGTTTAAGTAGCTTCTTGTCAAGTGATTTTCATAAGATAATGATAGGCGTATCCATGTTGCTGTATAATGATATTGTTATTGATTTGATAAATCCTTGGATGGGCATCATGCATTATTTTTGTGTTTTATTAATTTTTATGAGATTTTTAACATTGGTTTATTTTTCTTTTATGTAGGGGACACATAATATCATCCTTATGAGTAAGTGGGAAAATGCCTTGAGAAATAAATGAAATTCATATCATTACTGGGGTTCTCATTCAATAGATGCTTGAAGTAGTGGATCTAGTGGGCATTTGGACATTAAATAGGGGTGTGGAGGTTTTAATGATATTACAGTTAAGAGTAATTTTACTTAGGAGCATGAAAGAGATGAGAGATGGGGAAACATGAAGATGACGACCCTAATGTTTAGGGTTGAAATTGAATATTATTAATTTTTTGGGGGGATGTTGACCCTGATAATTTATGGGGTTAATCGTGACTCTACAACTATTTTTTGTTATTAAATTAATATGAATCCTGATTAATTATCGAGTGGTTTGATTATTTGGTTAATTTATTATTGTTTCCTTAATTGTTTTTCGATTTGTATTCAATTTTCTATTTAAATTTGTTTTCATTTGTTATGTATATCATTAAAATTAACACTACCATCAATAATTCATCACTAAATTTGTATAATATAATTAAACAAATGAAGTTCAAAAACATGATATTTTGTATATTGTTGTAATGACTAAAGTTGCAAAACAATTCGGACCTAAGTTGTAATTGAAGTTATAATAAAGTCAAAATTTAAGTCATACATAAGTTGCAATCTATGTTACACTAAAGTTGTAAATAAGGATAAAAGTAAGTCACAATTGTAGACTGACTAAAATCACAATTTAAGTCAATACAAATGTCGCAATTTAAGTTGGGCGTAGTGTTACAATTTAAGTCATAACTAATGTCGTAATTAAAGTACAATGTAGTGTTACAATTTAAGTCAATACTACAATCACATTTGAAGTCATATTTTGAGACACATTTTGTGTCATTTTTTAAGTCACACTCAGGTTCAATGTAAACGTGATACTAAAGACCTTTATTAAGTTGGGAATTAAGTCACACTAAATTGTTAATTAATTCACAAATAAATTTGTCATTAAAGTCACCTTAACGTCTCAATTTAAGTCACCCTAACATCCTAGGGTGACTTAGTAGGAAGTTATGGTAACTTAAATTGAGATGTTAGGGTGTCTTTCGTCCAACTTTCTAATTTATGTCATTTAAAGTCACATTTAAAGTCATCGTTGATTCATTTTTGTGACTTTAAATTTAACTTTTGGGTACATGGTAGGAATTTGAAAAAAAAACCATATTTGGTGATTTAATAACAACTTAAACTGCAACTTATTTCAATCAAAATGTTGTAGTCATTGTTCCCAATCAACAACATGTCATCCACATAGAGCACTATGATGAAAAAATAATCCCCTTCTTCCTTGAAGTACACACAATGATCTACTTCACTTAAGTTAAGGCCAAATTTGCGTACATAGTTGTTAAAATTTTGATTATGCATCCTTTGTGATTGTTTCAAGCCATATAATGACTTCAGCAGGGGACAAGCCAAGTCCTCTTTTCCCTTCACTCTGAAATTTCTGTGTTGCACCATGTAGATTTATTCTTCAATATCCCCATTCAAAAACGTTGTTTTAACATATATTTGATCTATCTCCAAATCATATATAACAACAATAGCTAAAAGAAATATAATATAAGTCAATTTTGCAACATGAGGAAATACCTCACCAAAGTCATTCCCTTTGACTTGAGAGAATACTTTTGTAATTAACCAATCCTTATGCTTCTCCAAATTTCCTTACACATTGAGCTTGTTCTTAAAAACCCACTTAATCTATAACCTATTTTCTTCTTGTATGTAACTTTACCAAGTCCCATGTATCATTATTTTTTACATACTCCATTTTCTCTTCTATAGCCATCATGCAAGACTCACACTCATCTGAACCAAGATCTTACTTTACCATCTTTGGTTGTTCATTATTAGTTAAAAAAATAAAAACATTTATCAGAAAACAAGAGAGTTATACTTCTCAGGTGCTTTTTGCACTCGTCTAGACCTTCTGAGACCATAAGTGTCACTTTCCTCCATATCAGTTTCTATATCTCACTATGGTAAGATTTTAGGATCTCCAACCTCTCCAAGACATCACTTGGTCAGATCTCAAGATAATCTTCCTCCACTTGTTTCCTAATTGAAATTTCATATTATTTTGCATCAAGATATTGTCGCAACGAGACTTCCAAGATGTCTCCTATTTGACATCTCCCTAACTTCATGTGACCCATATTCTCAAAGATATCTTGGGGTGATGTCTTATGACCCTTCTTCCTGCCATATCATTTGATATGTCTCTCTGGAAAACCCTCATTTTATCTCATGTCCCTCATCTCCTCTGAAATATCTTTGTAGAGATATCTCATCGGTCTATTTCCCCTCAGCCCCTCTAAGATGTTTATAGGGAGACATATTATGTGTCTCCTTACCTAAAGGTAATCAAATATATCTCTATATGGATATCTCATTTCCTTTTTGATTCCCAACTCCACCAACATCTCGTCAAGGAGAGATGTCTTTCTTATTTTCACCCCTAGCCTTACCAATTTTTTGTTGAGGTGATATCTTTTTTAGAGCTTCTTCCTTAGGTTTATTTACCTCTTGAGTAGGATTTTCTAAATCTCGTTGTAGAAAGTTATTTTTTCCCTTTAATTCTTTGAAGAAAACATTCCATCTATAAATATCCTTATGTGTTCGTGGATTACACAACTTGTAACCTTTGAATCATTTTCCATACCCAATAAAGATACACTTTTTAATACCTATAGTCAAGTTTATTGCTTTTTCCCATTGGTATTACATGTAAGCTTCACAAACTAAGACACTTAGTTGTATTAACGAGAGTTTCTTACTAGTCCAAACTTCATATGGGTTTTATCCGCTATTGTTGGTATGGGAGATCTATTCACTAACAAGAAGTAACCACTACTTTTGCCCAATATTTCGTCTCCAAAATAACACCACTTAGCATTCTCAAGGTCTTATCCATTAACATTATGTTCATGCACTCTGACATTTCATATTGTTGTGGAGTATAAAGAATTGTATTTTAGTTGACTATTCCATTATTTTTGTAAAATCCAACAAATTCCTTCAAAAAATATTATCCTCTGTTATTCGCATGTAGAACCTTTATCCCTTTCTCAACAAGGGACTTGAACTTCTTGAAAGTTTTGAATACCTCAAATTTCTTGAGAAAATATATTCAGCTCTTCTTAGAGTAATCATCTATGAAAGATACATTGAAACTCAAATTTACATGTGAGGTTACCTTTAATGGTCCAAACACATTGTTTTGTATAGCTTGAAAAATTCTATTTGTGTGAATAACAATAGTAGGAAAGTTTACTCTGCTATATTTTCCATGCACATAATTTTCATAAAAATCAATTTCCAAGGGACAATTTGAAATCCCTTGCACCATGCCTTTTGACTGCAACATATGTAACCCTTTTTGCAAGTACGACCCATCCTTTGATGCCAAATCATTATTTTATCCTTCGAAAGTAACTTATCATTCTTTGATTAGTCTTGACCTTTAAGACAATCAGACTATTTCATGGACTAGCCACTATAGTTGCATTAAGATTAAATAAATTTTCAATGTGTAAAACTCTTGCCAAAACTATAGTTCCACGCACCATCTTGCATCTATTCTTGTTAAATGAGACGTGTATACTAGCATCATTCATTTTGCTTACCAAAACCAAATTTTTTGCAAGGCTAGGAATACGCAAAACCCCTTACAGAGTCTTGATCCTCTCATCTCTAAAGTTCAACTTTACTCTTCCTCTTCCCATGATCCTATAGGTCAATTTATCTCCCAAGAACACTGCATCTCCATAATGAGTTTCATAATCATTGAGCCACTCTTAGTGAGGAGTCAAATGAAATAAGGCTCCTGAATCAACCAAGCATACATCATTGAATGTATGCATACTTAAAGTTGTAAGATACACATCTCCTCCTTCATCTTTGTATGCTTCTCCATCTCCAAAATGTACATCATCAAAGGGCTTCTTGTCCTTTTTATCTTACTCTCCTTGAAATGCCTTGTTTTACCATAGATTTAGCACTTCTTCATATTTTTTTTTGGAGTCTTAGATCTATTTTAGACTTTGAATTCTTCTCCCTTTACTTCCTCTTGCCTCTCTTTTTTCACATGGCCCACGAATAGACAAAGCTTCCTTTGAATGATATACATCTGTTGAAGTCTTCATCATCTCTTCAAATAATAAATTCATGACTATATCCTCAAGCTTTAAAGTGGATGTAGTGTTGGTGATCGCCACCACCAAGTTATCCCAAAATTTAAGCAATGAGTAGAAGCCTGATACACTTCTCTTAGTCAACCATATTCACATCTATGGATAATAATTAACTTATCATATAATTAATAATGTTTAGGTGCTATAAAACTAAGTCACCGTCATCCATCTTTAATGAATACAAATTCTTCCTTAGAATAAGCTTGTTTGCCAATGAATTTTCCTAGTACATCACTACCAACTTACCCCACAAATACTTTCTAGTTTTCTCATTGTAAATGGTCAACAACATAGAGCCAGACAAACATAACCTAGGAGAAATTTTAGCCTTCATATTAATCGTGTCCTACTCTTCTTGTGTTAACCTTATAGGTGTTATTTTTGACATAGTGATCCATTGATCTCTCTCTGTCAAGAGATCATGTATCTTGAGTTTTCATAACTCAAAGTGTTTGTCATTGAATATGTTAATTTCAATTCTTGTTCTTCTTTCCATGTTCAAGATTATAAAACATAGATGTCAAATCTCAAAATTTTTAAAAGGAAATAACCAAAACCCTAATCGAGAGTAACCTTGGCTCTAATACTTGAGGTTGGCGATTTTGGAAACCATTATGCAATATTTTAAATAGAGAGAGAATAAAGTAGAGATCTAATCAACTAGATGGTGCATACAGAAAAGAGAGAATATTTATCACGGGAAAACCCTTTTATGTAGAAACCAAGCCAAAACCTTTCATATTGTATTTTTTGAACCATCTTACAAATACAATACATTACCTCCATGACACTATAATACAAGACACACATACACACTCAATTGTGTTCCAACATGCATCCTTCTAGCACTAACCTGCATTAATCTCCAACTTTGTCAACTTGTTCTTAACTGAAGAACAACAACCTTCTCCCATAGAGAAAATTCATGCATATATTTTCACACTTTAAAATATCACTTTCTTACACCGCAATTCATCTAAAGATAAATCCTAAAAACAAGGCTTAAATACTTTTTCTACATGACTCATAGTTATCCAACTAATAAGTGTGAATCATGTTGCCTCTAGACCATGTTGATGAATGGAAAGTATGAGACATTCCAACAATAATTATCAATTGTTAAAAATAGCTATTATCAAGGAAAGTATAAAGCTCAATATTTTTTTATTATTGGAAAATAGTTTTGAAGGGACCATACCCTATTACATAGAGGCTCAAAATCTAGATAAACATGTGGAATCATAAAAAATAGATCAAAATCCAGATATTACATGAGGCCCAACTGTAGTAAAAAAAGAAACTACACATTGGAGACAAGATAGGGACAAAACTGCAAAAAAGCAGCAAGTAAGCAACAACATAACAACATCAAGATACAAACAAGAAAACTCCGTAGTAGATTACTTCTTAGATGCTCTGTCAATTCTGGAGTTTACAGTCTGCAATGAGGTAAAGAGAGCCAAGGTAGTGATATGAGTAGGATCATTGGCATCCAGCTGAGAAAGAACACAGTCCCTTTCAGCACTTATGCCCCAAATAACATCATAAATACCATTGAGCATGCTAATACTTCTAACATGTTGTTCTAGGAATTCACAAATAGCTTTGAAAACATAAATGTTGTGATCATGCATATCATTTGAATTCCCTAATCTGTTATCAAGAGAATTCAGTTTCCTGTAGATTTCATTGACTTGACCTTCACCAAATCCAGCATCATCATCCAATTTCCTTTTTTCCGTTTGCTTTGTAAGCTGATGCATGTCCCTTTTAAGACTTTCCAACTCTTTTTCCATGTTGTCAATTCTTTGCAGAAGATCCTCCTTCTCCTCCTGAGCAGTACCATTGTGCCATGTGGTGATGATGTGTAAGAGATTATGTGTGGTTTCCATGTCCTTTCTACTTCAAAGGACTCTGCTAAAGGGAAAATGATGTGTACTAGGGAAAGAGGGGTTTTTGGTCTTGATTTTTCTCTGACCAGAAATTGTGGTGGGATTGACGGTAGGATCAGGGTTGAGGGAGTATAAAGCTCAATATTGATTTTAACCTATCTTTCAATTAAATTTTATATTTATTTTAATTAGAATATTTATTTTTTATTTTTAATAATATTTTTTAATTAACCTTTCTTAACATTTTCCCATACATAAAAAATAACAATTTATTAAAAACATAACAAAATTAGTACATTTAAATATTAAATAACGAATTCTAGACACTCAAATTTGGTAACTTATCCTTTGGCAATGATTAGTGTGTTTGCATTCTTATAGTAATACTTACGCTCACATTCTAATCTTAATCAATGTATCCTTCTCTCTCTCTCGCATTTCTTCCTAGTCTCTACACACTTCGATGTTATTCATTCATGCAATATTAATTATCTAAAGCAATATTCTATCCCCATGGATCTTTCTCAAAATCTAACATTATTATCACTAAATCCTTGTCTGAGACTATATCGAATGAATCCACATTGTACCACATTCTAGGACGACTAGTAAGGTCCTAACCTCCCTCTTCTAACGACTCTTTTCTTAATTTGAAAATTTTATGTGCATCATTTCATCTTTCCTAGGTAGCCCGTAATGTGATATCTAAACTTTCAAAGTCTATATAAGCAAGTCAAATGCACTTCATAACTCACCTGGAGTTCTTAAGCACTCCTATTGTAAAATAACAACACTAAAACACTTAAGGCTCTCGCAAATATTTCTAAAATAGTTGTAAATCCTTTAGAGTATGCACCACATAGGTATGAAGCACCCAAACTAGGTTAAAGATTCTAGCTTCCCCCATTTCCATGCATTCAAAGGTCCTAAAACCATGTCTTAGCAATAAAAAATTAATCTAAGCATTGACAAAGCTCTTAAGGGACAAAGGGGATCAATTTTAGCATCTAAGACACATCACAACACACTACTACCATGATGGTACATTTGTAATCTACGTATAGTTATTTTCTTTATTCTTTGTGTCAATAGACACACTGACAACATAGGGTATTGGCTTAGATTGAATACACTACTTGCACCAACACTAGGAGAGCTACATGATGTTTTCTCTTGCTTGAGGGGATGTAACACTTAGATTGGTTCAATAGGGCTTGACCTTTAGGTTTAGTTCAGCCTTACCCACACATGGATTTTTCCTTTTGCTATATAATCATTTGATGAAGTTTGTTGCAGGTATTTAGGGTTTTCTATATTTTGCGGGTCATTATAGGTGGTGTCAAAGATGTGTGAACCATAGTGAAAGACAATTATGATCATTTCCATGCCATTGATGACCACCAAAATGTGTACAAAACTGACATTGACTCCAATATGAAACTCTAAAACTTAGGTCCATGGTGGACTACATTCCTATCCTTTTGTATGGTCTTGTCTCATATCATCATAGAGTTCCATATTCAAGAATGAAGTGCCTACTAGAAATTCCCTGGATAAATCTACCTATCACCCATCCAAATCATATTCTAACTTAGCTAAGTGATCTTTCTAACCCTAATTACACCCTTATTTTCTTATTAGATGATTGTACTTGCAAAACCCTAGTTCTAATTTAATAAATCAAATATATATGATTTGAATTTCTTATTTCCTATAACACTCTTAAGTCATAGTTATATTAATCAAATAAAACATTATTAAATTAATTTAGGGTGAAACACCAATGGAATATTTAAAATAATTTTGTTAACACATCTCTCTCTCAGTTAATATAGGGAAGTATTTTTTTTGAGTATTACAAAATAAAATTGTTTTAATGGTAATATTTCTACATAAACATCACATTCGTACGTTGAATTTCGAACCATCTAATGATAAGTAACCATCCAATAATAAGTAACCACTTAAAAACAATAATTTTTTTTACCAACCAAATCGTAAACATATGCAGTAGATTAGCTCTTTCTTTTATTATCTAAGTTGATTGAGAAAAAAGAGAGGTGGAAATACCTATACATGTTTTTTATTTCTTTCCAATGAAAAAAATGAATGTGCAATTGATTTTGGTTACCATTTTACCTAAATAATTATTCTAAGGTATGCTTTCATTTTGTAACTTCTAAAGCCTATGACATTAAAAATAATTTGTCTATTTTTTTAAAATAACATATTTAAAAGTGTAGCAAGGCCAATATTGAGAACCTATTTAGTATTTTCATTGGTTTGACATTGATTAACTTTACTACCTTGTTTGTAAATTTAAAAAATAAAAACTATCTTCTCACAAGCCAAATGAATGTAGTAGACTGAGAAAGTAGAGAAGTACAAATAATTATACATGCTTTTAATTTATTTTTGGTGTAAAAAATAAATCTACACAATTAATTATAATGAGCATTTGACCTAAATAAATATTTTAATGAATGGTTTCATTTTGTAATGACTAAAGAATAAGCTATTTAATAATTTTAGAAGTTTGACATTGATTTTGTTTATTACCTTGTTTGTAAATTTCAAAGAACAAAAATTATCTTGTAAAAAATGAAATGGATTTTTGTCTCAAAATTATTTGTAAAGCAAGATATAAAAACTCGTTGCATATTTATTATTTTGATTATGATGACGATATTTCAAAATGAAACTCTTTTCCCTCTTTCTTTTGGTGATAAAATTTATCGACCGAAATGTAATATTTTTCTTTGTTGTTGAGCACTTTATTTTCTTTAAAAATGCTTTATTAAAATTGTATTATATTTTCATTGTTACTTGAAAATAATGGAAAGGAAAATTATTATCTTGATCACTTGCTTGAAATCACATTCAAGCATAAATAAAAAATGCGGTGGTTTGTATATTGTTTTAAATATATTTTTTTTGTTGAAAATTAAATTACCCTATATTGCATTCTTTGTTGTGGAATACTTTAATTACTTTTAAAATGTCATTTATTGTCTTGAATATGATGTCAAATTTTAAAATGACACCTTTGAGGGTGTTTCTTTTGGTGAAAGCATTTGTTTGGCCTTAATGTAGCATTTCTATTTGTTTTAGAATGTTTTATTTGCTTTTAAAATTCTATATTGTTTTGAATATGTATGTAAGCTTTCAAAATAACACACATTTTTATGAATAGTTATGATTTCCCTTTTCAACTATGGTTTTACTTGAGCATCATGTTGCTATGTTTCTCTAACTAGTATATGTGGACATGTGCCTTCGTTAAAGATAGGAATTGGTGCATGCTAAGGAATTTATTTCCCAAATAAAGCCACGCCAACATGTCCCAAGTTGGACGGTAGAATGCACTGCAAAAAGGTTTTTAAAGTTGGATGTGTTGCCTTTCTGTTATTAAATATACTAATTGTGTCACATTATGTTGTTGAAACTATTTTTAGTTATTTCTTTCCATTCATGTTTTTTATTTTTTGGCTAGCAGTTGCTGACCATAAAAATGTGCAATTCCAGTTTCGAAACCCTTATTGGAATAAGGTTAACAAAACAACATTTAAAAAGGGAGGATCTATTTAATATGACCCAATTTGTTTCAATGTTTTACATTACATGCAACCAAAAATAGTAAAATCACATATAGCACAAATGATAAGGGTTAGATTGAATATTTTAGAGATGTGTATAATTTAGCTTTCCAAGTTTCGCACTACTAGTTTGCACTCTATAGGGTTTGGTCTTCCCTATGATACAATTGATGTTGCCATGAAATATGATCCTTCCTACAAATTGAAAAAAATGGGCATTGATATTGGAAATCCTAAAACAAGCAAGGAATGCCCCAATTGTGCAAAAATAACCCCTCAATCCAAAAATAAAAAAATTGCTTTAAGGAAATAAAATAAATGTAACCATCCCTTTTACTCAAATGGTTTGGTTTCATTGTTTGACGTGTAGTGTTTTGTACACACACACACACATATGTATGTATATATTGTGTGTGTGTGTGTGTGTGTAAAATACATATATGTGTGTGTGTATTTTACACACACACACACACAATATATATATATATATATATATATATATAATGTTTTTTTAAGAAGCTTTGCATTTCATTAATATGGGCAATGCAAAAAAAAAGTCAACCAAACGATTGTTTCATGCTTTGAAGGAGTTCTTGTTTTGGTTTTCTAGGTATTTGAATATATATGATTATGTATTTTTTTGGGCATCATTCATGTTTTTTAATGTGAGAAATGGAAAAATAAAAAGAACATGTTTTCTCCACCCTTATCTAGTGTTTATTTGAGTTATTGAAATCGCCTTTGTGTTTAATTATGCATGAGTAAAAAGTTGTTTTTAGCTCAATCTCATTTAATAATAGCCACCCTTTAAGAATTTTTTCTCTCTTTTTTTTTGAAAAAAGCAAAAAAATAAAAAAATAAAAAAGAAAATAAAAAAGATGTTTATATTGGATTACTATGACGATCACTTGTAAAACTTAATAAAAAGGCTTGTTGAACATTATCAAGCAAAAAACACCTTTGTTATTCACACATTTCTATTTGCTTGTCTTTACTATTTTATTGTGTACCTCGGTGTATCAAGAGAAAAAAAACACCTTAATGATTTGCATATTTCTATTTACTTGTTCCTTTTTTGCATGTGCTTCTCTTTCATGTTATGGAAACAAAAAAATTATCCATGCATGCATTTCTACTTGTCTTTACTACATTCTTACACTGGCATTTATTTGTGATGTTGCATGACCAACTATAATAATTTTGTAGTATCATTATCTATTACTTCCTTTCATTTTATTTTAAAACATTAGATTTTTTTATTATTCTTCATATATTGAAAATGATAGGATCCACCCACCTTCTACTTTTTTGAGCGCACCTTTATCTATAACACTCTTTGTTTCTAGTAGGGGTTTTATTGTCTGTGTTTTATTTTGTTGAAGAATCCTTATATATATTCCACGTCTTCAATTTTTTCTCTACTTTGCATTCCTTTTATTTCAAATGTTTTTGTTCCCTCACAATTGCAATGCTTTATAATATGGATGTACTTTCTCGACAATAGATGTACCCACTTACAAAACATAGGATTGCACAATTTATCAAAGGTTATGCATACATAAATCCTTAGATCCATTTTTTTATGCATGTTCCCTATTTGTTCAATTTTGATCTTTGAGATTCATTACTGTGTTTCCTTTTTACATCGGTTGCACTTGCAGGTTTCCCTTACCCTCAAAATTCAATGTGTGAGTGTTATTGAAATAATTACAAGATGGGTTCATTGTTTAACTCTATAAATTCCTTTGTAATATGATCAAACATGAGATGCAAGTTTGAATCCTCCTCTCCTTCCACATACATAATGTTTTTCTATTTTAAATAACTAACTTGTGTTATTTTTCTTCCATTTCCTTCATTTCAAGACTATTATCATCTTGGATATGAAAATCATTATCTTTTTCCACAAAAAATTTTAGGGACCCTAGGTAAATATCAAGTTATTTTGGATAACAATAAACACCTAAGTTATGGGAGCGTCTCTTCGATTGTTAGAATGTTAAATGGAACCCATCGAATAAAGATGAAATGGAGACATAGAATAGAGGAAATCCAAACTATGTCTCCAAATATTCGGTCAATGTCATTGGTATATATCGATTTCATCTTCTTTTACTATACATCGAGAGAGGAATCAAAGAATTCCAAAAGAACTCTCCAACTCAGGGATATGTCAGTATTTAGTGTTTCCATCTCTTTATGAGGTCTGCATTTTTATATCATGGGAAATGAACTCATAGATTTTATTTAAAAAAAAAAAAACTTTTGGTCCTTATAATAAAAGTAGTATGTGTATATGATTTTAATGGTTCCATTATTGACACTATCTCCAGTAAAAATGATTTTCAATCCAACAATTGCAGATACATCTCTCCATAGTTGGTTTTTCCTCTATGGTGGCATCTTGTCTTGCACCCTCTATCGCCAAGAAACTTTTGGACCTTCCAAAGAGCTTAATTTCCCAAAGAAAACACTATCCTAGATTCTTCAAATGGGGGAAGTTCGATAAACCTAAATGGGCTACAGTAACTACATCTGTCAGAAACCTCCTTGTGGAAAAATTATTTTATTCATATTTTCCTCTCATGTTGGGGTGATAGGCAATGTAAGAAAAAAAATTTGTGGGAAAAAAAAACAAACTTTGTTTGTTTTTTTCTCAAACTTTCATGCAAACATCATCGACTGTGACTATAAGTATACTCTTCGAATTGAATTTATGGAAAATATAACCAAGCTAAAATAAATTACTTCCTTCGATGATACATCAAAATAAATAATAGGAATCATGATAAAATATATTTATGTTTTATTATCCATAAATGATGAAGCAACTCATGAAATCACCATCCATGTTATCATTTATTAATGTCCTCCTCACTCTTTCAATAAATAGAGAATCATATCATGGAGGAGACATTTGAAATGCATCATTTTGAACTCAAAGAAAGTAGACACATGTTCCTCTTCAAACCTATCTTGGGATATGTCACATCATTAGAATGATCAAATTGGTCAAGTATGCATTGTGATGTCTTCCACAATTCTCCCTACCACCAAATTTTTGTCTCTTACATGGGATCCTTTCAATTACATGTGGTCTACATTTTTCCACTTGCACATTGTATGCTGAGAAATGAGCCATTGACAGATGTTAGAGATATGTAAAATCAACAAAATCAAGTCAATCTATGAATAAAGATAGGTTTATGCCATCTTTGTATCTATATAGGTGGGCATCATGTAAGGTTCTTCATGAATAATGTAGGTTAATTCTTAAGCTCTTCTGATATGGGTCCTACTAATGCATGGAGTTCTTTGTTCACCTTGTTGATGTTTAGGTACAAATCGGGTGAACTTGGCGATCACTTTTTCACTGTCCTTGAGGATTTGGCTCCTCCAAGCGGAGAAACTGCCATACCTTGCTCGCCGATCTTTACATATTCATCAATTTTATCCTGGCTCAGAGGCTCAGGAGTTTCGGCGGGCAGTTGTGGGAGGTGCACTGCCCATCTTCTGTAAGGCTTGGAGTAGATGTCTATTTTGCTCTTTCAGTAGCCTTTTCTCTTCTTTTTGCTTCTCGAAGCTTCTTGCAGAGGGTGTCAACTGCAGATAGGGCCTCTCTCTGAAGGATTTCAGAAGACGTCCCCATTGTGACTTGAGTCACTGTATAATTTGTCGAGGACAAATCCTTTTTATCCTTCAGAGGATTGGGGTATGCGATCTCCATTACCCTCTCTCCCGAAGCACTCTAAGAGAAGCGTGTGATGGGCTTCTGCTTCTTTACCCCTTTTGACGGGATCACGGAGAAGTCCATCGGAGCGATGGGAAATTTCCTTTTCTGCTGACTCAGGTGTTGGGAGATCCAAGCTGGACTTATGGGAGAAGGGCCGGAAACAGAGAAAGGGGACAACTGTAGTAGTTTGAAGGGAAAAAAAGTGGAGACACTTGAAAGGCGGGCATCGAGAGGGAGGCCGAGGAAGTGCTCACGGGAGGAAGGGATAACTACAGGAGAGGAAGAAAATAGGAAGGGAAGGGAGCTCAGAAATGAGGGAAGAAATGGAGGGGGACAAGTCCGTGAGAGAAGAGAAGATGGACGAAGAAGCAGGAGGGGACAGTAGAAGAAGGAGGAGAGGACACGACCCAAAGGAATGGTCACCTAGGTCACCTGAGGAGGGGAAGGAGGGGAAGGAGAAGGAACAGAAGGGACCTTAGTTGTTACAGCAGTGGCGACATCCTGATGTGGATGGGCCTATTGGGACATCTTCTGCTGTTTCTTTCTCTAGGGAAGCCAGAGTTACAACTTGTTCAGGTGCAGCGGAAGGAGGACTTACAGGAACTTCCACTTGGGTGGGAGTTGGATTCACCCTCTTTGCCTTTTCCTTTACCTTTTGGCTGTTGTTTAGCATGAGGAGGTGCATTACCCAATGGAGAGGTTGTGAAATTGACCCCGAGGTAGACGAGCCCGTTCATTCGGCACCAATGCTCTGTTCTGCGCAGAGTTTTCCTTGACTCTTTCCTCAATTGTCTGAGGGGGCTTTGGTTCTATCAATCAACGCAAAAGGCCAATTGTCCCCACCTGTGTCAAGATACACTTGATCCACTTCCTCATTAGTTTGATAGTCTTTGGGGATGATGGGCCACCCTGTACTGGATGATTTCTGCTAAGGCCAAGTGAGAATGATCCTTCCTCCTGAGCTCAACCTTGTGATATAAAGTCAATGTAGATATCTTCGATCTGAGGGATGTGGATCCGGTCGAGCTTGGCCCTAGGTAAAAAATTTCTTGGATCGAAAGTGGGCCTTGCTGGGAAAGTCATGTTTCGGATTCAGCAGCTCCAGCTCTGCAAACATGTCCTTTTCCTTGTGGTGAGAGGGACACGCATACCTACCCACTGTGAGGGGGGAAAGGAGTTCCACCCTTCTTTCTCTTTAGGCACTTTTCATGGTAAGTAATAAGCTACCTTGACAGCTCCAACATAGGATCAACTTGGGCCCGTCATATCTTGGCAGTCTAGTCGGTTCCCCCAAGAAATTAACTGCCCTCAGATAGGTGAATGTGGGGAACTGAGTGAATAGGGCCCCCCCACTTCTCAGTAATTGTAACTATGCTCTTGGTCATCGCGACCATGAGTCATATTTTGACCTCAACAGGCAGATGTTTGAAGTAGAAGAATGCATCGTTGATCTTTGTGAATTGGGGGATGCTATTTTCCAGCTTCATCTCTGGATAGTATTCATAAATTTTGACTTGGGGCCAAACCCCACACCGCATCAGAGCTGGATAGTCCCTTTCTGAAGCTGTAGCATAGACTACGTAGGGAGTTCATATAGAACCTCCCCGTTGCGTTGAGTTGTTGTAGCTGCTCAGAGATTGTGCTGCTTATAAATTTTTCCCATTCAAAGCGTTGATCAGGCACATTTTTGTTCATTGTTTCCAAGTACCACAGCATCCACTTGTGAAAATAATGGGCATCAGGAAGCCCAAAGACTCTGCTCAGGAACATAATGGTGTCGCTGAGTTCCTCTGAAAAGTCACTGCGATGAATTGACTTGTGGCCACCGAGTCACTACTTTTTTGTTCTTCAGATAAACTTCAGTCTTCATCAACTGCATACACTATATCTTCATTGTCGTCCCAGGCCTTAATGCAGTCTTCTCAGCTAACGGCCACAAAGTGCCGGTGATGAGGAATGCCGAGCATCATCTCAAAGTGGCGGGCTAGTGAGGTTAATAATAACTTCGCCCTTCTCCCCATGGACACATCTTGTGTCTTTGTTGTAGCATCGGGCTACCACCATCATAAATTCATTATTTATGACACTGACTGGGATTTCCCACCAGCAAGGTGCAGGGCACTGCCTATCAGCTTGTCCATCCATGGACTTCTCGTGACCCTCTGGGTTCTGGCCCAGAATTCCTCCATGTCAATATGAACTAGTTCTGAGTCTCTGATATCTAGGTCACACTCTGCTTGGGACTCGGGCATTCTGACCCTCTGATACTTATATTTCATTTCTTCTTCTGTGAGCTTGGCCTTGCCTTTAGATTTGATAGGTTTCTTGCTTGATGTTGACATATGTTCTTCTGAACTTAGTTGCTGATCTGCAAGAATAAGAAGTGAAACCCATTTTGAAGAAAGTTGTGTCAGCTGTTTGATTTTGCATTGAAATGCTGACAGAAGAAAGAGTTAGCAATTTTAAGGCTTCAGGGCGCAGGGCGCATGAATACTGGCAGGCTACAGGGCTAAATAGTAAGGCGCACAGGGAAGGGATGCTGCAAGGGGTAAATCAGCGCTAAAGGGCACATGGCGCACAGACACTGCAGGGTGCATTCTTTGTTGTTGTAAGAACAGGTGCGCCTGTGCCATATGGATGTGTTTTATAAGGGTGCACAGATTCTTTATGTTACGTGGGAACATGATGCGCCATTGGAGCATATATTCTTTCATTTTGCATGGAACTTCGGTGCACCAAAGGCGCATATAAGGTGTGTGTTAACATATGCTTTTTTGTGCGCTTAAGGGAACCTGGCACAGCGCATGAAGGGTCTTGTTAGTGCAAAATCACAGCACCCCTGGACGCACATCAGGCTTCTAGGTTGATGTTCAGGCATCCAGTGTGATTGCACAACATGGAAACCTCTCTCCAAGCGTGGGACTTGTGAAACCGAGAGAGGAATCTCCAGAGAAGGCTGGTTCCTACTCCTCTACTACCTGCCACAAGCTATTCCAGTGCAGGCAAGCTAATCTAATCCTAATCTAACCATGCCAAGGAGACAGAGAGAGAGAGAGAAGGGAAAAACAGCAAAAGCCTACACTAAAACGGTGATACACCAGAGAAGGAGGATGTTGAACATCTATCAAAACTGCCATGGGACAAAGAGAGGTGAGTAATGGGAAGGATGGACAAATGCATCTTATGCCCAAGGATAGATTTCACACAGAAAATGTCCCAAAACTCCATGAACACAGCTCCAAACCTGAAATGAACATTTAGACATGCACAAATACCTGCAAATGAAGAGAGGCAAGGAAGAGAACAAGCAAAAATGAGAGAGGATGGACAGATGCATCACAGAACACGTTTTGTTGCTCCAGAAGTTTGCACAGAACATCATTCCATTAGTAAAAGGAAAAAAATGCCATTACAGAGCAGGGAGGAGGCTCGAACTCCATTTTCAACCCTAGAGAAGAAAAGAAGGGAGGGATCCGAGCAGAAGGAATGAACAACCTCTTTTTTTTTTTAAAATGAGCCAAATCTGGCTTTTACATTGCATGGGTCGAGCCCAGGGGACAGAAAACGTGGGAAAACATGTAAGCCCATTCCTCATTGAATGCCAACGCATTAAAACGGCATGGAGGATATTACCAACCCATACCCTGTCACTTTGAGTGATTTTGAGGAGAATGCGACCCATTCTGCATTAATTTAGCCACTGAAATGTCACTTCTGGCCGTGCAGAAGAAGAATGCGACCCATTAGCATTAAAACGGGTTGTTGAAAGGTCGCTTCTAGCCATTACCACACGTCAGAGCCGTTTCTCTATTTCCTCTCTTCAGACTACACCAAAACTCGAGATTGATCCCAGAATCATGTAGAGCATCTCAACAGCTTTCTGTTGATATAAAGAACATGGAAATCCGAGCTCTGGATCAAAAGATATGGCGATCTGAAGATTTAGGGCACGGAACAGACCAAGACAGATTTCGAAATATTTTCCCGCGCTTCGCCACCTAGACGACATGTGGCAGGTGCTGATTGGACGAGCAATTCTCTCTCCTCTACCTTTCGGCGGGCTGTCTTTTGAATTTTCCTTGTGGGCCCCTTAAACTTGGACACGTGGCGCCATTTCATTGGTTCGGTTCAGCGCTCGATAACTCGCCCCTTTGACCTTTTGACTTTTTTCTCCTATGAGGACACGTGGCAGTTTCTGATTGGTCCTCGGCTCCTTCGGCTCCTTCGCGTACTTCACCTCCATTTGTCCCGGATGTCCCATTTGATTTTGGGCCCTTTGTGCTCATTTCGGCCGGTTCGGGCATTTCGCGTCCATTTGTCCCAGATGTCCCATTTGATTTTGGACCCTCTGGACTCATTTCGACTGATTCGGCCGGTTCGGGCATTTTTGGCCCGCTTGTCCCACTTTGCTTCAGACTGACTTGACTCTTTTCGGCCGGTTCGGCCGGTTTGCGCCTTTTTGGCCCGATTGTCCCATTTGATTTTGGACTGTCTGGCCCTTTTTCGCCCGGTTCGGCCGGTTCACGCCTGTTTGGCCCGATTGTCCCATTTGCGTCCCTCTCAGCAGTTAGCCAATTTTTTCTCGGTCGAACCGGCATTTCGCGCCCGCCGCGTACTTTTGTCCCAGATGTCCCTGTTGCTTTGCGGGCTATTTGTGCTTACTTCGGCCGAGCCGGCCGGTTCGGGCCTTTTTGTCCCAAATGTCCCGACTGCCCCTAGGACTAGGACTTAGTCATTTTTATGATTTTTTCCTGGATCAACCTACTTGCCTTCTGCAACCTTTTTTCACATTTTCTCAGAGCTTGCTCTTTTCCTCTCAGACAAGGGACTTAGAAAATATTTGAGGGGACTCAAAAAATATTTGAAGGGACTTTAGCAACATGATTTTTGGCCCCGAAATCAATCAATTTTCCTGGGACTTGAATATTCTGATGCATGTTATCAAAATTACCCTGGGGGGTGACTTTTGGATAACAGTTTTGGCGACTCAGCGGGGTCATCTGCCTGCTAGATGAATGATCAGTAGCCTGAAGCATCCATTGGGCATGGAGTCATGAGTTGTAACCTGCAACTGATCTGAACTTTGAAAATCTCCCCTCTGAGCCACTTGGAAACCCATTGAACCTGGAGTGTCTTCACCAAGATGCCACTGAAATGAACTGTGCAAGAGCAGAACCAGCAACACCAAAACTATGTACAAAACTGAAAATCATACATGCCCCAAATGGAACATGCAGAGTGTGCACAAGCACTTCTTCTACTGAAAGCAAACCTAGCTACTCTACTCTAACTGGAAGCAAAGGCAAGCTAAACAAACCCTGCAACTGGTTGTGAGAAATAGCTTCCTTTCTTCAAAATTGGCAGCCATGCAATTGATTTGGCACTGATCATGGCTGTTTGGATGGATGGAAAATCAATAAGAAGCTGGGTCTTCTATCCAAATTATCAAGGTATCAACTGAAAAATCCAATACCTCTTTTAGTTGCTCTACATTTGGATTGGAGAGGTATGGCAGCTGATCCTTGGTACTTTGTAGCTCATCCTCATGCTCAGAAGCAAGCATGACTGGTTGCGGCTTCTCCTTTGGCTCCAATGAAGCCAAATACCTGATTGGGCAAGGTCTGATCCATTTGATATGCCCATAGCTCTGATTTTCAACTCCAAGAATGGAGTCTTCTTGTAGACCCTCTTGAATGGATGGTGTGGAAGAAATGGTGAAATTCTTCTGTCCTTTCTCTTCCTCCAATGAATAACATGGAAGATAAAAATCTTCCAATCTTGATCCCAAAGAGAGCTGCTGTAAGATGCAGGATGCTGCAAATGAAAGCTCTCCTTCATGGTAGCAGGCTCTGGTGTTTGGAATGTGGATGATGAAAGAGAGAAAGGTGAAAGCTCAACCGGCTCTTCTCCATCAAAACAGTCCTCCAAATCTGACAGGTAAACTGCCTCATTGCTGTCCTGCTGCTCATTTTCAACTTCCTCCATGGTGTCCTCTTGATCTGCAACTTGACCACCATGGTTTCCTTCACTCTTCAATATTGAGTTTGAGAGATCAAACTCCTTTTCAGTGCTAGAACTTGAGAGAGATGAAGTGGAAAGAAGAACTGAAGGTTCTCCTGTAACCTGCTTTGTGCTCAAAGCCCTTGGATCTGCACTTTTTCTCCTCCACAGCTAGATTGTGTTCCTCTTCTTTTGGATTTGGAGCAGCTTCTCCTTCCTCCAATGTTTGAAGGCAATCTTGCTCTTGGTTGAACTCTTCCTCCAGCATGAAGTTTGTCAAGTCAAACTCTTCAATTTGTTGCTCTAAAGGACAAGTTGGGACTGCAAGATCTTCTTCTCCAACAAAATCAGTCCTCACCACCATTTGTTCTCCAACCCTAGCCTCTTTTGTAGGCTTAACCATCAAGGGGATCTTTGTCATCCCAAATTTGGTAGCCCAAACCTTCAAGTCATCTGTCATTTCTTTTCTGTTGGGCTCCTCTTCTTGCTGTCCTTGATGACTGATTTTTTCAATTCCTTCTTCCCCATATGAAATTGGGAATGCAAGAGGAGGAATGGGTTGAAACTCAACCGATTTTACACTTTTTTGTGGTGGTGGAGGCAGTGAAACCTCTTGTTTCTTTGGAGGAGGGGGTATTTCTGTTAGCTCTTGTGGAGGGGATGACTGTTTGGAAGGGAAAAGGAAAGAAGAATCGAGATGGGGGTGGAAGACTAGGGGATGGAGGGATGGATTCAACACATGGGACAGCAGATGGGGAGTTTAAATGAGATGGTGCTGCTTGAGTAATGGAAAGAGAAAAACCAGATGATGGTGTAGAACTTACCCATTGACAAGGTTGTTCAACAACAAGTCTGTAGGCCTCTATCTCTGCCGTCCATTGTGCAAGTTGGGGCAGCATCTTTATCATGAAGTCCAGCTTCTCCTGAGGGCTGTAGTGCCCTGGAAAAGGTCCCACCCATGGACAGGGTGCTCCATAACCGATTCCAAAAGCTTTCATTTGTGCTTGAGCCCTGGACTGCACCATCTCCACCTCCATCTTTTGGATTTTCTCCAACAGACCAGCATCTTGGATCTGATGGTCTTCATTGTATGCATACTCTTGCTCTTGGGAAGCTCCATAGCCAAACTGACTTTGGCACTGCTGTTCATATGAATATGCATGCTGATTTGGAGGATTTGTAAAACCTGTTGGAGGTGGAATATACTGTTGTTGTTGATATGAAATCCATGATGGAAATGAAGTCATGATTGCACAACTTCATGGAATGGAGGAAGAATGAAAGGGATGGAAAGAAGGATGAATGGAAAATGAATGAAAATGTATGGAAACGAAGGTCGGCAAGCTTCAGAGAAATGGGTTGCTGATCAGATGGAGTCCGCCATATTGTGTTTGCAAGTGCCTCCAAAGGCTGAAATCTTCACAAGAACACACCAACCTGCAAAAGATGAAGTGAAAGACCTCTAAGGTCCCCACCGGGCGTGCCAAAAACTGTTAGTGCAAAATCACAGCACCCCTGGACGCACATCAGGCTTCTAGGTTGATGTTCAGGCATCTAGTGTGATTGCACAACATGGAAACCTCTCTCCAAGCGTGGGGACTTGTGAAACCGAGAGAGGAATCTCCAGAGAAGGCTGGTTCCTGCTCCTAAACTACCTGCCACAAGCTATTCCTAGTGCAGGCAAGCTAATCTAATCCTAATCTAACCATGCCAAGGAGACAGAGAGAGAGAGAGAAGGGAAAAACAGCAAAATCCTACAACTAAAATGGTGATACACCAGAGAAGGAGGATGTTGAACATCTATCAAAACTGCCATGGGACAAAGAGAGGTGAGCAATGGGAAGGATGGACAGATGCATCAAAGGCCCAAGGATAGATTTCACACAGAAAATGTCCCAAAACTCCATGAACACAGCTCCAAACCTGCCAATGAACATTCGGACATGCATAGATACCTGCAATGAAGAGATGGCAGGAGCGAGAACAAGCAAAATGAGGAGAGAGGATGGACCGCTGCATCACAGAACACGTTTTGTTGCTCCAGCAGTTTACACAGAAACATCATTACATTAGTAAGGCAACAACGCCATTTACAGAGCCGCGAGAGGCTCGAACTCCATTGTTCAACCTAGAGAAGAAAAGAAGGAAGGGCCGAGAGACGGACATGACACTCTTTTTTTTTTTAAAATGAGCCAAATTGGCTTTTACAGGATGGGCGAGCCCAGGGGAAGAAAAACATGGGAAAAACGGTGTAAGCCCATCCTATTGAATGGCCAACGCATTAAAACGGCATGGGAGGATCTTACCAACCCATACCCTGTCACTTTGAGTGATTTTGAGGAGAATGCGACCCCATTCACATTTAATTGGCCGCGATGAAATGTCACTTATTCGACATGAAGACGAAGCATGCGACCCCATTAGATTAAAACGGGTTGTTTGAAGGTCGCTTCGTGGCCTTACCGATTCCAAAAGCTTTCATTTGTGCTTGAGCCCTGGACTGCACCATCTCCACCTCCATCTTTTGGATTTTCTCCAACAGACCAGCATCTTGGATCTGATGGTCTTCATTGTATGCATACTCTTGCTCTTGGGAAGCTCCATAGCCAAACTGACTTTGGCACTGCTGTTCATATGAATATGCATGCTGATTTGGAGGATTTGTAAAACCTGTTGGAGGTGGAATATACTGTTGTTGTTGATATGAAATCCATGATGGAAATGAAGTCATGATTGCACAACTTCAAAGAATGAGGAAGAATGAAAGAGATGGAAAGAAGGATGAATGGAAAATGAATGAAAATGAATGGAAAGGAAGGTCTGCAACTTCAGAGATGGTTGTTGACCAGATGGAGTCGCCAGATGTGTTTGCAATTGCCTCTAAAGGCTGAAATCTTCACAGGAACACATCAACCTGCAAAAGATGAAGTGAAAGACCTCTAAGGTCCCACCCGGCGTGCCAAAACTGTTAGTGCAAAATCATAGCACCCCTGGACGCACATCAGGCTTCTAGGTTGATGTTCAGGCATCCAGTGTGATTGCACAACATGGAAACCTCTCTCCAAGCGTGGGACTTGTGAAACCGAGAGAGGAATCTCCAGAGAAGGCTGGTTCCTACTCCTAAACTACCTGCCACAAGTTATTCCAGTGCAGGCAAGCTAATCTAATCCTAATCTAACCATGCCAAGGAGACAAAGAGAGAGAGAGAAGGGAAAAACAACAAAAATCCTACACTAAAACGGTGATACACCAGAGAAGGAGGATGTTGAACATTTATCAAAAACTGCCATGGGACAAAGAGAGGTGAGCAATGGGAAGGATGGACAGATGCATCACAGGCCCAAGGATAGATTTCACACAGAAAATGTCCCAAAACTCCATGAACACAGCTCCAAACCTGCAATGAACATTTAGACATGCATAGATACCCTGCAAATGAAGAGAGGCAAGGAGAGAACAAGCAAAAATGAGAGAGGATGGACAGATGCATCACAGAACACGTTTTGTTGCTCCAGAAGTTTACACAGAACATCATTCCATTAGTAAAAGGCAAAAACGCCATTACAGAGCAGCGAGGAGGCTCGAACTCCATTTTCAACCCTAGAGAAGAAAAGAAGGAAGGGGCCGAGCAGAAGGAATGAACAACCTCTTTTTTTTTTTAAAATGAGCCAAATCTGGCTTTTACATTGCATGGTTCGAGCCCAGGGGACAGAAAAACATGGGAAAACGTGTAAGCCCATTCCTCATTGAATGCCAACGCATTAAAATGGCATGGAGGATCTTACCAACCCATACCCTGTCACTTTGAGTGATTTTGAGGAGAATGCGACCCATTCTACATTAATTTGGCCGCTGAAATGTCACTTCTGGCCATGCAGACGAAGAATGCGACCCATTAGCATTAAAACAGGTTGTTGAAAGGTCGCTTCTGGCCATTACCCACATGTCAGAGCCGTTTCTCGATTTTCTCTCTTCAGACTACACCAAAACTCGAGATTGATCCCAGAATCATGTAGAGCATCTCAACAGATTTCCGTTGATATAAAGAACGTGGAAATCCGAGCTCTGGATCAAAAGATATGGCGATCTGAAGATTTAGGGCACGGAACAGACCAAGACAGATTTCGAAATATTTTCCCACGCTTCACCACCTAGACGACACGTGGCAGGTGCTGATTGGACGAGCAATTCTCTCTCCTCTACCCTTCGGCGGGTTATCTTTTGAATTTTCCTTGTGGGCCCCTTAAACTTGGACACGTGGCGCCATTTCATTGGTTCGGTTCAGCGCTTGATAACTCGCCCCTTTGACCTTTTGACTTTTTCTCCTGTGAGGACACGTGGCAGTTTTTGATTGGTCCTCGGCTCCTTCGGCTCCTTCGCGTACTTCGCCTCCATTTGTCCCGGATGTCCCATTTGATTTTGGGCCCTTTGTGCTCATTTCGGCCGGTTCGGGCATTTCGCGTCCATTTGTCCCAGATGTCCCATTTGATTTTGGACCCTCTGGACTCATTTTCGGCCGATTCGGCCGGTTCGGGCATTTTTGGCCTGCTTGTCCCACTTTGCTTCAGACTGACTTGACTCTTTTCGGCTGGTTCGGCCGGTTCGCGCCTTTTTGGCCCGATTGTCCCATTTGATTTTGGACTGTCTGGCCCTTTTTCGCCCGGTTCGGCCGGTTCACGCCTTTTTGTCCCAATTGTCCCATTTACGTCCCTCTCAGCAGTTAGCCAATTTTTTCTCTGTCGAACCGGCATTTTGCGCCCGCCGCGTACTTTTGTCCCAGATGTCCATGTTGCTTTGCGGGCTGTTTGTGCTTACTTCGGCCGAGCCCGCCGGTTTCGGGCCTTTTTGTCCCAAATGTCCCCGACTAGCCCCTAGGACTAGGACTTAGTCATTTTTATGATTTTTTCCTGGATCAACCTACTTGCCTTCTGCGAACCTTTTTTCGCATTTTCTCAGAGCTTGCTCTTTTCCTCTCAGACAAGGGACTTAGAAAATATTTGAGGGGACTCAAAAAATATTTGAAGGGACTTTAGCAACATGATTTTGGCCCCGAATCAATCAATTTTCCTGGGACTTGAATATTCTGATGCATGTTATCAAAATTTACCCTGGGGGGGTTGAATTTTGGATAACAGGTCTGCATGACATGATGTTATTGCGGTGAGGGACGTGCCTGCGCCGTTTATAGCTTTCCACTTTGCACATAGGAAAAGACTGTTACATGGATGCTAGATGCGCCAAAGGGTGTAGGAATTTGTAATGCTGAACTCAAGTTTGATGCGCCAAGAGGGCGCACGGGAAGCGTTTGCAGCAAGTGGGGGAAGTGTGCTATGAGGGCGTAGCTTTTCTTTGTGTAATAGGGGTGACAAATGCACTGAAGGGGAACAAAAATACAGTTCATTTCAAGCCATGATTCTTCTCAGAGGGGTTTCATTCTTTCAATCTTCTTCTGCAAGGTACCTTGGGGTGATAGAATTGGCTTTAAACAAAGGTTTCCAAGCTATTATTTCAGGACAGAGCTCCCTCTACTAGCAGATCTGGAAAGAGGGGGAGGAATATGTGGAAAGACAGTAGGGGGGGCAAGTTCATGATTTCATTCTTTTCAATCCAAACTAAACCAACCTAGCATTCAAAAACCCCAAAAAGAAAACGCATGAAAGAAAGAAGGCCACTTACCTGGATAAATAGCAAAGAACATGCAAACGGGTCCACTATGTGATCGAAAGCGACAGGGCAGGTGTGCTGACAGGCTCAGAGAAAACAATATTTAAAAATAATCACGTGATAGCTCTGGTGATAATGACATTGCAGGCGCGCCTATATATAGGCGAGGTAGTAATAAATGCGCCACCAACCTTTTAAGTGGCGCACCAAAAGAGATGTTGACACAAGAAAACCTACACCAAAGGATTAAAAGGGGGCACATGAACATTTGATGTTGCATAGTGATTATATGCACCCGCCCAAAAAGACCAAAAACGGCTAAGTTCGAAAAACTAGATTTCCCGGGAAGGGATTTTGCAACGTTCTGAACGCAAGAAATCCTAGACGAGGGATCGGAACAAAATTTTCGGTAGGGTTATCCGTAAAATTGCCCTTGCCAATTTTACAGGATAACACATGGTAAGAAAAGGTTGTGCCTTTTTACTTATGTCAAGAAAACTCATGTGTCCTAGCTTGAAATCACGTTCCCTAGCTTCTTCTCAAACTCTAGCACTCTATTTCTCCTCTTTGAACACCTATGCTTCACTCAAACCCTTGTCCAATGGGAACACAAGACAATTTCATGCACGAATCTAATCTCCTCACTTGGTTTAACAACTCTCTACACCTCAACGCATCTTACTCGGTTTGGTTGCAATTAGGTTGCTCAAATAATCATGATTGCAAAGGTAAAAGTGAACCCTCAGCATGTCCTTATATAGATTTAGAAAAAATTTATCACATTTATTTCTCCTCCACCTACCACCGATCCTCTCATTGATTGACCATTTACTTAATTTCTGTGTGATACACCTACGTGCCACAACTATAACCTTTGTAGCATGCCTTTATACCTTTTGGCTAAAGACCTCCTTTCATGTACTTCCATGTGCCAAAGTACCTCACCACAATTCCTTCCTCTAAGTAGTTTCTACTACCATAACTTGCCTGACATTACACTATGCATTCATTTTTTTCCAATTATGGTCTTCTTTAGGAGCAATTTTCTTTCTAGCAACACCTTTGCATACTAACTGCACTTTACTACAAGAGAAATCACTTGCAAAAGTATTTCCTTATGTATATCCATGTTTGAATGACAAACACCCCACACTAAGCGTATGTGCAGACCTCTGCGCATAAAAACACTTCCATATTGTAATCATCTTCTGACGTGTAAGCGCACAAAACACTAAAATAAATTGACAAAGCATAGCAACAAAGAATGAAACACATTAAGGAAAAATACAATAAGGGATATCTAATCTAAATGGAAATACAACCTTACTACAAACACCAAGAAGGCTTATTTATAGTAGGGCTTCAACCTAATCCCGTTGAAGTAACTAGATAACCGTGTTCCATCAAGTGCCTCTACCTGACAAGCACCCGATTCAAGTATATGAATGATAACATACAGTCCCAACCAATGCGCCTTAAGTTTTCTTGGGTGGCATAGAAACTTTGAATCATAAAGAAGTACCATTCTCCCAACCTCAAGCTTATTGTCCTTGATGTGCCTATCGTGCCATGCCTTTTGCCTATATTTTTATTGCTTATGACTCCATCATGTTATGGCGCACCTCTCATCTAGCTGTATTAGCTTGTCAGATCTCTCTTCCAATGCTTTCTCATCAGCTAGACCTCCTACGTGTGTGATACGCAAAAAAGGTAACATGAATTCCATGTGCAAAATTGACTCTATGCTAAACACCAACTGAAAGGGTTTTGCCTTGTTAAACCTTTTGTAGGTTGTTCTATATCCCCAAAGCAGAGCATAAAATTTATCATCCCAATCTTTCCCTCCAAAATCACAATTTTTTTTCAAAGTTTGGCTCAATATCTTGTTAAAAAGCCTCAGCAGTCCCATTTTCCTGAGGGTGATAAGGTGTCATCTTATGGTGTGCAATCATAAATTCATCTAATAATATATTGATGGTCTCATTAAGGAAATGAGTGCCCCTATCACTTGTCAAACTTAAAGGACATCCATACCTGGTAAGAATATTTTCCCACAAGAACCTTACTATTGTGGTTGCTATACAATCCTTTTTAGGTGCTGCTTTCCACCCACCTTGTAAGATAATCTGTACAAGTGATGATATAAAATGATCTAGTTCTGCATGTGGCTGAGGAAATAGGACCCAAAAATTTGATTTCCCATTTCTCAAAAGGTTCTACTCTAGCAATAGGCCTAAAAGGAATTTCATCTCTCTTCCCAGGTTTTCCAAGGTGCTGACAGTGATCACATGCCTTACAATACTCCTTGTGATCCTTGTACAAGGTTTCCCACCATAAACTATCTAGTAAAATATTGTGCACGGTGGCGTCACCTGCATAGTGTCCACTTGTAATACTGCCATGAGCCTCCTCCATGATTATTGTGTGCTCATGCTCTAGTACACACTAGCGCAAGACTTCATCTCGGCCTAGTTTGTATAAGTCACCACTGATCAACATGAAAGGTGCAACATGAATTGTAAGTTGTTTCTTTTCCAAGGCCTTCATTCCTTTGGGTGTTATACCTATGCATAAAAAAACAACAATATCCTCTAACTCCAAGGGTGCAACGGTTCAACCTATATAACTATGCATCCGACATTGTATCTTTAATACTCTACATGTCCTCTCCTGATTGAATCCTTGACAAATGATCTGGACCAGAATTGCTTCTACCTGGCTTTACCATCACTGTAAAGTCAAATTCCTAGAATAAGAGAACCCATCGACATATGCACCTATGTAAAATGGGCTTATTTACCAAGTATTGCAATGCCATGTGATCTGTATAGAACACAAAATTTGTTGCTAGCAATTACTATGTGAATTTATGTAGCGCATAGATAATTGAAAAATCCCTCGCGCTCCGTAGTTGTATAATTTTGTTCTGCAGGAGTCAACTTTCTGCTAGCAAAGAAAATAGGATGATCTATAATACCTTCTCCAGGATGAGCTAGAACTGTACCAATGGCCATGCTAGAGGCGTCCATATGTACATGAAAGGGTAGATTCCATGAAGGAAAACATAAAATAGGCACTGTATTAAGCCTCTCCTTCAGTGCTTTGAATACATGCTGCTACAGTTCTCCCCAATAGAACTTTCCTTTACCTTTTAATAACTCCTCCAATGGCACATAAATCTTAGCATATCCTTTGTTGGACCCTTGTTATCATGTTTGTGATTCTTTCTTAGATGTTCATATAAGTTTGGGCTCTCTTCATAGTTATGATTCTTTCCGTAAAAAGAAAAAGTAATGTTCTGAGGGTACTCGCACCTGTAATGGTAAGGTGATCCACATGTATAAACATGTACCATGAGGGAACTCACCTCATCCACTATCATGGCCTCATCCTATGAATCCACCACACTATCCTCAACCTCTACCACGACTTCCCTCAAAACGCCCTTCATTTTGATCATAACACCCTTGAGTATGATCATGATCATGTTGCTCAATTTTATCCTTAGAGTTATTCAAAACTCTCATCTATTGTACACCAATATCAATGACATCATGGATTTGATCAATCAGCCTGATAATCTTCAATATTGTGAATCATGGACAAGAAAATTTTACAAGAGCAGGACACGTTCTTCCTCATTGCACATTGAAGGACTAGAAAACGACTTGCATCATGGTCTAAATGACATATCTCACATTCTTTAGTAACAAGGATCAAAGTGATCTGACGAGGACAACTATCCTTAGTATCCCATGTTGTCTTTACTTCATAATTTGTGCACCAAATTCCACTGCGTGGTCTTATGTGCTATATTGGTTGATAGTTTCTCCAACTAATTTTTCATTTCTACAATCTGAGCTTCCAAGAATGGGCTCACTCCAATGTCTATGCTCCCAATTTGCCTCAATGCATAAAGTAATGCTTCAAGTGCCTCGCGTGGGTCTATATCATGTCTAATGTGAGAGTGCCCTCCTAAAAGGTGCATGTAATCAGGCCTTCTGAATAACCATTGTCACATGTTGACTTGCATGGATATCATAGGATAGTTTAGACAAGATATTTTTGAAATGAGCATCATATTCCTAGACACTCTTAGTAGCTACCCTGTTTGATATCCTTGAGTGCGCTTATAATTTTCTTCTTGAACTCAAGGATATAAAATTATTTAATGAAAGAATCTTATAATGTGGTATAATTCACACAAGTTTGATCAGGGTCAAACTTCCTATACCAGCTGTGTGCATGTCCCTACAACGTAGTTGCAAACTGACTAACCTTGGACTCTGAAGCTGTAATTCCTTTTACACTTGGCACAGTATCTCACACATATGCACATGCTTATCAACATCTTATATTCCCCTATACTCTGGGAGATGAAGTGACATATCCATGTAAATATTTTGGGGCTGGTGAGGACCATACCCACTAGATCCAGAACCTCTTGTGTTACCTCCGCCTCCAGATCCACCAGATCTGCTAGATCCCGATCCATGTGTTCCTCTTGATCCTCCACCTGTAATAGGAATTAAACCAGAGGATGCACTGTCATGTGTCCCAATAGTGGTGCTAAATTGAACTCCTACAGTCTATGAAGTTGTGCTACTCCCTGATGTGAGTCCAAAGTTTTATGCACCTATGTTCTGTGCCAATGATGTGCCTAAAAAGGGTGCTCCAATTGGTCCTCCAAATAATAGGGAAGATGTCTGCCTAGGCCATAAATGTAATTACTATTTGATTCACTCCTGAACTTGCTGATAAGTCAACTCTACCTCTTGCTACTCTACTTCCCAAACTAGTCTGGACTAACTACTGGTTGTACTAGAAACTGGAAAACCAAACGCAAGGGCTAGGTTGTCAGGTAGATTCAGATGCGCGCCCACAACCCAAGTTGTCTCTATTGGTACGCTCTCATAAGAGGCCAATGAGGGTTCCCTATCATGCTTTCCCAAATGGGGGAGTTCCAGATGCTCTGGCTCCACGTCCTCTATGTGAGCTCTAAATCCTTCACAAGCCATCTCTCTCCTCAATGCCATCCATTATGTAATCTCACGTTGCTTCTCTAAATCCATCTCTCATGCACCTCATTTAACTTAAGCCACCTTTCTTCTCTTTTCCTCTCTACTGCTAGGTCTGTCCATCCTTCACCACACCTGCTCCTACCCCCGCACGTGGTGGGGTTTAGCTAGCCATCGACTTCTCTTCAAAATTTAGGGTTACCATCAAGATTTTGATTGTTAGTGGAATGCCTTGTGGATAGGATCCCTTGGGATGATACGTAAAAACTTGAAACTCAGCTACCTCCGGACAAGAGTAAGTGGAAATTGAGTACTCCAAAATATAGCTATTCAAAACACCACATAACCAAGTATCCATAGCGCGCGTCCAAATTAGATCAGCATCATAGAGGGCTTGAAATTATTCTTGCATCCATAAAAGTGTGTGAAACCTCCAATTCCTTTTAGATGCATGTAAGCAACCAGCCACTCGTATAACTCTATTGGGAAGATAACAAAGAAGATCTCATATAAGTAGTCATACAAATTTTGCTCCACCCACGTGCGTGCTTCAAACTCAGATCCTAATGCTGAATCTCTAAGTGTACTCTTCTTCTAGATCAACTATCCACTCCTCAACATTTTCCAAGGTCAACTGGTACTTCTTCATCACATAACATCCAAAAAATAGCTGAAAAAGAGGTCCCAATAATAGAAACCAATGATGCAGCCTATAATTTACTGTAAATGACCCAGGCGCACTGGCACATCACTCAGCTTGAGTTGAGTGCTCACCTAAATGTGCACATAAAGGCACCAGGTCCCTCTTTAGAGTTGCTTATAGAGAATGTTAGCATGATGGTGCATATAGGTATTCAGATTCATAACCAATAGTAAACAATCACACAGTGAATAAACTAGATCTAGATCTTAGAATATATAGAAGATGAACTAAACAATGACTATAACAAGATTTACCAAGCAAGAACCATATTCATTCATGTTCAACACCTTTATTCAGTCATGTTCAACACCATTATCCAGCCAATATGAACCATTGTATTAAATACTCTAAAAACATAGAAGCTTCATACATTACATAAGTATCTCCTTGAGTCATGTGCATGACAAAACCAACATCATAACTCTACAATTTGACACACACACGCATACACACCTAAACCGTGCAAATATAAACATATATATAGGGGTGGGGACTTTCCCTTCACCACCCATGCACTTCTCAAAATAGGTCACATGCTAATAATAGCCATGCGCCTTTACAAAACGATGCATAACATGCAAGTGCTCTTAAGAATAGACTTCCTATAGTTAACTCTGAGTAGAAATCCTATTATTAGCTTAAAATATGCATGGCAATTAATTGTTTCTTGTTTCAAAAATACCATTGTGTGGACCATGCAAGTCTTCATGTCTTTGTGTGCTCAACACGCTATCTTCCAGAATAGCCCTTATCCACAAAACGACTAAGTCTTGAATTCAAAGTGTTCTGATGTGCACTTATTATGCTATTATTTCGTGCCCTCAAATTTTCCTTGCTCCAGCGCACACATCCTTTAGGTGTCTTCACCTTAGAGAAATATGTTGTCTACTCAACAATTATCTTCCACCCCACTTTTACCCATTAAAATCAGGTCTAGTGCTATATCTTTGTGCAAAAGGGTCTTTGTCTTCTTCTACCCAACTCTCAATACTCTCCAAAAACATTTGATATGCCATCTGCATGCAACATATTGGTAGAAAAATTGAAAAGAGGTCCCAGAAATGGAACCAAAATGTAGTCCTTGTTTACCCACTCAAATAGTTATACGTGGTGGCACTTCATCCAAACAGATCTGAATGTTCCCCCAAAGTGCGCTTAGCCACTAGGTCCCTCCTTTGTTATGATTATCAGAATGTTAGCATGGATGTTCATCATATTCATAGCCAAGGCATTCATTCATGAATAATAATAATCATGAAACATGGCAATTTAGAAACATATATAACAAGGAAACAAAACCCTCATGATCAATAACACTTAGATCAACATTATAACAACATTACATAATCAAGAAGTATGAATGCATATTTGTGAACTGCCATCACTTTTCCATTGCAAATACCATAGTCAATACATAAATAATTAGCTTATTACAATATAGATATTTGCATCCATACACTAGAATATGCCCGCACCCATACAAACTCAGGTTATACTCTAAAATAGAACTCATTAAAGTCCCAATCTGCACTCTCTAGACTCTAGACTCTTCGTAGACTCCTGACACAATATTACATCATATAAATTTTTAGGGTGGGGACTTTCCCTTCACCGCTTCATGAACCTTCCTAATAATAGGTGTGCATAAAAAAAAAAGCCTACATGTTTTTTAATTTCTAAGTTAATAATAAATTAAGCCAATTATATAACATGCTTTAATTATATTATTAGATATCTTCATGCGCTCTCCTTATCCCTACTCTGCACGTGATTTTTCCAAATATAGCCCTTGCTTGGTTGCCAAATCATCTTGATTTTCTCTATTCTTATAAATTTTCTTGATTGAGACTCCAACTCTGCTTTTCTATTTTTAACCTTGGCTCTGGGAAAATAGCCAAGTCCCTACTCTTGCACACAACCCTGTGTGTGAACTTGTTTTCCCACTGTGCACGACCCTTGTGTGCTGCTATGATCCTTACATGCGCGTACCCTTGTGCATATCATCTATGATTTCTTAGTACTTAGAAATTACTTCAACCAATAACCTCTAAGCTATCCTACTTTAACACGTCTAAGGGACTGGGGGGAAATAGAGAGAGAAAGGGAGCGAAATGCAGAAAGTAAAACCTAAGTTAAAAGGGTATGTGGTGATAACACCAAAAAGAAGGGGATTAATCTCCATCAGGGAGAAATGAGAATGAAAATGAGGAAAGGAGAGGGTAGAAAAGATATATCATAAAACCAAAATAAGAAGCCCAACCCATTCCATGCATTGTAAAACATGAAGGAAAGGAAAACCTACAAGTACAAACTCATACACAACATAAAATGAAAGAGTGTAGAGGTAAGAGACAACCAAACATAAGTCAGGGTAGAGAAGATCCACAATAGCTCAAATCCCTAACATCCCCTTAACCATTTACCTACATCAATTTGTTATAACCATTCGGGAATTATTTAGAAGTGCATTGCAAGCTCCACATCACAAGCACTTTCCCTCAAAAAAGTGTGGGATTGTTAGTGTTTTGACCTAATCGTGCAACGATTATAAAAATGGACAGGGATCCTTTGTAATCTCTCTCTCCAAGGATATTCAATCTTAAATTTGGGACTTATTTCTTTAGTGTGAACCTACATCATTTTTTGACAGCTTGAGCAGAGTCCAATACATATGGTAAAAAGATCATCATGCATCAAGTTTATAGAGGTCCCATTTACGACAACATGTTTATAGCCATTTCCATCCAAGGAAAATCTTCTAGGAATCATGACCAAATTGACAACATCCAACAAAGTATGATCATGTTCCCTAGTGAAAATGTTGAGGAATCAGATAATTTAGCTCCTCCTCTATCGCACAAGGTATCGTCAGGACATCTCTAGATATTCATTTACAAAGCCGAAATGGCAAAACATTGCAAAATTAATCAAAAACATCATTCTAGAGCTCTAACCATTGTTTTTAGCCCAGGGATTTTTACATTTAACAACAATAGTTAGCACGTTCAACACCTAATCTTCAACGATTGAGCTTGAATCGTTAGTGCAATTCTTGTCAAAATTCATGTATCTTTGGCCCATGCTTTTCAAGGATTACATCAATTTTTTATCGAAATCTCTCTATCATTGCAACTTGTTGCAAATCGACAAAGTATGGATCTGAAATGTCCCATGGTAGTCTAAGTGGAAAATTGGGACACTGGGATTACAAGCATTTATGATCTCCCCATAGTCCGAAATAACCGACTTTTTTAGGAGATGTGGCATACAAGCGGATCTCCTACTTGAACTCACATCATGTGCTATCTAGTTCTCCATTGAAAAACAAGACATGGGACACCATAAATTTGAATTTACTCCATGAGATCAAAGTGGATAAACTTAGTGATTTCTAGTACAAACTACTTTGAATGTGTTCAGATCGCAACCACACTTGCAATAATGGCCACTGATACGACTGGAAAAGTGACAAGCGAGCGTCAGAATCTACAAGTAACTTTTCCTTGCACGTACCTACCTCCCGAGGTCGTGCCGAGACAGCCGGTGGGGATTGAATATGCATGGGATGCAGACAAACTAGTTAGGCAATCTAATGTCTTCGACGTGCACTAGTGGAAATTGTGAATCTAAGGAAAAGAAGGCCCTCCTAACCTGAACTGGTGTGATAGATTGATCAGCAAGGATGACTGCTCGAAGGCTCCAATCAATATCGAGCTCTGGCGTGATTCATTCTATGGGTTGTGGAATACGTGGAAAATGACCTGGGATAGTTTCGTGTATGTCTCCAGATAAGGTCATAGGGTGGATGGTAAATATAATTGACTCTATGGGTGATTCTCTGGCCTAGTTCTAGAACCCCTTAGCTTCATTAGCTGCTATGTATAACAAGGATAACTGTTCGATGACGATAGGTGGAAGTGGAGTAGATCTGAATACTAATGTATGTAGGCCAACATCTATGTCTGATTCACCTATAGATTCGTTGGGCTGTATGGGATTTGTGGGTCACAACCATAGATTCGTGTTTGTTGTGTCCTGCTATGGTCATGTGTGGACTCAGTCCCTAATCCCTAGTATCCAATAGTCATATGCTTTCTCAGCCTCTATATTTATAATTAACAGTTGTGTGATCTTTTCAGAGTATCTCACAGGTGTTCTGTGCAACCTGAATTCTTAAGCTGGTATCTATATCTGTGAGAGTGTCTCCTGCATCTGGCTGTGGGACCAAAGGATCACAACCGAATGTTTTCTCTCTTTCAAACCCTTCCACAGTCATGTGGGTATATATCTAGGGTAATCTATAGTTTGGTTGATTTGACCAAAACGTGTGTGCTTGGTCGTCTTCTATGTTTAACCCGCTGTAACTGGAGGCTGATTTGTTGTAAATTTGTCGTTGTTTGGAAGACTTGGATCCTAAGATTCTTGATCTATGTCAGTTATTGTTGTGACGAGATTGGGTTGGGGCACAATTGGCTTGAATACGTATTCTCTGGGCTCTCTAGGTCCCGTGATTGTCATACAAAAGCAACAATGTAAATCTAAATGCAACAAAGTGAAATTAACTATGTAAAGTGTATCTATAGCATATATGACTTCTCTATTTTTGTATTTTTCTGATGAATTTATATGAATAAAATTAAAGGAGCAGCTATTTTAATATATCTAGAAATTGACAATTAATCTATTGATGACAAATTTAAAACAAACAAAGCAACCGAGTATAGCTACTTGCCTGTGTAGTTGGTAAATCTATTCTAAACAATGAAATAACTGATCTAATCTATTTGAAAGACTCTCGATCCTACCTCAGAAGTGAGGAATGAATCATAGTTCTCAGAAACTATCAATCCCCACAGCTTCCCTGGCAATATCGAAAGTAAAATTGACTGAAAATAAAGTGATTGGCTACTCTATTTGATATATCTTCTAATTAGAACTTTGAAAGCTAGAACCTGGATTCTGCAGAATAGTGGCGAATCTGATGGTGTGTGTGATCTTGTCCCCTCAGTGTGATCTCCTCGCTCCTTCGTGTTCACGTGGATCCAGAAAAGCGTGTAATGCTAGCATCAACAGAAGTAGATATTGGGACAAAAGAAGCTTAGGATACAAACTGAATACAATGTGAGTAGGAGAGAGATAGCGCAAGAGTACAGAGCTTGGCTTATGCAATTCCTAGCGGGATTTATTGCGAGTCATGCAACATAAAACATCCAGAACCTGAAACTATCCTGTTTGAAGAACAAAACCTGCAACTTTAATGGCTTCCTATTGAGAAGCAAACTATCCTATTCCAATTGATTTGGATGAAGTGATAACAGCACTGCCTGCACAAGATGGATATGTGGCTTCCTAACAACAAAATCAATGCTAACTAAGCATGCAATGAATGAAACTAAGAATTCTAAGAAAAAATGAAAGACTAATCTATTGAAAATGAGAAATTCAGAGGTAAATTTGAGGGCAGCCATTTGCTTGAGCACAAGCCAACTATTTATAGCATTTGCATTTACCCAAAGGTAAAAACCAAATTGATCTCTTAAACTATAAACAATGGCAAAACACTATTCCAGGGAACCAGAATCATTAATGCAAGCCCAAGGCGGTGAAAAAAAGTTGGTAAACGTTGAATTTTACGTGAGTCGTGTTAAAAGAGCATTCTGGAAAATGCGTGAAGGACCTCCATCCTGAGCAGGGCGGCGGTTACAGGACCGCCGCCCTGATCCAGGGCGGCGGTCACGAGACCACTGCCCTGTAGGCAAGGCGGCGGTTTCGTCACTGAAGAGAAAAAGGCAAAGGAAAGAGGGGAAAAGGGAAAAACAAAGCACACAGGGGCTAAGCGGGGCATGCGGGATGTTAACGCAGCACTTGGAGAGCTTTTCGGGATCCCGAACACCTTGCGAGGAGACCTGTATCATCATTGGGGCACGTGTTACGTTGTTCCGGCAGTGTAGTACCTTACAATTTTGGGTACGTACATATTGCCCCCTTGGAGAAGCGTTTTAGCCATGAAGAGGCGTAAAATGGTGGGTCCGAGTATGGCGGTCCTGAAATGGGAAGTTGGAAGTTATACCTGATACGTCAGTGTGTCGAAATGACGCCATCCAAAATTCCTGCCACCTGTAAAATGAAAAGAGGAATCAAGTGCAGATAGACAAAATAGATCGGAAAATAAATGCTAAAATAATAGTGAAATGAGGACGTACCATTTGTGCGGGGGGTAAGAACTTACCTCCATCGGCGCTCCAAACCTGTGAAAAAAGGGAATTATAAAAACAAGTCAGGTTGCTATATATATGAAAGTGGGCCCATTTTCCTATTCATTTGCACGTGTTGATTTGATTGATTTTGAGCTCTGGGACCCACGGTGATGGTTTCTTACGTGAGTAGAGTCAAAACGTTCGTGATGAGATAGTGATCATGCCTCCGCGAGCAGATCATCGACCCACGAGATCACAGGTTAGTTTTCCTCAATTTATCATTTTTACCTCCAAACTTTTAAAATGCTAAAATCTTTGTCATGGGGGGGTTATTTTTGAAAATGTTAGGTTCAAAAGGTCCATCCTAGGGGGGGCGCCTACTGGGTAGGCTTTGTTTTTAGGTTAAAATGGTCCATTTTTTCATGTTTTTTTTGGCTTTTTTTTAGTTATAAAACCCGCGTGGGTTTTCGGGACACGACCGCCGCCTTGTTCAGGGCGGCGGTTACAAGACCACCGCCTTTAAGGTGGCAGTTGCGAAACCGCCGCCGCTGCTCAGGGCGGCGGTTCTTCAAAGAATGCCAAAAGAACACTTTTTTGAAATTATTTTTGCATTTTTAGCATCTTTATGTGTTTTCATGATTTTTCTAATGTCATTTGGATGCTAACTTGCTCTGTTTTGTGTGTTTTTTGGGTGTATGCAGGTGAGGGAGGAGTACATTCGGTGGAGCTGAGAGAGAGAGAGAGTGTGACTAGCTCCCGACAGTATTCAGAGGAACCCTCTCACAGGGCCATGAGTGAGGACACTCTACAGAGGGCTGGCATACTGCAGCTATATCGCTCCAATGCCACATGTTTGCACCATCTAGTCACATACTTTTGTGACCTATTCTCATACTGGGATGTTGATCAGAACACCTTCCCGATTGCCTGGTGATCTGAAGTAAGTGGACTATCACTCCCTTTTAATGTTTGTTTTTAATTAGGATTGCCTTAGTTGCTATCTCTCCTTTTTTTTACACTTGTGTTTTATCTCTTGTTTTATTTCTAATTCATTTTATCCTTTGCTTGCAGAGACCTCCGATGAGTGGTGAGACTTGATAAACAGGGTATGCACTGATACCCTGATGATCCCCATGGAGAGGACCCATGTGCAGAGCTGTCTGTGGATGCAGGGGAGCCCTCAGCAGCTGGCAGACATACTGAAATCTTTTCCCCCGTCTGGCATGTGGCTAGGATGGTATCTACCCTCCGTACTGAGCTGGCAGGGTATAGGACAACAGAGCGCCTGATGAGGATTCATTCTCATGGCGAGACCGTAGCTGCCCCTCGGGATCGTGAGCCCTCCATGCATTCAGAGCACCGGCGTAGCCGGAGTCCTAGGCATGGGCGTGCACCTTCAGAGGGATCTCATAGGGGTTGAGAAGCCACTTGGCTCTCTTAGATTTTTATGTGATATTTGTGTACTTCCCGGGCTCTTTGAGCGTTTTGACCATGCTTAGCGCATGATGGCATTATACAGGAATTTTGACCATTTACATATATATATTCTTTTTGGATCAGACTCTTGGTATTTATGGCTTTGCTTCCATTTCCATTTCCTCATGTCAACTATGATGTTATGCTTATATGATTTTTAGAATGTATGTAATGGAGAACAAATGATACAAGTGTCTACTTTCTTTTTGTATTTCATGATGCTGATATATGATAATGTAGATATAACGTGATTTTGAAATTTTAGCTTCTTTAAGAAATTTTGATACCTCATATCTGTTTTGGCAAAGTGGTGAAGATAAGCCGGTATGATGAGCAGATAAACCTGCCCCTACTCCTAACTCCACGCAACTAATAAGATGTGAGGGCTCATCACCGAGAGCTTGAAAGGGCACAAGTTATGAAATGTGTTGAAATGATAGTGATGAAAGATAGACAAAGCTTTGGTGGAACCAAATTAGGATGCTACAAGCCTACTCTACTTGAGTGACTCCATAGTTTGGGATGCAACTTGCTTTGCGGTTTATCTAGACTTAGATCTGTAGATGGCCACATGGTAGACAAAATATGGGTTTTTTAGGATTTTTAATTCTCTTGGAATTTTGTACATCCGATTCATTTGTTTTTGACTCAAGACTTCAAGATTTTATGACCTTTCACATTTGTTTGTCAAGAGGACCCCCCACACCTTGCCCCATGCTACTAGTAAGAAGCATGGGTTTATCACCATGGGCAAGGCATAGGTGAGTAAGGGCATTTCCATCCTTTCCCAACCCTACGTCACTAGTAAGAGATGCAAGCTCATCACCAAAGGTTGGTGGGGCAAGGAAATGTGTAAATTTAAAATTTTCTGTTTGATTTATACTTGACTTGTTTGTTTGAGTAAAATGTCAGCATGCTCTTACTTCTAAAGAGATATTCATATGGGATAGATGTGACACGATGAAGCTTCTAGAACAAACCATAGGAAAGACACCTATCCTAAGAAGAAACCAAAAGTGAGAAAAAGCATGCAGATCTTGGTATGGTTACCGTTAAGACTTTCTCATATCTAACTTTGTTTGATGAAATGATTCCGAAATAGTTGATGATATCATGAAAATGGAGAAGTATGATTAGAGTGTTTATGCCAATACCATCAGAAGTTTGTAATGAATTTCTTTTAAGAATAAATTCCTCGATCACAAAGTTGTACAAAACAAGTGGAAAAAATGATCCTAACTATATGAAGATGTAATGTAGCTATAATTATACAAGTAGTGCTGGTTGCTTATGCATAGAATCGTTTAAGGTGTAGGGAATTGACTGTTTCACCAAATTCCTCACCTTCCAGTGTGCATAAGAGATATGCACCATTTCCATAGTCCTTCATGACTCGGTATGGGCCCAACCATTTGGGCTGGAACTTCCTTCCTTCACCAGTCTTCTTCTCAATCCAGTTGTCTAGCCTTAGAACTAGATCACCTTTATATATGTCACGTTCATAGACCTTCTTGTTATACTTCTGACACATCTTGTCAGCATAGACTCTGTGCCGCTATTCAACATCTAACCTTGCTTCATCTAGGATTTCTAGTTGGGAAAGACATGCTTCTCTATAAGCATCTTCATCTAGGATCCCTTGTAATGAGATACAGAGACTGGGTATTTCAACCTCAAGCGAGAGAACTGCTTCTTCCCCGAATACTAGCGAGAAAGGAGTCACCCTTGTTGGTGTTCTTATTAAGGTTCGGTGGGCCCATAAGGCCGGATATAACTTCAAATGCCAATCTCGTTTGTTTTCTTTCACCGTTTTAAGGAGAATGGATTTTAACGTTTTATTTGTTGCTTCAGCTTGTCCATTGGCTTGGGGGTAATACAAGGAGGCCGTATGATGGCTTATTTTGAATTTATTGCACAATTCATGAACTTCATCATTCTTAAAAGGAGTCCCATTATCTGAGATAATGATTTGCGAGACACCGTACCTACAAATGATTTGGTTCAAAATGAACTTGGCGATTACAGAACCTGGTACAGTAGTAAGAGGCATGGCCTCTACCCACTTTGTAAAATATTCGGTGGCCGTGATTATGAAATTATGGCCATCTATAGATGAGGGAGAGAAGTTCCCTATCAAATCGAGGCCCCACGTAGAAAAGGGCCATGGAGTAGCAATTGGTTGTAGAGCTTGTGCCGGCATGTGGATCTCATGGGAGAATTCTTTGCACTTATGACACCTTCGTACAAACTCTACTACGTCGTGTTCTAAAGTAGGCCAGAAGTAGCCCATTCGATGTATTTTACGAGTGGTGGCATGGCCACCGAAGTGGCCTCCACACATTCCACTATGAGATTCGTGGAGAATCTTCTTGGATTCTTCTGTGTCGACACATCTTAGAAGCATTCCATCGAACGCTTTTCGATAGAGCACTTGCTCTATAACGACGTATTTGGATACAATAATGCGTAACCACCTTCTTTGTTGTAATGTAACGCCTTCTGGATATGTATGATCCATGATGTAATTAATAATATCAGTATACCAAGGACACTCAGAGATGGGAGGTCTTTTTTGATGTAGTATACGCATTCATCCGGAAAGTCTAGGTCTACTAGATTGCCTCTGTCTAGTGGGTTATTAGTTATCAGCAGACTCCAACACCCCGATGATGCAGATCAGGATTCTAGGTTGAACTCAGGCATCCAGTGTGATTGCACAAACATGGAAACCTCTCTCCAAGTTGCGGGACTTGTGAAACAGAGAGAGGACCCTCCAGAGAAAGTTGGTTCCTGCTCCTAAACTACCTGCCACAAGCTATTCCAGTGTAGGCAAGCTAATCTAATCTTAAATTTAACCATGCAAGGAGACAGGGAGAGAGAGATTCTCGAAAGGAAAAGAACAAAAGCCTACACTAAAACGGTGATACACCAGAGAAGGAGAGGTAGTGTTGAGACAGTCTATCAAATGCTGCAGAACAACTAGGCAATCTAGAGAGGTGAGCAGTGGGATTACAAATCTGGACAGAATGCATCATAGGCCCTGAACTGGTGGATAGATTTCAACAAAAATGTCCCAGAAACTCCATGAACACGAGCTCCAAACCTACAATGAACATTCAAACATGCACAAATACCTGTTGAAGAGACCTGGGCAAGAAGAGATGTCTCAAGCAAAAACATAGCAAGGATGGACAGATGCATCCAAAACACGTTTCTGTTGCTCCTTAGAAGTTAGCTACTATGTCTACAGATAATCATTTCAATAGTAATAGGCAAAAGTACGCCATTACAGAGCAAGGGAGGAGGTCCGAACTCCATTTTCACCCTAGAGAAGAAATTCGTTGAAGGGTGGGATTTGTGGAGCACAAAAGATGAACAACTTGTTATGGTCCTGTTTTATTCATTTTAAATGAGTCCCAAATCTCCCTAATTTATAGTCATATGCTGGGTTCCCAGGAGACATTCAGACATACAAACAGCATGGGATCCCAAAGTTTCTCACAGGTGATTCATGCAACCTGAATTCTTAAGCTGGTATCTATATCTGTGAGAGTGTCTCCTATGTTGGCTTGGGACCTGGACTACAACCGAGATGTTTGCTATGCTTTCAAACCCTTCCACATTCATGCATTATATATCTGGTTGTTAGTTTGAATGATTTTGACCATGAACATGTGTCAGATTGTCATCTTCTTAATTTTCTCCCTCCTTAATGTGACCAAAACTCAAGTTGTAAATTTTCCATGTAGATTTTCACAAGACTTGGATCCATAAGAATGTGATCAAATCTCAGTTATTGCTGTGATGAGATATGATGATCTGGGGACAGATTTAGGGCTTGAATACGTATTCAAAACGGATTTTGAAATCTTTCCTGTGATCTGTCATACAAAATACACGTGTCAAGCGTAAATCCAAATGCAACTGAAGTGAAATTAACTCTCTCCTCCACCTTTAGATGAATTTCCTTTTTTGTATTTCCTTGATGGGCCCTAGCTGGACACGGAGCACTATCCCATTTAATATTCTAGAAATTGACAATTAATATATTGATGAATTTAAAACAAACAAAGCAACTGAGTTTACTTGCCTGTGTAGTTGTGTCAATGATAACTGATCTGGTTCTTTGAAAGACTCTCGGCTCCTACCTCAGCAGTTTGGAATGAATCATAGTCTCAGATGTCCCAAACTATCACTTGGGCCAAGCTTTCCCACCCGATCGAAAGTAAAATTGACTCGTAAAGTGATTTGGCTACTCTATTTGACACGTGGCTAATGTAGAACTTCAAAAGCTAGAACTTGGATTCTACAGAACAGTCGGCGAATCCGATGGTGTGCGTGATCGCGAACTTCATCATTCTTCCCGGATGTCCAGTACAAAATTTCAAGATAATGATTTGCGTGACACCGTACCTACGCGTCATCATGGCCCAAATGTCCCTTGCTTCCGGACAATTACAGTTCTCATTTCAGTAGTAAGAGGCATGGCCTCTACCCACTCGCGTAAAATATTCGGTGGCCGAACTGAAATTATTGCTTCTGTAGACGAGGGAGAGTTTTTCTTCCTCTTTCGGCTTCCCTATCAAATCGAGGCCCCATGTTGAAAAGGGCGTACTTTTGAGCCCGATTGGTTATGCTTAGCGGGCCACCATGTCATTTCGGCCGAATTCTTGACCGATTTGCGTACCTTCGCGTACTCTATTGCGTCCCAACTGGCCCGAAGTAGCTGCATTTATGTATTTTAAAAGTTTCATGGCCGACCGAATTGGCCTCCAGATTTTCCACTAAATTGTCCCGAAAATCTTCTAGGATTAGGACTGTGTCAACACATCTTAGAAGCATTATGAAACACTTTCCGATAGAGCACTTGCTCTCAAGCTGTATTTTACAATAATGCATACCTGCCTCTTTGTTTTGTAACACCTTTGGAATACTCTGATTCAATGGACAAGAGAGTTAGAAAAATTCTGAGGGGTATACCAAGGAAACATGATTTTTCCCTGAATCAATCCATTTTCTGGGATGTAATATGATGCATGTTATCGGAATTTCCATGGGGGTGAATTTTGGATAGTGGGTTATCAGCTAACCAATCCATGATGATTTTTCCTTTAACGAGACTTTTGATTTACAAACGTTAGTTCGAACTCCCCCATTAAGGTTATAAAGCGTCCAGTCTTTTTAGACAAGGACCCTTGCATGAGGAAAGTTTGTAAATGCTCTGTCTTTACAATGACCTTTGTTTCTTGATTTAGCATGTAATGTCTTAAGCGTTTGGTTACGAAGACTATGGCAAGGCATTCTCGTTCTACCTGTGTATAACGTGTTTCATAGTTGAGCAATGTTTCGGCTAATGAAATAGATTACACGTTCTCTCATGTCATCGTCTTCTTGAGCAAACATACAGGCTAGCGAGACATTGGTAGCTCACGAATACAAAATTAACAGGCGATCTAGCTTAGGTGGCATTAACGTAGGTGGTGATAACAAGAAATCTTGACTACATCAAAACCTTCATTGCAATCTTTGGTCCTAATCAATACTATAATCTTTCTTGAGTAGATTGTTGATTGGATGAATGGCGAAACTTAAGTCCGGGATGAATCTCCGGATTGCACCAAGCTTTCTGAGAAATGATCTGATTCCAGATTCATCTGAAGGTGGGAACATTTCGAGAACAACCTTAATTTTGGTTGGGTCAACATTGATCCCGCGTGATGATATAATGTAACCTAGGAGCTTCCCTCCTGTTACACTAAAGACACATTTTTCTGGATTTAGCATGACTCTGTATTCTATCAGATGTGAAAGAATGACGCGAAGCACTTCCAGATGGTCACAACACTTCTTGGCCTTGGCCAACAAGTCATCTACGTAGGATTCCACAATTTTATGAATAAGATCATGAAATATATACGTCATAGCCCGCTGGTATGTAGCGCTAGGGTTCTTGAGTCCGAATGGCATAACAACATAGCAATAGGTTCCCCAAGGAGTTATAAACGTGGTTTTAGCTTGATCTTGTTCAGATATTCTGATTTGATTGTATCCTGAGAATCCATCCATGAGAGACAATAACTCAAATCCAGCTGTTGCGTCAACAATGACGTCTATGGATGGTAACGGGAAGTTGTCTTTAGGACACACCTTGTTAATGTCTCAGAAGTCTATTCAGATGCGTATCTTCCCATTCTTTTTGAGAACAGGAACGATATTAGATATCCACTGAGAGTAATCAACTATCTTGATGAATCCTACTTGGAGGAGTTTTGTTACCTCCTCTTTTACCATGAGAGCTACCTTAGGTTTCATTGGTCTCAATTTTTGTTTAATCAACTTTGCATCTGATTTAGTGATGAGGTTATGTACCACAATGTGTGGTGCAACCCTGTCATTTCCTTATAATTAAATGCAAAAGCCTTCTGATGTTCCTTGAGGATTTGAGTGTGTATTTCTACTTCTGATGGAGTTAACGAGGATCCTAACTTCAATATCCTTGGTTCGTCTTCCGTTCCGATATTAATATCGATTGTTTCTTCGATTAGAGAAGCGTTACCTTCTTCAAACTCAGATGGGGCTGGAGGTAATTCTAGGTCGTCTCTATTTTTGATTGTGTATATGCTAAATTCCTTTTGTGGGGGAAGCTCTATCATGGGATTTCCGAAGTAGGAGGATGAATGCGGGATTAAGGATAAATCTACCACGTGATGGGTGAGATGTAATGCCACATAGGTGTTTAAGAAATCAAGAGTGGTTGTATCACTATCGATGTGGTCTAGGATAGTAGATTTGTTTTCATTTCCATTTTAAAGAGGATTTTACATTGTTTTTATCAGTGGTTCATACGAAGGGATACCATGAAATGGGTATCCTCTAACTTACTGTTTGGAGTAAAGCACGATGCTGAGGTTGCTATTGAATCAGCGAGAAGATTTTGTTCTCGCGGGATTGCTTCAATTGATATGAAGTCAAACTCCTTGCTTAAATTTAATACAGCTGTTTTGTAGAGTTGTAAGTGCTCGGCTCTGGTTTCATACATCTCAGAGACTTGGTTTTCTACCAATTTCGAGTCTCCTAACATCCTGATGTTATCAACACCGATCCTCTTAGCTAAGATGAGGCCAAGGAGGAGGGCTTCATACTCAGCACCGTTGTTTGTACATTCAAAATTTAGTTTAAAGGAAAATGGTAGGACTCTTCCCTTGGGAGAAGTAACAATTACACCTGCCCCAGCTCCGTAACGACATTTAGCTCCATTGAAATGGAGAGTCCAATACTTAGATGGGAATATGGGAACTGGGATATTTGTTGTGTTAACATCTTCTACCTCTACCATGCAGAGATCTACTGCTGGGAGAGAACCAACACCTAGGGTGTATCCCATGCCTACAGAATCAAATGGTAGGAACATTAGTAGATCTTGTTCTAGCAATTCAACAATTTTTGCAGTAGTTCCTAATGATACTGTTTCTACAATCTTAGCCTCATCTTTGAGGGCTGGGATTGTCTTGGCTAGGCTCATAGTTTCAAGATCTGTCGTAGGTACCAAATTTTCTTCCAGTTTCAGGCCAGTAGGTTTATTAAGTTGGTTTGTTGGGAGTTCAAACTCCGAGTGCATGCCTGGTCTTTTCTTTAGGTCGGCCAGGTGTATATCGAATGGCTTTGGATCACCTTTGGCTATGAACACCTTTCCTAAATGCAAGAATCTTACTTCTTGAAATAACATAGAAGGGATAGCCTTCATACGGTGTATCCATGGTCGGCCGAGGATCATATTATAGTTAGTTTCCCGATCTATAATATAAAACTCAGTCAGGATTGTTTTGGGCCCTAAGGTGACCGGTAGTATTATAGTTCCAATTGAGGTGGCTTTAAGGCTATCATAGCCTCTTAGTGTATTTTATGTCGTGGAACAATTCATTTCTCCATACCCTAGCTTTTGGAGGAAAGAGAAGGGGACTACATTAACTGCTGCCCCATCGTCAACCATCACTCGTTTTACATAATTGTTATAAACCCATACTTGCAAATGTAAGGCTGGATCACCTCGGCATGCAATCTCAGTGTCTGTTGGCATTTTGTTTATTTCAAATATGAATTTGACATCCCTATCCGGCTGCCCCGGAGGGTGGATATCAAAGTCTATATGGTTTACCTGTGTTTCGGGAGGTGGAGTGATGTTAATTAGATGGCCTAAACCTAATGCCTCTAAAAGAGCAGCCCTGTGGGTAGGAGAATTCTTTAGTAAGTCCAAAAAGAAATGTGCGAGAAGGTTTTTGTTAGATCACTAATTAAATCGTAGGTACTTACGGGTTTTACTAACATTTGTTGGATATTATCTGTCCCCGGTAGGTAACTTGGATTTGGCTGAGAGGAATATTCTCGTGTCCTTGTTACAGCTTCCACGGGTAGTTCGGCGTCTAACTCCACTAAACCGACTATCTTGGGTCGCGGTTGACTTCCTAATTGTGGCGCAACTAATGGGTTTAATGAAGTCGAGGCTTCATGATCGTGGTTTCATGTTATTACACCGTTGTTTGTCCCATTTAATTTTAACTTATTGTCGTTGTGATTTGGGAGTGGATCATTGAAGATCTTGAGGGGTGCATTTTGAGGGGAAACTGCCCCTGTAAAAGTATTTGGTGCTGGTGACGTAGGATCTGCCAAGAACATATCTATAAAAAGTTGTTTTTGTTCCTCTGGCAAACGTTGCATGAATTTATTGTAGTCACGGCATGTTCTAGTGTCATGGCCTTGGATTTTGTGAAAACCACAATACGAGTTAGGATTGTAATTCCTAGTTTGTTGACTTGGTGTATATTGTGGCCTAAAACTCTGATCAAACCGTTGCCTATTAGGATTAAAGTTTTGCATTTGTTGTTTTTGGTTTTGGCTTTGGTTTTGATATCCAGTTGAGTTTTGGCTTGGACCCTGTGTAGGGTTTCACCATTTTTGTTGTTGTTTTTGTTGTGGATGATTAAAATCCACTGTATTGACTGTTGGGGTAAAATTGTTGTTTCGTTGGTTGTTTATTTGCGGTGGAGTATTCACAACATTTACCTTTTGGCCTGATCAGTTACCCCATCTGTTGTCACTCCGTGATTTCTATTAAGGATTTTAGGTCCTTGATTGACAATTGTGGTAGTAGAATAAGATGTAGTATTCTGGCTGGTGGTGATTAACCTCCCGTTTGTTCCATACGTCTTACGACCACTATCTATTACCGCTTGATCTATTCAGAGAGTGCTCTCAAGTACTTCATCGTAAGTCCTTAGTGGGAACTTCTGGACTTCTTCCTTCACTTCTCTGCTGAGAGAATGAAGGAATAAATCACATAGTTCCATTTGGTCCATATTTGGAGCACTGGCTGAAGAATAAAGAATTGTACGCCACCTTTGGATGAAATGAGCAACGGATTCATTGTGTTCCTGCTTAATGTGTAAGAATTCCCTGATTCCTGTTCTTAATAGTTTGTTCATGTCAAATGCCTTGATGAACTCTGAAATGAGTTGTTTGAATGAATGGATGGAAGCCTCAGGTATTCTATAATACCAATCGAGAGCGATACCTTCCAAGGTTTTGGGAAATATTTTAGCAACAACCCCATCCCAAGGGAGTAGTTCTCGGATGGCTGTGGCGTAAGCCTTGATATGTGCATTCGGATCTCCCTCACCTTTGTATTTGGGTAAATCGGGAAGAGGTCTTGGAAGCATGACGCTTCGTATGGTGAAATCTAAGGGCTCTTTCAAGTATTCTGAATATGTCCCTATCGCATAGGTTTCGACCATTGATGGTGCCTATTGAGGGAGTGGAGGTGGAATGGGTTGTTGATATGGTGTAGCGTACGCGTTGGTGGGGGCATAAGGAAACCCCTGTGTTTGAGGAACCATGCGGGAGAGGAGAACATATCCCCTTGTGGTGATTTGGAGTACATGTTTAAGTATGAAGGGGTATTGTCCAAGAATGGATTATTTTGTACTAGACCGGGAGGTGTCAGAACGGTGTTAGAAATGGTGGTTCTTGTTGGGGTTTGTTGTGAATACTAAGGGGTCATGCCTAACATGCCTATTCTTGTGAGGAGGTCTACCTAGTTAGGATGGTGTGGAGGTTTAGAATTTCCTGCTTGCATGAATTGAGAATGGTGATTTGCTTGAGCAAGTTCTAACCCCCTCACTTTTTCTACTAACGTTGAAATGACTTCATTTGGTGAAGTCACGGTATTTTTCCTTAGTGGTGTTTGTTGTATATCTTGGTGTTGTATAGGCATGTGATATCCTGCTATGAACTGGTCATTGCCCTGCCAAGTTTCCCCGAGGGCATTTCCTATATGAGTGGCATGGAGGTATTTTCTTGAAAAGAGACTTCGGGTTGTGTTTGTAAACCTCCTATAGGTGGGTACATACTTCGAGAATGTTGTTCATTCCTGGCATAACGTATCGAATGTTCATCATCTAAAACTAGGTATGGGTCAGCTTGTCTACTAATTTGTGGTCTAAGTAGTACCTGAGGAGACGAACTAGATTCTCCTGTGAGCGTCATATTGTTCGAGCCTGAAGGCTCTGTTTGTTGTGTTTGAGTGAGCTGATCCAACTCTTCTGTTTGGAAAGATGAGTTATATCTGACCCTTGGCAATGGAGTTTGTGTTGATAATTGGTTATCTAAATAGTTGTCACCCCATACTGAGAGTGAGGGTGATGACTGTCTATTCAGTTGAGCGTAGTATGCTTCAAGACCTAGGAGAGGTCTACCATATGCATCGAATCCTGACATATTCAGGGGGTATATGAATACCCACAGAATAATGGGAAAAGGAAAAGGTGGAAGAAGTGAAAATAAAAAAGAATTGTTTCGTTTCACGTCAGGTTCACTAATTTTTTTGGTAAAGCTGATGAGGTAGATAAGATGAAATAAACGTTATTTGAAAGAGCAAGTAGAAATATGACTCTGAACCAGAAAGTAGGAAGTTCACGTCGGGTTCACCAATTTTGTACGATGGAAAAGTGACAAGCGAGCATGGGAATCTACAAGTAACTTTTCCTTGCACCTGACCTCCCGAGGTCGTGCCGAGACAGCAAGTGTGGATCGAATATGCGTGGGATGCAGACAAACTAGTTAGGCAATCTGATGTCTTCGATGCGCACTAGTGGAAATTGCGAATCTAAGGAAAAGAAGGCCCTCCTAACCTGAATTGGTGTGATAGATTGATCAGCAAGGATGACTGCTCAAAGGCTCCAATCAATATCGAGCATGGTGATCTAGACCCTTATTCTGTAACAGATTGGATTGTGCATATCAATGAAGCAATAGATACGAGTTGTGCATACTTCTTCCCCTGCTATATTTGTTTGTATCCTTTATCCCTTTCAAGCCTATTAAAAATATATTGTGTCTACCTTATACTCTACAGGGATTCATTCTCAATGTGTACGTATGGAATATTGTTGTGAATGCATTTGCTGGAATGTGGAGAACTATTATCATCCCTTCTAGTATGCATTTTGCTTCTACTTTTCACACATTGGAAGACTATTCTCACACTCTCCTTTTCAAGTGTATCACCACTTTAGTGTAGGATTTGTTTTCATGCACTCTCTCTCCCTGGTCCCTTGGAAATTTAGATTATGGCAGATAGTTTTGCCTACATTAGAGTAGATCGTGTTAGGTAGTTTAGGAGCAAGAACCAACTTTCTTTGGATGTCTATCTCAAGTAGCAAGTGCCACAACTTGGAGATAGCACTTATGTTATTCAATCACACTGTGAGCTTAAGCAAACATACTTGTGCAAACCATAGGGTGTTATGATTCAATGATAACAATAATGATAATGAGTTACATTATATAGAAAATGGAAGGAAGAAAGAAGAGGGAAAAGAGAGGGAGATGCACCAAATCTAGTTTCAACCACAAAAAAATGTAATAAAACATTGCAAGACCATGTGGGTGCATGACCGAGCCATTCTTCCATGTCATATGATATGTAGAAGGAGGTATGGGCACCATTCATCATTAAATTCCAGTGGTTGAAATGGTTGCACATTTTAAATAAGTAAATCAACCCTTTTCAACTTTAAACCCATATTTACACTTTTCACCCTTAAACCCCAGTCAAATTTTATGTTTCTTTATGCCAAAATGAAAACCTTGAAGAGACCTTTCTAACACCACTAGTTTTGTGCAATTTAGAGCTCTATAATGAAATTTATTAAAAAAAACAATTCCAATCGGCCCAGGCAAAGTTGCATGGAATAAAGGAATGTTCCATGTGGGGCTTTAAATGTTGATTTAATAATTTTTCCCTTTATGCATTGAATCAGATGGTTAGGGGAATGAAGGAACTGGAGAATAGTTTTATTGGTGCTTGGAAGAGCTGATTTACTTGATTACTTTGTGTGGCTTTGTGGGGAAGTGACATAACTACATAACGAATTCCATTTGTGCCCTATACTTCAAACTTCATTGATTGCATTTACCCGTACTCATCTGCCAGATGTGTTAGTGGATCAGTGAACCCATGGAATAAAGGAACGTTTGTCATCACCAATCCGGCACTATGATAATTCTTCACCGGGAACTCCTCGTGCTATGATTATTTACTAATGCACAACCTTTAGTTTGGTGGATGTAATCTGGAAACAAAACAACAACTGAACACAAGAATACCATCGACTATGATAAGACGGAATGATGACAAATCTGAAATATCAAAGTAAATTATAATATTAACATAAAATTGTTACAATCTCACCCATGAGGTACTTCAACAAGACTATGGGAGAAACTTTACAATTACACCTCTTGATGGCTTCTTCAACACACCTTTAACTGATGGCTTCCTTTGCACACTTCCTACAATATTTCTCACTACTTCTTTCTATCCTAAATGAGGGAGGTAGCCTCTCTATTTATAGAACTTCCAGGCTTATCCATCTTATCTCTAAGATAGGATAAGAAATCCACTCTGACGAATCATATTCCATACCTTAACTCTTATCTGTACATGTAAGCTTATCTGTTAAGATAAGATAAACCTTATCATTTTACATGGGTTCCACATTTTTAGACTTTTTACAAATAAAATACACAAAATATTTATGACCTCACTCCTTGTCCTTATTACCAATATAATATTTCTAATTCCTAATCACATAGACCCTACTTCTAATTACCCAAACTTTGACATTTTAACATTACCGGACCACTTACGACAAATATTTACTTTTTACAACATTCCTATTGTACTTTGACTGTTACCGTATTCCACATTATTGGCAGCACCGTACTGACGGCGTTGTTATCTTCTATCAGACGCTACTACTAATTATACTTAACAACATCCTATTCCTAATACATACATTAATGAAATAGAAATTATGGAGGAAAATTTTAGTGTCGACATCTTCCCCCTTCCTAGCTTCTACTCCGTCCTCGGAGTAGATTCTTCTGGTGCTTGGAAAATCTTCAACTTGTCGTGGTTGACCCATTTCGTAATGGGAGTGCCATCCAATTCCTCCAGTCAGTACGTACCATTTTCATGCACAGCTGCTATTTTGTAGGGCCCCATCCATTTTGGAAGAAATTTTCTCTGTCTTCTTTTTTTGTATCTGGAATCATATACTAGAACCAAGTCATTCACATGAAATGGAGACCATCGGATCTTTTGATCAAAGTACTCCTTCTGCTTCATTTTCTTCTTATGGCTTGTATCCTTTGCTGATTCTCTCATTTCCTCCAGCAAATGAAGATGTACTAACCTTTCTTTTACTGAATCACTTTCATCCATCCTTTCATTTTTCATAACTCTTACAGTGGGAATATCAAACTCAATAGGAAGAACTGGATCAATGCCATAGGCCAACTGAAATGGGGAGTATCCTGTTGCTGATTTTGATGTTGCCCTATATGCCCACAATGCTGCATGAATCCTTTTATCCCATTTATGTACCTGCAAGGCTGCATCTTTTGCTAGAATTTGACACAACACAAAATTTGTTCGTTCCACCTGTCCATTTGTGCTTGGCTTGTATGTTGTTACCTTCCTGTGCTTAATAGAAAACTTATTGACTAGGGCTTCTACCACCTCATTAATGAAGTGGCTTCCTTGATCTGTTACAATTTCTAATGGGCAACCAAATCTGGTGACAATGCGTTCATACATGAACCTTGCCACTTCATCCATGGAAGCTGTTTTCAATGGCCTAGCTTCAACCCACTTGGTTAAATAATCTGTGGCAACTACAATATACTTATTTTGGCGTGATGTAGTTGGAAGTGGACCTACAATGTCTATTCCCCACTTTTCAAAGGGACCAAGGGGAAGAATAGGACATAATGGAGCTGATGAAGTCTTACGGTTACCATGTGTTTGAAAAATATCACATGTCTTACAATAATTATAACAATCTTTAGAAAGAGTGGGCCAGTGATAACCTGCATCCAAGATCCTTCTTGCTGTAAGTTGTCCAGAGAAGTGCCCTCCACATGTACCATTGTGGAATTCTTCTAGCAGTTCCTTCCCTTGATCACGTCCAACTGCCCTCTTGTACTGTCCATCAGGTCCTATTCGAAATAATACTCCATGCAGAATAGAATATGGACGACTGGCTTGAGTAATCTTTCTCTTAGTCTTTGCATTGGCACCATCAGGAAACTTGAATTCATTCAGATAATTCCAAATATCTATGTATTCACTAGGGATTGTGTCAAGGGATAACAATGCTGCATCGGGGAAATCATCATCATCACAAGATGATCCTAAACCATCATAGGCTCGAGAGAGTGCATCTGCATTGACATGCTTCTTTCCTGGCCTATCTATAATATCAAATTCAAATTCTTGTAGCAAAATTATCCATCTTGCTATCCTCCCTGATGGGTTAGGCTTATTTACAATATATTTTAGAGCCTGATGGTCTGTTACAACTAGAAATTTTTGCCCTAGCAAGTAATTTCTAAACTTTTTTACAGCAAAAATGATAGCCAGAGCCTCTTTTTCAGTTACAGTATAATTTACCTCAGCACTGCTCATTTGTCTGCTCCCAAAGTAAATTGGATGTTCATTCCCATTTTCATCCTTTTGGCTCAAAGTACTTCCTAGTGCTGCATCTGAGGCATCAGTGTACACAATGAATGGCTTGCTCCAATCTTGGATTCTTCAAAACAGGTGAAGACACCAGGGCTTCCTTCAGTTGTCCAAAAGCTTCATGCGCCTTATTTCCTGGTTCATAAGTAACATCCTTCTTCAAGAATTGGGTTAGTGGCTGTGCAATCTTTGAGAAATTCTTGATGAACCTTCTATAGTAACCCACATGGCCTAAAAATGATCTCAACTTACTTCTATTAATAGGAAATGGTAAATCTTTGATTTTTGAAACTTTATCAGGATCAGTACCAATACCATCTCTGGATACAACATGCCCTAACAAAACGCCTTTAGAACATCCAAAGACACACTTTGTAGGGTTTAGTGAGGCTTGTGCTTCATCTAACCTTTGAAATGTTGTCTCCATCTGGTGCAGGTGGTCCAACTTGCTCCCATAGATGCAAAAATCATCCAGAAATACTCTGATGAAGGTCCCAATGTAGGGTTCAAACACCCTATTCATCAAACGTTGGAATGTTGCTGGAGCATTACACAACCCAAAAGGCATAACTCTATAAGCAAACGTTCCCCAAGGAGTGGTGAACGTGGTCTTCAACTGATCTTTTTTCTGCTATACGAACTTGATTGTAGCCACTATATCCATCAGCAAAACTATAGCACTCCTGGCCAGCTACTTCGTCCAAGATCTGATCTGAAAATGGAAGAGGGTAATGATCCTTCTTTGTTGCCTTATTGAGCTTCCTGTAATCAACACAAATGCGTAGCTTCCCATTCTTTTTTATTGAGATCACAATGGGAGAAACCCATTCTGAATTCTCCACAGCAAATATGAATCCTGCATCAAGCAACTTATCTATTTCTTCTTTTACAGTCTTGGAAAAATTAGGATTCATTCTATATGGCATTTGCTTTATGGGCTTAGCACCATCTACCAGCTCAATACAATGTTCTACCCAACTTACTTGACGGAGTTCCTTGTAATCAAAAGTGAATAGGTGTATGTACCTTCGAAAGAGCTGGAGGTAGGATTCCTTCTCACTCTCCATCACAGCATCACCAATCTTTATTTGTTGGAGATGATCATCAACTTCTTCTTCAGATAATTTTATGGGGTCATGAGTTGGTGTGACTGGAAGGATATCCATGACTGAAACATCCACCTCACTTTCTTCATCTTCAGTGTCCACTTCACTGGTACTAGAGTAATCAGAGGATGTCCAATCATCAGTTTCATCACTTGAATCCACAGGTTCTGCTTTATGATGTCGAGGGATCACGTTTATCTTCACCCTCTCTCTACCACGTCCAAGTGTCATGAAACCTTCATTCCAGTAGTTTCTTGCATGAACTCTCCTTAGCCATGGTCTTCCCAGCAGCATTGGGTACGCAACAGTACCATTTTTCATCACCTGAAAGTCTACCACACATACAACACCCATAACAGATATTGCCACATTTGAAACTACACCTTCTGGTTTAGTTTTTCCCTTATTTAATGACCTTAACATAAGTGTTGAAGGGCGATCAATTTTTAAACCCAACATATTCATTACAGACTCGGTCATTACATTAACTGCAGCACCTCCATCAACTAAGACATCATGAATTGAAATACCATTACATAATACCTCAGCTTGTGGAGCATAGGGATCTGCCTCTGCCTCCAAAACAGGGACCTCAACCTCCTTCCTTCTTCGAGCATTGAGTCCACCTCGCAACTCCCGCCTCTTCTCAGAAGACATAGCCAAGAGTTGACCATATGTAATATTTGCAGGCCTTTTGGACAGATCTTCCAAGATGGAGTATGGTCCTTGCCCCTGTGAAATCAGAAAATCCTGCACACCCAACTTTCTTCTCCTATGTTTCTTACTAGTTTCTTCTTTCATCTTCTTAGGATCATTTCCATCTTGATTATCTTTTTCTTTCTTTCTTTTTGTTACAAACACATCTACTTCATTATTTCTGCTCTTATCTACTACATCAAAAGAATTCACAGGTGTTTTTCCTTTATCATTATCTCCTTTACCAGATGTAGAAGCTCTATCTAGACAATTATACTTATAATGACCCTTTTTATAACAACCATAACAAACAACTTCAGAAATATTTCTTTTTGGACCTCTATCTCCTCCCTGAGAACTAAATTCCTTTCCTTGAAGAAGATTAATAGTTAACTGACCCATCTTTTTGAGCAGATCTTCATACTCAGTAGATGTACTAGGAGAAATATTTGTGCTCACCGGGAGTGGTTGTGGATTCTGGACCAAAGGTGCTGGTGTAGGCTCTACTTTAGCAACAATTTCTTTGGGCTCCTCTTCCATGCTTTCTTCTTGCCTTCTTGCAATCTCCTTTGCTTGTTCAATGGTAGTTGGGCGGTCATACTTCACTCGTTGTCTGATCTCTGGCTTCATCCCAAGAATGAAGTGCTTACAGAGGAGATTATCCACGCCATTCATCAACCCATCCGCTAATCCTTCCTTCCGGATCTGGGCATCGAGCTTCCTCCTTAGCTCTAGAACACGAGCATGATAATCCCTTATCTTCTCCTTCTCTCCTTGGGATAGCTTTGTGATCTCGATCATGAGATCTGCATATTTCTGTTGTTCACCAAATTCTTCAAGAAAACTTTCAGTTAATAAATCCCATGAATTTTTCACATTATCACCTAGTGTTTCAAACCACCTAAGTGCTGAACCATCCAAAAAGGTAGGAAAAAATTCAGTCCATTGTTCCCTTCTTATAAGGCCATTACAAATACAAGATCGTTTAAACTCTTGAATGAAAGAAGAAGCATCTTCATTAGATTGAGCTGAAAAAATAGGAATCTTTCCCATTTTCAAAAGTAACCACCGTGAAATACCAACCCACAAGTACAATCAACAAGACTTATGTGCACAAATAATTGGAATCACTATAGAAAGTGACTTTACACCTTTCTACAGTAAAATAGAAATGACCAAACTATGGTAAAACTTGACTTACTACGGTAAAAACTGACTTTACTGTGGTAAACACTATTCACGGTAAAAAGTGAAGTTACTGCGGTAAATACTATTCACGGTAAAAAGTGACTTTACTGTGATAAATACTATTCATAGCAAAAATGACTTTATCATGGTAACTACTATTCACGGTAAAAATGACTTTACCATGGTAACTACTATGCACAGTAAAAACAAGGTTATCCTCCAATTGATTTTTGACTAAGTGGGAATATCTCTCCAGAAAATCCACCAACGAGGAATGGTCCCGGCAACGGAACCAAAATGTCATCACCAATCCGGCACTATGATAATTCTTCACCGGGAACTCCTCGTGCTATGATTATTTACTAATGCACAGCCTTTAGTTTGGTGGATGTAATCTGGAAACAAAACAACAACTGAACACAAGAATACCATCGACTATGATAAGACGGAATGATGACAAATCTGAAATATCAAAGTAAATTATAATATTAACATAAAATTGTTACAATCTCACCCATGAGGTACTTCAACAAGACTATGGGAGAAACTTTACAATTACACCTCTTGATGGCTTCTTCAACACACCTTTAACTGATGGCTTCCTTTGCACACTTCCTACAATATTTCTCACTACTTCTTTCTATCCTAAATGAGGGGGGTAGCCTCTCTATTTATAGAACTTCCAGGCTTATCCATCTTATCTCTAAGATAGGATAAGAAATCCACTCTGACGAATCATATTCCATACCTTAACTCTTATCTGTACATGTAAGCTTATCTGTTAAGATAAGATAAACCTTATCATTTTACATGGGTTCCACATTTTTAGACTTTTTACAAATAAAATACACAAAATATTTATGACCTCACTCCTTGTCCTTATTACCAATATAATGTTTCTAATTCCTAATCACGTAGACCCTACTTCTAATTACCCAAACTTTGACATTTTAACATTACCGGACCACTTACGACAAATATTTACTTTTTACAACATTCCTATTGTACTTTGACTGTTACCGTATTCCACATTATTGGCAGCACCGTACTGACGGTGCCGTTATCTTCTATCAGACGCTACTACTAATTATACTTAACAACATCCTATTCCTAATACATACATTAATGAAATAGAAATTATGGAGGAAAATTTTAGTGTCGACAGTTTCACTTGTGCTTGTAAGGCCCGACATGGCCAACTGACATGCTTTACTTCTCTCTTGTTCGATATCTTCCCTATTTATTACCTTGTTGATTTGTAGGATATCTACTTTTTATATGGCATTTGAACATTCTTTTTTATTCTGCAACATTATCCTTGTTATTTAGATTTTTTATGTCCCTTGATACCCACAAAAGACTATTGTCTTTTCTAGCAACTTCCATGAGAAAAAAACTCCCTAAGTCTAAAATTTTGATAAGTTGTCCAAAATCGCAAGGGGGTGCAATTTGGGATAACATGTCGGTGACCTCTAAGGGACATCTACTTGCTAGATGATGAAGACTAGTATCCTTGAAACATCCATTGGTCATGGAGTCAAGCATAACCTTGAAGAAAATTGATCTTATCCTTTAAAACATGTCTCCTGAATCCTCTCGAACTTAACACTGAATGGATTTGATCTCATGGAGCTGAAGGATATACATTGAAGAGTGATCCAACTATCTGATTACTGTCGTGGAACTTGCTTGAACAAGATTTTGCAATAGAAACAAGGGCCCACAAAACTATATACAAACATGAAAATCATACATTTTCCAATAGGAATCGTGTAGAGTGTGCACAAAAACTTGTTTTACAACAAATAAACCCAAACCACTCATAATATAACCAAAGGAAAATGAATCTAAAAAAATCTAGCAATTTGTTGGGAGAAGTAACTTAATTTCCTCACAAAATGCGGCCATGTGATTAGTTTTGCAACTAAATCACATGGTGGAAGTGCAAGCATAGCCCAAAATTCCTTATTGCTCAAAGTATCAACTAAAAAGAAAATGAATTATACCTCTTCAAGTTGTTATGCATTTGGTTGGAGATGTTAAATCTGAATTTTGATGTCTTGATATTATTCCTCATGCTTTGAAGTGAGCATGACTGATGACAACTCTATTTTTGGCTCTAAACTAGCTAAGTATCTTATTGAGTATATAATCTTGGGAACTAATGGAATGATCCTTGTGATTTTACCATTTCCTTCAAGTTAATCCACACAAATAGGGTCATCATAGAGACTTTCCTCATGGTGGAGAGTGTTTGCAAGCTGATCTGAAATCTGTTTTGCTTCTTCTTATGTAAACAACTTTTTCTCCTCTTTTGCATGTTGATTTTCCTCATCCTCCTCTTCACTAAGTAAGAAGTTTGAAAGAGCAAACTAATCCTCCTTTTCATTGTGAATCTCAAAATGAGGATCATTGCACTTAATTAACACATCTTACTGATTTGGAACTACTTCTTCCTCCAATTTCCCGCATATGCCATTAGCTTCAAGATCATTCTTCTTGTGCTGAATAACTTCATCCTCCACATGAAGATAAAATTGGTCTTAATTTTTTATTTTCTCCTCTTTTTTCCCACCAATTTTCTCCCTTGTAGATTGCTCAATGAAAAAAATAGAAGGTTCTTCAAATGTTTGGGTAAAATCTTCAACTATACTATCAAAATCAATCCATTCTTCAACAAATTTATCATGATTATCAACAATGGAACTCACCTCAACTAATTTTTATGCATTTGTAGGAGGTTAGTCGATAGCTTCTTGATAATGAACCTTCTTGGCTTCAAACCCCTGGATCCATGTCTTGAAAATCTAAATCTATTTGGCTATGTTTGGATCTATTTGTAAAGGTTCAAATGTTGAAGGAAGTGTAACATTTTCCTGTGGAGGGGATGCAATTTTGGGAGGAAAGAGGGTAGAAAGATGAAGATGAGGAGGAAGGGAAGGAGATGGAGAAGGGGAATCCTTAAGAGGAACAAGTAGGAAGATAGGAACATGGAAACCACGTTGATATGATGTAGGTTGGGAAGAAGAAATTGGAGGGCTATAAGATGCTAGCGTAGGATTTCCCCGTTGACAAGGTTTCCTACAACTAGATTGGTGAGCTTACATTAACTCAACCCACGCTGATATTTTAGAAGACAAATCAACCATAAAATATAGCTTCTGCTTAGGGCAAAACCATTTTGGCATAGGGCTAGCCCATGGATAGGTGATGCGAAGGCGGGAGCTCAATCAAAATCTCAACAACTTTGGTTAGCAAAATTATTTTGAAGATTCCACTTTACTTGAATTAGGAATGTTTTCAAGAACTAGTATAACACCCCAAAAATGGTGTTTTAGGCTGAATCAACCTTCAAACAACATTAAGAACACTATACTACCTTCCAAACCATGAAACTACAATCCTTCAAACCCTAGTTGAGTTGAAAATAAACAAGTTGTAATATTCTTCACCTTGCTATTAAAATGAAATTCTCGAGCTAGAATTGTCACTTAAATATGAATTTTGGTTCTTATAGCTTATAAAAATGTTTGACCATCATATTTTATGTTTACCCTATTTTCTACATGCAATCATAACCTAGAATGTTATTGGAGATAAAGAAAATTGTAACTTTCAATGCTTTCTTTCTTACCTGCCTTGTCCTCCTTCTAGCCCTTCCAACACCAAAAGCTTATTGTATAAAATAATATACCATGCCTCTTTAGAATATAAGGACAATTTCAAGTACCCATCATGGATCTGGTGCTTCATGCAAAATATTATCTCTCAACTTATAATGCAACCCCTATTTTTGCTAACTTGTTCTTGTGCAATAAGGTCTCCTATCTAGTCTTTCTCCCAAGAATCCAAACTATCATCTACATTAATCACTAGGAGCATGGAACACCTCAAAAATCTCAAGAATATGTATGATGGAATTGAATAGAAGATATCATGTAGATTTTGGCTAAAAATTCCATGTGAAACCCCTTCAAAATTAGTTTTTATTCTAAACCCTACCTAGGGTTTCTATACAACCCGAGAAGGGATAAAAACTTCCCATTAACAAATTATTCAAATTAAAACCTTATAATCTTCTCTATATAAATCTATCTATACTCTTTTCACATTCTTGAACAAGTTTTCTTGAAAAAATTTAACGAATTTTTATGAAATAGATTAGGAATTATAGTCGCAAAATATAGTTTTCTCTTCATTTACCGGCACGTGTATTATTCTAAGACACTTTTAAAAATATTTTTCCTCCTTTCATATTTTAAATCATGTAATAAAATCTACCAATCAAACAAAATAAACCATTGATATAGGAAGGTTTCACAATTTGTAGCAAAAGATTTGAATTTTATTCAAATTTGGTCTCCTAAAATTGTCTTATTACATAATCTTGCCAAGACAAAGTTATTTCCTCCTTGTTTCTCCCCAAGGGTATCCTTATCTTCTCTTTTTATTTTTATCATAGAGATGCAAATCCTTGAATAAATTTTACTGAATCCTCTTATTGAGTTTTGATCTATTTTTTTTACATGAGAATCCTTCAATGAGGCTTAAGAAGATTCAAATTCATAAAGGAGTAAATTTTACTTTTGGACAATTACTAGATTTATAATCAAGTCCTCTTCAAATAATGTTCAAGACACTCTAATAATGCCTTCAATCCTTAAACAACCATCATAACCTAACCAAACATACCCATATTTCTCAAAAAGTCAAATTTCCTACTTAAAACATTTTAATCAAGTTTGGACGGGAAACTCCTTTTCATGCCAAAATTTAAAATTGGTGATGTCATATGACCTAAAAACACCACCACTAACCTATTTTTACCCACAAAACATGATCTAAAGAGAAAATTGACTATATGAATCTCTTTAAGATGATGATCCTTCACCATTCTCCCTAGGAACATAATGCTTCACCCATGGGCCTCTATGTTGCCAAAGGTTTTCTTCTTCTTTATGGTTTTCCAATTGTAGTTGAACTCCTCTAGATTTCTCATGATTCCATGCCATGAAAATATTGTCTTCATGATCCACACAATGTATTTGATCATCATACTTGGCTTTGGAATGAACTATCTCCTTTGAGTAGAGGTTTTCCTTGGACTGCATGTGATCTTCATCACTACTTACTCATCATTCCACCCCTTCTTTAACTATATATGAAGTGTTTATCTTCTAATTTGAACTATTAAATCATCTTCTTCACGTTTTTTTTGCTACCTTTGAGGTATTGCGACCTTAAGAACTGAGAATGAATTCTTTTTATTGGATAGATCAATCTCTACTCGCTTCATCATCATCATCATCGTCACAATTTCAACTGAAATACCTGCACAATCTTCACTAAAAAAACATTAGATTGAAAAACTTGAGCTTTAACATCCCTCTTGGTCATATCATTCACTCCATCTTTATCTTCTTTAAATATGTTCTTTTGTTCTTATTCTTGAACCTAAAATTCACCATCCTTTTTATCTATTTCAATCCTTTTTCTTTGGACTGTCATCTTCTTCCTTAATAGCTAATTGCTCCATGATTTTCTCATGCTTAGAATTTTTCTTCTTCTTCCTTAGTTTTTGTGCTCCTAATATCTCTAGTTTGTCTTTATTTCCTTTGATATCAGAAGATTCACCATTCTCATCTTCTTTTATCCTTCTCCTTTGAAGGTTTCCTTGGTATTCCTCTTCACCAGTTAGCCATTTCCATAGTGTCTTGATTGTATTTACCTTATTTTCCATCATGTTATACTTCCTTTCAGCTGTAGTTCTTGATAATTCATGTAACACCCCATACTTTCATTTCTATGTTTAAAGGAATTATAGGACAAATGGTTTTATCCTTTGTTGTTGGCACCTTTGTGTATCAAAAATTAGATGGAAACTTGATGTGAACCCAGCTAATCCGGGGTCTATCTTAATGATAAACTGTTTTCACTAAGGTGACATTACGAAATTTGTAATGTAGTATTTCATAAAATACTTGGTGTAAATATAAGCCTTGAAAGTGATTTACGATGTTACCGTTTATCTCTAGTAAATTACGAGCATAATAGTTTTTTAACTATGTATGTTAAGGCTTTTACAGCTGGATAGTTTGCTTAACGACCAAAATTGGAACTCGAATAAGATTTTATTTCAGAATTAGAATTGATTTTGAGCTGACCATTCAGTAGTTTACGTCACCTGATGGCTAATACTAGCATGGTCATATTTTCTTGGTGAATGACTACAGTCGTTAGTCAATAACTTAATTATTTGAATTAAGGGAATCAATTTCCATAAGGCTTGCATAAGCAACTTATGTGATCTACATATTAACTAACATATATATATATATATATATATATATATATATATATATATTACAAAAAGGAAACTTGCTAAGTCTGAAGTAGAAAAATAACTACTTCGGGAGATTTATTAACTTTGTGTAATCAAGGAAGGGACAATCTAATCTTATAGCATGGTTCTTAACCTAACATGAGAACTTATTACTTGTGAATTTAGAGTTGATGTAACTCTATGGCTATTTGGAAAGGATGTATAAATATAATTATTTGATTGAGTCCTTATACACAAAAGAGATGGGCATCTGAAATTGCTATTTGCATAAGTTTTTAATTGGTCTTTTAAAAACTATATACAATCTAAAGTTTCAAAATTAAATTAAGTGGTGAGTTGGACACCCCACCGCCAATATATTGTATTGTATTCTTTATTGTTTATTTATTGATCCGCCGACCAAGTTGAGGGAAATAATATGGGTTAACTAAATTTAAATAGCCTTGCATGGCATGAAGTGCGACTTTGCTAAAATTAAATAAAAGCTAAGAATAGTTGGTTTGTAAAAATTGATGGCAAGCTCCTTCAACCACTCCATTAATGGAATTTAATGTGTAATAAACTCTCACTTTCCTTGGGCAATGTGAGGAAGGATTGGGGAAAGTAAGGCGGTTTTTGGGTATCGATTCATTTCATGGCTAGAAACTCACAGAAGCTCTGCATGCAAAAATTGAACTGTAAGTTATTGCGAGTTTGCATGAGGAAAGCATCAGTGGAGTTGATTGTACAACAAGTTCCCAGACTCAATAAATAGCGAGGAATCATTGTAATTTGTTGGATGAAGGAATTCATTTCAAAGGATTGGGGATTTCTGAAGAATTGTGAGAACATTGCAAGGAAAGAAATACTAGAGTAACAGGAATGATATGCTCTGAACTCATCATAATCTCTTGCTCTATTTAGTCATTTCACAAATAGAACTTTACCTAGATTGAAATTTGTATTCTTAATCCTTGGTGATGTGAAATCGATTTAATCCTTACTTTTGTAGAATTTGTTTGATCTTTGAGTGTGATGAATGATGTTTGGAAACAAAGTAATGGTTGTCAGTTTCAATGTGATTTATTATTGTGATGAGACAACATATTTCATGGGATGAATAAGGGGGTTGTATTCATCATTAAGTTTTGCTTATTTCTTGTGTGTTTTGATTTCTTATTTCAATGTGCGATTGAATAAGGAATTAAACTGTAGCTTGTTTTAATGGTTACCCATTTCTCCTTGATTATATAAAATTAGCAAGATAATGTGAAATCTGGAAGTCGATGTTTGAGAGGTTTTGTGTTTGATCTGGTAAATGTTATATTTATGGAATTGGGTTTGATTCTTTTTAAAGCCTGTGAAATCGTATTGGTTTTATTGGAGGTATATCTATGCCTAGTAGATTAAACATCTATTTAAGGGTTAATCAGTTGTATTTAATAATATCTATTTGGGGATAATGAGGGCAGTTGCAGTAAAATATTAAATCTACCTCCTTGACCCTTGGATGGGCATTCTAGAATAACGTTAATGACTTAATCTTCGAGCTACGTATGAGTGCTCGACTGGATTTATAGTTTTTCCCTATCATCAAATCATCACATTAATGTTGCAAGGTGAGCACAACATCAGGCTGACTTTGTGTTGGTTACTCCAACTCATACTGATCTCCTTTTTGATTCAATATATTCAACGCCTTTGGGATTCTATACGGGTTGTGGTAATGTTATGTTTTAAAAAAATGGGTATTGAGAAGATTAAGACCATCTTGTATGATGTATTCATTCTTGTTTTCATTCCAGCCTTATTAATAGAAATAGATATGCTCCTTGGAAACCCCGTAGGATATATTGTGAGCTATTTTTCTATTTAATGTTATTATTATGAACTTCTTAGCTGGGCTACCCTTCCAACACAAATCTGAGGTTGAAAGTAAAGTCGATCTCGACTAGGAACCTCCATCCTATCGAAAGACTTGCAGTCTACTGTTGTTTTAAGGAAATAATCCTTATAGTTAAGATGACCTTCTAGAAGCTTTTTCATTAGATCTTGAGGTCGAAAAGAGTTGAACAGTTCTCTTTATTAGGAATGTGATATATAAACAAGTAGGCTGGTATTGGTAATTGTTTTAATTTGAGATCTTTATGCTCTAGGCCATGCTTAGCCATAGTTTTATTGATAACCTTCTTCTTGGATTCAAAAATCTGTAGTAAAGGTTGTTGGTTATTTATCACTAGTAATGACCTACTGTTAACAATTGCTAGAAGGTTTGGGAAACGATTTGGAACAGTTTCATGAGTCTAGTTGTATTTCGTTCTTCCTTCAAGATTATGGAGTTCTCATGACATCTAAAAAGTCCCTTATCATTTTCTTTTGGGTTTGTCATGAATAATTTTTTATGCTCCAACTTTGTCTAGTGGAATGGATTAGTAGAACTTTTTCATTGTTCTAATAGAGTCCTTGACTCAGTGAGGAGTAATGAAACCTTTCTTTTGAATTTTGTGACGAGAAAACTCATGCGTTTATGAATGCCCAATTTGGGCTAATAGGTTAAATTTCAGTCATGTTATCATGACTCCCTTTCGTTAAAACATCTTGAAATGCTTTGGTAATTAATCGGTATTGTTATGTTGATAACCATGCTGAGGAAAAGAAATTATGTTCTTTTTCCTAGTCTTGGAATGTTTAATAAATACTTAAGTTGAGGAAAGTATTGGTTATGTAACCTATTACTTGAATTTTACCTGTTGCTAAATGGCAGGATGCCGTGAATGCTCTCTCTCATCCTTAAAGTTAATCTAATATCGTAATTTTAATTAAATATGCTTGATGTATTAGTATTATTGCATGGACCTTAGTAGACCTTATGGGTGTATGAAATCCTTGTTGGATCTGTTAAGAATATTTGAGAGATTGCTTGAATGTGATTATTGTTATATTTATGGTTACTTAATCAATGAGTAAAAATGATTCCAGGCATGCAAGTATGGGATTGCATGAGTGGAATCTTGATACTCTTATGAGTAGTATTTTGATCACTTATGATTATCAGGTACCTTATAATTTAGGTGGTTATTCTAAGTGACTGAAATAGTTGTATTGAAACGTAAGTTTGAAACTAATTTCTTTCTTAGCTCATGAAAGTGCTTGCTCTTGACATATTATAGAAAGAATTTTTATCTTCTTAAGTTCTGCAATATTGATTCATAAAAATAATATGAGTTCTTTTTATGAAATAATTAAGTAGAGTATGTTGTTATGATGAGTTGAGGCTTATCATGCTCAGTTCTTGTGAACTGACTTGTGCTAATAATTTTGTAGATAAATGTTGTGGAGAAAGAGTGAAGTATTTAGTTTTGTATATTATTCTGATCAAGGAAAGTTAAAGATATGACTGACTGGAATGTTCTTATATGAAGTACTTCTCCTTAGAATCAGGAAAGGCCTTGTTATTTAATGTCTCTGTATTATTCATTAAAATGAAAGACTTTGATCATGCTTATAGACATGAATTGTACTTATCTCTTGAATGAAATTAAGAAAGATTTTCTGTTGCAATATATTGTCTTATAAGTGATTGATTGGCAAATGATGAGTTAAGAACTGAAAATTTATCAAGATAGGTTATTAGTATCTTTATCACTATTGTATTAAGCGTTAGTTTTAAATACATAGTAATTACTAGCACACAACATATGTGTGAATGCTAGGGAACATATAAGGAACTATGAGTGGACTGTTTCCTAAGAATATCATGATCTAACGAACCATACATTAAGCATACTTGGAAATAGTTAAGGTTGTTAATGGATAACTACCTCATTATAAAATGCAAATTATCAACCTACTTGTAAAGTTGTATTACGATCTCCAAAGGTTTTGTATAGGTTGTACTCAACTAGTCAAAGATATCTAGAAATATGACTGTCTAATCTTAATGGAGGCTGCTAAGTAAGTAGCTAGATTATCATGAACCATGTTAAGGTTATGATAATCAGGTACATCTGTGCTAGGGCTGTTTTGAAAACTTAAGTTATGCTAACTCATAACAAATATATAAGAATGTAATATTGATTTCTAAGTGAAATCAACATTAAGTCCTATTCAAGGATATCACTCCTAAGCAACAAGAGGAAGGGCTTATGGTAATCTAATATGAAAATATATTGAGTATGGTTCCACTATTCAAGAATTGCATAATTGTGATAAATTGTGTTATGAAATATTATGCTCGATGAGATGAAATGTTTTTATTTAGAGGATGTCCCATGATGCATCATTATGAGCACATAAGCATGTGGATACAATGGAAGTAAGAAAGGAACATGTGTACTAAGTTAAAAAAAACAAGCATTTGAATCTCATCCCTATTCAATACTATAATTATCTCTAAAAAGAATTAGAGAGTGTTCTTTTAAAAGGCTATGATAGGAATAGGTAAATGGGTAGGTTGTTCATTAAAATTATCATGCTGGACACCCCATATATATCTTACTTGTTGGAGATCGTAAAAATAAATGAACACTCTTTATTGAGCTGCAATTAAGAGAAGTGATGTGCTAAACTGGAAGGATGGTTGACATTAATAGCGTATGGCACTTAATTCAAGGAATGAATCATACCTAATTACCTAGCTTTATATAAGTACATATTCCTAGAATATGAAATAAGGATCACGAGCCTAAATGTTAAAGTTGGGACAGTTTTTGAAACTGCAATAATGATCATAGACCTTGATAGTAACGTTTCTATCACTGGTTAATTTAGGTATGAGATATTGAAAGGTAATTAAGTGTTATAGAGATTGGGGGGTTCTAAGATCAACTTATTCTGGACCTTAGGTATGACCAATTAGTGGAGAAGGTGTTGTAAAACCCAAATATTCATTAATGATAATAATTACCTTGAAAACGTAGAACACTATACACCAATGCAGGATTCTAGGTGGGAGAACTCGTTGCATATGCTACACAGTAGTGTCCCTATGATGATGATTATCACCATTTGGATATTGTTGTATAGCAGTTGTAATGAGTTGTCTCATCAAGAGACTGGAATGTAGTATGGTGTTGTCCTAAGTACAAACCTTGATAGAGTTATAAGATAGATTAGACTTCCTGGGTATGCACCCTTATATCAACCTATGATGGCTACAGGAAGAGATGTGGGTGAGTAACAAGGTGAATTCTTATGAGAACACTTTCTTTCCCATAGGCATCACAGGATGACATAGAGGTACGTCTTTGTGTAGGTTAATTCTATTTGTACCTTATTTAAGGCTTGTAGCTATTTACAGCATCTAAGCTATGAATCCATATAAATGAATAAGTGATTAAGGTGAAACAAAAATTTCCTAATAACGAGTGTGTCATCAAGGAATAGAGCATGGTATACATGACTCAGAAAATTTGCACAAAGTCATGTAAGCTGCTGATTACATTGTCAAGATTTCCCTTTAATCTAAGCTATCGGATGTGTGTGGATTTCCGAGGTGGAACCCATGTAGACACTTAGGAGCATTCACTTATATAACATACCTTGACAAAGGAGAACCAAAGGACACAGTTCATGTAAGGGCTCGTACAGAGCTTTGAGGGAGAACAAGTGATCCAAAAATAATCAGATTATTACTACCTGATCTTGGACCGTTATAGGATTTAATTATTTTCCGATAATTTATTCCTTTTAAGTAATCAATTTAAAATAAAATTTAAGACATTTAAGACAATTGCACAAAAATTGATTACGGAGTTAGGCAATTGCCTACGTCTCCGGGTTCGTGGTCGAACCGTTCCACTAGTCAAAACTTGTAAGTTACAATAGTAATTTCACAAGAAAACCTAATGGAATTTTACTTTCCTATCAGTACACCAGTTCTTTGAAAAACTTCTGATGATCAGTCAAATTGTTCTTCACCTTCCTGATGCATAATCTCCTTCGGCTTTGATCAGCCTTCCCGACGCTATCAATTTCGACGCTAGCACTCCGGTCGACAATCCAGGATTTACAAGTAATTGGTGTGGCTCAATGGGCCTATTGGGTAGTTTATAATTACTCCCAATCACAATTATTTAATTTATTATTTCCTAACAAATAATAGGTAAATAATAATGCCTAAAATAATTTAGGTCTTCACACAACAACAATTTCTCATTCGCCTTCCAAGCTCTGAGCTTGTCTTCGTATTTTGTGTGTCTGTTGCATGCCCCCACCACCGCTTCCCTCCTTCACAAATGCACTTAGCATGTGGCGGTTTATACTAATTTTTGAACATTAATATATATATACATGGCATTTGGAATGGTGTGTAAGTGGACTTACCAAGTAAATAAAAATTCAACCCATACCATGGGGTATCGAAATTAATTAACTCGGTCATCATGTTGTCCACTTGTCGTCTCTCGATAGGAAAATCGAGTGAATTTAATGAGTGGTGGCAAGCCACGTGTCACAGTGCGATTGGTCCAATATTGACCAATTGACCAGAGTTGACTTTCTTGCTGTCTGAACTTTGACTGAACATATCTAGAGCTCTCGATGTCCGTTTTTCACGTTCTCATAGTCATTAGAAAGCTCTTGAGATGATCTTCTACACTGATACCTTTTAGGGATGTTTAGGGAACTTTTAGAAATGATCCCTTGATCAACAAGTAGGTTTAATATTCTCTCATACAGTAGCACATGATTCATGACAATTATCAGGAATGGAATGCATTAGGGTTTATGTAGATTTAAATATATGGGTATTTAAATTAGCTACATAAAGTTTAAAAAAAATTCTAGAGTCTAAGTGACAAAAGTGGATGTTACAATTCAAGACCATCTCTCTCTTCCTACTACAAATAATCCTTTGCACTCATTAACATGACCCTTGAATAGATTTTATTCCATGCATTCCTTTCGTCGAGATGGTTTAGTGTGTGCTTAACAACATTATTCTATAGAGTATAGGTATTTTCCCTACCATGATAAATAACTCTCCTATCAAACTACAAATGTCTCCCAACTAATACATTACAAGCATCCATAGGCATCACATCAAAAAGAACCTCATCCTTATAACTACAACTATGAAAACTTACAAAAAACTTCTCATTCACTAACACTTGATGATTCATTTGAACCCAATACACTCTTTATGGTTTAAGATGTATCAAATTTTTCAATTTTAGCTTTTCTTCCATTAGAAGACAACAAATTATGTGTGCTACCAATATCAATAATGAGTTTACAACACTTACCTCTAAACTTGCACATTTCCTTGAATAAGGTTATTCTTTGGGTTGGTTTTTTAACTTCTTGGCTTGGTATCAACAACACTCTTCTCATCACTGATTCCTCTCCTATTTCAGGTTCTTCTATGTGTGATGGTGATCCCACTCTCTCTTCTTCATCAACATGCACAACTGAATTCTTGCTTCACTTACCCTACTACCACTTGTTTGAGGGTTCTCTAGACACTCATATGATCTATGACCAACAAAATTATTGCACTTGCAACACTTACCTTGAAACTCTCCTCTTCCTCTTCCATAGTTACCTTTTCCTTTCTAAGAATAACTTCCTCTTGAGTATCCAACTCATATACCACCTTACACTTGTGAATTGCTTATTTCTTACTCTTTTCCTTGTTGTTTCTTTTCTTTACATTTTCCTCATATTCAAATTATCTTATGCTTTTAGAGCTATCTGATAATATTCTTCTATGTTCCTAAGAATTATTAGGCTGAGCTCAACTTGAATGTTGTATCTATTAGTAAGGGAATTTTTCAAGTGGACAAATTTTTGAGTTCCTTTCCAATGCTCTAGGAATCTAAGTCCCTCTACTTAACCGGTGCAGCTTCCATATATACATGCGTGAGAAAACGTGGATTTTTGTGGTGGCCTTTTGGCTGGGGATCCAATAGGGGCACTCCACTAACCTTGCAGCAAAGGTAGCAATCTCTTGCTAGGGAAGACTTTGTTTGAAAGTGGGAAAGGGAGTGAGAAATGAGATAAGGAAACTAATGTTGCAGGTAGGAAATTAGATTCCTACACACATTAGTTAGAAACTTTAACACATGCATTTATGAGAAGAAAATAACCCTGTAAATGGCAATAAGATGAGATAATATTGTGAACTCAAAGTTTCTAAAATATCCTCATCAAAGAGGCTACAAACTCCTTCTTCTTGTATTGATGCTTAAATAGAAGTTGTACATAATGTGGGAATGGAAGAAATTTGAGAATGGAGGAAATTAGAAGAAAAATGGCTATTTCCTTTGCTTTCTCCAGGTGCAATGCACCCTCGAGTCTACAAGATCAATCACCCTCCCTTTACAATGGTGTGAAGAAGCCATTAAATATCTTGCAAGAAATAGTTACAATAACTTCTTTGTTAGCATGAAACAGTTTACATTTCGTGTTTGTTCAGATTCTTGATTCGCAAAGAAATGCCAATGGCGAGAAAAACAAGACTTTTCATAATACAACCGTTACACTTGTTTTGTAACTTTGAAATTGAACTTTTCATCTTGCCTTTGAAACTTTAAACCAAATTTGTCCACGAGGGAAATATTTACTAGAGTGGGCATGGAGGATGTCATTTGCATTTTGTGACTTTATAAAGATTTGGCATTTTTACATTTTGGGTCCGCTCACCCGCTTTTGATATGGTCTTGACACGTGGCCTTACTTGAGTAGAGACAGAGTTATGGGTCACTTTTATAATTTACCTTTTTTCAATGGGGGCTCAAAAACACAAATTGCTCCACTAGCCCGCCTCCTTGCTTTGACCTTCGATTCAGGCTTAATATTTGACTTTTTCCTCATAGCATGATTGGGGATGCAAGTCACTTTATGACTTTTAGCCCTTTTTACAAAAAGGCTCAAAACCTAAAATCCCCTTGGCGACCCACTTCCCCGCTTTGGCTTTCAATACAGGCTTAATATTTGACTTTTTCCTCATAGCATGATCGGGGTTGCAAGTCACTTTATGACTTTTAGCCCTTTTTATAAAAAGGCTCAAAAATGCAAATTACTCCACTAGCCTACCTCCAATTAGATATGTCCACGTACCCATGGATAATGGGGCAAAAATTTGATGGGAGAGAAAACACCCATCATTCACAACTGTGGGAAAATGCAGAGAAGAAGAAAACTCCACCATTTTGCGCCCACTTTTCAAATTTCTTTCGTGAACCAAAGAATTGAAAAAAATACAAGGTTCGATGATCCATGGCCACAGAAAGATTAAAAATTTCATTCAGATGAGAAAAACCATAAAATTTTCATGCGTCCAGATACGAAAATGGAAAATTTACCAAAACGTGTAGACTGAAGAGTTTAAACAACTTCAAAGCATGAATTTCTCTATCTTTTCGGACTTTTAAATTTTCTTGAACACTTCTGGAAGGCGTGAGCTCAAAAATTTTGAATTTGACTTAGAAAATGAGGGGGGGGGGATTTTGAGGGTGACAACAGTTGGCTCTAGCTTGGGGACATGACATGGATTGAGCATAGTGAATACATGACATGGGAATCCAAAATCTCAATCTCTAGACCCTATAATTCGTTGACCAGTGCCTTATCCATTGGGCCTTGCAGAGTCATGAACAACTTCAAGAAAGAAATATCAGAAGAAGGCAACACACAAGTACACAACGGGAAGGAAACACACAATGCGCAATATAAGGGGAAACAAAACCACACATAGGAAAGGGAAACACTCCTATGGTACAAGGTGATGGAACAACCCGCTTTCACTTATGATACAATTTCAAGTATTTCCCACTCCGAGGCAATTCCAATCGCATTCCATCTAAATATGAGAGAAGAAAAGCGTTTTCATCGTAAGCTTCACGAATCTGGAATGGACAAAGCTATAATTAATCAAACTTTCCATGGTTGCCTTTTGGTTCTCTTCTCTTGTCCTATAGCAGGATGAAGTCTCCAACTTTGAATTCTCTTGCCTTGGCCTTCTTATCAAAAATATTCTTTACTTTCAATTGGTGCTCCTTAATGCGATCCACCACTTGGAGTCTATTTTCTTACAACTTCTCAAGAAAGAGGATCCTCTTGTCAATGGAATCCTTGTACTGGCCATTTCTATTTCCTATAGTAGCTTGAGAGATGACATCTTGATCGTGAGAGAAATTTCTACTTCGACTGCATACAACAATTGGAATGGTGACATACTTATTGCCTTCTTGGGAGTGATCCTATCCACCCATAATGTGTTGTACAACCTTTTGTGCCAATTCCTTTGATTCTCATTTACAAGATTGCGAACAATGGTCATAATGTTCTTGTTGCTTGATTTGGCCTGTCTATTTCCTTGTGGATAGTAGTCAGAAGAGTGAGATAGGAAGATTCGGTAGCTATAGAAAAACTCAGCTAGCTCTCTTGAAGATAAATAGGTAACATTATTTGCTATAATCTTCTGTGGCACTCTGAAACAGAATATGATATTCTCCTTGATGAAGTTACATATTGTTTCAGTGTTGGCTTGTTTGGTTGGAATGGCTTCCACCCATTTGGTGAAGTAGTCTATTGTTGTGAGTACATAGGTGTGCCCTACGCTTGAGTGAGGATTTAGAACACAAATGAAGTCCAACCCCCACAGTTAAAATGGTTCTTCAATAACCATAGGCTTGAGTGGTAATGCAGCGAGTTGTGGTCTTCTAACAAACTCTTGGCATGATTTGCATTTAGAAACCCAATCTTGAGTGTTTCCAAAGATGGTGGGCCAATAATAACTTCCTCAGAGGATCTTGTGTGCAATGATCATTTCTGAAAAATTTCCACCACATGCTTATTCATGGTATGCTTTAAGCAACTTTTCTTGTTGCTCTTTATCTACGCACCTGAGGAAACAACCATCTAGGCCTCTTTTGTAAAGTGCATGATTCCAGATTACAAATTTAACTACCTTTAGCTTGAGTGTTCTCCTTTGCTTGTAATCAAGATGGGGAGGGAATTCTCTATAAGTCAGGTAATAGGCAATATAAGCATATCACTCATCAATAGTGGTGACAAAGAGAACCTGTGGGTTGTCTTTTGAACAAGTTGAGCAAGCACAGTTATCTTCGCCATATTAAACTTTGAGTGTTTCATCTTCATAAAGCAACTTGCACAAGCCATTTCCCCTTACCATATTGGAGGGTCGAATCTCCAAGTCATATTCTTAAGTCTATGCAATCTAATTTCCTCTTTTATCTCCAGGATCCTGATGTGTCAAGATGGACTTGATTGCACTGCTGGGGACCATCACCATGGTATGGGAATTGAGGATGTAAAACCTAAAGTTTTTTACAGCCTTGACCATTGCATAGGCATGCTTCTCAAATTGGTTATATTTTAGCTCATGATTTTTCAAAGGACAACTCATGAAAGCAATAGGTGCTTCCACGTCTTCATCATTTTTCTGAACGAGAACGAAAAAGAGTGTATGCTCAGATGCATAACAATACATGATGAATTCTTTGTTAAAATATGGAGATACAAGATTCAGAGCCTTGGCAATGGATTTCTTGATTTCTTCAAATGCTGCCTTCACTTCATTGTTTCATTTGAAGTTTTCTTGTGGTTTCATCATGGAAGTGATGTGCTTTGTTAACTCAGCAAACTCAAGCACAAAACGACAAAGAAAGTTCACCTTTTTGAAGAATGAATGAACTCTGTTCTTGCTTGTGGGCAGGGATAATGCTTGAATGGATCTAATCCTCTCAGGATTGATGTGTGTTCCATGTTTGTTCACAATGTGCCCCAATAACTTACCTTCTGTGACTCCAAAAATGCACTTTTTTGGATTTAGTGATATGCCATGTTTCCTACACCTTGCAAGTACCTGTTCCAAGTGATAGATATGATTTCCCCTCTTCTTTGAAAATATTGTGAGATCATTAAGATATATGACAATACAATGCTTGATATATTTGAAGGCCAAATCTATCACCCTTTGGAATGTAGCTCCTGCATTGATTAGGATAAAAGGCATTCTGTTGTAGGCAAAAGTGCCCCAAGGTGTTGTAAAGGCTATCTTGGTGCGGTCCTCCTTTGCAACTTTGATTTGATTATATCCTGAGAATACATCAAGTAATGAAAGCATTTCAAATCTAGTGACTTATTGCAGGATATGGTCCATGATAGGAAAAGAATAATTGTCCTTTAGTGATACCTAGTTCAGGTTGCGAAAATCTACATATATCCTTATTTCACCGTTCTTCTTTTGCACTGGCACAATGTTAGCCACCCACATTGAATGGTGGATGTGAAAGATGATCCTTGCATTAAGCATCTTCATTACCTCCTCCTTGATGGTATCAAAAATATTTAGGTTGTACGACCTTTATTTTTTCTTAAAGGGCTTAATGCCCTGCTTCAAAGGAATTGAGTGATGCATTTTTTTGGGCTGGAAGGATTTGAGTTCATCATAAGATTAGGCCAAGATATCTGAGTATTTCTTGAGTAATGCAACAAACCTTCTTTTTTCTTCAGGAGAGAAACATTTTCTAATATTGACCATCCTTGGATTCTCCGGGGTACCAATGTTTTCTTTATCAAAATCAGCTGGACACCGAGAAGATTGCTTTTCTTTCTCTTGAATGAATATGTCATGTTTGTCAAAGAGGTCTTCTAAAGAGACTATGCCTTTGGGAATTTTGTTCCCTTTCAATTTGATTATTCCCTCATCATCAATCCCTTCAATTCCTTATTTCTCTTCATTGGGGATTGCTTCTCGGTGTGGCTTTTCACCTCCTTTGAAGAAGAGATTATTAAAATTATCTCTTTGCTCTAAAAAGGCTAGAATTTGGTTATCATCATTGAAGACTTGCCAATTATTTGCATTATTTGGTACACTAGGCTTGAATACCATTTTAATGGTCACTTTCTCTTTACCAAAAGAAGGATGAGGTGTCACTAGGGAAGCTGACACTGCAAGATAATTAGCCTTTTCATTTTGCTCCCTTGGAATAGGTTCAATGGAAAATGCATCAAAAGATTCAATGCAGTCCCACACTCTGTTTCTTTAATGCCAAAGTCTTGGATTCTTCACCTGATATTGTTGGTGGACATGCTTTATTATAACCTCTGCATCACCTTGGCATCTCAGTTTCTTGTTTATTATGTCCTCTGCTGCACTCATGCCTAAGAGTAGTGCTTCATACTCTACAGTGTTTTTTGTATTATCAAATTATAGCTTGTAGGCAAATGGGTACTGTCGACACTCAAATTTTCCTCCGTAATTTCTATTTTATTAATGTATATATTAGGAATAGGATGTTGTTAAGTATAATTAGTAGTAGCGTCCGATAGAAGATAACGGCGCTGCCAGTACGACGCCACCAATAATGTATAGTACGGCAATAGTCAAAGTACAATAGGAATGTTGTAAAAAGTAAATATTTGTCGTAAGTGGTCCGGTAATGTTAAAATATCAAAGTTGGGATAAGTAGAGAAGTAGGGTCTACATGATTAGGAATTAGAAATATTATATTGGTAATAAGGACAAGGAGTGAGGTCATAAATATGTTGTGTATTTTATTTGTAAAAAGTCTAAAAATGTGGAACCCATGTGAAATGATAAGGTTTATCTTATCTCAAAAGATAAGCTTACATGTACAGATAAGAGTTAAGGTATGGAATATGATTCGTCAGAGTGGATTTCTTATCCTATCTTAGAGATAAGATGGATAAGCCTGGAAGTTCTATAAATAAAGAGGCCACCCCACTCATTTAGCATAGAAGGAAGTAGTGAGAAATATTGTATGAAGTGTGTAAAGGAAGCCATCAGTTTAAAGGTGTGTTGAAGAAGCCATTAAGAGGTGTAATTGTAAATTTTCTCCCATAGTCTTGGTGAAAGGCAAGTGAAGTCAATAACACTTGAAGTACCTCATGGGTGAGATTGTAACAATTTCATTATAATTTACTCTGATATTTCAGATTTATTATCATTCCTTCTTATCAAAGTCTATGGTATTTTTGTGGTATGTTTGTTGTTGTGTTTCCAGATTATATCCACCAAACTAAAGGTTGTGCATTAGTAAATAATCATAGCATGAGGAGTTCCTGGTGAAGAATTATCATAGTGCCGGATTGGTGATGACATTTTGGTTCCATTGTCGGGACCATTCCTTGTTGGTGGATTTTCTGGAGAGATATTCCCACTTAGTCAAAAATCAATTGGAGGGTAACCTTATTTTTACTGTGCATAGTAGTTACCATGGTAAAGTCATTTTTGCTGTGAATAGTATTTATCACAGTAAAGTCACTTTTTACCGTGAATAGTATTTACCGCAGTAACTTCACTTTTTACTGTGAATAGTGTTTACCACAGTAAAGTCAGTTTTTACCGCAATAAGTCAAGTTTTACCATAGTTACCGTGGTCATTTCTATTTTACTGTAGAAAGGTGTAAAGTCACTTTCTATTATAGTGATTCCAATTATTTGTGCACATAAGTCTTGTTGATTGTACTTGTGGGTTGGTATTTTACGGTGGTTACTTTTGAAAATGGGGAAGATTCCTGTTTTTTCAGCCCAATCTAATGAAGATGCTTCCTCTTTCATTCAAGAGTTTAAACGATCTTGTATTTGTAATGGTCTTATAAGAAGGGAACAAAGGACTGAATTTTTTCATACCTTTTTGGATGGTTCAGCACTTAGGTGGTTTGAAACACTAGGTGATAATGTGAAAAATTCATGGGATTTATTAACTGAAAGTTTTCTTGAATAATTTGGTGAACAACAGAAATATGCAGATCTCATGATCAAGATCACAAAGCTATCCCAAGGAGAGAAGGAGAAGATAAGGGATTATCATGCTCGTGTTCTAGAGCTAAGGAGGAAGCTCGATGCCCAGATCCGGAAGGAAGGATTAGCGGATGGGTTGATGAACGGCATGGATAATCTCCTATGTAAGCACTTCATTCTTGGGATGAAGCCAAAGATCAGACAACGAGTGAAGTATGACCGCCCATCTACCATTGAACAAGCAAAGGAGATTGCAAGAAGGCAAGAAGAAAGCATGGAAGAGGAGCCCAAAGAAATTGTTGCTAAAGTAGAGCCTACACCAGCACCTTTGGTCCAGAATCCACAACCACTCCCGGTGAGCACAAATATTTCTCCTAGTACATCTACTGAGTATGAAGATCTGCTCAAAAAAATGGGTCAGTTAACTATTAATCTTCTTCAAGGAAAAGAATTTAGTTCTCAGGGAGGAGATAGAGGTCCAAAAAGAAATATTTCTGAAGTTGTATGTTATGGTTGTTATAAAAAGGGTCATTATAAGTATAATTGTCCAGATAGAGCTTCTACATCTGGTAAAGGAGATAATGATAAAGGAAAAATACCTGTGAATTCTTTTGATGTAGTAGATAAGAGTAGAAATAATGAAGTAGATGTGTTTGTAACAAAAAGAAAGAAAGAAAAAGATAATCAAGATGGAAATGATCCTAAGAAGATGAAAGGAGAAACTAGTAAGAAACATAGGAGAAGAAAGTTGGGTGTGCAGGATTTTCTGATTTCACAGGGGCAAGGACCATACTCCATCTTGGAAGATCTGTCCAAAAGGCCTGCAAATATTACATATGGTCAACTCTTGGCTATGTCTTCTGAGAAGAGGCAAGAGTTGCGAAGTGGACTCAATGCTCGATGAAGGAAGGAGGTTGAGGTCCCTGTTTTGGAGGCAGAGGCGGATCCCTATGCTCCACAAGCTGAGGTATTATGTAATGGTATTTTAATTCATGATGTCTTAGTTGATGGAGGTGCTGCAGTTAATGTAATGACCGAGTCTGTAATGAATATGTTGGGTTTAAAAATTGATTCGCCCTTCAACACTTATGTTAAGGTCATTAAATAAAGGAAAAACTAAACTAGGTGTAGTTTCAAATGTGGCAATATCTGTTATGGGTGTTGTATGTGTGGTAGAATTTCAGGTGATGAAAAATGATACTGTTGCGTACCCAATGTTGCTGGGAAGACCATGGCTAAGGAGAGTTCATGCAAGAAACTACTGGAATGAAGGTTTCATGACACTTGGACGTGGTAGAGAGAGGGTGAAGATAAACGTGATCCCTTGACATCATAAGGCAGAACCTGTGGATTCAAGTGATGAAACTGATGATTGGACATCCTCTGATTACTCTAGTACCAGTGAAGTGGACACTGAAGATGAAGAAAGTGAGGTTGATGTTTCAGTCATGGATATCCTTCCAGTCACACCAACTCATGACCCCATAAAATTATCTGAAGAAGAAGTTGATGATCGTCTCCAACAAATAAAGATTGGTGATGCTATGATGGAGAGTGAGAAGGAATCCTACCTCTAGCTCTTTCAAAGGTACATACACATATTCACTTTTGATTACAAGGAACTCTATCAAGTAAGTTGGGTAGAACATTCTATTGAGCTGGTAGATGGTGCTAAGCCCATAAAGTAAATGCCATATAGAATGAATCCTAATTTTTCCAAGACTGTAAAAGAAGAAATAGATAAGTTGCTTGATGCAGGATTCATATTTGCTGTGGAGAATTCAGAATGGGTTTCTCCCATTGTGATCTCAATAAAAAAGAATGGGAAGCTACGCATTTGTGTTGATTACAGGAAGCTCAATAAGGCAACAAAGAAGGATCATTACCCTCTTCCATTTTCATATCAAATCTTGGACGAAGTAGCTGGCCAGGAGTGCTATAGTTTTGCTGATGGATATAGCGGCTACAACCAAGTTCGTATAGTAGAGAAAGATCAGCTGAAGACCACGTTCACCACTCCTTGGGGAACGTTTTCTTATAGAGTTATGCCTTTTGGGTTGTGTAATGCTTCGGCAACATTCCAGCATTTGATGAATAGGGTGTTCGAACCCTACATTGGGACCTTCATCAGAGTATTTCTGGATGATTTTTGTATCTATGGGAGTAAGTTGGACCACCTGCACCAAATGGAGACATCATTTCAAAGGTTAGATGAAGCACAAGCCTCACTAAACCCTACAAAGTGTGTCTTTGGATGTTCTAAAGGCGTTTTGTTAGGGCATGTTGTATCCAGAGATGGTATTGGTACTGATCCTGATAAAGTTTCAAAAATCAAAGAGTTACCATTTCCTATGAATAGAAGTATGTTGAGATCATTTTTAGGCCATGTGGGGTACTATAGAAGGTTCATTAAGAATTTCTCAAAGATTGCACAGCCACTAACCCAGTTCTTGAAGAAGGATGTTACTTATGAACCTGGAAATAAGGCGCATGAAGCTTTTGGACAACTGAAGGAAGCCCTGGTGTCTTCACCTGTTTTAAAGAATCCAGATTGGAGCAAGCCATTCATTGTGTACACTGATGCCTCAGATGCAGCACTAGGAAGTACTTTGAGCCAAAAGGATGAAAATGGGAATGAACATCCAATTTACTTTGGGAGCAGACAAATGAGCAGTGCTGAGGTAAATTATACTGTAACTGAAAAAGAGGCTCTAGCTATCATTTTTGCTGTAAAGAAGTTTAGGAATTACTTGCTAGGGAAAAAATTTCTAGTTGTAATAGATCATCAGGCTCTAAAATATATTATAAATAAGCCTAACCCATCAGGGAGGATAGCAAGATGGATAATTTTGCTACAAGAATTTGAATTTGATATTATAGATAGGCCAGGAAAGAAGCATGTCAATGCAGATGCACTCTCTTGAGCCTATGATGGTTTAGGATCATCTTGTGATGATGATGATTTCCCTGATGCAGCATTGTTATCCTTTGACATAATCCCTAGTGAATACATAGATATTTGGAATTATGTGAATGAATTCAAGTTTCCTGATGTGCCAATGCAAAGACTAAGAGAAAGATTACTCAAGCCAGTCGTCCATATTCTATTCTGCATGGAGTATTATTTCGAATAGGACCTGATGGACAGTACAAGAGGGCAGTTGGACGTGATCAAGGGAAGGAACTGCTAGAAGAATTCTATAATGGTACATGTGGAAGACACTTCTCTGGACAACTTACAACAAGAAGGATCTTGGATGCAGGTTATCACTGGCCCACTCTTTTTAAAGATTGTTATAATTATTGTAAGACATGTGATATTTGTCAAACACATGGTAACCGTAAGACTTCATCAGCTCCATTATGTCCTATTCTTCCACTTGGTCCCTTTGAAAAGTGGGGAATAGACATTGTAGGTCCACTTCCAACTACCTCATGCCAAAATAAGTATATTGTAATTGCCACATATTATTTAACCAAGTGGGTTAAAGCTAGGCCATTGAAAACAACTTCCATGGATGAAGTGGCAAGGTTCATATATGAACGCATTGTCACCAGATTTGGTTGTCCATTAGAAATTGTAATAGATCAAGGAAGCCACTTCATTAATGAGGTGGTAGAAGCCCTAGTCAATAAGTTTTCTATTAAGCACAGGAAGGCAACAACATACAAGCCACGCACAAATGGACAGGTGGAACGAACAAATTTTTTGTTGTGTCAAATTCTAGCAAAAGATGCAGCCTTGCAGGTATATATGTAGACACCAAATTTGTGTCTTACGACCCCTTTGTGACCCGCATCTCATCTTGCAATCTAACCTCATCACCTAAACCTTACACAATTATTTGTTAATTACCTTGTAATTGATAAATCCACATCACCTTACCTGCCACCTCATTTTGCCACCTCATCATGACCTAGCCTAACCCTAAACTAACCTAATTAAGACCTATAACTTGGTCCACATCTACACCCATGACTAAGGACCCCTTTCTTGCACCGAAAACCGACCTTCTAGTCACTTGACCAAGCCCGCAACTGATCTCTCGGGAGAAAAGCAGGGAAGGTGGGCTATTTTACTAAAAATAGCCTACTTTTTCCTCACCGATGCCAGTTCCTACTCGACCTCCGTCGGTTACGTAACCGCCATCGGTTCCCTGTAAATGGGCTCCCCGAACCAAAATCAAAGGTCGAAGGATTTTTGAATCAACAGAGATCATTTGGGAGTGATCAACAGAGTCCAGATCTTCACTTGACCGAGCAGAGACGAGTGGAGAAACCATAAGAGTTTGCAGCAAAGGAGATCAACTTGCATCTTCGTTAAAAACCAGTAAGTCACATCTTGCATGTCCTCTGTTATAACATTTCTTATGCTTTTTGAATCACAGTCCTCATAAATCCATTCCTGAATCCACTACCCAGCGTGCCATTGCATCTAACTATCATTCTTTTACCTCTCATCACCTCATTTCCTAATATCACCCATAAAACCAGCCTTACAAACAACATAGCTACCCTACAGCACAACCACCCCACAAAACAACCAACCTACAGATCCTAAACCCTACCGACATCGGTTACCAGTAACCGGTATCGGTTATCCTGACTATAACCAGAAACCAGCCTTTCCCTACCCATTTCAACAAAATAATTTAATTGATATTTTACAGTCTTTTGTGTTGATTCATATCGACAGGGGAACTGACCACCTTCGAAAGGAAGTTTTATATTTCCTGGGCCCAAGGCAGTTCCCTCATTTATTGTTTAATCAAAATCTTGTGGTCTTGTGTTCTTATTTGCAGGTAGTCCTTCCAAGACAAAAAGGAGTTCTTCATAGTCAACCTGATCTTCCTCTACGGTACACGCACACCATCTCGACATTCCACAGGTATTCCTCCTAGCCCTAACCTTATCTGTTTCTAAAAGGAATGAAAGGATAGAAGCAACTCTATTCCCAGAAGCTGAAACATTCCGAGTGAAACATTTTGGCACGCTCGGTGGGACCCATTTTGGGTTTCTTTCTTTCTTGCTTGCTTTCATATAGGGAGTATACTTGCTGTTTTCTTCTTCTAAAAAGATATTCACAAGGTATTTGTATTATTTTGGTAAAAGAACTTGCTTTGCTTTTACATCTTGCATTAGTGAAAGTCATCTCTTTTGCTTCATCGAATATCATTTTCGATTTGGGTTTAAAACACGTGCATTGCATTACTGCTTGCTGTTTTCAATTCTAGTGAACATAGATTAAGTAACAGGTCGTACACGTGGGGGTGATATCCACGGTATTGACAAGAAATTAATCTTACTTTCACTGCACAACACATACCGAATCACTTCACAATTAACACAACAGCTCAAACATCCCCCCTTTTTCCGCGGTATTCCTCCGCCCGATTGAGGTAACCTTATAAGCCAAAACAAACTTGACATTTCCCCTAAGTATTTTGTTTAGGATTCTGACATCATTCCGCGTCTAAAGGCATAAGCCCACAATAATTAAAATTAACCCTAGGGTTAGTCTCTGGATTTGCGTGTGCATCTTGCTTGTTTTCAGTTCTGTTTTCTCTGTCATACCCTGTCTTCTGTGATCAATAATTTGACAAATATACTAAACATTGTTAAAAATCAAATTAGCAGCCTTTTATATCTTGTTATCCTAGACTTCTTACACCGACATCGGTTACCTGACCGACGTCGGCTATAGTATAACCGACATCGGTTACTAGACCGATATCGGTTACTGTCTTTTCCAATTCCTGACAAACCAACAACCTACCAATTTCATCATTCTGAGGTTGTTTCTGTTCTTGATAGATTGAAACCTTACTGTGTACTCTTGTCCATGGTTGTTATCACTCGGAAGCAAGCCGCCGCCATGGTTTCACATGCTTGCTTTGTGCCTTTGCCTGAATCACCCCCTTCACATTCTGTGGGGAATCCTACGGACACCAGTGAGATCCCCAAAATTCCTGTAGGAGATAAGGAATTTGCCAAGTTTCTGGATGCTAATCCTAGCGCTGTACAATACTATTTGTCTCATGCCCCTGACCGTACGCCTGATGGTCAGCTCCTTGTTGGCATGCCTATTAGTATAGCTGCTCATTTAGCTCCCACTCCGCCTGATAACACCGCCTTGCTTCCTGCACCTTTAGCCCCGTCTCCCAATCCAATGGCTTCAGAGGTTCATATGAAACAGATTGGCTTTCCTTTGGCTAATCTTGAACCCCACATATCATTACCACCGACTACCCCTACCTCATCTCTCTTGCAGACTGCTCCGTTCCTGACTTGCTCTTTGCCACCTATCCACACGAGCTTTCCTTCTCAAGCTCCGCCTACCTTTTCATTCCCATACACGTATCCAGTAACCTCAACATCTTATATGGGACATCCCTATTCGGTCGCCTCAACATATTCATCCTCCATACCTTATCAACACTTAACCCCACCATTGTCCAGCGGAGGCCCTTGGCCCAATTTGCCTCCGTTTACCACAACCGCACCATCATCTCATCCAACCATGGATTTCATCAAACAAATGATGGACAAAATGCAAAATCTAGAGGCTTCTGTTTCAAGAAGTCGTAGTGCCTTGACATACGAGCAAGTTTGTCGGGAGCCTATTCACCCTTCTGTCCCCCTTCACTCATATCCTCCTCAATGGGAATTGCCGAAATTTACTCGTTTTAATAGTAAAGAAGATCCTCAACAACACTTGCGATCATTTAGACATGCTTGTTATTTGATTGCCCATGATGATGCCTTGTTACTCCGCACATTTCCCATGTCCTTATCAGGACCCGCCTTGGAGTGGTACAGTGCTTTAGCCCAGCACTCAATCTTCTCTTTTAACCAACTAGCCCAATCTTTCTTGGATCATTTCTCCATTAACATTGCCAAGAAAGTATCTATCACCGACCTTTATGCCATCGACAATTCGAAGACGAATCTATCGCAGATTTCGTTGGACGATGGCGTGGCCTTATCAACCAACTTACATATGCCTTGCCTCAGGCTGAACTTATCGAAATTTTTACGCGGGCATGTGCTAAGCACATTTCTCCTACTCTTCAAATTCAAACTTTCCACACATTTGATGAAGCCTTTACCATGGCTCGGAAATTAGAAATTCGAGCCTTAGAAGAAGAGAAATTGCGGTTGCGCAACAAAAACCCCAATTTCCGAACTCCGGACTCTACTAATAAACCAAACACCACCACTCCTCACACGTCCACTTCTTCTAAATCAAAAGGAGCTGTCCATGCGGTGATGGTTAAATCTCAAGCACCATCTAATACTCCACCAAAAACTACCTATAAGTACAAAGCCGAGCCCATTAATTACACTCCCTTGGGAGAAACTTATGGTGTCATCTTGGAAAAATTGCTCAAAGCCGGAGCTATCACCTTGCCTCCTGTTAAACCTCACTCCGGGTTTGACTCCACCCGCGCTATACCTTCCTGGTACAAAGAAAATGACTTCTGTAACTTTCACCGTGTAAAAGGACATAGTCATGAAAACTGCAAGATGTTGAAAAACATAGTGCAGGAAATGGTTGACGCAGGCGATATAACCCTCGATAATCCTAATGCCCCTGCCAACCGAAATTTGAAAATCTTCAACAAACCATTCCCGAATCACTCTTCCAACAGTAACACAAACCAGGATATCTTAGCCGAGGAAAGTGTTCATGAGATCCATGCAGTCTTCGATACCCAGCCAAAAGCCTCTATCGAGAAAATTTTGAATCAAGCCTCTTCACTAACACAGGAGCCCGAACCTCCTTTACCACCATCAAGCCAAAGCGAAATCATTCCTTTACCCATAAAGGAGTTAACTGCCCAGACTTCTCTTCCCATCAATGAGTCTTCTTATACCACATCCCTACAAGACTGCGAACAGATGTTATCTAATCTATCTATTTCCCAAACTTCTCCTTCTACCGCTCTTGCTGCACAAGAGGAAGGTACGCCACTCCTTTTGACATCCTTAGACGAGAAATCTCTTGCACCGACATCACCAAATTCTTTAACCATGACAGATCCTCTCGAACATGCCCTCTTACCTATTAGTTCTTCATCGCCTAAATCTTTTCAAAGACCAGTCGACCTCTTAACATCTATTGATACAGTGCCTCATCTACCCCCTGTATCATACCCACAGTGGATTGGAATCACAACCCACCTTTCTTCCGTACAAAATTTACAATTCACACCTGAAGACTGTCATTCTCCAGAGGATAGACGAATCCTGTGGGAACGTTTGAGTACCCCCTATTCTACTCAAATGCAGATGACCGATCCAGACACCTCTACCATATACCCTAAGTGTTTACAGAAACTCAAAATGCCTATGTCCTCATTCTCGTCCCCCGTATCTATACCAAGTATCCCATCCACCTCTATTAACCCAACTAAATCTTCCCCTACACTTGGGACCTCACCAATACCCAGTCTCACACACCCGCCTAAGCGACTAGATTTATCCAAAAATAAAGCCGCCCCCCCCCACCTAGGAGACAAACTCAACCAGTGCCTCTATCACAATCAAAACCATCATCGTCACACCTACCTTCCATATTGGGACCTCATCCTTCCACCTTGCATCAATATATCATACCTCCTGTGTTTTCTTCAAAACGACCTACGCCTTCTGCACCTATACAGAGATCTAAAGGTATATCAACATTATCACCCCACGTATCCTGTCCACCCATCAACCCTAAACAAACTCCATCATCAAAGGATTTATTTTCTGTCACTCCCCTTTCTCCGTGGTTGTTTTCCGCTACCACGTCATCTGTAGCCTCATCATCTAACCAGCCGAACGTAGCTCCTGCACCAAAGAAACCACGTTTAGTGAAAACCACGTGTCAACACCCCTTGGCTAAACCACCACCCGTACGAACCAACCATACCCAAACATTACCGAAACCCGCACAACCAATACCCTCATCCTCCTCCGATTTTGACCCACTCAAAGGATCTTACGCCAAAATCCTTGCTATGTTGGTGGAGAATGCGACCATTTCTCTACCCCCACTTAGACCTTATGACCCGTCTAAACCTCGGCCTATAGGTTATGATGAGTCTAAAATCTGCGCTTATCACTGCACACCAGGACATGATGTGGAGGGATGCAAAGCTTTAAAAACCATCCTTCGTCAGTCACCTCTCCTAGATAGAAAGGTTAAGAAAGACAACTTACGAAGGGAGAGACCTTTAGCTTCCATTCCCTCTCCTGTACCATCTGTCCCCGCCTCACCAAGATCTATCATTATTACAACCCCACCTCTTGAAAACCATGATTTATCCCAACCATCTTCCTCATCTCAGGTTTACGAGATTAATATGATTAGTGTTGCTACTCGAGCGCAGAAAAACAATGAGAAAACGAAAGAAAGCACACCTGCGTCCTCTCTTTCTCCGTCCAGCATCCCGATTGCACCACCACCCAAAGTGGTTATTCGTGGACCCGCTTACCCCGTCTCTAATGGAGCTGCCCATCGAGCCATGATCAAACAGCTTCACCAATCACCCGTAAAAATGACACTATATGATCTCATTCAGACTTCTGAATCTCATCGACAAGCTCTCATTGAAATTCTTCAAGGGATCGAGGTCTTACCTAATGAAACCCTACCCGTTGCCTCCATTCTAACACCCAATCACGTTGCCTCTCTCACCAAACAACCCACTGCCCCAACCACTTCTGTCTCTGTACCACAAGCTGCTGCAGTCAGTTTCTCTGAAGATGAAATTGTTGACTTTGGTACAGAAGACCCTGACCCTACCCTTTTCATCTCCGCTTACGTCCGGGACATTCGGGTACGTCGTGTTATGATTGATGGGGGTGCTAGCCTAAACATCATCTCTTCAAAAGCCTTCCAACAAATGAATATCCCTTCTAGCTACATGTGTGCCAACCCCATCATGTTGCGGTCATTTAATGACGCTATTACCTCTACCTTAGGCACCGTGATCCTCAACATTCGGGTAGGACCACGTACTTTACCCGAACTCTTCTATGTCCTTGAGGGAGAGTTCCAATATAATATATTGCTGGGTCGTCCTTGGATCCGGGCTATGGGATGCGTTCCCTCAACATTACATAGATGCATAAAATTTGAGTACGAGGGGAAGTCCTACACCGTAAAAGCTGATCCTCCCCCCTTTAAAACCTGCAATATGTTATACCGTCCAAACGATGTGCTTGTACCAATCAAGACACCCGTTCATTCAACCCAACCATCCTCTTCAACTGTGCCTCAATCATCCACCTCAACCGCACCTACGCCTTCAACTGATGAAACCACCGTTGCAAAAACCACTTCCCTTCCCGCAGCTAACATCCCAACCGCTGACCCCTTAGTAGATGTTTTTCAACGCCTTACGCTGGGGGAGTATCGCCTATATAACGTTAGTTCTTTCCATACCCCACAGGAGTACGGACAGGTACATGCCCATCCTACCTATGACCGTCGTGTGGGGGAAGTAATCCCCTACGGACCACCTCACTGCCGCACTAACCTAACGTATGGGGGTGTCGACGCATCTTCCGTTGCCCCTGAGCCTCCTCTTGGTGTGGTTCCTTTCCAATCCGATTTTCAATACCTTACCAATCATCGTTTTGCCCTCACCTTCTTGACTCGCTGTGCTTGGAAAGGCTTTGGTTTCGGTCTTTATGAACAAGGCCGACACACGATTATTCCCATTACTACACGCAAGCACAATGATCGTAGTGGTCTCGGATTTCCGGGAACACTTATATCGACGGAACCTCGTGTCAGTTGTCTTCTAGAAGATGATGACGTTACCCCTACCGAACCGTCATCACCCATTTTGCCTTCGTCACCCACAGAGTCGATAGATCCTGAATCTATCCCTCCTAACTTTTTTTTTTCTTCATAAATGCTATCTTCCTAGGTCCTCTCATTTATCAACGTGATAATGAGGACCCCTCTTCTATTCCCCTTCTATATCCAGACATGATTGAAGAGGACTCACCTTCAATTAACGTTGTTGAGTGCCAGGATGATGACTCCATCCTCACTTACCTTGGCGCGGATGACTCTTATATTCAACGCGCCTTACCATCTGAAACCCAAACCATGCTGAATGAATCTACTATAGAAATCAACATCCACACGGAGGAGGATCCTCACATTGTGAAGATCAGACAATCCCTTAACGCATCAGAACAAGTCTCCTTTACTACCTTTCTCCGTGCTCGCAACCAAGCTTTCGCTTGGTCCTACGCTGACATGCCAGGAATTGATCCTGACATTGCTGTCCATAACATTACACTAAAACCCGATTCCAAGCCAATTAAACAGAAATTGAGAAAAATGCATCCACGCATTGCCCTCTTGGTCAAAGAGGAGCTTCAACGACTCCTTTCTGTTTCCTTCATCTGCCTATTGACTATCCTCAATGGATTTCTAACATCGTACCTATCACTAAAGCGACGGGGGGACTTCGGATATGCACGGATTTCCAGGATCTTAACCTCGCTTGCCCTAAGGATGACTTCCCCCTACCTAGTATTGACCAACTTGTTGATCTCACTGCAGGCCATGAGATGCTCTCTCTCATGGATGGCTTTTCAGGATACAACCAAATTTTGGTTGCCCCTGCCGATCAACACAAAACTGCCTTCATAACTCCTTGGGGAACCTTCTGTTATCGTGTAATGCCATTTGGCCTTAAGAATGCTGGTGCAACCTATCAGCGGGCTATGACCTATATTTTTCATGACATTATGCACACTATCCTTGAAGATTACGTCGATGATCTTCTTGGCAAATCTAAACATCGCAGTGAACATCTTGATGTTTTAACCATTATTTTTGATCGCCTGTTACAATATTCTGTCCGTCTGCAACCAAAGAAATGTGTCTTTGGTGTCCTTTCAGGAAAACTTCTTGGCTTTATCGTCTCTTTGCGTGGCATTGAGGTCGACCCATCTAAAGTCAAGGCTATCTTAGAAATGCCCCCACCTACCAATCTCAAACAATTGCGTAGTTTACAAGGTAAGCTCCAATCTATCCGACGTTTCATCTCCCAACTCTCGGATCGATGTCAACCTTTCCATCACCTTCTTAAAAAGGACATTGATTTTCAATGGAGCGAAGAGTGCCACCAAGCCTTTGAAGCTCTCAAAACTTATCTCTTGCAGCCACCCGTGCTTATCCCACCTCAAGACGACCGCCCTTTCTACCTTTACCTTTCCGCCACTGACCACGCTGTAGGGGCCATGCTTGCACATCGTGACTCCGAGAATCGAGAACAAGCCGTTTATTATATAAGTCGTACTTTGGTGGACTATGAGACTAGGTATACACATGTAGAAAAGTTGTGCCTAGCCCTATCATTCGTGGCTACCAAACTCCGACACTACCTTCTGAATCACAAAACTTTCGTCATCACCAACACGGACCCCATCCATTACATGTATGCCAAACCTCATCTAAACCAATGCATCGCCAGATGGCTCATGCTCCTCGCCGACCTCGACCTTGAGTTTGTCCACCAGAAATCAATCAAAGGACAAACTCTTGCAGACCAACTTGCGGAGGCCCCTTTTCCTGGGGAACAATTTACCAATTTTACATTCCCAGACGAACTCATCGCTACTCTTTCCCTCAAGGAGGAGTCGTATCCAATGACCCTCTTCTTCGATGGATCCAAATGCCACCGTGGTGGAGGAGCCGGTGTTGTTCTCATTCCTCTCGACACTGAGCCCATGCCTCTTTCATTCCGACTCGATTTCCCTTGCACTAATAATACAGCGGAATACGAAGCCCTTGTTCTGGGTCTCCAGGTGGCGCTGCACTTAGGTATCAAATCTATCAATATTTTTGGCGACTCTCAATTGGTAGTCAATCAAGTTATGGGCATCTACCAATGCAAAAATGAGGAACTTCAAAAGTACAAACACTACGTGGACTCACTTCTAGCCTTATTTACTCACTATTCTATCCAAACCATTCCCCGCTCCACTAACAAATTTGTGGATACTATGGCTTGCTTAGCCTCGCAAATTCCAGCTTCATCAACTGACTCTGACATTTTCGTCTTGGTCCAACAACTCTTTGCCCCATCTTATTCAGCCCCGGTTGTTTGTATGATAAATACTGTGTCTGCTAACTCGCAGGATACTTGGTATCACCAATTCCACGACTACCTTACAACCTCTGTTCTCCCTTCTGACCTTACTAGTACTAGTAAACGCGCTTTTCTTAACCGCGTTTCTCGTTATGTAGTTATGGGGGGACTCCTTTATAAACGTGGCTTTGATGGCATCCTCCTTTGATGTCTCACCGGCGCGGAGGTCACCCATACCATCCAACAGGTCCATGATGGTATCTGTGGCGGACATTTTAGCGGCCTTGCCGTGGCCAAGCGAATCCTTCGCCTAGGTTATTATTGGCCTACTCTCAATAACGACTGCTACGAATATGTTAAGCGTTGTGTTATGTGTCAACAACATGCCAACCTTCAACATACTCCTAGCCACCCGCTACAGGTCGCCCGAGATCTTTGGCCTTTCTCACAATGGGGTTTAGACCTTATTGGTGAGATTCACCCGTCCTCTTCACAACGTCACCGATGGATTATCACAGCAACCGAATATTACACAAAATGGGTGGAGGCTATCCCACTCATTTCGACTAAAAAAGATAAAATTGTAGAGTTCATTAACCACCACATTATCTGTCGTTTTGGTGTTCCTCATCGCCTGATTACAGATAATGGCAAATCTTTCAAAAATAAGTTGTTGCAAGACCTTTGTGACAACTTTGGTATCAAACTTAGCTTCTCATCACCCTACTATCCACAAGCAAATGGACAAGCCAAATCCTCTAATAAAACCCTAACCAAAATCCTCATGAAAGTTTTCAATGAGTCCGGAAGAAATTGGCACGATCACATCCCCTTTTGCCCTTTGGGCTTATCGTACTAGCATTCGTACCTCCACTAATGCCACACCTTTTTCTTTGGTATATGGTACCGAGGTTGTCTTGCCTCTCGAAATACAAATACCCTCCCTCAGGATATCTCTTCAGGATATTCTCACCAACGATGATTTCCGCCAAGAGCGGTTAGCCCAATTGGAGCTTCTTGACGAACATCGTATTACAGCTCTCGATCACCTTCAAATCTATCAAAAACGCCTCAAGCGTGCTTATGATAAGCGACTTCATGAGCGTACCTTTAAGGTTGGTGATCTTGTCCTCAAAGAGAATCAACATGTAACCAAACTAGAAAAGAGAAAACGTGGAAAATTTGCTCCCAATTGGATCGGGCCTTATATAATCACTCACACTTATGGATCAGGCACTTATCGTTTAGCTTCGCTTAATGGTAAACCTGAGCTTGAGCCCCTTAATGCCTTGCATCTTCGACCATTCTACTATTGAATTTAGTGTTATATCACTTCTTATCTACCTACTTCTCGTCCCTTGAGCTCATTTACCGCTACATACACTTTGTTTTCTACATCTCAAAATAAAATCAAGCTCACTTCTCACCTCCCCTTAACGATGCCTTCCCCTTTTTTTAGTCTAGTCCATGAGTTCAAAGTATTAAAATAAGCCGTATTCTTATGGGATTTTCTTGAGTCAAACTTCCTACCAAACTAGATGCTTCACGCCAAAAGAACATCTAGTCATCTAAATTAAATATAGACTACTCCCTCGAAGGACAGCTATATGCCAAACTATTGCTGCTATTATATATAGACTGCTCCCCCGAAGGACAACTATGCACTAAAATTTCATCTGCTGCTATAAATAGACTACTCCCTCGAAGGACAGCTATACACAATCAGCCTTTATCAGAAGCTTCTCGCATTGATTAGCTTCGTGAAGACCTCAAGAATAATACAATCAATATCCCTTGTAGACTTCCCGCATCGATCAGTCTATATTCAATAAAATAAAAGCCTCATTCAAAAGAACTTTTGAGTCATGGACTTGTCTATTTAGGGTAGGTTCTCTTTCGTTAGAACACTCACTTTGTAATAAGTTCTCCGTACCTCAACTATACCATTCACCTCACCTCACCATTTGTTTCAACTCAAGGGACATGACGTACACCTGATATGTTGTGATCATACAACTCTTTTCACCTATTGACTTCTCGTCTATGCACCGGTACCTAGGGCTTCAAGTTCATTCTATGTTGTGTGGTTTGTTTTGCTCTGTTCACCTGCGGAGCACTCTTTCCTCTTTGCCTTGCATCTAGGATTGTGTGTTGATCTTAATCAGGACATGATTCCCTACCACTTGGGTAGGCTAACTTTCGCTTCCCTTATACCTTTTACAACATCACCAATTCATTACCAACACCATCAACCTTACCTTACCAATATTACTATCAATACTTTTACCAACCAACCAATCGCCTAACCATACCTAAATTGCCTGAATTCACCTCTCCCTGGTCCTAAGGGAGAACTACATCGGTCTGAGGCCCCTCCTTGCTTTGTGCAATGGGCTATGTAGGCAGCACTTCGGAGACATGGGGTCTCCCAAGGTTAGCTCGACCATCCCCTACCATAACCTATCATGTGTAGTAAATATAAACATTTTTTGTGTATTTCTATTTCATCACATTCCTCTTTATCCTTTTTTCAAAACACCGAAAATCAAAACACAAACATTCTTATTATTATCGTAACTCAAATCAACATACATATTCAGCTTTATTTAGATGTTAAACACATACATCTTCTCTATCATCGACACGCAGGTCGGCATCCTTATTTATTCTTATACCTTGCTAACATTTACTTAGACCCTCACGCCTCATCCTGAACTAGGGGATGATCGTGATCGACGACGCCGCTCACCAGGCCTCTCTGTCCTCAACGGTACCATGGCTATTGGTACCCACACGCCCACTGATTTGCTAATCTCTCCTGTAACATATGAATACACTCCCTTGCATGGAGGAATCCAGCATCTAGTCCCTGTGCTCGTGACTCCGCAACCCTAACCATCCGGCCCGACCCAAGGCCTCACCCTACCCATTTGGCCCGACCCAAGGCATCACCCTACCCATCCGGCCTGACCCAAGGCCTCACCCTACCCATCCGGCCCGCCCAAAGCCACACCCCAACCATTTGGCCCGACCCAAGGCCGTACCACTTCCATACCTTACCCAACATCACCAAAATACACTCTTATCCACCCATCCTGTAGTTTTTTGTCCAATCGAGCTCACCTGTTCGTGTTTTAGCATAATTAGGGTCCTTGACTTGATTTGTCGACCAACTTTGCCCAGACCTAGACCGTGACGTTTATCTCAACCAAACCAGCCATTTGGTACTGCCGAACATGCCTAAACGTTCCTGTACCTTACCTGTTATATACCCTGGAGCTACTTCCTATGCCTTGGATACCAGGATTATATCACCCTTGTTTGGATAAACTATCGACCTTTTCCTATGCATTGCTGGTTTGCTCGTCAAACCATGTACCCTAGTCGTACTATTACATTTCAACATGCGTCTGCTTCCTTGGACCTACCCCACCACCTTACCATCCCCTCTACACCATTTACCCTTTATCAACCCTATCCCTGATTTCCCGTTCACTCAATCTGTGATAGATTTGAGGGGGATTACCTATACCCTTAACAGGGGAAACCACTTCATATTATTGTCCGTGCAGCTTTACAAAACAAGCTACACGACAATAAGGGGCTAATGTAGACACCAAATTTGTGTCTTATGACCCCTTTGTGACCCACATCTCATCTTGCAATCTAACCTCATCACCTAAACCTTACACAATTATTTGTTAATTACCTTGTAATTGATAAATCCACATCACCTTACCTGCCACCTCATTTTGCCACCTCATCATGACCTAGCCCTAACCCTAAACTAACCTAATTAAGACCTATAACTTGGTCCACATCTACACCCATGACTAAGGACCCCTTTCTCGCACCCAAAACCGACCTTCTAGTCACTTGACCAAGCCCGCAACTGATCTCTCGGGAGAAAAGCAAGGAAGGTGGGCTATTTTACTAAAAATAGCCTACTTTTTCCTCACCGATGCTGGTTCCTACTCGACCGCCGTCGGTTACGTAACCACCATCGGTTCCCTGTAAATGGGCTCCCTGAACCAAAATCAAAGGTGGAAGGATCTTTGAATGAACAGAGATCATTTGGGAGTGATCAAGAGAGTCCAGATCTTCACTTGACCAAGCAGAGACGAGTGGAGAAACCATAAGAGTTTGCAGCAAAGGAGATCAACTTGCATCTTCATCAAAAACCAGTAAGTCACATCTTGCATGTCCTCTGTTATAACATTTCTTATGCTTTTTGAATCACAGTCCTCATAAATCCATTCCTGAATCCACTACCCAGCGTGCCATTGCATCTAACTATCATTCTTTTACCTCTCATCACCTCATTTCCTAATATCACCCATAAAACCAGCCTTACAAACAACATAGCTACCCTACAGCACAACCACCCCACAAAACAACCAACCTACAGATCCTAAGCCCTACCGACATCGGTTACCAGTGACTGGTATCGGTTATCCTAACTACAACCAGAAACCAGCCTTTCCCTACCCGTTTCAACAAAATAATTTAATTGATATTTTACAGTCTTTTGTGTTGATTCATATCGACAGGGGAACTGACCACCTTCGAAAGGAAGTTTTATATTTCCTGGGCCCAAGGCAGTTCCCTCATTTATTGTTTAATCAAAATCTTGTGGTCTTGTGTTCTTATTTGCAGGTAGTCCTTCCAAGACAAAAAGGAGTTCTTCATAGTCAACTTGATCTTCCTCTACGGTACACGCACACCATCTCGACATTCCACAGGTATTCCTCCTAGCCCTAACCTTATCTATTTCTAAAAGGAATGAAAGGATAGAAGCAACTCTATTCCCAGAAGCCGAAACATTCCGAGCGAAACATATAAATGGGATAAAATGATTCATGCAGCATTGTGGGCATATAGGGAAACATCAAAGTCAGCAACAGGATACTCCCCATTTCAGTTGGCTTATGGCATTGATCAAGTTCTTCCTATTGAGTTTGATATTCCCACGGTCAGAGTAATGAAAAATGAAAGAATGGATGAAAGTGATTCAGTAAAAGAAAGGTTGGTATATCTTCATTTGCTAGAGGAAATGAGGGAAATAGCTAAGGATACAAACTATAAGAACAAAATGAAGCAAAAGGAATACTTTGATCAAAAGATCTGGTGGTCTCCATTTCATGTGAATGACTTGGTTCTAGTATATGATTCCAGATATAAAAAAAGAAGACAGAGAAAATTTATTCCAAAATGGATGAGGCCCTACAAAGTAGCAGCTGTGCATGAAAATGGTACGTACCGATTGGAGGAATTGGATGGCACTCCCATTACGAAATGGGTCAACCACGACAAGTTGAAGATTTTCCAAGCACCAGAATAGTCTACTCCGAGGATAGAGTAGAAGCTAGGAAGGGGGAAGATGTCGACACTAAAAATTTTCTCCGTAATTTCTATTTCATTAATGTATGTATTAGGAATAGGATGTTGTTAAGTATAATTAGTAGTAGCGTCTGATAGAAGATAACGGCACTGCCAGTACGACGCCGCCAATAATGTATAGTACGGCAATAGTCAAAGTACAATAGGAATGTTGTAAAAAGTAAATATTTGTCGTAAGTGGTCCGGTAATGTTAAAATGTCAAAGTTGGGATAAGTAGAGAAGTAGGGTCTACATGATTAGGAATTAGAAATATTATATTGGTAATAAGGACAATGAGTGAGGTCATAAATATTTTGTGTATTTTATTTGTAAAAAGTCTAAAAATGTGGAACCCATGTGAAATGATAAGGTTTATCTTATCTCAAAAGATAAGCTTACATGTACAGATAAGAGTTAAGGTATGAAATATGATTCGTCAGAGTGGATTTCTTATCCTATCTTAGAGATAAGATGGATAAGCCTGGAAGTTCTATAAATAAAGAGGCCACCCCCCTCATTTAGCATAGAAGGAAGTAGTGAGAAATATTGTATGAAGTGTGTAAAGGAAGCCATCAGTTTAAAGGTGTGTTGAAGAAGCCATTAAGAGGTGTAATTGTAAAGTTTCTCCCATAGTCTTGGTGAAAGGAAAGTGAAGTCAATAACACTTGAAGTACCTCATGGGTGAGGTTGTAACAATTTCATTAGAATTTACTCTGATATTTCAGATTTATCATCATTCCTTCTTATCAAAGTCTATGGTATTTTTGTGGTATGTTTGTTGTTGTGTTTCCAGATTACATCCACCAAACTAAAGGCTGTGCATTAGTAAATAATCATAGCACGAGGAGTTTCCGGTGAAGAATTATCATAGTGCCAGATTGGCGATGACAGTACAACTCATTGGAAGGAGATTACAATACTACACCAGCTCCCGATCCCATATTGGAATGACTACCATAAAATTCCATTTTCCAAATTTGATCTTTCTCTTCCTACATGAGAAGTTTCAAGTTCTCCTCTTTTTTTGATGTGAGGAAGTAGTTTCCTAGCCCACAATCTTGAAAGAGAATGTTTGCTTTTGGATCATCAAAATTTCGTACTGTGAACTTCATCTTTCTTACTGGTAGCAACTTATTCATCTCTCCTTTTGTTGGGATATTTGCAGATGAGCAATCCATTTTTATCTCTCCACCCAGGTCTCTACATAAACTCCTACTTAATAGTATACCAAAGGATGTTGGGATGTCTGCTACCAGTATGGTTAAGAGCACCTTCTTGTCTAGAAAATCAGCTAGTGCTACATATGCATCTTTGATTCTTCCTACCAATGGCACTTTTTTGGATTCCATTGAGTAGCATGAGCCATTTACCTAGGTCAGGGTGAGGCCTAGAGCATTTGTAACTTTCGCTGGCATCACATTGTCTGAGGCTCCGGAATCTATGATACAGTTATTTAGTTGGAAGCCTTTAATGAGGAGTGATAGGTAGAAAGGTTCAACCCTGTTGGTTTTGGAGGCACTGAGGGCTAGCATGTTTTGGGAAGGTGGTGTGGATGGTGTGGGTAGTAAGCCTTTAGAATTAGGAGTCAAGGATATAGGGTTACCACCACGAATTGTATTAATGAACCTATCAAACTGGGAAGGGTGTGTTTTTAGGTATTCTATTTTTGAGAGTTGGACTTTGGTTTTGCTTGCATGTTCCACAAAGTCAAATGGGGTTATGGTGATCAAGGAAGAGGTTCTGAAAATGGAGGAATATTTACATGGTAGAGGCTTTACTACTTTGGGTGTTGAATTCTCCTTTTCGGGTGAGGTAATTGGCTTAGAAGGGGTTGAGGGTGTAGCTTTTGATTGAACCTTAGATGTTTTTGCAGGAACAACATTTAAAGGAGAATTGTTCTTGGAAACTTTTGAGCTGGGATAAGAGTTAGATGACTTACTTGGCATAGTAGCATGATCCCTGATAACCAGTGAGTCTAGTTTTTCTTTGTCTGACTCCATAGAAGGTGGTAATGGTGATCCTCTACTGATGATTTTATTTTATGTGACCTTTGGAGGAGAATCTTCTTTATTCTTCTTATCCTTTACCGCAACCGTTGAGGATGAAGCACCTTTCCTGGATTGTGCACGAGTGAAAACAATACATGAGAAACTTGGAGCTTCTTCATTGTCCTCATCTTCATCATCAACATACTCAATTAGGCCATTGTGCATATCAAATTCCTTGACCTCAAGATAGTTTTCATAGTCTTCCATATTTTATTCTTCAGTTTCATCAATTTTTGCTTCCTCCTCCAACTCTTTGGTGTCACAGATGGCATTGACAGGTGGTGCTTCAAGAGCAAGCCGATGAGGAGGTGGAGCAATCCTTGGACTATCTAGATGGTTTGGTTTCCTTAAAGCATTCCACATTGTGATCTGAGAGAGCTACTTCTTCAAGGCAACCAATTCATTTGTCATTTTTTGGAACATCGGATCTGTGGTGACAGAGTTTGAATTTTGACCCTTTTTCTTTCCATTGGGGCCTTTCGCCTTTCCAGACAAGATTAGATCATCATCGGTTTCTATTATATGGTCTTGATCTTCCCTCAATGTTCTTGGTTGGGTTCTTCTAAGGAAGAAACCTACTTCTGATGGCAAGGCACTAATGAAGAATCTCTTCAAATTATTTTTAGGAGGCACCACATCTTTAGGGATTCTTCTTATCACTCTATTATATCTTGCTACAAAGTCTCTCATTAAATCAAATGTTTCTTTCTTCATTTATACCAATTAGACTAGAAGATCCTAACAATCTTATGTGCTCTTGAACCTGTGTTTGAATGCACTTCTTATATCCTCCCAACATGTGACGGACCTCGGTGGTAGCATGTAGAATCATTTAGAAGCTTTCTCTTGAAGTGACTCCACATATAGTTAGACTGACACATCTTCATCCTCAACACCCAACACACTACAAGCAGTGATAAAGGTTGATATATGATCTTCAGGGAGTTGAGAACCATCCCCTCTTAATTTTGGGAAGTTTTTTCTAGAGACTCTCAGTAGCTCATGAAGTGGTTGAGCAAGAGCCAGTGGACCGGTGTTTCCTCCCCATGGTACATTAGGCCTATGGGCCTCACGATCATGTTCACATTCACGATCATGATCCCCCATTCTATTTTTGTTTCTAGCTTTCAACCTTGCTAAGATTGTGGCTTTTATTGCTACTCTTTCATCTGCCTCGGCTTGAAGTCTCTCAATTTCTTCGAATTGAGCTCGTATTTCTTCATCGGCTCTCACCTCTCTTTCTCTAGATTTTTCTTCAATATTCACATTAGTGAAGTCTACAAGGTTCTCGTTGATGTATGAAAATTTACCATCTAAAGGATTGGCAACACTCAGGTTCCCAACGTGACCGATTGCTTGAAAAATAAGCCTCTGGATTCCGAGTGGCTCTTTTCTCCTTTGAATTTCCTCAAAAATGGGATTAGTCTGTCCTCCTTGTCTCTATTGTCAGATGAATATTCTATCCACCAGCTTAAAAATATATGCTCTTCTTTGCAGTGCTGGAATTTGTCTTTGCCTCTCCAATTCAGCAGCACGTTCTTCTTCAAGGTCTAAAATTCTTGTGGAAACGAAGTAGTGATTGGCACTTTGTCTATTATGCCAGATAGTTTCCCTCAAAGCTGAAGCAACATCTTCTTGGATATGGAAGAGCAATTCGGTTCTTTTAACATGAGGGTTTCCCATAATAGCCATGATTTGAATCCATGTGGCTCATATAGCCATTCAAATTCCAGAAATTTTTCTCTTTTTTGAATTTTGAATTTTCTGACCTTACGGACACATTCAAGTACAGATGTTGCTAAATCTGCCCCATGGTGGCTGCCAAAAAACTGTTGGCAAGGGAATTTTTTAGGTGGACAAATTTGTGAGTTCCTTGCCAATGCTCTAGGAATCTAAGTCTCTCTACTTAACTGGTGCAGCTGTCGTATATGCATGCATGAGAAAATATGGATTTTTGTGGTGGCCTTTCAGCCAGGGATCTAACAGGGTCACTCCACTGACCGTATAACAAAGATATCAATATCTTACTAGGGAAGCCTTTGTCTGAAAGTGGGAAAGGGAGTGAGAAATGAGATAGGGAAACTAATGTTGCAGGTAGGAAATTAGATTCCTGCACACATTAGTTAGAAACTTTAACACGTGCATTTATGAGAAGAAAACAACCCTGCAAATGGTAACAAGACAAGATAAGATTGCGAACTCAAAGTTTCTAAAATATCCTCCTCAAAGAGGGTACAAAATCCTTATTCTTGTATTGATGCTTAAACAAAATTTGTACATAATGTGGGAATGGAAGAAATTTGAGAATGGAGGAAATTAGAAGAAAAATGGCTATTTCCTTTGCTTTCTCTAGGTACAATACACTCTCGAGTCTACAAGATCAATCGCCCTCCATTTACAATGGTGTGAAGAAGCCATTAAATATATTGTAAGAAATAGTTACAAATTCTTTTTTGTTAGCAAGAAACGGTTTATAATTCACGTCTATTCAGATTCTTGATTCGCGAAGAAACACCAATGGCGAGAAAAACCAGACTTTTCATAATGCATTTGTTACACTCGTTTTGTAACTTTGAATTTGAACTGTTCATCTTGTCTTTGAAACTTTAAACTAGATTCGTCCACGTGGGAGAAATTTACTGGAGCGGGCGTGGAGGATGCCTTTTGTATTTTGTGACTTTATAGAGATTTAGCATTTTTACATTTTGGGTTTACTCACCCACTTTTGATATGGTCTTGACACGTGGCCTTACTTGAGTGGAGACAGAGTCATAGGTCACTTTTATAATTTTACCTTTTTTCAATGCGGGCTCAAAAACACAAATTGCTTTGCCAGACCGCCTCATTGCTTTGACCTTTGATTTGGGCTTAATATTTGACATTTTCCTCATAGCATGATCAAGGTTGTAGGTCACTTTATGACTTTTAGCCCTTTTTACAAAAAGGCTCAAAACCTCAAATATCCCCGCCGACCCGCTTCCCTGCTTTGACTTTCATTGTGGCCTTAATATTTGACTTTTTCCTCATAGCATGATCAGGGTTGCGGGTCACTTTATGAATTTTAGCCCTTTTTACGAAAAGGCTCAAAAACAAAGGTTTCTCTGCCGGCCCACCTCCAATTAGATATGTCCACATCCCCGTGGATAATGGGGCCAAACTTTGACAAGAGAGAAAACACCCATCATTCACGACTGTGGAAAAATGTAGAGAAGAAGAAAACTCCACCATTTCGCGCTTGCTTTTCAAATTTCTTTCGCGAACCAAGGAATTGAAAACAATACAAGGTTCGATGATCCATGGCCATAGAAAGATTGATAATTTCATTCAAATGAGAACAACAATAAAATTTTCACGTGTCTAGATAAGAAAACGAAAAATTTACCAAAACATGTAGACTTGAGAGTTTAAACAACTTCAAAGCATGAATTTCTCTATCTTTTCAGACTTTCAACTTTGCTTGAACACTTCTTGAAGGCATGAGCTCAAAAATTTTGAATTTGACTTAGAAAATGTGGGGGGGAGATTTTGAGGGCGACAACAATATCTTGGCCCATTGAGAATTCTAGCTATATTTTCCATATATTCATACACATGACCTGACCTAATTGTCAATCTATAAATTCTTCTGTGTATTCTTTAACAATCATCTCCTTTTATTTCAAATTTGTAACTTCATAAAAAAATTATTTTGGTAATCACTAGGTAGAAACTTGGCCTTGAGCTTTGCTACCATTATGTCCCATTCTTTAATCATATGTTCACCTTTTTGATCCTTTCATCTTGTATAAATTCCCACCAAAGTGTAGAATTCCGCTTCAATCTTGTACAATAAAATTTTACTTTATGATCCTCAGGAACACTTTTATATTTTTTGTTTTTTGGTTTTTGTTTTTGTTAGGTTACCTAGGGAGAGGTCCCTAGCCCATTTTGGCATCACTAGCTCACACTGGCTATGGAACCATCTAAGGATGGAACTTTTAAGCTCTCAGCTAGCCCACGAATTTAACCACATTATTGTGGTCCCCTATCAACAAGGTATCCAAACTAACAGTAGTAGGCTACTTTAACACGGAGCCGATATTTGAACCTTGGTCCTCCCAATTATTAGGAGACCCAAGAACCATTACACCATTGTTGGATAGAAGCACTTTCATATTCAAAATACTTATCCAAATCCGTTATCCAATTAACACACTCTTCTCCATCAAGGCTACCTGCATATGTAGGAATATCAAATTTTGGTTTGGATCCTTTTCCCATTATCACTTTAATCAATCTATCTATTTTTCCCTCTTCCTGTTATTCAACCTCTTCTTGTGTTGGAGAAACTTGTGGCTCTTCTTCTTTATCAATTAGATCACTTGTAATTATTCCTCGTATTTTATTGTTGTCTACTCTTGTGATTCTAGTATCAAAACTTACCCTCTTATTTCTGATTTCCTTAATGATTTTATCCCCTTTATGAACACTTGATATTCCACCTCCTCTTCTCATCCTTACTCTATTAGTCATTTTGATTTTATTCTCTTCTTCTTCTTGCAAACTTCTATTTCACAATTCGTTTGTCTTACTCAACTTGTCTTTTTTTCACAACTTCTTGACAATATTTTCTCTCTTTTGAGAGAAAAATCGTACTTTGATACCAATTTATGCATAGGTGGGGGATCAATCACAATCTCAATAACTTTGTTTAGAAAAATTATTTTTTAAGATTCCACTTTACTTGAATCAGGATTGTTTTCAAGAACTAGTCTAACACCCACAAAATGGTGTTTTAGGCTCAACCACCCTTCAAACAATATTGAAAACACTATACTACCCTCCAAACTATGAAACTACAATCCTTCAAACCCTAGTTGATTTAACAATAAACAACTTGCTTGTAATATTCTTCATCTTTCTATTATGATGGACTTCTTGAGCTAGAATTATCACTTGAATATGGAACTTTCTTCTTATCTATTAAAGAAATATTTGACCATAAAATTCTATGTTTACTCTATTTTCTACATACAATCAAAACCTAGAATATTTTTGGAGATAAATAAAATTTCAACTTTCAACTCAATTAATGGCCATGTTTTCAAATGCACAAGTCAAAATAGTTATCCTAAAATAATTTGGGTGAGAAAACAATTTGAAACAGTCACCTACAAAAGTAAAATCACCCCCACCCATTAAAAGAGACCTGTTATCCAAAATGTGCCCCCTGCTCATTTTGGATGGCTAACTCCTCTCATTCTTCCCTCTCTTATGCCTCAGTCATAATTTTTGGCTTTTTAGGCACTCAAAACCTTCTAGAAATGGCACCATTGGATAGAGCTCTTTCTCATCTTTCCAGAAAGGTAAATTTTTCCTTCTAACTCCATGTATTTTTGAAGTTATGGCTCGTCAGAGTTTTTGTGGGAAATTTTCCCCTGGAAGGCCCACAGCCAATGAGAAGCCACCACGTGTCCAAGGAAGTGGCAAGGGTCGGAGGAAAACTTTGTTTTTTTACCAAGTTTTAAAGAAAAATTTCAAAGGAATATTTTTCCCCGCAGGGCCATCGACGAATCAGATGACGCCATGTGTCCAGGGGAGGAATTTGCAAAATTTGACTAAGTGTTGGCGCATGGAAAATTTTGGAAGGAAGGACCCATGCCCAATCATATTACACCACGTGTCCTATGGCGTGGGAAATTTCAGAGGGCAGAGGAGAAGTTGTAATTTTGGCAAAATGTTTCACCAAATTTCAAAAAGAGAGTTTTGGTCCGATACCCCTGCCAATCAATCATGTTTCAAACACGTGTCCCCGGGGGTCGAACCTACGGAGCGCGGGAGGAAATTGGGATTTTTTTCCCAAAGTGTTTGCGCAAAACTAAAAATGTTTATGGAAATCCCACACCCAATGAGACACTGCCACGTGTCCAGGTTGAAAATTATCAAAGTGACCTGTGGAAAATTCAGGAAGGATAGGCCCGCGCCTAATCAGCACATGCCATGTGTCCTCAACTCACCGGCCCGGTGGGGATTTTTTGGAAAATTTTCCAAAGGGAAAATCAGAGGAAAATGGAGCAGGATGGCCCACGCCCAATAAAAATGTTCCACATGGCACCTAGAAAGGTGGAGCATGGGGATTTTTTGGGAAATTTTCCCAAATGTAAAAAAGGTAAAAAATTCAAATTTTTGCCCGCCAACCCGATTTGGCCCTGTTTTGCCCTAAAATTTCAAATGGCCATAACTTTCGACCCAGAGCTCAATTTTTCATGTTCTTTATATCAATGGAAATCTGGTAAAATTATATATAAGATTCCATGGTCAATTTTTCATTTTGATGGAGTATGGAGAGATAAAATCAAAAAATGCCTCTGGCACGTGGTCATGGACAGAAATGACATTTCAACCACCTTATTTAATGAAGAATGGCTCGCATTCTCTCCTAGCATGGTTAAAAATGTCAGGGAATGGGTCTGTAAGGATGCCCATTCTGTTTTGAATACGTTTTGGTCAATGGTTGAATCCCTTCCACGTTTTCCCGTGTTTCTCTCTCCTGGGCTCGTCCCTTGCACTGTAAAAGCCAGATTTGGCTCATTTTCAAAGGGTTGAACATTTTTTTGTGTATTGCAGGTCCCCTTTCTCTCCTTGAAAGTGATTTTGGTGGAATAAAAGACCTTTTCTAAGAGCTACAACCTATTTTTGCCTCTCAGTTGTTGTAATGCAAGTGATTTTGACATTAAAATAACAATACAAGCCCTGTGATTAATTTTCCATCCTCTCCTGGTGTTGTTTGATTAATTTATGATTCTTCATTATAGTTATCAGTTTGTGCATGAAGTTTTGTTGCATTTTATGAACTGTGTCAATTTACAGTAATGAGAAATGCTCACCACTCCTTTGGTGCATCACCTATTAGCATTATTTTTAGCTTTTTTGCATTCTCTATCTTTGTCCCTTTGGAAGTTAGAGTAGAAATTAGGAATTTAAACCTCTGTAATTGTGAAAGTGATATATTTGATTAGAGGAGTTGAGGAACAAGCCTCTAAACTGGAGATTCCTCTTCCATTTTACAAGTCCCACACTTGGGGAGAGGATTCAATGTTGTGCAATCACACTGGATGCTTAGGATGATCAAACTAGAAATCTGATCAACATCCAGGGGTGTTGCTGATTTGCAACAATAGTTTTGGCACGCCCGGTGGGACCTTAGAGGTCTTCATCTTCATTGCAACAAAATTGATGTGCATTTGTTGCAAGTTTCTTTCTTAAAAGAGCTATAAATTACACAACTGGCGACTCCAAGGAAGAAGAATCAGTTGGTTTTAGTAGCGCAGACCTGAAAACTCATGAGAAGAAGAGGTTCTATTTGAGTATCTGCAGTTATCTCCAAGGAGAAGGTAAAGAGGGAGGAGAATTAAGAGGTCTCCATCTCCACCAAACAGAACTCTATCAACTCCTCCACCTGGTAGGCCTTTCATTCAATCAACAAGGGTTCTAAGGCCAATCAGAATGGCACAAAACAACCCCTATGTCAATTTCACTGGCAGCAGCCCACTTGCTCTCAATGCACAAAATCCAATCCCAGTTGCAGCATTGAAGAACATTCCATACTTCATTGGAGGAAATCAGACCACTCCTAGTGCTCATGTCAAGGATATTGCTAACATTTGTGCAATCCATGAGATCAATGAGATGCAAGTTACTGTCAAATTTTCGGCATCTTCATTCAAAGGGAAAGCTTTGAAATGGTTCAGGAGTCTTGCCTCAGGATCTATCCAGATTTGGAATCAACTATGTATAGCCCTCCATGAGCATTTTGGGGAAAAGGGAGATAACTTGTCCCTTTTGGAGCAGCTGACAACCATCGAGAGAGCTCCAAATGAGTAGCTGACTGATTTTAACTTCAAATTTCAAAGGACTTGGGAGAGAATTCCACTGACAGTCAGGCCAACAGCAGAAGGTGCTTTCCTCTATTACCTTAAAGCTTTAAATTCTGATATTTCTATGTTAATTCAATCCATGGGAGGCACAACTATCCCCATTGCTTATAGCATTTCCATTAGAGCTGAAATTTTTTTGATTCAAGTTGGCAAGCTAGCTCCTAGACCTCCAATGCCACTGTTTCCAAGTTTAGAGAGCCCAAACACTAATCAAATGCCTAATTTAGCTCCTATTCCCACCCCTAGAAATTAGAATTCGAATGAAGCTTCTACTTTATCTTCTAGTGCCTCGAATGAACTTCAAGAAGTCATGAAGCAATTACAAAATTTAGGTAATGAGCTGGTTACACTCAAGAGGCAGCAAGCCCAAGGCTTTAGACCTTCTTTTCAGCCCCAAGCTCAGCCCAATAGGCATCCATATCAACCCCAAAGACCGCCCAATCCAGCTGCAAACCTAAATCAAGAAAGGCCTCCGTCTAATAGACCATTTCAGCCTTATAATCCCAATGCTACATCTGCCTCTAAAGCGTTTAATGCCAGTACAAAACAACATATCTCAAGAGTATAAAAGTGTTTCCCATGTAATGAACCTCATAACCAATCCATGTGCTTCAACGGTGTCGTGAATCAAGCATTAATGGTGACAACAACTTGTGTAGAGGGTGAAGGTAGTCAAGGAAGTAACCACCAATAAGACACATTCCAGCAGTAGTCAGCTCCAAATGATACAACACTTGTAAACTGGCAGGCAGAAGATTTTTGTGGCATGAATCAAACGGTTTCCCAAAATGTTACAGCCAACAAAAGATCAAAAAGGAGAAATTTGGGTGAAGAACAACCATTGGCTCCAAGTAATTCACAACCTTCTGTCACTCCACAAACTATTGGCAAGCAAAATGCAATCCCAAGCACGCAAGGATTGCCTAAAATAGTTCCTAGGCAAGCCCAAATGCTAGTTGTTGCTGCCCATACACAAGGAATGAATGTGCAGGACAAGGGACAACAAAAGGATATTTCATCTCCATTCAATATCATTGATCAGATGAAGAAGACAAATGTAAACATATCAATGTGGGAATCACTATCTATCCCAGGTCAAAGAGATATGCTACAGGCTACCATGAAGAACTGGTCAACTTCAAATCAACAAATCCAAATGCAAGACGAAAGTGCTCACAAATGTTGCCCAGCCTAAGGGGAATCATGGAGGACAGCAAGGTAAAATATTGAAGCCCCCTCCATTATATGTTTCATTGATCACTGGGAATCAATTAGTACACAATTGCATGATTGATTCCAGAGCAAGTAGTTCAGTAATGCCCAAGCAAATAGCTGATCAGTTTGGGAATTCAGTATGAAACCATATCCAAAAGGGGTAGTGCAATTGGATGGGAACGGCAGTAATTACAGTTGGAGTGATAAAAAACTTAAGTCTTACCTTGCATGCCTTGTCCCAATGTGGTTGTTTTGCAAGATGTCTCAGTAATATACCTTCCTCCACTCTTTTCCCTATGCTTGTCGAGGGATTTCATAGCCAAGATTGGAGGTTACTTATCTACTGATTGGTCACACATTTTGTTTAGAACTAGATATGGAACCAAGGCCACAATCAGATCTAAACCTATTGCAAACTTTCACATTGAGCGTTACACTCCAAGTCAGATCAATGCCAATTGTTCAACGTGCTTGATCAAGAAGATTATCCAAAAACTGATGAAGATGATACCAAGGTTGGAAGCATCCCAGATCTAACTCTTGATGAATGGGCAAACAAGGTGCATGCTTTTGATCCTTATCAAGAAATAGAAGAATCTAAGTTAGGAGTCTATTGTATGCATGAAGAAAATCAGCCTATTCCTAGCATCACCAAGCCAGACCACAAGGATGAAAATGAGGTATGGCAGTTGTTTTTTGATGGATCAAGGAGTAGAAAAGGTGCAGGAGGAGGAGCCATGTTGGTTTCACCTCAAGGAGTTAAGTATTATTCAGCTTTTAGATTTCAATTTGCATGCTCTAATAACACTTCTGAATATGAAGCTTTGATACAAGGATTGCATTGGTCAATCAAGAGAGGAATAAATAACTTGCAGGGTCTTTGGTGATAGTGAGTTGATTGTCAACCAAGTTAAGGGGCAGCATGCTGTTAGGAATTGATATGCTCAAATGTTACAAGAATAGGGTGTGGGACCTCATTGAAGATTTTGAGGGATTTAGCATAAAATCCATTCCTAGAAAAGAGAACCAAGCTGCTGACAGGATTGCAGCAGTTGGGGCAGCCTTTGACATTTTTGAAAGCATTCAAAAGGACAAGGTACAGACCCAACATCCATGTGATTGTGAGGGCTTTCAGTTCCAGACAACAATGTAAGTTGGCAAGTGTTTGAAAATGATCAGCAAATCATTCATTTCTTGCAAGAAGAGGCTGAGTTTTCAGCTAAAAATCAGGAAAAGTTGGAGCAGCAGTATGGTGACCAAGTGGTACAGCTGAGAACCAACAAACTACCAAAGGGGACTTATTACTTTGGAGTCCATTTTCAATCCTAATGATCAGTTTAGGAAGGAGAAAGCAAAACATCCAAGTCAAGGGAGAAGATTCAGTGCCCATCTTGGTAGAAGAAAGCAAATCACTCCAAATTGGTAAGATGACAGCTGAGACAAGAAAGGTATGAGTTCATACAACTTTGTCAAGAATTTCCTTAATGTGTTTGCTTAGAGCTATGAATATTTGAAAGGTTTCAATCCCAAGTTAGCTCAACACACCATTGAATTGGATCCAGGTAATAAACCCATCAGACAAAAACAAAGGCCAGTCAATCAACACATGGAGCCTCTCATGAGAAAAGAATTGAATAAGTTGATAGAATCAATAATCATATTCCCTATCAAGCATTCTAGTTGGGTTGCCAACTTAGTTCCAGTTAGAAAGAAGAGTGGGGAAATCAGATTGTGTGTTGACTTCAGAGATCTGAATAGAGCATCTCTCAAGGATCATTATCCACTCCCTTCCATGGAGCAAATTTTACAAGTTGTTGCTAGCTCCGAGAGGTTTTCACTACTTGATGGCTATTCAGGGTACAATCAGATTATGGTGAAGGAAGAAGATCAGTTCAAGACAGCCTTTACAACCAATTGGGGAACTTATGCATACAGGAAAATGCCATTTGGGTTGCCCAACGCTGGAGCTACCTTCGAAAGAGCAATGGATATGGCGTTCAAAGGTTTGATTAACAACATGGTGCTGATATATCTTGATGATATCACTAGTTTTTTCAAAAAATATACAGCAGACCACCTCTCTCCATTTGAGACAAGTGTTTCCAAAGGTGTAGAAGATTTGGAGTCTCCTTGAATCCTAAAAAGTTTGTTTTTCTAGCTCATGAAGGAAAGCTCCTTGGCCACATTGTCTCCAAGGAAGGATTATCAATTGATCCAGAACGAGTTGAATCCATAAGAGCACTACCATTGCCAAGCCACAAGAAGGCTCTTCAAATTTTCTTGGGGAGAATAGATTTTGTTCGGAGGTTTGTCCCAAATTTTGTCAGCCCTTAGTCAAGCCTATCACCAAGATGTTAAAGAAAAGCGCGGCTTTCAAATGGAAAGCAGAAGGAAAGGAGAGTTTTGAAGCAATCATAGAAGCCATATCTCAAGCACCAACTCTCATCAACCCAGATTTCTCCAAGGATTTCATCCTCTATGCATTTTGCGGTGATGACACTATTTCTGTAATTTTGTTTATAGCAAAATAAAGATAATGAAGAGCAGCCAATTGCTTTCTTTAGCCAAAGTCCTAGAGGACTATGAGGTGAGATATTATCTCATTGAGAAGCATGTTCTTGTAGCAATCAGAAGCTTGAAGAAATTCAAGCATTTAGTCTCAAACAACAAGGTTTGGTTGTTGGTTTCTCATGCGGGAGTTAAGGACTTCCTCCTCAACAAAGAATTGAATGAAACAAGGGCAGGTTGGATTACTCATGTCATGGAGTATGACATAGATATCAAAGTCACCAAGTTGGTCAGAGGAAAAGGATTGTGTGAACAGCGGATTTTAAGAAAACAAAAGGAAGCATGCAATGAGAAGGAGGCTATTTTGGTGTTGCAAGACAGTCATGAGCAAGGAGGCACTCAAGAAAAAAATAACGGTGTCCCCACTCCTTGCTGGAACCAAGGAATAATGCATTTCCTAAGAACAGGCCTATGCCCTCCAGAGATGAACAATATCCAAAGAAGACACTTCAGATTGCAGGTTGTCTCATATGCCCTTGTTAATGGTGTTTTGTTCAAGAGGGACGGTGAATGGAGTACTGCTGAGATGCATTGGTACAAATCAGATTCATAGGGTGTTGGAAGAGTTCCGTGGTGGACCAGCTGGTGGTCATTTTGCACCAAGAGTGACAGCTCTAAAGATCATGAGGGCTAGTTATTATTGGCACAAGATTTTCAGTGATTACTACGCATGGATCAAGTGGTGCAAGAATTGTGCATTGTTCACAGGTAAAGAGAGACTAGATTCCCTTCCATTGCATCCAATTTTAGTTGACCAGCCATTCATGCAATGGGGTTTAGAATTCATTGGAGTCATTAATCCCAATTCAAGCCAAGGGCATAAGTGGATTTTAACAGCCACAGATTACTTCACTAAGTGGACTGAAGCAGCAGCACTCAAAGAGGCAAATGAACTCTAGTATCATAGACTTCTATGAGGGAATAGTAACCAGGTTTGGCATTACCAACTACAATAATATCAGATAATGCATTGACATTCATTGGATCCAAGGTGATTGAATGGGCTGTCAAGAATGGGATCTACCTAAGCACTTCATCAAAGTATTACCCTCAGGGTAATGGCCAAGCTGAGTCTACAAACAAGAACTTGTTGAGGATCATTAGGAGGAATCTTGATGAAAATCAGATGTCTTGGCATACTAAATTGAAATCAGCCTTATGGGTTGATAGGATAACTCCCAAGAGATCTACAGATAACTCTCCATTCAAGCTTGTTTACGGGAGGAGAGGCAATTTTTCCCATGTCACTTGAGTTGCCAATATTAGAACTCATGAAATAGTTGGAGTTGTTGGAGTTTGAGCCCATGGAGGTTAGATACGCAGAATTGATGGAGCTCTAAGAAATCAGAAATCAAGCATCCCAAGCAATGGAGAAGGATCAGGCTTTGATAAAGAAGACCTTTGATAGAAAGGCTAAGAATATATCCTTCCAAGTTGGAGATCTAGTGTTAAAGTGGGATGCAGACAAAGCAAAACCAGGAAGGCATTTGAAATTATGATGCCATTTGGAGTGGCCTATTTATGATCACAAAGTGTAAGGGCAGAAATGCCTTCCAATTGTCTTCATTGGATGGCGAAGAACTGCAGATTCTAGTCAATGGAATCCATCTAAAGCGTTGCTACTGAAAGGGAAATTCTCTACCTTGTAAATATTATCTTAGGTTTTCATTTCTCTAAGAGCTTGTGCACATTGTTTTGTTGTAGGTTAGTTTTCTTTCCCTAAGTGCTTTAGCACAAGCTTGCTATTCTTAGAAATGTGTTTGCAGGCCTTACTCCATCAGATGATTTTCCATCTTCCTCCCTACAGTGTTTCTAGTCAGTTGGTGGTACCAGATAGAGAATTAGATGACTCCATGCCCAATGGATTGCTTCAGGCACCTCGTTGACTTCATCCAACAGGCAGATGACCCCCTCTGAGTCACCAAAATTGTTATCCAAAATGTGCCCCCTGCTCATTTCTGGATGGCTAAATCCTCTCATTCTTCCCTCTCTTGTGCCTCAGTCATAATTTTTTGCTTTTCAGGCACTCAAAACCTTCTAGAAATGGCACCATTGGATAGAGATCTTTCTCAGCTTTCCAGAAAGGTAAAGTTTTCCTCCTAACTCCATGTATTTTTGAAGTTATGGCTCGGCGGAGAGTTTTTGTGGGAAATTTTCCCCTGAAAGGCCCGCAGCCAATAAGATTGCCGCCACGTGTCCAGGGAAGTGGCGGGGGTCGGAGGAAAACTTGGTTTTTTACCAAGTGTTTTGGCAAAGATTTCAAAAGGAATATTTTTCCCTGCAGGCCCGCCGACGAATCAGATGGTGCCACGTGTCCAGGGGAGAATTTGAAAAATTTGACTAAGTGTTGGCGCATGGAAAATTTTGGAAGGAAGGCCCGCGCCCAATCATATTGTGCCACGTGTCCTATGGCAGTCGGAATTTCGGTGGGTGCAGAGGAGAAGTTGGAATTTTGGTACCAAGTGTTTCACCAAATTTCAAAAGGAAAGTTTTGGCCCGCTACCCCCGCCAACTAATCATGATGATGCCACGTGTCACCTGGATGTCGGAACGCTGCGGAGCGCGGGAGGAAATTGGGATTTTTTCCCAAAGTGTTTACGCAAAAGTGAAAAATGTTCGCCCAGGCCCCACGTCTAGTAAAATGCTGCCATGTGTCTCAGACCAGCGGAAGGCAGGGAGAGTGGAAATTTTCCCAAGGGAAAAAAGGAAAATTCAAAGGAAAATTTTCCCCCCCAAGCGCACCAATGAAAGCCCAACGTGTCTAGGTGGCGGTAAAAAATACAGGAAAGGCCCACAGGAAAAAGGAAAATGGTAAAGTCAGTGAATCACGTTTTGCCATGTGTCCGGGTCAAAATATGGATCAAAGTGGCCCGTGGAAAATTTGGAAAGGATAGGCCCACGTCCAATCAGGCACGTGCCACGTGTCCTCAGATCATCGGCCCGGCGGGGAATTTTTGGAAAATTTTCCAAAGGGCAAAATCAAAGGAAAATGGAGCAAGAGATGGGCCCGTGCAACCAATGGTAAGCATGCCACGTGGCACCTGGAAAGGTGGAGCAATAGGGAATTTTTGGGAAATTTTCCCAAATGCAAAAAAGAGTGAAAAAATTTAAAAATTTTTTGCCCGCCAACCCGATTTGGCCCTGTTTTGCCCTAAATTTTCAAATGGCCATATCTTTCGATCCAGAGCTCGGTTTTTCACGTTCTTTATATCAATAGAAAGCTGGTGAAATTCTCTACAAGTATTCTAGGGTCAATTTTGTCATTTTGATGGATTTTGGAGAGAGAAAATTGAAAAATTCCTCTGGCACGTGGTCATGGACAGAAATGACGTTTCAACCACCGTTTTTAATGAAGAATGGCTCGCATTCTCTCCCAGCATGGTCGAAAAATGTTAGGGAATGGGTCTGTAAGGATGCCCATGCTGTTTTGAATGCATTTTTGGTCAATGGTTGAATCCCTTCCACGTTTTCCATGCGTTTCTCTCTCCTGGGCTCGTCCCTTGCATTGTAAAAGCCAGATTTGGCTCATTTTCAAAGGGTTGAACATTTTTTGTGTATTGCAGGTCCCCTTTCTCTCACCTTGAAAGTGATTTTTGTGGAATAACTCAGACCTTTTCTAAGACTACAACCTATTTTTCCTCTCAGGTGTTGTAATGCAAGTGGTTTTTGAGTAATTAAAATAACAATACAGGCTCTGTGAATGAGTTTCAATCCTCTGTTTGTGTTGTTTGATTCATTTTCTGATCCTCCATTACAGTTATCAGTTTGTGCATGAAGTTTTGTTGCATTTTATGAACTGTGTCAATCTGCAGTAAGTGAGAAATGCTCACCACTCCTTTGGTGCATCACCTATTAGCATTAGTTTTAGCCTTTTTTGCATTCTCTATCTCTGTCCACTTTGGAATTTAGAGTAGGGTTTTAGGAATTTAAACCTCTGTACAATTGTGAAAGTGATATATCTGATCAGAGGAGTTGAGGAACCAGCCTCTAATCTAGAGATTCCTCTTCCATTTTACAAGTCCCACACTTGGGGAGAGGATTCAATGTTTTGCAATCACACTTGATGCTTAAGATGATCAAACTAGAAGTCTGATCAACATTCAGGGGTGCTTCCGATTTGTAACAACAGTTTTAGCACACCCGATGGAACCTTAAAGGTCTTCATCTTCATTGCAACAAAATTGATGTGCATTTGTTGCAATTTTCTTGCTTAAAAGAGCCCTAAATTGCACATCTGGCGACTCTAAGGAAGAAGAATCAGCTGGTTTTAGTAGTGCAGACCTGAAAACTCATGAGAAGAATCACTACAAGGTCAAGAGTTGGAGAAGAAGAAGTGATGTTTGAGTATCTGTAGTTATCTCCAAGAAGAAGGCAAAGAGGGAGAAGAATTCAAAGGTCTCCATCTCCACCAGACAGAACTCTATCAACTCCTCCACCTGGTAGGCCTTTCATTCAATCCACAAGGGTTCTAAGGTCAATCAGAATGGCACAAAACAACCCCTATGTCAATTTCACTGGCAGCATCCCACTTTCTCTCAATGCACAGAATCCAATCCCAGTTGCAGCATTGAAGAACATACCATACTTTACTAGAGAAAATCAGACCACTCCTAGTGATCATGTTAAGGATATTGCCAATATTTGTGCAATCCATGAGATCAATGAGATGCAAGTTATTGTCAAACTGCTAGCATCTTCATTCAAAGGGAAAGCTTTTTAATGGTTCATGAGTCTTGCCTCAGGTTCTATCCAAAATTGGAACTAGCTATGTATAGCCATCCATGAGAAGTTTGGGGAAAAGGGAGACAACTTGTCCCTTTTGGAGCAGCTGAAAACCATCAAGAGAGCTCCCAATGAGTAGCTGACTGACTTCAACTTCAGATTTCAAATTACTTGGGAGAGAGTTCCAGTGGCAGTAAGGCCAGCAGCAGAAGGTGCTTTTCTATATTACCTTAAAGCTTTAAATTCTAATATTTCTATGTTAATTCAATCCATGGGAGGCACAACTATGTTCATGTTGCTTATAGCATTGCCATTAGAGCTGAAAATTGTTTGATTCAAGCTAGCAAGCTAGCTCCTAGGCCTCCAATGCCACTATTTCCAAGTTTAGAGAGCCCAAACACTAATCAAACACCTAATTTAGCTCCTATTCCCACTCCTAGAAATCAGAATTCGAAGTGAAGCTTCCACTTCATCTTCTAGTGCCTCAAATGAACTTCAAGAAGTCATGAAGCAATTGTAAAATTTAGGTAATGAGCTGGTTACACTCAAGAGGCAGCAAGCCCAAGGTTTTAGACCTCCCTTCCAGCCTCAAGCTTAGCCTAATAGTGTAAGCCATATCAACTTGTGTAAGATCAGAACATATACAGCTACAAACCTAACATGAGAGCAACACCAAAATCCTAGATCCAATGATGACCATTTCAGTCTCATATAATAGCTTTGCCAATGTTACGAGGGGGCTGCCTCCAATACCACTTCGAGTGGCAGTAACCTCCAAACCATACAATAACACTCCAATACTCAATGATTGGTGTCCTTAACTCCAACCTTCTAACCCCTATATATACCATTCTAACCTATGGCCAATACTGAGGCCAATCTCCTAAGCATAATAAATCATAAATGAATGATATAACAAGCATAAGGGGATGTGTGACCACATGTTGGCATCTCCATCAATACATGATACATCAGTAACATTATATCACATGTGAACCCATACATATAACTAAGGGGATGTGTGCCACATGTCGGCATCTCCATCAACCCATGATACCATTAAAATATTTATATCCCAAGGTACATAGCAATTGCCTCCCTCTTTAACATGTTTCGTCAGCTGAACACAAGATCAAGAAGAAGCCATATAATGAGTGTGCTTTAAGATTATTGCACACCATTGTCGCCAAGCTCGATCATCACAACCACCTGTCACTCCATGAAATCCTATCCTGTGTAGCAGCTTCATCATGCAACATCTTCTTCAAGCTTCTTCTTATGATGTTGCTTCTGCTTTTGATTCTTCTTCTTCTAGCTTTTTCTTCTTTTTCTAGTTTTCTTCTTTTACTTCTGCATTCATCTTTATCTTCTAGTGCCTCAAATGAACTTCAAGAAGTCATGAAGCAATTGCAAAATTTAGGTAATGAGCTGGTTACACTCAAGAGGCAGCAAGCCCAAGGCTTTAGACCTTCTTTATAGCCCCCAAGCTCAGCCCAATAGGCAGCCATATCAACCCTCAAAGACCACCCAATCCAGCTACAAACCTAAATCAAGCAAGGCCTCCTTCCAATAGACCATTTCAGCCTTATAATCCCAATGTTACATCTGCCTCTAAAGCGTTAGTGCCAGTAGCAAAACAACATAGCTCAAGAGTATGATTGGTGTTTCCCATGCAATGAACCTCATAACCAATCCATGTGCTTCAACAGTGTCGTGAATCAGAAGCATTAATGGTGACAACAGTTGGTGTAGAGGGTGAAGGTAGTCAAGGAAGTAACCAACAACAAGACACATTCCAGCAGCATTCAGCTACGAATGATACCACAAGGAATATTTTTTGTGGCATGAATCAAATGGTTTCCCAAAATTTTGTAGCTAACACAAGATCAAAAAGGAGAAATTTGGGTGAAGAACAACCATTGGCTCCAAGTAATTCACAACCTCCTGTCACTCCACAAACTATTGGCAAGCAAAATGCAATTCCAAGCATGCAAGGATTGCCTAAAATAGTTCCTAGACAAGCCCAAATGCTAGTTGAATGATATACCCATACAGATAAGGGGATGTAGTGCCACATGTTGGCATCTCCATCAAGTACATGATAGCAATTGCATAACATTATAGGTCCCATGTGAACCCATACATATACACTCAAGAGGGATGCAAGCCCAAGGCTTTAGACCTTCTTTATAGCCCCAAGCTCAGCCCAATAGGCAGCCATATCAACCTCAAAGACCACCCAATCCAGCTACAAACCTAAATCAAGCAAGGCCTCCTTCCAATAGACCATTTTAGCCTTATAATCCCAATGTTACATCTACCTCTAAAGCGTTAGTGCCAGTACAAAACAACATAGCTCAAGAGTATGATTGGTGTTTCCCATGCAATGAACCTCATAACCAATCCATGTGCTTCAACAGTGTCGTGAATCAAGCATTAATGGTGACAACAGTTGGTGTAGAGGGTGAAGGTAGTCAAGGAAGTAACCAACAACAAGACACATTCCAGCAGCATTCAGCTACGAATGATACCACAGAATATTTTTGTGGCATGAATCAAATGGTTTCCCAAAATTTTGTAGCTAACACAAGATCAAAAAGGAGAAATTTGGGTGAAGAACAACCATTGGCTCCAAGTAATTCACAACCTCCTGTCACTCCACAAACTATTGGCAAGCAAAATGCAATTCCAAGTATGCAAGGATTGCCTAAAATAGTTCCTAGACAAGCCCAAATGCTAGTTGTTTCTGCCCATACACAAGGAATGAATGTACAGGAAAAAGGGACAACAAAGGAATACTTCATCTCCATTCAATATCATTGATCAGATGAAGAAGACAAATGTAAAAATATCAATGTGGGAATCATTATCTATCCCAGGCCAAAGAGATTTGCTATAGGCTGCCATGAAGGACTGGTCAAATTCAAATCAGCAAGTCCAAACGCAAGAGAAGGTGCTCACAAATGCTGCCCAGCTTGAGGGGAATCATGGAGGACAACAAGGTAAAATGTTGAAGCCCTCTCCATTCTATGTTTCATTGATAATTGGGAACCAACTAGTGCACAATTACATGATTGGTTCTGGGGCAAGTAGTTCAGTAATGTCCAAGAAAATAGCTGATCAGTTGGGAATTCAGTATGAAGTTATATCCAAAGGGATAGTGCAATTGGATGGGACAGCAGTAGCAACAGTTGGAGTGATAAAGAACTTAAGTCTTACTTTGCATGCCTATCCCAACGTGGTTGTTTTGTAAGATGTCTCAGTGATAGACCTTCCTCCACTCTTTGCCCTATGTTTTTCAAGGGATTTCATAGCCAAGATTGGAGGTTACTTATCTGCTGATTGGTCACACATGTTGTTCAGAACCAGATATGGAACCAAGGCCACAATCAGATCTGAACCTATTGCAAACTTTCACATTGAGCCTTACACTCCAAGTCAGATCAATGCCAATTGTTCAACGTTTGATCAAGAAGATTATCCAAGCACTGATGAAGCTGACACCAAGGTTGGAAGCATCCCAGATCTAACTCTTGATGAATGGGCAAACAAGGTGCATGCTTTTGATCCATATCAAGAAATAGAAGAATTTGAGCTAGGAGTCTATTGCATGCATGAAGAAAATCAGCCTATTCCTAGCATCACCAAGCCAGACCACAAGGATGAAAATGAGGTATGGCAGTTGTTTTTTGATGGATCAAGGAGTAGACAAGGTGCAGGAGGAGGAGCCATGCTGGTTTCACCTCAAGGAGTTAAGTATTATTCAACTTTTAGATTTCAGTTTGCATGCTCTAATAACACTGCTGAATATGAAGCTTTGGTGCAAGGACTGCATTGGTCAATCAAGAGAGGAATAAAGAACTTGCAGGTCTTTGGTGATAGTGAGTTGATTGTCAACCAAGTTAAGGGGAAGCATGCTGTCAAGAATAATCTTCTCAAATGTTACAAGAATAGGGTGTGGGACCTCATTGAAGATTTTGAGGGCTTTAGCATAAAATCCATTCCTAGAAAAGAGAACCAAGCTGCTGACAGGCTTGCAGCAGTTGGGGCAGCCTTTGACGTTGTTGAAAGCATTCAAAAAGACAAGGTATAGAAAAACATCCATGTGATTGTTAGGCCTTTAGTGCCAGACAACAATGTAAGTTGGCAAGTGTTTGAAAATGATCAGAAAATCATTCATTTCTTGCAAGAAGAGGCTGAGTTTTCAGGTAAAAATTAGGAAAAGTTGGAGCAGCAGTATGGTGACCAAGTGGTACAGCTGAGAACCAACAAACTACCAAAGGGACTTATTACTTTGGAGTCCATTTTTAATCCTAATGATCATTTTTAGGAAGGAGAAAGCAAACATCCAGGTCAAGGGAGAAGATTCAGTGTCCATCTCAGTGGAAGAAGGCAAATCACTCCAAGTTGGGAAGATGACAACTGAACAAGAAAGGTATGAGTTCATACAACTTTGTCAAGAATTCCCTGATGTGTTTGCTTGGAGCTATGAAGATTTGAAAGGTTTCAATCCCGAGTTAGCTCAACACACCATTGAGTTGGATCCAAGTACTAAACCCGTCAGACAAAAACAAAGGCCAGTCAATCCACACATGGAGCCCCTCATGAGAAAAGAATTGAATAAGTTGATAGAATCAAGAATCATATTCCCTATCAAGCATTCTAGTTGGGTTGCCAACTTGGTTCCAGTTAGAAAGAAGAGTGGGGAAATCAGATTGTGTGTTGACTTCAGAGATTTGAATAGAGTATCTCTCAAGGACCATTACCCACTTCCTTCTATGGAGTAAATTTTATAAGTTGTTGCTGGCTCTGAGAGGTTTTTCACTACTTGATGGCTATTCGGGGTATAATCAGATTATGGTGAAGGAAGAAGATCAGTTCAAGACAGCCTTTACAACCAAATGGGGAACTTATGCATACAGAAAAATGCCATTTGGGTTGTCCAACGCTGGAGCTACCTTCCAAAGGGCAATGGACATGGCGTTCAAGGGTTTGATTAACAACATAGTGCTGATATATCTTGATGATATCACTGTTTTTTCAAAAAATGCAGCAGACCACCTCTTTCATTTGAGACAAGTGTTCCAAAGGTGTAGAAGATTTGGAGTCTCCTTGAATCCTAAAAAGTGTGTTTTTCTAGCTCATGAAGGAAAGACTCCTTGGCCACATTGTCTCCAAAGGAAGGATTAGCAATTGATCCAGAAAGAGTTGAAGCCATAAGGGCACTACCATTGCCAAGCCACAAGAAGGCTCTTCAAAGTTTCTTGGGGAGAATAAATTTTGTTCGGAGGTTTGTCCCAAATTTTGCAGCCCTTATCAAGCCTATCACCAAGATGTTAAAGAAAAGCGTGGCTTTCAAATGGATAGCAGAAGGCAAGGAGGGTTTTTAAGCAATCAAAGAAGCCATCTCTCAAGCACCAACTCTCATTAACCCAGATTTCTCCAAGGATTTCATCCTCTATGCATTTGGCGGGGATGACACTATTTCTGTAATTTTGGTACAGCAGAACGAGGACAATGATGAGCAGCCAATTGCTTTCTTCAACCAAAGCCTGGAGGACTATGAGGTGAGATATTCTTTCATTGAGAAGCATGTTCTTGCAGTAATCAGAAGCTTGAAGAAATTCAAGCATTTAGTCTCAAACAACAAGGTCCAGTTGTTGGTTTCTCACGTGGGAGTTAAAGACTTCCTCCTCAACAAAGACTTGAATGAAAAAAGGACAGGTTGGATTACTCGTGTCATGGAGTATGACATAGAGATCAAAGTCACCAAGTTGGTTAGAGGAAAAGGATTGTGTGAGCAGCTGATTTTAAGCAAACAAAAGGAAGCATGCAATGAGAAGGAGGCTGTTTTGGCGCTGCAAGACAGCCATGAGCAAGGAAGCACTCAAGAGGAGAATGATGGTGTCCCCACTCCTTGTTGGACCCAAGGTATAATGCACTTCCTAAGCACAGGTCTATGCCCTCCAGAGATGAACAAGACCCAAAGAAGACACTTCAGATTGCAGGCTGTCCCATATGCCCTTGTTGATGGTGTTCTGTTCAAAAGGGATATGAATGGAGTACTGCTGAGATGCATTGGTACAAATCAGATTCATAGGGTGTTGGAAGAGTTCCATGGTGGACCAGCTGGTGGTCATTTTGCACCAAGAGTGACAGCTCTAAAGATCATGAGGGCTGGTTATTATTGGCCCAAGATTTTCAGTGATTGCTACGCATGGATCAAGAGGTGCAAGAATTGTGCATTCTTCACAGGTAAAGAGAGACTAGCTGCCCTTCCATTGCATCCAATTTCAATTGACCAGCCATTCATGCAATGGGGTTTAGACTTCATTGGAGTCATTAATCCCATTTCAAGCCAAGGGCACAAGTGGATTTTAACAGCCACAGATTACTTCACTAAGTGGACTGAAAGCAGCAGCACTCAAGGAGGCAAATGAATCTAGTATCCTAGACTTCTATGAGGGAATAGTAACTAGGTTTGGCATACCAGCTACAATAATATCAGATAATGCATTGGCATTCATTGGATCCAAGGTGACTGAATGGGTTGTCAAGAATGGGATCTACCTAAGTACTTCATCAAACTATTACCCTCAGGGTAATGGCCAGGCCGAGTCTACAAACAAGAACTTGTTGAGGATCATTAGGAGGACTCTTGATGAAAATCAGAGGTCTTGGCATACTAAACTGAAATCAGCCTTATGGGCTGATAGGATAACTCCCAAGAGATCTACAGGTAACTCTCCATTCAAGCTTGTTTATGGAAGAGAGGCAATTTTTCCCATGACACTTGAGTTGCCAACATTGGAACTCATGAAAAAGTTGGAGTTGTTGGAGTTTGAGCCCATGGAGGTTAGATATTTAGAATTGATGGAGCTCCAAGAAATCAGAAATCGGGCATCCCAAGCAATGGAGAAGGATCAGGCTTTGATAAAGAAGACCTTTGATAGAAAGGCTAAGAATAGATCCTTCCAAGTTGGAGATCTAGTGTTAAAGTGGGATGCAAACAGAGAAAAATCAGGAAGGCATTCAAAATTTGATGCCATTTGGAGTGGCCCATACATGGTCACAAAGTGTAAGGACAACAATGCTTTCCAATTGTCTTCATTGGATGGTGAAGAACTGCATATTCTAGTCAATGGAATCCATCTAAAGCATTGTTACTGAAAGGAATTCTCCACCTTGTACATATTAGCTTAGGTTTTCATTCCTCTAAGTGCTTCTGCACATTGTTTTGTTGTAGGTTAGTTTTCTTTCCCTAAGTGCTTTGGCACAAGCTTGTTGTTTCTGGAGATGTGTTTGCAGGCCTTGCCCCATCAGGTGATATTCCATCTTCCTCCTTGCAGTGTTCTAGTCAGTTGGGGTATCAAACAGAGAATTCGATGACTCCATGCCCAATGGATTGCTTCAGGCAACTGGTAATTTCATCTAGCAGGCAGATGACCCCTCTGAGTCACCAAAATTGTTATCCAAAATGTGTCCCCTGCTCATTTTGGATGGCTAACTCCTTTCATTCTTCCCTCTCTTGTGCCTCAGTCATAATTTTTTGATTTTTAGGCACTCAAAACCTTCTGGAAATGGCACCATTGGATAGAGCTCTTTCTCAGCTTTCCAGAAAGGTAAAGTTTTCCTCCTAACTCCATGTATTTTTGAAGTTATGGCTCGGCGGAGTTTTTGTGGGAAATTTTCCCCTAGAAGGCCTGCAGCCAATGAGAAGCCGCCACGTGTCTAAGGAAGTGGCGAGGGTTGGAGGAAACTTGGTTTTTTACCAAGTGTTTTGGAAAAATTTCAAAGGAAGATTTTTCCCCATGCAGGGGCCGCCGACGAATCAGATGATGCCACGTGTCCAAAGGGGAGGAATTTGCAAAATTTGACTAAGTGTTGGCGCATGGAAAATTTTTTAAGGAAGGCCCGTGCCCAATCAAATTGCGCCACGTGTCCTATGGCGTGGAAGTTTTGGAGGGTGGAGGAGAAGTTGGATTTTTGGCAAAATGTTTCACCAAATTTCAAAAAGAGAGTTTTGGCCCGATGCCCCCAAAAACCCAATCAATCATGTTTCGCCACGTGTCCCCAGGAATCAGAGTGGCGAAAGAAAAGTGGGATTTTTTTCCCTGGCCCCAAGGCCCGCCAACCAATTGAAAGAATCGCATGTGGCACCAGACTAGCGGAGGTGGGGGAAATTGGGAAATTTTTCCCCAAAGTGTTTAAAAGGCGTAAGTCCCGCCTCCTAAAAAGTAAATCATCGCCATGTGTCCATGTGGAGGCAAGAAATATTAAAAAATCGAAAGGAAAATCCCACCCAATGAGACACTGCCATGTGTCCAGGTCAAAAATGATCAAAGCAGCCCATGGAAAATTCAGGAAGGACAGGCCCGCGCCTAATCAGCACGTGCCACGTGTCCTCAACTCACCGGCCCGGTGGGGATTTTTTGGAAAATTTTCCAAAGGGAAAATCAGAGGAAAATGGAGCAGGATGGGCCCACACCCAATAAAAATGTGCCACGTGGCACCTAGAAAGGCATAGCGTGGGGATTTTTTGGGAAATTTTCCCAAATGCAAAAAAGGTAAAAAATTCAAATTTTTGCCCGCCAACCCGATTTGGCCCTGTTTTTCCCTAAAATTTCAAATGGCCATAACTTTCGACCCAGAGCTCAGTTTTTCACGTTCTTTATATCAATGGAAATCTGGTGAAATTCTCTACAAGATTTTGGGGTCAATTTTTCATTTTGATGGATTTTGGAGAGATAAAATCAAAAAACACGTCTGGCACGTGGTCATGGACAGAAATGACGTTTCAACCACCATTTTTAATGAAGAATGGCTCGCATTCTCTCCCAGCATGGTTTAAAATGTCAAGGAATGGGTCTGTAAGGATTCCCATGCTATTTTGAATATGTTTTGGTTAATGGTTGAATCCCTTCCACGTTTTCCTACGTTTCTCTCTCCTGGGCTCGTCCCTTGCACTGTAAAAGCCAGATTTGGCTCATTTTCAAAGGGTTGAACATTTTTTGTGTATTGCAAGTCCCCTTTCTCTCCTTGAAAGTGATTTTGGTGGAATAACAGACCCTTTCTAAGAGTTGTAACCTATTTTTTCCTCTCAGGTGTTGTAATGCAAGTGATTTTGACATTAAAATAACAATACAGGCCCTGTGATTAATTTTCCATCCTCTGTTGGTGTTGTTTGATTAATTTATGATTCTTCATTACAGTTATCAGTTTGTGCATGAAGTTTTGTTGCATTTTATGAACTGTGTTAATCTGCAGTAGTGAGAAATTCTCACCACTCCTTTGGTGCATCACCTATTAGCATTAGTTTTAGCTTTTTTGCATTCTCTATCTTTGTCCCTTTGGAAGTTAGAGTAGAAATTAGGAATTTAAACCTCTGTAATTGTGCAAGTGATATATATGATCAGAGGAGTTGAGGAACCAGCCTCTAAAATGGAGATTTCTCTTCCATTTTACAATTCCCACACTTGGGGAGAGGATTCAATGTTGTGCAATCACAATGGATGCTTAGGATGATCAAACTAGAAATCTGATCAACATCCAGGGGTGCTGCTGATTTGCAACAACAAGACCATTATCTCAAATATTTGGGTTACATAGGAGATCATAAAAATTACTCAATTTCTAAATCATTCACTCAAGAACATCAACTAACATTGGGTTTTTATACATCCTATATGGCCACCCTAAGCCATGTTCACAAGTTATACTTTACACAAAATTAATCATTCCAAGTGTCGGAGGCCCTATTGAGATTTTCATTAGAAAAAAAATTATTTCTAAGAGGTGTTATATATGTAAGAGGTACTTATAATAATTTTATTTATTCCAGACATGTAGGTTTAATTGGATACATGAATTCAAATGTGGGATATTATCTCTATGACAAGAAGTCTACTTCAAGTTATTACTTCACATTGGGAAGTGGGTTGGTTTCTTGGTCATTAAAGAAGCAAACTATAGCTACTTTATAATATCCTGAAGATAATTATACAACTCTTACATATTCTTACATGCAAGGTATGCGGTTGAGAATAATCTTATTTGATTTTAGAGAGGCTCAACATGAGCATTTATACATAATTTTTATTGATAAAAATGCAACAATATAATTTTACAAGAATCAAGTTTTATATGATAAAACCAAACACATAGAAATCAAACATCATTTTATCAGATAATTTTTAAATGGTAATTAATTTTTCATTGAGTATGTGAGAAGTGAAGATCAGCATGTTGATAATTATGCCAAGGGTTTGTTGTAGTTAGTTCATGGAAGACTCAAGGAGATGACGAGACTTTTTTCTCTTTAGATAAAAGGGGGGAATGTTGAGTATGCTTCTAATGTGGGAAATAAGTAGTTACTAATTATAATATTTTTTAGCTAATTACAAAAATTTATATTTTTAGAAATTTATTTTCATAAATTATATTTTATAATTCTATTTTTAAGCATCTTCTATTTTTAGATTAGAAAGTGCCAGTTAGAGTGTAGTTCACTCGATGTGCAATCAAACGAGTTCAAATCATTATCCATTCATACCTAATAGTTTTGACACCATTTCTATGTTTATATGACTAAATTTAGTCTACTTATATTTTTAGGAAAAGTTGGGACACCTAGTTTAACTAGTGTGCAAAATAGACTATGCATTTGTCCCTTAAACTAATCAGGGTTTCTTGAATGTTGACCATATATTATTAGTGGATGATTATTTCCATATTGAATCTATTTTTATTTTTATTTATTTAAATTTAATTAGATTATTGTATGTAGTTCCTATTATTAGTATTTTACTTGTTATGAAAATGTATACAAGTCTTAATTGTAATGACTCTATTAGCCTAGTTTCTTGATTAGTTGAATAAAACAACAGTTGGGGTGAATATTTCCAAGTGGATACAATTTTTGCATAATTTTATTCCTCTGGTTTTTATTTCAGGTATTCAACAATTAATAACAACATGATTGATAATCTAATTCAAAGGTTATTTAATGCATATTTTGTCATCAATCTAACTTACAAACATACTAGTGATTTTTGGGTAAGATTGGATGATCATTAGCTTCATTAAAGGGTATTTTAGATACGATTTTAAATTATTACACATAAAAACCCTTCATTTTGAGTCAAATAATTTTTTAAGAGTGTTCTATATGGTTTTTTATCCATTATCAAGAGAATAATTGCTTAAGTGAATTTTTCTTCTATGAAGATCCTTATCTTCAAAGAAGACAAATTTGAGTATTGGAGATATATTTTGAAGATGATTATTATTTGGGATAATTTTATCAATGGACACACTCCACACATAAATATTTTAATACTTTGTCTCATTATCAAAAGAGAGAAAAAAGGAAGAAGAAAAGGAAGATGCACAAGTTTTTAATCTCAAAGTACAATAGATCCTAACACCTATCCACGATTTGTGGGAAATAAGAATGCCCATGAGGCATAAAATAACTTGGAGACTTCATATCGAGGCTTTATTTAGGTAAGATATGAAAAAATACAAACCCTTAAAATGAATTTTGAGAATGAGAGAATGTAATACAATGAAAGAGTCGAAGAATATAGTATAAAGATAAATAATTTAGTTCGTAGAGTGAGGGTTTATGGAAAAACCATAGAAAATAAGTTTATAGTAAGGAAAAAATTTAATATATTTGACACAAATATGGTTGAATATTTTTTATCACTCTTGAGGAGTGTAAGGACATGAACACTATAAGTTTTGATGAATTAGTGGGTTCTATCTTGTGTCATAAGGATAAAATGAGACTATATGCAAGAGATTCAAAATAGAATTCAAAATAAAAACTTGTAACAAAGGAAAGTAATTCAAAGAGGAAATATCAATCTAAATTCACAAGCAAAGGAAATAGAAACCTTACTTATCCATAAAACAAGAAATTAGGAAACACTATACAAGATTGTAGGATACTGACAACTAAAAATCAGGCTAATTGAGAGGGTGAAAAGAAGGCTTTCCAAGTTGAATAAAATAAAGAACCAAAGTAATAAGATGATTCAAATTACTATATCTCATGAAATGTAAGATTATATTATGCATATAATTTGCAGTTTCATGATTCATTTTTCTCAAAAAACATGATAAGTCAGAAATATGGTTTCAATAAAAGACGATTCCTTCAAAATCCAAGTGCAATTAGGAGATGGAAATTTTATCCAAGTTTAAGGTAGGGGAAACATAAAACTCACCTCAAGTTAAGGTAAGGGTGAAAAAAAGGAATAAAATTATATACCAATAGTGTGACACACATTTTACATGATAATATGATGAAATAAAGTCATACAAGTTTTATAATCCTACTAAAAAATCTACATTTTGTTTCTAGGGATTGTATTTTTTTAAAAACTACATGTATGATGATCATGATCATATTTACAAAAATTTCATGATTTAATTGGGTCAACCTCTTTAAGAATATTTTTAGGGCTTAAAAATTCCTATACAAATTTATAGTTCAACAAGAAATAATACTAGCTCTTTCCAAGAGCCTAGTCATCTATCTACATCAACACCGAGTACGCACAAGAATTTGTTGAATCCACATCCAAAAAATAAAAATTTGAATTGGAATTATGAGCAGAAGATCACAATGCTTAAAAATCAAGAAGGTATTTTATTTGATGATACTTACAATGAAAATAATATGTTTGCATTGTCATCTATGGCTAATGAACCTAGAAGTTATGCAGAAGATAATCAAAGGAAATAATGGCTTGATGTTATGATATTTGAGATGAATTATATTGGAAGGAATGATACGTGTACTATTATTCAACCTCCATTTGATAAATATTCCATTAAAACTAAGAGGGTATACAAGACCAAATTTAAGAGTTGCAGGGTTTTGTTAGTTTTTAGATTCATGGGCAATCCATCACTAAAATATTTGCAAGAAGTGAAAAGAGCTTTCAAACATGTAAGAGGTAATTATAATAATGGTATTAATTTTAGAGAAGAAATTTCATTATGTCCTAATTGGATACATAGATTCAAATTAGGGAGTTTCTCTTGATAACATGAAGTCTACTTAAGGTTATTGTTTCACATTGGGAAGTGGGTTGGCTTCTTGGCCATCAAAGAAGCAAGCTATAATTGTTTTATCCTCTACTAAAGCTGAATTATGAAACTCTTTCATATTTTTTCACTCAAGATAGGTGTTGAGAAAATTCTTAGTTTATTTCAGAGAGGCTCAATACGAGCCTACACATATTTTTTTTCATAACAATGGGGCAATACATTTATCTAAGGATCCATTTTTTCATATTAGATCGATACATATATAACTCCAAAATAATTTTATTAGATACTTAGTCAATGGTAATTATTTTTTTCAAGTATTATGTGAGGAGTTAAGATCAACTTGCTCATATTTTCACAAAGTTGTCACAACAAGTGCATGCAAGGACTAAAGGAAATAATAGGAATTTCTACCCTTTGCATCAAAGGGAGGAATGTTGAATATGTTGTCAATATGAGAATTGATTAGTTACTGATTAGAATAAATTTTTTGTTTTTTTAGTTTTTAGGAGATTTTTTTGTTTCTTTATTTAGGTTTCTCAAAAAACATGACAAGCTCAAAAATATGGTTTCAACAAGTTAGATGATTTATTCAAAATCCAAGTGCAATTGGGAGATGGAAATTCCATATAAGTTGAAGGAAAGGGCAACATGAAAATCACCTTAAATTAAGGAAAGGGTGAAACAAAGAGAATAAAATTAGATCATAAAAGTGTGACTCACATCTTTATAGGATATTCTAATGAAACCAAGGCATATATGATTTATGATATCTAGAAAAAATTGTAGATTTACAAGTAGGATTATAAAACTTGTATGTATTTATTTCATCAGGATATCCTATAAAGGTGTGTTTCAAATGATTAAGATATAAATTTATCCTTTATTTACCATTACTTTCACTTGAGGTGAGATGCATGCTTCCCTTTCCTTCAACTTGGATGGAATTTTCATCTCCCAATTGAACTTGAATTTTTAAATAAGTAGTGTAATTCAAAGCTAAAATACTCTTTAAATATAGCCAGTGATCATCTAATCTTGCCCAAAATAACTAACAATTAAACTAATTTTATTTTAAGTGAGATGATGAAATAATATGCACTGTATAATTCCACATAACGAATCCAAAGATTTATGGAATGTATAATCAAATACCTGAAAATTAAAATATATCTAAAAATTTGCAAAAAGCAACACCACTTAGAAAAATTCACCCAACTTTGTATTAAAACAATTAAACAATAAACATGGTTAATACAAATATTAAAATTAGACTTGTCTCAACTTGCATGAAAAGAAAAATAATAAAATAACTCCACCTCCTAAGTGAACTAAAGTCAACTAAAGAAAGTAAGAATAGACTCAAGATGATAAATATTATCCACTACTAATATGTGGTCAACATGCAAGAAGCCAAAATTAGTTTAAGTGATACATGCATACCTATCATGCATCCTAGTGAGCCTAGGCACCCCAATATATTATAATAATATAAATTTATAAAGAAAAAACTAAATTTAGTCATCTAAACATAGAAATGGTTCCCCAAATATTGGGATAAATTATTAATGATTTAAACTTAAGTGTATATCTAGTGAATTGCATTCTAACTGGCACTTCTAGTCTAAAAATTAAATTCTTAAAATATTTTTATAAAAATAGAATTTTACACATAACCAAACAACTCCTAAACACTAAAAACACAAAAATACTTTTAATTTTTAGTAATTAATCATTTTTTATTGACATCATACTCAACTTATTCTCCTTTAAGGTAAAGATCATAAATGCCTATCATCTCTTTGAGTCTTCCATGAACTTTCTATAACAAACCCTTTTGGTGAAAATTTAACAAGTTGATCTTCAATTCTCACATACTCAATGAAAAAATGATTACGATTAAATAAGTCTATGATAAAATTATGTTTTAGTTCTATATGTTTTGTTCCAATATGGAAAAATGAATTCTAGGGAAATTTTATTGCCCCGTTGTTATCACAAATATGTGGAGGCTCATGCTTAGCCTCTCTGAAATCAACTAAAAGTATTATTAATCACATAACATGTGTGAAAGAATATATAATAGCTACATATTCATATTCATATATAGAGGATAACACAACTACATCTTACTTCTTTGATGAGAAATAAACAAACTCATTTCCTAATGTGAAATAATAACTTGAACTAAGCTTATTATCATCAAGAGAACCTCCACAATATGAATATGTATATTTAATTAGACATGATGAAATTTATGGTCTAAAATGTATACCCTAATTAAAAATGTTGCTTACATATTTGAAAACTCTTTTCAAAGCTTGCAAATGCTTAAGTGATGGATTTCCCATAAATATATAAACTAGTGAAACTCAATAACTCGTAACTTTGGTCTTGTAGACCCACTTGATTCCAATGAAATATTTATTAGCTAGATAAATCATAAGAGTCTGTGTATTATTCCTCCCAATTTAATCCATCTCAATTTTTGTAACATCAACCCACTCTTTCCTTTTACTAGCTTCTACATATTTTTTAGGCTCACTAGCCATAAACGGCAATGAAAACATAGTATTTTTGTCATAAGCATCATCAAATAAATTACCTTCATGATATTTCAACATTTTGATCCTCCTCTCATAATTATGATCTGACATTTTATTTGATGGATTTGGATTCAGTATTCAACAAGTGTTTGTGCTTGCGCGGTGTTGATGTAGATGGATGACTGGTTACTTGGGAAGAGCTAGTATTATTTTCTATTAAACTAGAAATATGCGTAGGATATTTTAAGACTTAAAAATATTCTTAAAGAGTATGACCCAATTGTAATTATGAATATTTTATAAATATTTTCATGATCAAAAAGTATCATTTTCAAACAAGATAAAATCCCCAGACATAATTTTTTATTTACTAGTAGGATTATAAAACTTGCATGCATTTCTTTCATTAGTATATCCTATAAATATGTGTCCCCCACTCTTAAGATCTAATTTGGTAAGAAATATTACCATAAATTTACTTGTGGTAAGTTGCATGTGTATATGTTAAAAAATATTAGTTGTGAATAAGAGAAACAAATAAATTGTTCTCATATGTTAATCCTTCCCAAAATACCTCAGATTGAGTAAGAGATGGAAAGGGGAAGAGAGTCAATACCTACACTTACCAATCAAATGAAATATTCCTCCTTTGTTGTGTTGTATTTTCTCATGGATGGCATTGATTTCTTCATATTTTGTGGAGACACTTGGGCAACACCTACCCTTTATTTATTTGGATTTATTGATGAAGTATGAATGGATTGCTTGTGGATGAATGACGGATTGATTGAAGATTATGGATGATTGATGAAACAAATTGGCAGAGCTTTGTTATGGATTCTATGTGTCTGTTCCCATATAGCTCTCATAGAGGAGGAGAGCTTCAATTTATAGCTTGAGGGGTGGAGGAATAAAATGGCTAGGATGAATATCCAGCCAAGTTAGTATTTGGATCAATGGGTGGAGAATTGCATGTTAGAGGATTAGAGGATTCTAGAATGGAGGATTCTATAATTTGAATTCAAAATTCCATGGAGGGAATAAGCTTCCATTGAATTAAAAATTCAATAGAAGGAAAAGGTTAGAGAGGACTTCTAGAAATATAAGCCTCTAGATTTAGAGGTGGAGCATGGGACTTAGTGTGAGGATTAAATTAGGTTACTAAAATGATGATTAGGGAGATATTTCATGAAAAGGCTAGGTGTAGGGTAGGTGGGTAGGTCGGTTATATGAAATATTAAATTCCTATAAAATGTTAATAGGGATTATTAGTGGGATAATAAGCTATTAATAATGAATTAAAGGGATTATGGATGAGATGGGATGAAATGAGAGGATTATTGATGGAATGTTGTGATAAATGATAAATAATGATAAAGGGATTAATAATGATAAAATGGTGTAATAATAATTAATCGTGTAATTAGATTATATATAGTGATGATGTTAGATAGTGATGATACGAGATAAATTAATCAAAATTAATTCATGTTGACATTTTAGATGTCTACATTTTGCCCTTTCTTTAAATGGTTATTGCAGTAGACAGTGACCATTCAAAGAAAAAGAAGAGATGATGTTAAGATGGTGATATGATGCCCACTTCGAGGGGTTAGGAAGGGAGGAATGAGTTGGGTAACCACTCGAAAAGAGGAGAGGACCAAGTTAGTAGATGGGAGAGGATTAAGAGGATTATAAGATTGAGAATATATGAGTGTTATGAGAGAGGATTAGAGGATTATAAGATTAATTGAAGGGCATTGGATTATAGGATGCCCTAGTCAAGGGTTTGAGATTAAATATATTGGATTTGAGGATTAGAGAATAGAAGTACTGTTGATGTCAATTAGGATATCAATGAGGATGCAAGATTAGAGGATTAGAAGGTATTAGAGAGGATTAGAGGAGTAGGAGATAAGATATTAGGAGATATTGGATTTTGGAGTAGAGGATTCCCCAGTCAACGATGTATGAGAATGGTGAAGTTTTATGATTGGTGGATTAGAAGATGCACCAATTGAGGGGTTAGGTTTTCAGGATTTTGGATTTAGATTTGAGGATGCTAGATTTGAAGATGTTATATTTGAGGATGTTGGAGTTGAGGATGTTACATTTGAGGATTAATTGGATAGGAGCATAGGGTATATGGTTTATATAGATGTTGGATTTGGAGGATTATAAGATTGAGGATGTTTGGATGAGATAATAAGGATATCGGTTTTTGGATCAATTTAGATTATAGGACATTGATGAGGAGAGGATTGGGATGATGATTGATGAATCGGTGAGGAAATGGGATGTTTCAAGTTTGATTGATAAGAGGATGTTAGAAGGTGCCCCAGGTAAGGGGTGATGGATTTTAGATGTTGGATGTGAGATGATAATATTTAGATGTGGATATTGATTGATTGATTAAAGGATTGATTGGATAGGAGGGTGAGGAGGTTAGATAGTTAGTTATATTATGACATGAGGATTAGGCATGGATCATGATACGGTTAAATGATGATGATAGAAGGGGGGTGTGTTACATACAGTTCCCATTGTTATCATAATTAACAGTGTTATTGATGTGGCATAGATCAAGATGCACCAAGGTATAAACATCGTGATGTTTGAATTTCCAAATTATCTTTTCCTCATATCATTAGATAGATTAATTACAAAAATATGGTGCTCATATCATTAAACTCATGTAAAAGAAAAACAAACAAAAAGGGTCCTCATATCATCAGCCAAAATGTAAATGCAGACAATGTAAGCAAACCCACACAAAGAAAAAATACACACATTGACATTTTTTATATTTTTTATGTTTTATGAATGTTTTTATTGGTGTAATGTTTGTGATTTTATTTAATGGATTTTAGATGTTTAGATTATGATTTTGGATGTTGAGTATTTTGGATTTGGGATAGGGGGAATGGTTGAGGATAGGGAAGATGAAAGGATTCATGATGGGATAGCTCGTGAGGGGATGGAAAGGGATGTAAGGTGGGATAAAAATTTCTCTTATAAGTCCTAAAGCATGTTTGGGTAGGATGAAAGGGAAGGATTGAGGGATAGTTGGATAAGATAGGGATTGGTTGATAGGTTAGGATTAGATGGGATGTGGGATGTGAGATAGATAGGATGAGGGATGTGGTATAGGATAAGATGGGGATATGGAAGATGAAAATATATGCCCCCAAGTATAGGGGAGATGGGTTGAGGGATAGATGTGGTGTGCACCCAAGTGTAAAGTAGGGTGGCCTATGTGGATGGATAGATGGGTTTGATTTTCCCCCAAGTTGAGGGTAGGATGGGAAATGAGGGGTATCTAAAATGGATGATGCCCCCAATGGATGGTAGTAAGGCTGCCCCTAGTCATGATGTTTACAGTTCAAAAGGAACATGAGGAGGATTGGATCTGCCCATAGATGTTTGATCCAAGGGAAAAAAAGGATGTGGATGTGATAGATGGAAGGAAAATGATCATCATTGATGAATAAAAGATGAGCATAATGACACATGTTGTAAGGAAAGAGTTGGAATAGAAAAGAAGTGTGACTAAAGGTCTAAACAATACCTGACAACATGTGAGTCCTATGTCTCTATGAGATAAAAGTGTGTGTGATTGTGACGGTTAATTATCCGCTTGAAGTGAAGGCTTAGTGGGTAGTATGTGAAGAAAAACCAGCCAATGTATAGGGAGTGATTAATTCAAATAGGTGGATGGAGGGTGAATGGGAGGCTAAGTTGTGCATTGCTTCACTGCCAGCCAAACATCTATAGCTCTGACAAAGATGCATCTGATTCTTATCACAACATTGACTCTACTGTCATGCCAGAAATCCATAGCCCTAGTAGAGATGCTAGAAACACCCCTAGAGAGAGTCTTGAGGTGGATTTTATTTGATATTTTTAATTTTGATATGGTTTTTTTTATTTTTGATATTTGGATTTTTTTAGCATAAAGAGGTTCCACTCTCTTGAGAACTCTCAAGGGGTTAAGAATCAATAGTGTCTTGATGGGGGGATGGAAATGAGTGTGGAGATGACATTGGCTAGAGTGTCAAAATACATGCCCAAGGGTCTTCACCACAAGTTGATTAAGTGTGTTAATGTGTGTGGATCTCTAGGAGGACAATTGTGCTTGAATGTTGGAGGTAATGATAGACCAAGGTCACACGGTTGTAGTAGGTACTATTGTCTTACAACATGTGTGAGGAAGCTGATCAAGTGTTCAAATGAATGGATTAGAAGAGGATATGAATGGATGTGATGATAAGAATGGATTAGATGCAACAGGGATTTGGATGTTTGGATGGAAGGAGGATGCGTGGGAAGGAAAGAACATACGTGCGGCGGGTGAAGAATTATGTGCTCAATCCATTTTTAGGTGTTTGGTATTTTTAGGGGGATTAAATATTTGTGATTGGGTTGAGTGGTTGGGATGGTAGGAGTAACAAGAGGAGTGATAGAAATGGGTTGTGATGGAGTAGTGAGAGGGATGTTGTTAGATGTTAGGTTTATACCCTAAGCCTAAACCTCCTAGATTTTGATGAAGGAGATGAATTCATGAATGCCTTGTTCATGGTGCCTAAGCCTTTTCCTTGATGTTTATATTAGTGAACATATTTTTGGCTATAGGATATGAATTGGATGGAGAAGATGATATCATGTGGTCATCATGAGACTGAGGGGTTGTAGTTTTGTCATCCGCTAAGAGGCCGGACTTCAACAAAGGATGGAAGGTAAGATTTGTTTTCATTTTTGGACTGGTGAGGGATGTTTGGATGTACGATGAGATTTGGATGTCTGAATATGTTTAGATGTTGAGTGGGATTTGGATGGTGGATGATGGTTAGGGAAAGGATTGGGATGGAAAGGTGGTGGATAAAGAGGTATGTTGGCGAGGAAAAAATCCCTTGGGTGGACAAACTTGAGGATTTCTTGACATAAGACTCTGGGAATCTACATGTCAACAATCTACTTGAATGTCCATGGGTGCAGTTGTTCATAATAATAGAGTGTTCACGTGAAAAGGTGGATTTATGTGGAAGGCCTTTTGACCGGTGATCCAATTGGGGCACTGGACTGACCCTGTTGAAAGGTTAGTAGATGATGGAGGATGGTAGGGAATGATTTGTCTAAAGGAGTGGAGAAAGTGGGAGTGAGTTAAATGAGTTTTGGGGAACTAATGTTGCAGGTATAATGTGCAACAAGATTCCTGCACATGACACTAGTTAGAAACTTCAACACATGGCATTTATCAGAAGAAAAAACTCTGCGAATAGCAACAAGACCAAAGTAGAATTCAGTGATTACCAAGTATCAAGAAACCCCTTTGTGATTTTAAAAAAGCTAGAAACTCCTTCTTCTTGTATTGATTGCTCAAATCAAAGTTGTACATAGTTGTGGGAATGGAGTTAAATTCAGAAAAAGCTGGGAAATGGAAGAAGAATGGTTATCTCCTTTGCTTTCTGGAGGGTCACAATGCACTCTTGAGTTTACATGGATCAATTCAGCCAACCCTTTGAAATGGGAATGGGGTTACAATTTATAGAGGGTAGCATATGACTCTTAATCTACCTCACATGACTCTTGGTTTCCATATTTCGAGACTCATGACCTTTCATTTAGGAAGAATTAAGTATTTCTCTTATAATTTTGAGAAAATACTTTTTTACAAATTTGAAATAGGTCACTTAAGTGAATAGGATGAAATACAATGATGACACATAACTAAGAATTAGAAAGGAGAGAGAAAGAAGAGGGGGAAAGAGAGGAAGAAGAGATGTAGCCTGATAAAGTCCATTCATCCTCGTTGCTGGAAAATTTTCTCCAAATTCCATAGGGAAACTCTAAATATTCGAATTCCTTGTACACTAGATGATGTGGGAACTTACCATGTGTAAATACATTGTCACATGACTCATTTGGGGACCATGGGCATCACTCATGGAGCTATCCATTATGAACAAATATCATCATTGACTCCCCATTAATGTTGTCACACTGCTTGGTTGATTTGGATAGGATCCTAATGAATCATCTTATGCTAACAATCCCCAGGACAGAGTCGAATTGTGAATTCCACAAAGTTTCCCACATACCAACTGAAGCATGAAATGAGTGTCGAAAGACACTATTGATATCCTCACTATCACATACTCTACATAGTATGATGATAGAGATGACACTTTTTCTTACTCAGAAAGCGAAGGGTTGTGTCAGATTCTGCCCTTTCCATTAGATGCTTCATGATTTATTTTTGAAAAAGAAACTGATGTACTATTTTTTAGTAAGTGTGAAATAAGCAAGTCCCCGATCTTCAACATGGATGCTACGATTTTAGTATTTACCTCTCTCCCTGTGTTCCATGGTTCCTTCGTGCATCAAATTTCTAATTTAGCAGGTTCTCAAGGGCCCACTTACTATTTTTGGTAAGTTCCAAAAATGTCCGTTCTAGTGAATTCTCAGTTGTAGTGCACCTCAAATGTCTTTGTCTCCTTCGCAGGTTATTCAATCAATGAGTTTTCCCAGGAAATAGTAGTTCCTAAGTAGAAGACCTGTTATTTTTAGAAAGTTGGCCTCTACAAAGCTAGATTGATGTACGGAACAAAGTTTTTTGATATGGGTTTTTTCCCAATGACCCCTGCGAAATTTCAGGCCCACCCACTTAATAGTCCAGGAGATTTTAAAGTTTTAATTTTCAGACTTGGTAGTGCTTTTGGGTACGGTAGCCATTAATGATCCCTTCAAAATTGCAGGTCTGGTTTTCTCCTTTATTTGCAAAGAAAATTATATTTTTGATGATGGAGTTTTTTCTTCTGGTGCTTCACGTCTGATCTTACTTCAATCTGGCAAATGGTTTGACGATAGGAAATCCCACTTCTTTCTTTGTTGAGGCCAGAAGTGGCGATTTCCTTGAAAATTGCGGATGCTCCTGGTGTATGAAAGGAGAGTTTGAAGGTGTATTTTTGTGCCATTATCCCCTTGGGTAGAGGAATGGACATAAAAATATTAAAAAAAAAATTCTTATGCATCTATTTGGGATAAATCTTTGACTATTAGTGAACTACTTCATGGCTATGGAGTTTTCAATGTGCTATCTCCTTCTTTGTTTTGTGCTTCTAGATTCTGTGTTTTCTCCAATTCTCCTTCTGGGACCTGCGTGTGTTTTTTTGAGCATTTATCCCCTCTTGAATGTAATTATCTCTAAGGCAAGTCTGGTTGAATTTTTTCAATGGTGGAGTGATGGAGGAGAGTTGCAGAGGAAGGATGAAGTTTTTCTGTGCACTGGAGTGGAAGCAACTGGAAGCACTAATAAGCACTGAGCCGACAGTTAGAATTTTCAAGTTTCTGAATGCATGAAGGCACAAGCTTGGGTGAAATAAATTTTCATGTTTTATGTCCCTGACCTTAGGGAAATGAGGGACATCAAATTCCATGGAGGTCAAGAGGACGACACGTGGCGGTGATCCGATGTTCCAGGGATAGTTGAAGCGTGAGAAAAGCTACTTTAAAGCACTGGGAGCTAAAAGTCGGTCATGTGGGTGTCCAAATGACTTCCCATAGGGTCTGGGCCCCACTGTATTTTTTCCATGTTTTATGATCCCTCACCTTAGGTACATAAGAAACATCAGTTTCCACGGTGGTCCTGGAAGCTAACAAATGGCACCAGATTCGAACAGTAGGGAATGGATGCTCCAAAAATGCACCTAGGAGTTTGAAAGTCGGTCACGTGGGTGTCCAGAATGACTCCCCATAAATCCTGAGAACATTTTTCAAGGTATTATGTCTTCCTCATCTTAGGGACTTTTAATGGACATCAGTTTCTACAGTGGTCTTAGAGTTGACACGTGGTACCAAATCCGACAACGAAGGAATTGATGCTCCAAAAATGCTCATGGGGGTTGAACTATCAAGTCTGGAGGTCATATGAGGGTCCAAGAGGTCACATGGGGGCTGGGAACATTTTTAAATGCTATTTTACCTGACCTTAGGGATGTCAAGGACATGATGATCTCGCCAGGAAATCCTAGTGCATGACACGTGTTCTACCCGAAAATGACTAAGTTCCTGGACTTGCCTTTGAGGGGTTAACTTAGAAAGAAGATAACTTGAGATCCCAGTGGAATTTCTTGGTAAAATTTTATATGATCCTGAATATAAATGGCCTTTGTTATCCAATGGTGGGGGTCTCATAGATCTTGATTCATTCATTAGATCCCTAAAAAAGAGGATTTGTGATTTGAGGACTCCACTTATACAAGTGATAAAACCTGCCTAGCCAATCCTATGCTCCAAGGTTTTGTGCATTAAATATTATTTCACCATTTCATGTAGGTATTTGAATCCTATTTTTGGTGGTATTTTCTTTTTCTTCTAACTCCATCTAGATTCTCCTATTGAATCATCTTTTGAAGTCCAGCAATTGTTTTAGACCTGTGTACTACCTAGGCTTGTGAACCCTAATTTTTCTCAAAATGCCCCAAGTTAATCTCATGGAAACTTCCCAAAATCTTCCAAAATCATTTCAATGAATGTTTTAAGGTCTGTAAATTTCACCTCTATGTTTAATTTGAGCCCTTCCATTCCACTCCAAGGGGTTGATCCAATCCTGGGAAATTATTCAGTGATAGCCCTTCCCAATACTGCCAAAAGATTGAATCTAATTTCATAACTCCCTAAAAACCACCTAGGGGGAATGAATAGATTTTACCTAAATCACCTAGGGGATGATATTACATAATTCAAGAGGTTAATTTGCTTGAGCTGATTAGACAAACCCGGGGTGTCTTGGATTTGATGGGACTTGAAAAAATTAACACTAGGGTATTGTTATCGTGTTTGGAAATTGTCAATTTCCATGTTGCATATTTGCACAACATACAAGGTACTAAGGACAAGAATCCATTTTTAATGAAATTTTGACTACATAAGACCTAAATTTCATGCAACGATTAGTCAATTTTTTTCCACAAGTGTGACCACTCTTCAGAAAGTCACAATAATAGTGTTCTTGATACCAAGGATGGTTTGGGAAGGTTTTGATCTTGTGATTTGATAAGGGGGATGAATGATCATGTTCAAGGTTTTTACATGATAGAATATGGTGATCAAGGATTATCCTAAAGGAGTGAAGTAGTTTGGCTCCTAAATGGTTTCTCGGGGATTAGGAAGTAAAAGGTCAAGATTGGGTGGATTATGATATGTTTTGGTTGATTTGGATTTATGAATTGGATTAGATTGTTATGGCTTAGAAGATGAAAAAGATGGATTAGGCCTGGGGGCCGAAGTGGATGGTTTGGGCTTGGAGGCCGAAGTAGATTTATTTGATTTGGATTGGTTCAGAGTATGTGGTTTTGAGGTATATGGATTTTTCTTAGGATTATTAGATGTAGATGAAGGGGGTGTGTAGATTTAAATTGAAGGGGATGGGTGTGATATGGGGGTCACATTAAATTTTGGTGATGTTGGGGATGAAGGAGATCTGGGAGATGGGTGTGGTGTTGGAACTACATTAGTTTTTTTCAATTTCAGGGATGAAGTAGATGAATTCCGCATAAGAGCCTCATTAGATTGAGTGGGATTTGAGGTGGGGATAGGATTGGGATTTGTTAGATTTGTTTGGTGACTTAGGAGTCATGTTAGATGTTTTAAGATTTGGGGATGGTGGAGATGAAATAAGATTAGAGGATAGGATAGTGTTAGGTTTAGGTGATGAAGGGGTTAAGATATGATTAGGTGTGGATGAAGAGGATGAGGGTGGTGTAGGAGCCACATTAGATGGTTTAAGATTGGGGTTAGAAGGGGAGGAGTGTGATTTAAGAGTCACAGTGGATAAGATATTTTTGACAAGATTAGGCGTAGGTGATGGATGGGATGAAATAGGATTAGAGGCTGAATTTGATGGTGTATTAGGGGATGTGGGACTATTTAGGAGAAAGTATGTAGGATCAGATTGGGATGAAGAAGATGATGAGGATGGAGGACTAAGATGAGATGTGGGATATAATAATTTTGGGTTAAGTTATTAGGATTGTTGTGGATATGTGAATGGGACTCGATAATAGGTTTTATGATGATTGGATTTAGGAGTTGAGATTTTTAGATGGTGGTGGATTATCTGCATGAGTGTTGATATGAGGAAGGTATGGATCATGATGATTAATAGGGGATTTTGAGGTTGGGGTTTGGGATGGTTATGTGGGCTTGAGATGGGTGCCTAGATTAGCAAGGACATAAAGGAGGTCTTCTTGGTTTAGGTAAAAATTAGTGAGGTGGTCAAAGCTGATGTAATTGGCTTATGAGGATATTGATTTATGTTGATTAGGTTAGGGTGTGGATTGAGCTTATTTAGGTTACTCAAAGAGGAATTCAATGGGGTGACAAGTAGGGATCTTAGGAAGGGGAAATTGTGGATGGGGTTGGTTGAGAGATGATGTTTTAAGAGGTGATTAGTTGATACGTGATTTAAGATCATATATTTTTGATTGAGTTGTTGGATGGTTTTTAGGATGTTATGATAAACATGGGATGGTTGATTTTGATGGAAAAATGGAATTGGTTGATGTAGGATGCGAGATTTAATATTTTTTTATTAAGGTGTTGGATAGTGTGTGGGATTTCATGATCAAAGCAAGATGGTTGACTTTGATGGGTGGGGGATGATGGGATAGCTTGGTTGATGGATTTAGAAAAGAGATAGGGGTTTGGATGTTGGTTTGGAGAGGATGTGGCGAGGGATTATATTTAGATTAGGTTGGTTGATTAAGGATGGTGATGAGAATAGGATTTGGATTGTTTGATTAAGGATGGTTGATTATGATGATGTTTGATTGATTAAAATTTTAAGGTGACAAGATGGTTAAGGGTGTTCATATGCAAGCAAAAAACATGTAACACGTGCCCTAACTAGTCAAGTGGGATTACAATCAAGCTATAGCCCACTTTCAATATGACACACTGACGTTGGTGTCATAATTATTTCTCTACCTATGTATCAATGTGGGGTTGGATAGCGAATGATCTTGGGGAGTGTGGTCTCCTTACATTATAGCTTGATATGTGGCCAAAATTTTTCCTAGTCTAGGATGTATAAGCTCACTAAGGGAGCCCCCAATATACCTTGTGGAATGTGGGGTGCAAGTCTGTGTTACAAGGATGTTTTCTAAGGCCTGTGTATTGGGACGTGGAATCCCCTCACTTTATGTCGCTCTTAAAACAAACAAGCACTTAGCCAATAACGACAGATCTCCAAGAATTTGTATACCCTACCAGAACATGGGTTGTGTCTACGTGTGTGGAGATGAATCCCACAATCATGAGACCTCTAGGACTATGGAAAGTGTGTGGATGTCACTTCCACATCACGTTGCCCCTACAAAATAAAAATAGGAAGGCTAGCCAGTTTTGATCCTCAAGATCATCCTAGGATGCGAGAGGAGAGCATACACGGTTTTTCCTTCGGGATGAACAAACAAAAAAGGAAAACACACAAGAAAGATAATACAAGAAAATAAATCCTAGATGATAAAAATGAAATGATAAAGATAATGTGATTGGGTCTTCAAGAGGAGGCTTTGTAAAACAAAGATTAGTAATTTGATTTATAAACCCAAATGTCTTGGACTGATCATGCTATAAAACAAAGGGTTTGTAGTTTTAGATGGATTTTCATATTTGGTAAGTGCAGGAAGCTGCACATAAAGTGTTAGTAGTTTGGAGCAATAAAAATGTAACTCAATGTGTAGTTAAAATGACAAGATTTAGGAAAATGAAAACCGTGAATAAATTATCTTATAAAATGTTAAATTAACACTTTCATTACATAGATCTTTTCAATACCTTTCTGAGAAAAAAACAGAGTTGTTCTGAGTTCGGGATCAAAATTTATGGCTCTCAGAAGTTAGGAAACAAAAGTGCTACAACACAAAGCATAGGCACCAATATCATATGTGCCAAAATATGTAACAAATGCACCAATACAGGTCACAAAGGTGTTGATGTATAAAAAAAAAGTCTAAAACAGGTCAAAAAATGGAATCACAAAGATTCAAGGCTAAAGCATAGGTGCCAATTTATGGCAAAGGTGCCATCATGTGCAACATATGTGCTAAAAGACAAGTCATGAGCATTGTTTTGTGCTGGGAACAAAATTGAGCTCAAAAACTCAAAATTTGAAGGTGTAAACAAAAGTGAAAATTAGTGAAACTTTGATAGCTAATTCTAGGGATAAAATAGAGTTGAAAACAATAGAGAAGTGGGGAGTAAGCCCCACGGTGGGCACCAAAAATGCAGCGTTAGAAAATATTAGTTTTTGAATACAAGAAAACAAATAAATTGTTCTCCTATTCTAATACTTCAAACAATACCTCATGATTGAGAAAGAGATGTAAAGGGGGAGATAATTAATACCTGCACTTACCAAGAAGATGCAATGATCCTCCTTTCTTGTGTTGGATTTTCTCTTGGATTGTTGTTGATTTGCTTCATATTTTTCCATTTGGTGGAGACACACGAGCAATAACTCCCCTTGATTACTTTGGATTGATTGCTGAATGATGATGTATTGATAGATTGGATTTAAGATGGATTGATTGTGGATTTTAAAAAATGGCAGAGGTTTGTTATGGATTCTATGTGTTCATCCCCATCTATCTATCTCTCATGGAGGAGGAGAGATCAATTTATATCTTGTGTGAGAAAAAATAGAGGGTGAAGATCCATCTAATTAGGATGAGGATCAATGGTTGGAAATTGAGGAGAGGATTGGAGGATTCTAGAATGGAGAATTCTAGAATTTTAATATAAAATTCCATGGAGGGAAGAATATTCCATTAAATTTAAAATTCAATGGAAGGAGAAGTTTAGAGAGGCTTCTACAAATAGAAGCCTATAGATTTAGAGGTGGAGGATATGATTAACTTAGGATTATATTAGGTTAATAACATATGATAAGGGATTACATGGAAAGAATAGGTGTAGGGTAGGTGTAGAGTAGGTGGGTGTAGGAATATTAAATTCCTAGAAAATGTTAATAAGGATTAATATATATTAACAAATTAAAGGGATTAATGATAATATGGTATATTAGACAAATGATGAAGGGTATATGTGATAAAAGGGATTAATAATAATTAATATTGTGATTAATTATTATATAGATTTAGAGAGTGATGATGTTAGAATATTTTCGGGAAGATTATTCGTAATTTATTATGTTGACATTTTAGATTAGCTTGTGAATGCAAGAAAAACAAAGAGATTGTCTTCCTAATATAATATTCTCAAAAAAAACCTCAGATAGAGTAATGAATGGAAAGAAGCAGAGAATTTAATACCTACGTTTACCGACAAGATTGAAAACTCCTCCTTTGATGTGTTGAATTTTATCTTGATCGGTGTTGGTTGCTTCAAATGTTGGTGGAGAAACATGAGGAAAACCTCCCCTTATAACTTGATGATTTTTCTTGAAGAATTTTTTATAAAGGATGAAGGATTGAATTATTATAGATTGTAGATGAATGATGTATTGGTTGAGTGGTTGAAGATAAAATGACAGAGGTTTGTTATGGATTTCCAAGTTCATTGCTCTCAAGGAGGATGAGAGTTCAATTTATAGCTGAGGAGTGGAGGATTTGATGGCTAATATGAAGCCAAGTTGGATTTGGATCAATGGTGGAGAATGCATGTGAGAATTAGAGGATTCTGGAGTGGAAGACTCTAGAATTTGAATTGAAAATTCATGGATGGAAAAAGCTTCCATTGAATTAAAAATTCAATAGAAGGAGAAGGTTAGAGATGCTTCTAGAAATATAAGCCTCTATATTTATAGGTGGAGCATGTGATTAGGATTATAACTATATTAGTGATGTATAGAAAATATTATCCAACCATATATCTTCTTTAACAATGAGGTTTTAATCATTTTATTCATTTTAACTCTGCAAACTGAGGATCCATGCCAAGCCCAAAAAGGATAAAATTTGCAAATATTGCTCAAACCTTGATTAAATTGATATAATTTCACCTTGAATGGTTTCATTAATTTCACACCCTTCCCCCTCATTCTCAATCACAATTTCTTCCAAATCACTAAATCATTCCTCTTCTTAAAGAACTCATAAAACACGTCTTCCTTCAATTTGTTCTTGGTCACATGTATTAATTCTTTCTCAATATATGTAATATTTCCTCTCAAAGATCTCACCTTAGTTACTCTTCTTCAAAACTCAAAACACAATTATCTTGATCATAAGATTTGACTCAAACAACCAAAAACACAATATTACCCTACTTTACCAAGAACTGTCCTCTAACAATCTATTTTTCTCAACTTGTTTCAATGATGAAATATTTGGTCTTTGGATTCTTAGACCCCACCGAGAAATTTTTCTTTGTGTTATTACCAAAACCCACTCTTATAATCTCTCAACAAATTATCTCAAGGTAACCAAGACTCCACCCTTTCATTGCTTGTCAAAATTGTCAACTATGCCCCTTAAGACAATGTAGTTTCCTTCACTCATTAAAATAGGTTTATAAGGCTACCCAAAAGATCTAATAAACTCTTTTAATTCACCTTTCCCATCCCTAAGGTGTTCCCAAAATCTTAACCTCCAACTACTTTTACATCTCTTTATAACTCACTTTTCTACTTTTTGCTCTTAAACCCTCAATTGGCCTTTCTATTGTCAAGTATATCTCCTTCATCAAAGTGGTTCAAGGTATAAGGAAAGTTTTGTTAAGCACCCATTAGGCTCTTTATCTTTCCTTAGAAGTTTCATTGTCTAACTCCAACTTAAAAATGGGACTTGCTTTGTAAAGGGGGTCACCTTTTTAGGTCTAAATTGTGTGTAATTGTCCTAGAAAGGATTGGTAAGGTATTATTCTCCTTTCCCTGTTAGAATTTAAATTTTATTCTTGAATCTCATAAAGGACTTACCAAACATCATTTTTTCCAATTTTCAAGCTATAACTCCTTGGTTTGGATCATTAATTTGCAAACCCTAGCTATGGTCTGAGTTCATATTCCTAGAGACCCGGAATCAAGGAAATCATTATACAACCCTGCAAACTTAGCATCAATGACTCAAATATTAGCAAAAGAATCATCTCCAATTATGGCACAAGGTTTTCTTACTATTAGGGTTTTAAGAAGCCAAAATCACGTGCTTCTCACTTTCTAGAATGGGGAAAACCTAGGTCTAACTCTTCAACATAGTCAAAAGGTTACTTTCAGGTTTTAGTTCATGTACTCCCCCTCTAATATGACTTTGATATTATTTTTGATGGGAAGAATAATACACCCAACCACCCAACAGGGAATTAATCACTTGATAATGCATTAGCCTAGGAAGTACAATCATAGTCCAAAAATGATCATTTAACACTTATCATGGAAAATCATAAATAATAACATGCCTATTTCATGAAATGGATCTTCCCTTACCTCTAGCATGAGTTTTATGTTCAAATGTCTCCATAAAAAACACAATATCTAATAGATCTCATAATTTGGTAATCATCCTATCAATAGCCTCCTAATGCCATTATCAGAACAGGGAATCATATTCTTCATAGCAACTCAAAATGAATACAAACAAGGGATCAATTAACACTCCCATAACTGGGATACTCATGCATGGAGGAGAGGACTCAACGATCCTTGCTAAAAAATCATAAGTACTCTCAAAGAGGCAATACAAAGTATGCAACTTCGTTTATCTTTGTATTACTTCACTTTTACATAAAAATCACATAGTTCTCCCTCATTCCAAAATTTTTTCTTCCATTCCAACTCTTCTTCATCCTCTACATGAGGAATATTATCTCAAAAACTGACTCAAACACCTATATTCAAATTCACACTCATGATTGTACGTACTCCATGCTTTGTAACTGACTTCTACTAGCGACTCTTGAACTTTCATCCATGAGGGCTCATACCTGCCCTTTTTACATCATTTTTAGCTTCTAAATGATTCACCTACACCTAAAGACTCATGAAACACCCCATACTTCTAACAATGCACTTAAAAACATCTAATCAAACACTTGACATTCTTTGATATGCCCTTGTAATGGAATTACATCTTATGGAGGTAAAATCCCCCATTTGAAATTCAAATTCCTTCACTCTTAAATTTCTCTCTCCCATGACTTCACACCTCCACAAGACCCTCCATGACCTTATAGATAGGAAAATTGGTATTTGAATTCTTCCTAATGATGCTCCTGCATCAATTAGGTTATAAAGATGATTAAGAGTGAGGTTACATGGAAAGGCTGGGTGTAAGGATGTGTAGGGTAGGTGGGTAGGTAGATGTAGGAATATTAAATTCCTATAAAATGTTAATAAGGGTTATGATAGGATAATGTGATATAATAATGAAATAAAAGTGATTAATGATAATATGGGATAAAATAATGAATTAAAAGGATTAATAATGGAATGATGAGATAAATGATAAATGATGATAAAATGATCAAGGGTAAATATGATAAAATGAATTAATAATAATTAACCTTACGATTAATTATTATATAGATTTAGACGATGTTACAGGACATATTAATTGTAATTAATCATGTCAACATTTTAGATGTCTACAACATTTTTCCATTTTCTTCAACTTGGATGGAATTTCCATCTCCCAATTTCTCTTGGATTTTGAAGGAATCATCTAGCTTGGTGAAACCATATTTCTGACTTGCCATATGATTTGAGCAGCATGAATCAAGAAAACACAAATTATATCAATATTATAATGCCACATTTCATGAGAGAAAATAACCCGAATCATATAAGTGATATTTCTCCTCACTTTTTTAGCTTGTAAAACCTCTTCACCCTTTTGATAAACTTATTTTTAGCTTTCGGTATCATGTTGTATTTTGTAAAGTGTCCTAGTTTTTTGTAATAATGTCAAGTAAGGTTTATCTTACATTTATTGATGAATTTATCTTGATATTTACTAATTAAATATGAGGTTTTAAAGCTCCCCCGAAATCTAATTTTTGCATTTCTATTTGGGATTTGAATTACTTCCCTTTTTTGCAAGTGCCTATTATAGATCTCCTGCATACTTCTGAGACTAAACCAAATAAGGATAAGTGCAAGTGTTCCTATTGCAAGAATTTGGGACCATGAATAACATCAATGCATGAGAAAATATTGACCACCTTACTCATTTACTTGAGAAGCATAATATAGGTGTTCCTGAATCTATCAAGCAAAATGCTACGAAACATGAATCTTCTAAGGCAAAGTAAAACAAGTTTGAGAAGAAGAAGAAGAAACAAAAATCCCTCATAGTAAGAGTTTTTCCATCATTAACGTGGGTTATAGATTATGGTGCCTCGCACCACATGGGTTCTTCACATATTAGGGTTTCTGACATTGAACTGTGTGGTATGTCCCCAAATCACTTTGGGTGATGAAACATCCATGTCAGTTGCTGGTAGTGGATCAATAGAATTAGATGGTGGAACTTTTAACAATGTTCTAAGTGTTCCCAATCTCTCAACCAATGTACTATCAATTTACCAAATTACCCATATTGGTTAAGGGATGCAAGTGGAATTTAACCCTAACTCAGTGATCATTATAGAGTTGCACAATGAGACCATAATGGCTAAGGGAAAGTTGGATCACCAGGCTTGGTTATACACATTTTCCCACTTTTCTTCTAAATCTTCTCTCGTTGCCTTTATTACTCATACCAATGAGGTTAGTAAGATGTGACATAAATGTTTTGGCCATTTAAACTATTTTTACCTTGAACAATTGAGCCAGCATGATATTTTCAATGAGTTACCTCAAGATACTTTTTGGAAGGGTATTTGTGAGGTTTTTGCCCTTGAGAAGCACCCCGAAGAGAAATTTGGCAAGGAAAAATCCTAGAGATCCTCGCATCCCTTGCATCTAGTTCACAATGACATTTTTGGCCTTTTTATGTATCCTTCGTTCACTAGATCTCTATACATACTCACCTTCATTGATGAATTTTCAAGTTATACACAAGTTTATTTTCTCAAACACAAGTCTAAAGTTTTCAATCACTTTCGGGACTTTAAAGATCTTACTGAGAAACAAGCCAAAAGGTCTATCATGGTTCTTATAATCAACAATGGAGGTGAGTACATGAGTAATAGGTTCGATGATTTTTTCACCTCCAAATTAATTTCTTTGTAGCATACAGTTGATTTCAGTCCTTCACAAAATGGAGTTGCGGAAATAAAGAACAAAACTCTTAAGGAGATGGCCACTTGCATGATTGATTCCAAATCCCTTCCTCCATAGTATTGCATTGAAGCCATAAAATGTACTTGTTACATTCAGAACATCATTCCACACAAAGAAATAAAATTTATGACACCCTTTGAGGTTTGATATGGACGCAAATCTAATGTTGAGAACTTTCATGTCTTTGATTCAATTGTCATGGCTCAAATTCCCGAAAAGAAATGCAAGGCCTTGGAACCCCAATCCGAACCTTGTCTTTTCGCCAAGTATACCGATGGCGTGAAGGGTTATAGAACTTTTAATCCCACCACTCAATATCTCTATATCAAGAGAAGTGTGAAACTCTAAGACATGTCTCTTACTTCTACTTCTCCACCCGCGGAGGTCACTCGGGCCCTCTTTGACCATGATTCAGATTCTTTTGATGATCTTAGTGAGCCTCTCACTCTTGATCCTCCTACTCTTCCCTCTCCATTATCTACCAATTATAACAATAGTGATGATGAGGATTATTTCCCCTCTTACTCGAGTGATGATTTGATAGATTCTGAGCATGACTCTCCTCCTTTTCCTTATTGGGCTAGGCAAACCTTGTGGAATGTTAGAGATCTGATAGGGTATCCTTCCTATGAGAGAAAAACTCATTCATAGTTTTCTATGCCCCATCCCCTCTTTACCTCCAGTTTGAATCTGTATTATTTTCAAGAGGCTAATGGGATTCTTGAGTGGGATTCTGCTATGGAAGAGGAATATTCCTCTCTTATGAATAATAATACTTGGGATCTCACCCCTCTTCCTAAGGGAAGAAAATGGTCTGATATAGCTAGATATATTGAACCAAGTATGGTGCCGATGGGAATGTCAAAAAGTACAAGGCATGACTTTTCTCCAGGTTCCTAGGGTTGATTATTCAGAGACCTTTTCTCCCTTCACCACGAATTCTATTTGACTAACCCTAGCCATAGCTATCACTAATAGATGGGATGCCAACCAAATGGATGTTAAGAGTGCCTTCCTTCACAGTGACCTAGAGAAAGAAATCTATATGAAACAATCGTCAAGTTATGTCCAAAATTCTTCCCTTGTTTTCATACTTAAGAATTTTATCTACGGCCTCAAATAAGCCCCCTCGAGCTTGGTATACCAAGATGGACTCCTTTCTTCTTGATTCCAGGTTCACTAGGTGTTACTTTGACCCAAATGTTTACATTTTGTGACAAGATGAGTCTATGTTTATCTTAGTTTTGTATGTCAATGACTTGTTGATTACATGTAGCTCTTCCATGATCATTGATTATGTTAAGACTGCCTTAACCAACAAGTTCTCCATGACCAAGTGGGGTTTGCTTCATTATTTCCTTGGGATTCATATTACTTAGTCTGACTCGAGGATCATCATTGATCAACCCAAGTATTCCCTTGATTTCTTTTTTAGGTTTAACATGGTTGATTGTAAGCCATCTCCCACTCCCTTCTTTTCTGGAGTCAAGTTAGCATCTGATTGTTGCACTCCCTTAGTTGATGGTACCATTTATCAGAAATCGGTGGGGAGCTTGATTTACCTAACTCTAACTAGACTAGATCTTTCATTTGTTGTTGGAATCATGTCTAGATTCATGTTGGAGCCTCATGAGCTGAATTGGAAAGTAGCAAAGTAGATCCTTCACTATGTTAGAGGCACCTACACTAATGGCATTCACTACTTAGGAGGGACAAAGATTGATTTTGTTGGATACACAAATTTTGATTTTGTTGGTGATCTCGATCATTAGAATTCTACCTCCAGATACATCTTTTCTCTTAGTTCGAGTCATGTCAATTAGTCAAGAAAGAAGTAGAAATGAGATTGCTATATCTTCTACAGATGTAGAATACATGGGAGCAAGTCAACGTTACTCCATAGAAGCTATTTGGTTATAGGGGATTCTGACAGAGTTCAATATTCAGTTCAGATGGCCTACCATCATCTATTATGACAAACCTTAGCATTATCTCCATTTGTAAAAATCTCAGTTCATCATCAACAGACTGAAGAACATTGAGATACACATGCACTTCATTTGGGATTTGATTCATGTAGACATCATTAATTTACAGTATTGTCAGAATTCAGATCAATTGCAGACATCTTTACCAAACCCTTCACTAAGCCAAGTTTCTTCACTTGCTCTCTTCTTGGGGCGAGGTCTATTATAGCTGCACATCTTCTTCAGGATTTCTAGTCTCTCTTCTTCTTCTTCTATAAATATTGTAGTTTGTACATGGGTACCTCATCAGACCTTGTTATTGGGACCCATATGACATGCATGAACCCCCTTTCTTAGATGTTTAGGGGATTCATGTTTTTCACACTATTTCCATATCTACTGCCAATATATAATTTAATGAACTTGGGGGTGTTACCATGTGTGAGGAATTATTGTGCATACCATTTTTTCATTTATCTTGGTTAATTACTTCCTTAAAAATGGCTTAAGTTGATCTTTTTATAAGGAGTTACACTGACCTATGGAAAAGTATTATGTTGAGATATGAGAAAAATGAGAATAGTGCATGACTCAATCATGTGCACTGACACAAATTCAATTATGTGTGTTGGCAGGACTCACCTTCGCATTATTGGAGGACTCACAGTACAACTCCAAGCTCACTGAAGTATGATCAACTCTAAAGGCCTATGAGTTACATAGGATTCACACAAACATATAGATACTTCTCCATTTTTGAAATATGAGTTGAGCTAGCACCACATCATTTACATGCACAATGTGTTCATTCAACTCAACCTATATTCTTGCTAATTACTTGAGAAATTTACATTATCATTCAAGTCACTCCATCAGATGGGATGCGGCCACACTTCTAGGAGATTTACTATCACTGCAATTCCTCTTTCAATCAATGAAAGAAACAAAGAATTTTCCATCATTGAGAGATCTCAAAAGAAAATCACATACCTCCTTTGTATGCTTGTCAATTGACTGCAAATCCAAAGGTACTTTAAGTATCTCATCCTTCTATAAATGATACTACTTTAAATTGATAGTAATTGTTTCAAATCAATCAGTTAAGTAGATGTTAGTTATAGGTGAATAATCTTAGTTCTCTCACTAAAGAGACAAAAAATTGGTTATGTATAAAAGAGCAAGTGTATTTAGATTTGAGGTTTCGTTCATGCTTGAATGATTTATAAAACCTCATATGTCTTTTAGGATTAGCATTAAGATAACCTATTTAGGGGACAACAATTGTGTATAAGTTAAATGACCAAACTTATCTAATTGGAAGGAGAAATCACTCCTAGTTTGAAAAATCTAAAAGGGAGCATTTATGAGGTTGCAATCTATCCTAATTATGTATTAATTGGATAGATTTACTATTTCAGGTACCTGGATAGAGTGTTATTTTGATGCATTGAAGGACATATTTAATGAACAAGGTTTTGATAGAACCTTCCAATGGATTGCTTGGGTGATCATATTTTTCCTTCCAAGAATTACATGTTGTGACCAAAATCTTAAAAGCAGGATTTTCTTAGGCCCACTATTAAATTACACGCTAGATTCACATCCTAATGTTTCCTTTATTGCAATGCAATGGAATGTGCTCTGGATTGATTGAATAACATGATTAAAGTAGGAGCATCAATGACACTCATCACTTTTTGGCATCCATTTCTAGGCAAATGAACCCTTTTATCAAATGAAGGTTCTAGCTTGACTTCTTATTGTCTGTGTAATTTTCTATTTAGAAATTTCATTTTCCACAAACTCTTTCTTTTGAATCGGAACACCTTGTAGTGATATATCCACTGAGTCAAGGAGGTATGTGGAACTCAAACAATGCAGTTCAATATTGACTATCTAGGGATTTCTCAGTATGATATGATTTTATGTTTAGACCAAGATATTGTAGAGGTAGATCCCTTGACTATCATATCTTCAAAATCCCCCCTCAAAACCTTATCTAGTGGAATAAATTGTCTGACAAAATAAGGATGCCCTTGAAGAATGAGAATCAACTTGAAAACTAATCCTCCAATTGGCAGTTTGTTTACCTACTCACATTGAATGACCCTAACTAGGCTCATAAAAATATAATCTTACAACTTTATGGGGATATTTTTAGAAGACCCTGACAATGGACTTTTTGAGTTCAAGGTTTTATGCCATACATATGATCAATACTTATGATTCCCATGAAAGCTTAAATCCACTTTATAAGATACAAATATGCAGGTTTTATGGGTTTAAGCCCTAACTCCATATAATTGGAAAGAATATAGAGCATTCCTTTCTCTAGAAAAGTTTCAAGATTACTGTAGAGTTAGGCATATCAATTAGAATTAAATTTTTAGGATTGAACTTGAAAGATGAAAGTGTAAAGGATTAGAGCTAGTTTATTTTCCTTCAAATGAGGTGAGGTACTCCACCATGATCAAATTTACTTAACAAAATTAGGTCAAAGTGTTGGTTCACAAGACACACAAGAAACATTCAATTTAATGGGAAAGGGAGACATGAACAAGTTAGGTTCATGAAATCATCTACCTCTGATAGGAATTAAACTCAAACTCGCACTCCAATTTTAGATAGACTTTGAAAAAGTGGGCCATATGGGGATCATGCACTTCAAATTGAGAGAAAGATTGCAAATTTGAGAATCTTTTGAGTTATCAATATAACTTTGTATAGAGAGACACCTACAGATCCCAATAGAATAGGACCTTTGATCATCAAACTTTCTAATTAGAGCTTTACATGGACTCAAGCACCACCCCTTGATAAAATAAATCTTCTTCTTTATAAACTAAAGCATTTCCTAAACTAATGTTGGATTGCTTCCTGTTATCCATATTTTTCACCCCCTAGGAAAACTATTGGATCAGCCATGACCCCACATAGAAGGAACCTGAGAAATCACGTTCGGATCTTGTAAACAGGTCATAGAAAGACTCTACAACGGAGTGGCAGGGACTTGCAGAAAGATTAAATGACCCCTATGTAAGAAGAACGACTTTGTCGAGTGATTTCCATGTCTTAAATCCATTTTACATGCTACAAATGGGCTTCACAACATGGAATAGCAAGGCGGGGAAAAAAAGGGGCAAGTGCCAAAGAAGCCAGGGGCAAGAAGGGGAAAGCAAGGTGAAGATTCAAAGTTTTCGGCATTTGAAATAGTTCAGAAAGGAGTCCAAAATCGATGAAGTATGGAGGAGGTAGCGGAGAGAGCCACGTGTCCAAATGACGCTTCTCCAAAGTTGAATCCAAAAGGGGAACTTAAACGAGTGCCAACTTCCACGCGTCCAGAGCCCAAAATAAGCACGAGTCATTGAAAATTCTCTGAGTCTGCGGAAGGGGCCACGTGTCAGCTCGGCGCAATTCCAAAATGGAAATCCAAGTATAGGAGGCTCAAACTTGTGTCAACCCTCCATGTAGAAAATGGTCAACAAGGTTAAAAGGTGATTGGGTGGGCCTCGGAAAAGGCTAAGTATAGAATTATGCACGGGAGACTGCCATGTGTCCAAGCGGCGCTTCCCCAAGGATAGATCCAAAAGCAACTAAGGCTCAAACGAGTGCCAGTTCACCACATAGCCCAAGGTCCGAAAAGGAGGGAAGAGAGTCATTGAAAAGTCCAAAGACCTACGGAGGCTTCCAAGTGTCAACCTCGATGCTCCTTCAAAGGTAAATTCTTGATCGGGCTTTCAAGCAAGCGCGGAGCCTCCACGCGTCCAGTCTCAAAAGGGAACAGAGTTGAGGTTGAATAGTCAATGCATGGTGGCAGCTGGCAGAGAGTGACCAAGTGTCCAAATGGTGCTAACTCAAGGATCGAAAAAAGAGAGGGTTTCCAATCAAGCGCCAGGATGCCGCGTGTCCCCGGACAAGGAATATGACCCCGCCGAGCAAAGAACTTAGCCGAAAAAATAAAGAAATTGAGCAGGTCAGTGGAGGAAGCCACGTGTCACCCAGTGCCATTCCAAGAGCAAAATACAGAGTTGCCGCTTTCAGACCATGCGCCAGCCCTCCACGTGTCCCAGAGGTTCAAAAGGAGGGCGTTTTTCAAACTGGTTTTCCCGCCCTTTTGTACGGACCTGATACAAACTTTGAAGGGGCATATCTTTTGACTCAAGGCTTGAAATATTACAAATCTTACACCGTTGGAAAGATCTCGACCTCGTTTCCATGCCATGGAGATTTGAAACTTTAAGTTTGGAGAGGTTAGGTAGAGGAAAATGGAGAAAAAAATTTCAGGCCATTAATACAGGATCCATTTGCCCCAACAACTAGATCAGATTTGATCTGCTCCGTTGTTTCCTCCTTCTTCGAGGTGCCAAACCAGAGATTGATGCAGTTAACGGTAGATTTGGGGGTAGATTTTGCAGGAGACATTAATAGTAGTAGTTGAGCTTTGAATCTATTTTTCCCGCTTCTCTCTCTTTCTTTCTTCTCTCTGATTGAGTCTATAAATACAGGGTTGAGACTCATTGTAAAAGGGTTGGACATTCTCCCATGTTCTGCAGGCTCCCCTTTCTTTTGGCAAAAGGAACTCGTGGAGTATCAAACCTCCCTTCAAAATTGTAATACGTTTCCTGCCTCCTGGCCATTTGTAATGGATTGTATCAACTTCTGAGCAAGTAATAAAACACGTCTGTGATGATTTTAGACCCTTTCTTGTCTCTTTTGTCTTTCATCTGGTCTTTCATTATAGATCTAGTTGTCTATGCTTGGTTATTGTATGCATTTTGTTGGTTTGTGTCCATCAGCAAAATGAATGTTCATCATTCCTTTGGTGCATCACCTTATAGCTTAGTTTGATTTTCTTGCTATTCCTTTTATCCCTGTCTCCTTGGTAAAACTTAGATTAGGTTTAGGAATAGGCCCTCTGCAATTTTTCACGTATGCACCTAAACAGAGGAATAGGAACCAACCTTTAATCCAGAGAGCTTTTCAATTCTGCAAGGTCCCACACTTGGGAAAAGCTCAATGTTGTGTAATCACACAAATGAATCTACCTTAGAAAAGTGGATTGACGACTCATTTGGGGGTGTTGTGATTTCACACTAACAATTTTGGCATGCCCAGTGGGACCAAGAAGTCTCCACCTTATTACAGTAAGATTGATGTGCACTTGCTGTGATTCTAACTTTTAATAATTTTGAAATTGTGCATCTGACGACTCCACTGGAAACAAATCCACTGGTTTCAGCAGTCCAAGCTTACCACGTTTATGAGAAGAATACAAACAAGGTCAAGAATCAGAGAGGAGGGACAGTTTGTACACATACACTTGTCTCCAGATAGAAGGAGAAGAGGGAGAAGAGCTCCAGAGGTCTATATCTCCATCAAACAGAGCCTTATCAACACCTCCTCCTAGTAGGTCATTCTTTCAATCAATAAGGGTGCTCAGGCCGATCAGGATGGCACACCAAAAACCAAATCCTTATGTTAACTTCACTGGAAGCATCCCACTTGCTCTTAATGCACAAAATATAGTCCCAGGTGGCAGCATTGAAGAGCATCCCATATTTCACTGGGGAAAACTAGACTTCTCCTAGTGACCACATCCAAGATATTGCAAATGTTTGTATAATCCATGAGATCACTGAGATGGAAATTACAGTCAAGTTGCTAGCCTCTTCACTCAAGGGTAAAGCTTCACAATGGTTCAGGAGCCTAGAAGCAGGCTCTATTCAATCTTGGGACCATTTGTGCACAGCTCTTCATGACCAATTTGGAGAAAAAGGAGATAACTTATCCTTGCTGGAGCAACTAACAACAATCAAAAGAGCTCCTAGTGAGCAATTGACAGATTTCAACCTCAGATTTCAAAGGACTGGGACAAGATTCCATTGGCAGTAGTAAGACCCACTAATGAAGGTGCCTTCTTATACTTTCTTAGAGCTTTAAATTCTGATATTGCTTTAATGATTCAGTCAATGGGGGGCACAACCTTACCTGCAGCCTATAGCCTATTCCATAAGAGCTGAAAATCATTTAATTCAGGCTGGAAAACTTGCTCCTAGGCCACCCATGCCTCTATACCCTGAATTAGGTAACCCAAGTACCAGCCAAACACCCACAATAGCTCTCTATACCTACTCCTAGAGTAAAAGTTCAGCTGAAGCCTCCACCTCATCATCTAACACCTCAAAAGAGCTTCAAGAAGTCATGAAACAACTTCAAAACCTGGGGAATGAGTTAGTAACTATCAAAAGACAATAGGCTCAAAGTTCTAGGCCATATCAGCCTTAGGCTCAGTATCAGGCTAGACCCCAGTATCAGCAAAATAGACCACCATCTCAAACTGTAAATTAGAGTCAAAACCAAGGACAACCTCAAGCTGCTAGACCTTTCAAGCCATATGATCCAAATACAGCCTCAACATCAAGGGTATTGGTTCCCACACAAAACAACATGGCACAAGAATATGATTATTGCTTCCCATGCAATCAGCCACATAACCAATCAATGTACTTTAATGGTGCACTAAACCAGGCCTTGATGGTGCAGACCACTATGGTGTCACAAGAACCTAGCCAAGAAGAAAATCAGCAGCAAGGAGCTCAGCAAGAGGGACCTCTAAGTGAAACTATGCTTGTCAATTGGCAAGCTGAGGACTTCTGTGGAATGAATCAATTCCCTTCTCAAAGTGTAGACTGCCAATACATGGTCCAAGAAGAGAAATATTGGAGAAGGGACTTTCACCAAACTCAGGTGATCCTCAATCCTCCATTACTCCACAAAAGTATTGGCACTCAAAACACAACTCCCAATATGCAAAGCCTATCCAAGCCACCTTCCAAACCCACTCAGGCACCAGTTGTAATAACCCATGTGCAAGAGAGAAATGTGTCAGGAAAGGGGCAGCATAAGGATAGCTCGTTTAATATCATTGAGCAAATGAAGAGGACAAGTGTGAACATTTCACTATGGGAGTCATTGGCCATTTCAGGGCAGAGGGATCTATTGCAAACTGCCATACAAAATTGGTCAAGCTCAAATCAATTCCCCTAACCAACAAGAGAAAGTGTTCACCAATACAGCTCAACATGGGGAAAACCATGGATGAACAACAAGGTAAGAACCTGAGACCTCCTCCATTCTATGTTTCATTGATTATTGTGGACAAATTCGGCATAATTGTATGATTGATTCTGGGGCAAGTAGTTTTGTAATGCCCAAACAAATAGCTGATCAACTGGGTCTCAATATGAAGTCATCTCTAGAGGGGTAGTGCAATCAGATGGGACAACAGTGACAACTGTTGGAATCATCAAGGATCTGAGCCTCACTCTACATGCTTGCCCAATGTGACTGTATTGCAGAACGTATCAATCATAGATTTTCCACCACATTTTGCATTGTGTTTATCCAGGGACTTCACTGCCAAAATTGGAGGCTATTTGTCTATTGACTGGTCACATATGCTCTTTAGAACAAGGTATGGGGCTAAGGCCACAATCAGATCTGAGCCCATTGTTGATTATCATATTGAATCTTATGTGCCTAGCCCAATCAATGCCAATTGTTCATGCTTTGATCAAGAAGACCTCCTAAGCACTTGTGAAGCAGATACCAAGGTGGGATGTATCCCAGACTTGACTCTCGATGAGTGGGCCAACAAAAGACATGATTTTGACCCCTATAAGGAGATGGAAGAATCTGAGCTAGGTGTCTATTGTCTATGCATGAAGAGAATCATCCTCTTCCTGACATCATTAAGCCAGAATATAAAGATGACAATGAAGTATGGAAATTGTTCTTTGATGGCTCGAGGAGTAGACAAGGAGCCAGAGGAGGAGCTATGACTTGTGTCCCCCAAAGGTATGAAATATTATTCAGCTTTCAGATTTCAGTTTTCCTACTCAAATAACACTGTTGAATATGAGGCTTTGGTCCATGGTCTTCATTGGGCAAGGAAACGAGGAATCAAGAACTTACAAGTGTTTGGTGACAGTGAACTGGTTGTCCAATTAAGTCAGAGGACTTAATGCTGTCAAGAATGACCTGATCAAGAGCTACAAGAGTAGGGTATGGGATCTCATTGAGGATTTCAAAGCCTTCAACATCAGCTCCCATACCCAGGAAGGAGAATGAAGCTGTTGAACAGGCTTGCAACAGTTGGGCAACATTTGATGTGGTTGACAGCATCAAGAGGGACAAAGCATCAGCCACATATCCATGTAGTTGTGAGGCCAGCATGTCCCAGACAACAACACAAGTTGAGTAAGTCTTTTAAACTGACCAACAAATTGTCAACTTTCTATACAAGAGGAAGTTGAGTTCTCAGCTAGGAATCAAAGTAGATTAGAGTAGCAATATGGAGATTAAGTAGTACAGTTGTATACAAACAAGCTTCCCAAAGGTTTGGTGATGTTGGATTCTATCTTCAATCTTAATGATTAGCTTCGAAAAGAGAAGGCTAATATACAAATCAAAGGAGAAGATTCAGAGTCAATTCTAGTTGGAGAAGGAAAAACACTTCAAAATGGCAAAGTGGCCACCGAGAAAGAAAGGTATGAACTCATGTAACTGTTGTAAATATCTCCCCCCGGGTAGATATAGACGAGCAGGAAGAATATGGAAATCAAAGAAGCTCAAATTCGTGACGCGCCCAAGGCGCACAGAAGTGGGGCATGAAAATGGATGTCGACAGGGAAAACGGCGCGCCCAAGGCGCACAGAAGTGGCGCACGAAAATGGATGTCGATAGGGAAAACGGTGCGCCCAAGGTGCACAGAAGTGGCGCACGACAATGGATGTCGACAGGGAAAACGGTGCGCCCAAGGCGCACAGAAGTGGCGCATGACAATGGATGTCGACAGGGAAAACGGCGCGCCCAAGGCGCACAAAAGTGGCGCACGACAATGGATGTCGACAGGGAAAACAGTGCGCCCAAGGCGCACAGAAGTGGCGCACGACAATGGATGTCGACAGGGAAAACGACACACCCAAGGCGCACAGAAGTGGCGCACGAAAATGGATGTCGACAGGGAAAACGGTGCGCCCAAGGCACACAGAAGTGGTGCATGACAATGGATGTCGACAGGGAAAACGGCGCGCCCAAGGCGCACAGAAGTGGCGCATGACAATGGATGTCGACAGGGAAAACGGTGTGCCCAAGGCGCACAGAAGTGGCGCACGACAATGGATGTCGACAGGGAAAACGGCGCGCCCAAGGCGCACAGAAGTGGCTCATGAGAATGGATGTCGACAGGGAAAATGGTGCACCCAAGGCGCACAGAAGTGGCACATGACAATGGATGTTGACATGGAAAATGGCGCGCCCAAGGTGCATAGAAGTAGCGCACGACAATGGATGTCGACAGGGAAAACAGCGCGCCCAAGGCACATAGAAGTAGCGCACGACAATGGATGTCGACAGGGAAAATGGTGTGCCCAAGGCGCATAGAAGTGGCGCACGACAATGGATGTCGACACACACGTGGATGCGCCAAGGTGCACCTTCAGGAGGCACAACATTTTGAGCGCTGACAGGAAGCAGACCCTGGCGCAGATATTTAGATGGCCATAACTTTTGACTGGGAGCTCGGATTCATGCAAGGTTGGACTTTTTGGAAAGCTTACGAGGTCCTCTGTCCAACTACGACTAGATATATTTAATTGGGTGAGAAAAAATTCTTGAAAATTAAAAATACAGTCCGCCACTTCTGGGTTCAGGATTCTCACCTACCGCCATAATGATATGATTTAAATGCACTCTGGAGGTGGTTGGGGCAGATTTCGAATTCCTCTCTTCTCCCTCTCTTTTTCTTCCTATAAATTATAAGGAGGGGCTTCTTTCCAAGGGTGGTTCATCTTTTCATGCTCTGCCCTCCCTTCTTTTCTTCTCCAGGGTTGAAAATGGAGTTCGAACCTCCTCCCCTGCTCTGTAATGGCGTTTTTGCCTTTTACTATTGAAATGATGTTCTGTGTAAACTTCTGAAGCAACAAAAATGTGTTTTGTGATGCATCAGTCCATCCTTGCTCGTTTTTGCTTGTTTTCTTCTTGCCTCTCTTCATTGCAGGTATTTGTGCATGTTCTGAATGTTCATTACAGGTCTGGAGCTGTGTTCATGGAGTTTTGGGACATTTTCTGTGTGAAATCTATCCTTGGGCCTGTGATGCATCTGTCCATCCTTCCCATTGCTCACCTCTCTTTGTTCCATGGCAGTTTTGATAGATGTTCAACATTCTCCTTCTCTGGTGTATCACCGTTTTAGTGTAGGCTTTTGTTGTTTTTCCCTTTTCTCTCTCTCTCTCTCTGTCTCCTTGGCATGGTTAGATTAGGTTTAGATTAGCTTGCCTGCACTGGAATAGCTTGTGGCAGGTAGTTTAGGAGCAGGAACCAGCCTTCTCTGGAGATTCCTCTCTCATTTTACAAGTCCCACACTTGTAGAGAGGTTTCCATGTTGTGCAATCACACTGGATGCTTAGAGTGATCAACTAGAAATCTGATCAGCATCCAGGGGTGCTGTGATTTGCATCAACAGTTTTGGCACGCCCGGTGGGACCTTAGAGGTCTTTCACTTTATCTTTGATAGGTTGGTGTGTTCCTGTTAAAGATTCAGCCTTTTGGAGGCACTTTCAAAAGCACATCTGGCGACTCCATCTGGTAAATAACTCATTCTCTGAGTTGCAGACCTGTTTTCCATCCATTTCCATGCATCTTCTTTCCATCTCTTTCATTCTTTTCCATTCCATGAAGTTGTGCAATCATGACTTCATTTCCATCATGGAATTTCACATCAACAACAGCAGTATATCACACCTCCAACATGTTTTTTAAATCCTCCAAATCAGCATTTTGTACAAGTTCAAGATCAGCATGCATACCCATATGAACAGCAGTGCCAAACTCAGTTTGGCTATGAAGTCCATCAAGAGCAAGAGTATGCATATAATGAAGACATCAGATGCAAGATGCTGGTCTGTTGGAGAAAATCCAAAAGATGGAGGTAAAGATGGTGCAGTCCAGGGCTCAAGCACAAATGAAAGCATTTGGAATCGGTTGCAGAGCACCTTGTCCATGGGTGGGACCTTTTCCAAGGCATTACAGCCCTCAAGAGAAGCTTGACTTCATGATTGCAACGCTGCCATTGCTTGCAAAGTGGATTGAAGAAATAGAGGTGTATGAGAGGAGTATTCAACAACCTTGTCAACGGGTAAGCACACCATCTCATGCCTTTTCTTTTCCTCTTTCCCAATCTGTTTTATCTCAGCAGTGTCAAGTTTTAAACTCTCCATCTGCTGTCCCAAGTGTTGAATCCATTTCTCCACCTCCTAGCCTTCCACCTCATCTCAATTCTTCTTTCCTTTTCCCTTTCAAACAGTCATCCCCTCCACAAGAGCTGAAATGAAATACCTTCCACTCCAAAGAAACAAGAGGTTTCACCTCCTCCACCACCACAAAAAAATTGCCAAAAATCAGTTGAGTTACAACCCATCCCTCCTCTTGCATTCCCAATTCCATGTGGGGAAGAAGAAATTCCAAAAATCAGTCATCAAGGACAGCAAGAGGAAGAGCCAAGAAAATGAAGAAATGACAGACAACTTGAGGAGTTGGGCTGCCAAATTTGGGATGACAAAGATCCCCTTGATGGTTAAGCCTACAGAAGAGGCTAAGGTTGAACAAATGGTGGTCAGGACTGATTTTGTTGCAGCAGAAGAAGAAGATAAAGGAAGAAAGCTTGCTGTCCCAACTTGTCCTCTAGAGCAGCAGATTGAAGAGTTTGACTTGACAAACTTCATGCTGGAGGAAGAGTTCAATCAAGAGCAAGATTGTCTTCAAACATTGGAGGAAGGAGAAGCTGCTCCAAATCCAAAAGAAGAGGAGCACATTCTAGTTGTGGAGGAGAAAATTGCAGATCCAAGGGCTTTGAGCACAAAGCAGGCTACAGGAGAACCTTCAGTTCTTCTTTCTACTTCATCTCTCTCGAGTTCTAGTACTGAAGAAGAGTTTGATCCCTCAAACTCAATGTTGGAGGATGAAGGAAACCATGGTGGTCAAGTTACAGATCAAGCAGACACCATGGAGGAAGTTGAGCATTTGCAGCAGGACAGCCATGAGGCAGTTTATCTGTCAGATTTGGAGGAATGTTTTGATGGAGAAGAGCCGGTTGAGTTTCCACCATTCTCTCTTTCATCATCCACATTCCAAACACTCGAGTCTACTGTCATGAAGGGGAGCATTCATTTGCAGCAGCCTGCATATTATAGCAGCTCGTTGGAACCAAGATTGGAAGATTTTAATCTTTCATGTTCTTCATTGGAGGAAGAGAAAGGACAGAGGAATTTCACCATTTCTTCCACACCATCCACTCAGGAGGGTCTACAAGAGAACTCCATTTTTGGAGTTGAAAATCAGAGCTATGGGCATATCAAACGGATCAGACCTTGCCCAATCAGGTATTTGGCTTTATTGGAGCCAAAGGAGAAGTCACAACCAGTCATGCTTGCTTCTAAGCATGAGGGTGAGCTACAAAGTACCAAGGATCAGCTGTCATACCTCTTCAATCCAAATGCAGAGCAACTAAAAGAGGTATTGAATTTGCCTTCAACTGATACCTTGATGATTTGGGTAGAAGACCAACTTCTTGTTGATTTTCCACTCATCCTAATAGCCATGATCAGCTGCCAAATCAATTGCATGGCTGCCACTTTTGAGAAAGGGAAGCTATTTCTCACAACCAATTGCAGGGTTTTTTTAGCTTGCCTTTGCTTCCAGTTAGAGTAGAGGTAGGTAGGTTTGCTTTCAGCAGAAGAAGTGCTTGTGCACACTCTGCATGTTCCATTTGGAGCATGTATGATTTTCAGTTTTATACATAGTTTTTGGTGTTGCTGGTTTTGCTCTTGCACAGTTCATTTCAGTAGAATTTTGGTGAGAACAAATCTAAGTTCAATGGGTTTCAAGTGGCTCAGAAGGGATTTTTCAAAGTCTAGATCAGTTTTCAGGCTTGCTTATGACTCCATGCCCAATGGATTGCTAAAAGGCCACTGATCTTCTACCTAGCAGGCAGGTGACCCCGTTGAGTCGCCAAATTGTTGTAAATATCTCCCCCCGGGTAGATATAGACAAGCAGGAGAATGGAGAAATCAAAGAAGCTCAAATCCCTGACATTCAAAGGCGCAGGAAATTGGCGCAGGCAAAAAGGCATGTTTCTGAAAATGGGTCCCCTCGGCACAAGAATGTATGCGCCAAGGTCGCAGGAAAGAGGCAACACAGAAATGGCGCACCGACAATGGATGTCGACAGGGAAAACGGTGCGCCCAAGGCGCACAGAAGTGGCGCACGAAAATGGATGTCAAGGAAAATAGGGCAAATGGTGTGCCCAAGGCGCACAGAAGTGGCGCATAGCAATGGATGTCGACATGGAAAACGGTGCACCCAAGGCGCACAGAAGTGGCACACAGCAATGGATGTCGACAGGGTAATGTATGCGCCAAGGTGCACAGAAGTGGCACCTCACTTGTTCAATGGAGTGTCGATAGGGAAAACGGATGGCGCCCTTGCCGCACAAAAGTGGCGCATGAAAATGGTGTCGATAGGGAAAACGGCGCGCCCAAGGCGCACAACAATGGATGTCGACAAGGCAAATGGCGCACCCAAGGCGCACAGAAGTGGCGCATGACAATGAGTGTCGACAGGGAAAACGGATGCGCCCTTGGCACACAGAAATGGCGCACGACAATGGATGTCGACAGGGAAAAGTGTGCCCAAGGAGCACAGAAGTGGCGCACGACAATGGATGTCGACTGGAGAAAACGGTGTGCCCAAGGTGCACAGAAGTGGCACACGACAATGGATGTCGACACACACATGGATGCGCCTAAGGCGCACCTTCAAGGGAGGCGCAACATTTTGAGCGCTGACAGGAAGCAGACCCTGGCGCAGATATTCAGATGGCCATAACTTTTGACTGGGAGCTCAGATTCATGCAAGGTTGGACTTTTTGGAAAGCTTACGAGGTCCTCTGTCCAACTACGACTGGATATCTTTAATTAGGTGAGAAAAAATTCTTAAAAATGCAAAACACAGTCCGCCACTTACTGGGTCATTAGGGGTCTCACCTACCGCCATGCAATGATATGATTTAAATGCAGTTACTGGGCAGTGGTTGGGGCAGATTTCGAATGTCCTCTCTTCTTCAGCCTCTCTTGTTTCTTCCTATATATTGTACAGGAGGGGCTTCTTTCCAAGGGTCATTCATCTTTTCATGCTCTGCCCTCCCTTATCTTTTCTTCTCCAGGGTTGAAAATGGAGTTCGAACCTCCTCCCTTGCTCTGTAATGGACCCATTTTTGCCTTTTACTATTGAAATGATGTTCTGTGTAAACTTCTGCAGCAACAAAAACCTGTTTTGTGATGCATCTGTCTGATCCTTACTCATTCCTTTGCTTGTCTATCTTCTTGCCTCTCTTCATTACAGGTATTTGTGCATGTTCTGACGTTCATTACAGGTCTGGAGCATGTGTTCATGGGGTTTTGGGCTGAACATTTTCTATGTGAAATCTATCCTTGGGCCTGTGATATCATCTGTCCATCCTTCCCATTGCTCACCTCTCTTTGTTCCATGGCAGTTTTGATAGATGTTCAACATTCTCCTTCTCTGGCTGTATCACCGTTTTAGTGTAGGCTTTTGTTGTTTTTCCCTTTTCTCTCTCTCTCTGTCTCCTTGGCACTGGTTAGATTAGGTTTAGATTATCTTTCCTGCACTGGAATAGCTTGTGGCAGGTAGTTTAGGAGCAGGAACCAGCCTTCTCTGGAGATTCCTCTCTCGATTTCACAAGTCCCACGCTTGGAGAGAGGTTTCCATGTTGTGCAATCACACTGGATGCCTGAGGGATCAATACTAGAAATCTGATTCACGTCCAGGGGGTGCTGTGAATCTGGCATCAACAGTAACTCCCCCACGTGTTTCCAGCTGTATTTTCTTGGAGCTATGACATACCTCAAAACGGTTCAATCCAAAGTTAGCATAAACACACAATTGAACTAAATCCAACTAACCTAAGCCCATCATGCAAAAGCAATTTTAGACCAGTCAATCCACACATTGAACCTCTGATGAAGAAAGAGCTAAACAAGCTAAGATAGAGGCAAGTATCATATTTCCAACCAAACACTCAAGTTGGGTTGCAAACTTGGTCCCAGTCCAGGAAGAAGAATGCGAGAGATGATGATTGTGTGTAGAATTCCCAAGACTTGAACAGAGATTCACTGACGAAGTAGACCACTACCCACTCCCCAATGGAGCCAAATACTTACAAGTGGTATCTGGATCAAGAGATTCTCACTCCTAGATAGACTACTTAGGATACAATCAAGATAATGGTGAAAGAAGATGATCAGTTTAAAACAACTTTTACCACCAAATGGGAGAGCACGTATGCCTATAGAAAAATGACATTTGGATTGTCTAATGCCGGAGCCACTTTTCAAAGGGAAATGGATATGGCATTCAAAGGGATAAGTCAACAAAATAGTAAATCTCATATGGATGACATTATTGTGTTCTCCAAAAATGTAGTAGACCACCTTTTTCACCTAAGGCATTTGTTTCAAAGATGTAAGAGATTTGCGGTATCATTGTAACCCTAAAAAATGCATATTCTTGGCCTGTGAGGGTAGGCTTCTAGGCCATATTGTGTCAAAAGAAGGTTTGGAAATTGACCCAGAGAGAGTTGAAACAATAAGAGCATTGCCATTGCCAAGCCATAAGAAAGCTCTTAAAAGCTTCTTAGGAAAAATTAATTTTATCCGTACAGGTTTGTACCAAACATTTGTTACCCTTGTCAAACCAATAACAGCTGATGTGGAAGAAGAGCTTGGCATTTAGGTGGACAAATGAAGGAAAAGAAAGATTTCAGGTCGTCAAAGAAGCTATATCACAAGCCCCAACTCTCATAAATCCATAATTGTCTTTAAGGACTTCATACTATATGCCTTTAGTGGCAGTGACACAATTTCTGCAATCCTAGTACAACAGAACAAAGAAGCTACAGAGAATCCAATTGCCTTCTTCAACCAAGGTCTAGAAGATTATGAAGTGAGATACTTCTTTCATCGAAAATCAAGTCTTGACAGTGATCAGAGGGTTAAAGAAGTTTAAGCATCTTATTTAAAACAATAAAATACAATTATTGGTCTCCCATGCAGGAGTCAAGGACTTCCTTCTCAGCAAGGATCTGAATGAAAAATGTGCAGGATGGATCACTCATGTCATGGAGTATGAAATTGAGATCAAGGTTACTAAGTTGTTCCATTGGAAGGGATTGTGTGAACAATTGGCCTTGATTCAACAAGACGAAGCAAAGTGGTGAAAAGGAAGATGTTTTTGTTTCCTACATAATAGTTAAGAGGAAGAAAATGAGGATGTGCTCCACTCCTTGTTGGACTCAGAACATGGTGCACTCCCTTCAAATAGGCATGTGTCCTCCATGGGATGAGTAAAACAAAAAGGAGACATTTCAGACTATAGGCCATCCCATGTGTGCTTATTTATGGTGTCGTGTTCAAGAGGGAAATCAATAGGCGTTTTGTTAAGATGCATTGGGACAAATCAGATTGAGAGATTGTTATAAGAGTTCCATGATGAAGCAAGCTAGGGCCATTTTTCTCCACGAGTGATAACAATCAAGATCATGAAGGAAGTGTTATTATTGGCCCAAGGTGTTTAGTGACTGTTATGCATGGATCAAAAAGTGCAACAATTGTGCATTCTTCAAAGGTAAAGAAAGGCTAGCAGCAATTCTATTGCACCCAATTTTGGTTGACTAGCCATTTATGCTAATGGGGATTGGATCTTCATCAGCGATTCATCAATCTAAATTTGAGCCAAGGCCACAAATGGATTATGACGGAAACAAACTATTTCACACAAGTGGACCATGAGGTAGTGGCACTCAAAGAAGCTAATTAGTCTAGTAATACTAGATTTCTATAAAGGGATAGTGACCATGTTTGGAGTGTTAGCCACCATTACATCATACGATGCATTGACATACATAGGTTCTAAAATCACGGGATGGGCCGTTCAGGAATAGGATTTACTTGAGCACTTCATCAAACTATTACCCTCAAGGTAATGGCCCAAACTGAGTCTACAAACAAGAACACTGCTAAGGATTATCAGATGAACTCTTGATGAAAATTAGAGAACTTGGCACACAAAACTCAAATCATCCTTATGGGCTGATAGGACAACACCCAAGAGGTCTACAAGCATCTCTCCATTTAAACTTCTCTATGGGAAAGAGGTAGTGTTTCCTATATCACTTGAGTTGTCAGCATTGGAACTCGTGAAACAACTGAAATAGCTGGAGATGTCTGAGTTTGAACCAATGAAGGTCAGGTACATGCAAAAATGATGGAATTGGAAGAAACCAGAGAGCATGAACTTCCAAATAATGGAGAAGGATCAGGTCTCAATTAAGAGATGCTTTGAAAATAAAGTAAAAAACAAGGAATTTTCAAGAAGGAGACCTAGTTTTGAAATGGGATGCAGATTGGGAAAAGACCAAGAAGGAATACTCCAAATTCGATGCCATATGGAGTGGCCCTTACATGATCATAGAGATGTAAAAGAATCGGAATGCCTTCTAGCTGACTAAATTCGATGGAAAAAAATTACAAATCCCAGTAAATGGGATCCATATCTTAAACATTGTTACTAGAATGGGAAGTTTCCACACCATGTAAATATTAGCATAGGATCTTATTTTTCCCATAAGTGCGTATGCACGCTATTGTCTTGTTGTAGTGTAGGTTGCTTTGTTTCCTAAGTGTTTCGTAGCACAAGTTCTACAGTTTCTCCAGGTTGCATTGTTACACATTCCTACATGCCTCCAAGTAGATGCATTATCCCTATATAGCATTCACAGTAGGGAAACTCATAGTTACCTGTAATAGTTTCCATTTTCAAAAGAAACCAAATACAGAGCAACTAAAATTCGTCTTCGAAATAGTCCATTTAGACAGACAGAGAAAAAGCTCCAGGTTGAATCAAATTTCTACTCTAAGAAACCATTGTTTCGAGATTTTTCTTATGAAAATTGAGATTGCCAGATGAGTCAGGCTCGTAGAATCAGAGGCAGGATCAATACCAGGCCATCATTATCGACTCCGTGCCTAATGGACATAACAAGGCAACTAGTCCTCTCATCTAGTAGGTAGATACCCCTGCGAGTCACCAAAACTGTTATTCATATTTCACCCCCCGGGTAAACTATTGGATCAACCATGACCCCGCATAGAAAGAACCTGAGAAATCACATTCGGATCTTGCAAACAGGTCACAGAAAGACTCAACAACGGAGTGGTGGGGACTGAGAAAGATTAAATGACCCTGTGTAAGAAGAACGACTCTGTCGATCCATTTCCATGTCTTAAATCCATTTTACAAGCTACAAATGGGATCGACAACATAATAGCAAGGCCTGAAAAGAAGGGGAAGTTCCACAGAGAATCCAGGAGCAAGAGGGGGAAAGAAAGGTGAAGATTTGAAGTTTTCAGGCTTGAAACAGTTTAGAAAGGAGTCCAAAATTGACTATGTATGGAGGAGGCAGCGGAGAGAGCCACGTGTCTGCACGGCGCTTCTCCAAAGTTGAATCCAAAAGGGGAAGCTTAAACAAGCGCCAGAATTCCATGTGTCAAGAGCCCCAAAAGTAGCACTATCGTTGAAAAGTCTCCAACTTGGCGGAAGGGGCCACGTGTCAGCTCGGCGCAATTCCAAAATGGAAATCCAAGGTGGAGGCTCAAACTTGCGCCAGCCCTCCACATAGAAAATGGTCAATAACGTCAAAAGGAGGATTGGGCGGGCCTTGAAAAAGGCTAAGTATAGAAGTATGGGTGGAGACTACCATGTGTCCAAGTGGCACTTCCCCAAGGATGGATCCAAAAGCAGAGGCTCAAACTTGCGCCAGTTCGCCACGTAGCCCAAGGCCCGAAAAGGAGGGGAAAGGTTGTTGAAAATTCCAAATACCTGTGGAGGCTTCCAAGTGTCAAACCGATGCTCCTTCAAAGGCAAATTCTCGATCGAGCTTTCAAGCAAGCACGGAGCCTCCACGCGTCCAGTCTCAAAAGGGAACTAGAATCGGGTTGAATAGTCAATGTATGGTGGCAGGCCGACGGAGAGTGCCAAGTGTCCAAATGGCACTAACTCAAGGATCAAATAGAGAGAGGTTCCAATCGAGCGACAGGCTTCTGAATGTCCCCGAACAAGGAATATGACCCCGCTGAGCAAAGAACTTAGCCGAGAAACAAAGAAATTGAGTTGGCCGACGGAGGAAGCCACGTGTCACCTTACGCCATTCCAAGAGAAAAATATAGAGGCCACCTTCAAACCATCACCAGCCCGCCACGTGTCCCAGAGGTCGAAAGGAGGCCCATTTTTCAAACTGATTTTCCCACCCTTTTATAGAACCCGATACAAACTTCGAAGGGGCATATCTTTTGACTCAGTGCTCGAAATATTACAAATCTGACACCGTTGGAAAGATCTCCGCTTCATCCACACCATAGAGATCTAAAACTTTATGTTTTGAGAGGTTAGGTAGAGGAAAATGGAGCAAACGTCTTCAGGGTCATTAATGTGAGATCCATTTGCCCCCAACAATTAGATCAGATTCGATCTGCTCTGTCGTTTCCTCCTCCTTCGAGGTGCCGAACCAGAGATTGATGCAGTCAAGGTAGATTTGGGGACAGACTTTACAGGAGACATTAATAGTAGTAGTTGAGCTTCTCTCTGTTTTTCCCGCTTCTCTCTCTTTCTTTCTTCTCTCTGATTGAGTCTATAAATACAGGGTTGAGACTCATTGTAAAGGGTTGGACATTCTCCCATTCTACAGGCTACCCTTTCTTCTGGCAAAGAACTCGTGGAGTATCACACCTCCCTTCAGAATTGTAATATGTTTCCTGTCTCCTGGCCGTTTGTAATGCATTGTATCAATCTGCAGAGCAATAAAAACACGTATGTTATTGATTTTAGATCCTTTCTTGTCTCTTTTTCTTTCATCTGGTCTTTCATTATAGATTTGGTTGTCTATGATTGGTTATTGTACGCATTTTTTTGGTTTGTGTCCATCAACAAAACGAGTGTTCATCATTCCTTTAGTGCATCACCTTATAGCTTAGTTTGATTTCTTATATTCCTTTTATCCATGTCTCCTTGGTAAAACTTAGATTAGGTTTAGGAATAGGCCCTCTACAAGTTTTCACGTATGCACCTAAATAGAGGAATATGAACCAACCTTTAATCTGGAGAGCTTTTATGATTCTGCAAGGTCCCACACTTTGAAAAAAGCTCAATGTTGTGCGATCACACCAACTGAATCTACCTTAGAAAAGTGGATCTGACAACTCATTTGGGGGTGTTGTGATTTCACACTAATAGTTACCTCATTTTGTTGTGTGGTGATTATTGATTGAGTGTCTTTTCCTCGATCCTTGCCACGATCTCTTGAATAAGTGCTTTATTGCACAAGTGTTGGTTCCATTTTCCTTTTACAGGTTTAAGGTGGTGAAGTAAAGTTTGAAGAAACACCAAGAAATAGTGTTATGTGGAATCAAGAGGAAAGACATGAAAAATTTCACGGAGGAGGGAACATTTTGATCTCATGGTCAAATTTATAAGTTATATGCTAACCCCATGCCCAATGGATTAGCCAAACTACTAATCAATCCATTTAACAGGAAAATGTTCCCCGAAAATCACCATACTATTGTTCAAAATAGAACCCATGCTATTTGGACAACTTTATTTGACTCATAGGCTCACCCATCTTCAAGAAAGACATTTGTGGAATGAAGGAACTTAACATTCCATGGAAATTAGAAAATGTAGTGTGGAGTTACAAGACATGCGCAATAGATTAAATTCATCACAGAAAAATATGTCGTGGAACAAAGGCTAAGTACTATGCAACACTGTAAAGGAAGAAAAAGTGAAGTGCATAAATGTTAGAACAATTTGTGAGTAAGTGTCATGCATACCCATGGCACAAATAAAATCCACACATCAAAGGAAACTGCGGAACGAAGGAGTGGTATTCTGTGGAACAAGAAAAATTGGAAAGCCGCAGAATAAATAATTCTCGATACAAAGAAAAAATGTTATGGAATGAAACATACTCTGCAAGAGAAGGAAAGATCAGGTCACGTGTGGTAAAAGTAACTGCAGAGTGAGATATTGTTTGTGGATCTATGTAGGGTGAAGATGAAGTCGTGGATTATCTAAAAAAAATCAAACACACAGAAATCCACAGAAGAGGATATGAAGGTGGTGGACATCAAAATTCCATGCAACAAAGAAAAGTTTCACCTAATCTAGACTAGGTGTTCAACCACTCCAATAACCAGAATTTAATTTTTAATTGTGTTTTCATCCTACACTGGTGATCTAATGGTGTGCAATTAGAGCAATTTCAGGCACCCATAAATGGTATGTGAAATCAATGGTGATTGGTCATTGCTGTTGATAGGGTGGTTGAATTCATTCATCACTGGATGTGATTGTTTCCCTCTTCTTTTTCTCAAAATCGGGGGGGTTCTATATACGTAAGTGCGAAAGCACATGAAAAGGGTTCACTTTTTTGCTAAGTCAAAGAGCTCTGCCCTTTTGAACTTGAAGCTTCTACTCACAGACCTCTGTAATGCACCTGCGAAGGTTTCACACACCTCGACTCTGTTAGAGTGTGAATAGATAAGTTCTTGATATTTTATATAAGTGTGATTTCTTTCCTCTGAATACGTTAGTGTTCAATATGAATATTGTAATCTTCTTGTTTGCCTTCAATCTTTTTTTTTTACTTCTTCCCAAAACTTTGTGTGCATTTCTTGAATATTTGCATGTATTGTTATATATGTGTCACTAGATCCAAAATTGAACCTTATTCTAGTTTGGTGCATCACCTCTCTTTATTTCAACGTCTCTCTCTCAACTCTGGTCATTTAGAATATATAGGATAGGATTAGATAACACTAGTTTAGTGTTGGTTAGTTACTCATAGTGAGCTAAGATAGAAGGAGCCAACCATTTATGGAGATTGACCTCAAAAGGCACCATTGTCCCACACTTTGGAGGTCTTTCCATGTCTCACTAAGGTGTTGAATTTAGTAGATTCAACAAGGGTGTGATCTCAGGCGAAAATAGATTCCCACCTAGCTTTTCAATCATTTGTTATCCTTTTCAAAAAATTCAAGATGTATTGATACTTTGAAGTGTTTCAAATTTGGATTATCTTTGTTTGTAATGAGATACTTGATCCAAAGAACAACCCAGGCAACAATTCTAGTGGCACAAATTCTGAGAGCCATAACTTCTGCACGGTAACTCTAACTGACTCCGTTAAAAATTTGAAGGAAAGGTTGGAATGCATATAATGTGGTGGAAGGGTGTGAACTTCATTCGGAAAAGTTTGACCCTTGAAATCTGCATATGAAGGCCTCAAATTGTAATTTTCGTAGTCCTATCTAAAAATAGTAAATTCTAAAAATAGTAAATTTGTGAAATTATCGCACATGTAATTCTTGGAAGATGAAACACCTTGTCTCCCTTGAGACTGGTGACCTTCCACATTCTTTTAGGCACCTCTTCATATTTCTAAAAATAATATATAAACATAGGTAGCCCACAAGGGAAGGACACAAATCTCCTTACAGAGATAACTATTGTATTCTCAGTATTTTGAACAATATACATCTCTTTTCAGAGATAGTTTTATTATTTACATCTATCACAATTGTTATTTTGTTCTTTAAGTACAAATCCCCTAAGTTTTAGATCATTGGTATCAAAGCGAAGTTGTCTTGAGAGTGTATGATTCCCAAAACGAGATCGGGATATAAGAAGCTTGGGTGGTCCACAAGATCCTTTAGAATACTTGATTGCTCGTTGTAGGAGACCTCAAATGGCAGACAACACCGGGACAAATGATCCTCTCAAGAAAATGGTGAATGAAGCTCTCATAGAGAAAAAGGAGCAGATGCTACAAAAATTTGCCCAGATCCTTCAACAGATATAAATGGGAAATCATACCTCCTCATCTACCAGCAAGCCCTTCAGTGCCTCGACACCATTCAAGGTGCAAGTAAATTTTGATATTCCTATTTTTGAGGGTAAAATAAATGCTAATGTAATAGAAAATTGGTTGGAGCAATTGTCCTCCTATTTTTCTGTCAATCAATTCACTTAAAGAAAAAAAAACATTTTCTCTATTGGAATCGTCCCTTTATGTCAAAAATTGGTGGGGATGTACAAGAACGGAGTCAATCGGAGCTACCGTGCAGAAGTTATGGCTCCTGGAATTTGCGCCACTAGAATTATTTCCTGGGTTATTGTCTGGATCAATAGCCCCGACCACTATAGCCTTTGTGAATTTATTTGGCCACCATAGCCTATGCTCTATATAGTCATTTGTCCCATGTATCCTTTGCATAGTTATTTGGAAGTCACAGTCTCTTCTTTGCATAATTGTTAGGTCCTCACATCCTCTACATAGTTAAAAATCTTCAATATCTCCATGAGTAATTTTGCGTTACCTCGTCCTTGATTAGATCACCCTTCTCCTTAAGAATTTTGCATGACCTCATCCTTAATCAGGTCATCCTCTCCATTAGCATGGTTGTGTAACCTCATTGATAAAGGTCACCCCTGTATATTATTTTCAACTTGTGTGACCTTCCTCTGATAAATGTCACCTTTATGTTACAAATGCAAGCTCCAAAAATTCCAACACTGCCCAACAAGGGGCACCTCACTCCAAGAATTTTTTTGTTAGTGTATTTAATTTCCATTTATTTTTGTATGATTTAAGATGCACTTCTCATAATATTTGTAACCTAATATGTTGATAATTTACTCATTGGTGCACACTTATAAACATATATTAATAAGGAAGATAATCAACCAAGTTATTGGACTTGAATGACTTCCTCTATTAATAATCTTTTCTAAGAGTTTCTTTACAAGAAACTACTCTCCAAACTCTAAACCTAACCTCTTAGTTTTTCTTTACAATACATAGAGCTAATGTGTGTGGTATTCATTGCGGGAGAGAGTTATGTATACTCTAGAAAATTCAAGATGGATATTTTTAATAAAATTGTGGTAGTTATGCTACCCTTGATAAATGTGTTGTCTTTGCTTTAAGATTTCGTTGATTTATTATACATGCATGCACGTGGGTGTGTTTATTAGTTTTTTTATTGTAATTTTAGAGAATATGATTAACTTTAATAATTTCATACACCCCATGACACTCTCCAAGTGGCTACAATTGTGGGAACATAGTTCGATATACCAAACAAACATTTATATCCAAAGCAAAATCATGGCTTCTCATTCACAATATGCCTATGATCAAGATCTTTAGGTTTATATTTCATTTCTCTTTTAATCCAACATTTTTCTATACTAAATTAAAAGGGGGGCAATCTTTAGTACCATAAATTTGTCCATAGGCTCTTGAAAATGATGTTTTTTCACATACAACATTTCGTCCATATAAACACATACAATCTTATTCGTGCATATTTTCCCATTCTCAACCTCTTTAATCCAGTAGGTTTTTCCCATTCTCGGGTTTAGTATTATGAGAAGAACTTTAGTCTATACATAATATAACTTGCACTCTAGATGAACATCACAAATCTTTTAGTTCTAAGTTTCATGACCTCTGGACGGGTTCGTGGGGCGTTAACAAGTTTAGTCTCAATTTTTTTTGTATGGCATGAACCTATCATTCACTTATCTAATAGGCATAATTTCAAATGGGTAACTTGTCTTAGTCAGCCTTAGCAAAATTTTGGGAACAATTGATGAGGAAAACTAAAAAACGATCTTCTATTTAACCAAAAGAACTTAAGCCATCCAAACCATTTGGACATCACATCAACCCATGGAGATCGATACACATAAGGTGTGTGTTCTTCCTAAATATTTCAAGAGAAATTCTAGATTAGTTAAGAGAAGAATTGTGAAGCACACAATATCTTAATATACATGTTAAATGTCAAAGTCAAATCAAGGGTTTTATTCTAAGTGCATTTTATTCTACGTTGCTAGATGCATCTCATTATAAGCTTGGGAAGGACAAAGTGGGTTTGAGCCCTCTTAAGAGTATTGATATGTATGCAATGCTTAGCTATCGTTGGGTTGTTGGGACCATTTTAACCCAAAATACTAATCCCTTTTTTTTTTTAAATCTTCAAAACAAGCAAAGTTTTGGTTTGGACGAAGAAGAAGACTTTTCACCTCTATTGCAAACCATCATAAAACTTCAAATGCACATATCAAAAGAATAGATCCAATCAAATCTACATAAAAGAGTCAAGCTTTACACATTTTCCCTAGACACATTCATAACACAAATCGACAAATTAGGACATGGCACAATCTACCTTAGACATGTTTGGACTCGAGCTTGTATGACCCTTTTGAACTCGTCTGGAGCACAATTCCAGCCCTTAATTTTTTCTGAGCATCTTGAACATTGACTTTCCAACTTTTGTCCAACATTTGAGCACTACGTTTTACCTTCTACAAACATGACTAAGTAAGCTTGATCCATTTCAATGCCCCAATCAATTATTTATTATTATTAAAGTGAGTGAACTATTATAATCTTCGAGTTTTACATAAATCAAGTTATATTTAGATTTCCACTCAATAGAAATTAATTTATATTTCGAGTTTTAATATTATTATGTTCATGGCATGATAAGAAGTAAATATTAGATGTTATTTTATTAATGTTTGATATATGCTCTTGTGTTGAGCCCCTAAATTGATATATATTTATCTGGCGAAGTCCCACATTGGGAACTATCGCTATTCTTTATTCCTCCCATTCTTTGGAGTGCACGCATTTGGTGGAGAAAGAGTATATAAGGTTGCATGCAGATTTTGGGATAAGGGAAAATCTACGTGCAAATGTAGAATATTAAGGCAAAGTTAGACACATTGATTTAATTGAAAAAGCCAACACATGCAGATGGGTGAATTAACATAGAAGCTACATGGGCAAAGAAGTTCGGTGTGCCAAAGATAGTTGGGATAAGAATAGAAAAACAATTGCAGTCTTGACATGTGCATAAATAGATAAAGAAGGTGGTGCACGATAAAATAGTTGAGGCTAGAAATAATGTTTCCAAGAATAGCCCAAAGAGTATACATAACAAAGGAACAAACATCTGGAAGTCATGGAACTTTCATGCAGAATAAGGAACTAGGAGATGAAGATATGTGGCATAAATGTCGTCTTTATGTAATAGTTAATTGTTATTAATAGAACCTAAGGGTTAATTATAGTTCTTGTTCAACTAGTAAAAGGCAAGTCCCCACTAGTATATGTACCCCTTGTGGGGTTCATTGTAAAGGGAAGCACACAAGCACTAACACCAATAAGAGGAGAGAGCACAAAGTTAATAAAATCATTGTATGAGAGCTATGTTTTGATTATATATGGAGAAGGGTATTATGGATCTACTTTTTGCGTGAGTATGTGTTTATGATTTGTCTTTTTTTTTATAGTGTGAATGTCAATGTCTTATTATTTGCATATGCAACCACTTCATATCAATATGTCAAACATGATGCGGCTTGGGACTCCCTCGCGCCTCGGGTGAGAGTGCTAAGGTTTCTTGCTTTAGTGTGATAGGTCAATGTGGGAAGATATTTTAGTTTGAGTGCACCAAAACAATGAAGGTTTGTGCACGATTTAACATGTGTTAGTGGTGAAACTAGACACAACATCTTGTCATGGCTCGAAATAAATAATTTCTTTTCTTTTGCAACTTGATGGATGTTTATGATTGCATATTTGATGTCTTAAAAACACTAATGTGCTTATGTATTTATAGAATTCTTTAATTCAAATTAGCTAACACACGACATGAGGCAAAAAGCGACAAAGAAGAGCCAAAACCTCAAAGGGACCTAGAACAAGGATCAAAAGGACCCACAAAAAAAGGCATCCAACACCATAGTGGTACGATCCTAGCAAACTAAAACCTATATGTTATGGTTCTGACACAAATCTGAAACCAAGAGAAAAACAAGGGGAACAAAGAAAATATGAAGGGGGGAAGAAAACATGGGTAAATATAGAATAACAAAGAATAGAGAATAATAGAGGGAGACATGTTAAAAGTCAAGTACAAGAAACACGTGACAATAAGAACCTAATTCGGACCAATAATAATCAAATACACCAGTACTTTAGAAATAATTTATCCCGTGACAATCATAGGTGTCTATATATACTAACAAATAAATGATTAATGTCAATGACGATAAGATGTAATTAAATATTTTAATTTATTTTTATAAATAAAATAAATGATCATTTTGTATTACAAAAATGACAAAAGTAGCACAATTGTGAGTAAATGAAAGTATAGAGGTTAGTCCCCGAGGTTGGCTCACTTGACCTTACTCGGCCACCGTTTTAAGTGACCCTTTTCATGGGTACAAATCCTGCATTTTACCTGCAACATGCATGGAAGACTTAGTGTATGTTCCTCCAAATGGGGTTGATCAATGGTGTTTGCCTTGTATCAGAGCTTCACCCTTCAAAGCTTCAAGTTGTTAGGTATTCGGTGATCCCTCTGAATTACCAAAAAAAAAATGGAAGTATAAAAGATTGATAAAACTTCATGAAGCCCTTTTTTAGCAAAGCAAGAAAAACAAGATTGCTTATAAAATCTTGGAAAAATATGCTTACCAACCCTCACACCCTTGCTCGCTTTGATTTTAAAAGAAACAAAAAATAATAGTGGACAATCAAGCAAAGAGAAAGATGTTTTTCTCTAGTGGACAATCAAGCAAAGAGAAACATGGTTTTTTTCTTGACTACGTAATAAGTGCATGCAACAATTTTAGGTTGATGCATAGCAGGAAAGTTTCCCGAAGAGCCATTAGAAATGTTGTAAAATCTCAACATTGATTGCACAACTTCCCTCCATTTTTTTTCCTCTTCTCTTCATTCTCGTTTTTTATTATATTGACTATGAATTGTTTCGAAAACCAACTCCAACTTTGTTTAAATTGGGGATAATGAAACCAACATATTAGTATTTTTATGGTTATCAACAAAATTACACAATTTAGTTTGTAACAACTCTTGTTGATTATGTTGGAGTTTGATAGTTGTGCCAAACAACCATAAACCATTTGTCTTATAAATAAACAGATATGCGTCAAAGAAAAGTCATTGGTATCAAGGGAATCACTAAACTGTGTAAATTATATGCAAACACATTTATTATGAATCCAAGACACGAGGTATAGTTCAGGTGCAATCTACTATTGTGTACATTGTTATTGATAGTTTAGTATATCAATAGACATTAATCTTATAATAGTAATCAATGAAAAAGTGTGGCAGATATGAAGAATAAAGAAAAATAACTTCATTGAATTTAGTGTTTTTATAATGTATTATTATGTAATGCCGTTGGGGTGGGAGTGGGTGTAGTCAACTCACGTGGTTGTGTGTTGACCCACCCAGTTTCAAATCCCCTCGAGGCACAATCCTCCCCGGAGGTGGTTTACTCGCAGGTTGCGGCATCTCTAATTCGCTGTAGTGGCAGCACTTTGTTCCTCACTATAATGGCAACTCTTGGCTCTTTGTTGTAGCTGGTTATGGCTTCACTCTGTTGCACTGCTTGTTGATACGCTGCAATTGTAGCACTCCAGAAATAGGCTTCACTTGATTAGTTGGACTCTTTGTTGATACGCTGCAATTGCAACACTCCAGAAATTGACTTCACTCAGTTAGTTGGACTACTTGTTGAAATACGCTACAGACAGTTGCAACACTCCGGAAATTGGCTTCACTCAATTAGCTAGACTACTTGTTGAAATACGTTGCAATTGCAACACACCAGAATTTACTTCACTCGGGTTTCAATATTGTAAGAAAGATGTAGATCCTTTCCAAAAAACACCCTCAAAATATTCACCCTTAATCCAGAAAAAAAGGTATTATTATGTAATATTATATTTCTACTACCATTTTGCAATACAATATATATATATGTATTTGAGGAAGCAATGGTCATCAGCGCATAATATGCACGAGGTTCTCTTTCAGCCTCTTTATGCAGGAAGACGAGGAGAGGAGTCCCAATTGAACTTCAAAGCATTTCTATTGTATTCCCAAACCATTGTAGCCGCACGGTGCTTCTACAGGAATTAAATCACTTGGCATTTCCTCGTCTCATTAATGCCACCAAAGACATTTTCCCCAATCGCTGATCATTTTGACCGAAAGTAACCATCGTACTGGTTGAAAACTAGAGGGAATAATGGTGATTCTTATGATCATTTCTTTTGCTTTACCTGCACATTAATTTAGAAGGAATGTTCTCAATTTTCCTCCCTTGTTTGATGAATTGATGGGAATCAATGTTTTTGATCATGTTCTTGTTTGGTGTGCAGGGCAGGTTGAAGAGTATTAACTGTAACAAGGGCAACGATCCTGTCGTAGTGAAATATAACAAGCCTACCAAATTCAAAGAATTGGGCGTTATACACGCTGCTCTTCCTCCTTTGTAGATTTGAACCACTCCTCTCCTACATAAGTTAATCTTTACCAACTGGTGTAGCACTAAGTTTTATTTTCCTTTTCGACTAAGGCATTTCTTAAAATGACATGGCTTTAACCGAGTCTCAAATTTAGGGATCCGCTTAATATGTGTTTATTTTTTAAAAATATTCCAAGCTTGAATTCAACTCTCGCATTTTTTCTGTGATATATTTGTCTTAATTATTCCATGATGGTAGATTGTGTCATGAAAAGGGCAGTGCAAACTCAGCCATCCTTACACATTTGTTCATGAAATATTTGACAATTTAATGGAACGGAACGTATGCTAATAGTTCAGTTATGATTGTGTGGGTATGTTTGCAAAAGTGATTTTTGCTCTTAATTCGATGACCGGTTATAATTTATAAGTTCAGAGTTTTCAATATGAATAAAATTCTTCTCGATTTTTTGTGCCATGATTGTTTTTCTTATGTGTAAAACTGAAACTGTTTTTCCTCATAAATTCCAGCGGCGATTCATGGGAATATGTTTCAAATATATTGAGCAAATGAAATTCTAAACTTATTATTTCTATAATATATTTTTAGAAAGATATTTTAAATAAAAAAATTGTAAAGACTCTATGAAATACATTCAAGGTTGGAAAGAAGTTTCTGGTTAATGCATACATGGAGCTTAGGTGGAGAAAAGGTGGATGAGTTGGACCCTTATTGCCTTACTGGGAATGGTGAGGAATGCTAACCATCCTCTCAAATTGTAGCTCCATGTATGGGAACAGTTGATAGGATGGTTGTCCGAAAGGTTTTTCAATTTCCCTGATTTAAATTTTTAGTAGCACTAGTTTTCTGACCTGTTTAGGAAGATTAAAATGTCTAAAATTTCAGTCCCGCGACAGGAGATGAGGAAAACATTTCAAGTATATCACCAGATTGGGATATGCCAAACCATATTAAAACATTTAAAATATGCAAAAGGTGTAAAAACTACAATGACATGAAGAAATTAAAACCATGATTTCCATTAATACAGTTCTCATTCGGAGAATACACTGTTGATGATGAAGCAATCATCTTTATCTTTGTTTTTGATTGAAACAATGTAGTTGTTATTTACAGTAAAGAACTTATATTTTCGAAAAAGAAGCCACAATTTAAATCCTACAGTTATGACTATATAGAATCAATGTCTTTGGGTTCTCCGATCATGTTCTTGTTCAATATCTACGAACATTACCTAGGACATAAGTGGGTACTTGAAATCAATGAGAACAATACCATTTTCAAAAATGAATATGAATTCGTGCAATTTTGTTTAAATATTTAAATTAATTGCAGTGCCCTATGCATATGTGGATGTATATAGTTGTACCTGTACCTAATTCATTATATGCTAGGGAGATAACATCGAGGGCTTTTAGGTCTGGTTATTTACTTAGTCAGGTAGCACTTGAAGATTTCCCACTGTCGTTCAATGGGACATTGCATATTTTGACAATGGGGAAGCCATCACAAGGGCATATGTTTTGGTAGGCCATATTTCGTGAAAGCCGTACCAATTTCAATGGACTGGCGGAGATCAAATGATAAGCAATGGGAATGCCACGGGTTTGTTTACCACTGAGAATATTAAGACAAGTCAAGGATTGTTGATCTTCAAAGGCTTTGAGAAGAATATACAAACTTCAAAAGAGGAGAAGGGCCTCGCAATTAAAGATTGTGAAATCCATCACATATTACAACGCATGACATTTATAGGCTTATCGACTTGACTTTAGGCAAAGTGTCTAAATATATATATGCATGCCCAGGGCAATAGACCTATTATCGGCCATTTCTAAGCACCTTTCGGTGCTTATCCCAGTTATTAATTTTCTACACAGCTTCCAAATTGATAAATATTGCTTGACAACTACATCTAATCCACAATCCCAATAAACGTATGAACGTATACATATCCATCATGTTTATAACATAGGATTCATATACGTATACCTAACAAAGTTGGACGCCTTATCTTCTAAATATTATGTACACTTGATTAGCATGTGCAGTTCCCTTTGCATAGAAATGCCCCTGCATTAGATAATAGAATCCAAAAGGATAACAGAAATCATCTCAAAAATTCGTCTTGCTACAAAAGATGAAATCTGAAATATCTCTTTTATCACACGGAAAAGAGATACTTAAGTTTACGACTCTTTCAACTCCAAGGGAAAACCGAAGGGTCAGGCATGACCTTTCACCTTCCAACCTCATTCAAAGTGGTATTTGCAGTATTTATTTATAAATTTCTTTCCTCTGAATGTAATTTTCATTACTCTTATATATTTCTTTGGATCAATTCCTAACATTAAACATATTGAGATTAAAAACAAGGAAGAAATTCATATGAGATACTAGATCAAAAATTTTAGGAGGATATGCCATGCAAAGACCAAACTAAAAGTTCCACAAAAAAGCAAGTTCCATTAGAAAGTTCAATCTTTAAAGAAGATGATCCATGCAAAGACTGAGCTAAAAATTTCGCAGAAAGGCAAGTTCCATTAGACACTTCAAACTTAATGAAAGATGATCTAGTTTTTTCCTACACTACCATAAAAAGCAGAATCTAATACTTCACCATTCTTCTTTTTTTACTCCGTACTTCAACATGATCATGCACATAGCATTAAGACAGAAGACTACTAATTCTCCCCAAGTAGTTGAGCAAATAAAACCACACAACAGTATCGTCAAACCATCGGTGTCTGATAAAGTATAGAAAAGTTTCTTTTGACCATTTGGCAGAATGGTCTAATTTGCCTCTTCCCTTTTGTTTGCATACTTCTTCGAAAGTTCATTTCTTTGTTCAGTCCTCCCGAACAATCTACCACTGACCTGGACTATAATTTGCCTCTTCCCTTTTCTTGGCATACTTCTCCAAAAGTTTAACTCTCTCTTGTTCCAAGGCCTTCTCAAATTCCACTTCCTCTTTCAGCTGTCTTAATTTGATCTCCCTCCTCTTTTCATCATGCGCTTTAATTAGTTCTCGACGCTCACACTCATACTCTTCAGAGTCTCTGACGCTGGTTTCGACAATTGTTGTATGCCTTGCAATCTCCTCGTTAATTCTGTAACAAGACAGCAACACAATGTAGAAAGCTTAAAACATTTGGAAAATGAGAGATGACCATACAACTACTTGAATCTAGGTTGCGAACCTTCCAATGCAAATTATAAACTTGTAATCTGATAGTCATTATCAATGTTTGCTTTAAATTTGGGTGTGCAGAGCCTTGTATAAACTCTCAGCTCTTTATTCACAATATCTCAACTATAAATTCAATGCATTAATTTTAATTTTAATAATAAGTGTTGATGAATCATTCAAGGTATTTCCATCAATTGCTAGAGCTTGACCAAATAGACTTTCTTATTTTGTTAATAATGCTGATTACTTCAAGGTCGTACCACACAACAAGAAATGTAGGCCCACACTTAATACACGTAAAATTTATGGAATTAACCATACAGAACTAATGACGATACTAGGCAAGGCATGCTAAAAAAAAGAATGAAAAACAATTAAGAAAAGATAATATCAAGATAAGCAAAAAATTAATCAATAATACCCCCAGTACTCAAGCTGACTACAGCAGCATCATTGATAAAAGATATCGCCAAAAGTATTTATGCAGCCAACACAAAGAAATGCTACAGAATTGAGCAACGCAAGACAAATTTAATTACAAAATATTTACATAACAAACATAAACTCTTTCTGAAACAGTGGGAACAATCTAGGTAATCATTAATTAAGAGTCAAAAGTATTTGAGGGAGCAATCTTGTAAGATGCCAACTCACAATGAGGACCATTCATGGGGAAATGCAAATCATCTGTTATCTAATAAATGTACAAACGTCATGGCATTGGCCTTGTCCTAGAATAGTAATTTCATTTGTGAATGCCCAATTATCCTTCCTTTCTCAAGTGGCCATAAACTGAGAAAAAAATCGCCATGCTCAAATTTAGGTTGAAAAAATACTTCCCATATAAGCCAGATTATATTCCATTTCAAGATGGGAATCCAAAATCTAACACAGCCTTGTTATGTCAAAGCCTTTAAAGAAAAAGTCTATGAAGGACTGAACTTTTAATTATTTAAAAAGATATTATCCTTCCTTTCTGACGAGGCCATAAACTGAGAAATAATTTGTCGTGCTCAAATTTAGGTTGAAAATAATCTTTCCCTCCCATACAATTGAGATTATATTCTATTTCGAGATGGGAATCCAAGATCTAACACAGCGATGTGATGTCAAAGCCTTCGAAGGAAAAGTCTACAAAAAATTGAATTTTTAATTATTAAAAAAAAAATTCCTCCCCCAAGGGAAGGGTTGATGCTCTCAAATTAATCGGAGCAGACACAGAAATGCGAATCTTTTTTCAATAACATAAATTTGATAGGTTTTCATGATCCACAAAAAAACACAACAAATTCCACCATCATGTAGAGATTTTCAAATAGAGACTGATGATAAAATAACTCTCCAGTTTCATGAAAGTAATACCACGAAAAAAATTGCATCACCAATCAGGAACAAGTCATATTCAAGCCACAAATGACAGCTCACCCTATGCTACAAGACTGAAATTAAGTACATAAAAAGGCACTGACAAATAATACCAAACAATGGGCCGATATGATTTCTCAATCAAATAAAGCTGGGCCCACTGACATTGTGTTAAAGTGATAGAGAGAAAGTGGTTCCTTATGTAGAAGGAACAAGGGAATAGGGTTTCACTCAACAAAGGAAGACATCAAAACTAACATTGGGAAAATTTCTCCCTGGTGAACATGGGCCCTTTCATTAAATCTATTATCTCCATATCTACATCTTAATAAAGGGCACCAATTGCTGATACTAAATAACCTTCACTTTAATACTTTTTTTTTCAAAATATAACACCAGACAATCTAAAATATGTCACAAAATATTACATCCAGGTAGAACTTCATTTTGCTCATAAAACATGACAAGCATAGTGCGCATCCGTTCTTTGGGTACATAATACCAGACAATCCAAAATATATAATTCCCATAGAAAACCTTATCACGAAATTATCACTTTCCTATCCTTCCAGGTAGAACCTCCTTTAAATGATATGCATGAAAGTTGAAACTAACACACTCAGATTACCCAGTAATACAATATTGTACAAGAACCTCAAACCAATAGTTAACTAACATTCAAACTCGTTAATGAAAACAAGTGTATTGGCATGTGATGATGACTTCTATGTATAATATTGTATATAGGTGTTGTTGTAAATATTGTTGAATGTTATATTTAGTTTGTATCAAATACCTACAACGAAACAAAGGAACCCATAATCTGCATAATTTGCTGAACCAGAAGTGGAAAATAATAATGCCTGGTGAAAATGACAAAGTAATTCAGTATCCCCTTAAGTATCGATATGTCTACTACAATACAATAGAGATAGGTGATGGAAAAAATTGAAAAGAAGGTCCAGGCTTAAAACAGCGAAGATGGCATGCACCCAAGATGACACACTATTTAGTTTCACAAATGTATCAAACAACATTTGTTATTGATATTGAAGAGATGAGTACAAAGGATAAAGTCAAGGTAGACATAAACACATGAAAAGGTACAAATGAAATGCTATACAAGATAAGCATGCCCTTAAAAAATTATATTATATTTAGAGTATTTTGTTTGAAGAGGCACTTGTATCTTGAAAATAATGATGAAAATTGTTTTTGCTTTTCAAATTCCTTCAAGCCAACACCCGTTCAAGTAGGGGAAACCTTTTGCTGGGTACACAAGAGTGAGACCATTGGGCCTTTACTGATCACAAGCGGAACAAAGGCTGAACCAATAGGTCAAGGCACCATCCCAACCTGCGATTTGTTCCCCACGTCGATGGAATCACATGCAAGTGGGACTATTGCATGAGCACACAATAGGGATGACGAAGTATGGTGTGGCAGCTCCAGGAGCTTCCTACTGGCCAAGTTAGTAACCTAGACAAATGTAAGAATTGTAATATATGTGTTTACGCCCTAAGCCTCACCCATGCAAAATAGAAAAGAACCACTGTAATATGTGTAGTCAAGTAAACTAAATTGCTTTTATAAAGTTACATCTTTTCCTAGACTCTGATAAATAGATTTTAGCATAATCATAACGAAAATATGCCTTAGTCAATTGTAGCTTTTGATCTCTAGAATGCATGTTGATTCAATCTTGATTCTTGATTGTGATCCATATAGATTATGCTCATCTTCCTTATGGATGTTGAAGTTTTTATTAACTTAAATCGTTGACATGCTTGCCTAGAAGTTTTTAAATCAGCCAAAGACTCAAGTTGATTGTATCCAAAAAGAAACAAGAAACTAGAAATCACGTGAGATTATGTAGGTGGTCAGTAGTCGACTTGCTTTTTTACTTGCTCTTTAATTCGAATAATTGATGTAACTTCGATAATTGACACTTTGATTCTTCCTTAGTCACTAGAGAAGACATGGGATGCAAGCACAGTGACAAGAACAACAGCTTCACTTGAATGATTAAAGTTTCAGCTATATTATAGTTAAATATAGTCATCGAGAGATGTGGGTATAGATTCCTATCTTTGAACATGAGTTTGTAGGTACTTGGAGTTGGCAGAATATAAGTAATTGTGTCACCTATTGTATCCTAGTTCTTTCACTTGCTCTTTAATTCAAAGCACTGGTGTAACTTCAATAATTGACACTTTTGATTATTCCATAGTCAATAACAAACTCATGTTTAAGGACAGGAAACTACAACCACATCTCTCGAATACCATATTTAAGTATAATATAGTTGAAACCTTAGTTCATTCAAGTGAAGTCCCTGTCCTTGTCACTATGCTCGTATCCCATGTCTGCTAGTTACAGTCTCATTATCTTTATCATCTATAATTACATATAATCTATCTACCGAATGCATTTGGAGTTGGAAGACGATAAGTGTAATTGTGTAGCCTATAGCAGTTGAAAATATTGAAACAAATGCATGTGGAATTATTGATTTATGTTTTCAATTCAATAAGCAAACAAGTGAAATACGACATAAATATTCTGGAAAAAAAATGTAATCAAAGTGCTAATTAGAAAGATACTTCACTCTCGCAGGATGGAAATATAAATATATAAGGAAACATATACACATTTGACACCAATATTTATGCAGTGAAATCCCTCTTAATGTATGATAACACCATAAGAAAAGATCACAAATTTATCCTATTGGAACAAGATGTACAATGTGTCTTACAAAGATTAGTTTTCCCTCGCAAGAACCTGAAGTCCTACTCATTTGTCCGAGGAGTACGTCAGCTCCTACCTACCTGTTGGACATATGCCATGAAAAAAAAACCCTTTTCTCAAATCCAATTAATGAATCCTATATGAATCTTGAATGATGAAATGAAAGTATGAATATGCTTTTAATCTACATTGGGATATTGATCACATGTTTCCCTAATCATTTTGGATTCCCCAGTCATTTCTTGGCTCTTGGCTGTCTACTCCCTGTTCAACTTCTTAGAAATATCAAGATCATGTTCCTGCCAACGGGGGATGAGAAACTAATTTGAGGGCCCAAATTGGTTCACTTGGTTCACTTGCAGGATAAAACCAATTGGTTCACTTGCAGAACCTAATTTGAGGGCCCAAATTGTCAAAGTTTTGCGTGAAAATTGATGAGCATGGAAATCTATTACTCACAGGTTTCTCAATTAACCGAGTTATAGCCAAAAAACTTCCAGTTGATTTCTGTGCACACAAACATCCAACTGTGTAAATTTTGAAATGAATTTGAGTGGGTTCCTTGGGGGATGTCTCAAAGAGCCACGTATCCAATTCCATATCAATTTTATGTTGCATGTGGCAATTAAAGCTTCTACACAAATAATTTCTACTTATTGATAGACATTGGTGTCATTCGTTGCCAATACTTAAGTTACCGGATTCCTCGAGGAATGCATTAGAGAGCCACATATCCGATTCCATATCAATTTGATATTACTCATAGAAATTAAAGCTTCTACGCTAAGACATTCTACTTATTGATGACCATGGGTGGTATTCCTTGCCAACCTTGCCAATACTTCAGTTATTGAGTTGAAAACTTACCCAAATTTTCTGAGTTTCTCAAAAAGCGCTGTAGGAAGTGATCCTCTATTATGCAATACATGTACATATGTTCACGTTGTCATTTAGGTGTTAAACTCTTAATGACTTTCTATTAGCCACTAGTCATTCACCACCATTTCTTGCCATCCCTCACTCCAACCCAAGTGGAATAGCAACACAGCTTTGTGAATGAATATTTAGAATCCAATTCGGATCACAGCTCTCCATTCTGGTAGGTTTTGACCGTTCCAAAGCTGATGTACAACGAAGATGAGGAGTTACCTTCACTCTCCCTTTTAGGTCCCATTCTACTTTGCTTGATTTGGAAGTTGATCCCCCCTTGCTGCTTTATTTCCCACTGCTGTGGTGAGGGTGTGGTTTTTATGGAACCTCTTCCATCCTCTTCAATGTCAAGATAAGTGCTTTGCATGCATTCACCTATTGTCCTTTGCTTGATTTCCAGCCACAAGTGAAAACCTTTACTTCCCTTTTTAACATATTAACAACAAATAATTTGTTCTCCCACGTGTCAGGACTTCCAAGAATCACATCATTGCATCATCATTTGAGTTTTCCAATGAAATTGGCATTGATGGAAAATGTGACTTTGCATTGCCCTATGATTCTATGGGTGACTGTCTATAGAAACTTCAATCCCAAAACTATTTGTAAATAAAATTTCTTTGAGAACTAGAACAACATTGTTGTGCATAGAATTTTCTCATTTACATCAAAGCTTAAATACGCCCTAGTTATTTCCTCTCTATCTTCCTAATTCTTGGGTGAAATCATGTCAATTTACAGCTTCTTCTTGATCACAGCTGTGGAAATAGCCTCTTAGTTCCCATTCTTTTGGTCTATCTCAATTTACGAAGCCTTGAGCCTTCTTGCTTGCCTCATTAATACTGATAACTTCAAGAGCCCTCCAAGATACTTTACTGCCACCTCAAAGTCTTTTAGAGAAGTGCCCAATAAGATACTTTCCTCTAAAATCTAAACATATAGTCTAAAACTCTTTGCCCTTGCTTGTCATGCCATAATGAGCTTTTCTTCGTAACCTATAGGATAGAATTGTTATTTAATTTGCTTCATAAAGCACTCCAATTTGGTCACCCTCAGCTACCTGCTCAATCTCAAGGAATCTAACATTACACTTGCTTCACATCAAGGCAGGATGAGACATCTCCAAAGAGGCAAATGGGATCTTGTTCACCATCTAAACTAGTTTAGATATCTTAAATAAATCTATCTAAAAAATGCCAAGATATATCAATCTTGAGGCCCTTAGGTTGGATAGTATGCATACCACAGTCAATACTTCTCCACAAATTTTCCATTGACTAGGCACAAATGGCATCAACCTAGCTGCACCACTGTGTTAGGCTTGAAAAACATTCTTCCCGGAAAAAAAACGAAGGGCTACAAATTCCATCATAAGGCCAAGATATTACAGTTTTTCAACTTAACTTCTCCAAGTAGAAAAAAATTGTGTAATAGTCAACTGTAAGGTTGAAATTGACCCTTGACAGTCCTGCCCTACTTCAATTCCCTTCAATTGGCATCTCAAAATAACTCTTATTATGTGTTGCTTCTCCTAGCTTCCTATGAATATGAGACATCTCCAAAGAGGTAAATGGGATCATGTTCATCATCTAAACTAGTACAAATATCTTAAATATGGTCTTGCCCTACTTCAATTCCCTTCAATTGGCACCTCAAAATAAGTCTTCTTATGTGTTTCTTCTCCTAGCTTCCCATGAATATGCAACATCTCCAAAGAGGAAAATGGGATCTTGTTCATCATCTAAATTAGTACAAATATCTTAAAGACATCTATCTGAAAAATGACGTGATTATCAATCAATCCCAAGGCCCTAATCTTGGATTTTTTGCATACGACATTTATTAATAACTTCATTACCTTCTCTACAAATTTTCCATTGACTGGTGACAAATGGCATCAATCTAGCTGCACCATTGTGTTGGGTTTTTAAAAAAATCTAGAAAAGACAAAAGGGGGCTCCAAACACCACCATATGGCCAAGATATTATGACTTTGCAATTGACTTCTCCAAGTAGAAAAAACTTCTAATTAACAGGCAATTTATAGTTGAAATTGCCCTGTGACGGTTCTGCCCCACTACAATCCCTTTTTTGATTGGCATCTTAAAAGAACTCTTCTTATGTGCTACTTTCTCTAGCTTCTCATGACATTAGAAGGGCCTTTCAACCTTCCTAATTGTGGCTCTAACTAGTTGGTTGATGATATTAGTTGATGGATGTTTTGATTGTTTCAATTGACTTCTCCAAGTAAGTAGAAAAAACTTCTAAGTAACAGTCAAATGGACATCAAATTCATGGTTGAAATTTCCCTATGACGGTTTCTGCCCCACTTCAATCCCTTTTTTATTGGCATCTTAAAAGAACTCTTCTTATGTGTTGCTTTCTCTAGCTTCTCATGACATTAGAAAGGCATTTCAACCTTCCTGAATGTGGCTTTGACCACTTGGTTGATGAAATTGGTTGATGGATGGTTATGATTTTTCGATCGACTTCTCCAAGTAAGTAGAAAAATCTTCTAAGTAACAGTCAAATGTAAGTAGAAAAAAACTTCTAAGTAACAGTCAAATGGACATCAAATTCATGGTTGAAATTTCCCTATGACGGTTCTGCCCCACTTCAATCCCTTTTTTATTGGCATCTTAAAAGAACTCTTCTTATGTGTTGCTTTCTCTAGCTTCTCATGACATTAGAAAGGCATGTTCAACCTTCCTGAACGTGGCTCTGACCACTTGGTTGATGAAATTGGTTGATGGATGGTTATGATTTTCGATCGACTTCTACAAGTAAGTAGAAAAATCTTCTAAGTAACAGTCAAATGTAAGTAGAAAAAAACTTCTAAGTAACAGTCAAATGGACATCAAATTCATGGTTGAAATTTCCCTATGACGGTTCTGCCCCACTTCAATCCCTTTTTTATTGGCATCTTAAAAGAACTCTTCTTATGTGTTGCTTTCTCTAGCTTCTCATGACATTAGAAGGGCATTTCAACCTTCCTGAATGTGGCTCTGACCACTTGGTTGATGAAATTGGTTGATGGATGTTATGATTTTTTGATTGACTTCTCCAAGTAGAAAAAAACTTCTAAGTAACAGTCAAATGTAAGTAGAAAAAACTTCTAAGTAACAGTTAAATGGACATCAAATTCATGGGTTGAAATTTCCCTATGACGGTTCTGCCCCACTTCAATCCCTTTTTTATTGGCATCTTAAAAGAACTCTTCTTATGTGTTGCTTTCTCTAGCTTCTCATGACATTAGAAAGGCATTTCAACCTTCCTGAATGTGGCTCTGATGAAATTGGTTGATGGATGTTATGATTTTTCGATTGACTTCTCAAGTAGAAAAAACTTCTAAGTAACAGTCAAATGTAAGTAGAAAAAACTTTTAAGTAACAGTCAAATGTAAGTAGAAAAAACTTCTAAGTAACAGTCAAATGGACATCAAATTCATGGTTGAAATTTCCCTATGACGGTTCTGCCCCACGTCAATCCCTTTTTTATTGGCATCTTAAAAGAACTCTTCTTGTGTGTTGCTTTCTCTAGCTTCTCATGACATTAGAAAGGCATTTCAACCTTCCTGAATGTGGCCCTGACCACTTGATTGATGGAATTGGTAAGGCTTCTTATCACTAAACAAGATTGAGCAGGCTCCCAACTCCACCATATGGCCAAGTATTAGATTTTTCAATTGACTTATCCAAGTAAATAGAAGAAACTTCTAAGAAACAGTCGAATGGACGTAGAATTTAAGGATGAAATTGCCCCGTGACAGTCCTGCCTCACTTCAATTCCCTTTATTGAATGGTGTCTTCAAATAAATCTTCTTATATGCTTCTTCCTCTAGCTTCTCATGAAGTTATAAAGGTATTTCAAACATCCCAATTATAATTGTGACCAATCAATAGGATGGAATTGCAAGGCTAGTTTATCACTAGACAAAATGGGTGGGCTCCCAACCTTGCATGCCATGCTTGTTCCAATATCTTATTTGTGAGTCCTTAAAATTCTTCACCTTTGGTATTTTTTTCCTTGGTGAAAAACAACCATAATGAGTTTTTTCCTTCAAAAACTATAGGATAGAATTGTAATCTAATTAGCTTCATAAAACACTCAAATTTGGTCAACATTAGCTACCAGCTCAATCTCACGGAACCCAATGTCTCCTGCTTCATATTGAGGCATGACAAGACATCTCCAAAGAGGTAAATGGGATCTTGTTCATCATTTAAACTAGTACAAATATCTTAAATACATCGATTTGAAAAACACTAAGACATCAATCTCAATGGATTTTTCACACACCACATTCATTAATAACTTCATTACCTTCTCCACAAATTTTTCAACCGATGAGAAATAATCTAACTGCACCACCATGCAGGCTCAATAAAATATTTTTGGAAAAAAGGGGATCCAAATCCCAGCATATGGCTAGGATATTACAAATTTTCAATTGAATTCTCCAAGTAAATAAAAAAGGCTTTTGAATAACAGTCAAATGGACGTCAAATTTAAGGTTAAAATTGCCCCACTTCAATTCCCTTTTTCGAATAGTGTTTTAGAAGAACTCTTCTTATGTGCTTCTTCCTCTAGCTTCTCATGAATATGAGACAACTCCAAAGAGGCAAGTGGGATCTTGTTCATAATCTAAAGTAGTATAAATATCTTAAATAAATATCTAGAAATGCAGAGATATATCAATCTAAAGGCCCTTATCTTGGATTTTTCACATAACACATTCATCAATAACCTCATTACCTTCTAAACATTTTTTCCATTGACTAGTGACAAATGGCATCAATTTAGTTGCACCGCTATGTTGAATTCATAAAAACCTTTCTAGAAAAAATAAATGGGCTTCAAACTCCATCATTTGGCCAAGATATTGCAATTTTTCAATCAACTTCTCAAGTAGAAAAAACTTTTGAGAAATAGTCAAATGGGCGACAAATTTAAGGTTGAAACTGCCCCATGACTGTCCTACACCACTTCACTTTCCTTTTTGGATCGGCCTCTTAAAAGATCTCTTCTCACGTGCTTCTTCCTATAGCTTCTCTTGAAGTCAGATAAGCATTTCAACCTGCCCAATTATGGTTAGGACCAATTGGTTGATGGAATTGGTAAAGGCTAGCTTATCACTAGACAAAATTGGGCGGACTCCCATCTCCAACATTTGGCCAAGATATTAGGATTTTTCAATTGACTTCTCCAAGTAAATAGAAAAACTTCTAAGTATCAATCAAATGGATGTCAAATTTAAGGTTGAAATTTCCCCGTGACACTCTTGCCCCACTTCATTCCCTTTAGCGATCAACATCTTTAAAGAACTCTTCTTATATGTTGTTTCCTCTAGCTTCTCATGAAGTTAAAAAGGTATTCAAACCTTCCCACTTATGGTTGTGACCCAGTTGGTTGATGTAATTGGTAAGGCTAACTTATCATTGGACAAAATTTGGCATGCTTACTTACCTTGCATACCATGCTTACTTGTTCCAATCTCCAATTTGTGAGGCCTTAATTATCCCTCACCTCAGGCTTTTCTTTGCAAGATGAAAAACATAACCTTCTTCCTAGCTCTCACAAGCCAATAAAACATTGTTATAATTAACAGTATGGCCTATACTTGCATTATGGATGTTGTAAACATTTAAATAGACACTTAGTGCAGAATTATTGACTTGTGTAGCTTGTTCAATGAGGAAAAAATTAAAAATACACAACTCTTGCGAAAAATAAATACTTCATTCTTGTAATACATGAATGAAAAAAAAACATTCTTACGATAGAAAAGCGTCACAAAAAAGCTCATAACTTTATTCCTTTACAAAAACAGGATGCACAATGTATCTTTCAGATTTTACTTTGCCCTCATTCATGCATTAATCCCTTCCCTCCGCTCATATTTTGATGTTATTCATATCAATGGTTTGGATTTAGTGCTTGGCCATACTACCATTAAAGTGCAAAAAAGGATTCATGAAACTCTAGTAAGTGAAAAATGTCGACATAGCATGTTCTTACTCATCAGTGTCAAGGGAGAAAGTTAGTCTAAAGAAGGGCGCAAAGAAGGGCACAAGGAAGAACATGAACAATGAGGAAGGGAATATTGAAGAATATGAAGATAATAAAGTTAATAGCAAGAAAGAGAAGAAGTGCATACGAATTTTTTTTTAAAAAGACAATTAAGAATAAAAAGAAGATCACAAGGAAGAGGACAAGGACAGAAGAGAAGATGAGCATATGAAAAAACTTGAATACAATAAAGAATATACAAAATAAGCATGCATCTAAAGAAGAGCACAACAAGAAATTTGAAGAAAATTAAAAGGAAGAATACAAAGAAGATAACAAGGAAGAATCTAAAAAAAAGCACGATGATTTGGGTACTTGTGAGGGAAGCTCACATCACCATGAGAGGGGAATCATTATGGAAGCATGGCACACACTATCAAAATTGAAATGAATATGGGTGTACATGGAATCAATCATCATCATGCGAGGGAAACATCGTGGAGGCATGGCACACACTATCAAAATAGAAATGAATATGGGTGTACATGGAATCAAATAATAAAATCTTGCAGGTATGTTTGGCATCAAAAAAACAATGGTTATACACATACTTGGAGAAAAGGAAGCAACAACACACAAATATATACAACATTTGAGGAGCAATAACTATGGATTAGTGTAGAATCAAGGTAGCATAAGGGAAACATCACCTGCCAAAGACGATCACCTATCAAGATCACAAATGGATGGATGGATATAGCATGGAATGTTAGGATATTAGCGGGGGGTTGAATGGTGTGCACCTAAAGACATTATTATGATGTGATTGAGGTTACGGAGTATCCAACTTGTGGCGCACATATCTCATATTTAGATAAGATGGGCCCAATGGGTAACTTTTGTAATGCTCTGAATGGATAATTTGTGAACTTAATTATATTCGATTATTAGTTGGCCTAATATTTAAAGGGTTTACACTCCTTTGTTCTTAGTTGATAAGATATTGCCTATGAAGAGCATATATCATTGTAAATGGATCATGGGTTATGGATTATTTATATTGATTAGTAAAGGTATATTAGGGTAGCAAGTTTGGATCTCAAGGCAAGAGACCTTGTAGTGGTTTCTTAAGGAATATTTTACGGACATATTGAAGATTTGGGAAAATTTCTATTTCTAATATGGGTATATTGAAGACTAGGGAAAAATTGGTCCATCATATATCTCTTATGCATAAAAATTGGTCCATGTTAATACTTTGCAAACATTTCTTTATATTGATTATTAGGTTCACAACAACCGCTCTCTTGGAATTTTGAATTTTGCGATGCATAAAAAAACCTTGCTCTCAACTCTAACTACCAATAGATATGCCACCAATGAATCTTGGATGAATGATCCATGAGTGAAATAATTTGAATTGATAATGCATTTTTTTAAACATCAAAATGTTGTTTGACATGCTTTCCTTGATGTTCAGGAACCCCTAATTGTTTCCTTGCCCCTCACTCTTTTTTGCCCTTTAAACATCGAAATGTTGTTTGACATGCTTTCCTTGATGTTCAGGACCCCTAATTGTTTCCTTGCCCCTCACTCTTGTTTGGCCCTCCCTACCATTCCTAGATAAGAAACAACCAATAGTAAGTTCAAAACTCTTGACTTCTATTAAAAACCCACCAATAGTAGGACAAACCCACGGAAAAATGGAAAGAACCCATTGGTAAGGCTTGCAGTCCCCGATTGAAAGGGCCCAACAATCAATATATTTGGATGTTTAGTTTCTCTATATCAAATTTCAACCTATTCTAAAAATATATGAGCGAATTTTTATCCAAGATATGACAAACAATTTTCCATGCATCTACAAGTAGAGGAATTTTGAACTAAATTTTGATGGGTGGCTTGGGGATGTCATTTAACATGCTTTCCTTGACATTTTAGACCCTTCTTTCATTTCTCCTAGCTCTTGTTTGGCCCTTCAACTTCTCCAAAAATGCAAAGATTGTGTTCTAGCCATTCTTGGATAAGAAATCACTGATTTTAAGTTTAAACCTCTCAATTTATATTGAAAACCCGCCAATAGTAGGACAAACCCCACTAATAACTGGAAAGCAGCCTTTGGTTAAAAACCGATTTTTTTGAGTGCAAATTTGTAGATAAAATACATTCGCTTATCCAATTTTATTGGTATTCTAAAATTATATGATCGAGTTATATCCAAAGCATGACAAAGCATATTTTATTGCATCTACAAGCAGATGAATTTTAAGCTAAATTTTGATGGTTGGTGGCTTGAGATGTCAAGAAGCAACAACATACCAAACTAAATTTTCAGCTCTTGGTTTGGTAACATATTCTAACATTATATGGACTAAGTTATATCCAAAGAATAACATACAATCTTCTATGCATCTACGGTGCAACAGATGAATTTTGACCTACGTTTCTATGGGTGGGGAATGGGGATGTGTCAAAAAGCAAAAAAAAATCAGCACTTGATTTGGTAACTTATTCTAACATAATATGACAGAATTATATCGAAAGAATAATATACAATTTTCTATGCATCTATGGTGCAACAAATGAATTTTGACCACATTGGGGATGTGTCAAGAAGCAACAATTTTCTACATTGGGATTGTTAGCTTATATTAACCATTGGTGCCAACTCTTGGCACATGTCAATTGTTAGTGAGTTGAACCCCATCAAATCTTCTCAAATTCACCCAAGGTGTATGCAGTGATCCTTTGGCATTTAATACACCTGTGCATCTAACTTTGGTTCCTCTTGTTGCAATTTGGGTTGAACTCCTAATGAATGCCTCCCATGGTTACTTAATCATTAAATTAAAGTTTTAAACTCCTAATGAATGGCCTCAAGGCTACTTAGTCATTAACCACCGTTTCTTGTTAGTGATTTGAAAATCCCATCACATCAATCTCAAATTCACCCCAAGTTGCAGGCATTGATCCTTTGGCATTTTTAATACAACTTTGTATCTAATTTTGGTCACTCATGTTGCCATTTGGGTTGAACTCCTAATGAATAGTGTCAAGGGCTAATTAGTTATTAACCACCATTTCTTGTTAGTGATTTCAAACCCCGTCACATCATCTCAAATTCATGCGAGTTGCATGCATTGATCCTTTGACATTTAGTACACATTTGTATCTAATTTTGGTCACTCATGTTGCCATTTGGGTTGAACTCCTAATGAATGGTCTCTTGGCAACTTGGTGAATCACCATTCATTTCTTCATCCACCGTAACTGGAATAAGATCTTGGCTTCATGAAATTTGATCCATTTCATTTCAACAAACATGTTATTGTTGACAAAGATTAGTGGTTGTGATACTAAGTTTGTCATAACTTTTGTTAAGATTAATAAAATGTTACAAATATCTTAAATAAATTTATCTAAAAACATTGATAGATATCAATTTGAACCCATCACTTTCTTCGCAAATTTCTCATTGAATGGTGAAAGATAGCCTCAATCTAACTACACACAACTACGTTCAAATCGAAAAAAACTTCTCAAGCAACAAAGGGCTTCCAAACTCCACCACAAGATACTGCAATTCTTCAATTGCTTTATCTAAGCTAAAAAGAAAAATTGTCTTATGACAATCTTTGATTGTTTATCCACGAACATTGCCAACTACATTCACCCCCACTCCACCCCCCTCCCAAATTGTCATATGTAGGACGCCTATCAGCATAATAAGATCCTAGTAGAGTCATTTGATTGTCTCTTTTCAATCTCATAAGATCCATGCGAATTTTAGAACAAAAACAACTCACTCTAGACTTTCCAAAAGTTTTATAATGACTTTTATGACACCATTTAAATGGCGAGGGAGATGAAATAAGTATTAGTTTAAGAAAAAAGTAAATTAAATTTTTTTCCCATGGAAAACATTAATTGTATCCTATTTGATAAGAAAATTGTCTTGACTTCAAAAGGCCACTTTTATTATGAGTTACTTGTGTATTAACAACACATACAATTCAAGGTTGTAACTTTTCAAGTCCACAAAGTTTATACCTTTTAACATCTTTAATTATGTGGCAGTAATAAAAATTTAGACATGAGTTTGGCTATGAAAATCATGATTATTCTTCTCATCTTTCCCTTTCATAGATAAGATACAAATTACTAATGAAGATAGGTCAGTACCAATTCCTAGGCATTCTACATTCTCCCCATGCCACCCGAGGAAGCTCTTTCACTCCCTAAGAAAGCATGTCAACACCATCACTAGTATTTTGTATCTTATCTATGAAAGGGCTTCCTCAGGTGGCATGGGAGAATGTAGAATGCCTAGGAATTGGTACCAACCTATCTTCATTGGAATTATGAGAGATTGCTTGATGGATGAGGTTTAGCATCCACTCCTACTTCAATTTTCACATCTACACAAGAACCTTTAGGTTCCAACCCACCCCAAGGATTAGGGTAGACATGAGTGATTGGTTTGGCTACAAAAATCGTGATTATTCTTCTCATCTTTTTTCCCTTTCATACATAAGATACAAAATACCAATGATGATGTTGACAAGCTTTCTTTGGGGCAAAGAAAGGAGTGAAAGAGCTTCCCCAGGTGGCATGAGAGAATCTAGAATGCCTAGGAATTGGTATTGACCTATATTCATTGGAATTAAGAGAGATCGCTTGATGAATGGGATTTAGCATCCACATCTACTTTGACTTTCCCATCTACACAAGAACCTTTAGGTTCCAGCCCACCCTAAGGATTAGGGTCCTATGCAAAGTATGTTAAATGATTGGGAACAAAGACAATTTAACTCTCAAGACCAAAACCTTGAAGAGAATTTTGATTGCATGAGAATTGGTAACAACCCATCTTGATTGGAATTATGAGGGATCACTCATTGAATTTGGATTTAGCATCAACACCTGCTTCAAATTTCTCATCCACATGAGACCAACATGGGATTTAATGTCAACACAAGTCCAACCAAGTCTTTGAAATAAGAAGCAACTATAATGGGAACATGCAAAAAAAAATTGAGTGGTGTAGACAAAACACTTATGGAGCTTTGTGAAATAAAGTATTATAAGATCTAAAGCTCCAAATCCAACGACAATTGAAATTACTTTTAGAGTTGTGCCACAAAATATAAATCAAAGAGTCATAAATGCCCTAGTGCATCGTGTTTGATCCAAACTTGGAAAATTTCTCGATCTAAAGAAAGATTGACATTAGAGATGCCAATGTCTTTGGAAATCAACGATTTTTTTTTACACACTAACCTTTGAAGTGGTTTGTGCTAATAAAGGACTCAATATGGCTTGCATATCTAACGTTTGAGAGAAGAATCTATACGGCGTGTCCTTCTAGAAATTTCCATATGAAACCTTGTGCTTAGGAAAACTCTCCTAGCGGGTTTTAAAGCTCTAAATCCAATGATCATTGAAATTCTTTTTAGAACTATGCCACAAAGAATATAGATCATAAAGAGAGTCATAAATTCCCTAGTGAACCATGTTTGATCCAAAGTTGGGAAATTTCTTGATCTAAAGAAAGATTGACATGAGAGATGCCAATATCTTTGGAAATCAAAGAGTTTTGTTTTTTATACACTAAGGTATGGCTTGCATATTTGATGTTTGAGAGAAGAATCTATAGGGCTTGTCTTCTAGAAATTTCCAAATGCAACTTTTCTTAGGCAAAACTCGAACTTTATCCATTCTTTTTGCAAGGGAATAAGGGGAGTTGTTAACATGTATTTTGCATTATTTATTTTATAAATGTGTGTGTATACATATACCTAACTGAAAGCAAATGATAGAAACCTCTCTCAAGTTTGTCTCTCTTACATATTTATGCATTTTTTCAGAATATAAAAACGGCAGAAAAAATTATTTCTTCAAACTTTGTCCTTCTTTTCCTCGAATTTTATCCATCGGAAAACTAGAACCGAACTTTATCCATTATTTTTGCAAGGGAAGTTTTTAACATGATTTTGCATTATTTATCTTATAAATGTGTGTGTGTGTGTACATATACCAACTGAAAGCAAATGATAGAAAGCTCTCTCTACTTTGTCTCTCTTACATATTTATGCATTTTTTTCAGAATATAAAAATGGCAGAAAAAATATTTCTTCAAACGTTGTCCTTTTTTTTCTCGAATTTTACCCATTGGCAAACTAGAACCGAACTTTATCCTCAATGAACATCAACTCAAATGAAGAAAGCTCTCTCTACTTAAATTTATGCATTTTTTCAGAATATAAAAACGGCAGAAAAAATTATTTCTTCGAACTTTGTCCTTTTTTTCCTCGAATTTTATCCATTGGAAAACTAGAACCCAACTTTATCCATTATTTTTGCAAGGGAAGTTTTTAACATGATTTTGCATTATTTATCTTATAAATGTGTGTGTATACATATACCAACTGAAAGCAAATTGATAGAAAGCTCTCTCTACTTTGTCTCTCTTACATATTTATGCATTTTTTCAGAATATAAAAACGGCAGAAAAAATTATTTCTTCAAATGTTGTCCTTTTTTTCTTGAATTTTACCCATTGGCAAACTAGAACCGAACTTTATCCTCAATGAACATCAACTCAAACTTAAATCTTGTTACTTAGCTCCTAGCGGGTTCTATTTTAGGGAACTAGATTATTAATGGTAGTTGCAAAGATTTATGAAATACAATAAGATTATTTGCTATAAGGTTCCCCTTGGAAGAAAAGATGCAAGGTAACTTTCATGAAGACAATTAGAGTTCAATATTCTCAGAACAGATATGTCTATAATGATGTTAGCCTTTCTAGCTGTCATAGGGCATACAATAAGATTATTTTGCTATAAGGTTCCCCTTGGAAGAAAAGATGCAAGGTAACTTTCATGAAAACAATTAAGAGTTCAATATTCTCAAAAGGGATCTGTCTATAATGATGTTAGCCTTTCTAGCTCTCGTAGGGCATACAATAAGATTATTTGCTATAAGGTTCCCCTTGGAAGAAAAGATGCAAGGTAACTTTCATGAAAACAATTAGAGCTCAATATTCTCAAAAGGGATCTGTTTATAATGATGTTAGTCTTTCTAGCTGTCATAGGACAAGGCTTTCCATCTAGACTTTGATGCTCGGTTGAACTCTCATCCTTTTTGGTGTAATATGAGATGCATTTCTTTCAAATAAATGCTTATAAATTAGCAGCCCTGACACCAAACAAACTTCATGTTTATCCCAAAACACACACGCAAAAACAATTGAGGATTATTACTTTACCGGTGCCCTCTGCATATTTACACCATAAAGTAGGCAAGTGCTCAAGCTGAGACTAAAGTCCAAAGAAATTTAGTAGGGAAAAAGCAGAAGAAATGGATAGTGTTTCCATTCACACTCTAATGCCTAAAACATCTACAAAGGATTGCAGATGCAAGACATAAAACCCTCCTTGCCTAGATAGGGCAAATAAGCTTCTGTCTCAGTCCCTCATTCTATAAACCAACTAGAGAGAGTTTAGGAAATTAATAAAATAAAACATTGAGGATGAAGCTAAAAGGAGTTGGTTAAGGTTATCCAGAAAACAGGGTTACAATATGGATGGAACACAAGAGACTGGTACAGCAATGAAGTGAAGAAAATGATTCGTGATTCAAAAAACACCAGAACCCAAAAAATTCTGCATAACCTTAACGAAAAGTTGATTTTAGAATTCATAATTCAGCACAATGGCTACACTTTCCAATTTAAAGATCTCATCTTTTAAATGGATGGTAAAATGATATAAATCTGTTTGGAAAGATGTTGGTAAAAAATTAAAATTACTAGAGTAGAGATTCAGATGCTTATTATAGACAGTAATTTGGTAACTGGACCAAAAGGAGGAAGTCATGTATGAACAACACCTTGCCTAGCAGCTGTAGAAGAGTTTGACATTGAATACAATGAAGAAGACTCGCTCAATGATAAATGACCGGCTCTGCTCTTTACATCTGCTGTTTGATGTTGACTTTTTAATTATCAACATGCATGTATGTACTGTGTAGTCGGCATTAGATATAATTTGCTTATCCTTTCAAAGCCAACAAAATGGGCTGAACAGCAAAAGAGAGTAGTATATCTCAATGAGACTATTTTGCAAGGTAGTAGGCAAATGGTATAAAGTAGTTGTGTTGGTCTTAAAGTTTGGAGGCTTGGACAAATAGAGCTCTCTGATAGGATGTGTCGTATTGGCGGCTATTTTAAATCCTGCATTGATATTGGACTCTGTGATGTATTTTGAAGTTTGTTTGAGAGGGAAAGCCCCGCTGGACAGCACCAGACTTTAAGTTTGGAGGGTTGGCTCTGATAGGATGTGTCATATTGGCAGATATTTAAAATCCTGCATTGATATTGGACTGTATGATGTATTGTGAAATTTGTTCGAGAGGGAAAGCGCCCCCCCTGGACAGCACCAGACTTTAAGTTTGGAGGCTTGGCTCTGATAGGATGTGTCATATTGGCAGATATTTAAAATCCTGCATTGATATTGGACTGTATGATGTATTGTGAAATTTGTTTGAGAGGGAAAGCCCCCAACTGTATGATGTATTGTGAAATTTGTTTGAGAGGGAATGCCCTGACTTTAAACTATGACAGAAAAAAGAATTTAAATTCCATGAAGAGGATCAGCAAACTATATGTTTGTACCATATGAGATAAATGCATCCATAAAACACTTTGATTATCAAAAACATATCACACTATAATACGCTATTTCCACAAAATGCCAGAAGAAATACTTGATTTGTTCCTCCTGTTCGTCATTGTCAACTTTCTTATCCTTTGGAATCTTTGCACAATCAACTTCAAGCTGATGGCAGCGATGCAGGGTGTGAAGCCTTGAATTCTTCCTGCATGCTTTCTAACTCACGTTCTCTTTGCGCAATATCTTCATTCAGCTGATCAATTTGTTGTCTATAAGAATGCTCCAAGAAATCCATCTGCACGAAAAAATTTACTTACATTAGCAGGCATAAAGTTCAGCCATAAAAAATAAACTGATTTCATTCTCTTGTGCAATCTCATGCAAATGGCATGGCCAACAGAGAAGAATGAAACTATGCATAGACGTGCTAAAACAAGATAATAACAGCAATTATCTTGAGATGTAACCTTTCAAGCACAATTTTTGTCTCAATCATAAGATGAACATACCTCTTTCTTGCTTTCCTCGTGCTGATCTGTAGCTCTGTGTCTAATAATTTTGATTTCAGAGTCTCTCATTCGCAACTTCGATGAGACCACAGTCACTGTCTCTTCCAAAGTTTTACTGTGCTCTTGTTCTTTTGCAACTTTACTCTTAAAATAAATCAGCTTCTGATTGTCTTCATCCATTTGCTTCATTTTTTCTACAACCATTTTATGATATGACTTCATCTCATACTTCAACCTTGCTTTCCCTGCAAGACAAGATTGCACCTTTGGTAAAAAATCTTCCATACACACGGAACATATTAGAAACACTGTCAATCAAGCTATCATTAAACTACACAAGGGAAAGCATATCCCTGTAAAAATTTAACTTGTATTTAATAAAGTATGCACACCCCAAATAATATAGCTAATTGTTTTTGCTCAAATACTAAGAAATATCTACAAATCTGATGCAAGCTTAACCACCCATTAAATACTGATAACTTACCCCTTTGTAGTACATGAGAGATCCTGAAGGGACTGACAATACAAACCTTTAGAGTGTCTGTTAAAAATGTCCATCTCCTCGTTCGTTGCGAAGGTAACCATATAGTACACCGTTGTCCACCAGGATGAAACAATACCTTACGCCGCTCCCAATCTTCTTTCCCTCTCCCTTCCCTTAGAAAGTGCCTATGTAAGCGCTCTGCCTCCAAGTATCCCATTGCCGTTTCCTCAAATATAAGTACACTCATTCCACGATGACCCTTAGGACCATATGCATGTCTTGCCTTCATGGCTTTGTATCCTCTAAAATAATCCAGTAGTTCTTTGTTTCCCATTCCAACCCACTGAAAGCATAGAACAAGCAATGCAGTTTGAGAAATAGAGCATAAAAGATGCAAGAGGTTAGGTAAATTCAAAACATTAGAGCATAAAATATGAGTATCCTGTGGTTTTGTAAACCACAAACATGCATACATGGTTAAATTGCCATTACATTATATGTACACTGAATCTAAACAATAACATATTAACATGAAAGAACGACTCCCCACAGCATACTAACATAGTACGGGAAGTTGCAAATATTTCCCCTGAATAAGATACGCCTAAAATCAGACACACTGAATATAATTATGCATATAAGAACAAATCCCTACAACATACTATCATCGTATGGGAAGATGCAAATGTTTCCCCTGATAAGATATAAATAAATCAATTATCAAACACATTCAATATAATTAATTATGCATGCATATAAGAGAAATTCCTTGAGAGAAATAATTATTCTGAACCGCTAAAATGATATGCAAAGATCTTTCAAAAATAGGAAATAAGGAAACATTTGCAGTTTTAGGCATTTCAAAAATAGGAAATAAGGACAAATTTGCAGTCTTAGACTTTATGCAACAAGAGGGAACAAGCTGGGGATGAGGATACTTTATACTTGCCCATTTACCTTGACCAAAATATTTCCTCTTATCCAAACTGTTCAGACGTTAACTTGGGATACCTGTGATTTCCCCTGTAATAAACATGGTTCTAAAAGACTAGCATGGTTCTTTAACCAGAGTAGGGGACAAGATCCATGCAATTTTGGGGCTTTCAACTACCCAAGCAGGCTTCATTAATGAAATAATCAGTATTTATCCAACCTTTAAAGACTCCAATTTGATAAGCAAATACCTCAACCATAAAGAAGAATATATTTATCCACCACCTTTGAAAAAAATCAAGTGGAACATCTACACATAAACCAGAATCCCATCATCCAATTGAAACTTAACAACACCGTGCATATGAAATTATTTAATTTACTTCAGACTGATTTTGTGAGATTGATGGTCAATATGCCCACAAGCAAACATAGTTCTTTTCATTGCGAGTTCTTGAACTTTGATTTCATACTGGCATTTAAAATGTCCACGTATAAAACTTATGATTGTGGAAACAAGTTCTTGCAAACGTGTATAATGATTGAACAGTTTTGATAATCCTTCTCTATAACCCCTTGGGTACCTGGAATTTGTATAATCAATAGGATACATTTGTGTCCTTCCTTGTCTCCATCTTTTAAATTGGTCCAGGATTCAGATGATTATGCATTTTGGCTCTAACCAGTTTCGTTGTAAATGCAATCAAAGAGAAAAATTAAGAGCCAGAAATTCTTGTGGCTTTATCTTATACTCTAATAATACTCATAAAACTTTTTTCGGTTAAATTCTATGTTGCACACAATCCACTTTTGGTGATAAGGAGGCCAAGAAGTACAGACACACAAAACGAGGCAACCAACAAGATGCAGTACAAAAGGAAATATAACATACTTAAAATTCAAATTAGAAGTTAAACTTTTTACATATTTTTAATTTATTTATAAGCTTTTATTTATTTTTAGATAAAAAGTCGGGGCAGCCAACAAGATGCAGTACAAAAGGAAATATAACGTACTTAAAATTCAAATTAGAAGTTAAAACTTTTTGCATATTTTTAATTTATTTCTAAGCTTTTATTTTTTGACATCTAAAAGCTTTCAGTTTTCACTTATTTAATATTTTAAAGCTTTTATTTTTTAATGCTAGGCACAAGTCCCCATGGGGAACGAAGGGGCAGATGCATTGGTAATGTCCACAAAACATCTAATTCAACGAGAGCAATTTGGAGACGTTCCCACTTCCCAACAAGTCCTCCCCATCTATCTCCCTTAGAAGACATGATTTCCTAGGGACACAATCCCTAAGGTTGCAATTCCTAGGGAAATCATCTTTGGGGACCACATTCTCATGGTACACCTTAAATTACATATAAAATCTCATAAAGCAAATTCTTAACTGGATTAGAAAGGATATTTATTTAAAATTCTGTTGAAATTTCTTTATTTATCATGCAAGTGCCAAATGTACAAGTACGCTGGAGAGACCCATATGTGAATTACTGTCATACTCGTAATTCCTTTCCATAACTTTGCCTTGGATTATTTGTTTTATTTACACAAAAGATGTGTGTGCTGGAAAAAATCCCCCTACGAAGACATAGTTCCCCAGGGAAACAATACCTAAGGTTGCATTTCCTAGGGAATTCAACTTTGACTTGGACCGAATTCTCATGGGACACCTTAAATTACACATAAAATCCCACAAAGCAAGTTCTTAACTGGATTAGAAATTTATTATTTATCATGCAAGTGCACAACTATGCTGGAGAGACCCATATGTAAATTACTGCCATGCTCATAATTCATTTCCATAAATTGGACTTGGATTATTTGTTTTATTTGCACAAAAGATATGTGCGCTGGACACTCATAATTCCTTTCCATAACTTTAACTTGGATTATTTATTTCATTTAGACAAAATATGTGTGCATAATTTGGAGGGCAAAGTAATCTAAGGTCGGGAACACAATAAATTATATAAACATGTGAGATAGATAGGCACAATTATCTAATGAAGAAAAATACATGGCATTTTCAATTAAGATTTTGCACAATTGCAGTTAAATATCAATATTTGTTAGCCAGATTTTCAAATTTCCTTTATTTAAGTGTATCAAAAGATAACAGTAATGTTCCAAGAAAACCATGAAATCATCATCCCTTTTGAAAAGGGAACAAAATGGTGACATAAAAAATTAAAATGCCGTAGCTTTCTTCTAGTCAGAACATATGCACGTCTGAATATGGTAAATACAAAATGGAGATCTAAAAAATCAATTTATATCACTAATACAAAATTTGGATTACTTTCAATTTATTGAAAGCATTGTTCATTTTAACTACATGGATTTAGAAAACATAACATGATATTTAAACACTACCATTATACATATTCCATTCACCTTTCACTATGAGGTTTCATGCATACCTAAGTAGCTTGGTTTTCTCACTCACTAATCATTACCTAAGACCACTTCAATTTTGTAATTTGTATTTTATTTTCCTAAAAATGCATCACGTCAACACAAAGATCAATTTATATCACTAGTACAAAATTTAGATTTATTGAAAGCATTGTTCTATTTTAACTACATGGATTTGGAAAACATAACATGATATTTCAACACTGCCATTATACACATTTCATGCACCTTTCACTATAAGGTTTCATACATCCCTAAGTAGCTTGATTTCCTCACTCAGTAATCACCTAAAACAACTTCAATTTTGTCAATTGTATTTTATTTTACCAAAAATACATCATGTTAACACAGGGATCTAAACTCCTTACTCATCCTTTCTTTTACATTTATCCATCAACATTCTAAAAATCAAGCACAAGCGTTGTCCCTGAGCGTCACCGGCTCAAAATCAAGAAATCTAAAAACACCCACAACACAAAATATAAGAAGAACTAAGAATTGAGCATCTTGCATTCTCATTGTGAACTTTCTCAAAGCTGACAGAGGATTGTTGATGTTTGTCTACTAAAAAAATTAAGTCCACGTGCAAAATAGAATATAAAGGCTCAATGAGGCAGGAGGCAAGCGATAGGAAGTGAAGAGCTTCACATTACAAGCTAAGGATCTACTCTAACATGGCCTTAGGAAACTTTAACTTGTATTCAAACTTATGGCAATACAAGCGCACAAACCCCCATTTTCCCTTAAAGGTCTGCCCTGAGGTTTACCTTAACTCATTTAAAGGTCTGCCTGTATATTAAATCTCAATGTCCACAATGGGCTCGGAGCATGAACGAGAGTGAATTCAAGCAGGATATGGAAGACAGTTTCCAGCTTTAGGTTCAGAAAATTAAGATTTAGTGTAGGGATATGAGAGAAATGGCACATTCTATGCCACAACTTCTGCACAACATGGGCAACAGACAATCTTCTTCTCGTTATTTTTCATGCATGGTTGAAAGATTACATAAGCAAAGGTCTCCTCCTCCCCCTAGACAAAGAAGCAGAAGAAGGGAAGATAGAGATTTTTATGAAGATCCTTTTAGAAGGTTATTAACTTATTATCATAGTTACCATGTCCAGAAATCCAGATCTGTTCGGGAGGGCAAAAAAATCCGAAAATCAGGAATTCTTGAAAAAGTTCAGAGAAATCCGATCCGAAATATATGAGTTGAATTTGACAAATATGAAAATTTGACAAATACAATGAAAAACTTTAATAATGTAAAGTAAATGTTAAATTTTAATATAAAAGGTTGATAGTCGACCCTTTTTTCTAGAAAAATACAGAATTTTAAAAAAAAACAAAACAAAAAAATCCGGAAATCAGGGGCAACCCAGACTGAATTTATCCAGATCGGCTGAAAAATCCAGATCCGACCGGATTTGGTAACTATGCTTATTATAATAAGCTTATATGGCTATCGACCCCAATGCCAAAGGCTTACATACTCAAATTTGATTGATAAACTTCATGTTTATTTTTATAAGAATCTGACACTTGAAATGGAGAAAACACAGTTTACATAACTACACTTTGTGGTATGAGATATCATCGTGATTTCGTCCAAGAAATCTCGAGGTTTAGATTCTCGACTGTTTTGATTTTCCTTCTCCTATTTGTGATGTTTATCACTATCTAGAGTAAAGAATCTGCAACAAAATATGCAAGATCCTGTTGAGGATTATAGAGATAAATGTAAAAGACTCTGAATGCTACTCTGCAGTAGTCCGCCAACATCCAGACAAGCCTACACGTTTGTGTATGATTTGCATGATGATGTGAGGAAATGCAAAAGACAACATATAGGACGTGCCATGGACACTGAATTTTGAGTCACGTCTTTTGGAATCACCTAAGTACCAGCAACTTTCCATGCTATTATGAATAAGGTATTTCATCCTTACCTCGGGGAGCTCGTTTTGTAGTTTTCTATGCCATCTTGGTGTATAGCAAGAATTTACAGCACTTAAACCCACCTTGAGATTGTCTCTAATGTTACAAAGATGATTATTTGTTTGCTAAGGAAAGTGTCTTTGCTGTACCTTAAACATTATATTTGGGGCATATTACATTTGGTGAGGAGTCATACTAGACGAATCCAATATTCTAGCAACTAAGGGATGACCAGAACTAAAGGCACCCACCTTGAGATTGTCTCAAATTATTTGTTTGCTAAGGAAAGAGTCTTTGCTGTACCTTAATCATTATATTTGGGGCATATTACATTTGGTGAGGACTCATACTAGACAAATCCAATATTCTAGCAACTAAGGGATGACCAGAACCGAAGGCATATTACATTTGGTGAGGAGTCATACAAGACGAACCCAATATTCTAGCAACTAAGGGATGACCAGAACCAAAGGCACCCACCTTGAGATTGTCTCGAATGTTACAAAGATGATTATTTGTTTGCTAAGGAAAGTGTCTTTGCTGTACCTTAATCATTATATTTGGGGCATATTACATTTGGTGAGGAGTCATACTATACGAATCCAATATTCTAGCAACTAAGGGATGACCAGAACCAAAGGATTCGTTGGGCTTTGTTGTTATTACTATCATTTTACTAAGGAATTTTCTCACCCAGGTGTCCTGCTTATAGAATTGACCAAAAAAGACTACTTTGAATGGTCAGAAGTCATAGCGGATGAATCCAAGATTCTAGCAATTAAGGAATGACCAGAACCAAAGACACTCAATTAAGGAATGACCAGAACCAAAGACACTCAATTAAGAGGATTCCTATGGCTATGTCATTATTACTAGCACTTTATCAAGGAATTTCTCATTTCTCACCCAAGTGCCCTGCAACCTTATGGAAATAATGTGCACTTTTCCCTATCTTTGATCTCCGTATTTTTCTTTGTCGTTCATAATTGAGTGCAATGCTTCTGCATGGGGAATTAGAGCAGTTTTGCTGCCTTTGAAGTTGCAAGCTAGATGAGAAAGAAAATTTAGTCTGTTTATGACAAATATGCTTGCTACAGTACATGCATTGGCAATAATTTAAACAATATTTGGTGTTGTGGAACATTTACCATTAAGACCGACCATAACAGTTTAAGAATCCATATCAAAACGTGGCCTCAACGAAAGGAAATCTAAGTGGCTGAGCAGATTGCATGCATATGCTTTTCAAATCCAATATTGCAAAGGTAACGAAACTGTGATGCTTTTGCCAAGCATCACAGTCAATTTCAGCAGCCATTCCAGATTGGCAGCAAGACATCAAGGCCATGAATGCCAAGGATGATGAATTGGCTGAATTATTATTAGATCAACAGGAAGAAATAGCCAAGGATAGCAGGTATTCCTTAGAAACCAGACTGCTCTATCACCAAAAGAGAGTTGATCCAAGTCCCAAATCAAAATTTAAAGTGAAGATAATAACTGAAAACCACCCTTCTGCATCAGCTGGACATGCGGGGTTCTTCAACGCATGCACAAATCAAGAAAAACTATACATGGAAGAGGTTGAATAATGATGTTCACAATTTTGTAGCAGTGGGCAATGCCAAAGAAACAAGGTGGAAATAGTACCCATTGCCAATGGAAAATTGGAATCCATCAACATAGACTTGATTACAGGTCTCTACAAATTAAACAGCAAGGATTGCATCTTTTTGGTTGTTTGCAGATTAACCAAGTGTACTTCATTTTATTCCTATTGATATCACTTATAAAACCCATTAGCTTGCAGTTGTCATTATGAAGAGCATTTATAAGTTGCTTGGGCTACCTCAAACTAGTGTAAGTGACAAGTATCCAAAATCAACTAGCAATTTTTGAAAGGAGCCTTTGGATTTAATTTGTACCACCTTATCCTCCAATAGTAACTTTCACCCCTCGCACTAATAGGAAAATAGAAATTGTGAATTGAGGGTTATTTGCAAAATTACACATCTGGATTACAAATAACTTGCTTTGGAAGTTGCATTTAACTGAAAATTGGTCTAAGGCCGCCCATAAAATGATATTTGGTACGAATCCATACAATTTGCATGGGTATAGTCTACCTTCACTGATAGAGTGGAGCATTTGGTCCCTGCAGGTCAAGACCTCATTTTAGAGGATTGCAGGTTCAAAGGATAATCTTAAAACAACTCAGAGTAGGATAAAGTCACAGGCAAACCAGCACTTATCCTAATGGGAATTTGCAATTCAACAAGATAACATTTTACTTTGATTTTGACCTTATAAAAAACGACTCTTAAAGACAAACTATCAGAGAATCTTTCGCCCAAGTATTACTTTCAATATTTTTCAGAAATTAGGACAGTTATCTACCTACACCAAAGTAGGTGACACCTTTCTTGTGTCTAATTTATACAAGACTCTTAAGAAGAAACTGTCAGAGAATCTATCTACCAAATATTACTTCCAACATTTTTCTGAGATTAGGAAAATTATCTACTTACACCAAACTAGGTGACGCCTTTCGTGTGTCTAATTTAAATAACAAAACTCGTCAAAAATTGGTGGTTTCACCAGCTTTGATTCTAAAGCCTGAACAAATCCTTGTTACTAGAGATAAAACACTAAGAAACAGGATTCTTACAGAATATTTGGTGCGAATATTTGACTCTAAAAGGTGCCTCTTGGGAGGAACCTGATATACTGCAGCATCCTTCATTGTTTACATTGATTGGGGACTGTCACAATGCTCAATAATAATATGCTTCAGCGCTAAGCATTAACACATTAGGGGTCCCGTGGCACCAATTATATGGGTCAACTACAATCCTTTTTATTTGTATTTTGTTAGTCTTGTGGGTCGATTTGCATTTTAGTTTATTAAGGGGTACTTTTGGAAGGCAACTATTTATCCCACATGCAGAAGGCAATAGACTCTTAGAGAGGATTACAGCATTTTGTCTTTTGATAAAGCAGATTCTTGTGTACAAATCTGAAGAATTTGTTGGCCCAGACACTTGTTGGCCCAAACTAGTGTCTGTAATGTCCCGGATTCAGCCAGCGTCGGTCACTTAACCCTAAGGGAATTCATTTTTATGTATTTTCCAGCAAACATTAAATTTCTGTTCTCCTTTCAATTTGAAATAAAATGACAATCAGTTTCAGAGTTGAGCTTTTCCAGCTTTCCAAAATTTTCAATTTCATGGTCTCAATCTAACTGAGAATGACACCATCAAACTGAAAATTTAGAAATATTTAATTTCATTTCCGGTTTAAATTTTTTAAGTTTACTGACCTACAGTTAATAGCATAAAAAGTTGTCGTCTATTTTAAGACCTGGGGTTTCAACCTAGGATTTGCAGAAACAGCCAGCTACAGTTTGGTTCACAACAGGGACCAACCGATTCAGTAATGGCGGAGAGGAGGAAAGCACATTTTGTTAAAGCAAGTTCTTGTGCACAATTCTGAAGACTTTGTTGGGCCAAGAGAGTGACTTTACTATCCTGAATTCAGCCCAAGTCAGTAACTGAACCCTCAGGGGAGTCATTTACATGTACTTTCGAGCAATATTAAATTTTTGTTCTGTTTCCAGCATTTAAAAAAAAATCAGTTTCAAAATTGGTCTCATTCCAACAACTGAGAGTAAGACCATGAAAATGAAAATCTAGAAATATTTTATCGTTGTTCCAGTAGATTTTGAAGGCTTTCAGACCTAGAATTAGTAGCAAAAAAATCTGGAACTGCTGTTTTGTCTATTTTCAGACCTATGTTTCTACCTAGGCTTTGCAGCAACAGCTAGCTACAGCTGGGCTCACAACAGGGATCAGCCAATTCAAGAGTGGCAGACTGTAATGAGACCCAAATTGTCTTGAAAATAAGATGACAATAAAGCTATTCTAGTAAAACAGGATGGGAAATGGAATAAAGCTATTTTAGGAAAATAAAAATACATATAGGAAAATATAATATACTGGGAAATGGAAATGGAAACAGAAATAAGCTATTTTAGAAAAAAATAAGCATAGGAAAATATAATATTCTAGGAAAATAGAATGAAGCAAAAAAAGCCATAGATTGTTTTGTTGCAGACGAAGTTTAGAGCATAGATTTCTTTAGAATTCAGCAAAGATAGCTAATTATTGGAGAGGGTGTTTTTGCTTACAAAATGGCAAGATTTATTGTAACAAGGATATGATTATTTGAAATAAAATTATGCATCAAATTTGGAGAGTGACTCGCACCTGCAAGCTTGGCCTTGCAAAACTAATTCTAATTGGAACCCATTTATATTTCTTGTTCCTAAAAATAAATTTACTTCTTGAATCTGCTTACTCTGAAATATTATAAATTCATCTTTCAAAATTTTACAGACAAATTTCTTTTTCCAATTTTTATCAATTTCTGTTCAAATTTATTACGAATAATTACAAAAATAAACCTAATTGAATGTGTTAAATGCATCTGATTGCAACCAAAATGAGAAGCAAAGTTGCCTCTTCAGATTTTCCCTTCAAACCTTTCCATGGTTCTCACTGCTCTCATAAATCACCAAATGCAAGAATAATTTTAGCATTCCAATTTTCTCTAAGGTTGAAACCCCTTTGTTACAAACTGCAGTTTTAATTGATGGTCATAAGTTGTAACTTGTAAGGATAACAGGGAGACAATCTCACAGTTTTGGACAAAATACTGAACAGCAAACTTGGTCTGCACTTTATTGAAGCACAACAGCCTAAACAAGATGCTCCCTTTTTCCCCCATTTTATTGAAGCACAATAGCATTTCAACCCAGTAGCCATGCAAACATTGACTTGTGACATGTACACACATTGCAACTTTAGTTGTATGAAGATATCAGTGGTCTTTATGACTTAAAAACTTTCCATAATGAGACTCGCTCAGTACCAAAAGCTATTATTAACTACCTTCACTAACAAGGCAAATTTAAAAACAGAATTAGGGACATAGAAAATCTCAGCAAGCTTGCTAATTGTCAACTCAACAATGACTGACAATTTAACTGATAAATGCATGCTTCAAACAAGAATATTAAACCATAAAATATGCACTAAAACATCAATAAAAGAAGGAACCAAGACTGTGAAATTGGAACTCTGAAATATTTGCCCAAATTACCATTTCATAGATCAATATAATATCTGAATTGTAGTTTAGATCAGGTACAAACTCATAAACAGTGTGCATGTGTGTGAATCCATTAAGACTTCAGAGTATCTAACAAGGATTAAACATTTTGCGTTTCTTATCCTAGTGTAATAAAAAAGAGAAAACAATAGGTTTCTACCATATTCCCTGTGCATCAACCCCATGCACGCGTATGAGGGGCAGATAAAAACAAAGATTGTGGTACATACCTGTTCATTTTCATCTTGATCAAGGATTGTGTTCTGAATAATGACTATTGGGGGCCAAACGATCTCTCTATCAATTATTGTCTCTTGTAAACCCTTCCACTTGCCAAACATTTCCTCAGATATTGCATATGCCCCTCTCCTCCTCAGCTCTTCTTCCAACACTTCAAACAGCTTCCTATGCAACTTCACCCTCTTTGATGTGATGGTCTTTGCATGGGTCAAGACCGGTTGCATGCCTCTGTACCAGTCAATTGCCCCAACACCGCCACTGCAGGCCGGGCAGTGCCACTGCCTTTCAGGTTCATTTATCTGATCAACACTTAAGCTATCAAGGGCTTCAAAAAAGCTCTTGAACCACTTGTTCTTCTTCATTGTCTCATGGCTTATGTCATCATCATCAGAATCAAATCCATCACTGCTAACACAATCCTCCTCACTGTCCAAATGCTCAATCTCTGATTCTGCTTCACTCGACTGATCACCAGCATTGCCTTGTGGCAGTTCCCCTGATATTTCAAAAGGAAGAAGTTGGGACAAAACTTTAGCACCTGATCCAGAATTCTCTCCATTCCCATTTGCTCCACTCCCCTCCCCTTTTGCTGCAGGGGGTGCCACTACAGAGCTCCAACTGGTACTTTTGCCACTGCTGGAGCTGTCCCATTTCCAGCCATTTGCAAGAGGAGGTGGCACATATGCTGTCCTTGCGGGAGCATCCACAGCAGAAGACCCCCATGTTAAAGGCCTTAGCTGGCTCTGCCGTTGCTGATTATTATTCGCACCTAGCCCCCTCCCACCTCCATTCCATGAAATAGTAGTAGTAGTAGGATTTCCATTCTTCTGCTGAATTTTCCCGGCCTCTCTCCATCCCGGCTGCTTGTAACCATGGTTCTGGACAACATAAGGGCTATCACCCCACCGACCAGGCTTCAGGTCTTCACCACTAGGACTATCACCCCACTGAGTAGGCTTCTGGCCCTCGACATTATCATAACCTGCTTTGCCCTTCAAATGCCCTAGTCCAAGACGTTCGTGCACATAAGCATTAGAAGATGCCCCACCCCTTGGCTTGTTTAATTCCTTACGAGATGAGGCCATAGCCCATCCTTCATCATTTTTCTCAATACTCAAACCGCTCGCCATTCTTGCTAACCCTTTAATCAAATAACACACAGTCGCACTATATCACAACACAATTCCAACCACCCTTGAGCAAATGAAACAAAGATCACAACAAAATCCTACAACCCTCAAGTAAATAAACAGTCACAGAATAACTCAAAAAAATCCAACAACCATCAAGCAAAATACACTCACACAATAACTCAACGAATTCCAACAACCCGTGGGCAAACATACAATCACTATAGGTTTTTCCAATGACGCAACCAATAGTTGCCGCCCTTAGCCATAATACCAGATTAAAACCTTAAATAAGTATAACCTTATAAATTTTCACGCGGTTTCACGAATTTCTTACCTCTTTCGTCCCGCGTTCGAATCTTGTTAAAGCCCTGACAGGCAGCACACAATAATTCAATCTACTATAGGACATTAAAGCTCCCTATCCAACCTTTCCAAATGACGATACGCAAAAATAAAGAAAATACTAAAAGACCTTCACGCTCTTTCCTGCATTTCTTACCTATTTCGTCTCTGATTCGAATCTTCCTATAACCCGACAGGAAGCACATAATAATTCAGATTTCACCTCAAATATCCACGAAAATACCTCAAATAAGAGCATATATGGAAAGGCTCACGGTGTTTCTTTCTTACCTTTTTCGTTCCGAGTTCGAATCTGTCAGATTCTTCTACAGCAGGTATTCCAAAGAAAAGATCGCAGATACTCCTATTCCGAGCACAAAGTGGAACTTCACCACCTCGAACGTAAATTTATCATCAACCAGAGGAATCTCTTGACGCCTGCGTAAAGAAATAATCCGACATTAGGCCGAAAGCATTAGAGATTCCACTGAACCTTCCGCCACGAAAAACTCGTTAAACCCCCCATTTAAAGCTAGACTTCGACTAAAGCTCGTACGCGTGGCAAAATAGAATAATCGGCGTGCCAAATGCATAAATGGATTAACAAACTACTGTCATCAGTCTCAACATTCTCCCAGAAATATTTTAAACGTTAAATAATTCACATAAACCCTCGCCAAAAAACCAATGCTCACCTCGCAAGCCTCGAAAGGAGTCCAAAAATCCTTCAGAGAGACTCCACACCCTGGACATAACAAGTAAATAACAAAAAGTTAGCCAATACGTCTGTAAAATAATTATTCGCATGAATCTCTCTGTTAAAAGATTTTGGCTGAAAGTTCATCGGCCATGAAAATCACATAGCTGCCAAATCTTTCTCAAATGCAAATATTCATAACAGCATTTTAACTTAAAATAATGCATTCTGAGAATATTTTATGCATACTTTTTTTTCCGTTTCTGAACAAATGCTAACAGGCCATGAAGCTGCACAATAGGAAATGGAAGATTTATTTTCAAGAAATCCTGCGAGGAAATTACCTCGCTCGCCTGGAAATCAAGAATGAAAGATAACTCCTCTCTTGATAGTGGTTGGTCCCTCTGGCATCGGGAATGTGAGGAATGTAGCTTCACCTTCGCCCGCGGCCCTTTTATACTTGTTCACGGCAAATATTCGAGTTATTTTTTAGTTTTTTTCTTTTTTCTTTTTTCTTTTTTCTTTTTTCTTTTTTTTTAAAGCTTCAACGGGAAGATATATCAAAGTAAGAAGTATTGGACGGTGGTAACCCGTACGTAAGGCCTCTAAGCTAGGCAAGGTATTTTTTTAATTTTTTATTAAAAAGGGTAAGGATATTTATTTTTCAAGTCAGGTTTAGTGTTTTCAGGTGTTCATAATTGTATTTATTGGACAATACAATATAATAAAAAATAAATAATATAAAGATAGGAAGCTTTCCTAGTTCATTTCACATGTCCCTTGTCCCAGCCAATAAAAAGGGTAAAAAATATATCACAAAAATAGGATGTGACCTTGTGGTAGTATTGCGTACTTTTTATTTGGCCACACTAAATGTGAGGTTGTACTTATTTTATTTGAGTACTACTTTATATCTCCGTGGTCGGTCTATCGTCATGTAACATTTATAATGTTTTATAGAACGTTTTCTCGAAAAAGAAAAATTAAATTTTTTTTTTAAAAGTATTTAGGTATGGTACGTTTGTTCGAAAAAAAATATGTTTTGTTTTATATTTTCTTTCAGGTCTAAGGTAAATACTCTTCTCTCTTTTTAAGGGTGTTTTAATATGTTGTTTTAAATATAAAGAAAAGTAAGATGGACTATTACTTGACCATTAGGTCATTTTTTAGTGTCTTAAAGTTATATGTGATTAATTAAATGGTTAGTTATTTGATGTGATTTGTGATGATGAATACTCTTTATTCAAATTTTAGTTGTGAAAGTTAGCAAGTGGACAAAAATTGAAATTATTTGTCTCCTTGTGTTCATAAGATTATTTCGTCACATTCCCTCACATAAGACTGAAGTTGGGTTTGAGGGTCAAAGCCTTATATATATATATATATATATATATATATATATATATATATATATATATATAATATATATATATATATATATATATATATATATATATATATATATATATATCAAATTAAAAATAAATATGCGGTGACAAATTTTAAAAGGTTGAAATGTCTTTTCAACATGTAAAATCTGCACAATTAATATTGTAATTATAGTAAAAGGTTGAGTGTTGCAAGTGAGCCCAAGTTGCACCTAAACCCACAAGGAAAGTCTGTGTGACAAAACATTTATAGTAAGTATTAGGGCTTAAAGCGCACTCCCCCTACTCATGTGTGGACCCTAAGTGACAATTACTTGCTCTCATTTAAACTCATTCTCAAGTTTTTGCCTATAGGAGAGATGAGGCTTGACAGTCAAAGAGATGAGATTAGACACTCGACCTCACCCATTAGCAGGAAATTTGAGAATGGCCAAACAATTTCTATGCCCATTATTTTTCAATTATAAATAAAATTATTATTCTTCAATTATAAATAAAATTATTATTCAAAATTTATGGGTACATGAAAATGAAAAGTCAAAATAGTTTCATACATCAACATTTAGGCTTGTTAACCTTATTTTAGAACAAAATGTTATTGTTTATAGTAGTGTTGAAAGGTATATTAAAAAAATATTTGCAGTAGATATACAAGATAGTTAATAATATTGATGGTTTATGAAAACAAACTCGCATCAATGGAGGATGGGGAGGTTTTAAATAAACATGTAAAACACATTTTAAATGGGGAAAGACGTTCAAGATAGGTATCAAATCTCAACTCTAGTCCATGTAGAGTGATTGCCTTCTCTCCCTTAGTGTTCTATGCAACACTCTTTATACACCTAAATATGGTTCCTAGACATTTATTAGTCATTTTTTCAAGAATATTTATGTATTTGTTGATTATTGGCCTAAATTTAGTTGTATTGGTGCACTTTATTATTTTTACTGATTCCCACTCATCTCCATATACCTTCTAGTTATGTAATGTTCCCTTCTCAGACCTGATCTTTCCAGTGACCGTTGGCCTTTTTTCTGGAAACCCGAAGGCTAGTCGGAAGGTAAATTAGGGTTTCCTATTTTTGAGGATGTCTTTGCTCGGAGTTGGTGGATTCAATGGCAGATTCTTTCTGGGTTTTCAAAAAGCTTCGCAGTGGTATGTTCATTTCGGCATTCAGAGCATTTTCTAGAATTTACTATTTTTAGTAAATTATATTTTTGGCAGTTTTCAGTTGGGTTCAACATGGTTGACTTCCTACTTCAATTTGGTCAGTTGACTGGTCATTATTGGCTTCAGGGCATGATTGAAGAGTTAAGTTGATATATTTAATTAAAGGCCACGTTTTAATATTATATTCGAATGTTGACCCCTTGGCCTAGTCTATTGACTTTATGTTGTTTTGAAAAGTGGGTTTCTTGAGGGTGGCGCCTTCATTAAGATTATTTTATTAATTTCCAAAGTCAAAGCAAGCTTAAGGTGGGCGCATTTATCAAGGTATTGAATTTAATTAAAATATCAATATTAAGCTTGAAAGGAAAAGGACGCCATCTTGGAGAAAGGATTAGGGTTTGGATATTGAAGTGAATTTTAGGGTTTCGTGAAGTCAACAGGAAGTTATAAAAGGAAGGCTTTGAGCATCATTCCATATCTTGGGACTGCAGTACTGTTATGCTGCCTGTTTAGCTCTGGGTTTGCTTCGAGGAATGAAGGCCTCCTAGCTCGGGCATCACTTCTTGTTTGCAAGACAATAACTAGTGGTGATTTTAGTCTAGATTGTGAGTTCAGTGGAATTAGTGCTGTGTAATCTGCATTTGTCTAATTAGGTTCAGATTTTGCATATTAGAGTTTTCTGGTTTTTGCATTTTTGCTTAAGCAGATTCGATGTTTTATTCATAAATCCAAAAAGACAAAAAAAAATCATGGTGGGTATTGTTTCATTCCTTCCTTCTTGGCTAGGCGCCCATGTATGCAAGTCTGTAGATTTTTTGGAAGAAGATCTGATTTTAAAAAGCAAAATCACCCCTATGCTGGGCCGTACCATTCATGGTGTCTTGGATTTCGTGCATTTAATATAGCCTACATTTTGAGTCTGTTTTTTGGGGTTAGTCTAAGCGCCCTCTTGCTAGTAGTGATTTGTAATCAGTATCATGTTATTTGAGTAAGTTTTAAGGAATTTCTGAGCTATTCTAGAAATTTGTATGCTACTAGTTATATGGGAAAAAATACAGGACTGTCATAACAGCTCAGATAAATCTGCATCTTCAATCTTGGACGGGTGTGAGAGTTCTCAAAGACTTGGCGGGGGCTTCATTGGGAATTTCCCAAATTGAAAAAGAGGTTGGATCTATTTAATGCTCTTTCATTTCTAAGCTATACTTATCCACAAAGAAAGTCTTCAATATCTTTGTAACTCTGTTCTTATGATGATTCGCATTGTTAGCAAGATCTCACCATTTATATTGTAAGCTGGCAGTAGTACTGGCAGCAACTTAGATTCTTGCTTATCAAACTGTAATGCCCTTTTTACTTCAGCAATTGATATTGTTTTTTAATTGACCTCCGCCCTATGGTAGCTACTTTCCCATTCTGGGTTAGCAAGCACATTCTGGGTGTTGAGTATTTCCAGCTTTCCACATTTCTTTTCAAGCATAGTATTCTGTAACACTCCATCATATGGTCGCCCCTCACTCCATACTGGATTAGGTAGCACATACTTGGCGTTGAGTTCCCATTCAACATTTAGGGTAGAAGATCCTCTGACCATATGCTCACCATCATCAGCGCCATTCTTGGTTAGAGTTGCTTTCGTACGATTTGGTTTACCTTCTAACCTTAACGGGTACTTTGATTGTAATGTTGTAATCTGTTAAAAAAAGAAAACGAAAAAATTGGCCCGGAATATTTCAAGTTATCACTTCCATACTCCTCATAGCTCGCCTTATTAACCCCCTTTTGTATAGAACACGAACTTTATGTTTTGCGCATGCCAAGAATATGAAGTGTACAATCATGGTGGTACTTAATTGGACCCTTCCCTATTTCACTTCGTGTAACATGTATCTCATTTTTTTCAATAATTGATGTCAGTTTTTGCCAATAGAGTCATAGTTTGATTCAATTATCTATAAATACACAATCACCCTAGTTGATTCAAATGGGGAGCTAAAAATCTAAGGAAACTCCCCTTATCTATCAAGGCATTCAAGAAGTTTTCAAGTGAAAGTTAGAGAAGGCAATTATCAGGCATTTACAAATATTTTAAAGAATCAAGCCACTCATTACAGTATTAAAGTTCATGTTTAGTAACACATTGGCATTGCATTGCATTAATTTTCTCATTAATGAATTATGTATGGTGGGCTAAGATGGATCCATGTATGCGTTTTCAAATATTGAGGTTGATATTTAGACCTACACACAAGATGTAGTTATTAAAAGTGCTTGAGGAGCACAAGAGTAGTAATTCTAGAGGATATAAGCCTTAATCCTGAGGTAGTTATAGGAAATTTCAACATAGTCAATAAATGCAACTGCAATTGTCTTGCGATCTAAATCAGGTATATTTGTCATTTCACTTATTGGTTTGTCATTTTACATCAATAAAATGTATTTTATCTCCTTGAAAGGGCTAGGTATTTGAGCGAGGCAGGTCCCCTAACCACCAAAAACAAAATAACATTTTTCAAGTGTGTATTGTGTGTAGTTTTAGATTCAAATCTCAAGAGTTTTATCCACTTTATTCAGTGAAAGAAACCATAATTGTCCCCTTTTTTAACAATTGGTAGCATATAAGCCCATTTGGTTTATAGTAGCATTGATTTGGGGTTTTTATATTAACTAATACATTCTTGCATAGGTGATCCACAATCTAGTCATACATTTTGGCGACCACGATGGGACCATTTTGGCTATGGGTAAATCTATTTTCATTTTCTTGAATCTAACAATGTTGTCTTTAGGATTTATTTTAGGTTTGTTTTAACCCCTTTTTCCTAAACATATGTTACAGATCTAACATTATGGTTCTTACAAGTCTATTGAAAATCCAAAAAACAAAAAACAAATAAAATTAGGTTGTAGGATAGTCATGCAACTATGACTGGGTTGTGATTTCTGACACACACAAAATCTCAAAATCTAGTTACAAGTACAGTTGCAACTATTACCCGTGTTGTAACTTTATTTCTGCATAAATACTTAAAAACATATTTACTTTTTCTTAATGGAATCAATTGGGTATGAACTACACATTTTATTGCAAGTCTGGATAAGGGTAAGTACACATCCATATAACTATGGCAAGTGCATGGGCATAAGCCCAGAAACTCATTGTGAGGAGTACCACAAGAACCTTAAAGTAGTTGGCACGTTGAGGGCACTAACCAACGAAACGGGTACCCCCACCTAGCTGACTAATACACCCATGAGGATTAACACCAATGTTATCCTTAGTGACGACCCCAATTTGATTGATTGAGTGGAGTAAAATCCAACTTGGTTAATCAAGGGGGTAAAGTAAATCCAACAACTAGAAATTTTCTAATGTACCACACTCATTCGGATAGTCCTTGGTATTTAGAGAGATAACATTTTAGAGGAATCCAATTAGATCGAGCCCTTATTCCACTATGAGATAAACAAACAACATTGTTTCTAAGTCACCCTTACAACTGTTTCTATTCTTCACAGAATCTTCCCACACTGCCATATTTGTTTTTGCCATCCATTTTAAGGTCTAATCTTCCCAGTCGCAGTCGTAACTATGACTGTACTATGATTTTTCCACCCCATTTTTTTCCCAAAGTCAGTTACAACTGTGAATGACATGTCACCTTCCAAATCATTCATTTTGCATTATGTTCTAATTCCTGATTTATCCTAGACTCAACCGTAACTACGAAAGGCCTGTGATTTTTTGGTCCTATTGTAGATGCCTAAAATCCACTTCCACAATTTTAATGCTAAAGTGGTACTCATTATCCTCTATCTGATCATTTCCATTATAATTAGTGATTTCTACTAATTAACTAACATTTCCCTCCATTTTGGTCAATTAACGACACTTCGTTAATTAACTATATTCTATCACATTCCGGATGCCAATTAACGACACTTTGTTAGTTATAATCCTCTTCGAATCAATTAATTAACTATTATTAGTTAATTAATTTTTTTAACAATGCATTTAATCAATAAACCCTCTTATTGGCTAAATCCTCACTTTCAAATGCTTCAAATCATATCAAATTCCTCCTAAATCACCTCCAAATAGCCTAAAAAGCTTATTCTAGCCTATTAATTAATCCTAATTGATTAATTAAAGCACCTCCAACTCCCATGAGTTGCTAACTCACTAGTTAAATCATCTAATCATGGTTAATTAGTCTAAAGTTACTTTATCCTTTATCCCACATTCATTGTGATTCAATCTTTCCCCAAATAGAAAGCTATAAAAAGGACCAAGCTCCTACCTTCACACCTTACACCATAATTTGAATAGTATTCTCATATAAAACATATGATCAAGAGCCTTACTCCATTAATGGAATAGCTTGCATCCCCATTTTCATCCATTTCTTCATGCTTGGTTAGTAAGAGAAGATCTAAACATGGCCTTGTTGCCATTTTAGTGATATCTCTTCACCATATTGAAGTAGCAACATCTAATTTGATTGCTTTGTGATCTTCTTAGGTTCATTTTATTTATGCAATCATATAACTAAGTAGAAATTTTGTAATTAGATGATTAATTTCATGTGTAATTTCCATTATAGGACATTCTCAATAAGCTATGATCTTGATGGTTCTATGATAAATTTGAGCTTAGCTCTAGACTACTAGGTGTTAGTCTATTTTAGTTAGCTATTGCAAAAGTTTAAATAGTTCACATTTGGCATGCCTAGTGGGACATACTCCATTGTCCTTTGCATTCATTTTCAAGCTTTTTAGATTAGTTTCAATTTTTGATTTACTAACCCTATTTTGCATTTTAGAGATAAATATTAAGTTCCTTAACTAGTTTAGTTAGGATTTATTTGTTTTTGTGCTCTTTTTAGGATCAAAGGAGGTGAGGTGATATCAAATTTGGATCAAATTGACAAAGTTTTGAGATTTTTGACAATTTTTGTCAAAATTTCCCATGTTTTGATCACCTACAAGAAACGCTTGTGCTCCTATTTGAAGAGGTATACTGGTGAAGTATTTTGGCCATGGCTCACATTACTAGGGCTGGGTTGAACGGTTATAAGAGTCTCTCTGGGGCACGTATACGTTGAACTAGTTTGTGGCTCTATGTGTCTTGGTCTGACAACGTAATATGTTACCAAGGCTATGTGTGCAAGTGTCTCTGTCTAGACCCGCATATTGGTGTTCACAAACTGTCACTAGTGTCTCTGTTGCATAACCGATCTTCCAGGCCATATTTTTCTCCAAACTCAGAAATGCTACTATTGTTTTTGTGTTGGACTAGTGTATTAGTGAACTAGGCAATGTGAAACATAAATTTAGGATGTTGACTTATCAGAAAATTTATGGTGTTCCAAGGAAAACTACATTTTGAAAGGGGCATGCCTAATCTTTGATTATGTTCAAATTTCCATACTTTAATTTCAAATTTTGTATTTTCTTTTTTCTGTTTGGTGTCTCGAAGAATCAAAAACTTAACTTTTTCTCTATCTTTTTAACATTTTTAAACATATTTCTAGTTAGTTTACTTAAGGAAATGAAATTTTCTTAACATTTTTATGAATTCTTTTGTTTCCATGCTTTGTCTAGTTAGGCTAAAAATTTTGTGTATGCTCTTCTCTTGCACCTTAGGGTGATCTTGAGAATCAAAAGCAATTTTAGTTTTCATTTTCTAACATTTTGGTTAAATTAGAAACTTAATCTTTCATTTTTGGATTAAGGGAATGAACATTTAAATTATCAAGATGCAATTTGTTTAAGTTCATTTGATTTAAAGTTTTCCTTTACATTTATCTAGTTGGATCAAATCATTTTGTATGCTCTTCTCTTGCGTCCTTGGATGATCTTGAGAATCAAAATAACACAACTTTGGTTCACTTTCTATTGGAAATTACTAAAATCATTTGTAGGACCTAACATTTGTCAAAGACTTGGGATCTAAACAAAACTCTAACTACATGTGTGTTATAGGTTGTCAATGGTGTTCTAAACCTCATTTCTTAATCTGAAAGATAAAAACACACCACATTATTCAACACATTGTACTTACAGGTTTCGGTTAAGAGCTATGGATCATCCACTTTAAACTGGGGGAAGTATCTTGGCATAAGCCATAAAACTCATTATGAGGATTACCCCAGGAACCCCAAAGTAGTTCACACCTTGAGAGAAATGGTGAATGAAACGGGAAGTGCTCCACTACCCAACTGACTAGTATGCCTTTGTGAGATTAGCGTCAAAATTATCTTCACGCAACCCCAGTGAGATACAACTAAACATAATTTATTGCTCATTTTATCAAAGGGGGTAAAGTAAATTCAGGATACTCCTTGATTTATTCAGTGTGACTTTCTTGGCAAACCACGCTCACAGAGATAGTTTGTGACACCTAGAGAGTGAAACAATAGGAAGCTTATGGCTTGGAGCCAACTAGACTTTATCATCACATTATAGAGATCTCATGAAGGAAAATTTTTTGGAGTCATAACCTTGTTATTTGAACAAGGGGAGAGTCCATTGAAGTTGGAGCCTAGTGTTATTCATCATGAAACTTTGAAGTGTTACTTTGTCCTAGTTTTTCACTTGTCTTAAGACAAGGAAAAACTCTGCCAAAGTTACGCCAAGTATTTTCATCACCACTTGGTCTACTCCTTTGTTTTCTTGTTTCCCATTTTGGGATAAAAGAAAACATACATACATAGTGCTATCAAAGATTGTGTCCACCACTTTTGCACCTGCTTACATCCTTCCTTATTGACGACTACGATAGTAAGCATGTTGAAAGTGTGTTGGTACATCTTTATATCTTGATAGTCCATCATCATTGATACCCATGTCAAGATTTTCATTGTAGTTAGGTTGTCTCATCATTGAATTCCTTTGAGTTGTTACGATTCTTGCATCATATTGATACAATTTGTGATACTTATGTCTTGTTTCCTTTGTGAAACTTGATCTAAGTCTCTAAGTTGTATTGTTACATTGCTCGCATAACTAACAACTTCTTGATATACTTAGATTTAGTTTGGATCCCAACATTGTCTTGAGTTTTGGAAAGTGTCTTCGTTACTGCTCACATTGTGGTGACATCATTTTGATACTAAAATCTTGTATTTTTCCATAAACCTTGATTAACGTGTCTAAATAGTGTTGTTGTGTTGCTCGCATTTGTAGCCTCCATTTTCAAGGACTTAGACTTTGTTTGTATTAAAACTTTTTTTAGTATACCTTGTTGGGAGATTGGTCAACACCTTCTTAGTATTTAGGTCTTGTTTATTTTAAACTTGACCTAAGTGGTGATATTGTGTTGTCACTATTTGCACTAAACCTATACTTGAAAAACGTAGGGAGTAACTATTCTTGTGATTGGATCATAGTCTTGTACTTATTTTTTTGTCCTAGATACTTGTTGCTACACGTAGCTTTTTGATAGTGTGTCATTCTTTATTCATTAGTGTCCTTAGTGCATATTTCCTTTGGACTTATTCCCATTCTTTTATTGACATTCTTTGTGATGATTTGATGTCGTTATGCTTCTTGGTTTTGTCCTAGGGTCCATTTTAAATCAACCTTAGAAAAACCTAGTTCTATTATGCCTCCTATCACAAGGATGGGGCATCAAAAATTAGGGTCCAATCCCTTTATTTTTTCCTAGGTTCATTGTAGTACATGTACACACTTTTCAAACCTTAGCAAAAACATTTCCTATCAAGACTCTTAAATCAAATTGAACATTGGAAAAGTTTCCTTTGTATCCTTTGTGTTGCTAAATTTTGATCATCCATTTTGAAATTTAAACTTCAAACTTTGTCCAAACATTTTGGATTGTTCAAAATTGTCTCATTACGATGTCTGTTTTCCTTACTCCAAAAATCACACAAACATCCCCATATTTGAAAATCATCTAGTTGGTTGTTGTTAATGCTACGAATTCAACATAGAACTTCCTTCCATCTAAAGGAGTTCAATCACACTATCTAGGTCTAGACATTTGTATACAATGATGCCAAAAATGACTGATTATCACATGTTCCCTTATACTTATGAAAATAGGGAATCAAGGTTTCAACATTCCCATCAAAGGATGTCCCATCATGACTAAGCCTCATTTGGTTCTTCGTGCTAGAGAAACCATTCAATTACCCCTTTCCCCACCTTCATCTCATAGTCAGTGGTATGATTCTAATGATTCTGATCCAAATTATTCTTGTGATTCCCTCATTCTTCTAAGATCCAATCTATTAAATTTATTCTCTAATTTGACTCCTAAGTCGGGGTCCTCTCTTTCTTTACAGGACCTGCATTTATCAGTCACCTCAACAACATCTTCCTCCTTTGAATATTCGTGTGACTCAAAGTCCTTTTTTCAATCATCCAATTTGACTCCTACGTCACAATCTACTGACTTTCTACACAATCTTATTTGTTTACTAACATCTATATCATCTTATAGGTAAACCAATGTCATCTTCTTCCACTCAAAAGTCACAATCAATCCAAGTCTAATTTCATCATCTTGAATCATCTTCAGTATCAATCGAAATTTGAATTCATCTAAGTCCCCTCGGTCATTTCAATCATTCCTTATTCTATATTCATCAATCTTCTAAAAATTGATGTTTCATCCATTTAGGAACCATTCCAAGAAATGATGTCTCAGATATCTTTTCCACACACATTGAATTCCTTTGTGGACACAATAAGGTAAAATATTCCCCTCTTTTACATCATCAAACACCTTCTAAACAATTTTCCACAAGTTGGACCCCTTTCCTTCTAATCAACCTACTATGGTCGACCAACGACTGATACCGATCAATTATTTCAAAATGAATAAGTGATCAAAGAATTCATGGGGTTACACAAATGATATTCCTCTAGAGGATTATGAGCAAGGATTCTCTTTAGACCTCAATGTGTTCACGTATTGTGGGGAAGAGGTTGATTCCTTTTATCAGGAAATAGAGGAAGACCCTAGGATCATTGAAATTGATCCTCCTCTTATTCTTCCATCTTCACATTCTTCATTGCATGATGAAATTCTGGGTCTAGCATTGATCCATGGCCTATCTTCTCATCACCCAATTATTCTTTATCTATCATGATTCCTCAATCACAATCTCACCTTGGGTCACCACTGAGTATCCCATCATCTTCTTCTATATGTGGGCCACCTCTAAGTAGCCCTTCATCATCTATTTTTGGGTCACCTCCTGGTAGCCCATTATCTTCTATTATAGGGCCACGTCTTAGTAACCCTTTATCATCTATTTCTGGGTCACCTCCTGGGACATCTTCTATTCTTGGGGTAGTAGCCCTTCATCAACTTCTTTTATGGGACACCTTGGTAGCCCACATCTTCTAGTACTTGGGCCACATCCTCATTTTCATCTTCAGTCTATGGGACACCTCTGGTAGCCCATCTTCTTCAATTCTTGGACCATATCCTTTTTTCCATCACATTATCCTTCTATCAATGATTGTGGCAAGCCCACCATCATTTCTCACATCAATTCTCAACATCCACTTTCTTCTCCCACTTCTTGAGATCAAACAATTTCATGTATTAGCTTATAGGAAACCCAAACAATTTCTTTATCAAGCTAAGATAAAAAATTCCAAGAGCTCCAAAGCTCCCAACAATTTAAATGATCATAAAGTTCAAAATCAAATTTGGTTCAAAAATGCACACCAACGCAACCATCAAGTATGGTGTAAAGTGCATAAACCTCTGGATAGGGAACTCAAGCTCCCACATATGAAATCCATGTTTAAAGATAAATCACATTCATTTGTTGAGTATGAGCTCACCACAATCATTGAGATCAGAGATAATATGACTCTTGATAAGAAAACACCTAGTCTTCCTTATCAAGGAAATCACAAACATTATTGTTGGATCTTATCACCAAGTGACATTGTTGGTCCCAATTTCAAAAATACAAAAAAATGAGAAAACATTAAAACATTACAAAAAATCAAAGGTACAAAGATCAAACATTGTAATTAGGTATTGCATACACATGGATGTTCTTTCTTCCTTTCTTTTCATTCCTCTACAAGGAATCCACCATATTCATCCCTTTAATGATATTTTGGTTAGTCTATTCACACATCATTTTGTGACATTTATCTCTATGGTATCCATTTGACCTTGGTCTTTCATCACCTTAGTAAATTAAAGAACGACTGACCTCTTAGAGATCCTATCACTATCTACATATAATAAACTTGTTGTGAAGAATTTTGGACATATTTGTTGACACTAGCCAATGTCATCATCGCAATCACTTCCACATCCTTCCATCAAGCCATAAGTGGTTCTTAACCCCTTATCAAAACAATTGAGAGAGCTGAAATAAGTTTTCAGAAAGCAAAAACAAACAATCAAAAATCAAAAAGCAAATCAATATATAACTCTCTCTTGGGTATTTCTAATATCTCTACCGGGCTATGGATCCTGGATGGTAGTAGAGAAATGTTGCTATTAGAATCAAATACATCTCCATTCGGGGCTATGGACACCTGGCTGGCAGCGGAGCAATGTACAAGTTCTCCTTCCACCATCCATTCACAAATCAACTTTGAAAATAAATCATTCCTACACATTGGCTAGGGTGTCTTCACTTGTTTTCTATCAAATCTTCCCTCCAAGAGGTAATAAATCTCCATGTGCACACACTGGATCTTGATGAGCAAACATGATTAGTATGTTACCAAGTGTCTTTTTTTAGACCTTGTTCAGACTCTTACTTTAGTCCATATCTTGTCTCACGATTTGTGCCTTTGGCTAATCACTTTTATCATAATCTAGTCTTCTAGCTACATTTTCCATATCCTTACATGGAATTTACATTGTTCTTCTACTTTCATTCAGAACATCCATGTGTATAAGATTTCCTTTTTACTATGTTTGAGGGGAACTTTGTCCCTTCTTTCAATAAATAATCTTCTACTTATTTCTATCATGTGTTTCTTGGCCAGCTTACATTGGGGGCATGCTTGCTCCTTCCTAGCACGTCATTGGTTTAATTTCTTCATCATGTTGAACCTATCCATATTGGCCCTAATCTAACTTATGTGTGTGAAGAGTTTTCCTTTGTATATTCCCATCTAACATTGGGGGCAACTTTGCATCTTCACCTTCTTGCACATACGTGCATGGCATTCTGCCCTTGTACATCCCATCTATCGTTGGGGGCATCCACATTTCTTCATTTTCCTGTACATAGATTTGGAAAACTTTCAAAATAACCTAAACATTCATAAATTATAAACAAAAAATCCAAAAATTTGGTAAAAATTCAAAAATCCAAAAAATTGTAAAATTCAAAAAAATTCAAAAATTGGTAAACGACATGCACGCAGCTGAAGCTTGTATCAAATGCATTGTCCTCAAACATGAAATTTTTTCCTACAAAACATATTTCTTAGGTTCTCACTTGTTCTCACACAATGACTACATGATTCATTTTGATCTACCTCCATTAACAAAGTTGGTTTGCTTACTATGTTTGTACTATCTCGGCACAACGAGTTGCCTGGTACTGTTTCGTAATGCATGAATTCTTTTTCATAGGACCCAATTGTCCTCTGTTATTCCCCTTACATGTATCCTTGCTTAGGGCACCATTTTTAACCCTTGTCATTAAACACAAACATTTGGGAACTAAAACTTGATAACAAAAACATGGGTACAACTGTCTTGAACATTGTTTTTTTGAGTATGTGTGTTTGTACTTGTTTCCCTGTTAGGTTAGCTTGTTTACTTTCTCATATTTCATTACATTATGTATGTTGCATGGAGTTAAGCATTTTTAGCTATGAAAAAATGTTAGTATTATAGCTTTTCATGTTATTTTACACATTTGTTGTATGCGTACATTTTAATAAGGGCCGATGATGTTAGATCATATTAAGCAAAGTGATGAAACAAATTTTTTATTGAATGAACTGGATGCAAAGGCTATTTCCATTTTCATATCTCAATTCTCATTACTATAGAGTTTCTTCCACTTGGATTCTTCTATCTTGTTTCCTTCATATTTTTTATCATCGATCGACTTCTTCTATCACCCCATCGACACTCGAGGGGCATCCTTCATTCTACTAATTTTTCTTCAAAAATTTTGTTTATACTTGTCTACTTTCTTTGCAATCAACATCACTTACGCCACCCCAAAGAGGGGAAAATGTAGACACCTAAAATCCACTTCCATATTTTTAATGCTAAAGTGGTACTGACTTATCCTTTATCTCATCATTTTCATTATAATTAGTGATTTCTTCTAATTAACTAACGTTTCCCTCTATTTTTGTCAATTAACGACACTTTGTTAATTAACTAGCTCCTATCACATTCTGGATGCCAATTAATGACACTTTGTTAGTTATAATCCTCTTTGAATCAAACAATTAGCTATTATTAGCTAATTAAACCTATTTAGCCTTGTATTTAATAATAACCATTTTATTGGCTAAATCCTGCTTTCAAATGCTTCAAATCATATCAAATTCCTCCTAAGTCACCTTTAAATAGCCTAAAAATCTTATTCTAGCCTATTAATTAATCCCAATTGATTGATTAAAGCATGTCCAACTCCCATTTGCTAACTCACTAGCTAAATCATCTAATCATGGTTAGCTAGTCTAAAGTTACTTTATCCCACATTCATTGTGATTCAAGCTTTCCCCAAATAGAAAGATATAAAATGGACCAAGCTCCTACCTGCACACCTTACACCATACTTTGAAGAGTATCTCATATAAAACATATGATCAAGAGCCTTACTCCATTAATGGAATAGCTTGCATCAGCCTTTTACATTAATTTCTTCATGTTTGGTTAGTAAGAGAATATCTAAACATGGCCTTGTTTCCATTTTAGTGAAATATTTTCACCGTATTGAAGTAGCAACATCTAATTTGATTGCTTGTGATCTTCTTAGGTCCATTTTTAGTATGCAATCATATACTAAATAGAAATGTCGTAATTAGATGAACAATTTCATGTTAATTCATTATAGACATTTCAATAAGCTATGATCTTGATGGTTCTATGATAAATTTGAGATTAGCTCTAGACTACTGACTATTGGGTGTTAGTCTATTTTAGTTAGCTATTGTAAAATTTTAACATGTTCACACCTACTATCTTGCTCACTTTTTCCACTCATGTTTAAAAGTCCTAGTCACCATCATTCTTTATGGCTTATAGTAATCTCTATGTCCATTCTTATCCTATTTTGCTTCATCAACACTTTCTTAACCGTATTGTTAAGCTTGAGTCCCAATATTTGGGGGGACTTCCACCCACACCGACTTATCACTCTATTTATAATGAGCCTATTCACCCCATGGTACCACACCATCCCTATCCACCTCATTTCAAACTACCTAATTTTGAAAAAATTGATGGCACTGAGGATCCTCAACACCACTTGCATCTTTTCCGCTATGCACGCCACCTCTTCAACATGATGATGTTCTCCTCTTATGCACATTCCCACTTTTTCTCACTAGTCACGCACTTGATTGGTACTCACTGCTTCCTCAACATAGTATTTACAATTTTAAACAACTTGCAGATACCTTGTTATCTCATTTCTCCATCCACATTACACCTAAAGCAACACTCATTGACCTTCACATGCTTGGACAATTCCATAATGATTCTATCATTGACTTTATCATGCATTAGCATGTACTTGTTTATCAGTTTTCATTTCCACTCCAACAATCCAAGATCAATTACCTCTTTTACAAAAGTTACATCCCTCACATCTCCCACCACTTACAAATTCATCCACTACACACATTTGATGAGGTTGTGCACATGACACAGTGTCTCAAAGATGTCCATCTTGGTTGTCCTTCGTCTTTGCCACATTTTTCCATTACTCCACCACCTACCACACCATTACATTCCCATGTTCAAAATCTCGTCCAATCAAATCCTCCTCACACTTCATCACATTTTTCACACATACTTTTGCATTCATTACGTTCTCTTAGAGATTTTAGCCTCATCCAACCCCCTCACAAATTCACCCCATAAATTGAACTGATTACTTATATTCTCCACAAGTTTCTTAATTCCAATCTCATCACTCTCCCTCCCAAACCGCCCCCACCACTATGACATTCCTCTCATGAAACATGTGCTTACCATCATACTGACGGTCATTCAAGTGACTCGTGTCCCCAACTCCACAATATCATTCAATACCTTCTCGACAAGGCTAACATTGTAGTTAAACCTTCATCTCCACCAATTTCACCTATTAATATTAATCCAATCAATTCACACAATACTATACCCATTTCTTCTCCACATGTCATCTCTCCATCATCCGATTCATCACTCCCTACTACATCACAATCATCATGCATAATTAGTATCTCATCATCTCACTCAAACACCTCACAATTGAATCCATTACATGCTTCCACCTTGGATTCAGCACCCTCGTGCTCACCTAATCACTCATTATCTCCATCATCTTTGTATCAATATCCACTATCATATCCTTCCATTATGGATGTGGTCTCATCCTTGTCTTTGTTGTAGTTTTTCCCTTTGTCACCAAATTTATCTAGTTATCCATCACCACATGATTCTGTCACCTCCATTACTTCCCCTCCTTCTTCACTTGCTTCGATCACAAACACTCCACTTATCACACAACCCATCACTTCTCCTCCTTCTTCACTTGATTCGATCACATATACTCCACTTATCACATCACCAATTACTCCACCTCCATTTTGCCCTTAATCACATTGGATTCCACACATCACTTCACCTACCTTACCAACTTCTCCCACATACATCTCACTTCTTTCCTCACCACTCATTCAAGCTCCTTTCTTGCTCGTGGTGCCTTGATTACATGCTCTAACATCTATTGTGGTCATTTACACTACTCTCACATCTATTTCCCGGCATTCATATCTATATGTTCTTTCATCTCCTTCTCGCAAGTCACCTCTACATGTTCCCATTGTTTCACCTCCTTTGGAGCTTCATTTCAAATTCACCACCTTGCCTCCTACATCACTCATTCAAGCACCATTTTTATTATCGTCTCCCCCTTCTACATTCACATCATCATTCACACCCACACCACCATTTATTTTTACATGCGGGCCTCACAAGCCTCATCCACATCCAATTACACTTTCCAATCATTCCAATTTTCTCCCACTTTCTCATAGGTTGGACATTCCTTATTACATACATCTTCCTATTTCATGTCATCCTACATTTATTACACTAATTCATCACAATTCCACACCCTCATCCTTCACAATTCCTCTAAACATCACTCATCGTCCACATGATATCATCACTAGCCACATGCTTCATAACACTCCACCATCTACCATTATGTCTTCGACCACCTGAAGTTTTTGCACATCCACAACATACATAACCTTTCTTGTGCATTTCATCCCCACACTCATGTCCTTCACCTACCACCACTATATGGATTCTATTTGGAATTCTTACTTCACTCATTATCCATGTTATCCTTGTCACTCCAATTATTTATCTCATTCATCGTTTGATTTTGTACATCACGCCCCTTCTTCATCTAGTCCCTTTGTGGATTGGGGGGACTTTCATTTGTCTCTACTACCACAATATACATGCTTATTATATTCCACTTCTCTTCATCTGACATGGATTCAAAACTCGACCTGATTATTTTCACATCTTGTTCTATCATCATTGACACATCTCCACACAACTAAAGATCTTTCAAAAAATTTAAAAATCAATATATTTCAAAAAAATGCAATAAATAGTGCTTACTCATGGATGTTCTTCCACATTTTCTTTGTTCATTCATATTTCATTCCAATTCTTCGTTCACTGCTACACATTACATTTACAGTTCGTTTACATTCTATGTTTTGGTTTGTTTCACACTTTTTTGTGCACACTTTGATGGTCTTATGAGCCAATAGTCTCTACTACAGTTGTTTGACTTGGTCTCTCCTTACTTGGTGAATTAAGAATGATTGCCCTCTTAGAGATCCATGCACACTTATACACTTAAAAACTTATCTTGAAGACCTTAGGGCATTATTTGTTAGCACTCGCCAACTGTCATCTCCATAATCACTTCTAATTCCTCCATCAAGCCACTTGTGGTTCTAAACGCCTTGGAAAACTGAAAGAGTTACATATCATGTGAAAAAAAATTAAAACAATCAAGAAAAAGTCAAAATTCAAAAGCAAAGAAAAACAATTAGCAATATAAAATACTCTCTCTTAGGCGTCTTTCCAGTATCTCTACTAGGGCTATGAACGTCTGGATGGCAGTAGAGTAATGTTGCAACTATAATCAAATGTATCTCTTTCGGGGCTATGGATGTCTGGCTAACATCAGAGCAATACATGACTTATAATTATTAGCTTTCATTTTACTACTCACTAATTACATGTTTCAATCACACATACATGTTGACTTGTGTTTTCACTTTTTGTCTTATGTGTCTTCACCTTAAGTAATAATTAACTCTCACGTGCGTGCACTTGATCTCCATGAGTCATAGGGATAATATATCATCTTGTGCAGAATAGCCCTTGTTCAAGCTCCCATGTTAGCTCACTTGTTGTCTCGTGTTTCACATCATCGAGTTCATCATGTGTTCACCACCATGTTTGTCACATAGTTGTGTTCATACGCCAAAAAACATAACCCTTGCACTTCATCATTACAATTGGGTCATGGTGTGTGTTTGCAATTAACCTCAGTTGGACTAAACATCCTTGCGCATTCGTTACCTCTCACGCTACATGGCCTCATCACATCATTTTCATCATTTTACATTTTCCATTTTTCACATCATTTACATTTTTAATCATTTTCATATTTTCATGTCATCATCTCATGCATCACATCATATACCCCACTTATCTTCCTCTCACATAGATCACCACCCTACTCGCTTCACACTTCCCTACCCAACTCCATGACCTGAACTTGCCATGATAATTTACTTAGGTGACTCGCCGAGTTACCCTAACCCACCTCACAACTAACTCCCCCCATCGGGAGATCAACTCACCTGATGAGTCACCCTAGCAACTCACCAAGCCACCTATCTACCCTACCCCGCACCTTGGCCATCTCAATCGACTTGACTCCCCAAGCACACCCCCAACCTAGCTACCACCAGTTCCTAGCTCTGTTACACTAGCAACCGAGCATGTCTCTTCTTGTCACGCTTCACGCTCTTCCTAACCCTCTCCCTAACCCCCACCGATCATACTTATGACCAGATCTCTACCCAACCCACACCTAACTTCAGTGTCCACACCTCCCCGCTCCCGCTTGCATCGAGCTCAACCCACTACTTACCTTGAGCTACCCAAGTGACCCTACTCCCCAGCCCTACCTACCCATCCAAGTCACACATATGACTCGACTTGCCCCCACTATTGAGGTGTGGAGCTAAATAGCTTCAAAAATAGTTTATTTACAAACTTGTAGGTTTACACAGTAACTGACATTGGTCATTTGACCGATGTCAGTCACCTGGGAGCAACTGACATCAGTTGGTAACCGACATCAGTTACCTATAAGCAAATGACATCGGTTGGGTAACCGACATTGGTTACTTGTGCGTTTATGTTTTTATTTCAGACGCAGAATTAGATCTAACCTCTGATTTAAAGGTGATCTAAAGGTTGTAAATGCATAACTAAGATGCCCTATTTTTGTATATGCCTATATAAGCTAGAAAACTAGGGTTAGATGGATAATTGAGTAAGAATATTGATTGTACTTGGTTGAGAGGATGAAGAAGAAGAAAAAGAAGAAAAGGGTTGCATGAAGGCAGAGCTTCCATGGAGAGAAGCTGGATAGAAGGAAATGGTAGGTACATCTAAATGGCAAGAAGAATGTAATGTATTCTACTATATTTGCTTTGTATTGTTCTATCTTAATGTAATGGCTTGCATAGTATGCAAAGCACATAGGGTTTCTTCTTGTAGATCCACATGTTGTGAGATCTTGTATTATAGATCCATGAGATCATGTTGTATTGTTGGTCCATAGAGATTTAGTATTGTAGCTCATTGGATAGTTTGTGGGTACGTGATAATATCTAGATATTATAGAGGAGGTTGTCTTCTTGTCCACACAGGTTGATGTAGTGATGGAGGAGATACTCACTTCTTGGTGCACAGTTATGGTTGCACATTAGTAGACCCATTTGAGAGGTCTTGTTTACATATACACAGGAGATCTTAGTTGCAGTTCAGAGATGCAGTAGTTCCTGGTTATGTGATATTTGGTGGTGGTTCAGAGGCACGGTTTTAGTGCACTCATGTAGATCCGTTTAGAGATCTAGAGGAGGAGATACTCTTGGAGAGATGCATTATACTCTTATAGGAAGAGTTGATTTGTACTCTTGTTCATTATATATATATATATATATATATATATATATATACACACACATATATTGAGATCTCTATCTTTGGTGGACGTAGCCCACATTAGATGAACCGTGGTACATGTTGTGTTATGTGTGTGTACTTTGTTTAGATTTGGATTTTCTAGTATATGTTTCCACTGATATAGATTTTGGGGAATTATCTACTTCCGTATTTACATGATTTAGTTTTGTTATGGAATCATAACACTATTCTGTAGTTTATTATTCCCAACAAATGGCATTAGAGCGATGGCTTTAGTTTTCAAAGCAAGGGTTTGCTTCAGGGTTTTGTTAGTTGTATTACTGACAGCTGTATGAGAGCAAGGTTATGTTTTTCCTGATGTGTAAATCACAGGGAGATATTTAATATCGAGTCAGAACTAGAAATGAAAGGTTGCTGGAAAATGAAAGTGACCAGCGTCGGTATGCTATACCGATGTCGGTCGGTTCTATTCTTTAGCCGATATTGGTAGGGTGACCATGGTTGGTTAGTTAGACACTAGTGTAAGTGACCTGTTTAAAATAGAAAATCACATATCTGAAGAATTTTTGAGAAGATGCAGTGAATGTGTCTTGATTGCTGAGGTGTCCCTAGTTCTTAGAGGCACATGCATGTTGGTCAGGTTGCAGATCCATATTATAGAGGTATGGTTTTGTTATCTTGGTATTGTAGTGCTTGTATGTTTCGGTTGCACATACATGTTTGGGATTTTAGATTTGAGTGAGAGATAAAATAGAGGAGCAATTATGCATCCTTGGTGTAGTTAGATGTATGGGCTTCATTAGATAGGAAGAATATAATAGCACATAATGAAGACATAACTTCCATTAGAGAGGCAAGTACTTCGGTTGAAGATGTGGTTGAGTCTCTTGGTGATGGTAAGGTGATGTATTTCATCTTGGTGTAGTTTTATTACATGTATTATTGTTGTAAAGTTTTTTCTGCAAGATTTGGGTGCTTCTTGAAATGTCTGGCTTAGCAAAACTATCGGCTTTGGTCAGAGTAGGAACTTGGTTTGGTGTACTATTCCAATATGAGGCAATTTAATCATTCCAATAGCACCGACATCAGTAAGTGAAGTGATGTCGATCACAAAGGAGAACTGGTAATAGTCAGCAGACCATGGTCAGTCTCTATAGCAATAAATCTGTACTAGTTTTTTGCACTAGAATAGGGCATGAAAGGTTTAGTGTCCAGTTTGGAGGATCAAGTTTTTTGCATATAGTGTATAGATAGAAACGAAGTATATCACTTCAATGTTTAAATCAAAGAGGACGGAGTTGGATAGGTGAGTCCAGTGAGACTTGGGTTAGATTTAGGTATCTCTATATGGTTCATGTTTCATTTATTTCATTTGAAGCAACTGGTATTATGTTTGGATTGTGTGCATGAGTAAAATATGCATCATGGATATTTGGTGAGTTTGAATTTTATTTCTAGGATGTGTTGGAATCTTAAGAGCAAGGGTATATAGTCTAAGGATGATATCCTTAAATGAAAAGTCATGTTTAGACACACTTGCAAGTAACAGGATATGTTGAGTACACGTGGATGAAAAGAAGGTGATTCAACCTACTTCACAAGAAGTCCAAACTTCTATGATGTAGAAGTATTCTTTGATAAGAAGGGAATCAATTTTATATTTTCTTTCATCTGTTTTATTTCTCACTGATATATATTGGAGCTTTTGAGATTGGTGATTAGAGGCAATGCAGGGAAGTTCATGTTGAGTGGGAGCAAGCCATGGTTGTTGGCATTGCAGGTTGGACACATATTCACGTGCAGAGTGAGAGGAGAATGTTACTATTAAGAGTGACATGTGACACAAGTTGTTTTGGAGGATAGTCACGGTTTTACAGGTATTTTGTGTTTAGTGAATGGTGACGCCACTTCTAGTTTTATTTTGTAGTGCTTGGAGATCATTATGGGATGATGGTTGATGGTTATTCAGCTGGGTTAAGAAGAGAGAGCAGCGTTTTAGAGTTTGAATGGTGAAAGAAGGAAGATCTGTTTATTACAAGTTATAGGTATGACATCAGTATATATTTACAGTCTATTGATGTTTCCCTTCTTTGCTTTCATCTTGGATGGTTGTGTAGTATGTTTGATGACCTTTTTTTTGGCTAGTATTTGCACTAGTTATTAGTAGCATGGCTAGCATGGTTGTTGTTGTTGACATTGATGACCACATGATTCATATGTGGCTTTAGAGTTAGTCAGTGAAAGACTTGGAGCTTTTGGAGAGCTTGGTGATATGGATGGATGTATGTATATGGTGAGTTTATACAAGAGGATAGATTCTGTTTTGTGAGTATATGATGATGCGGATATTTTTTTTGCACATGGATGCCTATGAGCATGGTTTAAATGTCCTTGAGCATGAGTAGGGGATGTTTATATTTGCTCTTATTACTATGTTACTCCATGATAGATATGTTTTCTACAAATGGTTGTCTTAGACATGCAAGTTATTTATGTAGGGTTGTATTTGCAGAATGCAGTGTTTGGATTCTTTGAGTTATACAGGTGTTGTGGATTGATCACCCACTAGTTACATGTAAAACTCATTTGGGTTGTCTTGACCCAGGATCTTGTTTGCTTATGCATATTGTTATCCTGTAAAATTGGCAAGGGCAATTTTATGGATAACCCTACCGAAAATTTTGTTCTGATCCCTCGTCAGGGATTTCTTGCGTTCGGAACGTTGCAAAATCTCTTCCCAGGAAATCTATTTTTTCGAACTTAGCCGTTTTGGGTCTTTTTGGGCGGGCGCATATAATCACTATGCAACATCAAATGTTCATGCGCCCCCTTTTAATCCTTTGGCGCATGTTTTCTTGTGTCGACAGCTCTTTTGGTGCGCCACTTAAAAGGTTGGTGGCACATTTATTGCTACCTCGCCTATATATAGGCGCGCCAGCAATGTCATTATCACCAGAGCTATCACGTGATTATTTTTAAATATTGTTTTCTTTGAGCCTGTCAGCGCACCTGCCCTTTCGCTTTCGATCACATAGTGGACCCGTTTGCACGTTCTTTGCTATTTATCTAGGTAAGTGGCCTTCTTTCTTTCGTGCGTTTTGTTTTTGGGGTTTTTGAATGCTAGGTTGGTTCAGTTTGGATTGAAAAGAATGAAATCATGAACTTGCTCCCCCTGCTGTCTTTCCACATATTCCTCCCCCTCTTTCCAGATTTGCTGGTAGAGGGATCTCTGTCCTAAAATAATAGTTTGGAAACCTTTGTTTAAAGCCATTTCTATCACCCCAAGGTACCTTGCAGAAGAAGTTTGAAATAATGAAACCCCTCTGAGAAGAATCATGGCTTGAAATGAACTGTATTTTTGTTCCCCTTCGGCGCATCTATCACCCTTGTTACACAAAGAAAAGTTGCGCCCTCATGGCGTACTTCCCCCACTTGCTGAAAACGCTTCCCGTGTGCCCTCTTGGCGCATCAAACTTGAGTGCAACATCACAAATTCCTGTGCCCTTTGGTGCACCCAACATCCATGTAACAGTCTTTTCCTATGCGCAAAGTGCGAAGCTATAAACGACGCAGGCACGTCCCTCACCGCAATAACATCATGTCATGCAAACCCTTCATGCGCCGCGCCAGGTTCCCTTAAGCACACAAAAAGCATATGTTACACACACCTTATATGTGCCTTTGGCGCACCGAAGTTCCATGCAAAATGAAAGATATATGCGCCAATGGAGCATCATGTTCCCACGTAACATAAAGAATTTGTGCGCCCTTATAAAACGCATCCATATGGCGCAGGCGCACCTGTGCTTACAATAACAAAGAATACACCCTACAGTGTCTATGCGCCATGCGCCCTTTGGTGCTGATTTACCCCTTACAGCATCCCTTCCCTGTGCGCCTTACTATTTAGCCCTATAGCCTGCAGTATTCATGCGCCCTGCACCCTGAAGCCTTAAAATTGCTAACTCTTTCTTTTGTCAGCATTTCAATGGAAAATCAAACACCTGACACGACTTTCTTCAATTGGGTTTCACTTCTTATTCTTGCAGATCAGCAACTAAGTTCAGAAGAACATATGTCAACATCAAGCAAGAAACCTATCAAATCTAAAGGCAAGGCGAAGCTCACAGAAGAAGAAATGAAGTATAAGTATCAGAGGGTCAGAATGCCCGAGTCCCAAGCAGAGTGTGACCTAGATATCAAAGACTCAGAACTGGGTCATATTGACATGGAGGAATTCTGGGCCAGAACCCAGAGGGTCATGAGAAGTCCATGGATGGACAAGCTGATAGGCAGTGCCCTGCATCTTGCTAGTGAGATCCCAGTCAGTGCCGTAAACAATGAATTTATGATGGTGGTAGCCCGATGCTACAACAAAGACATAAGATGTGTCCATGGGGAGAAGGGCAAAGTTATTATTAACCTAACTGCCTGCCACTTTGAGATGATGCTCGGCATTCCTCATCACCGGCACTTTATGGCCGTCAGCCGAGAAGACTGCATTAAGGCCTGGGATGACAATGAAAATCAGTGTATGCAGCTGATGAATAAAGTTTATCTGAAGAACAAAAAAATAGTGACTCGGTGGCCACAAGTCATTCATCGCAGTGACTTTTCAGAGGAACTCAACGACACCATTATGTTCCTGAGGAGAGTCTTTGGGCTTCCTGACGCCCATTATTTTCACAAGTGGATGCTGTGGTACTTGGAAACAATGAACAAAAATGTGCCCGATCAACGCTTTGAATGGGCAGAAATTATAAGCAGCACAATCTCTGAGCAGCTACAACAACTCAACACAACAGGGAGGTTCTATATGAACTCCTACGTAGTCTATGCTGCAGCTTCAGAAAGGGACTATCCAGCTCTGATGCGGTGTGGGGTTTGGCCCCAAGTCAAAATTTATGAATACTATCCAGAGTTGAAGCTGGAAAATAGCATCCCCCAATTCACAAAGATCAACGATGCATTCTTCTACTTCAACATCTGCCTGTTGAGGTCAAATATGACTCACGGTCGCATGACCAAGAGCATAGTAGCAGCTACTGAGAAGTGAGGGGCCCTATTCACTTAGTTCCCTACATTCACCTATCTGAGGGTAGTTAATTTCTTGGGGGAACCGACTAGACTGCCAAGATATGCCGAGACCAAGTTGATCCTGTTGGAGCTGTCAAGGTAGCTTATTACTTACCATGAAAAGTGCCTAAAGAGAAAGAAGGGTGGAACTCCTTTCCCCCTCACAGTGGGTAGGTATACATGTCCCTCTCACCACAAGGCAAAGGACATGTTTGCAGAGCTGGAGCTACTGAATCTGAAACATGACTTCCCAGCAAGGCCCACTTTCGATCCAATAAATTGTTTGCCTAGAGACAAGCTCGACCCGATCCACATCCCTCAGATCGAAGATAGCTACATTGACTTATATCACGAGGTTGAGCTCAGGAGGAAGGATCATTCTCACCTGGCCTTAGCAGAAATCATCCAGTACGGGGTGGCCATCATCCCCAAAGGATACCAAACTACTGAGGAGGAAGTGGATCAAGTGTATCTTGACACAGGTGGGGACGATTGGCCTTTTGCGTTGATTGATAGAACCAAAGCCCCTCAGAAAATTGAGGAAAGAGTCAAGGAAACTCTACGTAGAACAGAGCATTGGTGCCGAATGAACGGGATCGTCTACCTCAGAGTCGATTTCACAACCTCTCCATTGGGTAACGCACCTCCTCGATCAAAACAATAGCCAAAAGGCAAAGTAAAGGGTAAAGAGGGTGAATCTAGTTCCACCCAAGAAGAAGCTCCAGAAAGTCCTCCTTCCACTGCACCTAAACAAGTTGTAACTCTGGCTTCCCTAGAGAAAGAAACAGTGGAAGATGTCCCAATAGGCCCATCCACTCAGGATGTCGCCACTGTTGTAACAACTAAGGTCCCTTTTGTCCCTCCTGCTTCTTCGTCCATCTTCTCTTCTCTCGTAGACCTATCCCCCTCCATTTCTTCCCTCATTTCTGAGCTCCCTTCCCTTCCTATGTCTTCCTCTCCTGCAGTATCCCTTCCTCCCGTTAGCACTTCCTCGGCCTCCCTCTCGATGCTGCCTCCAAGTGTCTCCACTTTCTTCCCTTCAACTACTACAGCTGCCCCCTTCTCTGTTTCTGGTCCTTCTTCCATAAGTCCAGCTTGGATCTCCCAACACCTGAGTCAACAGAAAAGGAAAGTTCCCATCACTCTGATGGAATTCTCCGTGATCCCATCAAAAGGGGTAAAGAAGCAGAAGCCCATCACACATTTCTCTCAGAGTGCTTCCGGAGAGAGGGTAATGGAGATCGCGTACCCCAATCCTCTGAAGGATAAAAAGGATCTGTCCTCGACAGATTATACTGTGACTCAAGTCACAATGGGGACGTCTTCTGAAAGCCTTCAGGGAGAGGCCCTATCTGCAGTTGATGCCCTCTACAAGAAGCAAAAGAAGCAAAAGAAGAGAAAAGGCTGTTGAAAGAGCAAAATAAACATCTGCGCCAAGCCTTACAGAAGATGGGTAGTGCACCTCCCACAACTGCCGCCGAAACTCTTGAGCCTCTGAGCCAAGATAAAATCGATGAATATGCAAAGATCGGCGAGCAGGGTATGGCAGTTTCCGCTTGGAGGAGCCAAATCCTCAAGGACAGTGAAAAAGTGATCGCCAAGTTCACCGATTTGTACCTGAACATCAACAAGGCGAACAAAGAACTCCAAGCATTAGCAGGACCCATATCAAAAGAGCTGGACCATGCTAGGCTGCAACATGAGACCTTTCAAACAATGTTCGACTGTTCAGTCAAAGATCTGGTCAAGTTCGGCATTTTCAGTCATCCCAGGGCCCTCAATAAAATCCTTTCCACTCTGGACTACTGGATGGATCAACTGGAATTCATCCTTGAAAAGATCGATAAGGTAAAGGAAGAAGCCCTGGATGCGATGCACCAAATGGAGCAAATCATTCTCAACATGTCTCCAGGGTTGCTTACTCCTTCCTTCGCCTTAAGGAAAGTTGATGAAACCATCCAGATCTTCAAGGAGATCGTTTCACAAGGGCTGGGGCCAGAGGTCACTTTTGACGCAGAGTCCATCAATAACCTGCTGGCCTGTCGGGACTTCATCGGGTTCCTAATAAAAGCAGAGAAAGAATATTCCAAACTCCTAGAGAAGCTCATAGACGAGCAGGAGACTTGCGAGGTGATCAGTGAGCGACACAAGGATCCTTCCCAGGATCATCTAGAGCCCATGATCAGCAATTTCATGGAATACCGTGCCCAATTCCACATCTCGTCCCCCGAGCAGCAATAACAGGATATCCCCTTTCAGCTGCGGGATGACGACGATGAATAAATTCTCTCTTCTTCTCTCTCTCTTCCGACTTTCTTTTTGTAAAATGTCTAAAGTATTTTGACACAAATGATGACATCATCCATGTTGCACCATGGGATGATGTCATCCATCAAGTTGTCAAAAGTCAACATGACTTTGAGATATTTTTGTAGATATTTTGTAAATAGGTGGTTGGTTCCTTTTTGCCTTCCTTCTTCTCCTTCTTCTATAAATACTCAAATACTTGTTGTATTTGAGGAGTGGATATCTTTCAGATGAAAAATAGAAGTGAGGAGAAAAGACTTTGAGCTTTTTGTAACAGAAAGGAATATTAATACAAATATTTAGACTTTGTGCTGAATACGTGTGTTATTTGCATTTGATCTTTCTTATGTCAGATCTGTGTGTTTATTCTGTTGAATCTACTTCTGTTTTATTGTCATTTATTCATCAGTATTGCTTTGTTCGTTTATGCAAGTAGGTTTGGCTCTGTTTACTACCAATCCCAAAACATAAACCCTCTGACCTTTCTTCCTTGGAATTCATTTCTTTTCTTCCTTCAGACCTGATCTTTCTTCATCCTCTCTTTCATTCCTTTCTTTCCGCAGTCGGAAACACCCTACTGGGATGAGATCCCAAACCCCCGAAGGCAGAATATTGTGAGACTTGCATAGATTCCTGCTGGTAGAATAGCAATAAACCAGTTTCACTTTGCTGACTCAAAGAGGGGCTATGCCCTGCACACTGCTGGCTCGTCTATCCATAAATCTACCCAACCGACAGATTTTTGAACCAACACATATTCCAGTTTGACTCGTCTTTTGTTAGTTACATTGGTGGTTGCATGGAGACATGGATAGATGGTTGGAGAACATGGTTGGTTTTTATAGGTATGGATATGGTTGCGATTGAAGCTCAGCATTTCAATTTGACTGGGAGCTCTTGTAGGTGTGTTATTCATGGTGGCTTGGTTGCATGAGAGGCTTGGTGTTATGATTCAATGGGAGCTTGATGTTTGGATAGCTTATGTATTACGGATCAGTAGTAGCTTCGTGCAAGTATATAGTAAGTCATAGGTTTGTTATCTTCTTGGTTTTAGAAGATAGTTTAATCTTTCTTATTTTCGAGAGAATTATTGAAGTAAAGAATAGTTGGTCTTCATGGTATGTAGAGGAGGGTAATGTACAAGTACAAGTTCAATAATTTATCTCCAAGTGGGAGATTGTTGAGTTGTGGAGATAAATTTCTTCACAAATAATTTATTTATAAACTTGTAGGTTTACACAGTAACTGACATCGGTCAGATGACTGATGTCGGTAACCTAGGAGCAACTGGAATCAGTCACTTGGGAGCAACCGACATCGGTCACCTAGAAGCAACTGACATCGATTACCTATGCATTTATGTTTTTATTTTAGACATGGGATTAGATCTAACCTTTGTTTTAAAGGTGTTCTAAAGGTTTCAAATGCATATCTAAGATGCCCTAAGTTTGTATATGCATATATAAGCTGGAAAACTAGGGTTAGATGGATAATTGAGTAAGAATATTGATTCTAATTGGTTGAGAGGATGAAAAAGAAGAAAATGGTTACATGAAGATAGAGCTTCCATGGAGAGAAGCTGGACAAAAGGAAATGGTAGGTACATCTTAATGGCGAGAAGAGTGTAATGTCTTCTACTGTATTTCCTTTGTATTGCTTTTTCTCAGTGTAATGGCTTGCATAGTATGCAAAGCACATAAGGTTTCTTCTTGTAGATCTACATGTTTTTGTGAGATCTTATATTGGAGATCCATGAGATCATGTTGTATTTTTGGTCCATAGAGATATAGTATTGTAGCTCATTGGATAGCTTGTGGGTATGTGATAGTATTCAAATATTGTAGAGGAGGTTGTCTTCTTGTTTGCATAGGTTGATGCAGTTATGGAGGAGATACTTACTTCTTGGTGCACAATTATGGTTGCACATTGGTAGAACCATTTGAGATGTCTTGTTTGTAGATCCACATGAGAGTTTGGTTAGAGTTCAAAGATGCAGTAGTTCTTGGCTATGTGAGATCTAATGGTGGTTTAGAGGAATGGTTATAATGCTCTCATGTAGATCTGTTTAGAGATCTGGAGGATGAGATATTCTTGGAGAGATGCATTGTACTCTTGTAGGAAGAGTTGATCTGTACTCTTGTTCATTATATATATTGAGATCTCTATCTTTGGTGGACGTAGCCCACATTTGGTGAACCACAATACGTGTTGTGTTATGTGTGTGTACTTTGTTTTAATTTGGATTTTTTAGTATATGTTTCCACTAGTGTAGATTTTGGGGAATTATCTATTTTTCCTATTTGCATGATTTATTTTTGTTATTGAATCATAACACTATTTCGTAGTTAAGTATTCCCAACACCCACTCCTCAATGCCACCTCCTAGTGAGCTCGATATCCCAAAATCTAATCCCCTCACTGCTCACCTCTCCCTATCGACATTTCACCACTCCTTTCCTACCCATTCCCTTTCCCCAAACCTGTTAAGTCACACTTGTGACTCGACTTTGCTCCTACCTCTCCCAACTTCACTCTCCCACACACCCAGTCCCTTACTTGGTCACTCTTATGACTGAGCTCACCTTGCCAAACCTCACTCGCGATCCTTCTCCTCCCAACTCCATGTTGAGTCGCTACAATGACTCGACTCACCGACCCATTCCCCTTTGCTTTCCTAGTGAGATCCTCACTACCTCACCCCGCACCTTGGCCAACTCGATCGACCTCACTCCTACCCTACCTCATGACACCTCAAGTCGTACTTGCTACTTGGTAGTCCTCCGACCCTAGCTCGCCCACCAAATCTTATCGCACTCCCATTGTCTCACTGCATAGCCACCATAATCCCATTTCCTTGCACTCCGTTGTGCTGAGCCCATATATCCCCATGGCTTGCTCACCCATTATCCCTTCCTAATTCACGTCACGAATCCTTCCTTAACCCCGACCTCTCCCCTCAACCTCAACCTCACCTCCTAGTCACCCCACAACCCCCCGACATCAAAATCACCATGACCTGACTCCCCGGTCCCTGACTCCACTCCCCCACTGTGTCGATGTCATGAATCACCGACATCCACTCCACCCATTCTTCCTTGAGCCCACCTTTCCTCCCAACTTACTGAGTCTCCTATACGACTCTATTGGACCCCTCTTAACTCACCGCTTCCAGCTCATTGAGCCACCCCAACCAGCTCACCTCCAACTCAGCCATCTTGCTCCACATCTCACCTAACCATCTCACCTTCTAGCTTGTCCACCCATCTAACCCAACCAACTCACCCAGCCAACTCACCTTCCAGCTCACCCCGCTCACTCCCAGCATGCTCTTCTCACTTTGCCCAACCTATCACGTTCCTCACCCAACTCATTGCATGGCTCCTCTAGCTCACTGTATCACTTGAGTCACTCCCCAACTTGTAGCATAGCTCGCCACTTTTCCCACACCACATATCTCTTTGCCTCACCCACCTAGCATGTTTAAAATCAAATTACAATCAATCCACTATACCTATTCACTCCACGACTTGTCATACCTACATGTGCTTTTATACATACCCATAACATCACTTACCTCTACACACGGCCGAGGCAATATTTTCCTTGCATCCACTCATGATGTCTTCGCTAAGGTATTTTTTTAATTTTATCTTTGACTGCCACTTTTCATCGTGCATTATGCTGGGGAAACTTACATCTCTTAAAACTGCCACTTAAGGGGGGGAATCATGCATAACCCTTCTCGTCTGATTTTATTATAACCAATCATTCATTCATTAATCAAATGGCTCTATAGTCTTCACCTCACAAAATCAACATATCGATCCCTTCATAGGCTTCGGTTGAAGTGGTCCATCGATCACATTTCCAGGTTCTTGTCTATCTAGTTAACCATCTAAGCCCTCGACTGCGGCAACCACCATCATAGGTTTAGAAAACCCCCATCTCGTCTTCATTTTTTGCGTTGCATCGTGCCTGGTGCAACATGCTTCACAAAAGGGGAAAAATGTAGACACTAGAAAATGCACCTTGCAAAATAAAGGTCCTTTATTCAAAAATACTAGAAAACATAATAAAACATAAAAACAACAAAAAACAAATAACCCCCAAAAATTGCGATAAAATACAATGCACCACCCATTTACAAACCCTCACCCATTCACATTTAATTTGTCCCATCCCACCTACCCATGTGTATGCCCAGTGCACTATGAAACCTACTATTACACCTAAATGTGTCCCACTCCCCTATGTACTCCAATATATAAAATCACCCTCTCACACATCATTTCCTCTCTCTTATCAAGTTTTGACATCCTATACTTGAGTTTTCTTACTCTTGTGCTAACATTTCTTGGTTTTGCGGGTCTTGAAGAAGTGAAAGTGAAGCATAAAGGATAGATCTTACTTGTTACAACACTATTCTAGAGACATTTCAACATAGACAAGAAACGTAATTGTGATTGGCTTGTGATCTCTGTGTGATTCTTAGTGAAATGCAACTGTGATTGTCCTATGATCTGAATCAGGGATAATTGTCATTTCATTTACTGTTTTTTTCATTTTACATCAATAAAATGTCTTTTTTCTTCTTGAAAGGGTTAGGGATTTTACCAAGGTAGGTCCCCTAGCCACTAAAAATAACTAAAATTTTCCAAGTGTGCATGTGTGTAGGTTTAGATTAAGATCTTTAGAGTTTTACCCACTTTATTCAATGAAAGAAGCCACAATTTTCCCTCTCTTCACAATGGAAACATAAGCCCATTTTTTTATTAGCATTGATTTGGAGTTTTCATATTAACTAACACATCTTGCAGGTGATCCCAATCTAGGCATACAAAGAGATAAAGAGACATATGAGGACATTCTAGTTGAACATTAAACAAGAAGCATAATTTAGGTCAATAAGAAAACATAGAAGTGTGGGTGAAGAACATTAGGGTGTATGTGAGAAATATGAGAGTTCATGGGTTGTAGAAGTATTAGCGAACAATGAAAAGAAATTCAAGATAATTTCAAGTACTAGGAAAAGGATTGAATCTTGAGAAGTGTTAATAATATATAAAAAAACTATATGTTTTCTAATATATCTTGTGAGTTACATGGATAGGGTTGACACAAGAAGGAGATCAAAATTGGAAGAGAAAGGTTGGAAACACAAACCAAAGGTGATGATGGATTCTTTGTTCTCAAAAATCCAAGCACACTCGAAGGTATATCTTATATAGATGGGATCACATTAGAATGACATCAAGTTGTACATTATGAAATGGTAGAATATTGTCCACCCTTGCATCACATAACATAAACAAGACAAAGCAATAGACTAAAGCAGACATACATCTACCCTAATATATATCAATGAAAGATCAGCCATCCGCACAACAATAAACATGAAACAAAGGAAAAAGAAGGTTTATACTTACATATAGTTTGACTATTGATGCATTGATCCTCCTTAGAGACAACACCGAGAGAATCACTACGGGTGGAGAAGGGGAAATTTCAAGAAGAATATCTCCATTCCTAGCTCACTATGGTGGCCTAAATACAAACGGATAAGCTCCAAAAACCTCAAACCTAACAACTAGGGGCAAAAATATCTGCAAATTTCCAATGTTCAAGTAAAGTGAAGTACTTTGAATGATGAGTGATGATAACATGATAAGAGTGGTCAAGTATATATATCTAACACAATTGCTTGTGGGAAAAACCAAACTTGACAAGATCACCTTATGGGAAATTGCATCGTCCTTGGATGAAACCTAAGGTCAAATAGTGGAAAATAATGTGAAGTGGAAGCCAAAGACATAATGAAGGGATGACGAAGGTTCAAGATGATTGAAAGTAGTGAGAAGACTAGGAATGAGTGTAATCAAGTGAACATAATGAGACACAAAGACACATTGGGTAACAATGTGAGGATAAGGTAATTCTCGTATAAAGAACAACATAGTGCCATCACTCAAATGTTGTGGTCTAGCCCAAATGACCAAGTTTGATCACACCCCAATCTCAACAAGCCCCTCAAGGCATCTAATTAGGAGGATAATGCATCAACAACCCCTGCATAAGAGAAAATGTTAGCAAACGTCGAAAATGAGGTGTAGACAAACTATTGCAATTATTTGTGTGTTGTTTTTTATAGTGTGTTATATGGATATATTTGATAAAAAATAACAGTGTAATAGACCTATGAAACAAACCTCTTTTTTTCAATTTCAAATTTGGTTTCCCAATCAGGGTTAGGAGAAAGAAGTTTGGTTTCCTAGTGATTTTAGGGAAGACGCAAAATTATGAGCAAGGTATTTGGATGACATGCACTGAAAAATCCAACCATCAAATTAAATTTCACATGCTTGTATTATGCTATTAATGTCAAGTGCACGGTCTATAAATGCAAGAAATGTTAGAGTGTACGGTCTAGACATTTGGCTCTAGTCAATTTTAGTTTTCTAGGTTCTCTATGTCTTGCCAAAAAACATTGATTTATATTCTCAATTTTGAATGAATGTCATCCTATCAATCCCACAAATAATAAGCTTAAATGGATATTTCTTTATTACTATGGTGTTTTAGTACTTAAAATATGGTTTGAGCACTTGGTAATACTACATTTGGTATGTATTCTGGAATTTATCTCATTTACACATAAATTGCCAATTTAAGGCACCCTCCTACTCTATCCCACATCCTAGTCCCACTAGATAACAATTATTCTCTAGCTCGGTTCCTTGGGAAATATTACACATGTTACAAAACATCCTTTCAAATTTCCACTTGTCTCATAACTAATTCCTTTCACAATTTGGATAGGTTCATAGCTCTAGGACAGGTTCAACAAAAAACATATCCAACCTCCATGAACATGTCCCTTACACTTCTAACAGTCACTTTTTCAAAAGGGTGACTCAACTTAGTCGATCTAGGGGGTCCCTTGGGTTAGTTGAGAAAAAAATCATATGGATTGTCACATATAAACACACTCTAAGCTACTAGGACAACTAGGTATCCTATACTCTTTCACTCTAACAAGGTTAAGAGTAAGCACTAAATTATTTTATTCCTTAGAGCACCCAACACAACAACAAGCTACTAAAATTTGAAGTCATCTATATTACTGACATACATCAAACATGCGAAAAGTTTGAAGTATAAGTGTATGTTTCCAAGTGTGATGATTATATCAAAGGATCAATTATTATTATTATTATATATCACATATGTCTCATCATAGGTTTGTGTAGAACTAGATGTGGTTTAATACTATTCAAAGTAGTAGTATGTAGCTCAACGTGCATCACATTAGTGGGGGTGTGTTGAGGTAGTATAACCCATATGTTACTAACCCTTTTTAGGTCTCAAAAGAAAGGGATAAGGTTTCAAGACAAGGATAAACTATATCTCATCACAACCCAAGCATCACACAAATAAAAACCTAAAAATAAAATATCCGGACATATGGAAAGCATATCCATTCATTCAAATTTAGTGTGTAGATCCATAGGAGTAGTTTTCAGCCCTGAGAGATAGGTTTAATGCCCAAGGTGTCTAGATGCCCATGAACATTTTTTGCACAAGTTTTCAGGTCCTAAAAGGTAATGAAATTACTTAAATAGCTCTGATTGTCAACAACAATATAACACCAATGAACACCAAAATACAAAGGAATGATCACAATATACATGTAGAATGACTTAGCCACTTTAAGGAGGAAACTTCTAAAACATACAACAAAACTTAATTACTTAGTATAATGACCATCTATTAGCAACTAACTCCTATAAATAGCCTCTTTATTTTGTAAAACACTGAGGCTAACCTACTTAGCACATTAAAACATAAATGAATGTGAGATGACATGATATAAAACTATATTAGCCACAAGTAGGCCATCCATATCTAATGTATGACATAGGGTTAAGGGTGTAACATGCCCCTCCCCTTCAAAGCAATATTGTCCTTAATGTGGTAATCTCTCAATATTACTGCTGGAATGCTTCATTTTTCCATATTGCATCTTTAATGTCCAAATTCTTCCACTTGATTAAATACTCGATGATGATCTTGTCATTAACTTCTTAGTGTAGGATTGTAGGATTCCTTTAGGCTCCACGAAGATGTGTCCCTCCTAATTAAACTCTAGTAATATTAACGAAAAAGACATCTTCTTCCCAACGACCTTCTTCAAACAAGAAACATGAAAAAGTAGATGTATTTTAGTGGATTGAGGAAGTTCTAGTTCATATGCCCCACTACTAATTTATTTAAAAATTGATAAGGACCGCAATATTTCAGTGAAAGATCATTATATTTTTTCTATTTTATTAAATATAGTTTCTTATATCATTCTAATCATATAAAAATAAAGTCTCTAACTGCAAAGCTTTAGTCATTAAGGTGTTGATCAACTTGTTTCTTATGCAGTTTTGTGCCATTACCACATTCTCTTTAAAGCTAGAGAGCACCTCATGTTGGTGTTGAATGTGATCTTCAATTGTTCCTACTCTAGATTGGACCCTCAAGTTGGAGGTGAAGGATGGAGGATGTTAAGCATACAATGCCAAGAATGGGGACATTTTGGATGAGGTATGAAATTAAGTGTTATACCACCATTCTACAAGAGGTAGCCACTGGACCCATCTTTACTGCTTATATTCAAGCAAAACATCTTATATATCCCTCCAATTTTTTTTTGACTACCTTAGTTTGTCATTCAAATTGGGGATGATATGAAGAAATACGAGCCTGTTGAGTACCTAAACATGAGAATAAATCAGTAAAAAAATTGCTAGTTATGATATGATCATGATCACTTACTATAATCTTGGGTGTTCCATCTAGCTTATGAGTTGTATCCATAAAAAGATATAGTGATTGTACTTATTATAAAGGGATGTGATAAGGCATAGAAATGAGAATATTTGGCAAGTCTATCTAAAACCACCATAATTCCACTTTTCCCTTTATACTTTGGTAATCATGTAATGAAATCTATGGAAACCTCTACCCACCACTCACTAGGAATAGATAGAGGTTGCAAAAGGCTTGACGACTTGATATTTTCTCCCTTGTTACACTGACACACCAAATATTTTGCCACAAATTGTTAGACATCCCTTTTTAACCCTTCCCATAAGAAAACAATGTTTAATTATGTGATACATTTTCAAGAACCCACAATGGCCACCAAATGGAGAAGAATGGAGCTCTAAGAGAACGTGATTTTTAGGGGTAGAGTTCTTGCATAAGTATAATCGATCTCTATACAAAAATGCATCCCCCTTCCATACATTTTTTTTGAAATGTTTGGGTCCTGTTGGAGATTTCGAATGAGAGCGTGGGTCTCTATATCATTCTACCATTCTAATCTATCTTGATCTACCTAATTTTCCTGTAGTATGGACATGGCATATAATAATGATTCTTTAGACCCATCTCTCCTAGATAGTGCATCAATTACCATATTTTATTTTCCTTTGTTATAAATGATATCAAATTCATATCCCAACATCTTTGTGACCCATTTTTTTTCTCTTTAAAGGATATGTATTGCTTGAATAAGTCTTTCAAGAGGTCATGATATGTCTTAACCTTGAAGTGACGACACATGAGATACAATCTTTATTGTTTAATCAAAAAAAGAATAGCCATTGTTTCCTTCTCATAAGTTGGTTTTGATAGTTCTTACCTTTGAGTTGACAACTATCAAATGTAATGGGGTGGTCCTCTTGCACAAGTACTACACCCATGCCACACCTTGAAGTATTACATTTAATAATGAAAGTGTAGACACAAAATCATGTACTTTGGGTAATTATCTAGTCCTAATTACATACTACTATTCATATGATTCATAAGTAAGAAAAGTATTGATTAACCCATGTCTTTGGCCACATTTCTTTGTCTTTTGTTTCTCCTTTTAGTCTTACACCTTTACTTGCTCAATCTGTCTTATTATACTCCAAATTTTATTGTCTTGGACACCAACGCCCTCATCCCCTCTGTGCGCTCGTGACCCTTTTATAATTTACTCACACTTTTTGGGTCCTTTCTAGCTGTTAAAGCATATTATCTTTTTGGTAGTCAACATTTTTGGGGTTAATTACAAAATTCAAGCAAGGGAATCATATAAATATAAAGTTATGTGATCATAATAAAGGACCAAGCACTAGGCACTATCTATCACCACCTAAGGTTGCATCCATCAAGGCATCTAAGAGCTTCATTATATCCATGTAGCTTTATCACAAGGGACACAAGGGCTAGTTTTTTGCATCACACTTCATAGGAGGTAAGTTCATTCTATTCCACACACACATTTACTACGTTCTACATCTAGTTACTTGTTTGCTATCCAAGTGTGACTAGCATAAGAGTAACTTAGGGCATAAATCCGCGCACGCACACAAAACTACATTGGGTTTGAGATGTAGTGCAATGATCAGTTGTAAGTTCACCATTGTGACAACTAAGGATAGTTTGACCCCTCATTTTGAATCTTTCTTTTTTAGGATTTGATGTCTATTTGAGGGTTTTGCAGGCTCATATTTTATTGCAAGTTTCCAGCGACCTGGGTGATCTTGGTGCGACCTCAGAGTGACCAAAGGTGACTAATAATGAACATATTGTGACCACTCAATGGAGGTTTCCTGATATTTTCCACAGACCTAGGCACCTAGAAATAGGCCTAGGGCACCCGTGGGTGCCCCTGTCCCTTTCCAGGCACCCCAATTTAGCCTATCTATCAAGATCTACATTTTTTTGGGTCTCTTTGCAATACTCATGCTTCTCTGTTCACCTGGTCAACACTTTGGTACACTCCAAAATTTATTGCAAATCAACTAAGTACCTTCTTCTCCTCCTTGCAACTAGGGTTTTATAATTTATTATTTAGTTTGCTTGAATATCATCCCTGGACTTAATTACATATTTATTTACTGCTACAATAACATCATATTAGGATCTTATTTCATATTTTAGCTTAATCAGAAAGTATTGGAGAAAAATGGGGTGGCCAAAACATGATTGGTACACATGGCCTTCTTCAATGTCTTAAATACCTAGGTTGTTTCCTTATTCTAATGAAAAAAGTCTTTCTTTAACAACACTATCAATGGTGCTAAAATTCTACCACAATTCCTCATAAATTTGCAATAATAGATTGTAATATCTAAGAATCCCCCAAATATTTTTGAGGGTTTTAGGAATCTTCTAGTCCACCATGGCTTGGTCTTATGAGGATCCACTTTTACACCTTCATGAGAAATGATATGACCTAGGTATTCTACCTCCATGACTCTAAAACACAGTTTTGAAGGCTTGACATAAAGGTATTGATGTTTAAGAGTGTCCAAAAACTCATTGAATTTACATGAGTGTTCCTCCTAGGTCTTGTTATAGATTAATATATCATCAAAGAATACTAAGACAATCTTTTGTAGAAATGGACAAAAGATTGACTTCATAAAAATAAAAAAAGTAGATGGTGCATTTGTAAGGCCAAAAGGCATTACTAGAAATTCATTGTGGTTCTCATGTGTCCTAAATGTAATTTTATAAATATCTTCATCATGAATTCTAATTTGACAATATCACAAACAAATATCTAATTTTGTATAATAAACAACACCATGTAACTCATCTAAAAAATCCTCAATGACACGAATAAGAAAGTTATGTTTCATTAGGTATTTTTTGAGGTCCCTGAGGTTTGGACACATGTGCCATCCTTCATCCTTCTTTCATACCATCACCACTAGAGAAGAGTTAACACTCTGACTATGATGAATAATAAATACTTCTAACATCCATTGTACCATATTTTCAATCTCTATTCTCTAGATAAGGGTACTGATAAGGTCTAATATTGGGCGGTTGGCTTCCTGGTACTAGTTAGATAAAACAACCATGATCTCTTTTGATAGGAAATCCTTTCGACATATCCCTAAAAGCAACTAAGTGCTCATTAATAATTACTTTTAGATTTGATGGTATAGGAAATTTTTATGGTTGAGGTTCTAATGAAAATTTTTGTGCCACAAAACCATTTGCACCCTTCTTCAGAAATTTCTACATTTAATGAGAACTTACCTATTGTGGATATTTTTCCTTCATCTCATGTAGCTCAAAAGTCCTCCCTTTAGAATGGAACCTCTTGAACACATCATATAAGTTAATCTCAACATTTCCTAGGTAGTAAGCCATTGGACCCCTAACACAATGTTTTCTCCTCTTATTGAAATGACATACATGGGGCCCTTTAGTAGGAAATCTCCCATGGATAGTGTATTGTTATGTCACTTTCATGAACAACTAACTTTACCTCCTTCTACAACTATGACTTGAAACTATAGAGCTGAAAAATGAAATAATTTACATGTAACTTAGACAACTTATGATTGATGAAGTTTTGAGTACTTATATAGTGTTGAGTAGACATAATATGGCACTAAGAAGAGGGCACATAGAAGATTCACATGCGGTAGCAAGGCATATTTGAATTCGCAAAAGGATATGGAAGGAAACGCACATGAAAGACACATTGATTCGAGACTTAGCCATTTTCATGGTTACGGGCTATTTTTGGAGATAACATACAGAGCACACAACAGGATGGAGACTTGCGCGACACACAAATGCTATTTTGGGAAGAGTGTGTACTAAGCACCATGCATGAGTTTGAGTTAATAATAGGATTACTACTACCAGTTAACTATAAGAGATCTATTATTAGTGCACTTGCATGTGTGCATATTATTGTAAAGGTGCATGACAATTTTCAACATCTGACCTATTTTGTAAGTGTGTAAGTGGTGAAGGGAAAGTCCCCACCCTTATAAATATGTAGTAATCTATGTAGATTATATAGACAATGTATATGAGCTATTGTGGAGTTATGTTGCCAGATATGATGCACACATAAACTTATGATACTATTTATTATAAGAAGCTTATGCATTTACTGTGTTTTAATATAATGGAGTGTATTGGGTGAATAATGGTGTTAAATATGACTGTAACTAGTTCTTACATGGTTAATTTCATTATGTTTATCACTTAATTTATTATTCTTTAGATCTAGATCTAGAATATGCTCCGTGGAATGTTTATGCTATTTATGGATCTGAATACATTACATTTTCATCATGTTCACATACTATACAAGCAACTCTAAGGAGGGGCTTGGTACCTTTACACGCTTCAAGTGAGCACTCAACTTAGGCTGGGTGATGTGCCGCCACGCTTGGGTTGTTCGTGGTAAATTCTAGGCTGCATCATTGGTTCCATTTTCGGGACCTCTTTTTCAATTATTTTTAGGATGGTTCGCGATGAAGACATACCAATTGAACCTTATAAGTGTTGAGGAGTGGATAAAAGATATAGAAGAAGATTATGCACAAAGGTTCAACACTAGATCTAAGTTTGACACACGTGCGTGGGTGGAAAAGAATCTGTATGACTATCTGTATGAGAGCTTCTTTGCTATTTTCTTGGTAGAACTGTATGAGTGGCTGGTTGCTTATGCATCTAAATGAAATTGGAGGTATCACCTACTTATCTAGACACAAGAAGAATTTTAGCCTTGTATGATGCTGATCTGATTTGGACATGCACTGTGGATACTTGGTTCCATGTTGTTTTGAACAACTATATCCTGGAATACTCAATTTCCACTTATTCTTGCCCAGAGGTAGCTAAGTTCTAATTTTTATGGTATCCCAAGGGAACTTACTTGCAGGGCATTCCATTGGTGATCATGATCTTGATGGTAACCCTAAAATTAGATGAAAAGTTGATGGTCAACTAAACCCCACCACGTGCGGGGGAAGGAACAGGTTTGGTGAAAGATGATGGACCTAGTGGTAGAAAGGTAGAGAGAATAAAGGTGACTTAAGTATAATGAGGTGTTCAAGAGGGAGATAGAGAAGCATCGTGACATTGCAGAGTGGATGGTGTTGATGTAACACCTTGGACAAATGGTTATATTTCTCTTTGCATTACAAGCATTGGCATGTGATTTTATTGAATGAGGTGTGTTCCCTTGATTGTTGAAAATCATGCTTGTTATGGATAAATCATTTCTTCTCTTGGATTCTTTAGAACAAAATGATATGGCTTGCAAGAATCCATTTTCACTTCTTATTGATAAGCTGCAATCTAATTTTGAGAGTTGCAAACTTATCTCTTTTACTGACTCATCCTTGGATCAATTTCAATGATCCAAGGAATGTTTTAAATCTTCTTGCCTGACTGAATGATAAATTGACATTCATTAGTTTGAGAGACATAGTGGACTGAACCTTTGCATTTTACAAATTCTTTGGTCTTGTATTAACGTGACTTCATTAGGTTGTATGTTGTGCTTGGGTCTTTGGGATTGATCTCTGCAGGACATTATAGGCGTAATCGAAATATAGTCTACTTATGACTATGAAGGGGAAACAAAATCCTAAGACTAAAGGATTATCCTAACGGTATCCTAAACTAGGTAAGAGCACCTACTTCCTAGCTATATCTACTTAATTGGGTTTTAATCTAACCTAAGATTCTTATTCTATTTTGTTGGGATGTCATCCTAACCTAAGCTCTTGTGTTAAATGAATAAGGGAGAAAATTGCTAAGGTGATACTAGACTATTTTAACCTAATGCCTAATACTAATGGTTGTGAATTTAGTCTAACCTAAGGTGGAAATTACCTATGGCAATGTTTTAAGACCTAAGGTGATTTATTGTTAGACTAACCTAAGTCTTGGGAAATCTAGCCTAAACTATTTAAAAGGAACCTAAGGGTCACATGGCACTAAGGTGACGGTTCTAATGGCATTTAATTGATTTGATTGAGTTTAATGCATGGAGGTACTGCCAGTTTTGGCAAAGGCTAGTTAACTTTAGTGGGGGCTTACGTGGAGGCTTCACTAAATATGGAATTGCATATTAAATTAAAAATGGCATTCGCTAGTTTTGGGAGGCGGTGGCAAGGAGAGATAAGCGGGAGTTTTGGTAGTAATGACATTAATGGGTCTCAGTTTTTGTGTGCAAACTGTCTTGGAAACAAGGGAGGTGGATTTGTGGGAGGTTGTTTGGTTTTGCATGTCTCGTGAATTTTTCTTTGCATGGAGCTATCTGGTTCTTTGAACCAGCAGTTTGACTTCCACTTCATGGTTATTTTTGGTTTCTCTAGTCTATTTTCGATCAAAGGAATGTATATGAGGCATTGGAAGAAAATTTGGTTGGTTTTTGATCTTTCGTGGAGAAGAAGAAGAGTGGGAAGCTCAGCTAGAAGTCTCCATCGAATTGGCAGAGGCACTTTCAGGCATGATAGGCTCTACCCATTAAGATTTCTTGCTTTCTTCTAAATGATTCATTAAAACAACTCTACTCTCATGAGATAAATATTTGCATGATTTTTTCTGGTTAATTACTTTCATGTTTTTATGAATCTCTGTGGTTTTTGGGATGTAAATCCATCGCAAAGTAATGTTAGTTTTTGGGGAACTTTCTCTGTGCTAGTTTAATGGTGACATGCATGCGAAGCTTGTATTTGAAGCTCTGTATTTCATTCTGAAATTTGTATTCAAGGTTAGTGTTGTTCTGAACTGGCATTTTTTGCTTAGTATAGTTCTAAACCTTTATTAGAGCCTTGTGTTTCATTTGAACTTGTATTGGGGCTTCGTGTTTTGTTATGAGCTTGTATTGGAGATTCGTGTTTGTTCTGAGCCTGTGTTGGAGCTTTGTGTAGTTCTGAACTATTGTTTGAAGCTTCGTGTTTGATACACTGTACTCGTATTCAGTACTTGCGTGTTTTGAACTTGTAGTCGAATCGATGTGTTTGATTATGTACTTGTATTTTGAGTTGGAGTTTTACTCGTATTCAAGGATTGAAATGCTTGAACTCATTTATGGACTGTTTACTCGATAAGGGCTTGAGAGATGAGTTTTGGTTTGAAGTTGATCTGGTAATCTCTTTTGAGATCTTCTTCGTGTAGCTTCTTGAGTGTGAATGGTTTTAGTACTTCTATCTTTTAGATTGTACTGTGTTCTTGAATTGGTAAGGGCATGTAAGTTTAGGGGATATTCTTCCCTTCACTTCTCTGAGAAATCTCGCATCTTGTTGAAAGCTTGACTATTTTGTTTGAAGGATTATTAGACTATAACTGTACCTTGTTGTGGGTTTGGTTTGATATAGAGTTCGTTGGAATAGTCACTCACAGTTTAAGAGGTTTATGGAAATACAGTTTGCATTTTCCTTCTTGTGAACAATGTTGAAACGAATACCTTCTTATCGCAATATTTTTAGATGGAACTTGAGAGTCTTTGTTGTGATTCTGTTTTAGTCGAGTTGGAGGTAAGATTGGGACATTACTTGACTTAAATGTATATTGAGTTTTATTACTCTCTCCAGATCTTTTTAATTGATTTATGGGTTTTATTAAAAAGATGGATTGAATACCTTAGTGTACTGAATTTTGTATGGAAGATCTTTGATCCGAATTGTTTGTATAACTGTTCTTAACTAGTTCACGAACTACTTGTTCTCTTGTAATGAACTATTGAAGCTTTGTAAATGGGATTTCAGTTCTTTGAGTTCGTGTGTATTCTGAACTTGTTTACTTTTACTTTGGGGGTTTCCTATTCCTTGTTGGCTTAAGTGAATGAATCTCTAAGTCTTTTATAGAGAAAGGAATATGTTTTCTTAGGGACAGTATACTATTTTTGGGACTATATTGTGTACTTCGTTCTGAGACTTGAATTCGAACTTGTGTTTAATGAATGGGAATAGGTAAACCAGTTAGTGAAGATTTGTAAGGGAAACTAGAAGTGTGCTTTCTTCTAGTTGTGTGTTTGGTAGTGTGTTCTCTTTTGGGAACTAGTTAAAGAACTTCTAAGTTTGAAATAGAAATGGGAATTCATTTGATAGTATAAATGAAATGAATTATTTATTGGATCTTTTACTAATGGAGATCCCTTTTTACTGTTGTTTGGATAAGTTCATTTGATTGAACTTCTTTGTATTTGATCCTCTTATGAGATGGAAATTTCTTGTGGATTGTTTGGTCTACTTTGTATAAGTCATTGGTTGTAATGATGTGGAAAGAGATTAGCTGAGTCGGTATGTTGGAAAGAAAATATAACATGCTTAGACAGACTATTTTTCTTGATTGAGTCATACTCCATTTGGATTGATATTGGTAGGTTGTCTCTTTTTGCACTCTGTCTTTTTATGAATCCTCTTTTGGATGGACACGGGAAGAGATTAATTCTGTGTGAGTCTAGCTTGGATTGGTGGAACATCTAGTTTCAGATCTATGAAATTATAACTTCTAACATGTGGAAGTTAGTTTAGACTTGCAGGAGGACTGTTTTGACTCTCTACCCCTACTTGGATTGATTTGGGATTCTTGTTAGATGTTGTGCCTTTAATGTTGAATCCTTATAATGTTATCTTTGAACTGAGGCAGTTTGGTGTGTTCTAAACTTGTTTCTATCTTTCAGATGATTAAGTGTGTAAAGGAATAATATGTATTGATTCTTCTTCTTTGCTTAAGTTGTAGGATGAATCATCCTAATATGAGCTATGCTGCATATAACTCTTTTGCTACTTATTAAAGATAAATGTGTATTTCTATTCTTTTAGAGATATGAAACAATCAGATGACAAGATCTGTTGATTGTTTTAAAAGTAATTGATAAGATCAATTAAACCTTATGATATAATGCAGATGTTGTGGATTATATTATGCTCGTTTCTTAAAAAGTGAATTCAGAATCTTTAATCATACTTCTTTTCTGGTTGATATTACTTATGCTTATTTGTCATGATATATTAATTGTTTCATTAAATGCAGAGTTGTTTTACTGGAACAATTAGTGGAATGCACTTCACTTTAATGCTTAGTGCTTGTCATGCTCAGTTCATTGAACTGACCTGTGCTAGCAATTTTTGCAGATGGACATCGTAAGTGATAAAAGAAGGCAAATTTTTTTATGATTCATTGGCTTACTTAATTCTGGATCTTATGTAAAGAATTCTGAGTTATTCTTGAGTTGTATTGGAAAACAAAAGTGATGTTATTTTTAAGATCTTAATTCTGATTGACATGCAAAATGTCTGAAATGCATAGTCTTGAAAATGTATATTTATCATTATGAATTGAAAGGTTTTGAGTTGGACTCCAATTTGTGGTGTGAATTATTTTGTACTTGTATGAGCATAAATAATAGTGATATCTTGGCAGTATTCTTTATATCTATTTGTATACTATTGTTGTTATCAATTAATAAGTTGGATTAAGGGGATAATATAATCTCCCTTATTATAATGAACTTGTTAAACTGCAAAAGATGTCATTCTCTAACTACACAACTATAGTTTAATAATAAAATATGCTTGGGACATACAATTCAACTATATGAGTTAAGAATGATAAAAAGGAATAGTGGTTATGATCTTTAATCTTTTAACTACGGTTATAAAGTGAACACTAGCTGAATCTAGGTGGATGACACACTTGATTTGGACAGCTAGGTTGCATTAAGAATTAAACATTTGATGTTTGTTGTCCTGTTTTTGGGGTAACTGCTTGTTATGCCACGTTAATGAACAACAATGCAAACTTGAAATAATGAAGTCCTCCATATCTATTCAGGCTAGTTATGGATAAAGAACTTAACGAATGTTGGAATTAGGGTTAGGCATGGTTGTTGTAATTTGAATCTTAATCCAATATTAATCATGATAATGACCACTAAGGGGGTTTGTACATCTTGATGAATCAGTTCTCACGGATGTTGGCACACACCAACTGCAAGACTATACCCTTGAGAAGTCCTGGGACTTCTCGAGGATACAGTGTTGCAATTGACATGTGGCAACACCCTTTCATATTTGTTCATCTAGATCTACGCACATCTAGACTTGAACTTAGTTTCTCTCTAGGTCAAGTTAGTAGCATGTTTAGGATAGGTAGTAGCTCCCAATGACTCAGGGTACCTTGGCACATCCGATTGATTTAGGTCAGCCGAGTATGCCTACATACCCTAAGTCATCGTGAGTGCCTTCCTATAATAAATTATGTTGCTAACTTGAGCTAGGGTCAAACCTTGGGCAAGTGGACTGATGGTATTCAGTAAAGACCATTCTAGATAACAGAAGAGTGAGGTGAAGGACGTATTCCAGAATGGCAAGTATGCCATCTAGGAATAGTAACATGAACAATATGTTGAAAATATTTGGCCAAAGTATCGCAAGCTACTGGTTGCGTTGTCCTATGTCACCTAGTTTAAAGCAACGTGATGTCATATGAATATTGATAAAAAAATATTTAGATAGGTTCTTTAAACAGATCACTCAGTGCTTGGGATAGGGTAGGAAACCAAATATACATAGTATACATAAATTATTCTATACTTTAAGACAAACATGAGAGATTGGTTGGTAACCAAGTCATGGAATGAGATATCGGTAGTATACCGAGTCATTACAGCTGCATATGGTTATTTGTTATGAGATTGATTGGCATGGAATGTGTGTTCTAAATGATGTTTTATTTAGAACAGAGAACATTATGTCTCAAAATGTTTTTTCCCTTATTTCTAAAGTCTTAAAATGGGAATGTTACAGTTGAGGAGAGAGATGGCTCGTGAAGGATTTGGAGCTCACATAAAAGGCGTGGAGCCAGAGCATCAGGAACTCCCCCATTTGGGCAAGCATGAAAGGGAACCTCCTCGGCCTCACACAGGAGTGTGACAGAAGAGATGACCTAGGCCGCAGGTGCGCATCTGAATCTACCTGAAAACCTAGCCCTTGTGTTTGGTTTTCTAGTACCTAGTATATCCAAAAGTTAGAAAGCTAATTTGCGTAGTAGGGAAGTAGGAGTAATTCATATAGCAAAGTACATTTATGGCAAGGAAAATGTGTTTTTTTTTGTTTATATGTACCTTTTCAGGTGCATCATCTGCACAGAATTCAAGCGCTGTAGAATTTTGGGCTCACTTCTAGGAGTAGTACCACTATGTATACTATAGGAGTTCATTACAATACTACTATTAGGACATAAGGAAGTGCATATTCTTGGTCCACTTACGGCTATAATGTGGAGGATCAAGGGGTTGTAGGTAGCTCTAGTTCTAGTTGATCTGGTTGATTCTGGAGGTAGAGGCAACACATGATGTTCTGCATCAGGTGGGTAGGGTCTATACCAACCCCAAAATATTTACATGGAGATATATCTTTGTCTTATAGAGTATAGGGGCATAGAAGATATTGTTGAACACATGCACATGTATGAGATATTGTGGCGTGCGAAAAGGAATCATGACTTCTGAGCGTAAGGAAAGTCAATTTGTAACTACATTACAGGGACACACACACATTTGGTACAAGAAGTTTGACCCTGATCAAACTTGTGTAGTTTATGCATTATTCAAAGATCCATTCCTTAAAGAGTTCTATATCCCTGAGTTTGAGTAGAAGAGTATAAGCACTCTCAAAGATATTAACCAAGGCACTACTGAAAGTGTTCGGGAGTATGATGCCCATTTCAAAACACTTTTATCTAAGATTTCTTATGATATTCACGCAAGCTAGCATGCAAAATGGTTCATTGGATGTCTGATCACACCTTTTAGAAGGGCGTTGTCACATATGACGTACACTAATCCACATGAAGCACTTGAATAAAATTTGCATGCTGAGGCAGTCGAGAGTATAGACACTGGAGTCATCCCATTCTTGGAAGCACATATTACAACCATGGCAAAGCAGTTAGAGAAACTATCGGTGAATTCAACACATGAGACACACATTGGGATTTGGTGTACAGACTATGAAGTGGAGGGACACACAAAATATAGTTGTCCCCACAGAAAAAACACGTTCATTATTACTAGACTGTGAGATATGTCACCTAAACCATGATGTTAGCCGTTGCCAATTATTACAATGCGCGATAAGGAAGAATGTATCCTGATATTGTAAAATTTGTTGGTCCACGACTCACGATACAGAAGATTGCAGGTTGATTAGTCAGATCCATGAAGCTATAGATATTAGTGTGTGACAGATAAGATTATCTGATAACTATAAGGGTAAAGGTGAGCATCTGGATCAAAATCACAATCAAGCACATTATGATCAAAATGAGGGGCACTATGAAGGAGGATGAGGTAGAGCTCAAGGATACCATGGTGGGTTCGAAGGTCAAGGCTGTAGTGGTGGATGAAGTGAATTCCCTTGTGGAACATGCTTTACATGTGGAACACCTGACCACTACAGACATGAATGTCCTTAGAATATTGCATGTTCTTTCTGTGGGAAGCATCATAGCTATGAGGAATGCCTAGATCTATATGAGCATATTAGAAATCAACATAAACAGGAGAACAAAGGAATAGTGATGGTTAGGATACAATGCATTGTGGAAAATTAGTTAATGCCAAAGTTAGCATCAGAACCTGAGGTATTACCTGTGAAGATCACTACACGTGTTGAAGCTGTGTGTACTAGAGAGGCGTTACCACAAAAGCCTACCATCACTAAGGATGACATTTTGAATGTAAGGTACCCAAATCCTATGCACTAGAATTAGGTTTATCAGGAGACCATGGAAGTACACAGATACCTTCAAGGGGAAATGCAGTGTTTAAAGGAGCAATCACAGAAGATAGAACAAAAGAAGGCAACAAAGATGGTCTAGTCAGATGTTGATGAATTGAAGGAGGTATGCAGAATGTTGCGCCAAGAGAATATTGTTCTATTACTAGGGAGTTGGCTAAAGGGAAACACTTTGCGTGTGAATACTAAGAATTGGTGTAAGATCCTGCATGCAAATCTTCCCCCATAGCTTATATTACGACAAAGAGATTACTCTAAATGTTGTTGTCAATGGATGGCTCTTGAGTAATATATTAATTGACACAAGCTCGGAAGTAAATGTGCTTACTTTAGATGCATGGGTACAGATGGGGAGACCTACATTGCAGCCATCTTCTAATTTATTGTTTATGGCTAATCAAACTAAGCACACTCCTATTGGAGTTTTAAAAGACGCATCTATTACTATACAAGGGGCCAAGTTCACTGAGGATTTTGAGGTCTTAGCGATTGTAAAAGTAGATAGTTTCCCAACCCTACTTCGGTGCCCTTGGTGTTATGTAAATAATATTGATCTTCGGTTCAACAAGGGATATATCAGTTTTGAGAACAAGGAAGAAAAATTTATTATCCCTTTAACAGATGGGAAATTTGTGCCCTATGTTGAGCCTTTAAGTGAGGAAGATCTGAATAGGATTTATATATGTGCCATTCAGGACCCATAAGTATTCGATCCATCTAAGGAAGGAATCCTTCAGTGGGAAGATGCACAGTCTATTAGTGATACTACAAGTATTACTTGTGATAATTGGGCTCATGGTACTTATGATATGGTTGGGCTTGTAGTAAGGAACACATTTACGTAGAAAAGAAAACCTCATTGCATCAGGAGGATAGGTAACAACTCTGTACCTCAGTACATTGGAGAAGGAGACCATACAATATTCCTATGCGTTATGGAGGAACAATAGATATACCAGTTAGAAAGAAGAAATATGTTAGCATATACCCTGCGTGGGACAACATCGCGCTAGTGGGTGGTTCATAGGGATAATCTTATAGAATGGAATGAAGTCAAGATTACTCTTACAACTTAGTTTTCTAGGAGCAATGTACCTACTCAAATCTGCACATATCATGGTAATCAACCTGTTCAGCACCATGTTTAGCAGTGTGAGAGGCTCTGGACAAAGGAGCAGGAAGCTTTCTACCTTCGCTATGGGTGCAAAAAATTTATTCCACTTTATAAGGCTGCACATGTGCTTGGTATGTATATACAAAGCTACATAGAGAGCCTAGAAATTGACAAGATTTAATAGTAGGTATGGTCCATAATTTTGATTACTTCTCTACTAAACCTTCAATAGAAGAGGCATGAAGGGATATAAAGCGTTTAACTATAGGAGATAGTGCAAAGGTAGAAGAACTCATTTAGGATCAGTGCAAAAGCAGAAGAACTCATTCAAGAGTTATTTTATGAGAATGACTCAGGAGCACATTTTGATGAAGGAGCAGAGACAAATGCCATGCTACTTAAGCGTGCTTGCTTTTAGAAAGAAAAAGGAAAGATGGTCTACATAGTGGATGATGAAGAAGTAGAAAATATGGATGTATATCATTTAGTAGGTACACGCAAGGTCTTAAACAGTGAAGATAACAACACGCGCCTATCATGAACCAATGAGGACAAATAAAGTGAATATTGGTGTGGATTTTGAACCTAAAGAGGCAATAATTGGAGATTATTGGTCTAAATCTGAAGTATCAAAAATAGTGGAGTTGCTTCATGATTTTCAGGACTTATTTCCTAGGGGCTACCATGAATTAAAAGGAGTGCATGAATTATTAGGAGAGATGAAGATAAAGCTTAAGGAAGTTACGCGCCTGACTAGGAAGAGACCCTACTAGATGAACCCTAACTTGCGTGTAAAGGTTAAAGAAGAAATTAACAAGATGTTGAAGTCTGTCATCATCAAGCCCCTATAAGAATCAAAGTGGGTTAGCCCTATGGTTATAAGTATAAAGAAAGATGGTTAGATTAGGATTTGTGTGGATTACAGAAAACTGAATGCTGCATGTGTGTTTGATCCCTTTCCTACACCTTTTGATAGAGGAGATATTAGAAGGCATTGCAGGGCACAAAATCTATTCTTTTACAGATGGATTATCTAGGAATCATCAGGTCTAGATTGCATAGGAGGATCATGAAAAAACAACTTTCACCACTGAATGGGGAAGTTTTGCATATACTGTGATGCCCTTTGGTCTGAAAAATGTGTCTGCTATATTTTCACTAATAGTTGTTCAAGCATTCCAGGATTTTATTCACATTTTTTTACAAGTTTACTTGGATGATTGGACAGTGTACGGGATTGTTAAGGATCATTGTGAAAATTTGCGCTTAATGTTTGAAAGATGTAGACAAGTAAGCATCTCTTTAAACATCAACAAGTGTGTGTTTGCTACATCTTTTGGCACTCTGTTAGGGCACATCATCTGCAAGGAAGGTTTGTTAGTAGATCTAACTAAGGTTGCAATTATTGTCGGCATGTAAGAACCTACCAGTCAGAGTGAAGTGCGTGGATTCTTGGGTCACATTGGGTATTATAGAAAATTTATCAAAGGATATGCTAAGGTTTCCATACCTTTGGAAGAGTTACTAAAAGGAAAAGGGGCATTTTATTGGGGAGAACCACATCAACGCGCATTTGAGACATTGAAGGAGAGACTTACTACAACACATATTCTGCGTTTTCCCTCATGGGACCAACTGTTTCATGTACATGTGGATGCCTCTAGCAAGACCATTGGCATGGTGTTAGCTCAGCCTGGAGAAGGTATTATAGATCATCCTATCTATTTTTCTAGTAGAAAGTTAACTCATGCAGAGCAGAATTATACAACTACTGAATGTGAAGCCTTGTCAATGATTGATGCACTGCATAAATTCAGACAATACCTTTTAGCAACACCATTCATATGTTACACTAATCACATGAAATTGAAATACTTAGTAAATAAGCCCGTTTTATAGGGGCACATATGTCAATGTGTGCTCTTATTCAAAGAATTTGATTTCACAGTTGTGGTAAAACCAGGTAAAATTAATTCTAGCCCATACCACTTATCAAGAATTCAGTCGTGGGAGGACGCACAGACAATTGAAGATACCATAATGGATACACAGTTGTAAAAGTTACAATATGCACCTTTAGAATTGGAGGATATTGTTATCTTTTTACGTACAGGTGTGGTGCCAGAAGGAATGAAATCCTTGGAGAAGAAACAACTTGCAATTCATACGACACCTTTTACGTTGATTAGTAGTGACGTATACAAGTTAGGCCAAAATGAAGTATTGTGTCGGTGTGTGCTAGAGCACGAGCACATAAACATCATAGAAGAATCTCATCGTGGTATTACAGGTGGGAACTATGCAGGTGATGCCACTGCACACAAGATTCTACTCGATTGATTATGGTGAGAGACCCTCTACAAGGATTATAAAGCATATTGTAAGGCGTGTGATCATTGTCAACACATTGGTAAACCTGGGCAAAGAGATGAAATTCCTTTAAGACCTATTCCTAGTGTAGAGCCATTTGAGAAATGGGCTATAGACTTTGTGGGTCCTATTTTGTCAGCTGCGTGTAGAACTAGATCACACTACATCATCTTTTGCACATATTATCTTACAAGGTGGGTAGAAGCATCACCTACCAAGGATTGTACAACAATTACAACAACCAGGTTCTTATGGGAAAATACTCTTACAAGGTATGGATTCCTATTGAGCTTGACCAGTGATAGGGGTACACACTTTCTAAATGAGACAATCAAGATACTATTGGATGCATTTATGATTGTGCACCATTAGACTACACCCTATCATTCTTAGGAAAATGGGACTACTGAGGCTTTCAACAAGATTTTGAGCCAGACATTGACAAATATTTGTGATGTTGGAAGGAAAGATTGGGATGATAAAGTTTCTATCATGCTTTGGGCATACAAAACAACATACAAGAGGTTGAACAAAGCTGCACCCTTTCAGTTGGTGTTTGGCACAAAACCAGTTCTTCCTATGGAATTCATGTTACCTTCTTTGTGTATTGCACACGTTGGAGGTCTAACTAATGAACAAGCTTTGGAAGAAAGAATTAATAAATTGATACAGTTGGGTGAGAGGCGCGCCATAACACTTTGGAGTTAGAAGTAGGAAAAGGCCAGGCAGAAGGCATGGCATGACAGGCACATTAGGGACAAAAAGCTTGAGATGGGATAGATGGTGCTTTTTTATGACTCTAAGTTTCTGCACCATCCAGACAAGCTTAAAGTGTATTGGTTGGGACCATATATTATTACTCATATACTTGAATCGAGCACTTGTCAGTTAGATGCACTTGATGGAATACGGTTACCTGGTTACTTTAACGAGAGTAGGCTAAAGCCCTACTATAAATAAGTCTTCTTGGTGTTTGTAATAAGGCAGTGTTGCCATTTATACTAGGTTTTCATTTCTGTATTTCGTTAATGTATTTCATTTTTCATCGATATGATTTATCAATTTAGTTGGTGTTTTGTGTAATAAGCACGTTTGCGCACTAGAAGCTAATTACCATTTTAAGAAATTTTATGCACAAAGGACTGCACATACCATTAGTGTGGGGTGGTTATTTACAATTGGGTACACATAAAGGAACAAACTACTACAGGTTCTATTCAAGTTTAGAGAGGAGTTGTTAGAAAGGAGATTGCTTTTAAAAAATAGAGATGACTGTAGATGAAGATAAATGAGGGAACAATATAACACGAAGTAAGCAACAACCGAGGAGACTACCAGGGGAAGGTATAGTGGCAAGGTACTCAAACACATGGAAGCACACTGAAGAGAAGTCTGTAGCTAGAAGGTAGGAAGGTGCACTAGAAGGTTATAGCTGGGGTGCGAAGATGTACCACGCAGATATTGTGAAAATGGTTAGTTAATGAGAGGATTGCTGGTTGGTGAAGGAGCAATAAATGTACTAACTATTTTGAAAATCTATATAAGGACGTGATGTGGGTTCATTTTTACCTTTGCAATCACAAGTATTTGAGCGAGCTAAGTTTGATCAAGCCAAGCGAGTCATATTGAGGTGTGGAGAGTGTGAAACTAGACGTTGAGAGTGGATTATTGTGCGGAAGAGGCTTGCATCCCCATTGGTGAAGGGTTTGAGAAAAGTAGAGGTGTTGAAAAAAATCTAGGGCACGCAGATTCGAGCTAGGGTTTGAGTTTTCTCATTATAGACAACGAAAAGGTGGATTTTTATGATGGCTGTTGATCAGAGATCACACAAAAAGTCCGCATGGGAGAGAATGACATGATCAAGGGCGCGAATGGATAGGAAGAACCCGCATGTGGAGGGCAAGTTCAACATTAAGGACTTAGTCAATTTTGAGCACGAAGACCTTTTTTTAGAGGATGGCGTGCGGAACACACCAACAATATAGAGACATGCATGCCACTCATTATCTATCTTTGGAGGATCGGGTCGAAGCGTTTTGTATGGAGGTGAGCTAAGAATCAGATTGTCACTTCAATTAACTATAAGGGGTCTATAGATATCACACTTGCATGTGTGACTATGCCTATAAATGGCACGTGACTACTAATAACATGTGACCTATTTTTGGAATGGATAAGTGGTGAAGGGAAAGTCCCGACCTATATATATATATATATATATATATATATATATATGATGTGAATCGCATAATAGAGAGGTTTGTGATAGAGATATGTAGGTGTATGCAGAACGTAAGAGATAAGCATAGAGAGATGGATGTGTGGAGATATAGAGATATGCACATATGGTTAGATTACTGTATCAGATCCATGTGCACATCAATATAGATTGCCGTTATTGTAAGGATCTTGTGTGTTTATTAATAGACGAAAGATATTGGCTGAATCTAAGTGTCATTCCTGTATGTAATTGAGTAGTGCATGTTATTAGTTCAATCATGATTATTGCTTAAACTAGTTCTTTCATAAATCTAAATATGGCATACATTGTAGAATGATGGATTAATTATGGATCTATATGTTTCTTCCTTCATCACGCTAACATCCTACTACAACGACCCTAAAGAGGAACCTGGTACCTTTGAGCGCTTCGGGTGAGTGCTTAGTCTAGGCTGAGTGATGGGCCAACACATCTAGGGTGTTATCTGGTAAATTATAGGTTGTATCATTGGTTCCGTTGTTGGGACCTCTTTTTTAGTTATTTTCAGGATGGTTTGCGATGAAGACGTACCGGTTAACTCTAGTAAGTATTGAGGAGTGGATACACAATCTGGAGGAAGAATATGTACTATGGTTCAATAGTGGATTTGAGTTTAACACACACACTTGGGTAGAACAAAATCTATATGACAACTTATATGAGATATTTTTCACCACATTTCCAGTATAATTATACGAGTGGTTGATTGCTTATGCATCTAAGTAGAATTGGAGGTACCGCGCACTTGTTTGGACACATGAAGAATTTCAGGCCCTTTATGATGCTGATTTGATCTGGACTCGTCCTATGGATATGTGGTTTCGTGGTGTTCTAAATAGTTATATTCTGGAATATTCAATTTCGACGTATTCTTTCCCGAAGGTAGCTGAATTATAGTTTTTGTGGTATCCTAGAGGAGCATACCTGTAAGGTATTCCACTTGCAATCAAGATCTTGATGGTAACTTTGAACATGGAAAGTAAATCGATGGATAACTAAAATTCACCACGCATGAGGGTAGGAACAGGTTTGGTGAAAGATGGCAGACCTAGCAGAAAAAAAGGTAGAGATAGGAAAGGTGGCTTAAGTATAATGAGGCGCGTGAGAGGGAGATAGAGAAGAAGTGTACCATTGCATAAAGTATGGCATTGAGGAGAGAGATGGCTCGTGAAGGATTTGAAGCTCACATAGAAGACGTGGAGCCAGAGCATTAGGAACTCCCCCATCTTGGAAAGCATGACAGAGATCCCCCCTTGGCTTCACACAAAAGTGTGCCAACAAAGACTACCTGGGCCATGGGCGTACATCTAAATCCACCTAATGACCTAGCCCTTGCACTTGGTTTTCCAGTATCTAGTACGACAAGTAACCAACAAGCTAACTTGGGAAGTAGGAGAGCAAGAGTAAGTCAAGGAGCAAATACATCAATGACAGGACATGTGACTTCAATGTTATTTGAAGGAACATTTTTAGGTACATCATTCGCACAGAATGTACACGCACAAAATGTTAGATTCACCTCTAGAAGTGGAACTACCTCATAGACTGTAGGGGTTTAATATAGTACTACTATAAGAGCATAGGGGATTACATGTAAAGGTCCTATTCTAGCTATAGGTGGAGGATCAAGAGGTATAGGTGGTTCTAGTTCTAGTGGATTTGGTGGTTCTGGAGGCAGAGGAAACACAAGAGGTTCTAGATCTAGTGGTCAAGGCCTGCAACAACCACAAAACATCTATATGGAGATTTCTCTTCATCTCCAGGAGTATAGAGGTATAAAGGATGCTACTGAACATGTGCATATGTGTGAAATCTTATGGCGAGTGAAAGGGATCATGACTGTTGAGTGCAACGAAAGTCAATTTGGTACTACATGACAGGGGCGTGCACACAACTAGTATAGGAAGTTTGAACCTAATCAAACTTGTGTGGATTATGCAGCGTTGAAGGATGCTTTCTTGAAAGAGTTCCATATCCCCGAGTTTGAGTAGAAGAGAATAAATGTGCTCAAGGATATCAAGAAAGGCACTATTGAGAGTGTACATGAGTATGATGCCCATTTTAAGACACTTCTATCTAAGCTATCTTATGATATTCATGCAAGCCAACATGCACAATGGTTTGTTGGTGGATTGATTACACCATTCAGAAGAGAACTATCACATAAGACATACGCTGATTCGCATGAAGCACTAGAAGTAGCTTTGTGTGCTGAGGTAGTTGGGAGCATTGACACTGGCATTGGTCCATTCTTAGAGGCAAAAATTGCAGCTATGGCAAAGCAGTTAGAGAATCTATCAGCAAATTCAGCCCATGAGACGTACTCAGGAATTTGGTGTACAGATTGTGAAGTGGAAGGTCACAACAAGGATAGTTTCCCTCACAGATCTGTATGCTCATTACTGTTGGATTGTGAGATCTGTCATTTGAATCATGATGCTAGTCACTGTTTTTTGTTCCAGCGCACGATAAGGAAGAATGTATCCTGCTTTTACAAAATTTACTAGTCCACAACCCATAATACTGAAAAATTTCAGTTGATTGGTTAGATCCATGATGTTGTAGACATTGGAGTACGATAGAAAAGTGTAACAAATAATTCTAAGGGAAAAAATGAGCACTAGGATTGGGATCATAATCAAACGTGCTATGACAGGAATTAGGGGCATTTTAAAGGAGGTCGTGGAAGAGGACGTGGATATCATGGTGGATATGGAGGATAAGGTCATGGTGGAGGGAGAGGTGAGTTCCCTCATGGAACATGTTATACGTGTGGATCTCTTGACCACTATAGGCATGAATGTCCTCAGAATATTGCATGTTCTTTCTATGGAAAGAACCATAGCTATGAAGAGTGCCCAAACTTATATGAGCATCTGAGTAAGAAACATAAGATAGAAAACAAATGCATTGGGATGGTTAGAATCTAGTGTGTAATAAAAGATCAGTGGATGCCCAAATATTAGAAGGACCTGAGGTATTAACAGTGAAGATTACTACACGAGTCAAAGTGGCACGCACAAGAGAGGCATTGCACCAGAAGCCTACGATCACCAAGGAGGAGGTTTTGCATGCAAGGTACCCAGATCTTGCTCATCAGAAGGAATTTTACCAGGATACCATGAAAGTGCTAAGGAATCTTCAATGTGAGATACAGTTCTTAAAAGAGCAGAAGAAAGTATTAGAGACAATCCAAACTGATATCAATTATTTGAGAGAAGTGTGAAAAATATTGCGCTAAGAGAACATTATTCCGCTGTTAGGAAGTTGGTTAAAAGGGAACACTCCGCGCGTAAGTATTGAGACCGGAAGACAAATCCTGCATGCAAATCTTCCCCCTAATAGCATTGACTATGACAAGGAAATCACTCTGAATGCTGTTGTAGATGGATGGATGTTGAGCAATATTTTGATTAATACATGTGCGGAAGTATATGTGCTTACATTAGATGCATGTGTAAAAATGGGGAGGCCTCCATTGCATCCATCATCTAATGTTTTGTTTATGGCAAAAAGGACTAAGGCCACTCCCATAAGAGTTTTGAAGGATGCATCTATAACCATACAAGGGGCCAAGTTCACTAGGGATTTTGAGGTATTAGTACTTGCAAAAGTAGACAATTTTCCAGCCTTGCTTAGATGCCCTTGGTGTTATGTGAATAATGCTGGCTTGAGATTCAATAAGGTGTATATCAACTTTGAGAACAAGGAGGAAAGGGTTATGATACCTTTGACAGAAATGTTGAGCCGCTAAGTGAGAAGGACTTAAATAGAATCTATGTACATGCTATTTAGGACCTAGAGGTCAATGAGCGATCAAAGGAAGGCATCTTACAGTGGGAAGATTCTCATTCTATTAGTGATACTACGAGTATTGCTTGTGACAATTGGGCTCATGGTACATATGAACTAGTAGGGTGTGAGATAAAACAACATGGTTGCGCACAAGAATGGACTTCATTCTGTTCAATGGATAGGTAACACAATACCTTGGTATACAGGGGTAGAAGATCTTCCTGTCTTTTTGAAATCCATGGAAACACAATTGATAGATTAAATTAAGAGAAGAGATATGTTAGTATATACCTTACGCGGGAAAGCAATGCATTGGTGGCTAGTCCACATAGATAATCTTCTAGAATGGAAAGAGATTGGAGTTGCCTTATCTACTAGGTTTGTAAGGAACAATGCACCTACACAAATCTGCACTTATCATGGTGATCAACCTGTTTGGCATCACATTCAGTAGTGTGAGAGATTATGGATAGTGGGACATGAAGCATTACCACCTTCACTTTGGGTGCATAGATTGTACTCTACTCTTCAAGGATACACACGTGCCTGGTATGTATATGCAGAACTACATCGAGAGACTGGGAATTGGCTGAACTTGACTGCAGGAATGCTCCAGACCTTTGAATACTTCTCTACTAAACCTTTAGTAGAAGAAGCATTAAAAATTTTCAAGTGTTTAATTATAGGAGATAGTGCAAAAGTAGAAGAGCATATTCAGAAATTATTTAGTGAGACACGGTTGCCTTCAGAAAGAAAAAGGAAAGATGGTTTAAATCGTGGATGATGAGGAAGTTGAGAACCTAGATATTGAACATTCACAAGGGGTGTGCGAGGTCTTGGACAATGCAGACAAGGATACACGCACCTATCACAAACCTATGAAGACAAAGAAGGTGAATATAGGTTCGGAGGCCAAGTTTAAGGAGGCCACAATTGGAGACTATTGGTCAGACTTGTAGGTGGAAAATATCATTGAGTTACTCAGGGATTATCAGGACATATTCCCTTGAGGGTATCATGAAATTAAAGGCGTGCATGAATCACTTGGGGAAATGAAGATAAAGATTAAGGATGGTGCATGCCTAGTTAGAAAGTGACAGTATAGAATGAAACCCAATTTGCACGAAATGGTCAAAGAAGAGATTGATAACATGTTGAAATATGGAATTATCAAGCCCCTTGATGAGTCAGAATGGGTTACTCCAATGGTGATCACTATCAAGAATCATGGACAAATTAGAATATGTGTGGACTACAGGGAGATGAATGCTGCATGTGTAACAAATCCATTCCCTACGCCATTTACTAAGGAAATACTTGGAGTTGTAGGTGCATGAGATATATTCCTTCACAGATGGGTTTTCAGGGTATGATTAGGTTAGGATTGCTTAGGAGGATAAAGAAAAGACAAATTTTACTACTGAATGGGGCAGTTTTGCCTATACTATGATGCCTTTTGGAATGAAAAATGTGCTTGCTGTATTCTTGTGGATAGTTGTTTATGCATTTAAGGATTTTATTCAAAACTTATTATAGGTTATCTAGATGATTGGACAATATATGGGCTTGTGAAAGATCATTGTGACAACCTACACTTAATGTTTGAATGATGCAGATAATTGAGTATCTCTTTGAACATCAAGAAGTGCATATTTGCTACACAATTTGGAATAATTTTAGGACATATAATCTGCAAGGAAGGTTTGCTAGTTTATCCAGCTAAGGTTGCAGTCATTCTAGGCTTGGAAGTGCCTACCAATCAAAGTGAGGTGCACAGATTTTTAGGTCATACTGGATATTATAGAAAATTCATCAAAGGGTATGCCCAAGTTGGTGCACCCTTGGAAGAGTTACTAAAGGGGAAAGGTACATTATATTGGGGAGAACCACAATAGCGCACATTTGAGATATTAAAGGAAAAAATTACTACCACGCCCATTTTGTGCTTTCCCTCATGGGATAAACCATTTCATGTGCATATGGACATGGCCATTGGTGTTGTGTTAGCTCAACCTAGTGAAGGTATTGTAGATCATCTAATTTGTTTTTCTAGTAGGAAGCTGACTCTTGTTGAACAAAATTGTACAACTACAGAGCACGAAGCCTTATCAATGATATATGCATTGCACAAGTTTCGATAGTACTTGTTAGCAACACCATTTGTGTTTTATATGGATCACATGGCATTGAATTATTTGGTGAACAAACTAGTTTTACAAGGGCACATATGTAGATGGGTATTCCTCTTTCAAGAGTTTGACTTCACAGTTATGGTGAAGCTAGGGAAAAGTAACTCTGGACTAGATCATTTATCTAGAATCAACTCAGGAGAAGAAGCACAAACAATTGAAGAAACCATGCCAGATGTATAGGTATATAGGTTACAACATGTGCCATCAGAATTAGAAGACATTGCTATTTTTCTATGGACTAGTGTGGCACCAGAAGGAATGAAGGCATTAGAAAACAAACAACTTGCTATACACATGACACTGTTTATGTTAATCAGCGGTGACCTCTATAAGTGAGGCAGAGATGAAGTATTACACCATTGTGTATTAGAGCATGAGCACAAGGATATTATGGAGGAAGCCCATGGTGGTATTGTAGGAGGCAATTATGCAGGTGATGTGACTATCTAGAAGATCCTACTTGTTGGATTATGGTGGGAGACATTATATAAAGAATGTAAATAATATTGTAAGGTGTGTGATCATTGTCAGTGCCTAGGAAAACCAAGACAAAGAGATGAGATGCCACTAAGACCTATTGTATGTGCAGAACCATTTGAGAAATGGGCCATTGATTTTGTAGGACCTAATTCGTCAGCTGTGCGTAGAACTGGATTGTGCTATCTTATTACTTGCACATATTATCTCACACGGTGGGAAAAAGCAACACCCTCAAAGGACTATACAACAACTACAATAGCCAGGTTTATATGGGAGAATGTTCTTACAAGATATGGATGTCCTTTAAGATTTACAAGTGATAGGGGAACACACTTTTTTAATGAGATAATCAAGATCTTATTAGATGAGTTTATGGTTGCACACCATAAGACTACACCCTACCATCCTCAGAAAAATGGAACTGCTGAGGCTTTCAACAAGATTTTGAGTCAGACATTAACAAAAATTTGTGATGTTGGAAGAAAGGATTGGGATGATAAATTTTTAGGTGTTCTTTGGGCATATAGAAAAACTTATAAGAGATTGAATAAATCCACACCATTTCATTTGGTGTTTGGCACAATAGTCATTCTCCCTAGAGAATTTATGTTACCTTCTTTACGCATTACACATGATGGAGGACTAGATGATGATCAAGCTTTAGAAAAGTGTATTGAGAAAATAATTCAATTAGATGAGTGAAGATTCATAGCACGTTGGAGTCAGAAGCAGGAAAAATCCAAGCAGAAAGCATGACATGACAGAAACATAAGGGATAAGAACTTTGAGATTGAACAAATGGTACTTATTTATGACTCAAAGTTCTTGTGCCATCCAAGCAAGCTCAAAGTACATTGGTTGGGGCCATATGTAATCACTTACATAATTGAATTAGGTGCTTTCCAGTTAGAAGCACTTGATGGAACACGACTACCCGGTTACTTTAATGAGAGTAAGATGAAGCCCTACTATAAATAAGTCTTCTTGGTGTTTGTAATAAGGCAGTATTTCCATTTAGGTTAGGTTTTCAATTATGTATTTCCTTAATGTATTTCCTTAATTATCGATATGCTTTATCAATTTAGTTGTTGTTCTTGTGTAATAAGCACGCTTGCACGCATGAAGCTAATTACTATGTGAAGAATGTTTATGCGCAGAGGAATGCACATACCTTTAGTGTGGGGTGGTTGTAGTTATCCAAGTAAAAGACTTTGGGAATTAAAAGGTGAAAGGAATAAGTTGCTACGGGTATGCTTTAAGTCAAAAAAAGATTGCTTCTTAAAAGTGACCAAGAATGGAGATGAATGAAAGGAAAATATAATGCGAGGTAAGTAGAGGCCATGATAACTACTAGGAGAAGGTATCGTGACGAGGTACTCAGGTGTAAGGGTGCGCACTGAAGAGAAGTTTGTGACCAGAGGGTAGGAAGGCATGATAGAAGGCTATAGCTGGGGCATGAAGATGTACTGCACGGAACGAACAAATTTGGTCAATGAATGAGAGGATATTTGGTAGGTGAAGGAGCAATAAATGCATCAAAATTTGATAAATTATATAAGGATGGGATGCGAATTCATTTTTACCATTGTGATTAAGAGTATTTGAGGAAAGAGCTAAGTGAGAAGAGCCAAGTGATCAGGTTAAGGTGCGAAGGGTGTGAAACCAAGCGTGACAAACATATCTGTGTGAAAATAAGCTTGCATCCCTAGTGGTGAAGGGTTTGAGCAAAGCAAGGCGATAGAGAGGAGTTAGGGAATGAAATTTCCACCTAGGGCACAATTGAATCGAGCTGGGGTTTGACTCATAAATTTTAGAGGTAAAGAGGAAATGATTACAAGGTAAAAATGGAACCCAAGAAGGCAGCTCTAGTAGGAGCAACAGGAAAGAAGAAGGTGGTCGTTGAGGAGAAAGAGATGGCACTTGAAAATGATTTTTCAGAAATGCAATATCTAGGAGTCATCGTTGGATAGGAATGGCCTTCACCGATCATAAAGAATAAAGTAAGAGAATACAATCACAAGACCTCAGAAAACAAGAAAGAGCTCGATTCCTTGCTCACTACAAGGATGAACAAACATAAAAAAGATGAAATGCCGGTTTATGATGATGTAGGTGAGAAGCTTCTGAAGAGAATTAGGGTCTACCAATTATACAAGCTTCCATCTTCCGGGAAGTATGAGCCCTTGTATCAATGGCTCATGAGCAGAGTGTATGAGGACTTCATCTACTTTGTAGGATGAAGAGTTAGAATCTCATCCGCGCTTATCTCATTAGTGACAGGTTTGAAGGCCACATGAGAGGATATAAAGAATGATCTCACAGATAAAGCCACAATCTTAAAGACTAGATAGGAGTTGGGGTACCTGAAGGGTCCGCGTGGTATGGATATAGACAAGTTAAAGAACTGTTTGTTTGTGTAAGAAGCAACACACCTTGTTACAAAGTTGAATGATCAAGAGTGGTGGTCACAGGTAAATAGTATTTGGTTACACGTTGCACGTAAGATGTTAGGAGCAGTCTACAATGTTTTAGGCTACATTGTAGAAAAAATAGTCAAGGAAGCGCGCACAGGAGGGAAGATCAGCTTTGGGGCTATTCTACTATCACTAGTACTCATGGAAATTGGAGTACCAAACAGGCCAAAGGAAAAGGTATGGGAATACCCCATGGAGAATAAGTCACCAGGTGAAAGATTCAGCAAGTACCTATGTAAAGGGACCATGATAGATGATGTCAAGCAAAGGGTGGAGAAATGGTATGAAAGGCTCCGTGTGGCATTTGGAGAAGAGTGGCGTATCTCGAAGGATCTACCATCAGTAATAGGGAAACACGTCTAGTTTTTTGTATATCAACATTTTTGCATTGTGCTTCCCAATGAGAGATGGATTCTGGAGCCCTTGGTGTAAATTACCTTACGCATTCACTATAAGGTATTTCCAAACATCTGTTCATAGATTCACATACATGCACTAACTTGTATTCAATGTAGATAAGGTAGACTGTGACAACCACACATTGAGGAAGAAGTATGTGTATCCTGGAAAAGGTGCCTATACGGAGAGGATCATTTCGGAGGTGTTGAACATAAATCCTATAACTCTGGATGTAGTAGATGCAGGGGAAACATTAGTATTGTTATCCATATTTTTCCCTCAAAAAAATTGATCAGCCATGACCCCGCACAAGAAGAAGCCAGAGAATTCACGCTCAAATCCTACAATCAGGCAACAAAGGAACTCTACAATGGAGTGGAAAGGCCTACAAAAGATAAAAAGACCTCGTACAAGAAGAAATTTAAGAAACTTCTCTATCGAGTGACCCCATGCTTCAAATCCAGCAAATAGATTATGGGCGGGCTCAGAAATGGAATAACAGGGTCGGGGTAGGAGTCCGAGCAGTGTCAAAAGAACCAGAGGCTTAAAGGAAAAGAAACAATGAAGATTCAAAGTCTTCGGGCTTGACAAATGGTTCAAAATGGGCCCAAAAATAACTAAGTATGGAGGAGACAGCAGAGAGAGCCAAGTGTCCAAACAATGAACCTCCAAAGATTAAATCTAAAGGGGCAGACCCAAATGAGTGCCAAGCTTCCACGCATCCAAAGCCCCAAAAAGTTACACCGGCCATTAAAAAGTCTTTGACTTAGAAGAGACTACCAAGTGTCTTAACGAACCAAATTTAAAAGTGGGATCTAGGCTGGAGACTCAAACTTGTGCCAACCCTCCACATAGCAAATGGTCAATAGAGGTAAAAAAGGAGAATGGGCCCAAAATGACTAAGTATAGAGTTCAGACGGAAGGTGCCAAGTGTCAACACGATGCTCCTTCAAAGGTAAAATCCTAAGCGGGTTTTTAAATGAGCACGAACCTTCCATGTGTATTAGAGTCCAAAAAGGGACAGAGTCAGGGGTTGAATAGTCAAGGCAGAGGCAGGCCAGTAGAGGGAGCCAAGTGTCAACATGACGCTATTTCATAGGTAAAATTTAGGGCAAGTTTCCAAACAAGCGCCAGGTCGCCACGTGTCTAGGGTCAATTTTTTTGCCCCGCCAAGCAAAGAGACTTAGGTAAATACAAAGAATCCCAAGGAGCACGTGAAGGCCGCCACTTGGACCTTGTATGGACAAACTCTTTAAAATATTGTGCACCCACGATCCAAATATTCAAATGGCCATATATTTTGACTGGAGACTCAGATTTGGGCAGGATAAGAATTTTTGAAAACATCTTGACAGCCTCTATGCCATAAAAACATAAAATATCATTCTTAATAGGCTTTGGTGGGTGAAAAATGTGAAAACATCTTCCAGGCCATTAATACAAAGCCTAATTTCACCAACTACCAGATCTGATTTGATTTGATCCACCGAGGAACCAGACATGACAAATTTGGGGTATATTTGAGAAAGGCATTGATTGATAGTGGTTGAGCTTTCAAAGTAGGATTCAATGTGTATCTCTAGGTGGTCGAAGAAGGATTCTAATTCTTCCCTCTTCTCTCTCTTATTCTTTCTATATATTGTAATGAAGGGGCATATTGAAAGGGTTGGTCGTTGTTTCTCCTCTACCTCCTATCTCTTTCTTTCTTAGGGTAGAATGTGGAGTTTAAGCCTCCTCCCATGGCTCTATAATGGCCCTTTCTTTCCTCTTGCCCATTAATGATGTACCATGTAACATTTTGGAGCAATAAAATCTATTTCATGATGCATCTGTCCATCCTTGGCTCATTTTGTTGTCTCTTCTTACCTCTCATTGTTGCAGGGTATACTGTGCATATTCTAATGTTTGTTACAGGTCCTGGGAGCTGTGTTTAATGGGTTTCAAAGTGGTGTTTGTGTGAAATCTATCTCTAGTTTGTGGTGCATTCTATCCACTCTCTCCTCTGCTCACCTCTCTCCACTTAAGGTGGTTGGGTATGTGATTCAACCACTTCCTTTTCTGGTGTATCACCACTTAGTGTAGGCTCTTTTACCCTCTCTCTCTATGTCCCCTTGGAAATGGTTAGATTATGATAGAATAGGTTTTGCCTATACTGGAGTAGCTTATGGCAGGTAGATTAGGAAACAAGAACTGACTTTCTCTAGAGGTTCATCTCAAGTTTTGCAAGTCCCACAACTTGAAAGATGGTCCCATGTTGTGTAATCACATCGAATGCCCCACTTCACACCCGAGCCATTTGGGGGTGCTGTGATTCCACACTAACAAGTATATCTTCAGCTGAAGCCTAAAATGGATAACAATAAGTATGTAGAGAATGAATTCATGCTCCCAGGGCCATCAAAGGGTAAGCACACAATGGAAAACATACCAGTGCAAAGGCCCACATAAACTGTTAAAGTAGAGGATGAAGAAGAGGAGAGTGAAGATAGTGGAGGCTTGGAATGTAGAAGAAAGCAACCATATGATAGAGAAGAGTCATAGCGCGTGACCACTCCACCTCAGGGACATGACGGTGAGGAAGATACAGAGGTTGAGCAGGGGGAGAATAGATTTAAGAAAGTATTTAGATGCATAAGGACTCAAGGTGGAACCCCAAAAATAAGGAAATCACCTCGTCTCTCTCCACACAAGGAGACCGCTGAGCCAAAGAAGAGAAGAAAGTTAAAGTTGGATAAAGAAGCGAAGGAATCAGGGGAGAGTAAGCGTGCATCTTCAACCCCACTCGAGCAAGAAGATGAGCCACATAACAAGGAATGGAAAAAATATGAAGAGGTGAAGGATGGAGAAGAAAAAGAAAAGGAAACCTTCAGATCCACACATGCGACTGGTGAAGGCATAATGGGACAGGCTCCTAACCTTGAAATTACAATTCCCAAGGGTGATAGAACGAAGAGGATGAGTGGAGAGCACATTTCACTAGCCATGGGGTATGCAAAGGACATAGGTAAAATTATCTGTGCCCACTTCTAGAGCACGATAGCACATAAGGATTTATTCGGCTGGGAGCTAATGGATGAGGATATGGTGACTGTGCACACTCAAAAGCAAATATTGTGGTCAATGCACACCCACATGGATGAGCTTGAATTTGATGTATGTGAAGAGTCATGTGTTTCGAGATGGTTGAACAAGGTACTCCAAGCTAGACATATGACAGTAAATCCTACTATCATGTCAGATGAGTAGGTCAGCAACGCATTAGTGAAGGTTTCTGCTGAAGTTTCTAGAAGAAACATGGACAAAGCTACAACGATAAGAGCATTACGCCAGGAGCTACAGACAAAGGATGTGGAGATAACATGCATAACATAAGAGAGAGACTTGGTGTAGAAGAAGAACAAAGTATTTATGAGCTTCAAAGAGGAGATTGGGGACAATGTCATAAGAGCTAGGCGACACTTGGAGACCAAGGTACCACAAATGTTTCCCTCAGCGATACATTATGTAGGAAAGTTGGTGGACCTGGTACTTGAAGATGAACCTTGGCACATGCCAACACCAAGGAATTCAGAGCAAGAGGCAGAACGAGAGAAAGCTTCAGTGATGTGAAATATTACATCCTATGAAGGGCTATTGCAAGCATTGCAAGAAGTATTGAAGAAAGTAGACCAAGATTTGAACATATGCATAGCTCCAGCGGCGCTTATCAACACAAATACCCTGGAAGAAAACAATGAGGTCCAGAAAGCAATGAAGGATGAGACATTGGGCTGCATGGAAAGATAGTCAATGGTTAAGTAGAAGCGTGAGGCCTTGACAGTAGCACAAGAGCCGCACAAGACTCGACTGGAAGAGCTTGGGAAGTTCATTGTGTAGAAGATGGATCTTCTAGAGGGAAGAATGACCTCAATGTCCAGTGTTGTATTGGTTCTGTAAAATGAAAAAGGGGAAATTGTAAGGGATGAATTAGAGTCCATTGTTGTTGACATTCCAAAAAAAGTAGAACAAACACTCACTGAAAGACAAACCTTGGAGGCTGGAATAAAGGAAGAGTATCTAGAGTTGATACTTCAAACTGATAAAGAGGAGGCTGCCTCATAAAACTTTGTTATTCATCTACATTCTTTCATTCTTATTCTTTCCATTCTTCTATTCTTTACTTCAATTTTTAGAGATACCCATTGTCGGGATGACAATGAGATTAGTGAGGAGTAGTGTTGATAAGAGAGCACCTGTTGGAGATCACACAAGAAGTCCGCATGGGAGAGAAGGCCAGGATCAAGGGTGCGAATGGATAGGAATAACCCGTGCGTGGAGGGTAGCTGATTTTGAGCATGAAGACCTATTTTTAGAGGATGGCATGTGAAACACACCAATAATGCAAAGACGTGCGTGCCACACATTGTCTATCTTTGGAGGATCAGGTTGAAGCATTTTACATGGAGGCAAGATAAGAATAGGATTGTCACTTTAGTTAACTGTAAGAGGTCTATAGATAGCACACTTGCATGTGTGGTTATGCCTGTAAACAACTCGTGGCTACTAATAGCATGCATCCTATTTTTGGAATGGATAAGTGGTGAAGGGAAAGTCCCCACCCTATATATGATCTAAATCACACAATAGAGAGGTGTGTGATAGATATATGTAGGTATATGTAGAATTTAAGAGATAAGCATAGAGAGATGGATGTATGGAGATATAGAGATATGCGCATATGGTTGGATTGATGTATCAGATCCATGCGCACATCGGTATATATTGTCATTATTGTAAGGAGATTATGTGTTTATTAATAGATGGAATATATTGGTCGAATCTAAGTGTCCTTCCTGTGTGTAATTGAGTAGTGCATGTTCTTTGTTCAATCATGATTATTGTTTAAGCTTGTTCTTTCATAAATCTAAATATGACATGCATTATAAAATGATGGATTAATTATGGATCTATATGTTTCTTCCTTCATCACGTAAACATCCTGCTACAACAACCCTAAAGAGGGACCTAGTACCTTTGCGCACTTTGGGTGAATGTTCAGTTTAGGCTGAGTGATGGGCCATCACGTCTAGGGTGTTATTTGGTAAATTCTAGGCTATATAAATGACACCAAAGAAAACATCTATAGTAGGCATGAAATGAAAGATGAAGGTAGAAGAAGAAGTTGAAATGGTTCCTGAGAGTAATTTTTCAGAAATGCAGTACCGAGAAGGTGTGATAGTCAAACAAGAGTGGGATTCCCACATCCACAGGTATAAAATAAGTGACTACAACCACTGTACATCTAACAACAAGAAAAATTTGGATGCATTTTTGAGTACAAAGACCAACAAACACACTGTGGAGGATATGCAAGTATAAGACGACATTGGGGAGAAATTGTTGAAGCAGGTAAGATTCTATCAGTTATATGAGCTCCTATATTTTGGAATGTATGAACTTGGCTGATGAGTAGGGTCCATGAAGACTTCGTCTATTTTTTTAGATGAAGGGTTAGAATCACAACAACCCTCATTTTGACACTAATGATATTGAAGGGCACAAGGGTATACTTTTATAGTGATCTGACTGATAAAACAAGAATCGTAGAGACAAGAAATGAGTTGGGGTATACTAAGGGCCCACATGGAATGGACATTGATAAATTGAAGAAGTATCTAGTGGTGCAGGTAGCAGCGCATTTGGTAACCAAGTTAAATGATCAAGAGAGATGGTCGCAGGTGAATACCATGTGGCTGCATGTTGCGAAGAAAATGTCTTAGGGAGAGTAGTCTACAACCTAGTAGGCTACATTACAGACACCATTGTTGAGGAAGCATGCACAAGAGAGAATATATTTTTGGACCTATCCTCCTTTCCCTTGTGTTTGCAAAAATTAGAGTTCCCGATGGGCCAAAGAATAAGATCTGGGAGTATCCCATGGAAAAGAAGTCCCTTGCAGAGAGGTTTGACAAATATTTATGTGAAGGATCAATGATTAGGCCATTTAAATAGAGGGAGAAGATGTGGTATGATTGACTTCATGAAACTTTTGAGGAAGAGTGGCACATTCCCAAGGAGCTACCTTCAGTGGTGAGAAAGGTGGTACAATTTATGGTTTACCAACACTTCTGCATCACGTGATTTGCTATGAGGGATGGGGCATGGATCCCATGGTGCAAACTATCATATGCCTTCACAACACGCTACTTCCAGGCATCACTCTACCAATTTACTGATGTGCACTACCTGAAATTTAATGAAAAAAAGGTAGACTGTGACTGCCACACTCTGAGGAAGGCATATGTGTATCTAGGTTGGGCTACCTATATTGAAAGGCTCATCTTAGATGTCGTACATATGAATGTTGATCAGAGAATAATTTTTAGAGATTACACAAGAAGTCCATGTGAGAGAGAAGGCCAGGATCAAGGGCGCGGAGGGATAGGAAGAACCCGCACGTGGAGGGCAAGTCTAGTTTTGGGACTTAGCCGATTTTGAGCATGAAGACCTATTTTTAGAAGATGACGTGTGGAGCACATAAACAAGGTAGAGACGTGCGCACCACCCATTGTCTATCTTTAGAGGATCAGATCGAAGAGTTTTGCATGGAGATGAATTAAGAATAGGATTGTCACTTCAGTTAAATGTAAGAGGTCTATAGATAGCACACTTGCATGTGTGACTATGCTTGTAAACAACACGTGGCTATTAGTAGCATGCGACCTATTTTTGAAATAGATAAGCAGTGAAGGGAAAGTCCCCACCCTATATATATATATATATATATATATATATATATGACATGAATCACATAGTAGTAGGGAGATATATAGGTATATGCAAAGCGTAAGAGGTAAGTATAAAGAGATATGTGCATATGACTAGATTATTGTATTAGATCCATGTGCGTATCGGTATAGATTACCATTATTGTAAGGAGATTATGTGTTTTATTAATAGATGGAAGATATTAGATGAATCTAAGTGTCATTCCTGAGTGTAATTAAGTAGTGATGTTCTTGATTCAATCATGATTGTTGTTTAAGCTTGTTCTTTCTTAGATCCGAATATGGCATGCATTATAAAATGATGGAATAGTTATGGATCTATATGTTTCTTCCTTCATCACGCTAACATCCTACTACAAAAACCCTAAAGAGGGACCTGGTACCTTTGCATGCTTTGGGTGAGCGCTCAATCTAGGATGAGTGATGTGCCAACGCGTCTAGGGTGTTATCTGGTAAATTCTAGGCTGTATCATTGGTTCCGTTGCTGGGACCTCTTTTTCAGTTATTTTCAGGATGGTTTACGATGAAGACGTACCGGTTAACTCTAGCAAGTATTGAGGAGTGGATACATGATCTGGAGGAAGAATATGCCCAATGGTTCAACAGTGGATCTGAGTTTAACACACGCACTTGGGTAGAACAAAATCTATATGACAACTTCTATGAGAGATTTTTCACCACATTTCCAGTAAAATTATATGAATGGCTGATTGTTTATGCATCTAAGCAGAATTGGAGGTACCGTGCACTTGTCTAGACACATGAAGAATTTCAAGCCCTTTATAATGCTGATTTGATCTGGACTCGCCCTATGGATATGTGGTTTCGTGGTGTTCTAAATAGTTATATTCTAGAATATTCAGTTTAGATGTATTCTTTCTCAGAGGTAGTTGAATTCCAGTTTTTGTGGTATCCTAGAGGAGCATATCTACAAGGTATTCCATTGGCGATCAAGATCTTGATGGTAAATTTGAACATGGAGAGTAAATTGATGGCTAACTAAAATTCACCATGTGTGAGGGCAAGAACGGGTTTGGTGAAATATGGTAGACCTAGCAGCAAAAAGGTAGAGAGAAGAAAGGCAACTTAAGTATAATGAGGCATGTGAGAGGGAGATAGAGAAGCGGCATACCGTTGCAAAAAGTATGGCGTTGAGGAGAGAGATGGCTCATGAAGGATTTGAAGCTCACGTAGAAGAAGTGGAGCCAGAGCATTAGGAAATCCCCCATCTTGGAAAGCATGATAGGGACCCCCCTTTGCCTCACGCAGAAGTCTACCTTTAGAGACTACCTGGGCTACGGGCACGCATCTTAATCCACTTGGTCACCTAGCCCTTGCGCTTGGTTTTCCAATATCTAGTATGATAAGTAATCAGCAAGTGAATTTGGGAAACAAGAGAATTGGAGTAAGTCAGAGAGTAAGTACATCAATGTTAGGGTAGACGACTTCCATGTTATTTGGAGGAACATTTTTAGGTGTAACATCTGCATAGAATATAAGCACACAGAATGTTGGATTCACCTCTGGAAGTGGAACTACCACATAGACTATAGGGGTTCAATATAGTACTACTATTGGAAAATAGAGGAGTACATCTACATGTCCTATTCTAGCTATAGGTAGAGGATCAAGAGGAATAGGCGGTTCTAGTTCTGGTGGATCTGGTGGTTCTAGAGGTAGGGGAAACACAGGAGGTTCTAGATCAGGTGGGCAAGGTCTCCACCAAACTTAGAATATTTATATGGAGATGTCTCTTCGTCTTCTAGAGTATAGAGGCATGGAGGATGTTGCTGAACATGTACACATGTGTGAAATATTATGGTGCACAAAAGGGATCACGGCTTCTGAGTGATAAAGCTAGTCAATTTGCTACTAAATTACAAGGACAAGTACATAGCTGGTATAGGAAGTTTGACCCTGATCAAACTTGCATGGATTATGCAGCATTGAGGATGATTTCTTGAAAGAGTTCTATATCCTAGAATTTGAGCAGAAGAGCTATAAGCATTCTCAAGGACATCAAGGAAGGAACTACTAAGAGTGTACGTGAGTATGATGCCCATTTTAAAACACTCCTATCTAAGCTTTCTTATGATATTCATGCAAGCCAACATGCACAATAGTTCATTGGTGGATTGATTACACCATTCAGAAGAGCATTGTCACATAAGACATACATTGATCCATGCAAAGCACTGGAAGCAACTTTAGCGTTAGTCCTTTCTTAGAGGCATAGATTGCAGCTATGGTAAAATAGTCAGAAAAGCTATCAGAAAATTCAACCCATGAAACACGCTCAGGAATTTGGTGTACAGATTATAAAGTGGAGGGTCACACTAAAGATAGTTACCCTCACAGATCTATACACTCATTACTGTTGGACTTTGAGATCTGTCACTTGAATCATTATGCTAGACACTGTCCTTTGTTACAACACACGATAAGGAAGAATTTATCCTCCTTTTGCAAGATTTATAGGTCCGCATGACCTATGATACTAAGGATTGTCAATTGATTGGTTAGATCGATGATGCTATAGACATTGGGGTATGACAGATAAGTATAATAGAATAACTCTAAGAACAAGAACGATCACTAGAGATCAGGATCATAATCAACCGCGCTATGACAAGAATGAGGGCCATTTTGAAGGAGTTCATAGAAGAGGATGTGGATATCGAGGTGGATATGGAGGATGAGGCCATGGGGGAGGAAGAAGTGAGTTTCCTAACGTGGAAATTTTCTATACATGTGGATCCCCTGATCATTATAGGTGTGAATGTTCCTAGAATGTTACATGTTCTTTCTGCAGAAAGAATCATAGCTATGAGGAGTTCCCAGACTTATATGATCATCTCAGTAAACAACATAAGCAGGAAAACAAAGGTGCATGGATGGTTAGGATCCATCATGTGGAGGAAAATCATTGGATGCCCAAGATAAAACCAGAACCTTAGGCCTTAATTATGAAAATTGCCACATGTGCTGAAGCAGCACATGCATAAGAGAGGCATCATACCTAGAAGCCTACAATCACTAAGGAGGAGGTTCTACATGTAAGGTACCTAGATCCTACCCATCAGAAGGAATTCTATCAAGAGACCATGGAGGCCCTCAAAAATATTCAAGGTGAAATACAATGTTTAAAAGAGTAGTCCATAGAAAGATGGAAATCAAGAAGAGAAGGAGGGAAGGTCCCCTCTGATATTGATGACATCAGAGAGATGTGTAAAACGTTGTACGCTAGGAGAATATTATTCCATTATTAGGGAATTGGTTGAAGGGGAACACTCTATGAAAAAGCTCTAAGAATGAATGATAAATCCTACATGAAAATAATCCCCCTAATAGCATTGACTATGATAAGGAGATCACTCTGAATGTTGGTATAGATGGATGGTTGTTAAGCAATATTTTGATTGATACAAGTGTGCAAAATTCAATGTGCTTACTTTAGATGCATGGGTACAAATGGGGAGACCTCCATTACAACCATTCATCTAATGTGTTGTTTATGGCAAATAGGACTAAGGCCACTCCCATAGGAATTTTGAAGGATGATGCATCTATAACCATACAAGGGGCCAAATTCACTAGGGATTTTGAGGTATTAGCATTTTTAGAAGTCGACAGTATTCTAGCCTTGCTTGGACAACCTTGGTGTTATGTGAATAATGTTGACTTGAGATTCAATAAGGGGTATATCAACTTTGAGAACAAGGAAAAAAGGGTTGTGATAACTTTGATAGATGGGAATTATACACCATATGTTGAGCCTATAAGTGAGGAGGACTTAAATAGAATCTATGTACACCACTATTCAGGACCCAGAGGTCGATGAGCCATCAAACGAAGGCATCTTGTAGTGGGAGGATTCTCACTCTATTAGTGATGCTACGAGTATTTCTTGTGAAAATTGGGGCTTATGGTACATATGAACTAGTAGGGAATGAAGTAAAAAGCATGTGGTTATGTGCAAGAATGGAATTTTTTCTATTTGATGGATAGGTAGCTGTAGTACCTTAGTATACATAGAGTAGAATATCTTCCTATATTATTGACAAGACATGGAGGCACAATGGATAGATCAGGTCAGGATAAGAGACATGTTAGCACATATCTTGCACGTGGTTTAGCAACACGCTGGTGGATAGTTCATAGAAATAATCTTATGGAGTGGAAGGAGATAAAAATCTCTCATATCTACTAGGTTTTTAAGAAGCAATGCACCTACATGGATTTGCACCTATAATGGTGATCAACCTGTTCAGCACCACATTCAGATAGTGTGAGGGACTCTATATAGACAATGGGACAAGAAGCATTATCACCTTCACTCTGGGTGAATAAATTGTATTTCTACTCTACAAGGGTGCACATACATGCTTGGTATGTATACACAGAACTGCATGTCGAGAGACTGGAAACTGGTAAAAATTTGACTACAGGAATGATCCATACCTTTGACTACTTTTCTTCAACCAAGCCTCTAATAAAAGACGCATTAAAATTTGTCAAGTGGTTAACCATGGGAGATAGTGAAAAGGAAGAAGGAACATCATACAAGAATTATTTAGCGAGATAGAAGTTCAGGCAGCACATTTTGATAAGGAAGAATAAGATGGACTCCATATTGCTTGAATGTGATTTCCTTAAGAAAGAACAAGGAAAGATGGTGTATATTGTGGATGATGAGGAAGTTGAAAATCTTGATATTGACCATTCACAAGGGGGGTGCGCGAGGTCTTGGATAGTACAGATAAAGATAAACGTGTGCACATAATATGAACCACATAAAGAAAAACAAGGTCAATATAGGATCGGAGGCTGAGCCTAAGGAGGCCATAATTGGAGACTATTGGTCAGAACTCAGAGGTGGAAAAGAATATCGAGTTACTACGAGGATTACCAGAGACTTATTCCCTTAAGGGTATCATGAAATTAAAGGCATGTGCATGAATCACTTAGGGAAATGAATATAAATACTTAAGGAAGGTGTGTGTCCAGTGAGAAAGAGACCCTATAGAATGAATTTTAATTTACATGCGAAAAGATAAAAGAATAAATTTATAAAATGTTGAAGTTTGGAATCATTTGACCTTTGGATGAGTCTAAAATGGGTTAGTCCTATGGTGATCAATATCAAAAAGGATGTTATAATTTGAATTTGTGTTGATTACAAGGAGCTAAATACAACATGTGTCATTGTAGATCACCTTTCCTACACCATTACACTCGAGGAAATATTGGAAGGACTTAGCAGGGCGTGTAATTTATCTCCCTTCTATGCAGATGGGTTTTCCAGGTATCGTCAATTAGCACTCAAATTGCCCAAGAGGATTATCGAAAAGATAAAGTTTACAATACCCTGAATGGGGTAGATTTTCCTATCCAACTATGATGCCTTTTGGATTGAAAAACATGGCATTTGTATTAATCATGCATATTTGTTCTAGACTAATTCAAAGATTATTAATTCATTAACTTTCCCTTACAAGTCTAACCTTGATGATTGGACAATATATGGGCTTGATTAAGGATCCACTGTGGTAATTTATGCTTAAATCTTTGTAATGATGTCCTCTAAGTTGAGTATCTCTCTATAAGCATCGAGAAGTGCATATTAATGCTAATCACCTTTGGAATACTATTGGGACACCCCATAACTCCCATGCACTTGCTAAGTATTGATTGTTGACCCTTCTAAAGCTAAGGTTGCAGTCATTTTAGGGTTGGAAGCAACCTTATCCAATCCTAGAGCAAGGTATGTAGATTTTTTGGTCACATAGGATAGGGATAGAAGTGCTTCCTTTAATCATTGGGATATGTAAGGAGCCATCCTTCTACCTTCACACCTACACCTGGAAGATTTATTGAGAAGGACAAAGGTACATTCATATTGGGGAGAATTGACTAGCAGCGTGCATTTGTTTTCATTGAAAGAGAAAATTCACAACTTGTACCTAGTTGTGCATTTTCCTTCATAGGGAAAAGTGCATTAGGTCATGTGACACGTGTCAACAGGGTCTAGCATGGCCAAATTTGGTAAGCCCCAATATCCTAGGCTCTTGGAACCTATCAAGAACAGGTACTTTGATTTGCCATGGATCCTATCATAGGTTCACCCATTTAATGTTATTGTTAAGAGAATAGAGGATTTAGACACCTAGCATGTTAAGTTTCAAAATTATAGTATGACTACATGTTAGTGTCGAAGCTTTGTTCAATGATCTTACACATTGACATAATTTTTTACAGTATTTTGCTTAAGCTAGACCACCAAGAGTTTGTATTCTATTATGAATAACTTATGGCATTAAGCACAGTACTATGCACACAGTCACAGACCCCAATCCTACATCATTGCACTAGGGTGCATATGTAGATGGAGTTACAGGGTGCAAAATATATTCATTCACAGACTTTGAGTTTCATAGTTATGGTAAAGCTAGGATTGCTCAAAAGTAATTCTGGACCAGACCACCTATACTACTGAATGGGGTCACTTTGCCAAGACTAAGAAGCACAAATGGATTGAAGAAATGCACATGATCGTGATTCCTAGTGGATAGTAGGCTATCAACGCATGCCACATAGAACTTGATTGACAACTTGTTACATTTTTATCTAGATGAATGGTATGACACTAGAAGGAATGAAGGAATTGTTAGAAGAAATAGCATTGCCATAATGTGTGACACCTTTTATGTTGTTCAGTGGTGACCTATAAAAGTTAGGTAGAGATGAAGTATTACATCATTTTGTATTAGAGCATGAGTGTAAGGATATAATGGATGAGGCTCACGATGGTATTGCAAGTGGCCACTATGCAGGGGATGCTACAATATGCAAAATCCTACTTGTTGGATTCTGGTGGGAGACATTGTATAAAGACTATAAAGAATATTGTAAGGCATGTGATCATTGTCAGTTCCTAGGAAAAATAAGACAAAGAGATACTTTTTATTGGGGAGAACCGTAGTAGTGCATGTTTGAGATATTAAAGGAAAAAATTACTATTGCACCCGTTCTGCACTTTCCCTCATGGGATAAACCATTTCATGTACATGTGGATGCCTCTGGCATGGCCATTGGCACTGTGTTAGCTCAACCTGGAGAAGGTATTTTAGATCATCCAATTTTCTTTGCTAGTAGGAAGCATACTCCTGTTGAACATAACTATACAACTACAGAGCGTGAAGCTTTATCAATGATCTATGCATTGCACAAGTTTTGACAATACTTGTTAGTAACACCATTTTTGTTTTATATAAATCACATGGCGTTGAATTATTTGGTGAACAAACCCATCTTACAAAGGTGCATATGCAGATGGGTACTCCTATTTCAAGAGTTAGACTTCATAGTTGTGGTAAAGCAAGGGAAAATTAACTCTGGACCAGACCACTTTTCTAGAATTCACTCAGGAGAATAAGCCTAGACAATTGAAGAAACTATACCAGTTATTCTCTAGGCATATAGAACCACTTATAAGAGATTGAACAAGGCCACACCATTTCATTCTGTGTTTGGCATCGAAGCCATTCTTCTTATAGAATTCAAGTTACCTTCTTTGTGCATTATGCACATTGGAGGTCTAGCTGATGAGAATTCATTAGAAGAGTGGATTGAAAATATGATTCAGTTTGATGAGCGACAAACCATAACACGTTGCAGTAAGAAGAAAGAGAAGGCCAAGTAAAAATCATGGCATGATAGTAAGGCATGTTATCATTGTCAGAGCCTAGTTTTCACTAGTGATAAAGTGTTGAAGACTGTACACTAAGACCTATTGTACACTTTTCATAGTTTTCTCACCAGGGTTTGGGGCCAATCCTTGGGTAGGCAGCCCCCGGTCACCAGCAAGGGTGTCAGAACTGGGTGTAGCCCCCCAAAAATCATTTGGGCTTGTATAGAACATGCCTCAATAGGTATCAAGAAACATGATTTTCTACATATGGACTGGGATTTTTAACTACAACAACTAGGTTTCTATAGGAGACAGTTCTTGGCAAGATATGAATGTCCTTTAATACCCACAAGTGATAGGGGTACAAACTGCTTGAATGAGACAATTAGGATCTTACTTATATGAGTTTTATGCCTATGCATAGGATTATGTACATTACACCCTATCATCCTTTTGCAATTCGGAACTGCTGAGGATTTCTGTAGAGTTTGTTGAGCCATATCATCCAAACAGATCATGGGTATTGTATTGAAGAGAGTGATTGGCTTGTAATAAAGTGTTAGTTTTTCTTTGAGCATAGAGAACAACTTATGTGAGATTGAACAAAGCCACACTGTTTTAGTTGGTGAACCACATTAAATCCATTATCTCTATTGTGTTCATGTTACCTTCTTTGCACATTGCATACACTAGATGTCTAGCTAATGAGCACACTCTAGAAGAGTGAATTGAAATGCATGATTTAGTTGGATGAGTGACGAGCTATAGCACGTTGGAGTTAGAAGAAAGAAAAGGTCAGGCATAAAGCATGGCATGATAGAAATATAAAGGATAAGAAGTTAGCGGTTGGAAAAATGGTACTTATTTATAACTTTGAATTCTTACGCCATCCAGGCAAGCCCAAAGTACATTGGTTGGGGCCGTACATTATCACTTACATACTTGAATCAGGTGCTTTCCAATTAGAAGCACTTGATGGAACACGGCTACCCGGTTACTTTAACGGGAGTTGGCTGAAGCCCTACTATAAATAGGTCTTCTTGGTGTTTGTAATAAGGTAGTATTTCCATTTAGATTAGGTTTTCAATTATGCATTTCCTTAATGTGTTTCTTTCATTGTCACTATGCTTTGTCAATTTAGTTGGTGTGTTTGTGTAATAAGCGCGTTTACATGCCAGAAGCTAATTACTATTTGAAGAATGTTTATGCACAGAGGACTACACATAATTTTAGTGCGGGGGTGGTTATAGTTATCCAAGTAAAAGACTATGGAAATTGAAAGGTGAAAGGAATAAGTTGCTACGGGGTGTGCTTTAAGTCAAAAGAAGATTGCTTCTCAAAAGTGACCAAAGATGGAGATGAATGAAAGGATAGTATAACATGAGGTAAGCAGAGGCCATGATAACTACCAGGAGAAGGTACAATGACAAGGTACTTAGGCGCAAGGGCACGTGCTGAAGAGAAGTCTGTGACCAGATGGTAGGAAGGTGTGTGAGAAGGTTATAGAGGGGGTGTGAAGATGTACTACATGGAACAAACAAATTTGATCAATGAATGAGAGGATATTTGGTAGGTGAAGGAGTAATAAATGCATCAAAATTTGAAAAACTATATAAGGATGGGATGCGAATTCATTTTTACTGTTGTGAATAAGAGTATTTGAGGAAAGAGCTACGTGTGAAGTGCTGAGTGATTGGGTTAAGGTAAAAAGGGTGTAAAGAGGCTTACATCCATGGTAGTGAAGGGTTTGAGCGAAGAAAGGTGAAAGAGAGGAGTTAGGGCACAAAGTTTCCACCTAGGGAGTGATTGAATCTAGTTAGGGTTTGATTCACAAATTATAGATTTAAAAAGGTGACGATTGCAAGGTAAAGATGTCACCCAAGAAGGAAACTACAACAGGAGAAAAAGGAAAGAAGAAGGTGGTCGTCGAGAAGGAAGAGATGGCACTCAATTTTTTTTTTAGAAATGCAATATCCAGAAGGAGTCATCGTCAGCTAGGAATGGGATTCACACTCCAAAAAGAGAAAAGTAAGGGAATACAATCGTAGGACCTCAAAGAAAAATAAGGAGCTCAATTCCTTTCTCACTCTGAGGATGAACAAAGGTACAATAGATGACATGTCAGTTTATGATGATGTAGGTGAGAATCTTTTGAAGAGAATTGGGGTCTACTAATTATATGAGCTTCTATATTTCAGGAAGTATGAGCCCTTGTACTAGTGGCTCATGAGAAGAGTGCATGAGGACTTCTTCTACTTTGCAGGACGTAGAGTTAGAATCTCATCCAAACTTATCTCAACGGTGACAACTTGGAAGGCCACATGAGAGGATATAAAGAATGATCTTACAGATAAAGCCACTATCTTAAAGACTAGACAGGAGTTGGGGTACCTGAAGGGTCCATGTGGTATGGATGTAGACAAGTTTAAGAATTGTATGGTTGTGCAAGCAACAACACACCTTATTATAAAGTTGAACGATTAGGAGCAGTGGTTATAGGTAAATACTATGTGGTTACATGTTGCACGCAAGATGTTGGAAGTAGTAGTCTACAATATTGCAGGCTACATTGTAGAGAAAATAGTCAAAGAAGTACACACAAGAGGGAAGATCAACTTTGGGGCTGTTATATTATCACTGGTATTCATGGAAATTGGAGTACTAGATGGGACGAAGGAAAAGGTATGGGAATACCCCATGGAGAATAAGTCACCAACTGAAAGGTTCAGCAAGTACCTATGTAAAGGGTCCATGACAAATGACGTTAAGAAAATGGTAGAGAAATTGTATGACAGGCTCCGTTTGACATTTCAAGAAGAGTGGTGCATCCCAAAGGACCTACCATAAGTAGTGGCGAAACAAGTCCAGTTTGTTGTATATCAGCATTTTTACATAACGCTTCCCAATGAGAGATGGAGTTTGGAGCCCTTGGTGTAAATTACCTTACACATTCACTGCAAGGTATTTCCAAGCTTCTATTCACAAATTTATAGACATACAATGCCTGATATTCAATGTAGATGAGGTAGATTACGATTACCACACATTGAGGAAGAAGTATGTGTATCTAGGAAGAAGTGCCTATGTTGAGAGGCTCATTTCAGAGGTGTTGTATATTAAGCCAATAATTCTGACTGTAGCAGATATAGGGGCAACATTAGTATATCTTCAGCTAAAGCCCAAGATGGAGAACAACAATTATGTGGAGAATGAATTCGCGATTCCAAGGCCACCAAAGGGTAAACATACAATGGAAAATATACCGACGTAAAGGCCCACATAAACCTTTGAAGTAGAGGATGAAGAAGAGGAGCGTGAAGATAGTGGAGGCTTGGAGTGCAGAAGAAAGCAACCATATGCCATAGAAGAGTCATAGTGCACAACCACTCCACATAGGGACAAGATGAAGAGGAAGATACAGAGGTTGAACAAGGGGAGAAAAAATTTAAGAAAGTATTTAGATGCACAAGGACTCAAGGTGGAACCCCACAAATGGTAAGGAAATCACCTCATCTCTCTCCACACAAGGAGACTGCTGAGCCAAAGATGAGAAGAAAGTTAAATTTGGATGAAGAAGTGGAGGAATTAGGGGAGAGCTGTGTATCTCCTACCCCACTCGAGCAAGAAGATAAGCCACAAAATGAGGAAGAGAAAAAAGATGAAGAGATGAAGGAAGGAGAAGAAAGAGAGAAGGAAACCTTCGGATCCATGCATGCAACTGCTCAAGGTGTAACAAGACAGACTCCTAACCTTGAAGCTACAATTCCCAAGGGTCCTAGATCAAAGAGGATGAGTGGTGAAAATAGTGCACCACTCATGGGCTATGCAGAGGATACCAAAAAAATCATCCGCACCCATTTCTAAAGCACTATAAAACAAAAGGATTTATTTAGTTGGGAATTAATGGATGGAGATATGGCAACTGTTTGCACTAGAAAGCAACTCTAATGGTCAATAAACACCCACATGGATGAGCCTGATTTTGATGTATGCGAGGAGTCATACGTGTCAAGACGAATGAAGAATACACCTCAAGCCAGGCAAATGATAGTTAAACCTACTGTTATGTCAGATGAACAGGTTAACAATGTGGTGGTAAAGGTTTCTACTGAGGTTGCAAGAAGAAACATGGACAAGGATGTAATAATCAGAGCATTGCACAAGGAGTTGAAGATGAAGGATGCAGTGATAGCATGTTTGACCCAAGAGAAGGAATTGGAGCAGAAAAAAAAGGGCGTTAATTGGCATGGCAGAGGCCATTGGAGATCATGTGATGAAAGAGTGCCTACATCTGAAATCTAAGGTACCAGAAAAATTCTCCTCGGTAATGCATTATGTTATAGCTTTAGTGGACTTGGTATTGAAAGAGGACATGGTCAGAATTCCAAAACCAAAGAATCTTGAAGAAGAGGCAAAAAGGGCTAAGGCTGCAGTAGTAAAAAAGATTGCATCATACGAAGGCCTATTGTAAGCACTCCAAGAAGAATTGAAAAAGGCAAATCATGCCTTAAATATATGCATAGCTCCAGAGGTGCTGATCAAGGTAAAGACTATGGAAGAAGATAATGCAGTCTAGAAGGCTATGAAGGATGATACCTTGGGCCATGCAGAATGGTTAACACTCGTAAAGAAAAAGCGTGATGCCCTAGCATCAACACAAGAGCCACACAAGGAAAGATTAGATGAGCTTGGAAAACCCATCACACAAAAGATGGATGCACTGGAAGGAAAACATACTGCAATGTCCAAAATTATGTTGGTATTGTAGAATGAAAAAGGTGAAGTTACCCAAGAGGAACTAGAGTCTATTATTATGGACATACCAGAGCAGACAGAGAAATCATTCACTGAGTGGTAGGCCTTGGAGGCTAAAATAAATGAGGTGTATCTAGAGTTGATCCTTCAAACTGATATACAGAGGGATGCCTCATAAAACATTATTTATTCATTGGCATTATTTCCATTCAACATTCTTTACTTCAGTTTTGGAGATAACCATTGTCGGGACAACAATGCGATTAGTGTGGGGTAATGTTGATCAAAGAATAATTGTTAGAGATCACACAAGAATTCCACGTGGGAGAGAAGGCCAAGATCAAGGGTGCACAGGGATAAGAAGAACCCATGCGTGGAGGGAAAGTCCAACTTTAAGACTTAGCCAATTTTGAGCATGAAGACCTATTTTTAGAAGATGGCATGTAGAGCACATAAGCGAGGTAGAGACGTGCGTGCCACACATTGTCTATCTTTAGAGGATCGAATTAAAGCATTTTGCATGGAGACGAGATAAGAATAGGATTGTCACTTCAGTTAATTATAAGAGGTCTATATATAACACACTTGCATGTGTGGCTATTCCTGTAAATGACGCGTGGCTATTAGTAGCATGCGGCCTATTTTTGGAATAGATAAGTGGTGAAGGGAAAGTCCCCACCCTATATATATGATGCGAATCACATATTAGTAGGGAGATATATAGGTATATGTAGAGCGTAAGAGGTAAGCATAAAGAGATATGTGCATATGACTAGATTACTATATCAGATCCATGCATGCATCGGTATAGATTTCCATTATTGTTAGGAGCTTCTGTGTTTATTAATAGATGGAAGATATTGGTTGAATCTAAGTGTCATTCTTGAGTGTAATTGAGTAGTGTATGTTCTTGATTCAATCATGATTGTTGTTTAAGCTTGTTCTTTCTTAGATCTGAATATGACATGCATTATAAAATGATGGAATAATTATGGATCTATATGTTTCTTCCTTCATCACGCTAACATCTTGCTACAACAACCTTAAAGAGGGACCTGGTACCTTTGTGTGCTTCAAGTGAGTGCTCAGTCTAGGCTGAGTGATGTGCCAGTGCGTTTAGGGTGTTATCTGGTAAATTCTAGGATGCATCAATGAAGTCAGTAAGCTTGGCTATTGGAGACAATGGAGCCGCGCTTGTATACCTTAAGCTTAAGCCTAAGTTGGAGAATAACAAGTATGTACAAAATGAGTTTGTGCTCCTAGGGCCACCTAAAGGAAAACATACATCGAAAAACATGCCAGCTCCACAGCTTGCAGAAACCATAATGGTGGATGAGAAGGATGAAGAACATGAGATAGTGGTGGCTTAGATCATAGAGGCCAAAGGAAACCCATAGATAGAGTAGAGACTGAGCACGTGGGTACTCCACCTTAGGTACAAGAAGAAGATAAAGACTTGGACGTAGAAGCAGTCAATGGAGAGAGCTACTTTAAAAGGGTATTTAGAAGAACAAGGACCCAAGGCATGAGAACCCCATAACATGTAAGGAGATCACCATGAATCTCTCCTAAGAAAGAGACAACTGAGAGAAATAAGAGAAAACTAAAGTTAATGAGGAGGCAGAGGAGTCTATAGAGAGTGTGCCTGGAACCCCTGTATAACCAGAAGATGTGGAAGAACCCAGGGCTGATGATATGAAGGGTGAAGAGGAAGGTGTGAAGGAGGTAGAAGAAATAAAGCATGATATTTTTCAAAACATCGAATATCTAATTCAAAACCTTGGTGCTTAAGTTCCTAAGGGGCCAAGAAAGAGGAGAACCAGTGGGGAGTATGTTGGGCCAAGCATGGGCTATGCCAAGGACACCAATAAAATTATCTGTGCCTATTTTCAGAGCACAAAGGGCCTTAAGGGGTTGTATAGATGGGAGTTGATGGACCCAGACATGGCCACTACGTGTGTGTGGAAATAAATGTCCTGGTCTATGCAAACTCACATGGATGAGCCTGATTTTTATGTATGTGAGGAGTCATGTGTGTCCTAAAGAATGAAGAAGGCACTGCAGAGCAGGCACATGACTATAAATCCCACTCTCATATCTAATGAGCATGTAAACAATGCATTGGTTAAGGTATCTATAAAAGTGGTGTGAAGGAACATAAATAAGGCTTCCACTATTAGAGTGCTATGAGAAGATAAAAAGGCAAAGGATGAATAAATAACACATCTAAAAGGGGAGGACTTAGAGTAGAAAAATAATGAAGCCTTCATCAACATGGCAAAGGAAATTGCGATTATGTCCTGAAAGAAAGACCACACTTAGAGTCTAAGGTACCTGAGAAGTTTCCTTTAGTTATGCATTGTATGCGTATGTTAGTCCATTTGGTGCTTGAGGATGGACTGATTCACATGCCAGTGCAAAGGACTCGGAATATAAATATTTCATCATGCGAGGTATTGCTCCAAACTTTACAAGATGAGTTGAAGAAAGAATATCAAGATTTGAACATCTAAGTAGCTCCAGATGTAATGATCAAAATCAAAAATATATTGGAAGATAATGAAATTCTGAAAGTAATGAAGGATGTGACTTTAGGGTGCATAGAGAGATTGGCATTATTGAATTAAAAGCACAAATCCCTTGTAGCAGCACAACATCCACATAAGGAGAGGTTGGATGAGCTTGGAAAGCTCATAAAAAAAAGTTGGATCTTCTGGAGGGATGGATGTCTGATATGGATAATGTTGTCATAGTATTGTAGAATGAAAAGGGAGAGATGACCCAGGACAAGTTGGAGTCCATCACTGCAGATGTTCTAGAAAAGACCAGAAATGCGCTGGATGATTGACAATCCTTAGATGTTGAGATTAAGGAATAATATCTAGAGTTGATCCTGCCCATTGTGATTCATAAACTTCTACTTTGGAACTCTACAAATCACACAACTATGCTATTCTACTTTCAACTTTGGAAAATTATAGATTTGCTTGAAATTTAGAGCTTCATGACTGATTATCTAGTGCTATAAAAAAGAAATTGTAGAGAAGGAAATAATTAAAACTTCAACACCAACAATTTTATCCTGGAAACCTCCAATGGAGGAAAACCAGTTGAGAAGGGAAATTGCTCTTTCTTCCCACTTTTATTGGTCTAATATAGACAATTATATATTACAATAAGTATGAAAAGAAGCAACAATGTGAACCTTCTCTCCAATTACTTTCTTGCTCTATTTCTACACCTTTCTTCTACAATTCCATTCCGATACTAAAGATCTTACTCACTACTCTCATTAAACTCTGATTCTCGATCTCTCTAGATCTTTGAATTCCTATTCTCTTGTTCCTTTCATGTATTTATAGGCCTTCACATGTCCTCCTGTGCACTGGATAATGTGAAAGGGCATGAAAGGGAAGAGACACGACTGGGCGCTTCAAATTTGTGTCCATTCGTGTTCCATTCTTCTTTTCTATTTGAAAGTATCAGGATCACCACCCTGAGTAGACTAGTGGTCTCAAGACTGCCACCCTGATTGGGCAATGATTTTAGGACCATCGCCCTGTAGGGTGGTGGTTCTGAAACCACCACTCTACACAGAGTGGCGGTTCCTTCCAGAACCTCCATTTACCTCATTTTTCTCACTTTTCTTATTTCTCCTTCTTGGTGCTGATGGAAATGATGAAGTGGTGTGTTTTTATGGATCCCTATAGATCAGATTGAAGTAGAGGGTGCTGTAGAATAGAAGCCCATTATTTTTAAAGCAATTATTTGCATTCTTTCATTCTTATTATTTATTCTTTAGGAACATTAGGAGGAACCCCATTGTCAGGATGAAAATGTAGTTTACTGTGGGGTAATGCTGAGCAGAAATAATATGTCACTAAGGAGATGGCACATAGAATATTTGCATGTGGTAGAAAGACATATTTGAAGGCACGAAAGGATAGGGAAGGAAACACTCACAAAAGACACATTGATTCGGGACTTAGCCATTTTCATGGTTACAGGCTATTTTTGGAGATAGCGTATGGAGTGCATAATGGGATGGAGGCTTGTGTGACATGGAAATGCTATTTTGGGAAGGACATATTCTAAGCACCATTCATGAGTTTGGGTTGATAATAGGATTACTATTGCCAGTTAATTGTAAGAGATATATTATTAACACACTTACATGTGTGCATGTTATTGTAAAGGCGCATGACTATTTAGCATTTGACCTATTCTGTAAGTGTGTAAGAAGTGAAGGGAAAGTCCCCACCCTTATAAATATGTAGTAATCTGTGTATATTAGAGAGACACTCTATATGAGCTATTGTGGAGTTATGATGCCAGTTCTGATGCACACATAAACTTATGATACTACTTATTGTAAGAAGCTTCTGTATTTACTGTGTTTTTATATAATGGAGTGTATTGGGTGAATAATGGTGTTAAACATGACTAGAAATAGTTCTTATATGGTTAATTTTATTATGTTTATTGCTTAATTCATTATTCTTTAGATTTAGATCTGGAATATGCTCTATGTAATGTTTATGCTATTTATGGATTTGAATACATTACATCTTCATCATGTTCACATTTTGTACAAGTAACTCTATGGAGGGCCCTGGTACCTTTACGCGCTTCGGGTGAGTGTTCATCTCAGGCTAGGTGATGTGCCAACGCGCCCGGGTTGTTTATGGTAAATTCTAGACTCATCATATAGTCAACTTGTACTATTACCATTTATTTCTTCATGAACCCAATAACCTTAAGAGTTTGTGGGGTTCTAATTCCTTAAATTTCATGGAAAGAAATGGTTGATATTATTCAACCTTGATCTCAATAACCTCTTCCTATTCATTGATTACTTCATTTTCTTCTTTCTCATTAGGACCCTCATTGTAGAATAATTTCTTCTTAGGACACTTATTGCTCCACTTTCTATCACAATTATAACATAGACTGTTTGTTCATTTCTCATCAATTTGTTAAGGAATCAATCATGCCGGTTGTGGAAATGATGGTGTTGGAATCATTTGTTTCTTATGATTAGTGAGACGTGTTTGTTTTACCATATCTCTTTCCTCCACATGAAGAGCAATAATCATGGATTCTGATATCAAACCCGTATTAAGAAACCCCCTTGTTGCAAGACTGTGGTGAACACACTCACTAGTATGCAAGAAATAATAAGGGCTATTATATGATCCTTTGAGATGACATACAGTCATAAAGATAGATTTTGGAATTTCTAGATAGAATCCTTAACTATCCTTGACTGTCATAGTTTAGCTATCTGGCTAAAATAGTTCTCCTCAAGACTATTATTGTAGTGTATCTAGAGCTCATTAATGAACATAAACCAAGTAATAATGATACCCTTATTTCTATTTTAATTACACATGAATCTATACTAAATTAAATATTTTGGTTCTAGATATAAGGATTCCATTACCACCTTTTGTCAATTTGGGACTTGATGTAGATAAAAAAATCTCCATTTGGTTGATCTAGGTGATAGGATCATTCCCATTAAACTTGCACATTTCTAATTTTGGAATCATGTTCTACCACTGGCTATAAGCTCCACTATTTTGTGTAAATGATTCATTTTGGTTGGTGTGATTTTAATCTAAGTGTGCATTGCTTGATGAACCCGTGTGGCTTGAATGCCCGTTTCATGCCAATATTCATGCTTGAAATAGCGAACATCAACTCCTTCCTTATTGATTCAAACCATGCCTTTAATTCACTCTTCTTTTCTTGAAATTAATGATTGGGGTTACCTTTTAGTGCTTGAATATCTTGGGTGAGTTCATCCTTACTCACCATAGCATTAACCTTTTCCTGAAATTGGTTGACTACCTCGGGTATCCCAGAACTTGAAGATATGAAATCAATATCTTTCTAATTTTCAGTCATTTATGGAGTAGCTTGATCCTTCCCATAGCCTCTAGTTGATCTCATTGTCATGATGTAGTGTTTGGTTCTTGGGATACAAGGATTAGGATAGGAATTTAGGGTTTGGGGTTTTGTATGGTTATTGGACGAATAAAGAGAAACATAGAGAACAAGAAGTAGCTAAATTTTGGCAAGCTTTCCAAAATTATAAGAAACTTATAAAAATTCCAAAAAATGTTGTGCCCATGATTTTTCAACCCAAATTAACCATCTAATTATCCCCTTAATCCCATAAAATTTGGGACAATTTTTTTTACAAAGGTATTCAATGTTATTTAAGTGTCATTTTATAAATTTCAAAATAATATGTGAATACTTATCTCCCACATTGTAAGTATAGCCATGAGATTAAAATTCTACACCATGGTGTCATTGATTAAGGGTCACTCATTTAACACTAGTTAATTAATAAATTTTATTATTGACTTAGTAAATCAATTTATTAATTAACGAGCATTAAATGAGTGACCCGTAATCAATGACACCATGGTGTAGAATTTTAATCCCGTGGCTATACTTACGATGTGGGAAATAATTATGGCAGCCTATGGAGTGAATTTATGAAAAAATATAAAATGGATATAACTTGGGCAAAAAATTCAAAAAATCTTGAAATTTGGAGAGAACGTTACTTGACTTATTTATGCACTTCATTTAAAATTTTGTAAAACAAATCTCAAGTTATTTAGAGATATAGCCGAATCTTCAAAATTAGGGTTTTGACCTAATTATTTCCCAAATCAAAGCTTTGATACAACTTGTAATGAAATTAATTAGATAGATCTAAATATCAAAAACAATATAACACCAGAAAACACCAAAATATAGAGAAATGATCACAATATAAATGTATAATAAATTTTCCTCTTTGATGATGCAATCTCCAAACCATATAATAAGACTCAATTACTGAATATGATGATCATATATTAGCTACTAGCTCCTATATATACCCTACTATGCTATGAAACACACCAAGGTTGGCCTACTAAGCATATGAAAGCATAAATGAATGTGATATTACATGATAAGAGATTATGTTAGCCACAAGTCAACCATCCATATGTGATACATTACCTAGGTTTAAGGGCATAACATAAAATTTCCATAGCATATTGACAACATTTTGATTCTCTTATGAACATATTCTAAGCATTTTATCACATTTCCTATAACACATGGTATTTTTCTTCTTTCTAACCTTAAAACCCTAATTGTACTTTATCACATTCTAATTGGAAAATATATCAATAAAAGTAAAAGTAGCATAATTTAGGACTATTTGTCTTAGTTCTAAATTGTCATTATTATACAATTTAATCATGAACAAACCATTGATTTTGTATTATATTTTGTTGAACCCACTTATATATTGGACTATGCAAACCTAGGGTTTCACTCTTCACCGTTAGGGTTTCATATTTAGGTCTAATTTTTCATTTTCACTAATTGCATGAATAAAATCTCATTACCATAATTTTCCCTAAGGTTTCTTGATTATTCTTCTATAAGGGTTTCTCCTTTTGGATTTTTTGTTTGTCTTTATACCTTTCACATGACATATTATTAAAAATGGCTCTATTTTTAAAAACCTTGGAGATTTTTCTTAGTTGCATAAGTTTTTCAAAAATCTCTTTTTGTTTCCTAAAAATTCATCACAATTTTTTTGGAATTGGGGTTTCTTTATTTCACTAAAAGTGGTCTAATAGGCGAAGGATATATTTATTTTCAAAACCCTTAGAGGTTTTCCTTAATCACCTTGAATTTATAAAAATCCATCTTTTGTTTCCTAACACGCCTCATAATATTCCAAAATAGTCATTTTTTAATTTTAACCTTGTCAAATTCATTTGAATTTTTTTTGTCCACATTTGTCTATACCTTTAGATAAAAAAAACTATTTCATATTCATAAATTAGTGAGTGAAACATCAATGATTTATTTTATAAATAACCCTAAATCATTCGTGGATGATTTAATAGATTATTTCGATGCTAAAGAAGAAGTCATGCCTCAAGATACTAGTGAATCTTACTCTTTTCTTTGTAGTTTGCATAACTTTCTCCCCCCTCTCCTAGGGTTACCTCTAATAAGACACATATATAATATATGCATGGTCCTCCCTTATGTGGTTGAGTTCCCTCTGCTTAATACGAAACACTAAATTAAGTTACATCTGCTCGTTCCTTTCTTAAGCTTGTCAGATCCCTAGATGAACCTTTGTGTGTTATTGTTCTCTCTTTAAAGTAAATTTTTGATAAGCTTAAAGCCCCGAGGTGCTCTCATGGCTTTACAATTAAATAAAATTTATAATCTCATGACAAATAAGTAAACCCTTTAGATAAAAATATTATGTATTGTGATGTTAACTATTCATGTGCCCATACCAATTCATAAATCCATGGAAAAATATCTCATAATTCAATTACTAGTACACCTACATATCAACTAAGTGTTATCTTACATAATTATATATATAAGGGAACAATCAATTTCTCCCTACTTATTTTGGTATTATATACTGAATAAAACAAAAAACATGGTAAACCATTTTGTGGTTATCATAGAATCAATTGACATCATATATATGAATGTTGGGCCTTATATGTAATATGACTGAGAAACCTATTCATCACAAAAACATTACAATAGATCAATACATTAAAAAAAATACATAACATAAAAGTATGAATTCCAAAAAAGGAACATATTGCATGAACACATTTACTAATAAAACCAAGGTGGAAGCACAATAGTGTGTCCCACTTCTTGTTCCCAAAACATGAGTGACGGGTTAGGTTGGATCAGATTTCGGGGGGGGGGGGGGGTTTGGGTGAAAGCCTCATTTGCACAAACCCCCTTCAAACGAACTACCACATAAGCCACAGGATAGGGTTTAGGAGAACCCCCCTTCACCCAAAGGTGGTTCATCCAAACCCCCTTCAGGTGAAACCCCTTGTTTATATATTTGTGGTGGCCCTAAGGGCTCTAATTTTTCCCTCCACCAACGCTTACAGAGAGCTTCACCTAAACCGGCTCAGCTACGCTTCAACAACAAGTATTCCTTTTTTGTTTTCAAATTTTCTTGAGTTTTTTGTTTTTTTTTTTCAAAAAATAAAAAATAGAGGGGGAGGTTTTAAAAATAAAAATAAAAATAAAGTTAAAAACATGAAATTATAGTAGTTATGGGTATATGTTACCTAAAAAATGTATTCTAAAATGAATTTTACTATAATTTGTTACAATTATGACGTCTTCAAATGTTAATTTTCATGAGAGAATTGAATTAGAGATAGCTAAAATCTCATCTATTATTTAACAAATGACTACAATTGGTCATCAAAAAATACATCATGAAAATATATTAAAAGACCTTCAAAAAATACAATTAAACTTGAAAACATACAACACCTTCGAGCCCAAGTCATTAAATTTTTTTATAGATGAACTAGAATCTAGTGTGAGATGCACTGTGGGGTATAGTGAAATGATACGTAGACTTCCAAAAAAGGAAGTTGTTAAGAGCTCGTGTTAGATGAGTTATGCAGGAAAACAGAAAATCAAGGGATATTATGTAAACAAATGTACATGTTATCTTTGTGCACCTTTGATTTATTCTAGATTTGTGGCCTCTCAAGGACAATTTCCTAACAATGATAAATTACCATTATACTTCATTATGATGCTACATGCTGAGGTTCACCTAAACCTTAAGGTGAAATATTTAGAGATCCCTACTTATTTCAGGCAGGGTTTTGGCCACATTAGTGACAGCCCTGCATATTGACAGGAAGGAGATCCTCTTGTTCTTGATGCGAGACAACTTGCAGATAAGACATGAACTTTCTTACCTGGATTTTAGGATGTTGTTACACCTATGATTTTAAATGCTCATTATAGTATTGTTTTGCGGGGATCAATACAGAACCTCCTACACATCTAAGAGGGTTACACTTCTAATGGAGACATGAATGCTCTACATAATGAGCAAGTACTCAAATCACAAAGGAAAATAAAGTATGAGAAAAAAAATTATCCACATTCTCATAGATCAAAAATAAGAGATACATATAAGAGTGATGTGTAACTCCTTTGCATGACACATGGACACAAAAACCCTAACTAACCCTAATGACCTATTGATCTCACTAAGTGAGATGACTAACCACATGAGGTGGACAAGACAGTGTTGAGATGATGTCATATACAGAATACCACCCCTTCATCGAAGCTAAGCTAAATGTCATGGAAATTTAAAATTGAAAGAGAACTCCCCTAGATAAACTAAAAAAGATGTGTCAATGGGGCCCAAAAACTAAAGGCGTGATAAGTACCCATGTACAAATAACATCTCTCTAGAAAAAGAAGAATAGAGAATAATGGGTTCCAACAACTAGGCCTAATGAGGTACCCATGTACAATAAATATCTCAAGAAATGGAGGAAAAACCCCTAAGGGAAAAATATCCACTTACAATAGATAAAAGAATCCCCTAAACAAACTAAGAAATATGTGTCAAATGGGTCCCAGTAACTAGGCCTGATGAGGTACCCATGTACAAACAACATCTCTCTAAAAAAGAAGAAGAGGAGAAGAGGAATAGAAAGCCCAAAGAAGATGGGTGGCTATAACAGACCTCACTCCAAGAAGAGACTACAAGTGAAGAAACTTCTCCTCAGTGAAGGGCTTGGTGAAAATGTCTACAACCATATCAGAAGTTTGACAATATTGCAAGTTGATGATGTCATCATGAATCATCTCCTAAATGAAGTGCATATGGATCTAGATGTGCTTCATCTACTAATGTTGAACTAGATTTTGGAAAATCAAGATGGTGCTCATGTTTTCACAGTAGATGATAGTAGGCCACCGATAGTGAATACCAAACTCTATTAAGATACCTTGTAACCAAACAACTTTTGTGGCAGTGTTAACTGCTCCTTTGTACTCTGCCTCTGTAGAAGATATCACAATTGCATTCTACTTCTTGCTAGACCAACTAACAGGACCTGAACCAAGAGAAAAATTGTATCCTGAGGTAGATTTTTGATGATCTAGATCACCGGACCCAATCAGAATCAGTATGTCCGAACCAAATCAATATCGTCCCTCCTAAGATAGTGAATGCCATATGTATAAGTTCCATGAACATAGTGAAGGATCCACTTTACTAACTTTCCAATGACAACTCATGTGGCTCCTACATGAATTTGGACATGATCCCAACAACATACAATAGATCCAAATGAGTGTGAGTAAGGTAAATCAAGCTCCCTGCCAACTATCGATAAAGGGTACCATCAACTAAGGGAGTAGAGAAATCAGAAACCAACTTAACCCTATAAAGGAAATGAGTAGAAGAAGGCTTAAAATTAGACATATGAAACTGATCAAACAAATCAAGGGAGTACTTAGGCTGTGAAATCACAATTCCTGAGTCAGATTGTGAAATCTAAATCCCAAGAAAGTAATGAAAAATCCTAAGTCAGACATGGAAAAATTGTTGGATAAGGCAATCTTCACAGAATCAATGATAGAGGAAGAGCTTCTTGTGATCAACAAGTCATCAACATATAGAAAAAGGATGAGTATGGAGTCATCCTACCATAAAATGTAAACATTTGAGTCAGAGTGACATTGAGTGAACCCTGATGTAAGTAGAAAGGATTCCATCTTGGCATACCAAGCCCGAAGGGGCTTGTTTAAGGCCGTAGAGAGACTTATTTAACTTACAAATGAGGGAGGGATAATGGACATAACATGAAGGTTGTTCCATGTATATCTCTTCCTCTAGGTCCCCATGAAGGAAGGCACTCTTAACATCCATCTGATGGACTTCCTATCTATTTGCAACAAGGATGGTGAGGATCAATCAAATAGAATTCATATTTCAACTAGAGTAAAGGTTTCTGAGTAATCAACCCCAGCTAACTGGGAGAAACCCTTAGCTATAAGTCATGCTTTAAAATTATCGACGTCACCATCAACACCATACTTTGTTTGGAACACCCACTTACACTAAATGATTTTTCTTCCTTTCAGAAGAGGGGTGAGATCCCAAGTATCATTCTTTATGAGTGAGGAATACTCCTCATCCATGACAGAATCCCACTTAGGAGGTACCAGAAGCCTCCCAAAAATACTGAGGGTCAGAAGTGGAGGTGAAGAAGGAGTGAGGTCCAACAAACTTTGAGAAAGTCTGTCTCTTGTCCAAAGGATCTCCCATCCACTCTCCAACATTCTGGAAAGTTTTCCTATCCCAACGAGGACCAGGAGGATCAGGCTTAGAGTCAGAAGATTCTTCACTTAAGTGAGAAGGGGAACAAGGTCCCAATCAACACTACCATAAAAATCTAGAAGAATTCCAAAGCATGAGGGTCGGGAGGCATATGAGGATCAAGCGAAGGAGGAGCATGCTCAACAACATCATCATCCAAAGAGTCAGATTCAAAATTAGAGAACATAAGGACCTCAGAATGTGGAGAAGTATAAGTCAAAGATGACTCATCGAATTTCACACTTCTCTCGATATAAAGCTCATGAGTAATAGGGTTCAACAATTGATATCCCTTCATGCCATCAGGATACCCTACAAAAATACAAGGTTTGACTATGGTTCCAAAGCCTTGCATTTATTTTTGGGAATTTGGGCCATAACATTGGATCCAAAGACTCAAAAGTACTCAACATCAGGCTTGCATCCAAACCAGGATTCAAAGGGTGTCATCCCTCTTACTACCTTGTGTGGAACATGGTTATGAATGTAACAAGCAAAATTCACTACTTTTTCCCAATACTATGGAGGAAGGGACTTTGAAGTGAACCATATAAGTGGCCATATCCTTAAGCATTCGGTTCTTTCTTTCCACAACTCCATTTTGTGAAGGGATGTAAGCAACTGTATGCTGCAAATAAATCCCTTCAAAAGTACATAAATCTTTGAACCTATTTCTCACATACTCACCTCATTTTAGTTTGAAGAACCTTGATAGACCTTTCATGCTTGTTTCTCAGCAAGAGCCTTAAAGTCCTAAAAGTGATTGAAAACTTTAGACTCAAGCTTAAGAAAATACACCCAAGTGTAATGTAAAAAGTCATCAATGAAGGTTAGTATATAAAGAGCTCTAGTAAATGAAGGAGATGAGAAAGGGCCAGAAATGTCACTATGAACAAGATCCAAAAGATGAGTATCTCTCTAGGATTTTCCTTTGTCAAAAATATTTTTAGGGTGCTTCCCAAGGGCACAACCCTCACAAATACCCTTAGAAAATCTGACGTGGGGTAACCCGTTGACCATTTCATTTTGGCTCAATTGTTCAAGGTAACGAAAGTTAAGATGGCCAAAATGCTCATGCCATAGCTTACTAACCTCATCTACATGAGTGAGAAAGGCAGTGGGTGTCAAATCAGAAGTAAAGTGGGAGAAGGTATACAACCGTAAATGGTGATCTTCCTTTCCCTTAGCCACAATAGTGTTGGAGTGAAGCTCACGAATAATCATCGAGTTAGGACCAAATTCCACTCAAATTCCTTCACCAAGGTGAGTGATTTGGTAAACTGATAGGAGATTGGTAGAGAGATCAGGAACACTCAACACTTGGTTAAATGATCCCCCATCCACCTCTACCAATCCACTACCGGAAACCGACACTGTAGTGTCATCACCCAATGTGATTTGGGACATGCCACATGGTTTGATGTTGGAGAGAAATCAACATGTGAAGAAGCCATGTGGTGTGAGGAACCAGAATCTATAATCCAAATTGACGAAGGAACAACTCTAGCTACAAGGGCCTTTCCTTTCTTCTTATCAAATTTAGACTCTTTTGCAGTGGAAGACTCAACTTTCAGAGCATTTTGTTTGATAGACTTAGGAACACCTATATGATTTTTCTCAAGTAAATGAGTTAGGTGATCAATTTGTTTTCTCATACATTGATGCTCTTCATGATTAGTCTTCTTGCAATAGGAACACTTACACTTTTCCTTCTTCTCTTTAGGCTTAGAAGTCAAATCATTCATGTTAGGTTTGGTTTTGGCTTGGTTGGTCTTGGTTTCCTTCTTGGGTTGGTCCTTTTTCTCTTTCTTCTTTTTAGTATTCTTTCCCTTACCAGTACTTGCTACAAGGGCATGTGACTTGGAATTGAGAGTCCCCATTTGAATGAGTTTTCCTGTTCTCAAATGAGTTGGGATGAAAAAATGTCAAATGAGGGCATATTCCAAGCACTACCCAGAGCGGCTTTTGTAGCGTGGAAATTCGACATGAAGATGAAAGTATTCAGGACCTAACTTAGAAATAATTGACAAGATCAACTGGGAATATTTCTTCTCCACTTTACATTCCTTTAACAACAATCTAGTGTGGACAAATTTGAGAAGAATGCATGTAGGTTTTCAAAGTCACTAGGATTTAATCCTAGTAGTTCATTTTCCAACTCATGCACTCTCATGTCATCTTGTTTCCAAACATATCATCTAGTGTTTTCCACGTAGTCATTGGGTGTTTCAGATGACTCAATGTGGAAGAGCAAGTTAGGAGAAATAAACATACAAAGAATACCTAAGGCTTCATCACTTCGGTTCAGCCACTTAGATTTTTTAGGCTCATCATCAGGTTTAGTCTCAACTCCCATGGTGATGTAAAATAACCCTTTACCCCTTAGTTTCATTACCATTTTTGATCTTCATTCAAAGAAGTTGAACAAGTAAGTAAAGGAATTGAAAGTGCATCCATCAGTGAAGAGAGAGAAAGAAGGAATATAGAAAAGAAAAACAATCAACACAACCACCATTAGGACAATATTATAACCCCCCTGATTTCAACACTTTATAGTTTAGTGTGTTGGATACAATCAAGTGTAAATGTGTGCATCGTGAAACAGTTGGTCACTCACCTTGCAATCAGTGTAATAACACATAAGAGTGGAGACCACAATCAAGTTTCGTTGATCACAACAATTTAACACCGTAAAAAAGCACAAGTGAGCTAAAAACAAGAGAAGGGGTGAAAACAAGTCATGTTGTGAGAAAAAAATGTCTCACGTTATAGCAGAAATCCCCTTGCTGCAAGACTATGGCAGACAGCTCACTAGTCCACAAGAAATAATAAGGGATATTACAATGCAAGAAACAGGCTCAAGATGAGTCCTGGGGACCTCCAGGACACTGAAAAAGCTCCTAAAAAGTTAACAAAATAGCTAGAAGGTGCATTACACACTCCAAAAAATAATCAGTAGCAAAAAAAATGTCCAATAACGCTAGTTTTCACTTTACTTTTTTTTCCAATTAATCTAATTTTAAAGATAAAAGGAATTGAAAAAGTGATTATAGTTAAACAACAAATATTAACTAATTAATCAAAAGAGCTCCTAAAATGTTTTAACTAGATGCCTAATTAAAAATTTATTAAAGCTCTTAAAAATATATATACCACCTTTTTATGATATTATTAGATCCTAAATTTTGATTAAGGACCTAATAATTTAAAAACAAGACCCTTTAATTAAATTAACCTCCATTTAAATTAACAATGCCACTTTTAAATATAAGACCTCCCTTTATAAAAACAACCTACCATATAAAATAAACACCCCCCTTAATAAAACTACATCGACCACTTTAATAAACCATGCCTTAAAATTTTAAAACACCGCTTAATTAAAGAAAAACTATGTATTTGGAAAAAATAGCGGGCAAATAGGAGGTGGTCTTTGTCAGCGCAGGTGTTGAGCTAGCTTAAGAGGAGTCAAGCTAGGTGGAGGGTCATGTAGAGCCTGAGGTGGTTGGCAACGGATTAAGGACGAGCTAGCTCAGGGCTCAATGCAGTGGGTTAAGGAAGGTTGAATGACGACCGAGTCACGTGGAGACAAACTTAGAGTGGGACTCGATGGAGGTTGTGAGTTCGGTGCGAGGATCTAAAACGACTGCAGGAGGATGAGACTGGGATAAGATTAAGCTATTGAAAACTTCAAAGAAGAGGTAGGGATGAGTTTTGCAGAGTAGGGCCAAGTTCCGCAACATCCAAGGCAGAGAACAAACAATTTAGGGTCAGGGAAGAGACTCGATGATGTAAAAAAATGAATAACTCTGACTCGGAAGGGACAAATGATTCACTTAGGGCTCAGAGAGTTTGGAACAGAGACCAAGAAGAACTACACCAGGTAGAGGAAAAAAACTCGCAAGAAACCACACAACTCGAAGCCAAACCAATGCAGAAACTAGAACCAAACTTGTTGGGTAAGACAAACAATCAACTCGGGTTCATAGTGTAGAGAGCTAAACAACCCAACAGAGACAAAGGAAAAGGAAAAGACAAAATCTAAATGCAGTGCATAGCCATACAACTCGGTGGGAAACAAGAAAACTCAATAGTCCCGACTCAAAGACAAGGCACGCACTCGAGCAAGCAAACATAGACCGGTTTAATGAATAACCTAACTCACCCATAAGAAAAATGCAAAAAAATTGATGCAAAACAATGCAAAATGAACACAACCAACTCGACCAGGAGCTCAATGAGCTCTACAAGAGCTCGATGTGAGCTGACAGGGAGGAGAGACAACACAGAGGCAAAAACTGAGAAATGTAAACTAGGCAAAGGAGGCCAAAATAGGTCTAAACATAGAAAAATTAAAAAAAGTTACTTTTAATTAAAAATTAACTAATAAAACTAGATTGTAGAACTTACCTCCAGATTTAGCTATTCCCTCCAAACTTAACTCCACAACTAGTTAGATATGGCTGAGAAACACCTAAAACTTGCACATGCACAACCATAAAACCAACACAAACTCCAAACAATGAGATTGTTAAACATGTTAACAAGATTCCAAAAAAGAATGTAAAGTTGCATGAGAAGCACGAAAACCAAAAAAGAAGTAATCAATAACCAAAATAATTGAGTGCACATTTACCAAACAATATCTTTGATACCATATCATATTGTTATATAAGGATCAATACAGAATGTCATGCACATCGAAGGGGTTGCACAATTCAATGAATGTTCCATGTAATCAACAAGGAATCGAATCACAAAGGAAAATCAAGTATGTAAGAATAGGTCTAACATTATCATAGATCAAAATACGAAGGTACATATATAAGAGTGTTGTGTAACTCCAGTGCATGACACGTGGACACATGAAACCCTAACTAACCCTAATGACCTATGATCTCACCAAGTGAGATGACTAACCACATGAGGCCATGTAGGTCAGTTTCTTTAGAGATGTCATATTGGTGGCCATGATATTAGTAGTAGTGAGGCACGTAGCGAGTTATACATTTGTACACATTTGATATCACTTGTTGAGGTCGAGGCAGTTGCAGATGTTACACAGTTACGTCGGCTATCATACATCATGTCTTTTGACATGTTGCAGGCATATGAGGTGATTGTACATGACCATGACATTCCACTATTGTGGGTATTGGATTATTTGGAGCAGAGGAATATTCAGGTTGGCATATCTTCTATTTAAGGTAAAAAGCATACTATTGTAGCTACTATAGTTGGACCTCCTGTTGCTGGGATTGTGACACCAGATGTTTGACACTATTCTATTCCGGTGTGTGAAAATAAAACCTTAATTACAATTAACATTTTATTACATTATTACTTTACAATATATATATATATATATATATAAGATCTAGTGTTGACATGGAATATTGAATGTGTACTTGTGTGTTTAGGCTTCTGCTCCAGGGAATGCTGGTGAGCATTGTGGTTCTTCCCAACCCACAACATATTCGTACATGAAATTTTCATAGCTCTTGAATGAGCCAAGCCATGATGCATCTCTTGATCTTGAAGACATAAGTATTGGTTTATTAGGATCATATTTATTTGTTGGTGTTGAGGTTGTGGGTCATGCAGAGGAAGGTGCGGGTGGCGGCCCCATAGATCTCGAGACACATTCCGCAGAGGTATATATATATATATATTGTGTTTTAGATTTAATATTTAATATAAATTGAAATTTATGAATTAACGTTTTATTCAAAAAATTGTTTAATTATTTATTTATTTCATAGGGATCTATAGGCCAGAGATCTACACATAGTGTAGATGATCCCAACATCCACCCACATATAGATATATAGGTTACCAATTAAATAGTTGTATGCTATATTCAATTATTCAAGAAATTGTTGTAGAATTTTGCTAATATTTTAATATGGTATGTTCTATATAGTTTATGATGTGTATATGTTTAGAGAAGTTTTTGCTTTCCTACTTTAAATTAATGAAGTGAAATAACAAAAACAAATGACCTCAGAAGATGGCGGGGGTTTATCGATACTTGTGAGATAGTTGATGTTGATCTTTGATGGATGATTGATGTTGATAGATCCAACCAAGCCATAACTTCTTATTTCCAATGGGATAAGCTACCTACAATAGATCACAAAACTCAGAAAAAATATGGGATTAGATAGATATATGGTGGATTTCCTGTCAAAGGCAGTCCCTTAGAAGTCAATGGAATTCCTTGCAAAGATGTCAATCCGTGTTCAAGAAATAAATTTGATAATGATAAGATAAAATGATAAAACAGGATGATATAACCAATAATGAAAAGGAAAAGGGACTAACGTATTCCACAACTATATGATGGTTTGATGGTGATACCTGATCCAAAAGGAGTCTAGGGATCATAAAATGGCTCAAAGGAGCAAGGATATAGATGTCTGTGTACTCACAAAAGTGAGCAAGATGATATATTTGATTTAGATAATTGATAGAGTGTTAAAGATGGCTCAAAGGAGCTTGATATGACTGGAAAAATACTTGAGGGGCCTTGTGGTAATAAGTTATGTGATCTAGATGTCTATAAAAAGCAATCTTAGGGGTCAAAAGACCTTTTAGACAAGATCATCAATGATTAGTGATTCTAGTGAATCGTTAGTGATCCTAATGGGTCATCAATGATGTTGATGGGTTGTTAATGATCCTTTCTACGACCCATGAGGGAATCGTTAGTGATATTAGGTGCATCACCAATGATTCTGGTGAATCGTTAGTGATTTTAGTGAATCCTCAGTGATTCTGGTGAATTATATAACGATTGCTGTGAAATGTACAAGTAAAAAATAAACAGAGATAGAGCTCAAAAGGGATGATAAAAAGGTTTATTTAAGATTTTAGAGTGATGATGTATATAATACAATGAAGCTAAATGAAGACCACTTACCTTGTATATGTTGATGAATGAAGATCAGAAGGTGATATTACCCAAGAGAGGGAGGCTGTAGATGAAAGAAGATTGTTGAGTTTATTCCTCGGACATGTGAATGACATTCGTAGGATGAAGAAGAGATTCTTGGTGCTTTGAATGTTTTTAGGATGATCTCTGGCTATGTGATAGGGATATGATACAAAGAAAATGTGATATGAAGTCCTTAAGCAATGTCCAACTACAAGCTAACCTCAAATGGAGGCCTGAGACTTGTTATATATAGGGATCGCTAACAACGATTTGGGAGAATCACTAGTGATCTCAGGTTTTATGGGGAAAAGGTTGAAACTACTGCCCAAATTGAGATTTTTTTTGTTTTGACAAATGGATGTGTGTTGGAAATAGATTTATATGGGTCAGGGAGGTTGTGAAATGGTTAAGAAGTTGTTGATTTTGATTTGTTTTATTTGATTTTGGTTTCTAAGTGGTTTGGGCAGTTTTAAGAGGAATAAAATAGGATTTTACAGCTGTAGAATGATATTTATGGGGAGTAAATATAATGGGGAGAAATAAGATTTAGGATAAGGATTTAATGTATAATATGATAGTGATGTGATAATGAAGGGGTGTTAGTGGACACAGACATGGGATTAGCAGTGCTAATTTTAGGTGTCTACATTTTCCCCTTTTTGTTGAGTGGTTTTAGACAAGCCATGAGACAAAAATGAGATGTGATAGATGAATGATCCATAATTATATGATGAGGTACTCCCCCTCAAACTAGGGATTAATGAACTAAAAGGGAATCGATCACGAGTTTGAAAGAGATAGATAGAAATATGCAAGGATGGAAAGATTAGAGATGATGCCCCAGGAAATGGTATAGAAACAAGATGGGTGTCCTATCGTAAGATTAACGATGAAAGGGAACTAAAAAATGGTTTTGTGTCCTATAGATGTATGAATTAACGATGGAAAGGGGAAATAAAAAAATATTAATTTTGATGAGGTCAAAGGACTGAAAATTGATGTTGCCACAAAGGTGGGCTTATGAGGCCAAGGAATTCAAGTGATAGGGGAATCAAAGGGTTTGTTTCCTATAGACATACTTTAAAAAACAAGATAATAGGGTCAAAGGAAAAATCTGTCTTGATAGAGGACTAGATAGGTGTCTTGACATATGACTAACAGGCGTAGAATAATTTTTCTAGGAGGTGATCTGGTTGACAAATGTCAATTTTTACTAAGTACTTAATAGATGACATTTGTGTATGTCTTTTGAGGCACTAGTTTTGATGTAGAATCGTGATATGAGAGTTTTTGAGACTCGTAGATGATGTATAATGATAAACTGATATGATTTATGATATTGACAGATGATTTTATTTTTATGTGATGATATAATATGTGAGATGTATCATGATTAATATGGATATTGATTGATGGATATTATGATAGATATTGATATTAATGTTATGTTTGATATAAATGGATGTTTTTGATGTGATGTGTTTGATATTTATTTTAAAGTGAATTTAATTTTTGTCAAAATGTGTCTTAACCATGGTTAAGAATAAAATGTGGAATTGATTGCTTTATACTGGATTTGATACATATGTGATGGGGATAAATATGGTGAAGGCACTTGCACTCTTGGCCTTATGAAAAATGTTAACACATGACTAACAATGGGTAGTCACACATAGGATCTTGGATATAGAGAATGAAGTGATAAGATGTACCTTCCTATACATGTGAAAGGGTTAACATATATCAGGTTATGTGGGGGAGTAAGGTTCTCCTTTTAACAGTTTTCATAGAGAGATGCACCCCATCTATACATTTTATTTTTGAGTGCAAACTGATCGATGTAGGAAGTTTACTTTGATGGGAAATTTGATCAATGTGGGAAGATTTTCCTAGGATGCTTTTGATATTTTATTTTTTGAAGTTTGATCGATGTGGAAGCCTTTTTACATGGGTAGCCATCCTTTGAGGGAGTGGTCTACAAGTTTTTGATTTTTTGACTTTTTTATTTTACAGAGATAGCCATCCTTCGAGGGATCGGTCTATGATTTGATGGGTAGCTATCCTTCGAGGGACCAGTATATGATTTTGATTTTAAATGACTTTCTTGAGGGATCAGTTTATTATTTTTGATTTTGAGGAATGCATCCATAGATATTTTTGAATATTTTAAGGAGAGAAAAACCCTAATAGAAATGTTTCAAGGAGGGGAAGAGAGATGTGTACATACCACATACGTGCCCCATGACATGTATTTGGTTGGTATACAAGGTGGATGGATGTAATGATTTGTGGGGTTCCATGTTAAGGAGGAATTTTCCAATTGAAATATGTGATGAACAAAGTCCATGGTGCTCATCTTTAAGGTTTTGAGGATAGTGACAGAAAATCCACATACTTTCAAATCATTATGATGGCAAGATGGCTGGTTGATGGTGGAATAAGATATTTGATGTGACTATTATCATGAATGGTCATAATGTTAATAGTAGAAAGGACGTAAGTGCAAGGCATTCAGAGGTTCCTTTTTAGGTGTACCATTAAGGGAGGCTAGATGATACGCTCCCGACCCATGCTATATGGACCAATCTAGTTAGGGGAAAACTTTCCATGTTTACTCCTTTCTAGAGTAGTGACATTTTTGATTGGATTGAGAGGATAGGTTTGGTGAGGATTAACTAGGGGGAGGTGTGCAAGGTGAATACTTTCAAAGTCTCAAGAAGAGAGGAGACCCCCTAGCATGATGATGTGGCTAGAGATAACATGTGCTGAAAGGAACGATGTCTTTCAAGCTTAGGATGATGAAAGTTTTGATGTTGATTGATTGAGTATATGGTAAATAAAGGAGGATGTGGAAATCTTTAACAAAGGATCCATTGAAAATTTGGATGGGATATGAGAGGATGATTGATGAGGAGGGGTAGATGATGAAGCTTTGGTTTTTCCTTTTCTTCATGTATGATGATTCCTATGATTCATGTAGGTGGGTGAACTGTACTGATTTGAGATGAGGACCTTTAATGGAAGGTGATGAGAAGACATATGAGAAATATTTATCAAGATTTGATTGAGGATGACCCCCTTGGTCCTGCAGATGTTAGTGAGGAAAATTTTCAGTGACTTGGGTGTAGATGTTGATGAGATTGAGGGACCTTTAATGGAAGGTGTTGAAGAGATGTTTGGAAGAGGTTTGTTAATACCAGATTAAGGATGACCCCCATTTTCGTGCAGATGTCGATGAGGAAATTGATGAGGGTGGAGGTGTAGATGATATTAATGATGGATTAGGATGGTATTCTTCTGGGAGAATATCATTGACAAGGAAGAGTCAATGATTATGGATTTAAGAACTTTACAACTCTCTGTGTTATGAACTGGGATTTTATAGTAGGCACATGTTTTTTTTGGTCATACCATGCATGTTTCTGAGATATGTGGATTGGGTGTTTTGATGGGTGGTAATGTGATAAGAAAAGATTGTATAAGCCTTCAAGGATGTCAATGTAATTCCCTTTTGGGGCATTTGGATTAATGTATTTTGATTTTGATTTTGATTTATGAGAATGCTTGGTAGGATGCATCTTATTTTTGGATGTGGGTGGATGGGCGGATGCTGTATGGTGTTGAAACATCATAGGGGTGTTGTGAGGTTGATAAGAGAGATGATATGTCCAAAGATGGGACAATATGTGGGATTGATAAAATTGGATGATGGATGAGGTCCCAAAATAGATGAGGAGGGACAATTTATGGATGAGATAGGGTTTGACTATGTGACATGATATTGAGATAAAGGATGGGGTCCTAAAATGGATGAGGATAGAGGCTGAGGACCATAGATGATAGTGCATTTTGATTTTGTAATGTTAACCTTAGATAAAGGAGATGGTATTACAAAAATGATGAGGAAAAGGTCATGGATGTGATAGGTTTCAATTTTATAATGTTTTCTTTAGATAGAGGAGAGGGTCTCATGATCAGATGATGAGGAGTGAGGCTGTGGATGTGATGGGATTTGATCGTATAGTGTTTGATTTAGGATAAGGTTCCATATTGGATGAAAAGTGAGGAGCCAAGGATATGATTGAGTCTAATTTGAATGAGGGAGATGTTGTTTCTATACATGATTGAGGCTGGTTACATTCATGTGAGCTACCCAAGTCTTTGATTGGTTTGAAGGATGGCTTGGATGTCGAGATATTTGATTATAGGTTCCCCTTTGTAATGGTCTCTGAGGTGGAGTCTAAAGGCTGCAAGGAGGTAGTAGGTGATTGGATAGTAAGAGAAGGTGATGTCGATGCATGAGGATTATAGAAAAGAGGATCCAAGGGACTCTAAGTCTTCAAGGGGAAGCATTGGTGATGAAAGGGTCTCCTCATGGGGAAGATCATATGTAATAATGTTGATGATGTGACTCAAAGGATGTGCAATATCTATATGGACTGAATCTATCAAGGGTGTTGGGTCAGGAAGACAAGTAATGGCATCATGCATGGTAGTTTCATCTTATTCATAGGAAGACCTAGGGGAATCAAATGGGACATGTGTAGATTGAGGATCAAGATGGCCTTCTTCAAGGGCTTAGAATTTCTAACTTTCTGGCCATGGTGAAGGCTTCATCAAAAGTCTAGAATGTGTGGATCTGAAGGGTGGATGAGATGTGATGGGAACATGATCTAGAAAAAAAATTGATTAGTTTTGATTGAGATAGTGAGAAGGTCAATTGATTGATAATGCTTTTCCACCTAGTGAAGAAGTCAATAATAGATTCATTTTAGATTGTTTGATGGTAGAGAGGTCAGATATGGTTATTTTACGAGTAACATTGATAGCGAAGTGCTTGAGAAATAACAGGGCTAGCTGTGTGAAAGAGAATAAAGAGTGTCGAAGGGAGGGAGTTATACCAATCCAAGGCAAGTCTTGCCAGTGACATAGGAAAGGTTCTAAGCATGAGATCTTGATCATGGATGATGAGATAACATGAGTGTCTAAAGGATAATATGTGTCTTCTGAGGATCCTCCTAGCCGTGGAACATGGTAAATTCAGGAAATTCCCAATGGAGGATAAGATTTATATGGTACTGATGGATGGATGGGTTCATTACAAACCTGATCATAAGTGAGGATGTGTTTGGTTCCCATGGTAATGGCTTCCAAATTGTCTAATCTATTCAATAGATCTTGTATGGGATCATTTGTAGGATTAGGCATGAGGGAATTAACATGTGAATGTGGCTGAGAATGTGATTGATTTGATTAATGATAGTGGAGATTATGAGGGTTCTATTATGGATGGGCTTGATGTGGGGTTGATAAGGGGTAGCTTGAGAAGATATAATTTGTAAAGTAGGTTGTGATAAAGGGATGTGGGGAGACATGTAGGGATGTTGGATATGCTATTGTTGTTGGATGAGAGGGGTTGATTGGGCCTGAGTAGGGATGTGTGTATAGGATTTGGGATGTCTGAGGTATTGAGAAAGGTATTGAAGTCAAGATAGGTTGATTAGATGAAATATGGGGGATGTTAAGATTATGATGAGATTGTGATGAAGGCTGGGATGTGATGAAGATTGATTGATGGGATATACTTGACATGGGCTAAGGAGCGATAGTTTTGAAATAGTTTGGGCTTAAAGGATAGTCATAGGGTTGTTTAGGGTTGTTGTAGGGTTGTAGGATTGGATGAAAGGTAGAGGTTCCATAGGGAACAAAAGGTGGTATAGATGGATCTTGAAACATGCCAGAGCTAAGTGAAGAGTGAGGACATGATAGTTGATGAGATGATAAAATTAGACTGTAGATTTTGAAAGATTGGGATGAAAAAGATGTAGTTGTAAAAATGACACATAAGGGGTAAAAGAATATGTTGATATAGAGGGTTGATCCATATTAAATGATATTTAACTAATATGATACAACAAATCCCTAAGAGAGCTATAAATGTAATAGACAAGTCAAACAAAAGAATTTTAATTATCTTGATTAGAATTTATATGTGGGGGAAGAGGCTTTGAGGGAACCTAATGATATGGTCATTCTAAGGCTGGTTTTAGGTTTTTTAAAGGCTCTGGAGTCCTTGATATACCTAAAGGTACGTGAGGCTTGAATCTATGCTGATGTCGGTACATGGCCTAATATCGAGGGCCTACCCCCTCACTTCATGGTCCCGCAACGATAAGGGAGTTGGGTGCTTAGCCAATATACTGACAACCAATTGTTTATACTCAACCATAGAACATTGAGTTGAATTCCCTTTTGGGTGATGAAATCCCAATAGTTTCACCAGGGTATGAATGTTTGATGCAAGTTTGTGTTTGATGTGATTTGGTTGTGTGTGAGGGAATTAAGTGAATGCAATCTATTAACCTCCTAATTAAAATATGTGATCAAGCAGGATGAAAGGTTCATTTTAAGCCCAAAATAAAGATTGATTTTGATGAGAGTAGACAGACAAGAATGTAATGCTTTGAAATAAAAAGAAAGGAAAGAGACATACCTGTAAAATGCTTCCTTTTTAATTTATTTTTAAAGTTTTTTTTAGCACAATACAACATAATGTAGCAAAAATGATCCCAGAGACATAAACCTGCAAGGGTTAGGTAGAAGTAGAAAACAGAAAGAGAAAATGATGTTAAAGGTTGACTGACTGAGTAATAAGGAACAATCAACAGAGATCACCAACGATTGACAGGAATCACTAGCGATTCACCTAAATCATTGGTGATTTGACTGGATCACGTTAATGATTGCAAAGAAGAAAACCTAAAGATGAATTTTTAATAAATTGAAATGGAAGAAAAGGGAACAAGGTCCCACCAGGCGTGCCAGAATGTTCAGAGATAGTTTTTGCTTTCCTACTTTAAATTAATGAAGTGAAATAACAAAAACTAACTGACCTCAGAAGACAACGGGGTTTACCGATACCCGCAAGATGGCTGATGCTGATCTTTGATGGATGATTGATGTTGACGGATCCAAGTGTATGCACAACTCCTTCTTTCCAATGGGATAAGCTACCTGCAATGCACAGACACTCATAAAAAGATGGGATTAGATAGATATATGGTGGATTTCATGGAAAAGGCCAGTCCTTAGAAGTCAATGGAATTCCTTGCAAGGATGTCAATCCACATTCAAGAAATCAATTTGATAATGATAAGATGAAATGATAAAGCAGATGATATAACCAACAATGTAAAGGAAAAGGGATTGACACGGTCCATGGCTATATGATGGTCTGATGGTGATACCTGATCCAAAAGGAGTCTAGGGATCACAAAATGGCTCAAAGGAGTAATGATGACTAGATAGATACTGTGACTCACTAGTGAGTAATAACTTATGATGATTTAGATGTCTAATTGATAGTTTAGTGCTCAAAATGGCTTTCAGATAGGAATCTTCAGCGATTCTAGTGAATACGTTGAGCGATTATGGTGGATCGTTATGTGATCTTGAGATTATCTAATAATGCTGATGGGTCATCAATGATGCCGATAGGGTTATTAATGATCCTTTCCATGACCTAGGAATTTTCAGTGATGAATCATTAGCGATTTAGGTGAATCTTCTGTGATTTAGGTGAATCGTCAGAGATTCAGGTGAATCGTCAGTGATTTAGGTGAATTGCTAGTGATCATTGTGAAATTGTACAGGTTGACAATGGACAAAGATATAAATCAAAAGGGATGATAAAAAGGTTGATTTAAGTCTTGTAAATGATGCGTAATAAGATAATAAAGCAAACGAAACCACTTACCTTGTATAAATTGATGAATGAAGATCAGAAGGTATGATATTACCCGAGAGAGGAAGATTGTAGATGCAAGAAGATTTTTGAGTTGATTCTTGGACATATGAATGACATTTTTGGGATGAAGAAGAGATTCTTGGTGCCTTGAATGTTGTTAGGATGATCTCTAGCTCTGTGACAAGGCTATGATACAAACAAAATGTGATATGAAGTCCTTAAGAAATGCCCAACTATAAGCTAACCTCAAATGGAGGCTTGAGACTTGTTTATATAGGGTCACTAACAACTAGGGAGAATTGCTAGTGATTGTGTTGAATCGTCAGCAATTCAGGCTTTATGGGGAAAAGGTTGAAACTACTTCCCAAATTGAGGTTTTTTTTTTTTGACAATTGATGTGTGTTGGAAAGAGCTATATGGGTCAGGAAGGTTGTGAAATGGTTAAGAAGTTGTTGATTTTGTTTTGTTTTCATTTGATTTTAGTTTCTAAGTGGTTTGGGTGGTTTTAAGAGGAATAAAATAGGATTTTACAGTTGTAGAATGATATTTATAGGAGTAAATATAATGGGGGTAAATAAGACTTAGGATAAGGATTTAATGTTTAATATGATAGTGATGTGATAATGAAGGGGTGCTATCAGACGTGGAAATTGGGATTAGAAGTGCTAATTTTACGTGTCTACAATATATTTATTTTTATAAATGTAGGGTATAGAAGAGCCTAGTAAGGGATATAATACTCGCCCTAGTAGACGACGAAGACTATAGATGATACATACATTCGTTTTCATGTACATGTATAAAGTGTTTATATATATATATATGGGAAATTATTTATATATAGCTATTGATTTTGAATACATGATTTATTGATAATGGGTGTTCAAACAATGTTAATTTGACATGTATTTTTTTGATCTATATATGTTGAAATTATTTCTATATCTAAATACATAAATTTGAGCTAAATATGTAACCTAGGACCCAAATAACTATATATAAAATAACATTCCATCCAAATAATTATAATATTCGTTTATAATACATGATAATCATTTTCTTGATTGCTCCATAAAAGAATATGAGTAAAGAAGAACACTCACTATCCTTTGTATAAAGAGGATTTTCTCTAACAGTGCATTAAATTGATATATATATATATATATATTGATTAAACTTATATAATAAATTGCATTAACACATATTCTATGAACTTGAAAAACATTGAATAGGTAGAATTTTATAGATAAATGACGTTTTAGTGTGATACAAATCTTAATATTAGAGATAATGGTTAGAAATAGGAAATGCAAAATAGGTATGAAAAATAAGGTAAAGCTTGCATCAAGTAAACTTAATTTTGTACTCTTGGTAACTTTTGGTAGTTAAATATAAGTCTTGTATAATTTACAAGTAGAAACAAATGAACACTGATGTATTCATGCTTCTTTCAAATTACACATAGATTGGTGTAAAAGACAACATAATTTACAATGATTAATTCAAGAATCAATTTTCTCTATGGATCTTGTGGATATTGTTATTTATTAGGCATGAATTAGGTTATATATGATATTTGATAAGTTAAAATTGTGGATTCACTATATGGTTGTGACATTGTTAGTGTTTGAGTTAATAGATTTACCATAATTTATTGTCTAGTTTTTGTGCCACTTTCTTCTAACACTTGGCATCCTTAACTAATTTACTACATGCTTTGGGTTATAAATTCATATGCACGCGCGTGTGTGTAAATTTTTTCTCAATTAACACATGACTCAATTATTTTAATTTACACATCATAAGATATGTTGTAGACATTGAACTCAAATTAAAAGATATTTAGTTGTGTGAATTTACTGAATGTAGATACCATTGTAAGGTACATATATTCTAACTTAATGATACAAAATATAAAAAACATTTAATTCCTAAAACCACATAAATATTGAACAATCAAGGTCAAATTCGTAGTAGTTTATTTAAAAAACATTATCAAAATCAACACACTATAAGTCATCAATAGTCATACCCACATAGTATGATTATTGATGAATAAGCACTAAGTGTCAAGCTCATAAATATGAAGAAAAGGGAAATATTTCTTTTTACAAAAATTATAAGTCATTTACTAAATATTTTCTCCCTCCTCTAAGAACCAATATGTGGAGGTCACAATCTCTCACAATCATTTTTTATGAGACTTTAGTGTCTTGGTCTTCTCAAATAACATATCTTAGAGATTTAATGCTTTCATAGTTAGTCATCCCAACATCCAAATTTTAAATGGGTTTCTAAATCTAATAATTTTATTCCACAAGATAAAAAATAATAAATAAGTTATGTGCATTAGTAGTACAAGAAAAATATAATGTAAAACCATAAATAATCAAAGGTCATCTAATAAAAACATTACATCCTCATTAGAAACATCTATAATAAGAATATATATACTATCCTAAGAGTTCAAATATTCCCCTTTGTATTTTCTTACCTACAAGCATTATAGTAACCCATATCATTAAACCAATTTCCATAGTAAATTTATTTGTACTAAAACCTTTTAATTTCTATACCTAAAAATTCACCAGTCTACTAAAAAAATATTGTGCTAACTCCATCTTGAAAAGGGGCATAGGTCACATATCAAGATCATCGAGCAGTGGTCACATGTTAGAAATATCATACTATAGTGCTTATTCATCAATAATCATAACCCCTAGTATAAGTTTTAATTCATAGTAAGAAATTTTAATCCATAACATATAGGAGGAGGGTAAGTTTTAATTCATAGTAAGAAATTTGTCAAATATTTATGCCAAAGTGAGAAATAAAATAGATAAAAGATTACATTTTGAAGACATCAATATAATATTATAGTCCTTCTATATAATACCAAGTGGCTCAACTCCTTGTTCAATGACTTGTAATTTTTTTCATGATCTTCTATATCTAGTCTCCATTTTTACATCCACATGCATTCTTCACCTGATGCAATTGTAACCCAGTAGCAACTATGTGATGGGTGTAATGATATACCTTGTTGTCTGGTTTGTAATCAACAAAGTGAATCCCACTTTGGAGGAATTTCACTTTCCGTAAATATGTTCCCTGCACTATAACCAAGCTAATATAAAATGTTGTCTCCTCACTTATTATTTCACTTGTTAGCTTTGTTCTCTCTTCTGTGCAATGCAACAAGTAGTACTCCACTTTCTCAAGATTTCCTTCTTTCTGTAATGATTGCAAATACATCACCTACAATAAAATCATTGTACAAACAAGTTTTTGTTGTTAGAATCAAATGAAAAAATATTTAATGATTTGTATACTATAAATTATATATTAATTCAATGATCAAAGACAATCCTTTTAAACAAAAAATACCTTGTTTAATAAGTCCTGATATGTGGTCATAATAAGGTGAAATCAAGGGCACATATTCAAAACTATCATCCTCATCTGATCCATATGAATCATCCAAAACTAAAGGAACTTGCTTCCACTCACCTACATAACCATGTTTTTCCTATTTCATTTGTATATGATTTTTGTCATGCATTCATAACAAAAAATAAGAATAATCTCTTGTACAGATTGTCCAGTTATTACTATCCACAGTCATCATAGAGTGCAAAGACCTAGAATTATGAATCCTTTCACATCCATGTTTTTTCCTTTGATCAATACCTGATTAATCATGCAAAATCAATAAATTTAAACAAACATCAAAATTAAGAAAAATAAATGTACATGTACATAAGTTTATGTGTAACTTGTAATCAATTTCACATCAAGATACATATGTTATGTGTGTACCTGTTATCTCCCAAAACACTTTGTGTGGGGGCATGTTACTCTCATGTGAGGTTTCCTGAACTGCAAAATGTTTCCTACACCATTTAACAACAATGTGGGCATCAATCAATCAATCTCCCTTATAATCAAATATTTTTTCTTTAGAGCATGTTTGATGCATGCACCCACACCATCATGTTCTCCCTTCCCATGACCACTCTTAAAAAACTCCATAAATGAGGTATTTTGAGATAATGTTGATAGAGAATAAGTGAAAAGAAAGGGTGAGAGGATTTGAATTGTGATGTGCAACCATCAGACCAAACAAATGTTGATCTACTTGTACTCCTCGTTGATTAAGATATTGGAAAAATAATTCAAAACAATGTTGTACGAAGTGGGTGTCATGTTCCTTTTCATCACTTATATAGAAGTGATACTCCTTCTTAATCACTTTCTTCTCATATGTACTTTCAACCCCATCCAAAGCCAATTGTGCATGCCTATAAAATACATGAACCATGATGGTAACCTGATTAGTATGATAATATTGTGTTTGAATCTCTTTTTGATGAGAAAATGAGTAATTCTCAGCAAAATCAACCACAGACAATATGGAATCAAGAGGGAATGTGTCTCTATTGGTCTTAAATTGTGTATCCTGCCACTTTGCATAGTGATAATGTTTGATGTAAGGACTAATCAAACTTTGGAAACTATGCATGAATGTTGTAACAGGGATTTCCTCTTCTACCAAGTCCAACCTTGTTGCATTCTTTCCAAATCTTGTTGAATATTTTATGTATTTGAACCTATAAAATCAATACATAATGGACAACTTGTTATATTCATTTGCAATAAAAATAAAAATCAAAATAAAATATGTACATCAAATTTAAAATTAATTAATTTTTCTTTAAAATGATCACCTCTTACAAGTCACCATTTGAACTATGTCCAAGTCTTCATTTGTTTCTGGAAATATTTTCAAGTCCCCACACTTGTCACAAACACCTTTGATGCAAGCTATATGGACCATCCACATTATCATAAGATATTGTGCAAAGAATAAAGCTATGAATTCACTCACACATCTAGGGGGAATTTTTTGGACCATTTGATGCTTCTCGTAACTTTCTATACACCTTGAAAAAACATAGATTTTGATTACATAAATTAAATCACATCTCATATAACAAAATAATCATTTCTAATAAACCTATAAATGAAATCACACTCAATATATGTAATATTTTTTTGGTACCTGATAGTGATAATCAAACTTGACATGATAGCAACAACAACATATTTCAAGGACTTTATCTACTCATACATACCAAGGCTTCAAAATCTCAAACATTCGTTGTCCAATCTTAATATGTGGATGTTCTTCTTTAAAATTGATGTACATCTCATGTTGAGTTATTTCTAGCCAATGTTTTAGATGTTCTTTATACTCATTGTGACCTATCCTATGTTTCAAAACATCCCTCACATTTGGAGAAGCATGAGTCCTCTCACTCCAAAAATCAGAAATTACCTTCACAATACTATTCTCAATTTTATTAGAATGTGGATTTCTACACATTAGTGCCCAATTTTCTTCCACAGTCGAATCATCCAATGTCTTCCTCCTCTTTGTATACCTACTGATAGTATTTCTAGAAACACCCAAGGCCTGAGAAGTAGCGCTAATATGACGATTATTTGTTGTATCTTTACTTACAAATGAAGTTAATATTGCTCTGCGAGAAATACTCTTATCAACAGACCTAGTTTTTGTACCCACTGAACTTATTCCTTTAGACACATTCACAAAAATTCTTGTTCCAAATGTTGTGACTTTCCCCATCCAAAATAGACACCCAAAAATTGTAATGTGTCCTTCATATCAACATGATTCAAGAATGAAACCAACAAATGTGCTCTAGCAACTATAGTCAAATTAGCAAATTCACTATATAATCTCTCAATAAATTTTGTTGTTTTCTTTCTTGATAGTGGTTCTTGTTTGACAAAATTCTTTTAATTTGTTGAAATCCATCTTCACCAAGTGTTTGAAATTTTTCTTGGGAAGTAATTTCATAACTTTTGTTATCAAATCAACATATGATTTAGGAGAGGGGGGCCTTCTTGTTCCACATCACCTATGTCCATAAACATTGCAAAAAAATTAAAATACATGATTACACCATTCATGAATGATTTAAAATATATATAGAGCTTGTTCTGCAACATTGATTAATTTTTTCTTTAGTATATTCTTATTGTCATGCATATATCCTTTAGCTATTTTATTGGAATGTAGATCTAATAGATGTAGATTTTATTGGAATGTAGATCTAATAGATATAGATATTTTCTCACCATATATTATCATATTAGATTACAATATTAGTCTCATAGATTTTGACCATTTGGTGCATAGTTCTTACAAGGATATGAAGCTAGAAAACATGAATTTTTCCCTATGTTGTGGGATAAGAATAGAAACAAATAAAAGTAACTTTTAAAAGTAACACAGTCCATATATGAAGTGAAAAACATAAAGATGATGTTGTGGAACATTAGTCAATCATAATGAAAATGACATGTCATAAATGATAAATAATATCTCAATGCATAAAGATAAATATGTATGTGGATTTTCCTTGCGGAAAAGGTTATATTTGAGCTTTCATGTTATGCATATGTTGAGAATACAGTTTGAAGAGGATTTATAATAATATGTATGTATAGGGCTAGGTGTTACACTAGAATGCGTAGGTGTGTAAATAGGCATGTTAATATGAAAATATTGTTTGATGTCCCCATAGTAAGAGCATTCAATGTATGAAATGATTGTGCAAACATACCTTAATGGTAAAAAATGAAACCTAGGTTGTGAAGTTCAAAGAATAAAAAGAACTCAAAAAAATGAAATAATAAATTTAGATTTAAGGGCCTAATACAATTACTAGTTGTATAATATAATTTATAAAAACATGATGATAATATAAATAATTCTAAATTATGTATTTAGATCATGTCACAAGATATGTTATAGATTTATCAATTAAATTATAGTTAAAAAATCTAGGGTTATAAATATATTACCATGCACTAGCCTTAGACTTTGTGATGGTGGATTGAAATTAGAAGTAGAAGATGGGTATAGTATTATCAAGATGGTTTTAAGAATATATGTAGCCAAAGTGTGTACAAGATATGTTTCCCAATGTAAAAGTAATTTTGCCAAACCTATATGATTGACTATGAATTTATCAATATTTTTTCAAGATAATAATCCCTTGATTTAGCACTCACACATGTAAATTAACAATTGGCTTAGTTTTAACAATTGGAATGTAACACATGGCTAACCAAGCTAAACTATGAATTTGAAAATAAGATAGTTAAAAGTATAAGGGATGTGTTCATATCATGTCGATAGGTTCATTAGTTGATCTTGTCTTGGGTCCACAAACTTGTTTGAGGTAAAGTTGGAATTAGATTTGAGATAGGGGATAGTTTGTATATTTATTATATAAAATGTGCAATGATTCCTAAAGTGCTAAGATGGAGAAGTAGTGCTAGACATAAAAATGTTTTGTTACTACTAGTACATATGACAAATATTTAGGTACTACACAAAGTACATCATGATGTAAGAAATGGTTGAGGTATTACTAACATTCTAAGGATGTAAGTATAGAGGTAAATCCTAAGAGTAAAGGTAATACTAGATTCCTAAGGCTGATAACAAATGGATAAAAATATTACACCATCTTTGAGGAGATACAATGAGAACATTCTAGTTGGTTTGATCAGGTCAACCTATGGAAATAGATAGTTTATAACTACTCCAATTTTAATGAATTCTCGAAAGTACCACCAAAATGATTATGAATTAACTCACTCAATTTTAAAACATGTTCCTATATATATAATCACCACCTACTTAAAATATTATCTCTCAACTATATGCCACCCATGTGACATATTTTGAAGCCTCCTATACTAAATGTGTAATAATATACTATATAAGATCAAGCCCAAATGTTATTTAATTGATTTACAATTATAACACAACTCAAAGAAACTTGAGTTCTGTCAATAAAAAAATTATTAGTCTGGTGATTCAGAAGACAATTATGAGATCAAATGTTCCCTAAATATCCCTAAACCATTACAATGCAGAAGATCATTTCGATAAATTTATGCTGATATAAAAAATTCAAAAAATAGAGCTCATATGTGCAAGATTTGGTTCGCTGAAATTTTTGGCCAATTGGAAAAATTTAGGGATTACGTGTAGGTCTGCTAACTTGGACATGTGCACATCTACGCAATGGATGCCACCTACGTGGCATATCAAAATTCGGCCCAACCCATGAGAAATTCAAACTATGCATTGACCACATATACATGGTAGAAAAATAGTCTAAGGCGTGGTCGAAGCCACAACAATAGTGGGCGGGTTTGCCCAACATAAACCCCAAACAAACCTCCCACATGAAAAATATGGGATTTAATCCCGAACATAGCCAAACGATCGACAAAGATGGATGGAGCAGGATTGGCCCCAAGACCCGTGAGTTCCAAAAGACTCGGATTGCCATTGAGCCATATAGGCTTGGCGAGCTATAAAGCGAGCTCGCCTATACTTAAACACACTTTTGGCCAAGACTATGTAGAGGACACATTGGGTAGTTTTCAGAGATCTCCATTTTTGAAGCACCTAGGGTCACTTTTAGACTTTGGTGTAAACTGGAGAATTGTTCTTAATTCTGATAAAATTCTAGTGATGTCATTATTTTTCCACGGAGTGCTTTAATTTCTTGATGTAGGGATTTTTTTGACTCATTTTCACAGAGAACGCACTGTGGAGATGTTTCAAAGCCACAGATGGATCTGGGAACATATTTATAAAATTTTGCAGAGTTTTCAAATCTGAATCAACTCAATTTTGTATGTAATAAAGGTATATTATACACTTTAGAAGGTAAAAAATTGTACTTCAAGTGATTTTTAATAGATCGATTCACGATTAAGTGATTCCAGAGACGTAGGCCATCTGGGTGAACTCCGTTATCAAGTTGTGGAGTATCTTATTCAATTTTTTTTGCTTATTATCAATTTTAAAATTAATTCTAAGGGAATGAATAATTGCTTAAGAAAAGCAATTAATTCAGTAAACAAATTAAATTGAATATTTGAATCAAATATCCACGAACAAATCAAGTGAATGCATTATTTAATTTTGGACTATAAAAAAGATTGATATGCATAATTATTCAACTTGTGATCAATTTTTAATGGTTTTGTAATAAATCTACTTCAATTAAAAAAGTTGAGTTCTTCTAGAAAATTGATCTTAAAAAGTGTAAATTGAGTTAAGTGGATTTTAAAACACGTTTAAAGTGAATCCATAACCATCTCTTGATCAAGTAAAATCATAATTTCAAGTATCCGAATTCTTTTTGAATCGATACACAGGGGTAAAAACCATTTTTGGATCATTAGGTGAATATTTTTCATCTCATTTTATGCAAAAAATAAATGTGAATTCAAACTCTTACACTCTTGAAGATCATACACATGTTTCATGTACACAAGAATGTAAACCAATCCTCCAAGTAAATCCCTATGTGTTCAATCAAATGACCTCTAATGTATTTTAGGTTTCAAGGGTTGATGTTCACCATCAATATGAACCTTTGGTGATAACATGAAATTGTAGTAATGAATTATGTCATACCTCACATGAAGACAAAGGGTGGCATAATGCTTTTAATTGTATGAAAAATCCTAGTCTTACACCAAGTGCTTAATTATTATACCAATAATCTAAATCATTGTGTCACCCTTCTCAAGTTTTATGTATGACGTGGAGATGTCGTGATGAATTTATTGAATGTCCAATTTGTGTGTAAATATTTTGTTGTTATTGACATTTTTTTTTTTTGCAATTGTACCAATGTTTGAAATATGTTCTAAACTCTATAAGATGTCAAAAATGTGTTGAAATCCTCTAGGTATTCTATAAATTTAATATTATGAAAGCATGAAAAAAAACTATTAAATACAAATGAAATATTACGAGTTCATGGTTGTGAAGTTGAAAGGATAAAAAATTCTTCGTATTACTTGTTGAATTTATTGAAGTGGTCACATAATTTGTATGTAGATTATCTTTATAAGATTAATATTAGAGTTGATCATAACGAAATGGATCACAATAAACTAACTAATATACCAATACAATAGTGTAGTACGTTTTTGGTGTATAGAGGTTGGACATATAGATTTTGAGTCTCCATATGGACATAAATATGATGGAAATAATGAGGATATACTTGTTTGCATGTTTAACATGTAGAAGAGGAAGTTAAAGCTCTAGATAATTACGTAGATGAACATGTGCTAGGTGAATTAGAACCCATAATGAAGAAAAGAATAAGTTTTATTAGATGAAGATAAGAGATACAAGGAGATAGGAGACCCATTATTCACACAAGATACACAATAAGAGGAATGTGTTGCATGGTGGTGATAAAAAAATATAGCATAAAAAAATAGGTATTTGTGAAGATGATATGGAAGTTAGGTTTGGAATGGAGACCGTATTGAAATCCTTATCTAGAAGGTAACATGGTTTATGAAAGGAATAACAATCATTGTGAAAAAAAATGTGAATTAGAGAAGAATATTGGTCGGCTTATGGATAGAGTTCTATGGGATATCTTATTGATGGATGCATGCCAATATGTTTTACGAAGATATTTAAAGTTTGAATAGAAAAATATATAGGATTAATCAACAACTCAAGATTAAAGAAGCGTCCAGGAGATAGCTCTTGATCATTCAAAATATGGCTTCTAATATTTTTATAGGAAAGGCAACCTAACTTAACATATATTTTATATTTTACATAGGTGTGAATGCCAATAATTTAGAAGCATGGAATGTGATGGATGATATGTTATAAATAACCATTACCCCTTAATGATAAAATTTATAATCCTAGTTTAGATGAAGAGTGATCTCTAAACTATGAAAATTTATGATAATATGAGTCTAACACACATGCTATAATTTGAGGTATGATAACATATCTTGAAACTATGTAAATCTATGATAATATAAGGATTTAAAATTATGTGCAAGCTAGATTTGTTGTTAGGAGGATAGGTTTATAGCCAAAATTGTCTAAGGGGCTACAAATTTGTATCCTAGATATTTTTTTATAGTTCAAAGTTATATATATTTTTACAGTGAACAACTATATTTTTTACTTGATTCAACTATATATTTTTTTACACTTTGAAACTATATTTTATTTACAGTTCAACTAGATATATTTTTTTTATAGTTCAACTAGACAAGTAACTTTTGACAATTTAAGATACATATATATCAAACTAAAATTACGATCTCAAGGGTTTTAAGTATGTATGTACCAATGTTTGTTTGTTTAACAACCTCTTATGTAGCCTTCTCTCTCTCTCTATTTGTCTCTCCCTACAAATTGATCTTCTAACACGTTGCTCTTGTAGATTTGTCTTGCTATATTTTTACTTGTTATTCTTGTTATTTGTCATGATTCCCCCACTTCGTTAATTTTCACCTACACACAAATTGAGCTAGATTTGGATCTAAGAATAAATTCAAAGGAAAACTATACACCTGTAACTCTTATTATATAGAAATGTTAATAGATTAGGTTGTATTTAATTAGTGACATTAAAAATAGGTTGTATTTAATTAGATGCCTTTCTAACTTTAAAACTACTTTTCTAAATTTAAAACAATGTAGATCTAATATACAATTATTATTATTTTGTAATGTCTTTTTAATACATTTAACTAGATATATATATATATATAATATATATATATATATATATATATATATATATATATATATATATATATATATATATATATATGTAATAGAACATTTTTTTATTTATAAGTTTTAAAAGATAAATTTAAAAAATAAATATACTTTTGATTAAAAACAAACAAAAATAAATCAAAAAATAATATGAAAAACTATATTTTGAAATTATAATCATTAAATTTTGAGTCTAAAAATAAAATAAAAACAATATTGAAAAAAAAACTATGCTTTCAAGCTATAATTATAAAAAAATATTCATAAAAATTAAATTTTAACTTTAAAACTAATTCTATAATTAAATGTTTAGTTGGTGGCGTTTGGGTGGTGGAGTAGGCTGTGGAATTTGCGTTTTGGGTGTTCCCGCGAAGGGGTTCACCCGAACCCCCTTCGGGCGAACCCCCCTTTGGGTTTACACCTTTATTTGAAGCCTATGTGGCATATTTTGGCCCTTAATCTATTTGGAGGATAATTATATGCTAAAATGTGCCACATAGATGTGACGTATTTATGTTAAATTACCAAAAATTATACCAAAATATAGTTTTTATTACCTTTCTAAAAATATAATTTTCATTCAAAAAAATATCTTATACGATATTTTTTCCCAATGTATGGTATTTTACGACAATCAGTAGTACACTTTCAACACAATTTGAAAAATAGTAAAATATATCAATTTAAAAAAAAAAAGAAATTTTAGTACTTTTCGAAGTCTTCTTCGTACTTATGAAAAAATATTCAATTTCAATATAAATATGGAAATATACTGTCATAAACATATGCATGCCCTTAATCTGAAAATATCTTCACTAAAAAATTAATTTAAAAAAATATAAATAAAAAAACTACAAATATTTTTCAGGCAGTTGATATTCAAATCTAGAACATATATATATATAATTTCATGGTGAAAAAAAAAGTTTTCATTAAAAAAAACAATGTTGGCACATTGTTTCTCTACTATAAAATAAGAAACACCATATGAATAAAATTAAGAAAAATACTATATTTCTTCTAAAAAATAAAAAAATTTACATGTATTCTACACTCTAAACACAACATTTCGTTAGTTTGTTGAATTTCATGAATGTGTTCAGTTTTGTAGAAATTTCCTCTGGAATGTCAATGAAACTGAAAATTCATGTTTATAAAGGTACAAAAAATGCAAAAAAGTGGGTCACACTTATTTGTTTTCACCCACCAACCATCAATCACGTGAAGGAAAATGAATGATCAAGAGTAAATTCTAGGAGTAGTCTAATATGCATGCATATGAGAAACATAACAAGATAAGTGAGAAATTCAACAATGATAAAAATGGCCATGATTCACAAGTAGCGGATTATCTACGCAATGTTAATGAGTAAGTATATAAACTCCATTTCCCTTCCATAATTCTTAGGGAATATAGACATGACACACACACTTTTGATAGTAATAAATTACTTCACACTCCTAAGGGTTATGAGATACCTCATGTGCAAAAATCATGTACAAAACATACGATACCTACAATGAAATTAATATCAATAGAACAACCCATTATACCAATAAATTTTTATATCTAGCCAAAGTCATGCATAAGAGGAAATATGCACTACAAAAATCATATACAACAACCATCAAAATTCATTTACCACTCCAAAACAAAAATAAGAAAAAGATATAAATAAATAAGATACTAGGCACATGTTTTAATGACGATGATAATAATGATATTGATTCTAACTACGATGATAAAGAATATACAAAGTATGAGACTAATAAGATTTTTTCTAAGCTTAACTTTACACTAGTTGGACTTAGAGAGTTGTAGTCATGAAATCATGAACTTTCTACTTACATCATGCCTCTAAGTATTTCATTATATATATGATTCCTAAACAAGACCAGTAGACATTAACAACACTTATTTTAATCTTTCATTGATTTTATCTTTCCCACACACTTGTTATTTACTTTTCTGGAATGATAACTTTATTTTTAGATACTAAATGACATATGACCTAGCTCTTTATTGACCATTACATATTCTGAGCATCTCGGACACTACCGCCTACTTGGGACAAGAGCGCCTTAAGTGCTACTATTCCATCTGGGTGCATTTATCCCTTTCCCTCATTTGCTTTATTTTAAATTGCCACATCATTTGGTATCTTTTCTAAAGTCTTTTTTATCACTTTGGGTTAGATATTTTGGTTGTTAATTAAAAAAATTGAACAAGGAAATCATATATACATGACTTACTTACCATTATGAAAGAGAGGATAATTTTCTGCTAATAATTACTATCTACTACTAAGGAAAAGAGCAACATTCAAAGACTGCATTTGGGATACATCATTCACTACATAAGAAGGGACATTTCTGAGTTCCATCTCACACATTCATCTTGGGGGGGAAAAATTAGTTTTATCCCATTATCTTGGTGCAAATAACACAAGGGAAACCTAGCTTTAAGGGACATGATTGAAATCATACACAAACAAGAACTACAAAGAGTCTAAAATGTAGTACATTGCTCAATGACAATCACATTGGGGTGATCTCCGAGGTTAGTCCAACTCAAGCATATGCATTATTTATTTTATCTAATGTTTGATTGAGATTTTTATAAGTATCTAGGGTTTGTTTTGTAGATATAGGTGTAATATAGGATCCCTACAACGAAGTTGATGCGATAAACAATGAAAGGAAGAGGTTAAGTTTAGATGCTAAAATTACCAAAAGTAGAGTTGCTGCAGGGACACTAGCACCCAAATCATACACTAGCGCCCATGGTGGTCCTGTCCTACTCTAGGTGCTCTTGTTTGAAGAAGTCTCAAATCTCAGTTTTCTAGGTAGAGTTCACACAATCCATATCCAACCCATTCCAGTCATCTTCCAACCTGAAATCAGCCCAGATCTCTTGATACAACCTAAGTCACTCTTACCTCCTATCTTGCATACATACTTGTACTTTTCATGATAGATGTTATTTCTTATTGTTATATTCATTTGATCTCAGTCCCGTTGTCATGCAAATGTGTTGCATAAAAACTTCAAACTTTCAAGCATGACATCTAAGCCATAATTTTTTTTTCTTGAAAACCCTCATAAACACCTCTCTGGATTAGTTTGCGCTCTGTGTCATGCCTATCCTAATATTTTAAGTAATCATATGTGTTGTATAAAATTTACCTAAGTTCTTGAAACATTGTAATGAGGTCATTCAGTTCTTTCAGTAAAGTGCTTTCAGTGGTAAAATCTTTTGTAAGCCTAGAAAGACTATTTTTAGCCTTTTATGGACAAGTGTGCATCCTTTGAGATGGATCAGAGAGCCAAAAATCATCCAAGAGTGTTGTTGAAGAGTTTGGAGAGTGATGAAACTAATTTAGGAAGATTAGGAAAGTTTTGGAGGTTTAGGGATAGTAAAGTGAAAGTGAGTTTTTTAGGGTTAAAGAAACTTGTAGTCTAAAATGGTATCTGAGCTTCAAAAAAGGATTATAGGAGTTCTGAAGTGAGTTGCAAAGAAAATATGTAAAAATTATAAATTTTGAAAAGTCATCTATATGATGGAACCCTAACATCTTTCACAAGACTCAAGTTTCTCTCTAGGAAGCTCAGTTTCAATAGACACACCCTACTTTCCAAAGAAAAAGGAGACATTTCAGGGGATTTCAGGTAGAATAGGAAGTTGGGAACCATATCATTGTCTTTGGAAGGATCTTGGGATTCCAAATAACATAAGGGTTCACCAAAAAAGTCTTCATGGAGCTCCGACAACTTTGTCGACAAGTCTCTCTCTTACGAGGTATGCTTCCTATACTTAGCCAATTTTTCAAGAGGACACATGTCACCTCCAGGATAAGGTGCATTTTTGTGTCCCTCCTATCCCTATCCCAAGGGGACAAAATGGATAAGAAAATGTGACCAGCCCCAGCTATTCCCTCAGGTTCTTCACATGACCTTGCTAAGTGCTCCACAGTTCTTATTTGCCTTTCTCTAGTCCCTCTCGTTGTGCAATGCAATTGTGCCACTTGTCATCACCAGGGAAAGGAAAATTTTTAGTCCCTCTTATCCCTATCCCATATGGATATATGGGACAAAAACATGTGCCCTTATCTTGTCCTATCTTTGGTTTCTCAAGTAACCAAGTTTGAGCTCCGCAATGCTAAAACAAGCCCTTTCCTCACTTCCCCCTCACCGAATCATGTTCCCCACTTGTCATCACCACATTAGGGAAAATTTTTATACCCCTATCCCTGTCCTAAGGGTACATAGGGTAAAATAAAATCCACCCTTCTCTAGCCCCCATTCAGTTTCTCCATATGACCCGATTTTGGCCCTTAAGTGCTAAATGGCTTGTTTCTCCTCACTCCCCTCTCGCCCAACCAAGATGTGACACATGGAAAGCCCATGTGAGGGAAATTTTTTCTACCCCTATTTTAATTTTCCCAAGGGGAAAATAAAATGTTACCCATGCCAAGAATATTAAAAACCCTAATTGTGCCCTAGTTACTTCTACTCTGCCATGTATAAATTTGACTGCCGTATGACCGTCAAAACCTAAAAATGACTATTTGTTAAGGTTTTTCTAACCTGGTTCAATAAAATATCCATTTTTGAATCCATGAAGCATTTAAAGACCTACAAACATATCCACCATGCTTCCAGAGCATCCTCAATTACAAAAATGAGGCTTTTCTCATTGCCAGTGTATCCAGAAACTGATCGTACCAAGGGTTTATGTTGATTTTTCTTCTTCCAAACATCCCTATGATAAATGAAGCTTAGTGAATCCATTAATGGATTCCAAGGCAACTTTATGCCTGAAATCCTTTCCCTATAAAATTTATTTTTTTATTTCCTGGTGTTTTAGCAGGTGGGAACACAATGAAATTTGGAGCACAAGATCGTAATGAGGAGCCAAATCTAAAAAAGATGTTTCCGATGTAAACCGAGGTCATTTTTTATAGTTTATAAAATTAACATATGTCATGCCCCTTCATATGTTAAAAATAGTAATTATCTCAAATTTCAAGTTCTAATCACTCAGAACAATAAAAAATGGTGTAAAATAGAAAGTTGGACAAAATTAACAGTTTTGCTGAAAAAAGTGAAAAGTAAAAAAGTAATTTTCTAAAAGTATAAACTTGCTAAAAATAGCAAATAATCATCAATAGAGGATAATGGAATGATCCAGAAGGTTCAAACGATCGAATTTGAGGAAACAAGTGATATGTCCTAAAATAGCAGGTCCTGGTCCAACTTGCTAAAAATAGAAAGTCTCCGTTTTGGATGTAGAAAGTTGAAGTTGGATCCATTTTCACTCATCTCATTACTTTTTGACATCTTCACAGGGTTGAAATAGGTTGTATCACACCTCAAAAAGGAAATGAATCCTCTATAAGGATCTTGGAAACATTGTCTTGATCTCAGTTGTGTCAAAAGGTAAGGCAAAACATCTCAAGGTGTATAGTAAGTGAAAGTCAGAGACACTATGCAGCTGAAAATCATTCAGTAGGTGTCAAGGAATCCATTTATTTATCATAAGAGATCATCATATTCATCATTTGGTCTTGAAGTGATCATCACCTCATCAAGGTGAGTTGGGTGAGCTTAGCGAGCTGAGTAAGGTGGGTGACCTGGGTGAGTTAAGTGAGCTAGTCAAGAGTGCATATTTTCCTATAAGAGGTACACAAAGATTGAGGTATGAAAATATCATAGGTACTCTTAATCCAAGAACTTCAGATCAGTAATCTTCACTTGAGGCTCCATTGTAATCTAAGATCATAAGGGGAAACCATCATCATTTCAATGTAGTGAGCTGGTTGAAGTGAGATTGGTGAGCTAATTGTTGAGAAAGTTGAAATAGGCGAGATGGTTGAGTTGAGTTGAATTTGAGCTGGGTGAATCAAATGAGCTAGATGTTTGCAGTCTAGTAAACATAGAGTTTGTAATGTTGTAGTGTAGTGTAAAGGACATGAACATAAACATCAAGAGGTTTGAGCATCATAAACAAAAATTGTGAAAGCCTAAGTAGTAAGGGAGTGATATTCACTCCAAGTGCGAGATCAATAATAAATCATCATGAGTAATTAATGTGTTCATCTAAAGATCACAACACGAGGTCTTGTAACAATGCTTCTAAGGAATCATTCGGTGGTACAAGGTGTTTGTGTGCATATGGCAGAAGGAGGAGATTGTGACCATCATATCTCGGATCAACAAGTTCTAGATCAGAAGGATATTCTTAAACAACATCATTCAATACCTTTCCCTTCTCCTCTTCTCTCCCTTCTTCTAATTCTTCATTGTACACAATCATGATATTTTGTCCTATTTGCATAAGTGACAATATTTATAATTTTTTTAATCATTATCTCAAAATTATGAAGGTCACATGAAAGGTCACAAGTGGAATAGGAATATGAAGGGTCATGCGGGGGGATAAATGAGAAGAAAATTTATCAAGGCTATAAATTGAAATGGCTTCTCCATTCCAAAGGATTATGAAATCTTGAAAGTTTTAGTTCTTGGTAGCAATTGTGGAATGTTATAGATTGATTAAGATTTGTATTCATCACTAACCAAGAAATAAAAAATCTACATTTCCTCCATTTCCTTTTCTCATGTTTTCCTCTACTCTCTCTCTCTCTCTCTCTCTTTATCTCTCTTTTGCAACTTTGCAAGTATGGTGATCAAGAAGGAACTTTGTGTTCTTGATAGACAAACCTATGGAATTACGTGTCTCTAGTTTTTCAATCTCACTAATTTCATTGCTATTTTTACTTTAATTAAATGATGAAATACTCTGGTTGTTGTGTGTGAAATCTTCTATTACCTACTCACTAAAATAGCATTCCTTTTCATAATTTCTCTCCTTCACCCCTCACCACTGAAAATTCCTCCCTTGTACCCTGTACAAACACTTTTCCACAGGTTTAGTGAAGTGTTCCTGTGTGATCCCAGGCCTACTGGCCACCCCCACAACATTAGATAGAATTATGATAGTTTTACGTTCAATAATGTGAGCCTACCTATTGAGATGAGGAAGTAAAACTCAAGGTTGAAAGTGCTGAAGGTTTGAGTGCACAGACATAGGGCACACAGGAGCACGCGGAAGTATAACAACACATGATGCACCCAGGAACAAGTTGAAAATAGGACTTAGTCACTTTTATAGATTAAGGCTATTTTTGGGACATGGAGTGCGGAGGACATAAAGGTATGGAAGCTTGTAGGCTACGTTAAGGCTATTTTGGGCTAATGAAAGATCGAGTGCCATGCAGATTTTTGGAGCTAATAATAGGATCTGAACTAGGAGTTAACTGTAGGAGATCTATTTTTAGTGCTTGCATGCTTTTGTATTCTTATGTAAGGGTGCATAGATATTATTATCATGTAACCTATGTTTACAAGGTGCATGGGAAGTGAAGGGAAAGTCCCCACCCCTATAAATATGTATTGATTTACATGTTTTAGTAAGTTCATGATTATTGTAGTGTTATGCTGTGAATCTATTAGCGCACATAACCATGATGAATTCATAATGTATGTAAGAAGCTTATGAGTTTTACAGTATTTAATAGAACATATCTTATTGGATAGATATTGGTGTTGAATGCAACTGAACAAGGATCTTGTATGGTAAAACTGATTATAGTGATTGTTTAGTTATTCCTTGATATGGTTTAGATCTAGATCTAGTTTATGCACTGTGGTTTAATTGATTATCTATTATGGATCTAAAATATAATTGTAATCATGCTAACATCTTAAACAAGCTTCTCTAAATAGGGACCTGGTACCCTTGTGCGCTTTGGGTAAGCACTCAGTTTAGGTTGAGTGATGTGCCAACGTGGCTTGGGCTATTTATAGTGAATTTTAGGCTACATCATTAGTTCTATTTCCAAGACTTTTTTTTCAGTTGTCTGACAGGATGTTGCATGATGAAGATGTACCAATTGACCTTGTCTAGTATTGAGGAGTCATTAGACAACTTAAAGGAGTATGCTTACATATTCACCATTGGACCTGAATTTAATGCACGTGCGTGGGTTGAACAAAAGTTGTATGATGAGCTTTATGAGACTTTATTTGCCATGTTTCCTATAAAGCTATATGAGTGGTTATTTTCCTACATCAAAGAGGAATTGGAGGTTTCACACACTTTTTTAGACGTAGGAATAATTCCAGGTTTTGTATGATGTAAATCTGATTTGGACATGCTCTGTGGATGTTTGGTTCCATGGTGTTTTGAACAACTATATTCTTGAGTACGTAGTTTCCACTTAATCTTGCCCAAAAGTTGCCAAGTTCCATTTTTTACACGATCCTAGAGGATCTTACTTGCACGGTATTCCTTTTGCAATCAAGATCTTGGTAGTAACCCTAGATTTGAAAGAAAAATCTATGGCTAGCTAAACCCCACAACGTGCGGGGGGTAGGATCAGGTTTGGTAAAGATGGTAGACCTAGCGGTAGAGAGACAAAGAGAAGAAAGACTATTTAATTTTAATGAAGCATGCGAGAGGGATCTAATGAAGTAGTGAGATGTCATGGAAAGAATGGTGTTACAGAGGGAGATGGCTTGTGAAGGATTTGGATCTCACGCAAAGGATGTGGAGCCAGAGCATTTGGAACTCCCCCATTTAGGAAAGCATAATAGAGAACCCTCCTCAGCTTTGTATGAGGGCATGTCGGATGAAATATCGTGGACCGTGGGCAGTGTATATAAACCTACATAGCATTTGCGCTTGGTTTTATAAATTCTACAATAGTTAAAAGTAAGAAAACTAGTGTGAGTCATAGAGTTATAGTATATAGAGTAAATTTGGAGTCAAGTTTAGGAGTTAATCAAGGAGATTATTCATCTATGGCACAATCATCATTCGTTTTATTTGGAGGACCAGCTAGAGGTATCTTTTTTGGTGTGTTTTCAACACAGAACATGGGCACGTAAAATGTTGGTGTAACGTTTGGAAGTAGCACAACTTCACAGATTGTGGGAGTCTAGTTTAGTATGATCATTAGAACACAAGGCTGTGCATCCTCTGGTCTGTTTCCTACTTTAGGAGGATGATCAGGAGGGTTTGATGGCTCGGGTACTAGCGGGTCTAGTGGCTCTAGAGGTGGTGGGAAACACATGAGGATTCAAGAAATACAGGTATTGGATTTGGTGGGAATGGTCTGCTCTAGCCCCAAAAAAATTATATGGAGATCTACCTTCATGTGCCAGAATATAGAGGCATTAAAGATGCATCCAAACACGTGCATATTTTTGAGATACTATGGCGTGCGAAGGGGATTACTGCTCCAGAGGCAAGGAGAGTAAGTTTGTAACTATATTACAAGGGCACACACATAGTTGGTATATAAAGTTTGACCCTGACTAGAATTGTGTAGATTATACGACGCTACAAGATGCTGTCTTGAAATAATTTAATATCCTCAAATTTTAGTAGAAGAGAATCAACACATTGAAATATATTAAGTAGGGCTCTATTGAAAGTGTTCAGGTGTATGATGCATGGTTAAGGACTCTTCTGTCTAAGTTATCTTATGATATATGCATTAGCCAACATGCTCATTGGTTCCTTAGAGGACTGATCATGCCTTTTAGAAGGGAAATTTTACATAAGACTTATGTAGATCCACACAAGGCATTCGAAGCAGCTCTACGTATTGAGGTGGTAAGAAGTGTAGACACTATAATGAGCCCATTCTTGGAAGCTTAGATTACAACGATGGCTAAACCGCTAGAGAAACTATTAGGTAATTCAACACATGAGACACACAATGGAATTTGGTGCGTGCACATATTTTGAAGTGGAAGGGAATACTAAGGATAGTTGTCCTCAGAATCAGTGCACTCCTTATTATTGGACTATGAGATATGTCACTTGGACCATAGTTCAAGTCGGTGTCCCATTATTACAGCGTGCGATAAGAAAGAACATGTCCTGTTACTACAAGATTTGCAGGTCATCCACTCTTGATTATGAAGATTGTAGATTGATTGATTAGATCCATGATTCTATTAATATTGGCGTACAACAGACTAGTGTTACAAATAAATCCAAGGAGAAGGGTGAAAATCATGACCATGATCATAATGAAGGGTGCTCTAATGGAGTCCGTGGTAAAGGTTGAGGGTTACCGAGGAGGGTTCAGAGGCTGAGGTCACGTGGTAGTGGAAGAAGTGATTTCCCTCGTGGAACTTGTTATACATGTGGATCCCACTGATCACTACAGAGTGTGAATGTCCTCAGAACATTGTTTGTCTATTTTTGTGGAAATAACCATAGACTATGAAAATTTCCTGGACTTGTATGAATACACTTGAGTAAGAAGCACAAGCAGGAGAACAAGGACGCATGGGAATGTTTAGAGTATAACATGTGCTATGGAATATCAGTGGATTCCCAAGTTAGTGTTGGATCCTGAGTTGATACCTATGCAAATTACTACTACACGTGCTGAAGTTGCGCGTGCCAAGGAAGTTCTCAAAATAGAAGCCTATAATTACAAAGGAGGAGGTATCTGCATATACAAAGTATCCATACCCTATGCATCAGAAGGAGGTTTATCAACAAACCATAGAGGTGATTCAGGAATTTGTAGAGTGAGATACAATGTTTGAAAGAGATAGTTGTAGAATTTAGAAAAAAAGAAGGGATTTGAGATCCATCCAGACAAATGTTGATGATCTAAAGGAGGTTTGCAAGATGTTGCGACAAGAGAACATGATATTCCTTTATTGGGGAAGTTAGTTAAAGGGAAACACTCTATACGTGCTGGAATTGAGCATGAGAAGGCAGATTTTGCATGATAACCTCCCTCCTCATATCCTAGATTATGAAAAAGAGATCACTTTGAATTTTTTTGTTGATGGCTAGCTTTTGAGTAATATTTTGATCGATACATAGTGCGGAAGTGAATGTGCTCACTTTGGATGCATGGGTTCAGATGGGTAGACCACCATTACAGACATCTTCTAATGTGTTGTTTATGGAAAAATAGACTAAGGCCATGCACCAATTGGGGTTTTGAAAGATGCATCAATTACTATACATGGGGCCAAGTTTACTAGGGACTTTGAGGTCTTGGCACTTGTAAAGGTAGATAGTTTTCCAGCATTACTTGGGCTCCCTTGGTGTTATGCAAACAATGTTGACCTATGCTTCAATAAGGGGTATATAAATTTTGAAAACAAGGAGGAGCACCTCATTATTCCCTTGACAGATGGGAAATGTGTACATTATGTAGAGCCCTTAAGTGAAGAAGATTTAAACTAGATTTTTATGTGCACACCATTAGAGATCCAAGAAGTTCTTGAGCCGTCTGAAGGAAGGAGTTCTCCAATCGGATGATGCACAGTCCATGAGTGATACTACAAGTGTTGCATGTGACAACTGGGTGCATGGCACTTATGAAATGGTTGGGTATGAGAGTAAGAAGTGATATTCTGTGTGTAAGCAGGCTACACAATATCAGAGCATTTGGCAGTAACAACTAGGTACCAAGGTACACTGGTGAAGATAATCCAGAAGTATTCCTGCTTGCTATGGAAGTTGAGTGGGAATGTCAGGTGGAAAGAAGGAATATGCTAGTTTATACTTTACATGGGATAACAACGTGCTGGTGGATTGGTTCACAGGGATAATATTTTGGAGTGGAGAGAAGTAAGAATTTCTTTATCTGCTAGATTTCAAAGGAGCAATGCACTTACTTAGATTTGTGCATTTCATGGTAATGATCCTATTTCAACACCACATTCAACAGTGTGAGAGACTCTAGATAGAGGGGAAGGAAGCTTTACCACTTTCAATATGGGTGCAAAATCTCTACTTCACCTTGCGAGGCTACACACACATGGTATATCTATGCATAGTTGAATAGAGATACTAGAAATTGGCAAGAACTTACAGTCGGTATGATTATGATCTTTGACTATTTTTCCACTAAACCTTTGGGTGAATGAGGTGTTACAGGTTATGAAGTGCCTAACTATAAAATATATTGCAAGGGTTGGGGAGCTACTTTAGAAATCTGTTAGGTAGAGTCAGACCTGTGGAGGCACATTTTAAAGAGGAAGAGACAGATGCAAAACAACTTGGGAACGTGCCTACATAGAAAGAGAAAAGGGTAAGATAGTCTATGCATAGTTGATGATGAAGAGGTGGAGAACCTGGATATTGAGAACACAGTAGGGTATACGTGCGAGGTATTGGAAAATGTGGATGAGAAAGTGCGTGTGCCTATGATGCACCTATGAAGACCAAGAAAGTAAACATTGGAATGGATGAAGAATCTAAGGAGGCCATTATTGGAGATTATTGGTTTGATTATGAAGTTACTAAGGTAATTGAGTTACTACATGACTTCCAAGATTTGTTCCCTAGAGGCTATCATGAATTGAAATGAGTACATGAATCTTTTTGTGAAGTGAGAATCAAAGCTGAAGGAAGATGTGCATGCCTAGTTTAGAAAGAGGCCTTAGAGGATGAATCTGAACTTGTGTGTCAAGCTAAAAAAAGAAATTGACAAAATGTTTAATTTTTGGGATTATTTTGCCCATCGAGGAAGTCAGAATGGGTTATCCCTACAGTGATCAACGTCAAGAAATATGGGATAATCATGGATTTGTTGTGGATTATAGGGAATTAAATGTTGCATGTGTGATTGATCCCTTTCCCACACCATTTACTGAGGAAATCTCTGGAGGGCATCGTAGGGCACAAAATATACTCCTTTACTGATGGATTTTCATAGTATCATTAGAGTAAGGATAGAAAAAGAGGATCAAGGGAAGACAACTTTCACCACTGAATGGGGAAGTTTTGCATACATGGTTATGCCCTTTGGATTAAATAATGTGCACTTACAACATTTTCTGTCGCATAGTGGTACAGGTGTTTCTAGGATTTCATTCACAAGTTCTTTTGCAGGTATATATGAATGATTGGAAGGTTTATTGGCTTGTGAAGGATCAACTGTGATAATTTTAATCTCATGTTTGAAATGATGTCAGTAGTTAAACATCTCTTTAAATATTAATATGTGTGTATTTGTCACACCCTTTGGAATTTTTCTAGGACACATCATCTGTAAGGAGGGGCTTGCTAGTTGAATCTTGCTAAGGTTGTTGTTATTTTGGGCTTAGAGGATCCTACTAGCCAAAGTGAGGTGCACCTGGATTATTGGGGCACACAGGATATTACATGATAAGTTTATCAAATGTTATGCCAAGATTTTTGCACCCTTAGAGGAATTATTGAAAGGAAAAGGCAAGTTTCTATTGGGGTGAGCGCAACAATGACGCGTTTGAGACTATGAAAGAAAGGCTTACTACAACACCTATTTTGCACTTTCCTTCATGGTCCAAACCTTTTCATGTTCATGTAGATGCCTCTGACATGGCCATTGGTGTGATATTAGCCCATCCTGGAGAAGGGATTATTGATCATCCTATTTTCTTTGCTAGCAAAAAGTTAACTCCAACAGAACAAAATTACATGACTACAGAGCGCGAGGCATTGTCTATGATATATGCGCTCCATAAGTTTTGACAGTACTTGCTTGGTAACAACCATTCATCTTTGTATATAGACCATATGACATTGAAGTACTTGGTGAACAAGCCCATTTTACAAGGGCGCACATATGCCATTGGGTTCTGTTATTTCAGGATTTTAACTTTACAGTCGTGGTTAAGCCAGGTAAGAGAAATTATGGTCTAGACCATTTATCAAGGATTAAATTGGGAGAGGACGTGTAGATCATTAAGGATATAATACCAGATGCATAGCTATTCAGATTAAACCACGTGCCCTCAGACTTAGAGGATATTGTTGTTCTTTTTATGACACAAGTGTGGTATCTGAAGGAATGAAGGATTTGGAGAAGAAATAACTTGTCATTTGTGTCGTGCGCCTTACATGTTGATTAGTGGAGACTTATACAAGTTAGGTCGTGATGAATTTTTTTTCCGGTGTGTACTTGAGCATGAGTGTGAAGAAATTATGGAGGAGGCTCATGGTGGTATTGCATGAGGACACTATGCAGGGGATGCCACCGTGCACAATATTATACTAGTTGGTCTATGGTGGGAAACATTATACAAGGATTGCAAAGAATATTGTAAGGCATGTGACCATTGTTCAATGCCTTAGAAAATCCTGGGCATAGAGATGAGATGCCTTTGAGGCCTATTGCTAGTGTAGAACCTTTTGAGAAGTGGGTAATTGACTTTGTGGGCCCTATCTCCCTAGCTCCACACATAGGACATGATCACACTATATTATAACTTGTACATATTATCTTACATGGTGGGAAGAAGTGCATTCCTACAAAGGATTTCACAACAACTATGACAAGCAAGGTTTCCGTGGGAAAATATTATCAGCTAGTATGGATTCCCTTTAAGTTTAACAAGTGATAGGGGTACTCATTTCCTTAATGAGACTATCAGGATATTACTAGATGAATTTATGGTTGCACACCATAGGAACAACACCTTATCATCCTCAAGAAAAATGGAATTGTTGAGGCCTTCAACAAGATATTGAGCCATACCTTGAAAAAAATTGTGATGTTGGAAGGAGAGATTGGGATGATAAAGTCTTGACTGTGCTTTGGGCATACATGACAACCTACAAGAGGTTGAATAAGGCAACACCTTTTAAGTTGGTGTTTAGTTTAGATGTAGTTCTCTCTATGGAATTCATGTTACCTTCTTTATGCATTGCGCATACAGAAGGCTTAGCTGATGAGAAAGCATTGGAATAACGAATTTATAAGACTGATGCAGTTGGATGAAAGGAACACCACAACAAAATGGATTCAGAAGCAAGAAAAAGTCAGGCAGAAGGCATGCCATGATAAGCACATCAAGGATAAGAATATTGAGGTTTGGAAAATGGTACTTTTGTATGATTCAAATTTTTTTTGCCACTCGGGAAAGCTTAAGGTGCATTAGTTGGGACTGTATGTTATAACTTATATACTTGATTTAGGTGCTTTCCTGTTAGAGGCACTGGATGGGACATGGTTTCTCAGTTATTTCAATGGGAGTAGGCTTAAAAACCTACTATAAATAAGTCTTCTTAGTGTTTATAATAAGGTAGTATTTCCACTTCGATTATATTTCCTTAATGGATTTCATTTATATGTGTTTCCTTTCATCATTTCTATGCTTTGTTAATTTAGTTCAGTGTTTTGTGTAATAAGTGTGCTTGCGTGCCAAAAACTGATTACTATGTAAGTGTTTTCATGTGTAGAGGACCATGCATACCCTTGGTGTGGGGTGGTTTATATACAAGGTTCATTGCCAAGTTTGAATATTAACTAAATATGGGTATGCATAAAGAAACTTTTGTGCGGGTGCTTTAAGGAAAGACGCATATAGAAAAATATTGCTCCTAAATGAAGACCACTTATGGATGGATGCATAGTGTAACACAAGGTAGGATGTAGAAGTGGAAACTAGCTTAGAAGAAGGTGCAATGGTGAAGTAATTTGATGCTTAAGGCACGCGAAGAAGGACGTTTTTGGAAAAAAATTAGAAGGCGCGCTAGAAAGTTACGACTATGGCATGGAGATGAACACCATGAAAATGTTTCCAAAATGATGAATTAATGCCGAGGATAGTGGTAGGTAGAGAGAAATAAATGTGATAACTTTTTGAAAATCTATATAAGGATGTATTGCAAAATAATTTTTACCTTTGCATATAAGATATTTTGAGCAAGCTAAAGGTGAGCGAGCTAGCAAGACATTTGTGAAGTGTAGAGAGCTATGAACCAATTGTATTTTGTTAGATTTATGCATAGGGTAATCTTGTGCTCCATTTGGTGAAGTGTTTGAGAAAAGAAGAGGTGTGTGAGGAAGAGGATTGACAGATAGGGGGTTTTAGGGTTTTGAGCTAGGGTATGTGAAGTTGAATTACAGAGCTCGAGGCAGGTAAAATAACACAACTTTATAGTTATTATGGCACCTAAAAGAGCACCTGGAGTTGGTAGAAGGGGAAAGAATAAAAAGTAAGTTGAGATTGAAGTTCGAAGATGCTCTTGAGAGTAGATTTTCTGAAATGAGATACCCAAAATGTGTTTTCATGGGCCGCGATTGGGATTCACACATTTTCCATTACAAGGTTAGTGATTAAAATGATAGAAACAAGGCTACTAACAAGGAATTGGAGAAATTTCTTATGGTGAAGACTTCAAAGAGAAAAACAAATGACATGGAAATTTTCAATGATGATGCGGGTGAAAATTTATTAACCAAGTTAGGAATTTTATAGTTGTATGAGCTCCCTTATTTTGGTAAACCCAAAAATTTATACCTGTGTCTCATGAGTAGAGTCCATGAGGACTTCTTCTATTTTTTTGGGCACCGAATGATGATCACCATGCTGTTGATTGGAAGTTTAATGGGGCTAAGGAGTATGAGTATCAAGCTGAGTAGAAACCTCACTAAAAAGGAGCCCATAGAAAATACAAAGAAAGTCCTTGGATACACTAAAGGAGAGTGTGGGATGGACATCCCTAAATTGTAGAAGTATCTAGTTTTTTCAAGTAGCAGCCCATCTCCTGACAAAGATAAATGATCAAGAGCACTGATCTCAGGTAAACAAGGCTTGTCTCCATGTTGTGAAGAAGATGACATAAGGTGTTGTATATAACTTATTAAATTTCATTGGTGAGACAATTATTGAGGAAACACAAGAAAGTGAGAAAATCAACTTTGGCGTTATACTTCTGTCATTAGTATTTTTTGAAATTGGAGTGCCTGATGGACCAAAAGACAATATGTGGTAGTTTCTGTGAAGAAAAGAAGACCTTGGCAGAAATATTTGTCCAACTATATTTGTGATGGATCAATGAGTGGAGCCTTCAAGGAAAGGGTAGAAATGTGGTATGAGAATTTGTGTGCCACATTTGAAGAAGAATGGAGGATACCCAAGAAGTTTCCTTCAGTATTGGATAAACAAGTATAATTTTGCAGTGTATCAACACTTATGTATTGGGAATTTTAGGATAAAGGATGGAACATGGGGCCCTTGATCTAAGCTGCCATATGCCTTCACTGCACGCTATTTTCAAACATTTGTACATAGGCTCTCAAATGCGTATCAGTTGTTGTTAAATGATGACAAGGTATATTGTGACTATTACACACTAAGGAAGTCTTACATTTATCTAGGTAAGACTTATTATATTGAAAGGTTGATTTTAGATGATATTAACATGAAGAATGTGAGTTTTGACATTAGAAATTTGGGCGTGGCTCTGGTATATATATACTTGAAGCCTAAATCATAAAATGAGAAGTATTTGGAGAATAAATTCAAGCTTCTTAGACCACCCAAGGGAAAAAATATTGTGGGCACATTAAAGGAAGAAGATGTTTTTCTCGTTAAAGAGGAAGAAGGAGAAGAAGAAGAACTTCATGAAGATATTGGTGGCCTGGAGCACATGGGAAGAAGATAGCCTATGATTAGAGAGAAGAGAGAGTGCAAGGTGACCCCTCCATTGTAGAAACAAGAGGATGAAGTGATAGAGACATGCGCAATGGAGATAGATGCAGATCAAACCACTGAGGAGCCTCAATTTAAAAGGGTGTTATGAAGAACAAGGTCTCAGGGCATGGGAACATCACAACCCTTACAGGAGATCACCTAGGACTTCACCTCAAAAAGTAGAACTAGAAAAGAAGAAAAGGCACAAGTATAAACTTCAGGAGGAAAAATTGAGGGAAAGCATGCCAAGTACTCCAATACAAAATAATAACACAAAGGAGACTCGAGGAGAAGAAATGAACAAGGATGAGGAGGAGCTGAAGGAGAAATGTATAGAAATAGATAAGGGTGAGTCTTCACGTGTGCCCCATACTACATAATAAGGTGAAGGACCAGTACTGGACTTGGGCACCCGGATTCCAAAAGGTAAGCGCACCAAGGAAGGAGAACTAGGATGAACACTATGAGACCCCTATAGTTGGGTATGTGGATTATAAAATAAAAATCATACACACGGGGTTCCAAAGCACTTTGGATCCTAAGGATTTGTATGGGTGGGAGCTTATGGATGTAGAAATAGAGAACACACACACACACAAAAAATTATCTTGGTCTAATGCAGACTCATATGGACGAGCTTGATTTCAAGGTGTGTGAAGATTCATGTGTTTCACACAAGATGAAGAAAGTGCCCCATGTCAGGTATGTGAATGTCAATCCCACTGTCATGCTGGATGAGTAGGTGAGAAATGCTTTGGTGAAGGTATCTATAGAGGTTGCGTGCATAAACATAGATAAAGCGGAAACCACTAGGGCATTAATGGATGATAACAAGAATAAGGATAAAGAGATAAAGCGTCTTAACATCAAAGAAGGAAATGGCTGAGGCAAAGGTGGAAGATTTGGTTAGTATGGTAGAGGAAATTAGAGATGACATTTTAAAGGTAAGACAACACCTGGAATCACAAGTTCCAGAAAAGTTTCCTTCTGTGATGCATTACATACGCACTTTGGTAAAGTTGGTAATCGATGAAGGGCCTATGCGTATTCCAACACCAAAGGATTCTACAGAAGAAGTAGTAAGGGCTAAGGCCATAGTTGCAAGGAAAGTTGTGAGTTATGAATCCTTATTTCAGGCACTAAAGGATGAGTTGAGGAAGGAAGACCAAGCTCTAAATATGTGCGCGAAAACAAATGTGATTATTAGGACAAGAAAATTGAAGAAGAAGGTCCTGAAGGAAATGAAGATTCTCAGACACATGGAGAGGCTTGATCTAGTAGAATAACATTATCAAAGTTCTTATAGAATCCCAAGATCCACACAAGGAAAGAATGAAAGAAATTGGGAATCTCATTGTGTCAAAAAATGGATTACATGGAGGGAATGGTCTCTAGCATGGCTAACATTGTTAGGATCTTGCAGAATGAAAAAGAAAACATGATTCATGATGAGTTGGAAGCCATGGTTACAAACATCCTGGATAAGACTGGTGAAGTGTTGAGTGATTAGAAGGCATTAGAGGTAGAGATTAAAAATGAATATCCATAGAGTTATCCTGCCTATAGAATAACAAGGTGCCTAGTAGTCTTCCATTCTTTTTGTTCAAGTAATTACTTATTATTTCATTCATTATTCTTTATTCTTGAAGATATAAGTTGTGATTGCCCATTGCCGGGGGAGGCAATGACATTAGTGTGGGGAAATGTTGAGCGGAGGAAATACAACTCAAGGTATGGAAGCACACAAGGTTTGGGCACATAGGACATAGGGCGCATAGAAGATCACGCAAAAGTATAAAACATAGAGGGCACACCCTGGAATATGTTGAAAACAAGACTTAGCCACTTTTTCAGCTTAAAACTATTTTTTGGACATGGAGTGCGAAGCACACAAAGATATGAATACTTGTATGACTATGCCAAGGTTATTTTGGGATGAATTAAAAATCGATCACCATGCAAAGTTTTGAGCTAATAATAGAATTTGTACTAGGAGTTAACTATAGGAGATCTATTATTAGTGCTTGTATGCTTTTGTATTCTTATGTAAAGGCACATCGATATTATTAGCATGTATCCTATTTTTGGAAGGTGCATGGGCTGTGAAGGGCAAGTCACCACCCCTATAAATATGTATTGATTTGCACAGTTTAGGGATCCGATGTTTTGTAGAGTTATGTTGTTGGTTTGTATGCGCACATGACTCATGGTGACATTATTATGATGAATGAAGCTTCCGAGCTTTACATTATTTGATAGAATTGATATTGGTGTTGGATGTAACTGAACATGGATCTTGTATGGTAAATCTGATTATAGTAATTGTTTAGTTATTCCTCCATAAGATTAAGATCTAGATCTAGTTTATGCACTTTGGTTTAATTTATTATCTGTTATGGATCTAAAATATACATGTAATCATGCTAACATCTTGAACAAACTTCTCTAAAGAGGGACCTAGTACCCTTGTGTGCTTAAGGTGAGCACTCAGTTCAGGCTGAGTGATGTGCCAATGTGCCTTGCACTATTTATAGTGAATTCTAGGCTACATCACTCCCTATATAGAAGAAATAAGGGCATAGCCCCATGAGTATTGGTGGAAAACAAAATTTTTTCCACATGATAAATTATTTCACCAATAGTCCTCTAATAAAGATTTAAATTTCTTAAAATCATTTGGTGAAGCTGATCCTTACATGCCCATCCTCAGATCTTCCTATCTCTTATCATGGCTAGCACATCTCATGAGTTTACCACTAAAAATATTAATGATATAAATACATACCTTTCTAATCATCCTAAAAATATTGATCTCTTGCTCTTCGCTTCTCGCAAAGAATCCTAGTAGATATTTTCTTCTATTCCTCTAGATACCACCATTATTCCCACTACAACTGCCACATCTTCTATTCCACTCTCCTCCCCTCTTATCATTTTGGGGGATTCTACTAGTCATATTCCTATCTCTGTACCACATACTTATCTTTATTATCCTCTCATTTCTCACATCCAACCTAGCACTTATTTAGGAACCCATGCCTTAGAGTCTTTGTATCATGATTTGAAAACTAAAATTCATCAATTACAGTAGGCATCCTCTTTGTCTTCTCCATCCCTTGATTCTTCACTTATTCTTCATATTCCTCTTACACCCAAGGTTTGTTCTTATCTACTTCCTCCCAATTTTTGCATCATCTAATTTTCCCCTCTTCGATGGCCATGGAGATCCCAAGAAAACATTCTCTCATTTCATGTTTCATACTTAGATTAGGCTTTTGATAACACACTCTTGACCAAGTTGTTTCCTCGGAGCTTACATGAATTTTCCTTACAATGGTTTTAAAAATTTCATTTACATCCCATTCAATATTTTACTCCTATTATAAAATATGTTTCTAGCTCACGTTTCCATGAATATTGGCACAAAGCTATCATATGCACAATTAGCCAAAATGAGGCAAGGAACCAATGAGCATCTTAGTGACTATGCATGGTGTTATAAGAATAATTTTTCTAAAATGAAAAATGTCTTGGCTAAATCTAAATTACAAGATATTTTTCATCCAAATCCTATTACCTCCTTTACAAGTGTGTGTACTATTTGATTCTTTTCACTCTTTTTATTAGCTACGTCATAATTTGAAAATTATAGAGATCAAGTTACTTTCTTTAGAAAAACTTAAATACAATGCTTCTAATAACAAGTTCCCAAGAAAATATTCCTTCAAAGGAAAGCATAATGACTCCGAGCCTACATTCAATGTTATATCTCAACCTCCAAATATACAATTGTGAACCACTCATGTTGTTACCTCAACTCCTTCAAAGCAATCTGATTTCTCTTCTTCCTCCTATTGATTTGGATCCTAATAGGCCTCGTGGCAACAAATTTGATTAACATGCACATTGTGGTTATTATAGATGCAATGACCATTCTATTGATAAGTGTTTCAAGCTTAGACATATCATTCAAGATCTAATTGGAAATAATGATATTGAGTTGCTTGAATGTATTGTTTCTATTTCAAAATCTACCAAAGACAAGGACAAGCTTAAAATATTCAATGATCCACTACCTAAGCATGAAAAATTATCTCTTGGATCCTCCTCGAATCATGCTTATCATGTTGTTCGTCCTCCTTCATCTTCATACCATCCTCTTGGATTTATTGTTGGTATTATTGATCTACCTTAACCTATAATTTCTTTCACTGATGCTCATTTCAACACTTATTTTTCAACACACATAATACACATTGAAGTTTCTATTGGTTCTCATGCTATAAATTTTTTTATGGTGCATCTTACTTAAAAGCACAATACATGTTCATTATATTTCTTTCAAGCTATCAATTTTCCATATCTTAAATGACCTGTAGGACCCATACTTCTCATGGGCATGTCATTATTCACATCACTGTTGTGCCTCTCACTCTCTCTATGCCTTTTGCTATTGGCTGTACTGTTGCACATTGTGACACGATCTTAGGACTCACTTGGATTAGGGATGCCAAATCCGTACCATCCACAATTCACTTATACCTTAAGTTTATACATGAGTGTCACCTTATCAACTTTTGAGGCATCCCACCACACACTCCTTTGTATTTTCCTCCTCTTAAGTCCACATTTTCAACTACTTATATCACTAGTGCACCTATTTCTACACATTCTCATTATGGCCACATGGCTTTGGAATATACTCCTATGGAATCTAGAGCTCTTACAATTCCTACTGCTCCAATTATACATACACCTAGATCTCCTCTACATGTAGCTTATACTCCTCATTAATGGCATATACATTGGTCTCATAGTCCACCTCACATGGACAAATCTCATCATAGGACATAAGTTACCCATGATACATATAGGCCCATTTTACCATCTCTTTCTCCACATGTATTCCCCCATGGCCATAGATTCTTTGATCATGATCAAATGCATCCTTCCTTAGAAATAATAGATTACGGTTCCTTGTCCCTTATCCTCATTGGATAGATCACCGTGGCATATACACTTGGTGGTATATTCTCCCCCTGTCACTACATGATGACGCACTCTTGTTCTAGGTCCAAAGACAACTGACCAGGGCACATTTAATTACATGGACCTCACTTTGCACACATATACTAGGGGAAACCCTCCCCTCTTTTATCCATTCTATTTCATGTTCACTTATTTACAAAAAATAAAAAATAATAGTTTAGATCTTGATTGAATATATCCTTGCTTGCTCATTATTTTTTATGTTGGACACTACTTATCATGTTACTTGGGTTCATAGTTTGATTTATCATTTTTCCATATACACATGCATGTTCACATGGTACTTTCTAAGGTGAATGCATATCACTTATAGGTTTCCAAATGATGTATGATGCTTGAAAATGTACCATACCAGTCCCACTGAGACTCACAGGGGCATCTACCTTTCCTATTTTTCTTATATTCAGGTTCTATCCTCATTATATATATATATATATATATATATATATATATATATTACTTTAATTCCTATTTCCTGTTGTATACATTGTGGCATACTATCAATATTTATAACATGTTAATGGGTGCTTCATGTCTAGAATTTATATTAAAGACCTACTTCTAACCACGGTTCTTTAATTTTCTTATATCTTGTCTTCCTTGCATGTGTCTTAATCATCATTATTTGTGGGATATGCCCTATGCTCATTTCTTGTTTTCTTGTATCACCTTGAAGGATTTTATTGTCTTGCGACATCTTGAGTGGTATCCTATGTATTTAACCAGCTACTCGTTGTATACTTTGTAATGTTACTGCATGTTGTGACTTGTTTCTATTACATCATGTATACTTGTTTGTGACTAACACTTTTTGCTATCCATTTTTTTTCCGTTTCTTACATACGCCATAGTTGTTACCATATGTATTCCCTATTCCATCCACATGAGTTCTATTTCATATGTGCATATCAGTTTCAACTTTCCTCATTTGAGACACGGTCACCTTTGTCCATCTCATGCACCCCAAATGAATGGTGGAAATAATCAACTAAATATTTCACCCTCTCAACAATTCATAGACTATATATATAATGATACATAGAAAAATAAGGGTACACAAGCTAAGAAACAAGTTTAGAATCAGAATTGGGTCTAAAATTAGTCTAGAACATAAGCACCTAACACAGACAGGACCAGTGGTCACTAGTGCCCCACCTTGATGCTCCCATCCTGGGGGTAGAAATAGTTACTGTACAAAATCAATATGTTGTAAGTGAAAATATTTTCCAATTTCTAGCAACACATGATTGATTACAAGTTACTATTAGTGGCATGTTACACACTTTACGTAGTAAAAATAATTACTTCATATGGATTAGTGACCAGTTCTATTGGGTTTGTGACCATCTGCAATGAAATTTATTTGTGGGGAAGCGTTAAGGGTTGGAGAGTGAAGATGACCACTCTCCCAATACTCTTCCCTAGGTGCCAGGATGCCCAAATCTAAAGTTTAGTGCCAGGATGCTCAAATATAAAGTTTAGTGAAAAGATGCTCAAATTTAAAGTTTAGTGACAGGATGCCCAAATCCTTAGTACTATTCCAACCATCTCTAAGGCAGGAAACATACATGAACAATTATATCTCTTCTCTCATGACACACAAGTGTATTATACCCTTTTTCACTTGTTTTTCAATACACATTTATATTTTTACATGTACTAAGTTAAAGTCCAACTTCATTTACCATGAACATTGACTATACTTATTTTATTTTGCAGGTCCAACCTTACTCCTACAAAAAGGAAACACACAAATGGAACATAAAAAAATCTCAAGCACAAAGATGCTCTGATAAAGATAATATCCAAGGAACACATACATATATAAATTATAATATGCACACAAGGTCACCCCTAGGAACCTTATCCTCTTTAAAATTTCACGATGCACATTTCACAATATCCATTGAACACAATATCAAATACACACCTCATTTGACACACTATTGGTTATAACTCTCCTTGGATCTCCACACGTGACACTCTTCATATTTACTTATGCGAATGGATATTCATTCACCAATATAAAGTGGGGAAAAAGTAGTAACAAAATCACACACTTTCTACTTATATCATGCCTCTAAGTATTTCATTATATACATGATTCTTAAGGAAGACGACTAGACATTGACAACACTTATTTTACTCTTTCATTGATTTTATCTTCCCACACTCTTTTTATTTTATTTTTGGAATAAATACTTTAATTTTGGATACTAAATGACATGCGACCCAACTTTTTATGCCTATTACATCTTCTAAGCATCCTAAACATAATTTTCCATTAGGTGTGAGATTGTTCTGCAAGGATCAATATAGAACCTTATGCACATCGAAGAGGTTGCACTCCAATGGTGACATGAATGCTCTAAGTAATTAGAAAGAAATCAAACACAAAGGAAAATCAAGCATGAAATAATAGGTGTACTCATTCTCATATCTCAAATAGAAATCATACATATATAAGAGTGTTATGTATATCTCATGCATGAAACATGGAACCCTAGTGACCTATGATATCACTAAGTGAGATGAATCACCATGTGAGGTGGACAATATTCTGAGTGACAATGAGGAAATTCACACTCACAAACACCCCCTTCTCTGAAGCTGAGGTAAAGGTCATGACAAGTTAGAAAAGAAAGAGAGCTCCCATAGATAACTAAGAAAAATGTGCCATATGGGTCTCAGAAACTAAAGGCCTAATAAGGTACCCATGTACAACCAACATCTTTATAGAAAAGATTAAGCGGAGAAGAGGACTAGAAATACTGAAGAAGATGAGTGGCTGTAGAGGACCTCACCCCAAGAAGAGACCACAAGTGAAGAAACTTCACCTCAGTGGAAAGATGACTCACCATGTGAGGTGGAAAATACGCTGAGTGATGATGAGGAAAGTCACAAACAAAAACATTACATACATGTTTTCATGCAAAATGACTAGCCTAAAAATTCAAACTTTCAAACATGACAACTGAGCCCATAATGCAAAATTTTACTTTCTGATCACACTGAGCCCTCCTCCTGGCCAACCTATCTCCAATCAAAACATAAATCCATATATAAATAAGTTAATAATAATTTTTTTAAGAACATGCCTCAGTATGTCAGGGAAGTGTGATGATATCTCAACAATTGATTCTGGTAAAGTACAATGAGAAGACATAGTTCTGCGACAAGCATTAGAAATGATAAATTTTGGCCATATCAAGGCATGTGTGCATCTTATAGGAATGCGGTCAAAATATCATAACACATCTGGAGGTGGTATCGAAGAGAACCTTGAAGGTTTTGGAAGTAGTTTAGGAATATTTTAGGAAATATTTTAGTGGTTTAGGGACAGTCTATGCGTAAAAGTGGGTTTTCTAGGTGTAAGGAATGAACAATCAAAATATGAACCTGAACTTATGCTAGATGATTCTAAGAGATATGTAAGGAGTTATAATGTAAAATAAATAGGGAATTTAAATCTATGAAGGAATCCTATCTACATTATGGAAGGATAATTATATTTGTTCCAAGACCTGATGGGGGGGGGGGAGTTTCTTGTGGTAGTTCCAACTCTTTATAGGTGTACCTGGATATCCTGAATAAAAAGGGGATCCATTTTTTTAAATTTTTAGGAATAATAAATATCTAAAACATTTTCCATTAATCTTAGAAGGTATATTGAGATTCATATTCAAATATTATTTCACCTCCAAAGACCATTCCAAGCTCCTGAGAGCTAATGTTTTCAAGCTCTCACTAGTAAAGAGTGTGTAGGCTCCATACATAGTTAAACGTTTTGACTAAAACATGCCATGCACCTTTCTAATCGGTATCACCCCTTTATATCCCTATTATCCATTTTGTCCTATGGGGATACTGAAGGGACAAAAATGAGAACCCATGAGAATTATCTTTCTCTTGGTCCCCCATGTGACCCTTTCTAGCTTTGTAGGGTGTTTATCTAGCTAACCCCGTTTCCTCGGGCCTTGCTCATATGCTGCCACTTATCACCATATCTATCCAACAATCCATTTTTGTCCCCCTTTTATACCATTTGTCCCAAGGGGTTATAGAGGGATACAATATTAGTTCCCATGAGAAATCCCTCTCTGTAATTTTTTATGTGACTATTTTTTTAGCTCCCCGGGTGTTTACCTGGTTTTTTCATCCTCATACACACTTAACCAGATGTTTTCACATGTCATCATCCCTCTCCAAGTGAAATTTTGTGTCCATTTTATCCCTTTATCCCAAGGGGATAGAGGGGATGAAAATTAGTTCCCATGAGCAAGCTCCCTCATTTGGTCCCCCTTGCGATCTCTCTTATGCTCTACAGGCGCTTGATTAGTTTTTGCATCTTGCTCACACTTTGCCACATGGTCAAACCATGGAATCATATTTTTCCAAGAATTTTTTTGAGTCCCTTAAGTCCTCTTACACCATTAAACCTATCTTTTAACCCCATGTAAGATTTCATTCATACCCAAGGTCAAATAACTATTAACAGGGAACCCAGAAAATGAAAGATAAAGTGTTTTAAAGATATATTCTTTACAATCTTCACCTGTACAACATTGTTAATACTATAAAACCTTAAAAAAGATCATATTGTAGCATATTTTTTGCCTCAATATTTTCTATAATAGCCATGGATTCCTAAAAACTAATGTTTTCTATCATAACTCATTAACTAGAAATATGATTGCAATAGAATTTTAATAGATTGTCTCTACTCCTAGGATCCTTTGAGATGAATGTAGATGCATATCAGATGATGATATTTAATTTTTCACAGTATAAATATGAAACCCTACCTTGTAAATTTTTAATTTTTGATTTTCTACATGAGATTCTAGTCGGAAAAAACATATGAAAATGGGAGCACGTGATGTCAATGTAAATCTCAAATCAAAGAATGGTGATTTCATTAAAATCTGACACTACTAAGTTCACATTTCAAAAAAAACAAGTGATCTATATAATGTCCTATGATAAAAAAATATTAAACCTCCAAACATAATAATCTCTAATCATTTAGTAACATGCTTGAAACCGTGAAGGAACACCAAATAGGGTAAAATATGATAACTTTCCAAAAATAAAGGTTTCGAGAAAAAAATTTCTAAAAATAGAATATCACTCATCAACAGAAGTAATGTTAGTGCATTAGGATATTTGGAAAAAAAAATTTGTGCAAAAAAATTAAAATTTCCCAAAATAACATCTCTTGACCTGACATGCCAAAAATAGAAAGTTTTCAGTTTTCTATGTAGAAAGTTGTTATTGGCTTCATTTTCACTCATATCACTACTTTTTTCCATCATCACATGGTATTAAATTTGTTACATATCTCATAAAAGAAAATTAACCCTCTACAAGGATCCTAAAGCATCATTTTAATCACATTTGTGTTAAGGAGCATGAAAGAGCATATCGAGGCATAGTAGGTGAAAATCATGGAACATTGTGAGGTCAAAAAATAATTTGAAAAGATTCAAGAGCCCATTGGAATTAAAATTCATCAAAATGATTTCATCATGATCATAAGTGAAATCAGAAACTAATTGAGGAAATTTGAGAAACATCATGTCTTGAATCCATTCGTCATCTCTCTGATCAAGCAAGCATCAAAGTGAGTTAATCAATTCATCTAGAGTATTCAAGCCATCATATGTGAATAATTGAGGAATCATCCTGTTCTAATGAGAATGCATATGAAGCAAGAAAGTATGTGAATCTTTCGTGAATATGTATCTTCATTTAGTAAGTGATATGGAGTCAAGAAATAGTATAGGTGATCTTTTGTGCAAAGTACCTTGTATGCAAGGACAGAGAAATCATCCTCACTTCCATGTCATTCAAAAGTGTTTTCTTGAACACTCGGTCAAATATTTGGTAATGTGGTCACTCCCCCAAGGAAGAAATTTTTTCAATCAAACCTCATTTAGTATAACCAAGTGCCACTAAACATGAGCCTTTAAAAAGGAAGATAATGAAAAGAGGGCACAATAGGTTCCATATTCTAGGAGGGTTCATAAGAAGGTAAGGTTCATCATAGATCCCATAGATCCTCTTTATTCAAGAAAGAGTGATCCATTGCAGCCTACATTCTCTTCAAGGGCATCCAAGTATGTCTTCCTCAGTGGTAGGAACTTTCCCATAATGAACAAGATGTGATCCTACATCAAGATCTTCTGAAAGCAATCCTCATGACCAACATCATGTCCACTCCTGAAGAGCCATTCCCATGGATTCAATAATTGCTCGAAAGTGAACCAAGAATAACACAAAAATACTGTAATTCCCGAACCTTGAGATATCAAAAAAATCTTGAGATCCAAGTAATAGGAAGAAGGCGTAGGTGGCTTCCTGTCTCTTCATTTGAACATCTAATGACTAGTATTTGGAAATTTCCTAAACCTAAGAATGTAAATCCCGTTGAGGAGATGAATCCATCAGACTTTGAGATGACAAAAAATTCCTTTGGGTTGCAGTAACACATCAGGGTGAATCTCATTTGTGTAAGTAATCCTCTAACCACCATTCTTTCTTGAATTGAAGAGTATAAATGAAAAATTGAGTAATTGGAGGAGCATTTGAAAGCTCTCAGTGCCTACACTCAACATTTTTTGGAGACCAATTCATTACCTCCCCTCCATATGAAAGACATTCCTCTAATTAGTAGCTTTTACCCTTAATTGATCAAGAAGACACAAGGGCATATGGTGTCAAGGGAATGCTAATACCAAGAGATAGATCAAGAAGATCATCGAGAAAGGAAAGAAATTACTCCCAGAAGGTTCTCTCTTTTCTCAGATATATTCTTATCCATTTTTTTATAAGTGAAGAAAGCAAGGGAAGATATTGAAAAAGAGAAAATCCACTTAGATGATGTGTTCCCACGTGTGTTTGAGATGAGTTTCCTTGAACTCTCGTATCCTCATGAGTAAACATGTGTTTCACATCAGACTGCTGAGAATTTTGACCCTAGTTTAGGTCTGCATCATCGATGTTATATATGGTATGATAAAATATTCCATCTCCATGAACTTGAATCTACTAGTATATAAAATGCTTTTGAGATTTTTGAATGAGGTCTGCAACTATATACAAAATATTGTTTTCCCTTAACTCACTAAGAATTCATCATCTAAAGAACTCTATTGTTTCCTTCCAAGAGTTGGTTAAAAAATAGGTAGGTGATCTCATTTCCTTCAATGAATATGTCTTATAGTCCATTGTCACCATCAAATACTCTATTTCTAATATTGTAAGAGATCAACAAATGATGGATTAGTTAGTGACAAGAATATAAATGATGTTCCCTAGACATGGATCAAAGTGTTGAGATGCATTTGCATTCTAGAAGAAGATAAGGTAGCACCTACAGACATCTTGGTTTAGTAAATAATTCAAAAGCAAAATAACTCATTTTGAGAACCCTCATCCTTGGGGATCATGAATCAACTAGGTTCTTCATCAACATTTTCTAGCTTCAATCAAATATTCTCTTCATCATTACAATAAACCATCTCTCTCTCTCCTCAATATTCTCTCTCCCTGTTCTAATTCTATCATTGGGGAAGGAATTGTCACTTTTTTATATTTCAATATAGGTGAACATTCATGTGGGGGTAGACTAATATAAAATTTGTAATGATATGAATTGGAATGGATTATCCATTCCAAAGGGTTGGAAAGGTCATAAGTTATAAAGGTAATTGAAAAATCAAGCAATAAAATCTACAATTCTTTTATTTATTGTCTCATGTTTCTCTACAATATCTTTCCAAATTTTTAAACATGATAATATTATACAGCCAAGAAATGTGTCCACGCCTTTGATGAATGAATCAATGGAATTTTGTATCTATGATTTTTTTTTTTTTCTTATTGTTGTTTGCATTGTTGTGTTCTTCTAATTGAATGCACACATAATATGGTTATTGCGTGTGAACTCTATAAGTCCACTCATAATAGTAACCATCTCTCTCCCTATTTACCCAACTCCCCTTTACCTCTCTTCACTGCAAATTCCTCCCTTGTACCTTGTACAATAATTTTCCACAGGTTTAATGGAGTAATCTTGTGTGATCCCCGACCTAATGACCACCCATATATTTAGTTTAGTTTACATTTAATAATGGGAGCCTCCCAATAAAAAATAAGGAGGGGCTTAGCCCCGTAACCATTGATAAAAACTCAATAATTTACAACATGAAAAAATATTTCACCAACAACATAGGAGCACCCTAGGTACTAGTGTCCCCTTTGGGAAATTTTATCCCTTTCCCTCCTTTTCTTGATTTTGAATTGCCACATCATTTGGTATATTTTATAAAGTCTCTTTTATCACTTTGGGTCATCTTTTTAGTTGTTAATGGAAAAATTCAGACAAAGGTATCATATATATACACAAATTACTTACCATTATGAAAGAGAGGATAATTTGGGGCAATTAATTACTATCTACTACTTTGGAAAAAATCAATATTCAAAGACTATATTTTGGCTGTATCATTCACTGTATAGGAAGGTATATTTGTAAATTCCATTGCAAAAATTCATCTTGGGTAGAAAGGAGTTGTAGCTCGTTATCTTGGTGCGACTTGTACAAGTATAACCTAGCTTCAAGGGACACGATTCCAATAAAAAATACACATAAGAACTACATAGAGTTTGAAAAGTAGTATAATGCTCAGTGAAAACCACATTAAGGTGACCTCTGAGGTTAGTCTGACTCAATCATATGAATTATTTATTTCATCTAATATTTAATTGAGTTTTATGCATGTAGTTAGGGTTTTTTTTGTAGGTACAAGTGCGATATATGAACCCTACAATAAAGTGGAGGTTAAGTTCAAACCCTAAAAAGAACATAAGTAGAGATGTTACAAGGAAAATAGTATCCATATCAGACACTAGTTCCTGGGAAGGTCCTGTCCTACTGTGAGCACTCCTATCCGAATAAGTATCATATCTCAATTTTCTAGGAAGAGTTCACATAGTCTAGATCTAACCAGTTCTAGTCATCTTTCAACTTGAAATAAACTCATATTTCCTGATACAAGCTAAGTCACTCTTATCTCCTATCTTACATACGTACTTGTACTTTGCATGCTAGATTTTTTTTGTTATTGTTATATTCATTTGATCTTAGTCCTCTGATAAATATTTAATTTTCTTTAAATAAAGAGTATCAAATTGATTTTGATTCCTTTTCTCACCAATTATTCACTAGATCCAAGACCTATTTATCATGACATTGAAGGGATCATAGGATAACATTCCTCTGCCCATCTTAATTACACTCAACTATATAATTTTTTGTGCATAACTTCTTAGTCACATGCTTAATTTTCTCAACTACATTTATCCTCTTTGAAATTAAAAATCTTCACTTGATCTTACACTTTTAATTATTTTTACACCTATTCTCAAATTGACAAATAAAAATTACTAAAAAATGTATGACATGATACATATTCTATGTGAATGTTAAGGGAATCATAATTATCCAAGACCCCATCTACATTATTTTGTTGTGTATAACCTATGTCCCATGACCCCTAACATGTTTAGCTTTTTTGTGTGTGAATTATTCAAGTAAATACACAAAAATAAGATATTATAAACATAAAAAAAAGGATATGCATGTGAATTGATTTATTATTACATAGATAAAGGTATTAATGTTTTTTTTTTATTATTGGCAAATAGTTTTTTGAAAGGGACTATACCCTTGAGAACAAAAGAGGGCCTAGAAGCCAGAATAGGAAAGAGAACCAGAACAAAAAGGATCAAAATCCAGATGGGTCAATGAAGCCCAAAGTAGCCAAAGAGCAGCTACCAAAACGAAATCAAAATAGAGCGAAAACTACAGAAAAGCAGCAAAATGACAACAAAAAAACAACAAAAATTACACAGAAGTGCAGCAAAAGCACCCCTAATTACTTCTTGACGGCTTTGTCGATGGTGGATTTGATAGTTTTCCAAGATTTGAACATCTCCACGGTCATCATGTGGGCAATGTCTGTAACATCCAGCTGAGCAATGGTCCTTTTTCTTTCCTTATCAATCCCCCAAAGGGTAGCCAGAACCCCGCTGAGATTGGAGACACTTCGGACATGTTGCTCAATGAACTCTTGAATAGCAATAAAAATGGCCATGTTATAGTCATGAAAAGTCTTGGCCTTCCCTAAACGGGAGTCTAAGGAGTTCAACTTCTTGTAAATATCTTCAATCTGGCTATTATCCATAGCCACCACCTCCTCCTTCTTCCTCTTACCTTTTTGTTTTGCCATGTTTTTAACCTCTTTCCTCAACAGCTTCATGTCAGCTTCTAAGGCCTCCAGCCTTTTTGTGGAGCTCTCCATATGTTCTTCCTGTGAACTAGCCCCGCTAATATGAAGGAGGTTATGGGTAGTTTCAATCTCCTGAGGACCCTTCCCCACAGCAGGGATATCAAGATTCAATCTCTTAGAGGACTTGGTAACCGGTTTGGCTGAAGTGGAAGTAAAGGGGGTGGGGGTAGAGGTGGGGGGAATGGGAGATGGAGCTGGGAAGGCCGGAAGAGGGGTGACAACAACAGTGGTGGGGATAAAGTGTGGAGAAATGGGGCTGGTGGCTGTAGAAATGGGCAGAGGGGGAACAGAGCCAGGGGAGGAAGGGAGGCCAGGAGACCGAAGGAGACATAACTTATGCAGTAGGAAAATTAGCCCCTGGTGCAAGGGAACAACATGATCATGCTTTTGAAACTCCAAAATGGAGCACTCAAGAGAGCTAAGCAGATAGCGGGGGAAACATATCATGTGATTCCTATGAAAATGATTGAGGAATACAAGATGTTTAGCAGGTACAATGACGAACCTCCCTTCCAAAGAAATGAAATGCACCATCATGTGGGTAACCTCATCATAGGGCGAGGGGATTGAATTGACAAGCAGGCCCGCTGTGACAAGGACCAACTTCTCAGTTCCTTCAACAAATCTCCTTTCCTCAGCTTCTTTGTCAACCCTTTTATTAAAAAAATGGTAACCGTCCATGTCAAGGCCTGTCACTTCAGCTATCAACTCCTCATTGATCACAATCTTCTGCCCCCCATACTCAACAGTGCGATCCTTCCAATCTTTTGCAAAATGCACTGAAATACTTTGATCATGGCCCTGGACCTTCTCCATAAAGTTGGTGATACCCCCCTAGCTTAGAATATTCTAGAGATCCACATTATCCCTCCAATCTAGATCTATGTTGGGCTCGATCTGGAAAGGAGGGCCCCCCATTGTCACCGTGCTTAACTACTTGCAAAAAATATTAGAACCCTTAAGAGAGCTAATGCCAGTCTACCTTTTGCTATTATTATTCATGCAGTGAAAATGCTGATGATAATAGCCATTTATTTTCCCATAAATACCCACGTGACTGCTAATTTGAACCTGTGGAAGTTTGCATGTGGGAACTACAACCCTTTTGCCAGCCCGCTCCCTATCATCATTAACATTATTTCTGCCTTGGGGATCCGTAGAGATTTGCGGCCAGATTGTATAGAGCACAATTCTGCCCGCATGCGTGACTTTCCTTTCAATATAAATCCACTTGAACTTTCCATTATTCTTCATACAAACTTGATTGTTTGAGAAGATTTGTATAAGATTAGTTTTAAAGTCAGCACGTGTGGGGGATTTATTAATCCACTCCCAATGATCATATCCCAAATCTTGAATTTGCATGTTTATAGATATCCGCTTGAATGCTACTTTGAAGCTGTTTAGGAATGCTATTATTATCCCAAACAATGTGATTAACATTAATGCCATAATTTGCCAATGCATCTGCCAGCTTGTTACCCTCCCTATAAGTATGTATGATCTAGATATTAGTGAATGTTTGGCAGATACTTATGGACTTTGAGATAAAATCGTTAATGTTCCAACTTGGAGGTGAGCACTGATTAAGGTGATTAATGATATTCAGGGAGTCCCCTTCAAGAATGAGGTTTTGGATATTATGATTCTGGGCAATTCTCAGGCCCCATAAAGTAGATAATGCTTCGGCAAAATGATTGGTTTGAATTCCCATTTTTACAGCATACGCAACAATCAGATTACCTTTATGATCCTGGATCACTCCTCCCCCTACTGCAGTCCCAGGGTTACCCTTAGAGGCCCCATCAAAGTTCAACTTATAAAGGTATTAATGTTATCATGATTTAACACTTTACATTTCTACTTTTCTAAGTGCTTTCTATTAATGATACACATGATTTAGTTATAGGATGGACCTCTTCCTTAGATACATATACATATGATTTGTGGCTACCTAATTCCTAAACATGGGGGAAACCATCCACATTATACACATACCTGCACTAAGGGTATCTTACATAAGACATTTTTGGGTTATATCTTTTGTAATCTTATCTATTGGTGATACAAAACTATTTACTAGATGTATTTCACTAACTTGTAGTTCATGACATGTTCTTTACTCTATATATTGTATTGTGATACAAACAATGACTATAATACTTCTAATTTACTACTCTACATGTTCCATGCCTACTTATTATTGTTTACAATGTCTTTCTATATTAATCTTTCACATTAATTATTACACATATTTAGTTTATAGGTGTTGATAAGAGAATACTTGTTAGAGATCACACAAGAAGTCTGCTTGGGAGAGAAGGCTAGGATCAAGGGTGGAGGGACAAGAAGAACCCAAGCATGGAGGGAAAGTTTAGCTTTCAGGACTTAGCTGATCTTGAGAATGAAGACCTATTTTTAGAAGACGGCGTGTAGAACACACCAACGATGTAGAGACATGCTTGCCACACATTGTCTAGTTCTGGAGGATCAGATTCGAAGTGTTTTGCATGTAGATAAGCTAAGAATAGGATTGTCACTTCAGTTAACTATAAGAGGTCTATAGATAGCACACTTTCATGTGTGGCTATGCCTAAAAATAGTGCGTGGCTATTAGTAGCATGTGGGCTATTTTTGGAATAGATAAGTGGTGAAGGGAAAGTCCCCACCCTATATATATGATGTGAATCACATAGTAGTAAAGATATATATAGGTATATGCAGATCATACAAGGTAAGCATAATGATATATGTGTATATGAATGGAATACTACATTAGATCCATGCACGCATTAGTACAGATTGCCATTAATGTAAGGAGATTCTGTGTTTCTTAATAGATGGAAGATATTGGCTGAATCCAAGTGTCATTCCTATGTGTAATTGAGTACTGCATGTTCTTGATTCAATCATGATTATTGTTTAAGCTTGTTCTTTCCTAGATCTGAATATGACATGCATTATAGAATGATGGATTAGTTATGGATCTATATGTTTCTTCCTTCATCATGCTAACATCCTATTACAACAACCCTACAGAGGGACTTGGTACCTTTACGTGCTTTGGGTGAGCACTCAGTCTAGGTTGAGTGATGTGCCAACACGTCTAGGGTGTTATCTGGTGAATTCTAGGCTACATCATTGGTTCCATTTGCAGGACCTCTTTTTATGTTGTTTTCAGGATGGTTCATAATGAAGACGTACTTGTTAACTCTAGAAAGTATCGAGGAGTGGATACACAATCTGGAGGAAGAATATGCACGATGGTTCAACATGGATCTGAGTTTAATGCACACACTTGGGTAGAACATAATATGTATGACAAATTACATGAGAGATTTTTCACTATATTTCTAGTATAATTATACGAGTGGCTGATTTGCGTATGGATGTAAGAGGAATTAGAGGTATCATGCACTTGTCTGGGCACTGAAAGAATTGGACTTCATTCTGTTTGACGGATAGGTAGCACAATACCTTGGTATACTGGGGTAGAAGATCTTCCTACATTTTTTAAAGCCATGGAAGCACAATGGATAGATCAAATTAAGAGAAGAGATATGTTAGTATATACCTTGCATGGGACAACAACACGTTTGTGGGTAGTCCAAAGAGATAATATTATAGAATGGGAGGAGATTGGAGTTTCCCTATCTACTAGGTTTTTAAGGAGCAATGCACCTACACAGATCTGCACTTATAATGGTGATCAACCTGTTCAGCATCAAATTCAACAGTGTGAGAGACTCTGAACAACAGGGCAAGAAGTATTACCACCTTCACTTTGGGTGTGTAGATTTTATTCTACTCTACAAGGATGCACACATGCCTAGTATGTATATGTAGAACTACATTGAGAGATTGGGAATTGGAATGATTTGACTGCAGGAATGATCTAGACCTTTGACTACTTCTTGACTAAGCCTCTAGTAGAAGAAGAATTAAAAAATTTCAAGCGTTTAACTATGGGAGATAGTGCAAAGGCAGAAGAGCATATTCAGGAATTATTTGGTGAGATAGAGTCTAGAGTGCATTTTGAAAAGGGTGGACTCCATACTACTTGAACATGCTTTCCTTGAGAAAGAAAAAGGAAATATGGTTTACATCGTGGATGATGAGGAAGTTAAGAACTTGGATATTGAACATTCACAAGGGATGTGCGAGGTCTTGGACAGTGCAGACAAGGATACACATGCCTATCATGAACCCATGAAGACAAAGAAGTTGAATATAGGTTCAGAGGCCGAGCCAAAGGGGGTCATAATTGGAGAATATTGGTCAGAATCGAAAGTGGAAAATATCATTGAGTTACTCAGAGATTATCAGGACTTATTCCCACGAGGGTATCATGAACTTAAAGGTGTGCATGAATCACTTGGGGAAATGAAGATAAAACTTAAGGAAGGTGCGCATCTAGTGAGAAAGAGACCTTATAGAATGAATCCTAATTTGTGTGAAAAGGTAAAATAAGAAATTGATAAAATGTTGAAGTCTGGAATCATTCAACCTTTGGATGAGCTAGAATGGGTTAGTCCTATGGTGATCAGTATCAAAAAGGATGGTAGAATTTAAATTTGTGTTGATTATAGGAAGCTAAATGCAACATGTTTCACAGATCCCTTTCCTACACCATTCATTGAGGAAATACTAGGAGTTTCAAGGCACGCAATATATTCATTCACAGATGGGTTTTCTAGGTATCATCAGGTTAGGATTGCTCAGGAGGATCAATAAAAGACAACTTTTACTACTGAATGGGGTAGTTTTACCTATATTGTGATGCCTTTTAGACTGAAAAACGTGCTTGTTGTGTTCTCACAGATAGCTGTTTAGGAATTCAAAGATTTTATTCACAACTTATTATAGGTTTTTCTAGATGATTGGATAGTATATGGGCTTGTGAAAGATCATTGTGATAATTTGCGCTTAATATTTAAGCGGTGAAGGCAATTGAGTATCTCTTTGAACATCAAGAAGTGCATATTTTCTACACCTTTTGTAATACTGTTAGGACATATAATCTACAAGGAAGGTTTGTTGGTTGATCCAGCTAAGGTTGCAGTCATTCTAGGTCTGGAAGCACCTACCAGTCAAAGTGAGGTGCGCAAATTTTTGGGTCACACAGGATATTATCGGAAGTTCATCAAAGGATATGCCAAATTTTCTGCACCCTTGGAAGAATTACTAAAAGGGAAAGATACATTTTATTGGGGAGAACCGCACCAGTGCACATTTGAGATATTAAAGGAGAAACTTACTACTGCACCCTCTGTGCTTTCCCTTATGGGATAAACCATTTCATATACATGTGGATTCCTCTGGCATGGCCATTGGCACTGTGTTGGCTCAACTTGGAGAAGGTATTGTAGATCATCTAATTTTCTTTGCTTGTAGGAATATGACTCATGCTAAACGAAATTATACAACTACAGAGTGGGAAGCCTTATCAATGATCTATGCATTGCACAATATTTGTTAGTACTTGTTAGAAACACCATTTGTGTTTTACACAGATCACATGAAATTGAAGTATTTGGTGAACAAACACATCTTACAAGGGCACATATGTAGATGGGTACTCCTATTTCAAGAGTTTGAATTCACAGTTGTGGTGAAGCCAAGGAAAATTAACTCTGGACCAGACCACTTGTCTAGAATTAAGTCAGGAGAAGAAGGATAGGCGATTGAAGAAACCATGCCAGATGCCCAGTTATATAGGTTACAATGTGCACCAACTAAATTTGATGAAATTACTATTTTTCTATAGACTGGTATGGCACTAGAAGGAATGAAGGCATTGGAAAAGAAACAACTTGCCATACTTGTGGCACCATTTATGTTAATTAGTGGTGACCTCTACAAGTTAGGTAGATATTAAGTATTACGTCGTTGTGTATTAGAGCATGAGTGTAAGGATATAATGGAGGCTGCACATGGTGGTATTGTAGGTGGCCACTATGTAGGTGATGCTACAACACGCAAAATACTACTTGCTGGATTATGGTGGGAGACATTATATAAAGACTATAAATAATATTGTAAAGCGTGTGACCATTGTCAGCACCTAGGAAAACTAGTATAAAGAGATGAAATGCCACTGAGACCTATTATCAGTGTAGAACCATTTGAGAAATGGGCCATTGATGTTGTAGGACCTATTTTTCTAGTCGTGCGTAGGACTGGATTGCACTATATCATTACTTGCACAAATTATCTCACACAGTGGGTAGAAGCAACACCTACGAAGGACTATACAATAGCTACAACCGCTAGGTTTCTATGGGAGAATGTTCTTGCAAGATATGGATGTCCTTTAAGCTTAACAAGTGATAGGGGTACACACTTTTGAATGAGGTAATTAGGATCTTATTAGATGAGTTTATGGTTGCACACCATAAGACTACACCCTATCATCCTTAGGCAAATGGAACTACTGAGAATTTCAACAATATTTTCAGCCAGACATTGACAAAAATTTGTGATGTTGGATTGGGATGATAAAGTGTCAGTTGTTCTTTGGGCATATAGAACAACTTATAAGAGATTGGACAAAGCCACATCATTTTAGTTCGTGTTTGACATGGAAGCCATTCTCCCTATAGAATTTATGTTACCTTCTTTACGCATTACGTGCGCTGGAGGTCTAGCTGATGAGAACTCTTTAGAAGAGTGGATTAAAAAGATGATTCTGTTGGATGAGAGACAAGCCATAGCACATTGGATTTAGAAGAAAGAAAAGGCTAGGCAGAAAGCATGTCATGCCAGAAATATAAAGGATAAGAAGTTGGTGGTTGGATAAATGGTACTTCTTTATGACTCTAAGTTCTTGCACCATCTAGGAAAGTTCAAAGTAAATTGGTTGGGTCCATGTGTCATCACTTACATGCTTGAATCAGGTGCTTGCTAGTTAGAAGCACTTGATAGAACATGCCTACCTGGTTACTTTAACGGGAGTAGGCTGAAGGCCTACTATAAATAAGTCTTCTTGGTGTTTATAATAAGGTAGTATTGCCATTTAGATCAGTTTTCAATTATGTATTTCCTTCATTGTCATTATGCATTTTCAATTTAGTTGTTGTTCTTATGTAATAAGCACGCTTGTGTGCATGAAGCTAATTATTATGTGAAGAATGTTTATGCGTAGAGGGTTGTACATACTTGTAGTGTGGGGTGGTTGTAATTATCCAAGTAAAATATTGTGGGAATTGAAAGGTGAAAGGAATAAGCTGCTGCCAGTGTGCTTTAAGTCAAAAGAATATTTATTCTCAAAAGTGATCAAGGATGGAGATGAATGAAAGGATAGTATAACGTGAGGTAAGCAGAGGCCATGATAACTACCAAGAGAAGGTACAATGATGAGGTACTCGGGAGTAAGGGTGCACGCTGAAGAGAAGTCTTTGACTAGAGGGTAGGAAGGCACACTAGAAGGTTATAGCTGGGGCGCGAAGATGTACCATGTGGAATGAAAAAAATTGGTTAATGAATGAAAGGATATTTGGTAGGTGAAGGAGCAATAAATGCATCAAAATTTGAAAAAATATATAAGGATGGGATGTGAATTCATTTTTACCGTTGCGAATAAGAGTATTTGAGGAAAGAGCTAAGTGCAAAGAGTTGAGTGATTGAGTTAAGATACAAAGGGTGTGAAACCAAGTGTGACAAAAAATCTGTGCAAAAAGAAGCTTACGTCCCCAGTAGTAAAGGGTTTGAGTGAAACAAGGTGAAAGAGAGGATTTAGGGCATGAAGTTTCCACCTAGGGAATGATTAAATCGAGCTAGGGTTTGATTCAAAAATTACAGAGTTAAAATAGAGACAATTATAAGGTAAAGATGGCACCCAAGAAGGCAACTGTAACAGGAGAAAAAGGAAAGAAGAAGGTGGTCATCGAGGAGGAAGAGATGGCACCCAAAAGTATTTTTTCAGAAATGTAATATCCAGAAGGAGTCATCGTTGGCCAGGAATGGGATTCACACATCAGAAAGAGAAAAGTAAGCAAATACAATCACAGGACCTTAGACAATAAAAAGGAGCTCGATTCCTTGCTCACTATGAGGATGAAAAAACATATGGCAGATGACATGCTGGTTTATGATGATGTAGGTGAGAAGTTTCTGAAGAGAATTGGGGTATACCAATTATATGAGCTTCCATATATAGGGAAGTATGAGCCCTTGTACCATTGGATCATGAGCAAAGTGCATGAGGAATTCTTCTACTTTGTAGGATGTAGATTTATAATCTCATCCATGCTTATCTCAATGGTGATAGGTTTTAAATACACAGGAGAGGATATACAAAATGATCTCATAGATAAAGTCACGATCTTAAAGACCAGACAAGAGTTTGGGTACCTGAAGGGTCCGCGTGGTATAGATATATACAAGTTGAAGAAATGTCCGGTTGTGCAAGCGACAACACACCTTATTAAAAAGTTGAATGATCAGGAGTAGTGGTCATGGGTAAATACTATGTGGTTACATGTTGTGCACAAGATGTCAAGAGTAGTCTACAATATTGTAGGCTACATTATAGAGCAAATAGTCGAGGAAGTGTGCACAGGAGGGAAGATCATCTTTGAGGCTGTTCTATTATCATTGGTATTCATGGAAATAAGAGTACCAGATGAGCTGAAGGAAATGGTATGGGAATACCCCATGGAGAATAATTCGTCAGTTTAAAGGTTCAACAAGTACCTATGTAAAGGGTCCATGATAGATGATGTCAAGCAAAGGGTAGAGAAATGGTATGATAGGCTCCACATGACATTTGAAAAAGAGTGGCGCATCCTGAAGGACCTACCATCAGTAGTGGGGAAACAAGTCCAATTTTTTGTATATCAACATTTCTGCATCATGTGCTTCCCAATGAGAGATGGGGTCTGGAGCCCTTGGTGTAAATTTCCTTATGCATTTAGTGTAAGGTATTTCCAAGCATCTATTCATAGATTCACAGACACATGTCGACTGGTATTCAATGTAGATAAGGTAGACTATGAATACCACATGTTAAGGAAGAAGTATGTGTATCTAGGAAGAAGTGCCTATGTCGAGAGGATCATTTCAGAGGTGTTGAATATTAAGCCAATTAGTCTGGCTGTAGTAGATATAGGGTCAACATTAGTGTATCTTCATATGAAGCCCAAGATGGAGAATAATAAGTATGTGGAGAATGAATTTGTGCTCCCAAGGCCACCGAAGGGTAAGCACACAATGGAAAACATACCAGTGTAAAGGCCCATAGAAACTATTGAAGTAGAGGATGAAGAAGAGGAGCGTGAAGATAGTAGAGGCTTGGGGCACAAAAGAAATAAACCATATGACAGAGAAGAGTCATAACATGTGACCACTCCACCTCAAGGATAGGACGAAGAGGAAGATACAGAGGTTGTACAAGGAGAGAAAAGATTTAAGAAAGTATTTCGATGCACAAGGACTCAAGGTGGAACCCCAAAAATGGTAAGGAAATCACCTCATCTCTCTCCACACAAAGAGACCACTGAGCCAAAGAGGAGAATAAAGTTGAAGTTGGATGAAGAAGTGGAGGAATCAGGGGATAGTGAGCATGAATCTACTACCCCACTTGAGAAAGAATACAAGCCACAAAATGAGGAAGAGAAAAAAGAATAAAGAGAGAAGGAAACCTCTAGATCCGCGCATGTGACTACTCAAGGTGTAACAGGATAGACTCCTAACCTTGAAGATATAATTCCCAAGTGTCCTAGATCAAAGATGATGAGTGGGGAACATAGTGCACCACTCATGGGCTATATAGAGGACACCAGAAAAATAATCCACACCCATTTCCAAAGCACTGTAGAATAGAAGGATTTATTTGGCAGGGAATTAATGGATGAGGATATGGTGACCGTTCGCACTAGAAAGCAACTCTCATGGTCAATGCACACCCACATGGATGAGCCTGATTTTGATGTATGCGATGAGTCACACGTGTTAAGATGAATGAGGAAGACACCTCAAGTCAGGCACATAACACTCAAACCTACTATTATGTCAGATGAACAGGTTAGCAATGCACTAGCAAAGGTTTCTACTAAGGTTGCAAGAAGAAACATGGACAAGGCTGCAACAATTAGAGCACTATGTGAGGAGTTGAATATGAAGGATGCAGTTATAGCGTGCCTGACCCAAGAGAAGGACTTAGAGTAGAAAAATAATAGTGTGTTAATTGGCATGGTAGAGGCCATTGGAGATCATGTGATGAAAGTACGCCCGCATATGAAATCTAAGACAACTCCCCTCGAAAATGCATTATGTTAAAGCTTAAGTGGACTTGGTATTAGAAGAGGACACAATCAAAATGCCAAAACCAAATAATCCTAAAGAAGAGGTAGAAAGGGATAAGGCTGCAGTATTAAGAAAGATTGCATCATATGAAGGCCTACTACAAGCGCTCCAAGAAGAATTGAAAAAGGTGGATCATGCCTTAAATATATGCAGAGATCCAGAGGTGCTGATCAAGGTAAAGACTCTGGAAGAAGATAATGTAGTCCAAAAGGCTATGAAGGATGATACCTTGGGCCATGCATAACAGTTAACACTCGTAAAGTAAAAGTGTGAGGTACAATATTTATCAAGTATGCATAAGAAAATATAGAGCAAACAAACCACATAATAATCATAAAACAATCACGTCATAGAGTAAACAAATCATAGAGTAAATATGAAGTATATACATGAGATCAAGACCTATACCAATTGATGCAACCTAGAATTCACCAGATAACACCCTAGACACGCTAGCACATCACTCAGCCTAGACTGAGCCCTCACCCAAAGTGTGCAAAGGTAGCATGTCCCTCTTTAGGGTTGTTTTCATAGGATGTTAGCATGATGAAGGAAGAAACATATATATCCATAACTAATCCATCATTCTAAAATGCATGCCATATTCAGATCTAGGAAAGAACAAGCTTAAACAATAATCATGATTGAATCAAGAACATGCACTACTCAATTACACACAAGAATGACAATTAGATTTAGCCAATATCTTCCATCTATTAATAAACATAGAAGCTCCTTACAATAATGGCAGTCTATACTGATGCACGCATGGATCTGATACAGTAATCCAGTCATATGCACATATTTATTTATGCTTACCTCTTATGCTCTGCATACATACATACATACATACATACATATATATATATATATATATATATATATATCTACTAATATGTTAATCACATCATATATATAGGGTAGGGACTTGCCCTTCACCGCTTATCTATTCCAAAAATAGGCCACATGCTACTAATAGCCATGCGCCATTTACAGGTATAGCCACATATGAAAGTGTGTTATCTATAGACCTCTTACACTTAAATGAAGTAACAATCCTATTCTTAGCTTGCCTCCATGAAAAAACCTTCGAATCTGATCCTCTAGAAATAGACAATGTGTGGCGCGCATGTCTCTACATCGTTGGTGTGTTCTACACACCATCTTCTAAAAATAGGTCTTCATGCTCAAAATCGGCCAAGTCCTGAAAGTTGAACTTTCCCTACACGTGCGGGTTCTTCCTGTCCCTCCGCACCCTTGATCTTGGACTTCTTGTGTGATATCTAACAAGTATTCTCTGATCAACATTACCCCACACTAATCTCATTTTCATCCTGACAATGGTTATCTCCAAAACTGAAGTAAAGAATGTTGAATGGAAAGAATAAGAAATAATGTAGATGAATAAAGAATGTTTTATGAGGCATCCTCCTTTGTATCATTTTTAAGGATCAACTTTGGATACTCTTTTATTTTAGCCTACCACTCAGTGAATGCTTTCTCTACCTGCTTTGGTATGTCCACAATAATAGACTCTAGTTCATCTTGGGTAACCTAACCTTTTTCATTCTGTAATACCAACATAATGTTGGACATTATAGTATATTTTCCTTCAAGTGCATCCATCTTCTATGTGATGAGTTTTCCAAGCTCATCCAATCTTTCCTTCTGTGGCTCTTGTGTTGCTGCTAGTTGACATATGTTTTATCTATTAATCTATCATCTATCTCAAAACTGCATTTCATTGATATTTTACACATCTAGGTTAATACAGGTTTGAAATTTTCTCTAGCTAATAGAACACAAAGGAACCCTACCTAAACATTGATTTCACTAAATACAACCAATTGGTGTATAATTGGATCAATCAACCTCTTATAACACATTCCAAGTGTTTGCCAAAATAGGTGCTTTGAAAGCTATATGGTCATCTACCAATACATTATGGAGAACATATTTTTGTGTGATGTATTCATTACAAGTTCCCTAGTAGGTATGTGTGCAAAATGTGGCAACATATACAATAAATTGGTTTGTTGAAAATGCCTTATATTTTAAGAAAGTTCAATATAAATTAAAATAAAATAAAATTATAATATGTTTGAACAAAAGAAGATATGATTAAATAGGTTGATACCTATGATAAAACCTAAAATTAAAAGAACTATAATGGTGATGATGATTAATGATTACAATTTTTTTAAAATAATGATGACAACAAATTGCTTTGCGTAAACACATATAGGTTTTGTATACTAGTAGTCTAAAAACATGTTTGAGTAATTAGATTTTCTAACCTATTGGTGATAATTTTATTGTATAGGGCCTTTCAGAAATGTCAAATTAAGGGTGTATGAATGAATTTTTCTTCCCTACATTTTTTGTAACTTTCAAAGTTGAAATAACATCCCTAACAGCATAAACATGAGAAAAAATGTTCCCTGTAACTTAAACATGAAGAGATTTTAATTTATCTCTAGTATCACACCACCTTGTACAAAATAAAAAACAAAATCAAATGATTATTAGTTTCAACTAAAAAACCAAACAAGACAAAATGGGAGCTTTAGAATAGGGCATAGACTTCCACTAAAGCATAATGGAAGTGTATTTTTATCATATGCATGTAGATGTAGACATGCATGCAAATGTGGAAGCATTTAGAAGGCATGCCAACTGTTAAAAAAATGCCTTAAAGATATGTGATCTTATAGAATTCCAATACTTTATGGTATGCATTGATTGTCGCATTATAACCTAGTTATCTCCAAGATATTTGTAAAGATAAATTGTTGTGAGAGAAGAAAATCAGTTCCATCACAATTTTCTTCTATAGATTATTGACGATGCTATGTGGAGAAATTTATAAACATAGTTTGGCACTATAACACAATATCCAATGTTAAACCTATAGTGATAAAGAAGGCACCAAGTTTTATTTCTAGTTTCTTAAAAATAATGAAGGCGTTTAGAGATTTATGATGTTGAATTCATAAAATCATATTATTTCCTATGAAATCAATTTTCTTTTCCCTTGAATTTCTGTATGTGATGTTGTATTTGAGTATTTTATTTGTGCCTTCTTATGTCGAAGCTCAGAATTCCTTCTATGTCTATTAAAGGTGTAGAATATACCCGAATGAATGGGGCATCTTTAAATAGAAACTGCAAAGTATTGTAAATGATTAGTATGAAATAGACCACCAAATGCCAATAATAAGTGGTGTCCATTGACCTTTTGAAACTATAAATCATGACAAAATATCACTGCAAGATATCATTGAACTGGTTCAAAAGTAAATTGCATAATGCCTATAAAGATACAAGAGTTAATTGAATCCCTGAAACTGCATAAGATAAATCAAAATATCTATCCAATGTGAAATTGGTGATAAAATCAAAACTACCTGCTAAATGTCATAATCCAAATCGGTAAAACTTCCATTCACTAAAAAATATCACTAGATGTAACTGTAAACAAAATTATTAGTGCAAGTAATGTACACCCTATTTGCAATCACATCTAATAGTTACAAATAAATTCCTAAATATGAGGGTCTTAAAAAATATGTACACGTATCATGTGTGGATACAAAATTTTTATAAATTAATTACAATACAAATGGTGCGTAAATGGGTCTTATAAGCATCCATGTTTTGCACACTAAAAATGACAACACATGCCAATCCAAAATTAGACATACTGAACCTACCCACATAATCTGTATATTATGCTATCTAAAACACAATGGAATTTATCAACCTTAAATGTGAGAAGATAAATATGAGTATGTTAAACATGTCAGTCATCTCTTCACTACAGGTGACTCCAAAAACTAGATTCAAAGTTAAAATCATATGGGAAAAATATCCTTTCTACATACAAAAAGAATTCCACAAAATTATTTTTTAATAAATATGCATGATAATAAACAATATCAGCTATGCAATATATATATATACATATATGTAAAAGATAAAGTGTCCTCTAAATCAAAATTGAATGGACTCACCCGTGGGTTATCGATCAATAGATCCTGAGTTGATTTAATAACTATTGGTGAATTAATCAATTCATTAATTTCAACCTCATCAAGAGGTGTATGAGCCTTTAGTTTCTTACCACATGATGGATGAAGTTTCCAACATGTTTCAACCTTGTGTCCACTCATATTGAAATGAATGCAAAAATTCCTTTGTTTAGGGGAGGTTACCTATTTTTCATTTCTCGTTTTAACATGATGAGATTGGTCTTTAGCACCTGCATTATTATTCATAAAAGGTAGTAAATTATTTAGAAAATATTTTCTATTCCAACAATAAGTAACAAAATGGTTACTTAACCCAAAAAACGTGCAAGGAAAAGCATGCAACATCTTTTGCATATCAAAGCCAAATTGTTCAAATGGAAAGAGTGCATAAGAAGTTTTAGGATCCAAATTCCCATCAATGTTATTTTTAGTGTGAGTAAGAGGAGTTGGAATCTCAATACCTATTCTTCCTATTTTCTTACACTGATCTTTATTCCTTTGTATGGAGGAATCTTGCAATGCTAGTGGTGTAGTAACTTGGCTGTCAAAAGCTTTTATTCCTTCAACAATTATAGAACTTTATCCAACATCCACTTGCTCACTAGTGTAACCCAGTCATGCATTATGAGGATGATCCACTACCTATATTGGGTTAGCACTATCTTGGCCATCCTTACCAAGGCCTCTTCCATAAAATCCCATTTTAATTAACAATTTAGATCTAATGACTTTAGTATGTTGTTTACAATTACCAAAAACAATATCTAAAACCAAAGGGAAGGAAGTACTATATGGCGAAAAAATTATAGTGCATTCATCTATCATTGTACCTGCATCTAAAGTTGAAAGAAAATCCTTCGTTTGTACACCATTCTGTATTCCTACCAAGATATCATCCTTGGCCTGTAAATCATATTTCAAGTGCACAATCTTATCTTCCAAGGATTAAAACTTATCTCTTAGGAAAGATTTATCTTCATGGATTTGGTGGTTATACACTTCGATCTCATCAAGCTTCACTTGTTTCAAATATTTACCCATGATTTTCCTATTTCTTGCAAACAACCTATATACCCAAAAACTGCACACTACAAATAGAATATCAAACAAGGCCAAATGTCCACACTTGAATGAAAACCAATCTGAATTTGATATCAAATCCACACAATGAGAATCTAATCTGACATACTAACTGCTCTGATACCAATATTTGATCTGTAAAATATAGTAGACCCCCTGCTATCAAATAATTTAAAAACAAATTCTGATTAAAATTCTCAAATTCCTGATTTTTAAATGAATTGAGAACTCATTAAAAACTGATTTAGAAATTAAAAAACACTTCTTATGGAAATGGGACAGAGGAAATATTTTAGTATCATTTAGTGGCATGGGATCAGGTCTGTAAGCCAAAAAACATTGGGGGTTTAGGAATAAAAGATATTAGAAAAATGAATGCTACTTTAATCACTAAACTGGGTTGGAGACTAATCAAAGAACAGACACCTTGGACTGACTTGATCAAGGTCAAATACCTCTCTAATCAAAATATGAATTCCTTCCTCTTTGATCATCAACTTCCAAATGGATCCATTTTTTGGAACAATATTCTTCAAACCAAGCATATCCTTTCTAAGGGTTGTAGATGGAAACTTGGAAATGGACATGACACTTATTTTTGGTTTGACATCTAGTCTGACATAAGTTGGGATATCACTTTTAGCTCCATAAAAGACAACCTAATTAAAAACTATGGCAAGAAAGTTAAAGACTATATTGAGTTGTATGAAAACAAAAGGAAATGGAAGAAACTTAAAGTTGAAATTGAAAATTTGCAGCCTACTCTTGACTCTCTACAGACTTATCTCTCCCTCATACCTATCAATCAACATGATAACAAAGATGAGATTATTTGGATAGACTCCTTTGATGGTGATTATTTTGTTAAATCAGGCTACAACACTTTTTTTACTTCCATGGACAACGAAATTGATTGGAACAAGCTCTAGATGCCTGAATTAGCTCCTAAAGTGAATTTATTATAGTGGCTTATCATCTAAGGTAAGATTCTCACTAATGAAAATCTCATTAGAAAAGGTTTTATCATGCCTAACAGATGCTGCATGTGCCAAGAAGAAGCTAAAGATATCAAACACCTCTTTATACACTGTAAGTATGCTTCTAAAGTTTGGCATCTCATTTTTGAGAATTTCAATCAGCAAAGGGTATTTCCTCACACTTGTCTTCAGGTTTGGGAAAAATGAAACCCTCCTTATAAACACTATGTGATTAGGAGGTTATGGAAACTGGTTCTCCCTCACACCATGTGGAAGATCTGGAAAGCTAGAAATGATGTTATTTTTAGAAATACCAGAAAGATGTGTACAAAATTTTTTACAGAAATTATCATTGTTGTGAAAGATAAAATTGAAAGATTTATGCCTCCTAAGAATAAAATTTATCCCAAGGAAGAGGAGCACATTATTTCTGCTTGGAACATTGACACTGATAGCATTCAACATACGGATAGTAACAACATTGATAGATCTTTATTGCATTGGATTTAGCCTCCCACTTCATGGTTCAAAATGAACTTTGATGGAGCTTCAAAAGGTAACCCTGGGGCTTCTGGAGGTGGGGGGGGTGATCAAAGATCACAAAGGCTAATTTATTGCCATTTTTTCTGGAAATATGGGCAAACAGACAAATCATTACTTTGAAGCCTTAGCAGCACTTTGGGTATAAGGTTGGCTAGAGATTTTAATATTTCTAATATTATAATCGAAGGGATTCGTTGAACATCATTAACATCATTAACATCATTAACTTGTTAAATCAAAATCAACCTCCTAGCTGATCTATTAGGGATTTTATTAAGGAAGCTATTGAAAATTGTAAGATTATCCATACCTATCGGGAAGGAAATAAAGTAGCTGATAGTTTGGCTAACATTGGTGTTCACAACAAAATACAAAAATGGTTTAGTGGAGATCCTCTTCCTGCTAAGGTACTGGATGACATCGCAAAAGATAAGCATGAAATTGAAAACAATCATTAGAAAATACATCGTAGGGGTTAAAGATGTGATCATTAAATTCAAAGGTAAGTTTAATGATGTGATCATTAATTTCAAGAGTAAGTTCAATGATGTTTTCCAGATTCCACATGCTTTAGGGGTTTTCAAAAATAGAGGTAGTGAGATAGAGTGGAATTGGATTCAAATTTTTACCATTGAGCAGAAGTGGAAAAATATTGACAAAATGGGGGGGCATCCTTGCAAGATCGAGCCCATCCATGATCCTGCTTGTAAGAATGACAAAATTTTGTGGCAATATCTTCAAATGGGGGGCATTTTGAATCTCATTGAGAGGATATAGGGACACAATCAAGATATTTTAGTGAATTTTGCAAACAGCTGGAGGAATAGGGCTGTCAAATATGGGGAAGTCAATGTCAAAATTACTGAAGAGCTTATCACCCATGTCACATGGCTGAACTTGGAAGGGGCTAAATTATTTAACAAGAGAGTTGACAAAGAAGTTGAAGCTAAAATTTTTCTTGTGGATGGGGAAAACCTTTAGTTTGTATCAACAAGAATCAAAGTGACCTCCATCCCAGAGGCTTTTGCAAATATCTCTCACATGATGGTCAGATATATCACACTTGAAGGTAGATATGTAACTATCCCTTTGAAGCATCTAATCTTCCTAAACCACTTTTACAAAAATATTATTGTCAATTTCCTGCATTATCTGTTAAACTCCTTGGAGATATCTATTTTAGAATTCTAGAATCACACTAGGACTGTGCCCCTTCATCAAGGGTTGATTCTTCTCATTCACCATCACTGCATCACATACTCTCACCCTCCACTTGCTTCCCCTGTTGCTCTTCCTATTCCTTCCGACAAAGGTCTTGACTATGCTTCTTCTAGTATAAAAATGAAGGACAAAAAGGCTAAGATATCTCTACCTTCCTCTCAGAGAATTCTGTGTAGCCACAGGGATATTGAATTGGCCAAGAATTTTCTTCACATCAGTAATCCTGTCAAGGTCTATAGGAGTGAGGAGCTTCTTAATCAGGTTGAGAAGCTTGAAAATGAGATTGAGGACCTCAAGAATACGCTTATAAATTTGGAAAATGTTACAGGTAAGAGGAAGCTACAAACTGGGAGTTCTAAGGACAAAGATCCAAATGCTGAGATTTTTAAGAAGCTCCATTCCCTTGATACCATGCTGGGTAATGCCAAGGGGTGGCATGATTGCACCATTTATGCACTGAAAGGCATTTACAATTTTATGGAGCAACATGTGAAAAATGTCTGCAACCTTAGTGGCATCCCTATTACCATTTGGGATTCTGATGCAAGCACGTGACCTTGCCGTCACTCAAGTAGACATGAATGATCATTCTCATGTCATAGCAATAACACTCTTCAGCTCTCTTCAGAAAATCAAGCTCAAGATTGACATGGCAGTCAAATAGTGCTACGTCCTGATGTTGTATAGTGGCTACAGAGTTGCTGTTAAATGGTTGCTTTGTTGTGGTTTTTTTGCTAAGATTCTTAGTTCTGAATCCTTATATACAGCTGTTATTGGGTCCTTTATTCTCCTTCGGATCTGGTTTTAGCTTGTTCTTTTTTGTCCTCTTTTCCCTGATATATTTGGCTGTTGAGCCTCCTTGTTTAAGGCATTTTATCTTTCTCTCTTAAAATCTCTCCTCTCTTATCTAGCTGTTTGAGCCTTTTTGTACTCAGGGTATAGTCCCTTCAAAACTATTTATCCTTAATAAAAAAATTGATTTAAAAATTATTTAGAGTGATTAAAAACTAAAAAATATCAATTTTGCAGTTAAAATATTCCAAATTTCTATTTTACAATTCTTCATAAATTACCTTAGTTCATCATTAGTCCACCATACATGAATTAAAAAATGATATAACCAACAAAATTGAAAGAAAATCATGACAAGAGCTTGATAACTGAGTTTGGAAATGTGCCTATGTCTATCAGTTCATGTAAATGACCAACTGATTCATTTTTAAATATATCATAAATACATTATGAAAAAATCACAATATGAATGAACCTAAACCTATAATGAATCCTGAAGGACCTAGAAATATGATCCACAAATGTTTTCCATGAATAGATCTAACAACACAATTTTCCCTGTTCATTCGAGAAATCTTCGCCAATGAAAGTGACTCCAAAAATCTCAATTGGGATCAAAATTCCATTAGGAATAATTGAAACTCTTCTCTAGTCTTTATCACAAAATCTCTACCTTTGAAAATTAAAAATAGACTAAAAAATCCCATTGAAAAGACCTTTAATAAGCCATAAATGGTCGGCCTTTACGTAGTCAACAATTGAATTCACTTCAAATAGAAATTTACCCCTTTTATAATAATTCCAAGGGCATGGTGGATTAGTCTTAATATTTTACTGGAGGTTAGGGGTTCAACTCCAACAAAGCTCCAATTTTGGCATGTAGTTAGGATAAATCCCACATTGGTTGGCAGAGGCTATTTTGGAGGCTTTAAATAACATGTTAGATAGTGCTGTAAATGTGGTTGTGGCAACGTATAACTTTTTTTTTCCGTGTTTAGAAACATGCAACACCAATTTGTGTGTATAATATTGGGGGATTTGGTTTGTTGAAATGGCCACACTAATAATGTGGCACTGACTTGGCTAGTTGGTTTATGAGTAGGTGAAACAACACAAAGTGATATTTGGAACAACTTACCAAATTAGGTAAACAAATCACATGTGTTGGTTAGATAAGGAGTTAGGTGGCAGGACACATGGTGGCCTGAGGACCCACCACGTAGACCTCTCCAATATTTCCAACTTGCTGATGCTTGAAACCTTCCATGTGTTAACACTGGAAGCCAAAAAATAATGTGGCATAAAACTATAGTGTAATTGAAAAAATTAAAATTTCACTAATATATCATGGTGGGTAGGTCCCATTCTGAAACAAAAGTGGACCCCACTATTGAAAACTAATTTTTTTCTCACTTGTCAAATACTGGAGGGTTAAACCAAAAACATTCACGATCACATATTTGTCTCGATCAATTTTGAATGATGTAAATATGCTCTGTGTATGAGCCAAGGTACTATAGACCTACATTTTCCCTATTGACCTAGTTTGACCAGTGATATAGGGAGCATACAGTTTATGATTTACGTGTTCCAACATAAGTTGGAAAGCTATTAGAGTTATCTTCTATACTATAATGGTTTGGGGAGAAATAGGGAGCTTATGACCACATAAAACGTCCTCCAGATGAGTAAGAGGTGACTTGTGAGTAATAGTGACAATCATATCATCTAAGGGATGATATTAAGAGAGCAATGGTAGCACCACAGGATGAACATTATGCACTTCAAAAGTAGATGTATCACTTGTACTCTTAGGGAGTGGATCATTGAATATATTTAACTTAGAATTTTTTGTTTGTTAGTTTAGAAGATTCCGTGGGCTCATCATGTTCAATGACATTAGAATCAATAAGGTCATGAATAACATAAAGACTCTTTATGCATCTGTTCGTATAATTACCAATACATCAATGATAATCAAAATAGGTTTTTGCATTAAAAATGTTACTTTGAGGATTGTTTGCATCAACCTTGGATGGTGGAGAGAGAGACACAAAATTTCAATCAAGTAATTATTTTAAGAAAATATGAGGACCACATGGTAAACATATAAATTGTCATTGTGCAAGTTGTAATTGTAGCTTAGTAGGTTGAGTAATATCATTGAAAGTGCCTTTAGAAGAAAAATTGGCATCATTAGTCTTGCCTTTAAATCTAAATTTTACATGAAGTTTAGCATTAGATGTATTAGGAGTGCTAGAAATATACTTGAGCTTATTCATATGTAAAAAATTAGCTTTGCACTCTTTTAGTGTTTGGAAAAGATGGTCAAATGATCTAAATTTATTGACATTATTGATTCCTGTAGAAGAGGAAGAAATCTCTGTGTAAAAGGTCTTGTAATTCACTATTAGGTAAAATATTATTCATCTTGGTAAACATGGTTTGATAATGCAAGACATAATCATTGATATGTTCATAAAATCCTTTACGTAGCTTGGAAATTTATGCATAAGAAAACTTTTCCCCAATGTTAATAAAAATGTGTGCCAGAAATTGATTTTCCAATATAGTGAAAAAGCTCTCATAATTTATGGGGAGATCATAGAACCATTTTAGTGAAAATTCTTTAAGACTCCTAGGAAATAACTTAGTGAGCAAGATGTCATAAAATTCATAATCGATGCAAGTCACGTGAAACAATCTAAGATGCTCTGTGGGGTCACCTTTTCCATCATAGATAAGAAGTTTAGGTGAAAAAAAACCAGCATGCAAAGGATAAGAGGCCACCTCAGGAGCCAGTGTATCATGTAGTAATTGAGTGGAATCCATAGCATGAGGAGAATTAGATACACCTTGTTGCAATTGTAAGCTTTAAACTTGTAACATGTAGACAAGGGTTTCAAGAGCTTGTGTGTTATCCGAGGAAGCATGCGAGCCATTATATATGGGAGGTGTGGTAGAAATAGTGGCTATGTGAATAGGAATAGATACATTGCACATTGAAATGTTAGGTTCCCTCAAGAATGTGGATACTGTAGATATAGGAATAGTAGATGTATCTAAGTTAGATGATGGATCGTGCTTAAGTTGATCTCATGCAATGTATAGTAGGATATCAATGTTAGAGGGATTTTCTTGTAAAATCTATGTAAATTTTTGGGCATCATCATCAATAAAGTCATGGTTATGATTTTTAGAGTGAGTATTGGAGCCATCAACTTGTTCATGATCAACATTGATAGTTAAAATAATATTATCAAATATATCATCATGGACTTGGGTACAAGAGTGAGTAGGGGTGGTATGAGAATCAAAAGATATAGGTAAGCTACATAGATACTGATAATGATCCTTGAGATTCGACATGATAAAGAAAAATATCCAAAGACAATAAAATAGAATATATAACCTTGGGACGCTAGGGGGTTGAGACACAATGTTCAATTCAAGAGTTGGGTTCACCAAATGTTTTTACCCTTTTTAAATCTGATTAAGATTTACACATAACTAAAAAATAATGAAATAAAAGATACAAAGGGTTATTCTAATTAATTAACTTCCGACCTTAACCATTCAATATCAAAATAATGCATTAATAATTGTAAAAAATGTACATGATACAATATAAGTTCATAAATACATGGGATTGAGTGCACTTAGTTGATTACAAATGATTTTAGGAAAGTATGGGTGATATAAATGGTGGAACAAGGGGATTTGAACCTAAGAATGCTTTGAAATTAGAATTATGAGATGAAGATGCTCTTGGGTAGGACCGCATAATAGTGCTAGGAATGTTCATATGGTATTGACCTATTTGTATGGCCTTGACCCTACTAAGAACCATGATTTGTAACTTTATGGGTTTGTTTCTTGTATGCATATATTCACTACTCTTTATTAGTCACATTGTGGGGGATTTTGAATACTATACTAAACCTTTCAAACCTTAACCATTGATAGATATTCTTGAAAAATAAACTTTAGTTGGGTTATGGGAACCCTCGTGCACTACCAACATTGGCACTACTCTAAAGAGGCCTCAAACTACATTTTGTTCTCCACCTAGCATGTGATATCTAATTGTAGTGCAATCGGATTTGGCATCTTTTCTTTGACAAAGCTTGACTTGAGTTTCTCTATTACAAATCTACTTGAGTGAGTGAATTTGGATGTTTACAAATGTGGGAAGTAGTCCCATAGACATAGTGGGAAGCTTAAGAATCATAGATAGTGTTGTCTTAATGAATGTACATAGGTATTTGTGAAGTGTAGGGAGATTTGGGTTCCTTTTGTGCTATATTGTACATAGTACATAGGTATTTGTGAAGTGTAGGGAGATTTGGGTTCCTTTTGTGATATATTTTTCAATAGGATTCCATAAGAGTTCTAAGTTATAAATGAGGTGATTTTCACTTGATTATATATGCTCTCAAAGGTGAATTACGTTACAAATTCCGATCGAGGAGGAGTAAATGATCTAAAGAATAATATGTAACTGAAAGTTCAAGATCAAAATGAGCAAGAGAAAAAACGTACACCAGGGTCAAGACCATATGGAAAAACTGACCCTACTGTATGTTTTTTACCCTAGAGGAGAAATATGAAGTTAAGAGGTTTGGAAGCTAACAAGTGGAGATTCTAAATGGATTTCATGCATTCAATTCTAAGAAATTGTTGACAAATGAATGTGTATGGACAAAAAAAGCTAGATAAGAGACCTCAAGATGTACATCATAAGAATGGGTAAAGTGCACTTGTTTGAGCAAGAGATAAATGTCAAAACTAGTAGTTTCAAAGAGTAGAATTACCAAATTTGTGTGTCTACAAAATCCTTCCACTCTAATAAGCATTCATCAAACCCCTTATATTGTTAAAAGATATAATATTGTTACCTTAGATGTTTTGTTCCCCTGTTACAAGATAGAAAAAATTCATAGAAACATAACATTTGCATCCTTTTTATCATTTCTTCCACCTTGAATAAAATTGATAGTTTATCTATACTATATTAAAATTATATGATTTCAGACTCCATGATTCAATGTGTATGATAATTATTTAATTCATGTTTCATAATTATATGCTTCCTACATGATTTTTACTAATAATATTATTAGTAGATTCATCATGTCATTATGATGTCATGTTAGCTATTTTGTCATATGTCTTGCGATGGGCCCATTTTTGTCATGTCACATTGTAAGTCCTATAATATATTTTGGTATTGATTCATGTGTATTCTAACATCGATGTGAGACGTGAATTTTTCCAAGACAAAACAAAGTAAGCATATAAGACTACAAATTATGAAAATACAAGAGAGATAATTACAATAACACAAAAATAGATCCTCAATTCAATCAAATAGAATAATTTAAGACATGTACATATAGGAGGTGAATGTGTAACCTCATTCTAGAATCATGGCAATATCCACCTAGAATAGTGGTAACCAACACCTAGAATGGTGTAGTCAAGTGGTAACCAACACCTAGAATAGTGTAGTCAAGTGTACACCTAAGAAAGCATATCCCATAAGCGTAGGGAAACTACAAGTGAGGTGGAATATCCTGAGTAGGATAATATAAATAAAGAGAGGAAAATAAATCCTACACCAACACCCCCCCATAAGCACAACTTAGGTGGGCAATGAAAAATGAAAGTGGGTCTTGACAACAAGGCTTGATGACGTATCCACATATAATGCAATCTCTCATAAGATAGAATAAAATGAGAAAACCCAGTGGGAAAAACTCCCCCTAGAATAGAGACATGAAGAAGTGAAGAGGATAGAAGGCCCCCCTTGAATATGATGAAGTTATTTATGTAGAATGCACCCTAAGAAGAGCTTTGAGATGAATGAACTTGCTCTTAGTGAAAGGTTTGGTGAAGATGTCAACAACTTGATTTGAAGACTAGAAGAATATAAAATTGATGACCTACTCATGAATGAGCTCCCTAATGAAGTGCATGTGAATCTGGATGTGTTTGGTTCTCTGATGAAGGAATGGATTCTTGCATATCTGGATGGTGCTTTGGTTGTCATAAAAGATGACTGTAAGTTGCCTGATCTAGATGCCAAGCTTAGAAATAATTCTCTGAAGCCAAATAGCCTTAGTAGCTACGCTAACAAATCCCCTATACTCTGCATCTGTGGATGATAGAGTAATAACATTCTACTTCTTACTCGACCAACTGACAAGACACGAACCAAATGAGAAACTATAACCTGAAGTGGACTTATGACACTTAGTGTTACCAGCCAAATCTGAGTCTGAGTAGCCGACTAAGTCAATGTCTGAACCAACCATGTAGTGAATCCCATATCTGTGTGAGCCTTGAATGCAGTGAAAAATCCTCTTAGCTGTTTTCCAATGTAACTCATGAAGTTCTTGCATGTACCTCGAAATAATACTAACTACATAGGAGATATCAGGTCTGGTGTGAGCCAAGTAAATAAGGTTGCCAACAAGTTTTTGATACAAAGTAGCATCAACTAAAGGTGTGAAACAATCAGCCTCAAGAATGACTCTAGATAAGAAAGGAATCAAATATGGCTTGTAGTCAACCATGTGAAACTGAGCTAGAATATTAGGAGAGTAATTGGGATGTGCAAGTTAAATCCTTGAATCAGATTGTGTGATCTCAATGGCAAGGAAGTAGTGCAATAGACCTAAGTCAATTATGGTGAATCTATCTCGAAGAGATGTCTGCATTTCCAACATAGCCAATGAAGTACTCCTAATGATCAAAAGGTCATTAACATAAATTACTCATATCAATAATGAATTATCCCACCCTAATAGATATACATTGGGATATAAATGACACTGAGTGAAACTAGAAGCTAGGAGTAAGGAATCCATCTTGGCATACCAAGCCCTAGGGGCCTGTTTGAGGCCATAAGTGGATTTCCTAAGTCTGTAAACTAAGGATGAATCTTGAAAAAACCTTGGTGGCTCCTCCATTTAGATCTCCTCCTATAGGTCTTTGTGAAGAAAAGTAATCTTCACATCCATCTAGTGCACACTCCAACCATGTGTTATGGCTAAAGTAAGTGTGAGTTTAATCAAAGTCATCTTGGCTATGGGTGAAAATGTCTCTGAGTAGTCTATGCTGACTACCTATGAAAAACCCTTGTCTACTAACCAAGCCTTGTACTTATCAACTGACCTATTTGCTGCAAATTTGGTTCAAAATATCCATCAATATTGAACCATCTTCCTTCCCTTCAGAAGTGAAGTCAAATCCCAAGTGTGATTACTGATTAAGGAATTATATTCTTCATGCATAGAACTATTCCACTTAGGTATGCTTGATGCCTCTTGAAATGTCCATGGATTTTTTGCTGAAGCATAAAAGGCATGTGGCCTAATTTGATAGTCTACCTGAGTATGTCTGTCATCCTTTGGATCCCCTTCCCAAGTGCTTGCACTCTGAAATGTCTGCCTAGCCCAAAGAATGCCTGAAGTAGGTGACTCACGTTACGAATCCTCTCCCTCTAAAGTATGGATATAAGTAGATGAGGATGACTCCTCATTATTTTTCTCTCTGTTATAACTGTAAGAATTAGAAGATGTTACGTTAAGAACCTATTGTGGATGATTTGAATCATCAGTCTGTTCATCAAAACTAAGTGAAGCCAAAGTAGATGGAGAAGTGTCAAGTAAAGAATTGGTGGGACTCTCCTAAAATTTAACACTTATCTCGATGAACAACTAATGAGTAGTAGGATGGATAAGTATATAGCCCTTGACCCCCTCTGGATACCTAACAAATATGTAAGGTTTAGATTGAGGCTCCATTTCCTTGCTTTTATTTTTGGGAATGTGTGTCATTGCTGGTGATTTGAAGACCCTAAAGTGCTTAAATTCTAGTTTCTTGTTGTGCCAAGCTTCAAAGGGAGTTATACCTTTTAAATATTTTTGGGGAACATGATTATGTATATAACATGCACAATGGATTGTTTCTGTAGAAAAATGAGGAGTCAAAGATTTAGAGTGGATCATACCATTTTCCATCTCTTTCAAGGACCTATTTTTGTGTTATGTCATGTCATTTTGATGCGGAGTGTAAGGCACTATCCAGTATAGATAAATACCCTCTGTGGTGTAAAATTTCTCAAATATATTTCTAACATACTCCCCCCATTATCTATTCGAAGAACTTTGATGTTTTTCCCAGATTGATTCTTAACTAGTGCCATGAAGTCCCGAAAGTAATTGAACAATTAAGATTTTTGCCTAAGTAGACCCATGTATATTTGGAAAATTTATCTATGAAGGTGAGAGCACATTTGGCCTTAGTGAAAGAAGGATGGGTAAAATTCCCTGTGACATCACTATGAATCAAGTCTACAGAAATTTATCTTCAGGGTGTTTTCCAAGAGCACAACCCTCACAAAGTCCCTTTGAGAAACTAACTTTAGGTAATCCTATAACAATGTCATGCTAGCTGAGTTGCTCAAGGTAGCGGTACTTAAGATGGAACAACCTCTCATGCCCTAATTTGCTAACTCCATCTGAATGTGTGAGAAATGTAGTAGGGAAAACATTAGGTGAAAAATGTGAGAAGGTATATAACCTAGCATGGTGATCTACCCTTCTCACCGCTAATGTAGTGTCACTATGCATCTCCCTAATCTCAAATAAATTTGGATCAAATAGGAATCTCGTGCCCTTCCCTATATGAGTCACCTGATACACTGATAGGAGATTAGTTGAAAGTGAAAGTACATTGAGAACATTTGTGAATGTTCCACCTTTGACTTCAACAAACCCTCTCCCTAAAATTGTGGTTAGAGTATCATCACCCAAAGTGATAGAGGACATGTTGTAGGGCTCTAAGGAAGAAAAATCAACCTGTGACAAACCCATGTGGTATGAAGCACCAGTGTCGATAACCCACCAAGGAGTATATGAGGATGTAACTGTAACAAGTTCCTTTCCCTTATGATTCTCTTTATCTTTTTCCTTTTCTTTAGTATATTCTTGGGTTGATGAAGAATTTTTGATAGATTCAGGTACCCCTATAATGTTCTTCTCAAGGAGATGACTGAGGTGGTTAATCTAATTATTCATACATTTGTGCTCATTGTGCCCAAGTTTCCTGCAATAGGCATACTTAACCTTTTCCTTCTTAGGATTCCCATTTGAATTGGAGGTTTTTGTTGTAGACCTGGAAGAGGTAGTGGATTTATGTTCTTTCTTATTTTCTATATCCTTGCTCTTTTTCTTCTTAAAATGGTTGCTAAAGAATTTTTGTTTCTCAATCCCAACAATGAGGGCTTGAGGTTTGCATGAATTCAAGGTACCCATTTGGATTAAATTGTCTTTATCCTTATTCAAATCAGAAATAAATTCATCTAAGGATGACATAGACCATGTGGCTTGATGATCCCTCTTAGTAGCATAAAATTTAGAAACAAAGATATAGTAGTCAGGACCTGGTTCATCAAGCACTGAAAAAACTAGATGTTCATCCTTATTTTTTATTCTACATTATTTTAACTGCAATCGTAAGGAATTGGACTTGGTAAAAAAATATTCCAAAGTGTCAAAGTTACTAGGACTTAAGCTGATAAGTTCTATTTCTATCTCATGACCTCTCATAGTGTCAAATTTTCTAAATAAGGTTTCTAAGGTTTTCCACACCTCATTGGGAGATTTAGCTAACTCTATGTGAAAGAGGAGTTCAGGAGACGCTGAAAGACACAAAATACCAAAGGCTTCATCACACTTATTAAACCACTTAACTTTTTCTACAGCTTCCTTAGGCTTAAGTTCTAACCCCATTGTGATAAGGTGCAACCCTATTCTCCTAAGTGCAATGGTCATTTTTTATTTCCATTCATGTTAGTTAAAAGGTGTAAGTGCGTTAATTGAAATTAGATCCATTAGTATAAAAAGAAAGGTTATGGTAGTTGTTGTAGAAAACAAAGAAATGTGTGGAAAGAAAGAAGTTCCAAACAAGAGAGAAAACACATTGTACATCCCCCAAAAACTATATCAAGAACCCTGCACAGTTTTGAAAATTTATAACTTAGTGCGTTTTACAAAATAAAAAGGTCCAATGCTTCAAGAAATGAAAAATATTTAACTTTTGCAAAAAAAATGGCACTCGATATTGAGCTACCAATCAAAAGTTTTACAATAATTATTTCCCATAAATAAGCCCTATTTTAAATAAATTCACACTAAACTTGAAATGCACTTTTTTCACTAAAATATAGTTTTTGAAAAAGGAGGATGGTTTTGAAGAAAAAAAGATTAAAACCTTTGATTCGCATGTGTTGGGCACGAGCGAAGGCCAAAAAATTCCAAGGGGTTGGCGTTAGCCACCCTACATAATGAAAGACTATTTTGGCGAGGCCGTTAGGCTGAGAAAAAATTTGTTTTGTATATACAAAAGATGTTGCCATGTTAGATCAATAATATATTCACTATAGCTTTGAAATTTCCATAAATTTCTGTGTAGTAAACAACTCTAATGTGGGACTTAAAAAAAGAACTCAAGATGGATTTTCAATGTGTGTATGGGCTGTTGGAAAGTTTGTGGCAGGTATGAAAATGCATCTGTATCAAGAAATATTATGTAACGCCCGTTAAACAATCCACTTGAGACCTAAGAATAACCTAGGATTAGTTAAGAAAATTATGGATTTTGTTTTTGATTAAAAGAATCTACAACCATGTTACCAGACAAAAGGTTTCACTAACAAGTTTCGGCACAATTCTAATATACTAGAATATAATTTTCTTTTATTAATAATTATTAGAGGTCATAAGGTCCAAAATTTTGGGTTAGAAGTTCCAATTAGGTTCAGAGGGAAAAATTCCTCACCATACCCATTCTCTAACAGGCTTAAAGTTTCAACTTGATTTTTCTCATACTCAACGCATTCAAAATATTCTTAAATCATTCCCATTGGATAGGAAATTTCCTCACCTTGCCAGTTATATAAAGAAGTCCTCCTAACTCTTCATATTTTTCAAGTTATGGGACGGTAGACCTTGGGGTGAAAATTTTCCCCAAGGGCGGGCCAGCGGGCCTAGGGGAGAAAATTTTCCCAAAGGGCATGTTGATGGGCCGCGGGGAGACTTTTGTAAAATTTTTCTTGCGTGGGGCATAAATCACATTTATGCCCATGCTCCCATAGGTCTGCAAAGGAAACATGGCACTCCCTAAGGTAGCATGGGAAAAAATGAGGAAATGCTTGTAAATTCTCCCATGCAGGTGAAAAGTCAGCTTTGCACCCGCACTCCCGCGAGTCATAAAGGACATGTAGCGTCTCCTAACCCAACACAAGGAAGGCGGAGCAGCGGGGAGAAAATTGACTTAAATCCCTGAAGGTCTAAGAGGGTACATAGATCCATGCCTCTGCCGACACCTCGTGATGCCACGTGGCAGCCCTTGAATGGCTGCAGGCCGGCGGAACAACGGGGAAAACTTGGAAAAATTTCCAAAAATTTCCAAGACACAAAAGACAAAAAGGGATCCATTCCCCGCTAATGCCTCGTGATGCCATGTGGCATCACCTGATTTTGGGCCAGTGGGGTAGTAGATAAAATTTTGAAAATTTTCCCAAAATTTTTCCTAAGCCCCAAGGGAAAAATTCGGGCCGTGGGCCCACCAAAGAAGTTTTTCCCAAAATTTTAACACCAAGTGAAGAAAACTTCAGAAGGCCATAAATTTTGATAGAAATCTCAGTTTTGGGAAAATAAGGACTTTATGGAAAGATATTGATGTCATATTTGCACAAAGATCATTAATTTTAGATTTTGATAAAGTTTAAGGGTTCAATTTTAAGAAAATGGCCTGCAGCCTTTCACAATGCGAACTAGTAAATTTTAACTTGTTAGATCTGTTCAATTTGGTCTCCCTCCTCTCTCAACATGTCAAATAGACATGGAGGATTATTACTAAATGGATTTAAGGAAGGGTTTAAGGTTCAATTTTTCTAAATGATTTGCAATTTGAACATTTCTGTTTCTTGACAGAAAAACGATTGCAAAACGGTTTGAGCCTAATTTTTTCTAAGTTTGAGATATTTCCTTAAGTTTTTTTTGTCTATTTGAACTCATTTAGGGCCTACCACTTCAATTCAATCATCTAATTTTTCATTTTATTGTTGCAAGTTTGAAATGTGCATTTTTGGTTTAATTAATTGCCAATTTTAAAATTACAATAACAAGGATCAAATCTTGATGGATCTATTTGCCATTTCTTCTTCTAAGTATTTATAATATGTTCCAATTCCAATATGACACATTTTAGTTGATTTAAATCAAACTATTCAAGACTAAAATGTAATATCGATTTCTAGTTTTTTTCACATTTCAAGGAGGAAAAAATACCGTATTTTTCTCACACGCATTTATTTCTTTCAAAAAGAGATTTTAATACATTGAAATGATCAAATTAAAAACTAAAATGCAATTTGAGAAAAGCATTACATTCATTTTTTGGTTCCAACAGATAAATTTAAAACTTTTTTCTTTTATTCCTTCCAAAAATCATTTATTGACATAGGGCAGAATAATATAGTTTCTTTTCACGTGTTGCACATTTTCACTTTCTAAACATGGGCTTCCTAGTGCATGATAAACACAAATTTCTAATTGAAGAATATCATATGAACAAGGTAAACACTTCCAATAATTCCAATGAAACTCATACAACCTCCTTTCCATTTGATTTTAAAGTATAGTATACAAAACAATATCATTATTTGACATTCTTTCCAAAACAACATACAGAGTATAACTCTTTTACATTTCCAATTTCCACTTGTAGTTAGTACAACATCTTTCCATTAAAAACATTTACAAGGTCATCCAGTTCAAGTGGGAAAGGTTACAATGAGATTTCATTTCATAAGGGGACTGTCAAACTGTCTTTTCTCAGCTCCAGAACAACAACATGCATTCTTCTCATTCATCTAATTTGATCACAACACGAGTAGGGGAAAGGCAACGCTCTCCACCCAACCGAGACATTAAATGAAAGGAGAATCCATCCTTCTTCATTGGCCCCCCAAGCCCCAACCACAATGTAATAAAAGATGTGATCCAACTCATGGCAACAACAGGCTTCCACAAAACATACACACAACATTTTCACAATAAAACACAGTCCAAAATAGAATGTAGTTTTTAAAACTACAATAACACATGACAAACAATACTAAGGCTTCACTAAGCAAGCCAAAGGAGCAAGAACTATGGGGTATGCTTCTTATGCCTCCCAAACGGGGAAATGGGTATCACCACCTGAGTTACAAACTACCAAAAAGGATAGTATATCAAATCTTTGACATTCCTTATGCCTCCCCCAAGTAACCCCTTATTCCTCAAATTTCCTTATGTCTCCCCAACCTCTTATGGCACCCCATAACGAGTAAATAAATGCAAGCTATTTCTTTGTAAGATGGAACCCAAATCCCAACTCCCTCCACCCTTATACCTCCCTAAAACACATTTTTTTCCTCCCATATAATAAACCACATAGTCTTCTCCTACACCATTCCTAGGCCATCTACCCACAGTCCATAACAAAAAACAAACATACCAACATTTACATATTCATAAAAGGGAAAAGAAGAGTATTTCCAAGAGCCAAGATCTTACCTCTCCATGATGGAGTTTGTTCCAAGTTAAAAACAAGAAGCTCCTTCCAATGCAAGCAATCCAAAAATAAACCCAATACAAGTATACAACAATATTCCAAAAACTTCTCCAAGCAAGAGCTCCCAAAACATCAAGAAAATTCACCCAAAAGAAGTCTCCCAAAAGTGAAGCAACCCAAGACAAGACAAGGAATTTGAATTTTATAGAGGAGGGAAGAGAAGATGATGAGGTGGATCCATGTAGGATGCCACATCACACATCCTCAACCCCAAACAAAAAGTCAACTTCATCCTCCAATGCATGATAAATAGGTGGGTGAATAATATGACAAATTTACTTACACACTCAAATAAGTTCATACCCCATAAGGATTGAAATTAAATTATGTAAGAAAAGTGCAATTATAACATTCAACTTGACTTGTAAAAATGTATAAAAAGGTATAAATTTAACCCTCCAACCATAGGCAATGTTGGTATGTAAATTTAAGATCATGGGACAAGTTTAACTTGTCCCACAAGCCTCCAAAATCAGCCTCCAGGGGACAAATTCGAATTTCCAAGAAGGTAGCAGTGTTTCACACTCAAAAGTTAACTTACACATCACTTACAAAGTCACTTTACACATTACTTACACATTCTTACAACACTTTAAAACATGGCCAACAATTCTATTAATTACATTTCTTATAACATCTTTTAATCAATTAACTAAACAATATGATTACTCACAATATTTACACCCATTAAATAAATAATGAAAGGGGTTAGTGCATCACCAAATAAACACATCCAAAAATTAAACAAAAGGGACAAAAATAAAAGAAATACATAAAATCCCTTGGTCACATTTAAAGGTGATCCCCCCCCATGGGAATCCCTAACACTAAAAAACACACACACAAACAAAACTAGTTGCCATGGTGATCTTGTTGAATTTATCTAGAATTCTAATGTGGTTGGTCTCCAATCTGCCGATGTTTGTTGTGATATTTTAACGTACAAAACACAAATACCTCCTTCAGCCTCATGGCCATATCAGAATGTCCAAAATAATATAAATATACTTAAATTTCCAAAATCATCTAGATATATGAATCACAACAACATCCAAGCAATCTAATAATATCATTATAGTTTTATCAACAACTATATCATCATCCAATAATTTTCCATTTCTAGGGCTACTCACAATATCCAAATATCACAAGTGCGAACAACATCTATCATATAACCATGTCCAACAGTATAACATCATCAACATGTAAAGTGTCTCTAATAATCATCATGCATCATATAAGAATCAAAGTCAACAATAATCCATGATCAAATATCTAACATCATACTAAATCAAAACTATAATAATGTGCATAATATAGTTGACAGTGTCATGATTAGCATAAAAAGGTGTCAAAGGGAAGTGGGCACTATAAATTACCTTTGCAAATATAAACATGCATGCAAAGCAATACCATAGGTGAAAATGCCCTTCACAAGTCTGAAAATTGCCTAGATCTGGATAAATCTTGTAGGGATCCTACAAGAATTATTTAGGGCTTGCAAAAAAGCAATCTCTAGAACTGTATATGCACTATGCGAGCATGTAAACCTTAGAATCTTACAAATAGGCTATATACCCATAAACTATGCAAAACCAACACCAAATAACACCCAAATACTTACAAATAATGATCTCAAATGAAAATGAATTTGTAGAATAATAACAAGACAATCTCAATACCAACTTGGTCTCTAATACCATATTAGAGAAGTGTCACTGATCTACTAGTTCAAAGAATGCACAAGTGAATGATGTGAGACGTGAATTTCTCCAAGAAAAAATAAAGAAAGTATACAAGATTGCAAATTACGAAAATACAAGAGAGATAATTGTAATAACACAAAATATCTCCAACTCAATACGATCAAGTAGAATAATGCAAGAGATGTACATATAGGAGGTGAATGTGTAACATCCTCCTAGAATCATGGCATCTCCACCTAGAATAGTGGTAACCAACACCTAGAATGGTGTAGTCAAGTGGTAACCAACACATAGAATAGTGTAGTCAAGTGTACACCTAAGAAAACATATCCCATAAGTGTAGGGAAAATCCAAGTGAGGTGGAATATCCCGAGTAGGATAATACAAATAAAGCAAGAAAAATAAATCCTACACTAACAACATACTTCTCATATTTTCTCAGTTACACTTGAGATATTGATTTATACTAATTTATAACAATGTTCACAATATTCTTACTCTTGATTTGGTGTGTGTCATACTTATTTTATAATGATCATTTCATATTCACTCTTTATTTATGAAACCATACCTAATATACATATTTTGCATGGTTTTTTTTTCTCTATATGCCTTTTACACATGATACAATTAACTACATTTCTCTTTTGAGTTGAGTGACACATAATGACATCCCTCACCTATAAAGAGGAGCATATTGTGGGATTATTTAGAAGTTCACACATATTACATATTAGGGTATACTAATTTAGATAGATTGATAGCATTTCACATAGTTTAGATAAACATTATCTATTTTTCAAACAGTTTTGTATACCTCAATTTGGATCACTTGCAAGATGTGTTAGTTTAATATAATATAAAATCCCAAAATAAATGCTACATAAATAAACATGCTTATATTGTTTCCATCAAGTCATGGGTTATTTCACTAAATAAAATGGGTTAAATTTTCTAGATATGAATATAATATCTGCACACAAACACTTTGAAAAAAGATTAGTTTTTTTGTTGGTTAAAGGATCTTCACTCACAAAATACTTTATCATTTAAAGGTAATAGAATATAGTTATGAGATTAAAAAGATAAGGGAAATCATAAATGAAATAAGAATAAAACATATCTTACCACGTGCCTTGATTTGGTCCCCCAAGTGGATTTTCTTGTGGGGTGCTCTAGATGTAGGTGCTCCAAAGTGTTTTTTGTGGTGCAATACTAGTAGCAGTGTTGTATTACTTTGCAAGGTGGAGATGGCAGACTCATGCATGAAGGATTTAGAGAGAAAAAAATAACACGATTGAGATAAAATCATAAATTTTAAGGGAAAATGTGTATTTATAGGGTTCCAAAGTGTAACTAATGGATGGGGCTAATTAATTTTACTTAAGAAAAATTAGAAATTAGGTACGTGAATAGTGATGAATAGTGCATAAATAATTACAAATTTTAAAAGTGGGAGGAAGCTAGGTGGTGAATAGTGAAACATATTTGAAAAATAGAGGGACGGTGGGTATAATAAAGATTTATAAAAATGTTTCAAAAAGTATAATAAAAAAATTACCAGGGTATGAATATTTCATAGATGCTCATGCTTCCATCACATGGATTAGTATGTCACTATGATATCAAATCTAGAATTTGGTTGAGAATGATCACATGAAATAAAATAATAATTACTCTATATTAAACATCTGCAACATAAAAATTTATAGGAAATATATTCCTATAATTATGGAGATTGTTTAACCAACAAATCACATAACAAAGTGTATTTGTCACTAACGTAACAATACACTTTCTAATCAATATGAGTTTTTTTAACAACTCATTTACAATTACATTACATATACCCTGAAATAATTACTCATGTAATTATTCCAATATTTAATTACTCACACTATAATGTAAGCACTAAAATAAGAATTCCTACCATAACCCTATTTTAAATATAATTTTCATATCTTCCCAATCGGTGATTGAGAGAGATGATATTTAATAAAAACCATTATGTAGTTGACATCTTGTAATGAATCCATGAATATACGAATAATAACATATTTATGTTTCACTCCAATAATTCCACAAGATGTGATAAAGGTTGTAATATGCTCATTTGGATGTTGCTTTACATTTCTATAGAAATTGGGAAAATTCTTTCTTGATCCTTTACGGTAGAACATGGAGTGGAGGAGTTAGTGCCAATGGTATTATGTTTTTACCCATGGTACAAATGTATCCATCTCTTCTTCTTCAACTCCTTTTTAAACATATTCTTTAATTTCTTATCTTTGAGAAACAAGATCAAGGGTTAGTTCAACTAGACTTGCAATGGGGTCTTCAAATGTAACACCCTGAACAATTGTTATATTCCTCCTTTGCATTTCAAGTGTTGACAGGTGATTTTATTTTAAATATGTGTTCTTTTGATTGATGGAGATAATGCTTGATATGGATAAATATTTTCTACTCTTAAGATCATTAGACTGAAATGGAATGGCTTCCTTGAATCCATTTTTTCACTTCTTTAAGATGAGTTGCAATATGGTTTAAGAGTTGCAAACTAATCTCTTAATCTGACTCAGGAATGTTTTAAATCTACTTAGTTGAATGAAGTGTAAATTGACATTCAGTAAAGTTGAGAGACATATCGGACTGAACTTTGTTGTTACAAGTTCTTAGTTTTTGTGTGAACATGTTTCCATTCAGTTGTATGTTGTGCTTGGGTCTTTGGAGATTGATCGTGGTAGGACATTGCTAACGTAAACGAAATACAACCTGTTCATGGCATAGGAAAGATTCAGGATCCTAAAACTAAAGGATTATCCTATGGAATCCTAAGCTAGGTAAGAATATTTTCTACCTAGCTATGTTGCTTAATGGAATTCTTATTCTAACCTAATCTTCCTATTCTACTATGTTTGGTTGGCATCCTAACCTTAGCTTTGTGCTAAAGGATTATGGAGAGATTTATTAGACTATTTTAATTAACCTAACACCTAAAACTATAAGGTTGAAAATAAATCTAACCTAAAAGGGATATTACCTAAACCTATGTGTTAAGACCTAAGGTGGTAATTTATTGTTGGGGTTATATCCTAAGGTTATATATCATAAGCTAACCTAAGATCTAACCTAAGAAATTCTATCTATCCTAAATTAATGGGTATGAAGGGGAAATTGGTGGTCGCATGGCTCTATGATGATGGTTCCAATGGCATTTAATCTTGAGGATAAGGTTTTAAATCCATACAGTACTGCTAGTTTGGCATGGGCTATTTAAAAACTTGGAGGAACCTACGTGGCAGTGTCTCTAAGTTTAGAGATGCACTTGGAAGCTCAATGTGATCTCACCAACTTTGAATGGTGGTGGCAAGGAAGGATAGGTAGGACCATGCAATTAAATAAAATTAACTTGCCTCAGTTCTAGCAAGCAAACCGTCTTGGAAGGCATGCAAGCGGGTTTGTTTGGGGTTGTTTTACTTTGCATGTTTCATGATTTTTGCTCTACAAGGAGCTATTTGTTCTTTCGAACCAGTAGATTGATCTGCACTTTATGGATATTTTTGAAGTCTTAGATCTATTTTTGGTTCGAGGGGTGTACAAGAGGAATTGTGGAAAAATATTATGGTTTTTTGACCTTGCTTGGAGAAGAAAGGGTGTTGGAAACTCGGTTGGAAGTCTTCATCAAATTAGAAGAGGAACTATCAAGCATGATAGGCTCTACCCATTAAGATTTCCTTGTTTGTTCTAAATGATTCATTAAAACAACTCTGCTCACTAGAAATTCATATTTGCATGATGTATCTGGTTATTTGCTTGCATGTGTTCATGAAATCTAGATGGGTTTTGGACTACGAATTCTTGTTGATTAATTTTAGTTATTCGAGATCTTTGTTTGCAATGGATGTTAGTGATTTCTTTTGCATGTTAGTATAAAGCTCTATGACTCGTACTCGAAACTTGCTGCTACTGTTGAGTGAATCAACTTGTAACTTGTTTGGTTCTCCATCTCTAGTTGGTCTTGTATTTCTTGATCTTGAAATTGTGTTTTGTATTTGTTCTTAGATTATATTTAAGCTTCGGCTTCGGTCATGGGTAGTTATTTGGACCTTGTATTGTTTTGGTTGTGTTGGAGCTAAGTTCAGTTCAGAATATGGGTTGAATCCTTGTATTCAATAGTTATACTCGTGTTAAGTTCTTTTGAATGCCAAACTTATGGTCATTCAGTTGAGCTTTGTTACTTACTTGTGTTCTAAATGGGAATTTTATTCTCATTTAGGGAATTTGAAAATACTGATACTCCTATTGAAGCCTTGGCAACTTGGTTTAAACTTGTATTATGGGTGTTGTGTTCTCTTAGTCTTGTATATTATGTCAAGTTTGATTGAACTGGTATGGGAGTCTTGTGAGGTCGGAACTTGTGTTAGAAGCTCATGATAAACAAGGTAAGGTTTTCCTTGATTGTGTGTTCTGGATTATGTTTGAATCAAAGTTGCTACCTATTTTACAAGATGGGTTTGGTTGGGTTTTAGTTTAAAAGCCTTTCCTCCTTTTGGACTGTTTGCACTATAGGAGTTTGAGTGTTAAATTTGGTCGACACTGATCTGGTGATCTCCTTGAAATCTCCTTCACTGTTCTGAGCGAAACCGTGTTGTGTGGGAAGCTTGAATGTGGTAATACTTTCTTATTGACATAGGAATTAGGATCTGTAATGGGTCTGGTTGGTCTTTTATTGTGGTAATAGGCAAGTATTTTGATGTCACTTGAAGTTGTATTACTCTCTTTGTATCTTCTTAATTGGTTTATTGGAATTTGTTGGAAGATGAATTTGAAACTGATATATCGAATCTTACTTGAGAATATATCAAATCTTACCTTCTTTTATGAAGCTGTATAAGCCATATAATAAGAATTCAGTCATGGAGTCTAAAATTTCCTTAAGCATTTATTATATTTCCTTTAAGGGACTATGGAATGAACCTCTGAATTTTAGGAGAAGAAAGGAATACGAACCTTGGGCATAGTATATAGCTGGGGACTGTACGATGTATGTATTTATGAAATTTGAATTTGTTCTCGAACTAGGTAAATGGAAATAGGAAACCAACTTGATAGTTTTAATTGAAAAACAAATTGAAGTGTGCATTCTTTGACTGTGCATTCTTGACTGTGCATTCTTGACTGTACATTCGGTTCATGAACTCTTTTTGGAAACTAGTTGATGAATTTCTCTAGTAGTATTAGATAATAGATTTCATTTCATAGTATAAATGAAATGAAATGTTGTATAGGTTCTTGAACCGAACTTTTCTTTATCGAAATTCTTCGGAGATGGAAATTTTCTTATGGATTGGTTAAGAGATTTAGGTCTTGAGTATAGCTTGTATTTTAGAAAAGATTGGCTATAGACCTTTTTGAATTATAATCTTCTAATAGACTGAAGTTAGTAAAACTTTCAGTTAGAGCATTTAACTTGCGTGGTATGAACTGGTATTCTTGTTTCATTGTCGCCTCTTTATTTATGAACTCCTTGTTCTATCATCTATCGACTGAAGGAAGTGGTGAGAATTCTAAACTTGAATATTACCTCCATTGAAATTGGTCAGGAAATAGACATGTTTTGATTCTCTTCTTTGATTACATGGAAGGATGAAGTATACTAATATAAGTTATGTTGTAACTAATCTCCTTGCTATTGGGTAAAGATAAATGAGTATTTCTTCTCTACCAAGTTTATGAATTAATTGAATGGTAAGACTGATTGACTGCTTAAAGTGATGGATAGGCTCAATTAAGTTTTATGATATAATTATGATGTTGCAGGTTATATTATGCTCCTTACTTTACAATGAAATTTGATTCTCTTAATCGTTGTTCTTTCTGAAAGTTATTACTTTGGCATATTGTATGATGAATATTAATTGTTTCATAAAAAAAGAGTTGTTTTATGAAACAATTAGTGGAATGCACCTCATTTTAATGCTTAGTGCTTATCATGCTTAGTTCATTGAACTGGCTCGTGCTAACAATTTTGTAGATGGACATCGTAAGTGATAAAAGAAGGAAAAAATTATATGATGCATTGTCTGATTCTCTGAAAAGAATTCTGATCCATTCTATAGTTGTATTGCAAAAAAAAGGAAATGTTTCATTATTTTTAGACTGAAGACTATTGTTATGCAGTATGCCTTAAAAGCATAAGTCTTGTAAATGTATAAGTTTTAAAGAGGAATTGAAAGTTGAGAATTTACTTGTATTGGTTGTGTAAATTATCTTGTACTTTTATGAAAGAGATGAAATTCTATCTGGATGATATTCTTCATATTATTTTTATGCTTAATTGGATATTCCTTGATAAGTTTGATACATGGATTTAGATTAATCTCCCTAAATACGATGCAACTTGTTAAGTTGTAGAATATGATAATGTTTATCTTAATAGTTAACATAGCAATTGGCATGTAATGAACATGAAATAAAACTATGGTAATTGAGAAAGATAAAAAGGGTATGATAACCCTGAAACATGTGAGTGTGTAGAGGAAGACTCATCCTCTCTCATACTAATGTAAAATAAAAGGAACGGTGATATGATTGCTAACCAATAATCATTAGACTTCATTTAGAATGAAGTCTACCTTAATGGACCTATGTGATGCAACACCTCCTTGATTGGTTAAGATACGTTGTAATGAAATTTATGACATTTGTTTCATGTTTTTGGGATAACAATTGGTTAAGCCAACTAAACAAGCAAATAAGGCAAACAAGTGTTAAGGAAGTTATTTATCGTTTAATCGAATCTGATATAGAAAAAGAACTTAAGGAGTGTTGGATTAGGGTTTGGCAAGGTTGCTGTAATATATTTTTATTAATCTAAATTAATTAATTAGTAATAACCTCCTAGGGGTATGTACATCTCGATGAGGCTATTCGGTAGGATGCTGGCACATGCCAATTGCAATGTTGTACCTTAGAGAAGATTAAGATCTTCTCGAAGATATAGTAATGCATTTGACATATGGCAACAACCTTCTGCATTGATCATCTAGATCTACACACATCAGGACTTGAACTTAATTTCTCTCTAGGTCTAGTTAGTAGCATGTTTAGGATAGGGAGTAGCCCACTAAGACTCAGGGTACCTTAGCACATGGGATTGACTTAGGTTGACCCAGTATGCCTATTTAACCTAAGTCTTCGTGAGCCTCTTCCTATCTTAACTTATGTTGTTGACTTGAAGTAGGGTTAAACCTTTGGCAAGTGGACTGACATAAGTCAGTAAAGGACATTCTAGATAAAAATAGAGTGGGGTAAAGGATGTATTCCAGATTGATGAGTATGTCGTCAAGGAATAGTAATACAAATAGTATGTTAGAAATCTTTGGCTAAATTATCGGAAGCTATTGGTTACGTTGTCTTATGTTACCTAGTCTAAGGATCATGATGCAGATGAATATTGGTAGCAGATATTTAGATAGGTCCCTTAGAAATATTAGTCAATACCCAGAATAGGGTAAGAAAACCAAGTATACGTAGTATACAGAAAAGTATTCAATACTTAATGTAATCATGAACAGATCGGTAGTTCACTGAGACATTAAATGAATAGATAGGTAGTTCACCGAGTCATTAAAGCTGCATATGGTTATCTGTTATAAGAATGGTTGTTATGTTTTGTGTGTTCTAAATTATGTATTTAGAACAGAGAACAGTATGCAAAAAAAAAAATTCCCTTATTTCTAAAGTCTTAAAATGGGAATGTTACATCTTGGTATCAAAGCTGAAGGTTGTAGCTCTTGGACCTATTGTGTCCATAATCTGATGAAACTTAAATTTTCTTGTAAGTGAAAATGGTGAGAACAAGAGGAAACGTTGTAAATAACCCTCCACCTAAGGAAGAAGCAGTAATAGCCCAAAAAATTGATGAGATCCTTGCTGCCCTATTGGACACAAGAGATTGTTTAATGGTTCTTGAACAACAAGTAATGGGTAATGAGAAGGAAGAAGAAGCTGATAACAATAATCAGCCACCTCCAGGGGACAACACCAATGTGGGTGTTGATAATAACCATGTTAACAAACTTGCTCAGCATGAGAACAAAAAGGCTAGGCTAGTAGTAGAATTCACTAATGTCATAAAAAGGATAAGTCCACCCAATTTTTATGGCACCACATTAGGAGATGGGGCTGAGAACTAGCTCAATGAAATGGAGAAATACTTTTTAATAAGAAATTTCTCAGAAGAAACAAAGATGATATGGGGAGAATATCAAATTTCTCACGAAGCATCTTCGTGGTGGGACAGCTGCAAGGATGAGTTGAACATTGATGAATCTAATATCACATGGTACCAATTTAAAGGTTACTTTAGGAAACGATGGCTGCCACAAATCTACTATGATAAGAAAATGACTGACTTTCAGAACTGAGGTCAAGGAAAGCTAACTGTAACTAAGTATCGGGGGCGATTTACAAAACTCCTTAAGTATGTGCCATAGTATCAAACTGATGAGAAGTTCAGGATACATAAATTCATTATGGGATTGAATCCCATTATAGGAGGAGAGGTGGATGTTTATAGCCCAACCATGATGGAAGGGGTTGTTGAAAAATCCATAAGGCATAAACAGAAATTAAAGGCAATTTCTGCTCATAAGGAGGAAGTAAGGAAGAATAATCCCAAATCCTCTTCATCCTCTCTTGCACCCAAGAAAGGACCATGGAAGAAATTCAGAATAAAAAGTAAGTTTTCATCTGATACAAATAAGAAAGTGGTAACAAACAATTTTTCTAGTAATGCACGAAACAACTTTGCCAAAGAACAATAATAACGAACAAAAGTCCTATGGGGGTCAGAACGATAATTCTAAGGATAGAAATAAACCCAAGCCTAGGAAGGGACTTGTAGAAGGTTGTTATAACTGTGGAAAATATCATTACGCAAATCAGTGTCATTTGAAGAAGGATGATCGCAATCAGCAGCACAAGATACATGCTACAGTAGCTGACAAGCAGGCTGAGAAACAAGTCACCCCCATAGAAGTTCCTGATTTGGCTTACCAATAACTATTCTTTTTGATACTGGAGATACTGAATGTTTTATTTCTAATAAATTAGCATCAAAATTAAAAAGAAAAGCTGGAAACATGGATAAAACATGGGCTGTACAGTATGGTAATAATGTTGTTCATATAGTTAGTATGTGTCTTTTTGGAGCAGTTCTTGATTTACCTAATTTTTCCACAGAGGTTGATATTTATGTTGCACCTTTAGGGTCTTATGATGTAATCATAGGTGTTGATTGGTTAGTAGAACATAAGGCTAAGTAAACTATTTTGAAAAACACATTAGTTGTTTAGACGACTTATAGAAAATAATAGAGATTTAGGGTGTGAAACATGAAATTTCTGTTAGAAACTGTTAGCTATGCAACTTAAAAAGGCCAAAAATAAAGGATGTACCTTATATGCAGTAAAAATTACTGAATCAACAAAAGAGAGCAGCGATGTTAATGAATGATATCTGATGCTACGAGACTTCAGTGATGTATTTCTGGAAGAATTGTCAGGTCTTCCACCCAAAAGGGAATTTGATTTCATGATTGAGATCAAGCCTGGAACTGAACCTATTTCTAAGGCACCATATCGAATGACTACTACAAAATTAGTAGAGCTTAAGGTTCAGTTGCATGAAATTTTGTCTCAAGGTTTGATTACACTAAGTGTTTCACCTTGGGGAGCACCTGTAATTTTTGTGAAAAAGAAAGATGGAACACTTAAATTGTGCATTGATTACAGAATGTTAAATAAGGCAACAATCAAGAACAAATATCCACTCCCTAGGATTGATGATTTATTTGATTAGATGCATGGAGCATCAATATATTCCAAGATAGATATTTGATCTGGATATCATCAACTACGAATTAAGGATGAGGATATTCATAAAACAACTTTTAGAATAAGGTATGGACATTATGAGTTTACGGTTTTACCTTTTGGATTAACTAATGCACCTGTGACATTTATGAATTTAATGAATAATATCTTTCAAGAATACTTGGATAAATTTGTGCTCGTATTCTTGGAAAACATTCTCATATATTCTAAAAACATTGAGGAGCATCATGAGCATTTGAAAATAGTTTTGGAAATTATGTGAAAGAGATGACTATTTGGTAAGCTGTCTAAATGTTCCTTCTATGACATAGAAGTGCATGATCTGGGACATGTAATGAGTAAAGATGGAATTGCTGTAGATCCTTCTTAAATTGTAGCTATAACTGAGTGGCCTACACGAAAGAATGTACATGAAGTTAGAAGCTTCATGGGACTTGCTGGCTACTATAGGAAATTTGTAAAAGATTTTTCTAAGATAGCTGCACCAATAAATTCCTTACAGAAGAATGATAAAAAGTTTGTTTGGAGTGAGAAATGTGAAATTACATTTAAAACCTTGAAGGAATAGTTAACTTCAACACCTATTCTTTCAGTACCAAATCCTAATGGAGATTTTAAGGTGGTAACTGATGCATCCGGTGAAGGTCTAGGAGGTGTTTTGTTACAAAGTGGTCATGTTATAGCATATGAAAGTAGAAAAATTAAGTTACATGAGTTGAATTATGCTCAACATGATTTAGATCTTGCTATCATTGTTCATGCACTTCAAGTTTGGAGGCATTATCTGCTTAGTAAACCATTTGAGTTGAAAACTGATCATCTTGGGCTGAAGTACATTTTCACTCAGCCAAATCTAAATGCAAGACAACGAAGGTGGTTAGAGTTTTTGTCTCAATATGATTTTGATATAAGTTACATTAAAGGAAAATAAAATAGAGTGGATGATTCTCTAAGTCATAGGAAGCACATTTATGCCCTTATAACACTTAGAACTCAGTTTAAGGATGAAGTAAAAAGTGTTATGGAATCTGATTCTTACTTTCAATGAGTAAAAATGACACTTGTTGCAGATTCTAATGATTCGAGGTACAAAGGTTTTCACTTTGATAAAGAAGGAATCTTACGATTTGAAAATTGATTCTATATACATTGCTTAATGATTTAAGAAAGAAATTGTTAGCTGAATTTCACAATTCACCTTTTTCTGGACACCCTGGCATTACTAAGATGCTTTTTGATATAAAACAACAATATTTATGGAAAGGAATGAAAAAGGATGTTATTGATTTTGTGACACATTGTCTTGAATGTCAATGTGTTAAAGTGGAACATATGCACCCAGCCGGTTTGTTATATCCTCATAGTACACTACAGTACAAATGACAAGTAATAAGCATGGATTTTGTACAAGGGTTACCTATGTCAAGAAATAAACATGATGTTATTTTGGTAGTTGTTGATAAACTAACGAAAGTAACACGTTTTACTACTAGAAATTTAAAGGATGATTCTCCTGTTTTGGCTAAAATATTTGTACACAAAATTTTTAGATTACATGGAGTACCTGAGTTAATCATATCTGATAGAGATCCTAGTATAACATTAAGATTTTGGAAAACGCTTAATGCAGCCCTAGGAACTAAGCTGAATTTTAGTTCTACGTATCATCCGGAAATAGATGGGCAGACTGAAAGAGTAAATCAAGTTTTGGAAGATATGTTATGAATGTATTGCATGGATCAACAATATAAGTGGGTAGAGTATCTTCCATTAGTTGAATTCACATACAATAATACATATCATGCATCTTTTAAGATGGCACCTTTCAAAGCATTATACGGAAGAAAATGCAGAACCCCTGTTAGTTGGGATAGCATAGAGGATAGAGAGGTAATTGGACCTGAAATTCTTACTGAAATGGAACAAAAAGTTAAGTTGATTCATGAATGCTTGAAAGAAGCAGCAGATAGGCAAAAGAGTTATGCTGACTTAAAGAGGGTTGATAGGAAATTTGAACTTGGTGAGAAAGTCTTTCTTCAGGTTAAACTGAAAAATATTTCTATAACTTTTGGCAAGGCTTCCAGGTTATCACCTCGTTATGTGGGACCTTTTGAGATAGTTGAAGTAATCAACCCTGTAGCTTATTGTTTAGCATTACCTCCTGCTTTGTCACGAATGCATGATGGTTTCCATATTTATTTGCTTAAGAAATATGTTTCAGATTTATCACATAGGTTAAATTGGAATACCTTACAGGTCCAGGACCCAGGAATAATTATGGTTAAACCCATATGAGTGCTCAAAAATCACCAGTTGCATTTGAGAAATCAAGAAATAAGGCAATGTAAAGTCCAGTGGGACAAGTTTAATGAAGATAGTGCAACTTGGGAAAACCTAGAGGATATGAAAACTTCTTTTCCATATCTATTTAAACAGAATTGATTCTGTGGATTGTTAGAAAATTTTGTGATTCTTTTTCTTCTTTTTATGACTATAAGCATGCCAGTTTTGGGTAGATATTTATATGAACAAACAACTATTTAATGCTGATTTCTAGAATTATAAGTTTTTGATATATTTGACTTATGATAAGAGAAGTGAATGAATTGATTGTCATTGATATAAATTTTTAAAATGAGGTAATCATCGAGATGATGATTCTTTTTAGGAGGGAAGCATGTAACACCCTCGACAATTGTTATATTCCTCCTTTGCATTTCAAGTGTTGATAAGTGATTTTCTTTTAAAGATGTGTTCTTTTGATTGATGGAGATCATGCTTGATATGGATAAATCTTTTTTGATCTTAAGATCATTAGACTGAAATGGAATGGCTTCCTTAAATCCATTTTTCACTTCTTTTAGATGAGTTGTAATGTGGTTTAAGAGTTGAAAACAAATCTCTTAATCTGACTCGGGAATGTTTTAAATCTGCTCAGTTGAATGAAGGGTAAATTGACATTTAGTAAAATTGAGAGACATATTGGACTGAACTTTGTTGTTAGAAGTTCTTGGTTTTTGTATGAACGTGTTTCCATTCAGTTGTATGTTGTGCTTGGGTCTTTGGAGATCGATCATGGTAGGACATTGTTGACATAAACGAAATACAACCTGTTCATGGCATATGAAAGATTCGGGATCCTAAAACTAAAGGATTATCCTACGGAATCCTAAGCTAGTTAAGAATATTTGCTACATAGCTATGTTGCTTGATGGAATTCTTATTCTAACCTAAGCTTCCTATTCGACTATGTTTGGTTGGCATCCTAACCTAAGCTTTGTGCTAAAGGATTACGGAGAGATTTATTAGACTATTTTAATTAACCTAATACCTAAAACTATAAGGTTGAAAATAAATCTAACCTAGAAGGGAAATTACCTAAGCCTATGTGTTAATACCTAAGGTGGTAATTTATTGTTGGGGTTATATCCTAAGGTTATATATCATAAGATAACCTAAGATCTAACCTAAGCAATTCTATCTATCCTAAACTAATGGGTATGAAGGGGAAATTGGTGGTTGCATGGCTCTATGACGAAAGTTCCAATGGCATTTAATATTGAGGATAAGGTTTTAAATGCATAGAGTACTGTTAGTTTGGCATGGGCTATTTAAAAACTTGGAGGAACCTACGTGGCAGTGTATCTAAGTTTAGAGATGCACTTGGAAGCTCAATGTGGTCTCGCCAACTTTGACTGGTGGTGGCAAGGAAGGATAGGTAGGACCATGCAATTAAATAACATTAACTCACAATGGTTGTGGTGAGCAAACTGTCTTGGAAGGCATGGAAGCGGGTTTGTTTGGGGTTGTTTTACTTTGCATGTTTCATGATTTTTTCTCTGCATGGAGCTATCTGTTCTTTCAAACCAGCAGATTGATCTGTACTTAATGGATAGTTTTGAAGTCTTAGATGAATTTTTGGTTCGAGGGGTGTATAAGAGGCATTGTGGAAAAATATTATGGTTGTTTGACCTTGCTTGGAGAAGAAAGGGTGTTGGAAACTCGGCTAGAAGTCTTCATCGAATCGGCAGAGGCACTATCAAGCATGATAGACTCTACCCATTAAGATTTCTTGCTTTCTTCTAAATTATTCATTAAAACAACTCTGCTCACTAGAAATTCATATTTGCATGATGTATTTGGTTATTTTCTTGCATGTGTTCATGAAATCTAGATGGGTTTTGGACTACAAATTCTTGTTGATTAATGTTAGTTATTCGAGATCTTTGTCTGTAATGGATGTTAGTGATTTCTTTTGCATATTAGTATAAAGCTCTGTGACTCGTACTTGAAACTTGCTGCTACTGTTGAGTGAATCAACTTGTAACTTGTTTGGTTCTCTATCTCTGGTTGGTCTTGTATTTCATGATCTTGAAATTGTGTTTGGTATTTGTTCTTAGCTTATATTTAAGCTTCGGCTTCGATCATGGGTAGTTATTTGGACCTTGTATTGTTTTGGTTGTGTTAGAGCTAAGTTTAATTTAGAATATGGGTTGAATCCTTGTATTCAACAGTTATACTCGTGATCAGTTCTTTTGAATACCAAACTTATGGTCATTCAATTGAGCTTTGTTACTTACTTGTGTTCTGAATGGGAATTTTATTCTCATTTAGGGAATTTGAAAATACTGATACTCCTATTGAAGCCTTGACAACTTGGTTTAAACCTGTAGTCTAGGTTTTTTGTTCTCTTAGGCTTGTATATTATGTCAAGTTTGACTGAACCAGTGTGGGAGTCTTGTGAGGTCGGAACTTGTGTTCGAAGCTCATGATAAACAAGGTAAGGTTTTCCTTGATTGTGTGTTCTGGATTATGTTTGAATCAAAGTTGCTACCTATTTTGCAAGATGGGTTTGGTTGGGTTTTAGTTTAAAAGCCTTTCCTCCTTTTGGACTATTTGCACTATAGGAGTTTGGGTGTTAAATTTGGTTGACACTGATCTAGCGATCTCCTTGAAATATCCTTCACTGTTCTGAGCGAAACCGTGTTGTGTGGGAAGCTTGACTATGGTAATACTTTCTTATCGATACAGGAATTAGGATCTGTAATGGGTCTGGTTGGTCTTTTATTGTGGTAATAACAAAGTATTTTGATGTCACATGAAGTTGTATTACTCTCTTCATATATTCTTGATTGGTTTATTGGAATTTGTTGAAAGATGAATTCGAAACTGATATATCAAATCTTACTTGAGAATATATAGGTATAAAACCTCTGTTTGGATTACTTTGTATATCTAATTTATTTGGGACTTGAACTTCTTACCTTCTTTTATCAAGCTGTATAAGACGTATAATAGGAATTCAGTCATGGAGTCTGTAATTTCCTTCGGTATTTATTATATTTCCTTTAAGGGACTATGAAACGAACCTCTGGATTTTAGGAGAAGAAAGGAATATGAAGCTTGGGGACAGTATACAGCTGGGGAATGTACGATGTATGTATTTATGAAATTTGAATTCATTCTCAAACTAGGTAAATGGAAATAGGAAACCAACTTGATAGTTTTAATTGAAAAACAAATTGAAATGTGCATTCTTTGACTGTGCATTCTTGACTATACATTCAGTTCGTGAACTCTTTTTGGAAACTAGTTGATGAAATTCTCCAGTTGTATTAGATAATATATTTCATTTCATAGTATAAATGAAATGAAATGTTGTATAGGTTCTTGAACCAAAATTTTGTTTATCGACCTTCTTCGGAGATGGAAATTTTCTTGTGGATTGGTTAAGAGATTTAGGTCTTGAGTATAACTTGTATTTTAGAAAATATTGGCTATAAACCTTTTTGAATTATAATCTTCTAATAGACTTAAGTTAGTAAAACTTTCAGTTAGACCGTTTGACCTACTTGGTATGAATTGGTATTCTTGTTTTGTTGTCGCCTCTTTATTTATGAACTCCTTATTCTATCATCTGTGGACTGAGGTAGTGGTGAGAATTCTAAACTTAAATCTTACCTCCATTGAAATTGGTCATGAAATAGACACGTTTTGATTCTCTTCTTTGATTACTTGGAAGGATGAAGTATACTAATATAAGTTATGCTATAACTAATCTCCTTGTTGTTGGGTAAAGATACATGAGTATTTCTTCTCTACCAAGTTTATGAATTAATTGAATGGTAAGACTGATTGACTGCTTAAAGTGATGGATAGAATCAATTAAGTTTTATGATATAATTATGATTTTGCAAGTTATATTATGCTCCTTACTTTACAATGAAAGTTGATTCTCTTAATCGTTGTTCTTTCTGAAAGTTATTACTTTGGCATATTGTATGATGCATATTAATTGTTTCATAAAAGTAGAGTTGTTTTATGAAACAATTAGTGGAATGCACCTCATTTTAATGCTTAGTGCTTATCATGCTCAGTTCATTGAACTGACTCGTGCTAACAATTTTGTAGATGGACATCGTAAGTTATAAAAGAAGGCAAAACTTATATGATGCATTATCTGATTCTCTGAAAAGAATTCTGATCCATTCTATAGTTGTATTGCAAAAAAAGGAAATGTTTCATTATTTTTAGACTGAAGACTATTGTTATGCAGTATGCCTTAAAAGCATAAGTCTTGTAAATGCATAAGTTTTAAAGAGGAATTGAAAGTTGAGAATTTTCTTGTATTGGTTATGTAAATTATCTTGTACTTTTATGAAAGAGATGGAATTCTATCTGAATGATATTCTTCATATTATTTTTATGCTTAATTGGATATTCCTTGATAAGTTTGATACATGGATTTAGATTAATCTCCCTAAATAAGATGCAACTTGTTAAGTTTTAGAATATGATAATGTTTATCTTAATAGTTAACATAGTAATTGGCGTGTAATGAACATGAAATAAAACTATGGTAATTGAGAAAGATAAAAAGGGTATGATAACCCTGAAACATGTGAGTGTGTAGAGGAAGACTCATCCTCTCTCATAATAATGTAAAATAAAAGGAACGGTGATATGATTGCTAACCAATAATCATTAGACTTCATTTAGAATGAAGTCTACCTTAATGGACCTATGTGATGCAACACCTCCTTGATTGGTTAAGATACGTTGTAATGAAATTTATGACATTTGTTTCATGTTTTTGGGATAACAATTGGTTAAGCCAACTAAACAAGAAAATAAGGCAAACAAGTGTTAAGGAAGTTCTTTATCATTTAATCGAATCTAATATAGAAAAAGAACTTAAGGAGTGTTGGATTAGGGTTTGGCAAGGTTGCTGTAATCTATTTTTATTAATCCAAATTAATTAATTAGTAATAACCTCCTAAGGGTATGTATATCTTGATGAGGCTGTTCTGTAGGATGCTGGCACACGCCAATTGCAATGTTGTACCTTCAAGAATATTAGAATCTTCTTGAGGATACAGTAATGTAGTTGGCATGTGGTAACACCCTTTTGCATTGATCATCTAGATCTACACACATCAGGACTTGAACTTAATTTCTCTCTAGGTCTAGTTAGTAGCATGTTTAGGATAGGGAGTAGCCCACTAAGACTCAGGGTACCTTGGCACATGGGGTTGACTTAGGTTGACCCAGTATGCCCATTTAACCTAAGTCTTTGTGAGCTTCTTCCTATCATAACTTATGTTGTTGACTTGAACTAGGGTTAAACCTTGGGCAAGTGGACTGACATAAGTCAGTAAAGGACATTCTAGAGAAAAATAGAGTTGGGTAAAGGATGTATTCTAGATTGAAAAGTATGCCGTCAAGGAATAGTAATATGAATAGTATGTTAGAAAGCTTTGGAAAAAGTATCACAAGCTACTAGTTGTGTTTTCCTATGTTACCTAGTCTAAGGATCATGATGCAGATGAATATTGGTAGCATATATTCAAATAGGTTCCTTAGAAAGATCACTTAATACCCATAATAGGGTGAGAAAACCAAGTATATGGAAAAGTATTCAATACTTAATGTAATCATGAATAGATCGGTAGCTCACCGAGTCATTAAATGAATAGATCGGTAGTTCACCGAGTCAGTACAGCTGCATATGATTATTTGTTATAGGAATGGTTGTTATGTTCTGTGTGTTCTAAATTATGTATTTAGAACAGATAACATTATGCAATTTTTTTAATTTTCCCCTTGTTTCTAAAGTCTTAAAATGGGAATGTTACATGAAATGGATCTTGAGAAGCCTGACTTAGAATTTATATGGGATTAAGCATGAATTTATCTTGATCTTGTGTCTAAAATAGAGGATTATTAAAGACTACATGTTTGAAGCACAATTGACTAATGGGGGGTGAATTAGTACTTCAAAACATTATCTTCAATTCCTTTAACTTATAAACCATACATTTAACCATGTATTAATGTGAGTATAAACAACATGAAATAATCAACCACATAAGCACAACCAAGAGAGAGTACACATGGGCATAAGATATAAGTGCAAAAAAACTCAAGGGGAAGAAAACACATTGAAAAATTCTACTTATATTACTCATAACAAAGGACTAAAGTGAACATTACACATCATAAGAGATTTCTTTATTGAGGCACTAACCCCATAAGGAGCACCAACCCTTAAAACGTTGTTGATATTACTCTTAACAAAGGACTCACATGAATATGAATCATCACAATTTTTTTTTATAAGAATACCATTGAAGAAATTCTGCCAACACACACATCTCATAGTGATCACAAGATTCAGCACATTACACCTTCAAACTCTCTTGAAGCCATCTTTCTCCTAACTCACTCAAACTTGGACTTTCATGAACTAATTTGGATCGATACTCTTATACACAAGCTCCTCAACCTTATTCATAATTTCAATCACTCTCTCAGATCTGATTTTATGCCCTTAAATCACTTGCACTCTCTCACCTAGCTCGCATTTCCCCCTCTCTTCTCTACTAGTTCAAAAATGAACCAACACATGCAATTTATATGCATTTCAACTCAAAAACATAACATAGGTCGGTCTTGACCCAAGAGTTCAACCATAACAACATAAAATTATAACACCAAACTCATAAAAATTCATAAAGTGAACCCATGTAGGTTGGCCATGCATCAAGACAACTAAATAAGCCCAAAAAGGCTTAAAACCCCATCACCTGGCTCATCAAAGACCTCCAAACACATCACCATGCTTCATAAATCATAAAAAGGCCTCAAAAATCTCAAATAAATCATAAAAAATTAATCCATACTTGCACCATAATTTTTACCAATCATTTTCTTCATAACACTACCAAGTAGACTCATTTCCTAACTAAAAAAACTACTTCCAGGAACCGGTCTTCACCAACCAATCTCAAGATCACACTAGAAAACATCAACCATTCCATGTAACCAATAATTGGAAATAAATTGTCCTATAGATCACATCCATTCTTTATATACCTGATGAAACATCTAAAAATGTAAACTACACCTTGTTTTATCTTCAGAAAACTAAACTGCCCAGAAAGTAGTTTTAGAAACTCAAACTAGTTTTCAACTTTGCTCTCACTTTAAAGACCTCTAAAAGCATTAAATATGTAAAAAATTCATACCTATTCACTCTCAAATGGATAGAAATCATCATCTAAGAAAAATCATGAGTCTTCTACATCCATCTTCTAGCCAAAGCAGTCCTTTCGTGAACTAGTAAAAATAGGTCAACTCGTGACCTCAACCATGACAAATCAATAAACCTTCAAAGCTTAATAAAAACATGAAACATGTAAAATTAGATGTATAAAACACCCCAAATTCCATTACACTCCATCACCATTCCCAAAAGTGCTCAAACACTTCCATTTTCCAACACTGATAAATTTCCCTTTTAGGCCAAAAAACTAGTCTTCAAAGATAGGGCACACTTTTCCCTCTAGAAATTCAACCATGACCTGAAACTATCATATAAATATAGTAAAATACAAATATTTCATAAATGGTGATTTATTTAAAACCTTCAATATAATTTTTTACCCCAAACTGAAAATATTCATAAAATTTTCTATTTGAGTGGGGCCCATAAACTGTCACAAGCTCTATCATGCCTTTTTGGAAATATGGAGGAGTCCTCTACAACATCCAATCATTAAATTTTCAAAACCAATAAATTATGGGAAACTACCAAGAAAATATTCTCCATCTCTTTCAACCTAGGATTTTAAACTCATAAGAAGTTGTTTCACTTTTTAACATTCGTTCATAGAAAGTGTGACGATCAAACCATTTCATTATTTTTGAAAAATGATATTATATCAATGGGAAAAACATCCCTAAAATCCAAAGTGATGCAGAGCATCTAGAATATTCACACTCTCAACAAGATGTATTAGAAAATCAATTTCAAATTAGTCCAAGTCTTGCAATTATACCTTGTTCTTAATACTAGGAAACATAAAAAACTTGTAATTATGTTCTATAGGATAAAATAAGTTCATTAAATGCTAAAAAAATGTTTTTTTCCTTAATCCAACCTTTCTCAGTCACTAATATCCTTGGAAGCTCAAGAATTGATCATATTACTCTCTTTTTACAAAAATTGCCAATTTGGGATTCTTGAGAACATTGCCAATGGAATGGTGGGAGATAGAGGGTTCCTCAGGGTCTCTAAGAAATATACTAGAATTTTTGAGCACCCTTTTTTAAGGTTCAAGGTTTGGGTGAATTTTTTTAACCCAACTCATAAAGCCACTAGTGATTCCTTCACAACTTATCTCTCCAAGCCTAACTTTCCTCTACCAGCCCTGTCCCCACAAAAATCTTGATACAAATTTTGATTAAAAGAATCTTTCCCTTGAAAGAATAGAAATTAAAATACCCATTTTGGTTAAAATAAAGGCTTAAAAATATTAGGTCTACTTCCTTTTGGAAAATCTTCACAAACTTTCTTTTCCCAGACCTCCATTAGGTCTTTGATGGCATATGACAGGTTTTCTCAGGAATTGTTAGAAAAACTACCACTTCTTGAAATTTCCTTACAAAATATTTACTAGGGCTTCCCACATATAATTATTTGAGAAATTGATTCTCTCATATAGGGATTAAGGATACTAAAAAAATAGTTACTATTAAATCGTAACAGGGTTTCTGTATCTGACCCGAGAATAAAAATTTCATCACAAAACTCTTATATTTAACTTCCAGGGTTCCAACCACTTCAAAAAGGTATGTGGGGAGTTTTAGAAACTTAAGAGATTAACAAAAATATTTGTCTCAACCTAAAATAGGCGCTCTCTCTTTAAGATAACCCGCTCTTTGCATACAAGCTAGGGTTTGGTTAACAATGAAGATTATTCAAATAAAAATGATGATTAAATCCTTAAATTAGGCTTCCAAAACTTGGAAATCATTCTAATATTCCCAATCACACCCTTAAATAACTCTTTATTATTGTAATTTTTCTTGATCCATCTAAGAAACACTGAGATACATTTGTATAGAAGCTTTCTACATTTGTCTAAGATTTAAATATGTACTCACATTAAAGGTTTCGATATTCCTTCCTCAATATTCATACACACACATTGAGATAGACCTTTTACTTGCCTATTATATCAATACCTTGCATAATACCTATCATACACTACTTGTAATTGTAATAAATAATCTTAAAACTTTGGAAGAGAATGGAAAAACTGTTACTCCCAAAATTTTGGAGCTCTAAACTTTGTGTTGATTGATCAATAATGATAAAATAGTTACAAGATAGATTTATACCTCCTTTGGCTTGAGCCCCCTCATAACTAATCTTTCTTATTCATATGAAATATTTTACAAGATAATGGTTACATTACAAGATACGTAAAGGAGCTAAACCATGATTAGGAGTTACAAGCTCATTCATTACCCTAGTGAGGCTTGGAGACCACATTAGAACTTAAAAAAACTACTACATTTTTAGGCTCTCAAAATTCAAATTTTCAAAATAATCCAAAATGTAGGGAAAACTCCTAATTCAAAAGTTGATCCTCTAGAGCCTAAAAGACCACCTAAGGACTCTCTAAACACCCTAATGAACGTAGGAAGAAAAAAAGTTTAAACTCAACAAGCCTAGATTGCCCCTAGTGATGATGCCCCTATCACACAAGGTCTCATGTAAAATCTATGAGAGCAGGTGAGCATCAAAAGTTACCTATCAAGTTGGAAATCATGTTTTCTTGGACCTTGTCTTGGACTAAACATCATAACTTGGAAAATATTCATCATGGAAACCTGAAATTTTTGCCATAGAACAAGACACCTATTTTCATAATCTCCACTCATCACCATAGCTCAAATGGCTTTGTATCTTCTCAACCACCATGACTTGCATGACTAGGCCTTTGGGTTTTTACATGTTCTAGGCCATAAAAAACTTAACTAACACTATAACCAAGCATAGAACCTCATAAAATTACCTCTACATGATGGAAAAAACATAACATACCTCTTTAAATGTCCTCAATATCTCATCCACTCTTGCAATTGACTATCATGCTCGAATAGGCTTCCAAACACTAGGATTAGGCCTAGTTTAGACCTAGGGCAAGTAGACTAACACCATAACTCTTCTTCTAATCTCTCCAAAAGGACCTAACACACTTGAGAAAAATGTCTCACACTTCTGCATGCTTTCATGAGCTCATATACCTTTGTACTTCACTCTTATGTTTCATTTGTCCTTTAAGCACCTAGACTAGGTCTAGATGAATTACTTGCAAACCATGCTCAAACCTGTACCTGTACTCCTACACCTTAATCTAGATTTGCTAGACCAATAGAACCTTCATATAATATCATCATAAAAAAATTCAAGACAAACACTGAATCTTATTCAGTCATAGTCTCTGAATCAAGTAGGCAAAAGTTAGGTCAACCTGATCAAGGCACTCAAACTAGGCTGTAAGCCATTCTATCTTCCACTCTTGTAAATATAGAATCAACCTGAATTTCTATTTCATCATCACACTAAAGCATCCTCTAACACCTCCTCCATCATCTCTTTTTCATTAATGGGATTTTACATCAATGACAACTCTCAAAATCTCTCATGCAACAATCTGAACCCCTTTGTCATTGATGAAAAACCAGATAGATTCTTCTCCCCCTTTTTACATTAATGGAAAGTGCATATCTTTAGCTCATGTTATAAATATTACTTTAGACATAATTTGGAGCCCTCCTTAAGTGAAACCTAGTCACCTAAGTGCTTCATATAATTATAAATGTATCTTTCCCTCTTTAAAATTTTCTTTTGGTATTTTCAAAGCATTTGAGTCACTAAAAGTGCCCCTTGGATAGATTTGCATACATGGTACTCATGAGTATGTCAAAAATTATGATTTTTGATCTTGAAAAATCATTATTACCTTTTCCTTCATCTATTATTAGCTAATAAGTGCTCAAATATGTAACTTGAATCTCATTCATATCTTGATGAAAAACATAAATTTAGGTACTGAGATCCCTAAATAACTCCTTTCATGTGAGTCTACTACAACTTCTCCAAGCTCTAGAAATAACCCATACACATCATGAAACAACTAACTTATATCCCCCTAATTTATTCTACCCATATCTAACTGAAAATACAAGAATATGAGCATCTTACCTTGATTTCATGTCATATGTAGTGAATCAATCATCAATGCCTTTGATCTTGAGAACTCTTTCTCATCCATAGACCTTATTTGTATGCCTAATGAGGTCTTATTAGGTGAATCACATGAAATGGTTAACACTGTCTTAGAACAATACAAACATCTAACCATCTACCTTTCACATTAATCTAGGCACTTCTTGCACATAGTATCACTTACATTTGATAGTCCATCAATGGCAACTCCCCTACTCCAATAGGAATTCTCACAGAAACTGTAGCATGTTACACCAAGAACTAAACCCTGTTCTGATCAGTTCAAACTTAGTCTTATACAACATACAGAAATTGCAAACATAGTTTCCTCACATTTTGAAATGGAAAAGGTGCCTACCAAATCCCATTAAACAACTCTTCCATTATTACCTTGTTAACACTTTGGTCACTTAGATTTTAACCCTCAAAGAAAATTTTATCCTCAAATATCCTAGCAATCCTTCTAATGAATTCAGCACTACTTACCTAGGTGCATACACAACCTCAATTTGTCTTGACATATATCACTATCATATTATCCACTCAAAATCTAGACATGTACAAACTCCTGGAGTGTAAGTGTCATGCACTTATCTCCATATTTCAATGTGGAGGAACTTGCATAGCCTTTTTACATTTCCTCACTTAGTTCAAACCATTGGAAGTAATCTTGTTCATGATGCACAACCAATCAATGCACAGTCACACATATTCAATATCATAATGTCTTTTAAACTTGAAATTGTAGCTCATTCTTCTAAGGATCAGATTGCAGACCTTCGTTACTTTAAAAAACTACCAAATTGGGATTAAATCATCACACTTGAAATCTCAATAAATCAGGATGCAGAACAGAAATAAAAGAGAATACTTAGGTTATACAAGTTTTCACTCGATCAAAAGGCCTAGCTTAGAATATGCCAACTTATGCTTGAGAAAATTAACCTTTCACAACCTTAGGGGCATGACAAATACCATCTTTCTTAACATGTAAATCACTCAGGTTCACCACTCCAATTTGCAAATCAGTTCTAGACTATGTTTTAGAGTTTTCTATCATAGGAATAGGCTTTATGCATAACATAGTCTTCCAAGGTGACACACCTCTTAGTCAATGAAAATCCTAGCCAGGATTGATCACCCTTCATGAGTCACCAGCTTAAGACATTTGATACAACCTTGGAAAAAATGGGATAACTAAGAGAATAGATGTACTGATAGATCACTGATTAGGAGATTTCATATTCTTACATCTGAGAGAAAAATATGAAAATTCTCCCTCATTTTAGGCATGGTGACCATTATGTAAACCCCTTAAAATTCTTGACATGCTCCCATTCACATCTTCTTGATGATAAAAATCTCCAAAAATATGAATGTTAAGTTTTATAATGATCAAAACTCTTGGATATATTTCAATCAGAAACTCCATATTATTATATTCACAGGATTGATATTTTCTAAATATATATACAATCCATATAGACCTTTTATGCCACTCTAATACAATGAGAGTTCAAGAACAAATTATCATCAGATATGGAAAAATCCTCTATATTTAGTGTATTTGTTACAAGGTCACAGGAGACTAATGTATCATGGCATAGTTATGAACAAAAGTTCCCAACCTACCATAATGAAGTCACAACCACTAATTTCCTGGACTTAGAGTGCACTAGTGTTGAGTGGCAATGTCAGGTTGTCAAACTTCCTTATAATAAATCCAATCGAAATATCATTCAGAGTTCTTATCCAAGATCGGGCCATTCAGACCACATTAGATATGACAATTAAAAGCAAACATGCCAAACAAGCATATTCATTGGATCTAAGACCATATATTCATTTAGGAATGCACAGACCTTATGATCCTAATGTATTCTTACAATTTTGGATAAGGAGATATGACTGAATCTATGACATTGTCAATCATGATCCATGATAAACTAGATACGGGAACCCCTAGTAGGACTTATATCAAGGGTTTTAGGGAACATATGGACCTAACAACATCAAATGTATAAGAATCAAGCCTTGGAGAAAGATATGGGGGCAATCCTTGTCATAATGCGAATGTATTGAATTTCACTCTAAGAACTAAGAAGCATCCCATTATAGATAAAAGTAGATTCCAAATTAGGATAAACCATTGTAAACATTCAATATGAGTAAACATACCTTAACACTCATGAAGACTGTCATACAAAACATACTTCAAACCAAGTCATCTCCCCCTTCTTGCAATGCTTCAAATGGACGATTATGACCTCTAGTTGAGTAACTTAGTCCAGAGTAACATAAACTTCATGATGAATATATCGAGTGGACTTATGCTAAAGAGGTACCAATCCCACTTAGATATTTAAATCTCACATTTTCCATCTTGCTTCTGATGGGCTACTAAATCTGATTGACTCATTCCTTTATTTAGCATCTTCATATACTTCTACCAGGTCTAAAGAACCTTGTTATTTATGGAGTTTTGGCTCCCATGTCCCTGGTTTTGCCTTTAATAGCAATGAAAAATATTAGGACCATGAAAATCTCTATTTCCTTTTACCCATTGAAATTCCCTATATAAATCAAAAGTTATTCTCTGAAGCAGGTCTCATATCCAATTCCATTACCCCAATAAGTATCAAATTGAAGGTTGGAATCTAAACAGTAAAAACGTAAGGACTCTCATGATACTGTCTAAACCACATTATTTCTTTATCCAACATTTTGTAATCCATGAAGTTATCATCCAATTGTAAAAAGATTAGATGGAAATCCTTTTTCTATGCTGCCTCTAAATCATAAGAGATGCCATTGAAATTGTTTAACCATATTGCATTAGCTGGTTATAACTCGGGTTCATAACTTAGTGGATTTATTGGATCATTCCTTGAAAATCATGCCCTGTTCTTGGAAATATGACCTTATTTCCTCAGTCAGCTTTTCCTGTGCAAGTGCTCTTTCAACCCAATCAACCTATTAAAATGTTATAGCCTAATCTCCAAGAATATTGTTACCCTTGGTGTAGACACAAAAATTTTCTAGGCCTTATTGCCTCATGGGATTATTCTTGATAAACTCTAGTATATTGGTAATTTTGGTGCACTTAATTTCCTTACAAACTTGTGTTCTTGGTTATCTTCTATGATCCTATTCATTTTGGACCAATGCTTCTATTCAAGGTATGTGTTCTTGTCTCATATATTTCCATCCTTTGAATAATTCATCTTTTCCATAAACCTATTGGTGCTTGTACATTTTATCTAATATCTTCTTTGTTACAGTCATCAAGATCCCAATATTTATAGGATATTGGACCTTCTTTCATCCACAATATTTCCTTCCCCTTAGTTTCTTAGCATATGCAGAAATTCATATGCACCCTAGGACATTAGACTATTAGTGTCCAACCTTAAGGAAATCACCCTTTCCCATACTTAGATTGAACAGATCCTTAAATTTTCATTGGGATCAACACTTTCTAGTTAAGGTACAACTTAGGATAACTGTATTTACATAAGTCAAGTCTTGATTAAATACTGTCACAATGTTTATCCTCAATATCAACTAAAAGGAAGCTCATTTATTCATAACTACTGAAATTATTAGACATAGCTTGAAATTTTTATGAGCTCAACATGCTTCTATTAGTTTGGGAAAACATATCAATTCCTATCTCATTCATCTTCTTCTTCTTCCTCAATGTCCCTACAAGAATTATGATATGAATTTACCCAACAACCTTGGGGGAACCACCACTATCTTGGTAGATGGCTCATGAACATAGTCTTAGTGACTAAATCAGGTAACTCATCTCCAACATCTTACATGATTTGTGATGTAGATTCAAAATCTAAAACACCACTATCACTAATTGGGGTACCTTTCATGATGGAACTAACTTCAGAATTTGTAAGTAGAATCTCTTCTTATTCCATCTTATGTTATCAAACCTTTTAAGAACTTTTTTACCTTTTTCAGGAAATGATACAAGAGCCTTCATAAAATGTCTTGAATGACATACTCAATGCTAATCATGATATTACTCCTTAAATGACATTATAAGCAGATGCATTTGATAGAACAGGTAGTGACCTACTTTACCATTATCACCCAGGAAAACATTTAAAAGGAACTCTTATCTTTATAATTTTCAGATCCAACCTTCAATATTTTATTCAAACATTACAAAGAGTTCTTAATCATCAATCTCAATGGAATCAACTATTATCCTCAACTTTAATTTAACTTAGTATTCATCTCATCTTTTGAGAGACGTTAATATCCTTTCTTAGCTGGTTTGGAGTCAACAAACCTCAGATTCATAGGAAGTCAAAGTTCCATGCAACTCATCCATACTCAAAAGAGTCAAATCCTTATGCTTCTTCAATTGACAGACACTTTTGAATCAAAATTAAGAGTTAGAGACTTTAATACAATTTTGTATCTACAACCTATTCCTTCAATTCTTCACCTAATCCTTTCATGGTGTTGAAACAACCTTTTCAAACCCTAAGTCAATTATTCCTCGAGTATAGGCTCATCATCACTCCTTTTTAGCCCTTTAAAATGATTTCTAAAGGTTTGAAGCTTTGCTATCTCTTATCTTGGAATATCCTTCATAAAGGACCAAAATTTTCACCCACATTTGATTTTTTATGATTTGCAATACATGACCTTCACAAGTTCAAGTTCATGGCTAATCAAACATGATTGCATTCATAGCCCCAAAGTTCTGTCACTACTATAGCTTTATTCTTATTTGTAGCATGTTGTTTGGGGAGTTAGAAGAGTTGTATAACCATCCAATTTATATTTAAAAAATTTCCACACCGTAATCTTGATGATTTTTATGTCCTCATTTCGAGACTCCTAGAAGCATAATTTACTCCATCAAGGAATGGTTTCACGTGGTATACAGAAGAGTCACGTCTCCTTGAATCGTTATTTGACTACAGGTTCTTATAAATGATCTCCTTTCCATTGATAGGAAGATTGTGCCGATAGAGAGAAAATATGTGATAGACAATGGTCTTGGAAGAAAAAATATACTGAAAGTGGGGGTTGAATCAGTCCTTGAAACCCTTCAAGAATCTTCGGATTAATTTTTATCCGATCATGAACCATTCAACCATTTAACAATGTAATAATGTAATCCTTAACAATATGTAATATCCATCAAACACATAGAGCAAAACACATGAAAGTGTACAAAATGGGGACACAATATACAAGTGGGGAAAACCATCAAGGGGAAGATAAAACCCATTTTAAAACCTTTACTTATATTACATCAAATATAAATAAATTTAGTGAAGCACCACACTTCACAAGGCGCACTAACCCCTAGTTTAGTAGAGGTCACCAAACTTACAAGGAGCATCAAACCCTAAACCCATTAGTTGAAGCACCAACTCACAACAAGGAGGCTACAACCCCATAAGTGATATAAGAAACAAATCAACACACCTTTGAATATGAATATCCACTGAAGTAAGTTTTTCTTCAACACACACTAACTGATAATAATCTCTAGATTAAGACTCATTACATCTTCAAACCCTCTTCATATGCATCTTTCTCCTAACTCACTCGGAACTCAGACTTTCAAGGAACTGATTTGGATGCAATAATCCCTTACACACAAATCTCCTACAACTATATTAATAATTTCACACACTCTCGTCAAGTTATAATTTTATGCCTTTTAACTCAATTGTACTCTCTCACCTAGCTTGCACATTTTCCCCTCTCTTCTCAACTAGTTCAAAAATGAACCAAAATATGCACTTTATATGCATCTCAACTCAAAAATATAATATAGGTCAGTCCTAACCCAATAGCATCGAATAGTACCAACAGTATAAAACATAACACAATTACACTCATAAACATTCATAAAATTGACCCATGTAGGTCGGCCATGCACCAAGACAAAAGAACAAGCCGAAAAAAGGCTCAAAACCCCATCACCAAGCTCATCAAAGACATAAAAACACATCACCATGCTTATTAAATCCTCAAAAGGCCCCATCAACATGTCAAATACATCATAAAAACATCATCCATCGCTCCTCACCATATTTTCACTAATCATTTTCTTCATAACACCACTAAGTAGGACTCATGTTTCCTACTCAAAACAAGCTGCTTCCAGGAACCAGTCTTCACTTACGAACAATATCAAGATCACCTAAGAACACCTAAAATATGACATGTAACCACTCATTGGAAATAAAATGACCTGTATAACACATACATGCTTCCTAGACCTCATGAAACATTCTAAAAATGCAAACCACACCTCTTTTCCTCTTTAACAAACTGAACTACCCTAGAAAGTAGTTTTGGAAACTCAACTATGGTTTGCACCCTTGTTGTCACTTTCAAGACCTATAAAATGAATTCAATAGGAAAAAAATTCATCCCTATTCACTCTCAAATGGATAGATCAAGCATTATCTAGAGATTCCAAATCATGGGTCTTCTACATCAATCTTCTAGCCAAAGCAATTCCTGTCCTGAACCAGTCAAACTAGGTCAACTTGTGACCTCAACCATGCCAACTTAGTACACTTTCATAGATTTTCAGAAAAAACATGAAACATGTCACATTGGATGTGTAAAATACCCCAAGGCCATTAGACTCCTTCAACATGTCCACAAGTGCTCAAGCACTTCCATTTTCCAACTCTGCTAAACTTCCCTTTTAGGCCCAAATGCACACTCTTCAAAGATAGGGAAAATATTTACCTCTATGAATTCAAAAATGACCTGAAACTATCATGGAAATATATTAAAAATCTCAAGATTTCATAAATGCTGATTTATTCCATAGGTTCAATGGAAAATTTGCCACAAACTAAAAAAATCTTCAAAAAGCCTCATTTTTTATGTGGGGGTCCACATATTTTCACAATCGCTCTATCATACCTATTTAGAAATGCTTGGAGGATTCCTATACAACCTCCAATCATCACATTTTAAAAAAATACATTATGGGCACCTACCATGGATAAATATTCTACCATCTGCTCTCAACCTAGGGTTTCAAACTCATAAAAGTTGTTTCACTTCTTAACATTCATTCGTAAAATTATGACGATGAAACCACTACATTATTTTTTCAAAACGATCCTGGATTAAATGGAAAAAAATCCCTATTGAAAGCCACAAAGTACTATGCAAATTTTATGAGAGCAGGTGAGCATCAAAAGTTACCTATCAGGCTGGAAATCATGCTTTCTTGGACCTTGATTTACAAAAAAACATCATAACTTGTACAAAATCTATCCATTATGGATAACCCAAAAATTTTCCCACAATAACCTAGGAACACACTCATTCTCAACATCTCCAATCATCATCTTAACTAAAATAGATCTACATCTTCTCAACCACTGTGACTTGTATGAATAGACCTTAGGGGTTTACATGTTCTAGGCCATAACAAACTAAACTAACACTATAAAAAAACATGTAACCTATAAAAATTACCTCTACATGATGGAAAAAAACATAACATACCTCCATGAATTTTCTCAAGAGATCACACCTTCACTTGAAATTGAATATCATGCTCTAATAGGATTTCCAAACACTAGGATTAGGCCTAGTTTAGACATAGACCAAGTATACTAATACCATGACTAAGCTCCTTCAATGATCTCCAAAAGGACCTAACATACTTGATACAAAATGTTTCACAGCTTCTGCATGCTTCCATGATCTCATATACCTCTTGCACCTCATTATCATGATCTATTTGGCCTTAAAACAACTAGACTAGGTCTAGATGATCACCTGCAAACCATGCTCAAAACCTATGCACCTGCACTCCTACATCTCACTCTATGTATCTGCTATACTAATAGGACCTTAATACAATAACATCATAAAATTTTTTAGACAAACTCTGAAGCATACGATCTAGTATCCGAAGCAAGTAGAACAGACTTCAAAAAAACTCCGAAGCATTTTGTTTATATCTTATAAATATGAATCAACCTGAATGTCCCTGTCACCATCACACAAAAGCATCCTCTAGCACTCCTTCATCATCCCCTTTTTCATTAATGGGATTTTACATCAATGAAAACTATCAAAATCACTCATACCAACGCTACAATGTCACTTGCTTGGTTTCCTCTTATGCATATTCTATTTTCCAATTTGTAAAGGATTTTTCAATGAGGAATATGAAAATAGATGAAGGGTTTCTTTACAAAAATCAGCAGTGGGTTTCCATTTTTTATGTTTTATATTTTATGAATTGTTTATGGTTTTGGGATATTTGATTTTTTTTACTTTTGTGGACCATTATAGGGTGCAGGAAAGCGAAATCTTCCACACAGTGGGCACCAAAATCTGTTAGTGAAATATTTTTTTGCAAGGGAAAATTAGTGGTTTTCACTAACCCTCATGAGACTAAGTCTCTCCACTTGGGAATGGGGAGGCTTCCATTTATTGAATGTGGGAAAAGTAAAATATTTGGTGGCCGTCAGGGTGAGGATCACATAGGAAACTCCAATGAACCTATGGAAAATTGCTTGTAATGAATACAAGGGAGGAATTGGTTTAGGGAGAGCTGAAGGGGAGATAAGAATATAGGTAGAGAGGGTTAAGGTAATGAATAGGCACTTGAAAAATTCACTGACATTAAGTAGAGTAGGTCCGCATCTAATAGGAACAAAATAATTATGCAAGCAATATCAAGGTTAACAAATCAAAGACACAAAGTTCAATTTATTTATTCCTCAAAGATACAAATTTATTTCTTGGTTGTTCAATATTACAATGCTCAAAAAGTTGAAAATATGAAGTAGAAAAACATAGACAAGAAAATAAAAGAAATAGTTTCTTATTTTTAGTAGGAGAACCAAATCTATCAATCCTTTAGAATGGAGAATCCATCCCAATATGTATCTTACAAAGTGTCTCTTCTTCTCCCCCAAGTGAATTTTCATATTGCTGACACTTGTGACCTTTCATATTCCCATAGGAATAAAAATAATTTCTTTTATTATTTATGAAAATGAACTTTTTCAATGAAAAATACAAAGGTCACTTAAGTGAATAAGCCGAAATAACTAAAAAGTACATTCCCAATGAAGAATTAGAATGTAGAGAGAAAGGAAAGAAGAGAGTGATCAATTTCAGGATGAAGAAGCTTCCAACGATGAAGAAATTGATCTTGTTGAACTCCATGGAAATTCTTTAGGGATGAAATCCTTTCCTTTGACCTCTTTGTTAAACTAAGCCATTATGAGTGTAACCTTCTTCTCCACCCATCCATCCATCATTTTCTCAAAAAATGAGTATTTTATCTTCTTGATGATGAGGCTAGTAAAATGGACGAGAGATGGATGGATATGAAAAATTATACCAAAATCCCTACACTTAATATTTTTAGTAGGTCCTACCCCAGATGTCCATTTTTAGAAATTTTTCTTTTGAATGTCAGAATGAGATGAGAGTGATCTTAAAAGTTTTATTTTCATTCTGGGATACTTTTCTCCTAATTTTAGATAATTCATTCATTTAGATAATTGGGGAAGTGAAAATTTCATGAAATAGGGTATAATACTAAGAGAAAACTCAGGCATCCATATCTAAAAAAAATACTCCACTTCATCATGCAATAAATGGATCAAATGAAATTTGATTTTACGAGGATCGTTTGCTCTAAATTTTCCGTAGTTTGGCTCGTTGGTTCATTAGGAAAATGTACTTATATTCGGAGAGGGAAGAATACTGAGTGAAAAATCAGTCCTCCATATCTCAAAAAATACTCCACTTCATCATGTGATAAATGGATCAAATGAAATTTAATTTTATGAGGATTTTCTACTCCAAATTTTAAACAATTTAGCTTGTTGGATCACTAGGAAAATAAAAAGACATTTTCATTTGTTCTAGAAAAAATGGAGTCCTTGGGTTGAAAATTATTTCTTAAATAGAAAATAAATCATGCCATGATATCCCCCAAGTGATAGATCATCTGAAATAAATCTTCAAATGGAGCATTTGTGCAAATTTTCAAGTTTTTTCGACCATAGTATCACCAATAATGAGAAAAAGACCATTTTGGGAACATAAAGCACGAAGATGGTTTTAATGGATTATATGGAGGAAAAACATGAATTTTAAATGGATTTATATGTTACACTTCATATATTTCCATGTCGAGGTTATCTTTTGGGGGGAAACTAATTTCAAAAATGACTAAGTGTTGGAGTTTTAACCCTTTTTTATTTTTAGCATTTTAAATCACCATTAACCCAACATGGCCTAAACTGGGCTAGTTAGGGGTTAGAGGCTGAGTTACACCCATGAAAATAGGGGAAATTTGAGGTGAGGGGATAATTGGGAAATTATTTTTCACTTTGTATTATATCGTGACAAGTGTCACCATGTAAGAGCAAGAGAGAGAGATGGAGGGGCTAAGAACAAATTCTTAGGAGTTGAGATGAGATCCTCCATGTGTATGGGGGATAAATCTACAATATTGGGTGCACTTTTGTGTCCCCAATATACCCTTGGGTGTTGGGAAAAATGAAAAATGGACATCAAGCTCAAATTTTTTTTGCCATGGGTGGAGTTTCTCATGAGGAGGGGCCAAGTTGGTTTTAACACAAATTTGTAACTTTTCCTAGCATTCTAGGTTGTCACTTAAGTTAATAAAAATATTCTTACATAAGGGGGGCATGAATTTTTTTCTTGACTATCTCCTTGCACCAAGGGACAGTGGAAAAGGGACAGAAAGAATGAAAATGTGCTCTAAGGGGTCAAGGGGTCATGATTTTGAAGTGTAAAGTTTCCTAAGGAGTAAGTTATCAAGTTTTAAGTGACACAACTTGACTTCTCAATAGGGGGTGCACATCTGTGTCCCTAATGCACCATTGCAAAAATGGACAAGGTAAAATGGACATTTGAGGGTGAAAATTGTTCTCAATCTTAAAAAACATGTTGATCTCACCTTGCCAATGTGAAAATAGAACACAAAAGTTCTTTTTTCCACCTTAGGAGAAAATATTGGAGTTTGGAGGCCAAACCTTATATGATTTTGACTCAAAAACACTTTATAAGTTCATTTCAACAATTTTCAAGAAATTATTATAATTGAAATTTTATTTTCATGCCTACTCACTCTTTTAGCACAAAGTGGCAGTGACAGTGACTGAGACTGCCACGAAAAGTTTTAGGGCCAAAGATTAAAAATGATATATCCACCACGTAGTAGACTACAATATATTCCCACTGATTTTTTTTTAGCTTCCAAATTCTCCTGAAACTCTCAAAATATCCAAAAAAAATTCACTTTCTCCATTGAAGCTCACATTTCATGTATCCACAATGACATGGTTTTGATTGAATGGCTCCTGAAACCACATGCCTTAATAAAATTCTTTAAAATTGCACTATATCTCTTTAATAATATTTTTCACAACATCCAGATGGGTTGATTCCTTTCAATTATCTTATAGATGATGTTCTCACATTGTGATATGGCTAAAAATAACCAATTTAGTCCTTTAGGGAGCACTATTCCATATTATAACTTAGTATCTTCATAAATCAATTTATATATAATTCCCTACACATGAAACACACTTGAAAAACATGTTATCATATTCCTCTAAGATATAATGAGGATGACACCATTGATAAGGTGGCTGGAGGAAGGGTTTACAATGATCAAGAAAGAAGGTTTTCAAGTGGGGGTTAGGTTGTCATGCCCAAAATTTTAAATTTTGCATACTAGACATTTAACATGCTAACACTACCCTTTAACTTGAGCCTCTTTCCTCCTTTAAGTCATTAATAATCTTGTGATGGTTTAATGAAGTAAGGTATGCTCCCTCCTAGAGGAAATTACATTAACCTTGATAATAGAATCCAAAACCAATAATGAGTTCTAGTGATATCCTGGAGCATTTGAAATGTTTGACTAAGTAAAAGAATCAACAAGTAATAAATTTTTCCATAAGTATATAAATTGAGTAGCACATGTAGGGATTATTTTCAGTTGGATATTAAGTGTGTTATGCTATATTTGAGAACCAAAGGTAAGATTGAATATTCGTGTATTTCTTATCAAAAACAAGGAATTAAATAATTATTTAGTTTGTGGAAAGTTGAATAAAATAAAGAAATTATAATTGACCTGATTATGTATATATGATGAGTTGCATTTTCATGGTGTTGTAAAAGAAAACATTTTTTTGTTACTCTCCTAGTAAGTGAGGAATTCAATAATTAATAGAAATGTGCAGGTCATATGAAATGGTCTATTAGTAATTCTAATGATGTTTTGTTGTGAGTTATTCTTTGTTGTGTTGTAAAAGAGAACATGTTGTTGTCATGTTTACTAAATGTGTGTTGTGTACAGGTGAAAATAATAAATTAAAATATCACCCATGTTCTAACTATGTTTTGGGTTAGAAATGTGGGCATGATAGAGGATAAAATAGTTTGAATGTGTATTGAAAGTTAGATAGATTGTTAGATAGGATGAGAAGTGATGGTTATTATTTGTGTTTATGTAATCATGTGTGGATAAGAAGGATGATGATGAATTTAATTTGAGTAATGTTGCAAATATTTTATATTTATGTATATATGTGCTGAAATCATCATAAAATCACATATGTTCTTCCCAGGAAAAGAGGAATGTAAGAGTGTAGATGATATAGTTGTTTATTGACATAATATGAAAGGAGATTTGTTGGTGATAATTTTGAAAAGCATGAGACAAGAAGTAGACTACACCAATATATTGGAAAGTATCTAACATCCCTTGGCAACATACTAGCCCTATTATTCATTGAGATCCAATATGTGTATGAGTGAGATTTAATTATCGGTTGTTATAAAACTTGTAATACAAAAGTAAAGACAAACTAGAAAATATGTAGGATTATTTTAGAAATTTATTTGTGAATGATGGTATGGGTAAAGGAAAATGGGAAGCCATAAAATGCTCCAATACTAGTAAAGAATCCATAGCCCTAACAAATATACATTTGGTTTAAGTCAAAACATTTCCCTACTGCTAGCCAAATATCCATAGCCTCAATAGAGATACTAGAAACACCCATAGAGAGATTTTGATATTAATTTTTCTTTTTGATTTGTTTTTTTAAAAATATTTGAAAATATTTTCATCTCTCATTTGTTGTTGAGGGGTTAAGAATTACTAATTTTTAGGATTAGGGATTTTGAATGTATATGTGAAAACATAGTTGGATAATGTTTGCATTTATGCCTTGGGACATTCACAACAAATTTTTAAATGTATTATTATGCTTGGACCTATTAAAAAAAATCTTTCTTAACCAAGTGATAATAGAAAACAAAAAATCAAAAGGCTATTGTAGGTAAATTTAATATTAAGGAATACTAAAAACTTAGTGATAGCTCACCTAGACCACTGATTCAAACAATGTTATGGAATGTGAATGAATGGGTGACTAAAAAGTAATGAATTTGATGTTTGGGAATAGCTTCCCAATCAAACATTTATAAGGATGATGGAAGGATGGGATAAGAACATTTATGTGTATGAGTGATGATTTTAATTTTTTGATTATTTAATTTTTTAAAGATTTTATGGGTGTCTAAATGGGCTATGCAAGGAATGGGGACACAACTCAATTTTGGGGTGATTAGATTAAAGGGTAAAATGCATCTAGTTGACATCATGAAATTCAAGACAAATGCAAGTCCCCAGTCCTTTTGGTGATATGGTTAATAAGGGACATTTTTTAGAATGAGATTGTACATGACCACAAAAATAGAAAAGAAAACATGTCACTTGATATATGGAACACAATAGTGAATGGAGATAGATATTGACCATGTAATATTGGATGAGTATTGTGAAGTTTCCAAATGGTTTCTTATATAAGCATGTGGATGACCTTGTCGGGTGGTCAAGAGGTGGTAACATGTTGAACGGATGAAAGTGGAATACTTAGTAGAAGGCACACAAAAGGTTCGTGTGAGATAATAGGGGGCGTAGTCAAAGGCACAGAAGGATAAGGGAGGATCAAGGATTTCGCACTTGTTACCTGTCCAAGTTAATGTACCAAACTAAACACAAAAACCCTGAAAAACTCCAATGAAATTGATACCTAATGGACAAGATCCGAAGATGTAGACGGATAAGGAGGTTGATGTAGATAAGACGGGCGCACACGAGCAATTCGCACAATAGATCCGAGTAACCTGAAAAACACCGATGCTTGACAGAAAAAGATGGCGTTAGAAGATATTTGGGTGGACTGCCCGAGAAGCGGGTCCGGGAAGCGATGAACTTCCTTGGCGGATGTCAGTCCACGTTTTCAATTAAGTAAAGAAGCATACATGATAAAAGATGTACAAAAAGACTTGATTTTCTGATTATAGTAATAAAAACAGAATTTAAACAGCAGACAGAAAGCTACAGAAAACAGGAAACTGTAAAATAAAGCTGAATTTGTGTTACCTGTGTCCTTTTACCTATCTGCAGGATGATCGGTGTCGATTATGTATAATCGGCGTCGACTGATGTGATCGGCATCGACTGATGTGATCGGCATCGACTAAAAAAAATCGGCGTCGATTGAAACTAGATCAGTTGATCAGGGACAATGCAAGAAGATTCGGGAATTGGGAAGTGATAGACAGATAGTCGACGTCTGCTGGATTTGCCAAAGTCGGTAAGATACTGGAACAGAGTCACCAGAGGATCGATGGATGCGTGTGATGTTGATGTGATAGAAACAGAGTAACGGTGCTCCTCTCAGGGATGGATTCGGACAGGATCTACCCTCATTTGATACACTTGATGCTAAAAGATTTCTCTTTCTTATAACCTGTGTCTCTTTCGCGATCTGTCTCTCTCTCTCTCTCTCTCTGTTCGTGTGTGCGTTCGTCTGTTGTGTGTTTTTCGGTCCCTAGAACTCGGTTCTGGACTTGTATTTATAATCGGCACCGCTCCTAGAAAATCGGCGCCGACCGTATAGGTCAGCGCCGATCGCGGGACAGACTCCCGAGATGGCCAAAATGAACGATTTCTAGAAAGATGAGAATTACCCCAAATACGGGGAATATCCCGCTTGGGGAAGAGGAAAAATATTGGTGATACATAGATAGAATAAATTTGGGGTAGATAAGTGATTAGGATACATGGGAAGAGGTGTAATTAAATATTTAATATTTAACTACTCATGGGGTGAATTAAATTTAAGATAGGTGTCTAAATCACAAACCGGATAATATCCCAAGGGGATAGTGGTGACGTAAACGTGCCCCAGGTTACCTAAGCAGGTAAACGAATGTGAGGGACACTAAATTGAGTAACCAATTTTAAGTGTCTACATTTTGCCCCTTTTTGTCAAGTAACTTGCGATAAGCAAGGTTATGAGACAAAAACAAAGCGCTGGAAGAAGGGAAGAATGAGTGATGATGTGATCCCCCTCAAACTAGGGATGGGATGGGTGATAGAACAGACGATCCCAAGTTTGAAAGAGGTAGATGAAAATGTAGGATGCCCCAGTCGGATGTCTGGAGTAGATCTGATCATTGATGACGCATAAAAATAAATAAAAAAAATAAAAAAATAAAAATAACGTTAAATAAAAAGGCAGCAACCTAAGGAACTCACATTGGTAGGAAAAACTAGACGGTCTTGTCATGAGACGACGTTAGTGCCTACAGACCCGCTTAACTCTAAGTTGCCAAAAAGTACGAGTGTCCCACGCAAAGGGAACAAAACCTGAAATAGACGGTGATATCGAAAAGATGTGCCGAAAGGCAATATTCAGCACACAATAATGATCAGATAGAATAAATAAGCCAAGCATCAACACTATGGCAAAGAGACATGGAAAATCGACGGTGATCACAGTAATCGGCGATGACCAAGATAAACGGCGTCGATCAAAAAAATCGGCGACGACCAAGATAAACGGCGTGTCGATCAAAAAAATCGGCGCCGACTAATCGTAGCGCATATAAATATGCGAACGGAAAACGTAAACGATTTATTTTCATCGTGACGATTGATTCAGAGAGAGTCAAAATTTTGATTTGAGCATCATGGAAGCCTCTGGGAGCGGTCAGAAGCGCAGGAGGACACGACCTGGGGTAAGTGGTTCTTCTTGAACCCGTTGTTCTTAGTTTATTTTTTTTTTTGTTTGATTTTTTTTTGTTTGTGGGGGCAATGGTCCAATTTATGCCCGGACAGTCAGTCGGCGTCGATTGGTAAAATCGGCGTCGTTTGATATTAATCGGCGTCGATTGATATCAATCGGCGTCGACTAGAAATAAAGCGACGCCGATTTTATAAATCGACGCCGATTGGAATAGATTAGATTTTTGTTGTTGTTTTGGATGTTGTGAGTTGGGACTAATATTGCTCTTGCTGTCGTGGGTGCAGGCACGAGAGGCTCTACACATGAGGGATGCTATTCCCGAGTTACTGGAGACTATTCTCCCGGATGTGACCGATGCAGATTGGCGGCATCTAGAGTTAGCCGGGCTCGGGGGCTTCAGATACTACAGACGAGTGCCGCGGGATGTGGAGCTGATGCGGGCACTAGTGCGACGGTGGGACAGCCACACGTGCACTTTTTGGTTTAGGACGGGTGAGATGACCATCACCTATGAGGACATATACAGGATTCTGAGATTGCCGATCATTGGGGACCCTATCGAGATTACCCCACGAGAGCAGCAGCAGAGGGCCTTAGGTCGATTATATAGAGACAGGGCAGATGACTCAGAGATAGTGTCCGGGGCAGTGAGGATAGCCTCACAGTACAGACAGGATAGTCCCCGGAGCAGACGGATAGTGCTGATTCAGATGGCTATATCCTACTTTGCTCTTCCAGATTCAGGAGGTGGGAGATTCCCACTGTTGTTATTAGACTGTGTTTGCGACATTCTGCAGTTCAGGCAGGTGTTTGCTTTTGCTGACGCCCTGATAGCTCAGATATACCATGAGCTATGGATGTACACCACAGGCCGGAGGACAGGTATAGATGTCAGTTTTGTGCTCCATTGCTGGGCCTATGAGCATATAGCGGTGATCAGGCCATCCGGGCTTCCTTGGATGCCAGCAGCAGTGGGAGGTGTTGATTATGGATTCCGGCGATGGCGGGCTGACATGGCTGTTGGGGATACAGGGAGATCGGCTGATTGGTACATCGAGCGTTTCAGGATGCTGACACCGGATCAGGTCATTTGGAGGCCATATCGGGCATTTCCGACATGGGCTGGTCAGGATGCCCACTTGGTGGCACTGAGACGGAGCAGGGTGGTTAGGGGCCGCAGGCCTGATATGTGGGAGCGAGTCCCGTTTATGCGGGTATTGAGACAGTTCGGCCTAGTGCAGACAGTGCCGACCACCTACACGCCTTATAGGCGGGATAGCAGGGAGACCGATCTGCCGATTTTGATCCCGGCAGATCCATTGAGAGAGGCCCCACCCTCTACAGACAGCGACGATGACGCAGGGGTAGACGAGGGCTACGCAGCATGGTATGATACAGAGCTTCCACGACATCTCCCGGCATCTATAGATGCCGACGAGGATGACATAGCTGCGATGCTGGATAGACTAGACGGAGAGCATGCCACCCTGATACAGACATATCAGGTAGCTCTTGAGGAGATCAGGGCTTTGACAGAGGAGAGGGATGCCCTAATTTTGGAGAGAGACACCGCTCGCCAGGAGCGAGATATAGCGATCCAGCAGAGGGATCGCTACCTTCGACACAGGGAGGCCCTCAGGGCCAAATATGGGGAGACAGGCACCATGTCGGAGTCTGGCACATAGGGTACGACCCTAGGAGGAGCACCACCAGCAGCACCAGCAGCCCCAGCAGCACCAGCAACACCATTACGAGCACCAGGTACCGTGAGCCTGAGCACATATCAGTCTCTCCTTGCTGAGGTGAGATACTATGAGGATGCCTTAGCGCAGCATGCCCCAGATGTGCCTCGGTACGGTGCGAGGAGGAGAGCAGCGACGGCTACAGCGAGCGGGGGCCTCAGGCGGAGGGAGCACCGGGAGAGACCGAGGTGAGCCGAGACCTCTGGCAGCAGGTGCATCCAGCTCGATAGGCGGCGGTCAGGAGAGACAGCCTGGTCCAGAGGAGGGTGGAGGAGACAGTGTCCTCCATGCATCGGACTTTACCATATAGGGATTGATGTATTTTGTATCTGTATAGTGATGTAGCCTCGATTGGAAGGCATTGTATAAATGGCTTGATTGAAAGCCACCCATTTTTGTTGTACAGACACACATGTATATATAGATTCATCATTTTATTTGTCATATAATTGATCTCATGCGTTTGATTTTGATATACATGTATAGATGTAGCGTAATTGTGATGGATATAGATATAGACTGATAGAGGATGAATAGATGTGATTGGATAGATATAGATGGATATAATTTTGATGAAAATAGTGGATATAATTTTGATGAAAATAGAGATAGATAGATGTAAAGTAACTTGGATGTGATTGAATGGATTTTATTTTGATGGAAAATTGATATAGATAAATAGTGTAACTTTGAGTTTTTCGATATTTTGAGATAGAGATAGATGTGATTGATGTACTCGGATCTTGAGATTTTGATTTTGATGAAAATAGATAGCCAGAGCCACATGTGTTGATAATAGATGTTTTGATAGATAAGATGAAATTAGATAGAAGATAAATTTTGATTGAATTATCATATGAAATGTCAATTTGACTAGATGAAAAACAAAGAATAATGGGGAATACTCCTTGCAAGAGCCAAGGAGGTAATGAAAACGACCTTGACTAGGAATAAAGAAAATATACCGGATAAGAAAGAAAATGATAAGTTGGACTCCCAACCGACCATAGATAGAATCTGGATAGGAAATCACAATATCATGCATGTAAGGCCCTACATGAGGTTAAAATAAACCTGACACTAACTAGCCGCAAAACAGATCAAAGGGGGGAAACGAAAGGAGCAGTAAGTGAGTATCTTGTCAGAATTTACAAGGGAAAGAATACATGTCCATAGTGGGAAAATAGGATTCTCCATATGATCTACAAAAGGTCTTAAATCTCAGCTTCATGATTTTGACAGAAAAGCAAACTGATCAATGCGGGAAGTTTGCTTGATATGGAAAGACTGATCGATGCGGGAAGTCTTTCAGTGATGCTAAAAAGTGTATAAACTGACTGAAAGGCTGATTAATTGCAAGAAGCCTTGAATATATCTTTGAGAAACAGCCATCCTTCAAGGGAGCGGTCTGTATTTTGAATTTCAATGATAGCCATCCTTCGAGGGTATGGTCTATATTTTTTCTTTTTGAGTCATTTGATAATGTAGGGATAGCTGTCCTTCGAGGGATCAGTCTATCTTTTTGGATAGCATCTTTTTTTTTTTTTTTTTTGAAAATCTTTTTGGAAGAAGCTGAGTTTAGACCTAGATAGATCAGATGGAGGGGAAGAGAACATAGAAGAACATGCACTCATGCCCCGAGTAGATCCGATTAAGATAAGCACTTGGGCCAGATGAAATGGTGATTAAGGTATTCCTACCATGAGGAGGAACATATCCCAAAAGAAAAATGCAATGAGTAGAGCCGCGATACTCATATTTTAAGGTAAAAGAGGCAGTAGGCGGAGAACCACATAGTTTCGAATCACCATGAAAGTATATGACTGGTTGTTTTAGACGGATGAAAGATCTGTGTTGCGACTAGGCTTGTGTAAGATAGATTTTAACAGTAGAAGGGCCATAGATGCAAGGCATTAAGAGGTTCCGCTTCAGGTATACCATCCATGGAAGATAGACGATAAGCCCCAGACCCATATTTATGAGTGATAATGTATGGGCCCATCCAGTTGGGAGCAAACTTACCACGTTGACTTCTTTCGAGTGTAGTGACATTTTGGTTTTCTTTAAGAACAAGATCACCGATTTTGAAGTCACGGTTGCTGCAAGTGCTTGTTATAAGCACGTTTGACACGCTCGAGATAGAATTGATGATGTTCGAGAGCGTTGAGACGCCGTTCATCTAATAATTCAAGTTGTGCTAGACGATTTTGACGATAGTCCTCATCGGAGACAAATTCTTTGAGAGAAACATGGAGAGACGGGATTTGGACTTCCAAAGGAAGAACAGCTTCAGACCCATAGACGAGAGAGAAGGGAGTAGCACCAGTAGGAGTACGGATGCTAGTCCGATAAGCCCAAAGAGCAAAAGGGATATGTAAATGCCAATCCCTACCAGCTCGACTAGTTACCTTTGCGAGGATATTACGCAAAGTTTTATTGGAAGCTTCGGCTTGACCATTAGCTTGAGGATAGTATGGAGAAGAAAAAACTGAGTTTGATATTGAAAGCGTTGCAGAGGTTCTGCAAATCAACATTCTTGAAAGACTTGCCATTATCTGTGATGAGTTTGTGTGGAACGCCAAAGCGACAAATGATGTGTTGATAGACGAAATCAACTATGGGTTTAGCCTTTGTTGAAGAAAGAGGGATAGCCTCCACCCACTTAGTAAAGTACTCAGTGGCAGTAATGATAGAATGATGACGTTGTGAAGAACGAGGATTGATGAGACCAATAAGATCAAGACCCCATTGCGAAAAAGGCCACAAATCCGCCGTAGGTTGCAAAGCTTGACTAGGGATGTGTGTGAGATTGGAATGTTGTTGACACTTGACGCATTTCTTAGTGTATTCACAACAATCTTGATTAAGAGAAGGCCAATAATATCCCAAACGTAAGATGCGTTTAGCCACAGCCAAGCCACTAAAATGTCCACCACAGATACCGTCATGGACCTCCTGGATGGCTTTAGATGATTCATGGGTTTTGAGGCACCGAAGCAAAATACCATCAAAGCCGCGTTTGTAGAGAATCCCGCCTAGAATAGTATAGCGATTAGCGCGTTGGATAAAAGATCTTCTACCATTGGAAGTCAGATCTGGGGGAAGCACCGAATGAGATAGATAATCAACAATTTGTTGATACCACTCATCCTGAGTATGGGTTGTGACAGCATGGATTGAAGTTAGTTGCCTAAGATGAGATGGTTGATCTAATCGTTGTACAGCCACATAAAGTCGCGAGTCTTCGGTAAAAGGTGGGATAAGTGAGGCTAACGAAGCCATTGTATCTGCGAATCGATTTGCAGTGCGAGGAATAGCTTGGATAGTGAATTTATCGAAAGATTGGAGTTGAGCAAGAACGATATCACGATATTTTTGAAGGATATCATTCTTGCATTGATAGACACCCGTGACTTGATTAACGATGAGTTCAGAATCACCAAAGATGTCAATATGACGAGTGCCGAGATTAATGGCATTTTGAAGACCTAAGACAAGAGCTTCGTATTCAGCCATATTATTGGTGCACTCAAAGTTCAATTTGTGTGCGACTGGGATAGGCGTACCCCAAGGAGGAATCATCACGAAACCCGCACCTCCCCCTTGCTGGCATTTGGATCCATCAAAGAAGAGCTTTACTTTAAATGGAGATAGACCAAAATCAATTTGTTGGATATATTCATCGGGGAATTGAGCAAGGGGGTCTTGAGTGTCCGGAAGAGGAGCATCAGCTAATTGATCTGCAATAACCTGACCCTTGATAGACTTTTGCGGGATAAACTCGAGGTCAAATTCTGTCATAAGCATGAGCCAACGAGTGATACGATCATTGTGATAAGGCTTTGCATGAATTGTCTTGAGTGGATTGACACTTGTGACAATGTAAGTTTTGTGATTAAGGAGGTAATGACGAAGCTTGGAAGTCGCGAAGAAGAGAGCACAACACAGCTTTTCAGCTTCGGAATAACGTGTTTCGTACTCATGGAGGGTGCGACTGATGTAATAGACAGCTTGTTCTTTACCACAAGTGTCCCGATGCGAAATCATGGCTCCCAGAGCATGGTCAGTCACAGAGATATAAAGATAGAAAGGCTCCCCCTCGCGTGGAGGTGTAAGCACAGGTGGAGAAAGAAGATAAGCTTTGAGATCATCAAAGGCCTTTTGGCAATGTTCATCCCATTCAAAATGAACATTCTTACGGAGGAGATGATGAAAAGGCTGACAACGGTCCGACAATTGTGAGATAAAACGATGCACTGATTGAAGACGTCCTTGGAGACTGCGGAGTTGCTTTAAGTTAGAAGGGGGAGGCATCTCAAGGATAGCTTTTATTTTTGCGGGGTCCACTTCAATACCCCTGATGGAAACGATAAAACCTAAAAGTTTACCAGTGAGAACGCCAAACACGCATTTAGCTGGATTTAGACGAAGACAAAAGCGGATAAGCCTCTCAAAGAGAGGTGCAAGGATGAAAAGATGATCCTGACGACGTTTGGACTTACCGAGGAGATCGTCAACGTAATCTTCCATAGTTTTGTGTAAGAGATCATGGAAGATGTAGGTCATTGCTCGCTGATAGGTTGCTCCTGCGTTCTTAAGACCGAAAGGCATGACGCGATAACAAAAGGTCCCCCAAGGAGTTATGAAAGAAGTCTTATGTTGATCTCCTGGTGCGATGAGAATTTGATTATATCCAGAGAAACCATCCATAAGAGAAAGCATCTCATGACCCGCAGTTAAATCCACAAGTTGGTCGATATTAGGTAGAGGAAAATCATCTTTTGGACAAGCCAGATTAAGATCCCGGAAGTCGGTACAAATTCAAATTTTCCCAGTAGCTTTAGTTACTGGTACTACATTGGAAACCCATTGTGGATAATCAATGGGTTGGATGAAGTTAGCCGAGAGCAAGCGCTGTAACTCTTCTTTAACAAGAAGGGCTACTCTAGGGTGCATTTTACGTAATTTTTGTTTAACTGGCTTGATGTTGGGAAGAGTAACGATATTGTGGACCACAATATCGGGATCGAGTCCGGGCATATCCTCATATGACCAAGCAAAGGCTTGACGATGGTTGGAAAGAAAAGTGGTAAAATCTCCTAACTCCTGTGGATTAAGGGATTGGCCGACCTTAATGATGCGAGGTTCTTCAGAAGTCCCTATATTAAGGTCGATAGTGGCTTCGTTGAGAAGCGTAGACGTGTCAGAAGGAATAGTCTTGGGAAGATATGAATCCTCTGCCCCCAGATAGGTGAGGACAGAATCATTATCCGCACAGTGGATAGTGTTGATAGTAGGAGAGTCATCTCCAACTATTTCAGGGAAGATTAACGGTATGGAAGCGGACCGGTTGCTAGTCTTATAGGCTAGCGGCCCTAAGGAAATGGTATTGATAAAAAAAAAAGTTAGGTGGGATGGAAATGTCGTCGTCCACATCGAGTGATGCTTCTGACTTAGCGGGAGAAGATGGTTCCTCAATAGGAAGAGGCTCATCGAGAGTAGTGACGGTGGCTTTTGAAAGAGGTTTAAATCCTAAACCAAATTTTTGATGTGGCATGAGAGTAGGAATGGATGTGAGGTCATGCACACCTTGTTCATATTTTCCTAGGCCAAAACCCTTCCACGCGCATCGATATAAATAAGTTTTTGCAAACGTGGGATTCTGTAGATAATCGAACCCTGTTAAGTAAGGTTTGGTCCTAGGAGGAGAATCTGGGCGATAATGAGGCGTATCAAGACCACCGTAGATGAAATTAGTCTGTTGATGGGGCAGACCAATGGTGACGATGCGACCGAGACCCGGTTGATATTCAGGTTGTTTGTCCGGTCTACCATACTCACTAGGGTTGAGATGGGCGTCGAAAGAAAAGAGAGGAAGCTCTCCCAGTGAGAAACGCTGCAATGTCTCTTCTAGATTTTGTAAATCCGGTAGTTTGGTTGCAGGTATGGAAGAAGATGAGGCCCCGTCAGGAGACGAAGTATTTTCCTTTAGAGGGGCAGACCTTGTGGTCATGTCGCATTGTGCGGAAGGAAAAGGATCTCCTGGATGAGTATATATTTTACCCTCATATTGATATTTTAAGCATCGATGGAGGGTGGATGGGACACAATGCATTGCGCGAATCCAGGAGCGTCCGAGGATCATATTATAGTGGAATTTTCCTTCGACAATGTAGAAGAGTTCATGAAGCAGCTTCTTACCTACTCGAATGGGTAAGACCACAGTTCCTAAAGTAACTGCTAACTGATCGTTAAATGATCGAAGGGCGAAAGGCGGGGGTGACACTACGTTCTTTGGTAATTTAAGTTGCTCAAATGTGTGCGAGGAGATGACGTTGAGTGCAGCTCCACTGTCGATCATAACGCGTTTTAACGTGGTGTTGTCGATTTGGACTGTGATAAAGAGGGGAGCCTCCAAATCCTCTGAAGAAAGAGGAGGAACTTCCGAATCTTCAAAAGAAATGGCGGTTGATGGTCTATTCAATCCAACAACCAACTCGTAGGGCTGGGGCTCATCTGAATTTACTGCGATGCGACGCAGACTATCAATCAGAGCCTGGCGATGTTGTGGAGAGGATTGGATGAGGTCAAAAAGAGACATTTTGACCGGAGCCTGAGTGAGTTGTTTCATAACACTCTCCTCAACTGACACGGGAATTTGAGCTCGAGGTGCAGCACGAATAGAGACCCGAGGTCGTGGGGCTAATGAGGAAGGAGGAACTCCTTCAGGGGCTGCAGAAATGATAACCCGTGGTCGAGATGCTGTAGAGGAAGATGGATTATCATAGTGTTGGGTTCTAGTGGCAATATGGATTGTATCAATTTGAGAAGGTGGAAGGTCAATTGGAGTGGAATCACTAGAGGTCTGAGTGGATCGTTGGGGCTCAGATGGGGCTAAGATGACAGGAGATACTTGTTCCTCCTCCTCCAGCAAAAGATCACTTTCTTCCAAAAGGTTGTTGACAACAGCTTGAAGAGCTTTACATCCCTCAGTATCATGACCCGGGGTACGGTGGTAAGCGCAAATTAGATCAGAGTTAAACCAGGTAGGTTTAACTCCTTTAGGGTTATAGGGTTTAATCGGAGGAAGGGATATGGATGAAGATTGGATAAGTTGGCGAAGGATTTCGGTGTAGAACCCGGTAGATGAAGATGAGGATAGAGGTGATGAAGGTGCCTCTTTTGCCTTAACAGACTGCCGAGGCAAAAGAACCTGCATGTTAGGTTTGACAGTATTTTTAGGGATCATCTTATTCTTTTGGACACTTGGAGGAGCAAGTCTTGGGCACTTGAGATGGAAGTAAGTGAGACATGATTGATTTTGGTGGAGGAGGAGCCCCTAAAATAGATTTTGAAGATGATGGAGATGTGACAAGTGTTGTGGTCTTCAAAGATAAAGGAGGTTGCTTGGTCGAATTTACTGATGATTTAGATAATGTCGATTTAGATGAGGAAGAAGCTCCCAAAGTAGGTGTAATCGGAGGGACATAGGGCACCCTGGCTTTTGGTAATGAAGATGATGATCCTGATAGAAGAGGTGGCGTCCTTGTTAGTAGGTAAATCGGCTTTTCGGGGTGTTGGTGAAGAATGTGTTGTAGAAGAAGATGATGGTTTTGATAAGTGTGTAGAAGAAGACGCCTTCTCAACGGATAAATCCAATCTTTTATGGGGCGTAGAGAGAGATTTTTGTGGGAAAGCACCAAGGGTCTTGATGGTTCGGAATATGGGCTTTCCTTTTTCAGGGATGGTGACAACTTCAACGGCATAAGGTGATTGTAACCTTTTCGGAGGAAGCAAGTGGGGAGGTACTGATGGCGCAATGTTAGATTTTGGTTGTCTCGGTTTAAGTTCAGGAACCGAGCGTATAGGTGTTGGTGCTACTTCTTTTGATTTTTCTTTAATGGGCGAAGCAGCACTAGTGGTGGAAGAAGTGAGTGATGAAGAAGCAGTTCCTTGCGAAGGGACTACTTCTGGTGCAGTAATTATGGGTGGAACTACTGTTGGAAAAGAGACAGGAAGAGTCAAAATCGAAGACGCTTCCGTCGGAGTTGGCACAATTATAGGTACGTTCACCAGGGGCATAGTTGCAGCGAGAATGGGAGCAACAGAAGTAGATGTATCTGTAGTGGAAACTCGAAGGGATGTAATTGCCTCGAGCATTGAAAGAATGTTCGATGATGAGACAGATGAGGATGACACTGTCTCGGGTATGGATGGAAGGTTAGACAAAGGAGTGGAGAGAGATGAACCCGTATCTAGCAATGTAGGAATATTCAAAGACGGGCTATCGGAAGATGGTGGAATTTCAGTGATTGGCGAAGTGGAAGGAGGTTCTGATTCGGTTGATGTATTCGCAGATGGCTTGGTTTCAGAAGAAGATTCTTCAGTAGAGATGAAGTTGATAGTATGAGTGTTTGGTTTTTGAGACTCTGAAGCATTATGGTTCGGGGAATGATTAGGAAAGGGTTGTTTAAAAACATCCATTGCCTGATTTGGGGGAGCATTTGGGTTATCCAGAATGAGCTCGCCTTTATCAATGAATTTCTGGACAAGATTTTTGAAAGTCTGACATCGTTCGATGTCATGACCTTTGGTTCTATGATAATGACAGAAATCATTTTCTCTATACCAGAATGGACGTTCTTGGCTTTCATCAATATTCCTAATAGGGGGAAGTTCGATCATACGAACTTCCAACATTTTCTCTAAGATAGAGGCATATGATTCCCCCAATGGAGCGAAGGATCGAGATGATGAAGTCCCTTTTCGAGAAGATGAGGAGTCTCTTCGTGGTGTTTGATTAGAAGTATTATCGGCTCGTGATGTTTTTAATACGATAGCATTGGTGGATCCCTGATTCTTGTCTTTAGAAGGGGAAGAATTTGGTTTGGTAAACCGAGAAAAATCGGGTTTAGATTTAGAGCGGAGTTTTAGCTTCCCTTGTTCAATGGCACGAGATTCAAGTTTGCGTGCCATTGTAAAGGCTTCTTCAAAGGTATGAAAAGTTTGGATCCTTAAAGTGGAAGAAATGTGATTAGCACAAGATCGGGTAAACAACTCGATTTGTTGGGATTGAGGAAGGGAGAAAGACAATTGGTTGATTATCCCTCTCCAACGAGCGACAAAGTCTGCAATAGACTCATCATCGAATTGACGAATGTTATAAAGATCTGTAATCGAGATCTTATGCGCGATATTTATTGAAAAGTTTTCAACAAACATCTGGGCCAATTGAGAGAAAGAAAACAAGGAATGTTGAGGAATGTTATTGTACCAGTCTAAAGCAGGACCTGCTAGAGACATAGGAAAGGTACGGAGCATAAGCTCCTGATCCTGGACTATGAGGTAGCAAGCATGTTTGAATGCTCGCAAATGTTGTTGAGGGTCCTCTCGACTATGAAACTTTGAAAACTTAGGAAGTTCCCATTGGGGAGGATAAGGCTTAAAAGCCACTGAGGGATGAATGGGTTCATTACACACTTCTTCAAAGGAGTATGAAGGACAAGCCCCTTTTGTGGAGGCTTCCAAGTCTGCGATTTTCTTGAAGAGAATTTGAACCACGTCAGATTGAGGAGGAGGCACACTGGCATGTCCTACATAAGAAGCAAATGGTGGATGTTGTTGAGGTGTCAACGGAGGATTCATCTGTTGATTGATAGGATGATAAGAGGAGTAACCAGGCGTTCTGGGTGACACCTGGTGGGGTATTTGCTGTGAAGTACCTTGTGTATAGGCAGGCTGTGAGATAATAAGTGGTTGAGAAAATGAAGGTTGGATGACGGGTGGAGCCTGTGATTGGTGGACTCCTATGCTTGTTGACTGAATCGGGATAGATTGAGGAACATGAGTGCCAATTTGATTGGACATATTGGGGAACAAGACCTGAAAGGGGCCTTCTACTGCCGGATTAGGCATTAAGGGTGCTGATGCTAAAGGATGGGTGAAGGTCACTGTTGCTGGAATATTGGAAGAAAGACCCACTAGAGGACGGGAAGCAGGAACCAACTGACTATTCGGAGGGGGTTGGCTCATAAAGGGGTATTGACCTTGGGATACAATGGAGGGCATAGATGAATTAACAGCAATATGCGGGGTGCGCAGACGCATTCATCATAGCCAGGGCAGAGGACCTCTCAGAAGTAGGTTGTGGAATATTCGAGGTCACTGCGGTGTTAGGAATAGGTAAGACTATTTGAGAACTAGTCGATATGGTTGGTGGAAGAGAAAAAGGAGGCACAGGGGCACCGTCCTTCTCCGTGACTCGAGGCAAGAGAGATGATGCAAACTGTTCTACAAAGGCCTGGGATGGTTCACGAGAATAATCGTACACTTGCTGGATTGGTGGTCCTTGATCAGATATTTGAATAGACTTGTGTACTAGGTAGTCCATAAGGGCTACCGGATTGCGATCGAGGAACGCCTGAAATTCAGGATCCCCGCGAGGGAACATACTCTGAGTCAGAAGTAGATGATATTTCTGAAGGACTAGGGGAAGCTGGACGTGATGGGGTTGCTTTGGCTTGAAAGAAAGGATTATATGACCAGGATGGGGAACCAACTAGCAGCGGTCCCGAGGAAGATTTGGGGGGTGCCGAAACATCCACACTAGTGGTAATCTCAGAAGAAGAAGGAGCCAGTTGAGCCATTCTTCTAGATTGTAACCGAGTGATGACCGTCATAAACACGCAGAAAAGAAAATTGACCTAACTAATGCACAGACAATTCAAGCAGCGCAGATGATTATCTCCTTTAAGTTTTGATGCTTTTAAGAAAGAAAATGTTAGGGAAGGCTTTTTAGAACAGGAACTACTCAAATAGCCAAACTAAGGATGGTTTGGGGAATGTTTGGTGAGGAGTCCCGAAGGCACTTCAGTAAAAGACCGGTACGTGGCTTGATATAGGGGCCTACCCCCGCACTTCACACACCGCTGCGATAAGGGAGTCGGGTGCTTTGCCAATATATACCAGGATCTTCCGTGAATTTATAGCGCGGCCTGAGTACCGCGTAGGCTCTTCCTCTTGGATATCACTTCCAAGTAGGCGAGGCCAGGGAAGGAGTTTTTGTTTAAATGCTTTATACCTAGTGATTTTGGCTTTGTGTGCAAGGGTGAAAAATAAAAATCAAATAGTGTCACTACCGATTTTGATCAATTTTCCAGCCTAATTAAAACTAGATGAGAAACATGCAGCAATGACAAAGAAAAGGTTCTTTTTAAGCACTTAAAAATGAAGTGTTTGATTTCGATGAAGACAAGTCAAACAGATTCTTTCCCAAATGCGATTAAATTCCTTTTAAGCACCAAAAATTGAAATGTTTGGATGTGATAGACAACCAACAAAGAAATCCAAAAAAAAAAAAAAAAAAGAGAAAACACCGTAAAAGAGAAATACCTATAGATTTAGCTCTCCAAGGTATGTGGACTTCAAAAAGCGCGTTGTTGAGCTCTTCCCCTCGAACAATCCCACGATCAAGCAAAGTGCTCCGCAAGAAGAGGTTAAGCAAACAGCAAACAAGATCCGGAAAGATGTATCCAGATAATGATGAAACGAAAAATTTCTATTCTAAGGAAATAGAAAAATTTCAAGATAACGATTCCGCATAAAAAGCAAGATTGAAATGACGAAAAGAAATGCTCAAGCAGAACTGATAGAAATCAGTGAAAAAAAGAATCAAAGCTCAAAACTAGAAAAGAAATGAACTTACCAATAAGGGACTTTGGTTCATGTCCCACCGGGCGTGCCAGAATGTAGATCAAGGATTTCGCACTTGTTACCTGTCCAAGTTAATGTACCAAACTAAACACAAAAACCCTGAAAAACTCCAATGAAATTGATACCTGATGGACAAGATCCGAAGATGTAGACGGATAAGGAGGTCGATGTAGATAAGACGGGCGCACACGAGCAATTCGCACAATAGATCCGAGTAACCTGCAAAACACCGATGCTTGACAGAAAAAGATGGCGTTAGAAGATATTTGGGTGGACTGCCCGAGAAGCGGGTCCGGGAAGCGATGAACTTCCTTGGCGGATGTCAGTCCACGTTTTCAATTAAGTAAAGAAGCATACATGATAAAAGATGTACAAAAAGACTTGATTTTCTGATTATAGTAATAAAAACAGAATTTAAACAGCAGACAGAAAGCTACAGAAAATAGGAAACTGTAAAATAAAGCTGGATTTGTGTTACCTGTGTCCTTTTACCTATCTGCAGGATGATCGACGTCGACTGATGTGATCGGCGTCGACTGATGTGATCAGCGTCGACTAAAAAAGATCGGCGTCGATTGAAAGCTAGATCAGTTGATCAGGGACAGTGCAAGAAGATTCAGGAATTGGGAAGTGATAGACAGATAGTCGACGTCTGCTGGATATGTGTGAAAGTTGGTAAGATACTGGAACAGAGTCACCAGAGGATCGATGGATGTGATGTGATGTGATAGAAACAGAGTAACGGTGCTCCTCTCAGGGATGGATTCGGACAGGATCTGCCCTCATTTGATACACTTGATGCTAAAAGATTTCTCTTTCTTATAACCTGTGTCTCTTTCGCGATCTATCTGTCTCTCTCTCTCTCTCTCTCTCTGTTCGTGCGTGTGTTCGTATGTTCGTGTGTTTTTCGGTCCTTAGAACTGAGTTCTGGACTTGCTTTTATAATCGGCGCCGCTCCTAGAAAATCGGCGCCGACCGTATAGGTCGGCGCCGATCGCGGGACAGACTCCCGAGATGGCAAAAATGATTGATTTCTAGAAAGATGAGAATTACCCCAAATACGGGAAATATCCCGCTTGGGGAAAAGGAAAAAAAGGGGGATACATAGATAGAATAAATTTGGGGTAGATAAGTGATTAGGATACATGGGAAGAGGTGTAATTAAATATTTAATATTTAATTACCCACTGGTAAGATAGAATGGGGTGAATTAAACTTAGGATAGATGTTTAAATCACAAATCGGATAATATCCCAAGGGGATAGAGGTGACATAAACGTGCCCCAGGTTACCTAAGTAGGTAAACGAATGTGAGGGACACTAAATTGAGTAACCAATTTTAGGTGTCTACAAGTGTACAGATATTTTTGGAGATAGCGTGCTGAGAAAAAAAACTGGGTAAAGGATTGCACGACATGCAATGACTATTTTTGGAGGAGCAACTATGAAGCGCTTTGCATGGGTCTAGGCTAAGAATAGATTTGCTACTGCCAGTTAACTAGAAAAGGTCTATTATTAGCGCACTTACACATGTGGATGTGATTGTAAAGGCACATGACTATTTTCAGCATGTAACCTATTTTTGGAATTATGCAAGTGGTGAAGCGCAAATCCCCAACCTTATAAATATGTAAAGATCTACATAATATAGAGTGTGTGATAATAAATTTACTAAGAAGTTATGCTGTCAAATCTGATGCGCACATAAGTGATGGTATTATCTATTGTAATGAGCTTCTATGTATTTATCATGTTTAATATAATGAAGTGTATTAGCTGAAACATAGTGTTAATTCTAAGTATTGGTTCTTGCATGGTTGGTTTCATTATGGATATTATTTAAATATGCTAATCTTTAGATCGAGATTTGAACATGCACTATAGAATGATGTATTAGTTATGGATCTAAATGCACTAAGTCTTCATCATGCTAACATCCTGGAAATAAAATCCTAAAGAGGGGCCTGGTGCCTTTGCGCACTTTGGGTGAACGTTCAGTGTAGGCTGAGTGATGTGCCAGCACACCTTGGATTTTTCTGGTAAATTCTAGGCTGCATCATTTGTTTCGTTGTCGGGACCTCTTTTTCAGTTTTTTTCAGGATGGTTCGTGATGAATACATACCGGTTGACCCTGGCAAGTGTTGAGGAGTGGATTCATGATATAGAAGAAGAATACACACAGAGGTTCAACACCAGATCTGAGTTTAACGCATGCACATGGGTGGAACATAATCTATATGATAGTTTGTATGAGAGTTTCTTTGCCATTTTTCCAGTAGAGTTGTACGATTGGGTGATTACTTATGCATCTAAAAGGAATTGGAGGTATCATGCACTTGTTTGAATGTAGGAAGAATTTTAGGCCCCTTATGATGCTTATCTGATTTGGACACGCACTTTGGATACTTGGTTTGATGATGTTCTGAACAACTACATTCTGGAGTACTCAATTTCCACTTATTCTTGCCCAGAGGTAGAAAAATTCCAATTTTTGTGATATACTAGGGGAACCTACCTGCAAGGCATTCCACTGGCGATCAAAATCTTGATGGTGATCCTAAACTTGGAAAGCAAACTGATGGCTAACTAAACCCCACCATGCATGGGGGCAGGAGTAGGTTTGGTGAAAGATGGAAGACCTAGCAGCAGAGAGGAAGATAAAAGAAAGGAAGCTTGAGTATAATGAGGTGCACAAGAGGGAGATTGAGAAGCAACGTGACATTACAGAGAAGATGGCATTAAGGAGAGAGATGGCTTGCAAAGGATTTTAAGTTCATGCAGAAGATGTGAAACCTGAGCACTAGGAACTCACCCATTTTACAAAGCATGAAAGGGAACCCCCGTCGACCTCATGTAGAAGCGCACCAGTAGAGACGACCTGGGCCATGAGCGTGCATCTGAGTCTACCTAGTAACCTTTCCCTTGCACTTGGTCTTCTAATATCTAGTGTGACAAATAGTCAGCAAGCTAATTTAGGCAGTAGGAGATCAGAAGTAAGTCATATAATAAGCACATCGATTGTAGCAAAACCATGATGTTAACTGCTGCCCATTATTACAATGCACAATAAGTTAGAATGTTTCTTGTTAATGTAAAATTTGTAGGTCCACGAGTCATGACACAAAAGATTACTGACTGATTGATAGGATCCATGATGTTATAGATATTGGTGTATGACATACATGAGTATCAGATAACTCTAAAGACAATAATGAGCATCAGGATCAGGATAAAAATCAAGTGTGCTATGATCAAAATGAAGGATGTTTTGAAGGAGGTCGTGGCAAAGGTTGAGGATACTATGGTGGATTTGGAGGATGAGACCGTGGTGGTGGATGAGGCGAGTTCCCTTGTGGAACATGTTATACATGAAAATCCCCTGACAACTATAGGCACGAATGTCCTCAAAATATTATATGTTCTTTATGTGGAAAGAATCATAATTATGAGGAATGCCGTACTTGTATGAGCATCTTATCGAGTATCATAAACAAGAAAACAAAGGCGCATGGATGGTTAGGATACATCATGCTGTTGAAAACTAGTGGATGGCTAAGTTGGAACAAGAATTTGAGGCATTTCTAGTAAAGATCACTACCCGCGCTGAAGTGGCACGCGCCAAAGAAACATTGTAGCAGAAGCCTACCATTACTAAGGGGGAGGTTCTAAATGCATAGTACCCAGATCCTGTCCATCAGAAGGAGGTTTATTAGGAGACCATGGAGGCACTCAGAAATCTTCAAGGTGAAATACAATATTTATAGGATCAATCATGGAAGATGGAGCAAAAGAAAGCATCATAAACAGTCCAATATGATATGGATGACTTGAAAGAAATGTGTAAGATGTTGCGCAGGAGAATATCATTCTGTTGTTAGGGAATTGGTTAAAGGGAAACACTCTGTGTGCAAGTATTGAGATTGGACGAAAGATCCTATATGTAAATCTTCCCCCTCATAGCTTAGATTATGAAAAGGAAATCACTCTAAATGTTGTTGTGGATGGGTGGCTTTTAAGTAATATATTTATTGATACATGCAGGGAATTCAATGTTCTTACTTTATATACATTGGTAAAAATGGGGAGACCCCCATTACAGCCATCTTTGAATGTATATTTCATGGCTAACTGGACTAAGGCCACTCCCATCAAAGTGTTAAAAGATGCATCCATTACCATACAAGGAGTCAAGTTCACTGGATATTTTCAGGTTTTAGCAATAGAAGAGGAAGATAGTTTCCTAGCTCTAATGGGGTGTCCTTGGTGCTTGTTGTCACCCTCAAAATCCCCCCATAATTTTCTAATTCAAATTCAAAATTTTTGATCTCATGCCCTCCAAAAGTGTTCAAGTAAAGTTGGAAGTTTGAAAAGATACAGAAATTCATGCTTTGAAGTTGTTTAAACTCTCCACTCTGCACATTTTGATAAATTTTCTGTTTTCCTATCTAGACGCGTGAAAATTTTATTCTTGTCCTCATTTGAATGAAATTTTCAATCTTTCTATGGCCATGGATCATAGAACCTTGTATTTTTTTCAATTCCTTGGTTCACAAAATAAAATTGAAAATCAAGCTTGAAATGGTGGAGTTTTCTTCTTCTCTGCATTTTTCCACAGTCGTGAATGACGGACATTTTCTCCCTCGTCAAATTTTGACTCCATTATCCACAAGTACGTGGACACATCTAGTTGGAAGCAGGTCAGTGGAGAACTTTGAGGTTTTGATCCTTTTTGTAAATAGGGCTAAAAGTCATAAAGTGACCCGTAGCCCCAATCATGCCAAGAGGGAAAAAGTCAAATCTTGAGCCAGCTGTTGGAAAGTCAAAGTGGGGAAGCGGGTCAGTGAAGTAATTTGTGTTTTTGAAATTTTTTGTAAAAATGTGATAAAATTCATAAAGTGACCTACAGTCCCGCCAAACACAAAGGAAATAGTCAAATACTAAGCCCACATCGAAGGTCAAAACATGAAGGCGGGCCGGCGGAATGATTTGTGTTTTTGAGCCCTTTTGTAAAAAGGGCTAAAATTCATAAAGCGAGCTGTAATTCCTTCGCCAATCAAGTTAGGCCAAATGTCAAGACCTTATCAAAAGTGGGAGAGTGGGTCAAAATGTTCCAAAATGCCATTTCTCCAAAAGTTACAAAATGCAAAAGGCATCCTCCACGCCTGCTCCAGTAAATTTCTCCCACGTGGAAGAATCTAGTTTAAAGTTTCAAATGCAAGATGAATGGTTCAAACTAAAAGTTACGAAATAAGTGTAACGACTGCATTATGAAAAGTCTATTTTTTTCTACCATTGGTGTTTCTTCTCGAATAAATAATATGAACGGATGTGAGATGATAAGGTTTATCTTATCTTAGAAGATAAGCCTACATGTAGAGGTAAGAATTTAGGCATGGAATATGATTGGCCGAAAAATATTTCCTATCCTATTTTAGAGATAAGGTGGATAAGCCTGAATTTCTATAAATAGAGAGGCCACCCCCTCTCATTTATCATAGAACAAAGTTGTAATAATTATTATATGAATAAAGGATTCATTGTGAAGATGTGTTAAGGAAGTCATCAAGAGGAGTAATTGTGAAGTTTCTCCCATAACTATTGTTGGAAAGAAAGTGGAGTTGGTAACTCTTAGAGTAATTCATGGGTGAGATTGTAATAATTTCATGTTAATAATACATTTTATAGTTGTACTTCAGATTTTTCATCATTTTTTTATGTCATAGTCCCCCATGTGCAGTATTCTTGTCACCCCCAAAATCCCCCCTCATGTTTGTTGTTGTGTTTCAAATATTATTGAGCTCACGCAAACTCTAAAAGTTGTGCATCGCTAAAGTTGGAAGTCTTAATAGCATAGAGGAGTTCATGCTTTGAAGTTGTTTAAATACTATCACAGTGCTGCAGATTTGTGTTGACAGTTTCGAGTACTTTTCTAAAAAGGACATGTGAAAATTTCATTGAAGTGACCCACAGCCCTGATCATGCTAAGAGGGAAAAAGTCAATATCTCTAAGCCCGTAGCAAAGGTTAAAGCAGGGAGGCGGGATGACAGTTTTCAATTCCTGAGGTTCATGAAAGCCTTTTTGTAAAATTAGGTGCTAAAAATCATGGAAGTGACTTCTTCTCCATCTTTTTCCATGAGTCATGAATAATGAGGTATTTTCTTCCCCATCAAATGTTGACTCCATTATCGCGTGGGTACAAGTATATATCTAATGGGGAAGTCGGACCAGCAGAGGAACTTTGAGTTTTTGATCCTTTTTTGTAAAAAGGGCTCAAATTCATAAAGTGAACTGCACAGCCCCGATCATGCTGTGAGGGAAAAAGTCAAATGTTGAGCCCGCCATAAAATGAGTCAAAGAGGGGAGGCAAATCAATCAGAGAGACTTTGAGAATTTGAGCCTTATTTGTCATTAAAGGGGCTTAAAGTTAAAAATTGACCTGCAACCCCACCCACACTATAAGGGAGAAAGGTCAAATATTAAGTCTGCATCAAAGGTCAAAGTAGGTGAGGTGGACCGGTGGAGAAATTTGAGGATTTGAGCCCTTTTTGTAGAAAAGGGCTAAAATTCATAAAAGTGAGCCGCGATTCCTCGATCACCAATCAAGTGAAGCCACATGTCAAGATTATATCAAAAGTGGGAAGGGTGGACCAAAAATGTAAAAAAAATTCCAAATCTTTATAAAGTCACAAAATGCAAAAGGCATTGTCCACACCCGCTCCAGTAAATTTCTCCCACGTGGATGGGTCTAGTTTAAAGTTTCAAAGGAAAGATGAATGGTTCAAATTCAAAGTTAAAAAATGAGTGTAATAGCTACATTATGAAAAGTCTGGTTTTCCCCACCATTTGTGTTTCTTCGCGAATCAAGAATCTGAACAGATGCGAATGATTGAAGAAGATTGTAAACTATTTCTTTCTAACAGAAGTAGAATAAGTTGTAACCGTTTCTTGAGAAGATATTTAATGGCTTCTTCATGCCATTTTTGGGGGGGGGGGTGGGAAATTGATCTTGTAAACTCACGAGTGCATTGTACTTAGAGAAAGCAAAGGAGATAGTCCATTTTATTCTACTTTCCTCCATTCTCAAATTTCTTCCATTCCCACATTATGTACAACTTTTTTTTTAAGCATCACTACAAGAAGAAGGATTTTTTAGCCTCTTTGATGAGGAGATTATCAGAAAACTTTGAGTTTGTAATCTTATCTCATCTTGTTTCCATTCACAGAGTTGTTTCTTCCCATAAATGCATGTGTTGAAGTTTCTAACTAGTGTGTGTGCAGGAATCTGATTTTCTACCTACAACACTAGTTCTCTTACCTCTATTCTCACTCCCTTTCCCACCTTCACAGAAAATCTATTCCCTAGAAAGATAATTGTTAGCATTTGTTGTAGGGTCAGTGGAGTGCCCCTATTGGATCCCCAGTCTGAAAGGCCACCACAGAAATCTACGCTTTCTCACATGCATGCATAAACGGTAGCTGCACCATGGTTAAGTAGAGGGACTTAGATTCCCAAAGCATTGGCAAGGAATTCAAAAAAAAATCCACCCGAAAAATTTCCTCGCCAACATTTTTTGGTGCCCACCATGGGGAAAATTTCATAGCATTTGCACCTGAATGCGACTTCAAGGTCAGAAAATTCAAAATTCAAAAAAAAGAGAGAAAAATTTATGGAACTTGAATGGCTATATGAGCCACGTAAGGATTCAAATCATGGCTATTCCGGGAAACTCATCTTGTTGAAAGACCCAAATTTCTCTTCCACATCCAAGAAGACATTACTTCAGATTTAAGGGAAGCTATCTAGCATAATAGACAAAGTGCCAATCACTACATCCTTGCCACGAGAATTATGGACTTTAAAGAAGGAACGCGCTGTTGAATTAGAGATGCAAAGACAAATTCTAGCACCACAAAGAAGAGCATAGGTTTTCAATGATGGAGGATAGTAGGATACACCCTTAGTAATAGAGACAAGGAGGACAAAATGATCCCATTTTTGAGGAACTTCAAAGGAGACAAGAGCTACTCAGTAATCCAGAGGCTTCTTTTTCAAGAAACCGGTCACGTTGGGGAACCTGTGTGTTGCCAACCCTTTGGATGGTGAATTTCCATACATCAATGAGAACCTTGAATATTTCACTGACGTAGAAGACCGAAGAATAAGCTAGAGAAAGAGAGGCGAGATCCAATGAAGAAATAAGAGCTCAACTCGAAGAAATTGAGAGACTTCAAGCCGAGGCAGATGAAAGATAAGTAGCAGAAGCCACAACTTTAACAAGGTTGGAAGCTAGAAATAGAAATAGAATGGTGGAATCATGATCATGAGCATGAACGTGATCGTGAGGCCCGTAATCCTATTGTACGATGGGGAGGAAACACCAGTCCACTAGCTCTTTCTCAACCACTCCATGAGCTACCAAGAGGCTCGAGAAAAAGCTTCCCAAAATTTAGAGGGGATGGTTCTCAACTCCCTGAAGAGACATGTAGCAACATTTATCACTACTTACAGTGGTGTGTTGGGCGTTGAGGATGAAGATGTGTCAATTTAACTCTTTGTGGAGTCACTTCAAGAGAAAGTCTATCGAATAGTTCTACATACTACCACCTGAGGTCTGTCACCTGTTGGGAAGATATAAGAAGTGCATTCAAACACAGGTTTAAGAGCACATAAAAGATTGTCAGGATCTTTTGGTCTAATTGGTAAAAATAAAAAAATAAACCTCCGAGTCAATGAGAGACTTTGTAGCAAGATATAATAGAGTGATAATAAGGAATCCCTAGAAGATGTGGTGCCTCTTGAAAATAATTTGAAGAGATTCTTCATCAGCGCCTTACCACCAGAAGTAGGTTTCTTCCTCATAAAATAAACCAACCATAGGACCATTAAGGGAAACTCAAGGACCATGCAATAGAAAGTGACGATGATCTAATCCTTGTCTGGTAAATGTGAAAGGCCCAAATGGGAAAGCAAAAGGGTCAGAATTCAAACTCTAGCCACCATGGATCCAATGTTCCAAAAAAATGGCAAACGACTTGGTTGCCTTGAAGAAATAGTTGTCCCAGATGACAATGTGGAATGGTCTCAAGGAAACCAAAATCCTCCAAATAGGCCAAGGATTGCTCCACCTCCTCGCTCAGCTTTCTCTCAAAGCACCACCATTCAATGTCATCTATGACACCGAAGAATCTAGAGGAGGAAGCATGGAAATTGAAGAAACTTGAAGAAGAAAATGTGGAGGACTGTAAAAAATATCTTGAGGTCGAGGAAGTTGATATGCACAATGGCCTAATTAAGTACATTGATGATGAATAATATCCAAGTTTCTCATGTGTTTTTTTCACTCGTGCACGATCCAGGAAAGGTGATTCATCCTCAACGGTTGTGGTAAAGGATGATAAGAATAAAGAATCATCTCCCCTAGAGGTCACACAAAAATAAAATCATCAGTAGAGGATCACCATTACCACCTTCTATGGAGTCAGACAAAGAAAAAATAGACTCAATGGTTAGTCAGGGATCATGCTACTATGCCAAGTAAGTCATAAAATTCTTCTCCCAACTCAAAAGTTGCTAAGAATAATTCTCCTTTAAATGTTGTTCCTGCAAAAACATCTCAGGTTCAATCAAAAGCTACACCCTCGCCCCCTTCCAAGCTAATTGCTACACTTGAAAAGGAGAATTCAACACCCAAAGTAGCAACAGCCTCTACCAATGTAAATCTTCCTCCATTTCCAGAACCTCTTCCTTGCTCACCATAACGCCATTTGACTTTGTGGAACATGTAAGAAAAACCAAAGTCCAATTCTTATAAATAGTATACCTACAAACACACCCAACCCAATTTGACAGGTTCATTAAAATAGTTCATGGTGGTAACCCTGTATCTTTGAGCCCTAATCCTAAGTGCTTACTACCCACACCATTCACACCATCTTCCCAAAACATGTCAGCCCTCAGTGCCTCCAAAACAAATAGGGTTCAACCTTTCTACCTATCACTCATTAAATATTTTGATGCATTTTTCATTGAAGCTATTCCAAGGGAACAAAATTAAAAGGCTGATTATCTTGCAATGTATCTTCCCTAATGACACCTCATCCTTATTTTGGTAAAGACAAAGTGACCATTGAAATGGTATTCATGCTTAGTGTACCAGGCAATGTAAATCATTGGCAAGTTTTCAAAAATTATAACCAAATTCTAGCCTTTTTAGAGCAAAGGGATAATTTCAATAATCTCTTCTTCGAAGGAGGTGAAAACCCACACCGAGAAGTAGTCCCCAAATAAGAGAAAGAAGGAATTGAAGGGATTGATGATGAGGGAGTAATCAAATTGAAAGGGACCAAAATTCCCAAAGGCCTAGTCTCTTTAGAAGACATCTTTGACAAACATGACAGATTCATCCAAGAGAAAGAAAAGTGATCTTCTTGGTTCATAGCTGATTTTGATAAAGAAAACATTGGTACCCTGGAGGAACCAAGGATGGTCTATATTGGAAAATGTTTCTCACCTGAAGAAAAAATAAGGTTTGTTGCATTACTCAAGAAATACTCAGATGTCTTGGCCTACTCTTATGATGAACTCAAATCCTTCCAGCCAAAGCTAATGCATCACTTAATTCCTTTGAAGTGGGGTGTTAAGCCCTTCACGAATAAATAAAGGCTGTACAACCCAAAGATTGTTGATACCATCAAGGAGGAGGTAATGAAGATTCTTAATTCAAGGACCATATTTTCCATCCACCATTCAAAGTGGGTGGCTAACATTCTGTCAGTGTGAAAGAAAATGGTGAAATAAGGATATGTGTAGATTTTCACAACCTGAACCATGCATCACTAAAGGAAAATTATCCTCTTCCTATCATGGACCACATCCTACAAGCAGTCACTGGATCTAAAATTTTTTCATTACTTGATGGATTCTCAGGATATAATCAAATCAAAGTGGCAAAAGAGGATCACACCAAGACAACCTTTACAACACCTTGGGGCACTTTTTCCTACAACAGAATGCCTTTTGGCCAAATCAATGCAAGAGCTACCTTCCAAAGGGAGATGGATTTGGCCTTTAAATATTTGAAGCATTGCATTTTCATATATCTTGATGATCTCACAGTATTTTCAAAGAAGAGGGGAGATCATATCTATCACTTGGAATAGGTACTTGCAAGGTGTAAGAAACATGACATATCACTAAATCTAAGAAAGTACATTTTTTGAGTCATAGAAGGCAAGTTATTGGGGCACATCATGAACAAACATAGAGCACACATTGATCCTGAGAGGATTAGATCCATTTAAGCATTAGTCCTTCCCACAAGCAAGAAAGGAGTTCATTCATTATTTGGAAAGGTGAACTTTCTTCGTCATTTTGTGCATGAATTTGCTGAGTTGACGAAGAACATCACTTCCATGATGAAACCACAAGAAAACTTCAAATAGAACAATGAAGGGAAGGAAACATTCAAAGAGATCAAGAAATCCATTGCCAAGGCTCCAACTCTTGTATCTCCATATTTTAACAAAGAATTCATCATGTATTGTTATGCATCAGAACATACGCTCTCTGTCATTCTCATCCAGAAAAATGATGAAGGCATGGAAGAACCTATGGCCTTCATGAGTTGTCCTTTGAAAAAGCATGAGCTAAAATACATTCATTTGGAGAATCATGCCTATGCAGTGGTCAAGGTTGAAAGAAACTTTAGGTTTTACATTCTCAATTCTCATACGGTGGTGATGGTCCCCGGCAGTGCAATCAAGTCCATCTTGACACAACAGGATCCCATAGCTAAAAGAGGAAATTGGATTGCAAAGAGTCAAGAATATAACTTGGAGATTTGACCCTCCAATCTGGTAAGGGGAAATGGTTTGTGTAAGCTGATTGTTGAAGATGAAACACTCAAAGTTCAATATGGCAAAGAAAACTATGCTTTCTCAACTTGTTTGGAAGACAACCCACATGTTCTCTTTGTCACCACTACTGATGAGTGGTATGTTGATATTGCATATTACTTAACTTATGAAGAATGCCATCCCCATCTTGATTACAAGAAGAGGAGAACACTCAAGCTGAAGGCGGCTAAATTTGGAATATGGAATCATGCACTTTACAAAAGAGGCCTGGATGGTTGTTTCCTTTAGAACATAATGATTAAGTGGTCTGACCAACCCTTAATGTATATGGGTCCATCAACTAATATATAGGTTAATATTTAATAATATAAAATATTTATATTTCTATTATTAAATATGCTAACCTAGATATATACTATAGGTTAAATATTTAATATCATGAAATTATTATATTTCTAATATTAAATATTATAAACCTAGGTGTATGTGTCAACCATTTTAGGTTGAAAAGATGGGTCGGGAGACATACCCTATCATCTTATATAAAAAGGACTTTAGGTCCTCATTTGATATATTCAGGAAATATATCAAAGGTGTGCAAATCAAGTGATTTGGTTTTACCCTTGGTAAATAGGGTTTCAAATGAGGAGGTGATCTTATTGGATGTAAAATAAGCTCTCTGAAGTAAAAGGTTATTTTCAAAGTGGTTTTTACCCTATTAGGGTTTTCCACTATAAATACTGTGTCACATGTGTTATTTATTTCCTGTAAGTATTTTTTTATTTACTTATGTTATGATGTAATCTTTATTTAAATATTTATTGTAACATTATGTAATATGCAAGTTGATTAAATCTGTATTTATTAGAATCCTCAAATTTTAACATGGTAATAAAGCTAGGTAAATTAAATAAATTAAGATCAATTGTTGTGTATTTAATTTATTTAATTTGTATGGGGTTTTTCAACCAACCCAAAAGGGTATTTAAAAGTATCTAGTCCCCTTCTTTTTTTCCCCAATTTATTTTAGCATTATATTTGTGCAATTGAACTCTCGGTAAGAATTTTAGGGTTTTTCAATTTTAAATCCCTAATTTTTTGGCGGGGGAGATGTAATATGATATGATTCTTACTTTCATCTACATTTTGTAAATTATATGGAATTAATGTTTGTTTGGATATTGATGTGTACACAATTGAAAGGTGCTTTAAATATTTACCTGTGTGAAAATCACATACAGAAAAAGAAATGATTTATTACTATATGAAATGATTTTCATGTTTTCTATAATTTCAAATATTTGCAAGTTAAATATTTCAAAAGCTAAATTCATACTTGTGTTCTTTGGTCCCTTCTAAAAGGATTCAATTTGAAAAACTATAGTTTATAGTTATTCTAAAACTATAGTTTATAGTTATTCTAAAACTATATCCTATATAATTTGAAAACTATATTATTATTTTTAAATAAAAATATATATAATATAGAATAATTTTTATATAATAATTTATATAGTTTTAGAAAAAAAACTATATATTAAAAGCCTTCACCATATTAAAATTACATGGGATTGAGGGAAGAGTCAAAGACCATATTCTAAGCCTAAGTTTAAATCATATTTAACTTATAAATCTAGGCATATATAGTTTAAAAAAAATAAGAAATAGACCTTAGTTTAAATCATATTGTATATGTATGATTATTTTAAATCGCTTAAAATATAAATTTTATTAGATTTGGTTTATATATGTTTAAAAAAAAATTAAGTGCTTACTTTTTTTGGAAAGGGGCCCTGTGTTTATTGCTTGACCATGAAGGGATTACATTTTAAATCTTAATACTTATTAAATAAAACCTTGTCCCCTCTCTAAAATATGCAGGTTAATCTATACTCTTATAAATCTACTTGCACTTGGTAAAACTCTTTTAAGCTGGTCTATGTCCTCTAAACCCCTTTAATAAGGGTTATGTGTTTTTTAAATAAAAAATAGTATAGTTTATAATTTTCATGAACTATATGTTGTTTTTTATTTTCATTCTATAAACTCTATATATTTTTTTAATAAAAAAAATGTATATATTTTTACATTATAAATTATAATAAGTTATTATAATGTGTTAAAATATAACCTCCATAATATTATACAGAAGAAGAAATTATGGAATTTCACATTCTTGAAATACACAAGTTTTGGCTTCATTAAATTTGACGGTCAAATAACCGTCACGGTAGACCAAACATAAGGTAGTATGATAGTCCATTTAAACATCAAATTTAAGTTTGTAGGTTGCAGGAAACTTTCACTATGTTAAAATTAATGGTCAAATAACTACCACAGCAGACCAAAAATAAACCATAAATGACAGTAATTTAGACATCAAATTTAAGTTGGCCAGATCTTTGGCTACATTATTTTTTTCAAAAATTTGAAGTTGTTATTCATTCTTATCGGTTTCTTCTTCTCTTCTATATGGTCAAAAATATTTTTTATATAAATATGGGGTATAATGTAGAGCTCTTTATATTTCAAGTTATTATTTTGATCGTGGGAGGTTAATTAGTATGCATTGTAATAACAAAATTAGTTATGATCAAATAGTTTCTTTAGATCTATAAAATTTAGATCTAATTCTATTAAAAGTGTTGTTTTTTTATAAATATGTGGTACATTATATATTATAATGGGGTGTATTTTATAGGTTCAAGAAAATAATGGCGTCCAATTATTTCATCTTAACAAAACCCAGATGATGAATGGAAACCAACTACAACATTTGGAAGATCAGGGTCAAATCAGAACTTATGGCAAGGAAACTTTGGACAATTGTTTCTGGATCTGAGGTTTCTCCTACTTGTCGTCAAGCAAATGTAGATAACATGAATGCATTCTTGCAATGAATGAAAAAGAGTCTTTCTATGATTCTACGCAATATGAATGATGAGTACCTTATACACATTGGTAATATCAAACATCCGAAAGAGGTATGGACACAACTATAATTCATGTATGAAGGATACTTGGTATATCAAGGATAGTAATGAGAATATAATAGCTGAAGGAATTCAAAGAAATTATCTATATATTTTTTAGGATTTCTCTTTTGCATTTTGTTTTATACCTCAAAGTTTGAATAATTCAAAACTATGGCATGAAAGGTTAGAACATATTAATTATCGAAGCTTATATGAAATGTCCAGATATAATTTAGTAAAAGGTTTACATGTTTTGTCTTCTTCTTGTGAATTTACTTCAGTAAATGTTTCTAAATAGTGGTTTTGATTCTGATTTAGTAAATGGTCATGATAATATTTTTATGTTATAGAAGTTTCTAAAAACTCCTATTTTCCTAACTAAGAAATTAAATTAGGCTCAATCTATGTTAGAAAGTTTAAATCCTATTAACCTCAGGAAAATGACCAGAAGCCATCATATGTACCATGCATTAACTACCTTTTATGAACCTGAGTCATATATTATTATAGGGTCTAGGTGGTTATACAAAGTAAAATATAATGTTGATGGTAGTATTGAAAAACATAAAGCTAGACTTGTTGCTAAAGGTTTCACTCAGAAACCTGTATTGATTATGTTGAGACATTTTCCCCTATAGCTAAAATGAGTACTGTTAGGACCTTACTTGCAATTGCCGCTTAATTTGGGTGGGAAATCCACTAAATAGGATGTGAAAATATTTTTTTGAATGGTGATTTAAAAGAAGAACTTTACATTTCTCAACCTAAAGGATTTGAAGAAAACTAGTAAAGAAAACTATGTTTTTAAATTGAAAAAATCTTTGTATGGTTTAAAGCAAGCTCCTAGAGCTTGGTATGTGAAAATTAATTCTTTCTTTAAACAGTTAAGATTTGTTAATTGTTCTTTTGGCAATGATGTATTCATTAAGAAAAGAAGGATCGCATATTATCATTGTTTGTATATATGTTGATGATTTGCTTATGACTGGTGATAATCCTACTTTAATTTGTAGAATTAAAGAAGAAATTGAAACAATGCTTTGAAATAACTGATTTAGGTATCTTACATGATTTTCTTGGCATGGTTGTATTTCAAGATAAACATTCTATTGTTGTTTCTCAAAAATAGTATGCAACCAATGTACTGAAAAAGTTTAACATGATTGATTGTAAACCAATTTCTACTCCTATGGAAATTGGATTGAAAATTGATCTTAAACCTGCATGTGAAAAAATGGATCCTACTTTAAATAGATAGTTAGTTGGTAGTTTGATTTATCTAGTTATCACGAGGCCATATATTTCATATGTAGTAGGAATTGCTTCCATGTTTATGATAGGAACCTTATAGAGATCAATTGGAGTCTTGCAAAAAAGGATTCTTAGATATATTAAAGGAACAATCAATTATGGGTTGTATTATACTAAAAATGAAAATGCTAACTTAGATAGATTTTATGATTCTGATCATGTTGATGATGTATTGGATAGAAAATCTATTTCTAGTTATGTGTTTAAATTTGGTGTAGGTGTCATTAATTAGTGCAGAAAAAAGTAGCCAATTGTTTCTATCTCTTCAATAGAAGCTGAGTATAGAATTGCAATGGAAGTTGTAAAAGAGGCTCTATGGCTAAAAAGGTTGTTTGATGAGATAAAGATGAAGGATACATGCAGTGTTCCTTTGTTCTATTTGACAACCAAAGAACCATAACTCTTACACATAATCAAGTAAAACATTAGAGGAAAAAGACACATTGAGATATATATACACTTCATTTGTGAGAAGGTGTTAAGTGGTAAGATAGATCTCAAGTTTTTGCCGACTAAAGAGTAGGTTGTTGATATCTTCACAAAGCCCCTGAGTGCTGCAAAGTTTTTTCACTTTCATGTGAAAATCTTGTATTTTCAGAGTTTCCATTAAGGGGGAGTGTGCATGACAATTTTACCTCCTAATAGAATTTGGTTTTTGTAAAAAGACCATTTGTTAAAGACCGGGAAAGTGTAAAAAAAGACCTTCGAGCAAAGTGTAAAAATACCTTGAGCATGTGTACCTCCTCGAATTTTTTTTAGAAATAAGTGTAGATAGATCTTAAAGGTGGTCTTTAGTAAACGTCTTTAATACTATTGAGTTTAATCGTAAACATCCAGTACAAGCATATTATTAAAGAGGTCCTTGGTTAAAAAAGACTCATATATGCTTAGGTTTCAATAACGTTTTATGAGAACCTATGAGAACATGTAAAACTCACAAATCATACTTAATCACTGATCATGGGATGATCTTTGGGATTCTAAATCCTTTTGTACCAAAAGGTAAGTTGAGTATGATGAAGGTGTTATAATTTCTTCAACTGATATGCTAGCCTAAAATCTTTATGGTTTAAGGATTGTAAATCATGTAGTGTACCACAGGTAGGTAATCTATTGGCATATGTTATGTTATCCTACTTAACATTAAGGGGCAGTGTTAGAACATAATGATTAAGTTGTTTGGTCAACCCTTAATGTATATGGGTCCATCACTAATATATATAGGTTAATATTTAATAATATGAAATATTTCTATTTCTATTATTAAATATGTTAACCTAGGTATATACTTTTGGTTAAATATTCAATATCATGAAATTACTATATTTATAATATTAAATATTATAAACCTAGGTATATGTGGCAACCAATAAGGTTGAAAATGTGGGTCGGGAGACATACCCGATCACCTCACCTAATATAAAAAGGACTATAGGTCCTTGTTTGATATGTCCCATATGAAATATCAAAGGTGAATATTATTTTACCCTTGTGATTAGGGTTGAAAGGAGGAGGTGAAAGTTATTGGATGTAATTTTGGTTCTTAGAAAGTAAAAGGTTATTTCATAGTGGTTTTTACCCTATGGGGTTTTTTATTATAAACACTGTGTCACTGTGTTCTTACTTTTGGTATGTATTACTTAATTAATATGTTATGTAATTTTATTTATTACATTGCATAATGTTTCAAATTTAATGCTTTATGGTTTATGTTAATATTTAAATGCATTGGTTGATTAAATTCGTAATAATTAGAATCCTCTAAATTCTAACAGAAAAGACAACTTTCATCACTGAGTGGAGAAGTTTTTCCTATACAGTCATGCCTTTTGGACTAAAGAACGCACCTGTTGTGTTTTCGCGCATTATGGTTTGGGTGTTTCAGAAATTCCATCAACATAAGTTTCTTCAAGTCTACCTAGATGATTGGACATATACCATATGGATTGGTGAGGGGCCATTGTGACAATCTAAAGGTTGATGTTTGAGAGATGTCGGCAGGTTGATTATATCTCTCAACATTAATAAATGTGTTTTCGCTACTCCATTTGGAACCCCGTTGGGACATATCATATGTAAAGAAGGCTTGTTAGTGGATCCTACCAAAGTTTTCATTATTGTGAGTTTGGGGGATCCTACCAGCTAGAGCACAGTATGCAGATTCCTTGGGCATATAGGATATTATTGGAAATTCATTAAGGGTGTATGCCAAGATTTCCACATCATTGGAGGAATTTTTGAAGCACAAAAGAACATTTCATTGGGGAGAGGTGCAACAAATGGCGTTTGACACATTAAAGAATAGGCTTATCTATGCGTCCATATTACATTTTCCCTCTTGGGATAAGCCCATTCCATGTATATGTTGATGCTTCAAGGATTGAAATTGGAGCATTCTTATCATAACCTAGAGAGGGAAATTGTTAACCATCCCTTGTGCTTTGTTAATAGGAAACTAACCCCAACAGAATAGAATTATACTACTATGGAGCGCAAGGCATTATCGATGATTTACGCGCTACACAAATTCATGTAGTATTTACTGTTAACACCCTTTATATTCTACACGGACCACATGACATTAAATTACTATGTAAACCAAGCCCATCTTGCAAGGGAAAAAATGTAGAAAGAAGGTACATGAAGAAATGACTACAATTTACTAATGCCCTAAAATAGGAAAAAACTAAATTACAACTTAGATCCCCAATTTTCAGCCTTCATATGACGGATTTTTGTCCCAAAATGTGCCAAAATGTGCTCCAACTGGACATGGATGTTGTCTGGTGCATTTCCTCTCATCGAAATAGGTGGTTCCAAAAAAAACAGACTCAAAGAGACACCTGGAGCATAGGTCTATGACCTTTTCAAGTTCCTGCTAAAAGTAGTGCATCAAAAAAAATAGCCCAACTAGTTTATTAGTCTATGTTGACTAGTAAATCTAGTAAATCACACAGGGGTATGAAACACAAGATCTAGTATGGAGAAAATATGAAGGCAAGGGTGTTTGACAATGAAATTTAATAGAGGTTAATGGAGGTTGAGTAATTTTTGAAATATGAATCCAGATACGATCATTGAATAAATGTTATTGGATCTTAATAATTTTATTGTGCAATAGTTTAAATGATAAAATATGTTTCCAACAATGCCAAAACTCATGAAACTCAGAGTGAAAAATGAACATAATATCATTATAAAAAATAATATGACAAAGGAATTTTATTCTAAAGCATTTAAATATCACTATAAATTATTAAAGATATGTATTTAAAAAAAAATCCCCAACCATCTAAAACAATCTTCATAATATTGTGATTAGTTGTAGAATTACTTGGTGAAAACATTGGAATTGATCGGTAGATACAATTTCTTTTCATAATACAAAACCTTGGTTTAGTTATCAACTTCTCTCTCTTAACTACATTCAAGTTAAAACCATAAACCATCACTAGAGGATTAATTTTATAGAAGAAACTTTGGTCAAATGCTTCTTCAATATGTGAAAATCCATTATTAAATTAAAAAATATCACTTTTTTATGTATTTTGTATCAAGGGTTACATATGGGGATAAAGTTGATTAACATCCCATGGGGGTTTTAAATCTCATGTTCCCATTTTTCACCAAGTTGATATTATCAATAATTTTTTTGGGTTTTTACCTCATGTGAAATTTTCGTAGACATGGGTTTACATATTTTTCTAGTTGTTCATTCTAATATTATTTTTGTAAAGAATGATGCTTCTATGGAACTCACTCATGTTTTCTACAAAATACAATCAAATTTGATATACAATTCATAATTGTATTTTATTTCATGATGGGAAATATTGGACATTGTTTTTTTATCGTCTTCCTTTAATATAACTTCCTTGGTGGTTAACAACATGGTTTCTATTTAAAATTTTATGCCTCAAATTTAGGTGTAAATTGATCAAGTGAGTTTGGAGATGAATAACCTTTAATCACTTCCCACCAATGGGGGAAGTTCCCTTTAAACTACCATCTAGGTATTGCCAAAATCTCAATGTCACCACTTATGTAGTTAGAGTAGATTATAATTTTTCTCATGTATGCAATCTCCTATAATGGGCATGGTGAAGGAATATGTGGTACTATACAAGATGAAGGGTTCAAATTCAAAGTTACAAAAAAAAGTGTAACGGTTGCATTATGAAAAGTCTATTTTTTTTCGCTATTGGCGTTTCTTCACAAATCAAGAATTTGAAATGGACACAAATTATTGAAAATAAATTGTAAACCGTTTCTTGCTAACAAACAAGGAAATTGTAACCATTTCTTGGAGGAGATTTAATGGCTTCTTCACACCATTATAAAGGGTTGGCAATTGATCTTGGAAACTCACGAGTGCATTGTACTTAGAGAAAACAAAGGAGATAGCCATTTTTCTTCCATTTCCCCCCCTTTTCTCAATTTCCTCCATTTCTCCACTATGTACAACTTCTGATTAAGCATCAATACAAGAAGAAGTATTTTTTAGCCTCTTTGATGAGGAGATTTTAGAAACTTTGAGTTCACAATGTTATCTCATCTTGTTGCCGTTTGCAGAGTTGTTTCTTCTCATGAATGCATGTGTTGAAATTTATAACTAGTGCATGTAGGAATCTGATTTTCTACTTGCAACATTAGTTATCCTACCTCTTTTCTCACTCTCTTTCCCACCTTCATAGAAAATATCCCCTTTGCAGATAACTAAAAGCATTTACCACAGGATCAGTGGAGTGCCCTTGTTGGATCCCCGACCAAAAAGCCACCAAAGAAATTCACATTTTCTCGTGCATGCATACATGACAACTACACCGATTAAGTAGAGGGACTTAGATTCCCAGAACATTGGTAAGGAATTCAAAAAAATTTCCACAATACAAATTCCCTCGCCAACACAAATAACTACAAGCATTTGCCGAAGGGTTAGTGGAGTGCCCCTGTTGGATCCCTGGTCAAAAGGCCACCAAAGAAATCCATGCTTTCTCGCACATGCATACACGACAACTGCACTGGTTGAGTAGAGGGACTTAGATTCCTAGAGCATTAGAAAGGAATTCAAAAATTTGTCCACAAGACAAATTCCCTCACTAATAGATTTTAGCGCCCACTGTGGGGTAGATTTTGCAGCATCTAAACCTAAATGCGACAACAAGGTCAGAAAATTCAAAATTTAAAAAAAAAAGAAAAATTTCTAGAATTTGAATGGCTATATGAGCCTCATGGATTCAAATCATGGCTATTCCGAGAATCCCTCCCATATAAATACTTGAATTTCTCTTCCACATCCAAGAAGACATTGCTTCAGATTTGAGGGAAGTTATCTGGCATAATAGAAAAAGTGTCAATCATTGCTTCATTACAACGAGTATTCTAGACCTTGAAGAAGAACGTGTTGCTGAATTGGAGAGGCAAAGAAAAATTCTAGTACCGCAAAGAAGAGCATAGTTTTTCAAGTTGGTGGGTAGAAGATTCACCCGACAACAGAAATAAGGAGGAAAAATTGATCCCATTTTTGAGGAAATTCAAAGGAGACAAGAGTTACTCAGAATCCAGAGGCTTCCTTTTCAAGTAATCGGTCACGTTGAGAACCTGAGTGTTGTCAATCCTTTGGACAATGAATTCCCATACATCAATGATAACCTTGTATACTTCACTGACATGAAGACCGAAGAATAAGATAGAGAAAGAGAGGTCAAATTCGATGAAGAAATAAGAGCTCAACTCAAAGAAATTGAGAGAATTCAAGCCAAGGCAGATGAAAGAACAACAACAGAAGTTGCAACCTTAGCAAGGTTGGAAGCTAGAAACATAAATATAATGGGGGAGTGTGATCATGAGCATGAACGTGGTCATGAGGCCTGTAGGCCTAATGTACCATGGGGAGGAAACACTGGTCGAATGGCTCTTGATCAACCACTCCATGAGCTACCGAGAGGCTCAAGAAAAAACTTCCCCAAATTCAGAGGGGATGGTTCTCATCTCCCCAAAGAACATGTGACATTATTTATCATCACTTCTGGTGTGTTGGGCATTGAGGATGAAGATGTGTCAGTCTGACTCTTTGTGGAGTCACTTTAAGAGAAAGATGCCGAATGGTTCTACATGCTACCATCGAGGTCTGTCACCTATTAGGAGGATATAAGAAGTGCATTCAAACACATGTTCAAGAGCATAGAAGATTATAAGGATCTTTTGGTCCAATTGGTACAAATGAAGAAAGAAACCTCCAAGTCAATGAGGGACTTTGTAGAAAGATATAAAAGAGTGATAAGAAGAATCCCTGAAGATGTGGTGCCTCCTGAAAATAATTTGAAGAGATTCTTCATCGGTGCCTTGCCATCAGAAGTAGGTTTCTTCCTTAGAATAACCCAACCAGGAATGTTGAGGGAAGCTCAAGACCATGCAATAGAAATTCATGATGATCTAATGTTGTCTGGAAAGGTGAAAGGCCCTAATGGAAAGAAAAAGGGTCAGAATTAAAACTCTTTCACCACAGATCCGATGTTCCAAAAAATGGCAAATGACTTGGTTGCCTTGAAGAAGCAACTATCTCAGATCACAATGCAGAATGCTTCAAGGAGACCAAACCCTCTAAATAGGCCAAGGATTTCTCCACCTCCTCGTTAGCTTTCTCTTGAAGTGCCACCAGTCAATGCCATCTGTGACACCAAAGAGCTAGAAGAGGAAGCAAAAATTGATGAAACTGAAGAAGAAAATATGGAAGACTATGAAAACTATCTTGAGGTCGAGGAATTTGATATGCACGATGGCCTAATTGAGTTAATTGATGATGAAGATGAGGATGATGAAGAAGGTCCAAGTTTTTCATGTGTTGTTTTCACTCATGCACAATCTAGGAAAGGTACTTCATCCTCAACGGCTACGGTAAAGAATAAGAAGAATAAAGAATATTCTCCCCCAGAGGTCACACAAAATAAAATCATCAGCAGAGGATTATCATTACCACCTTCTATGGAGTCAGCCAAAGAAAAACCAGACTCACTGGTTTTCAGGGATCATGTTACTATGCCAAGTAAGTCATCTAATTCTTCTCCCAGCTTAAAAGTTTCTAAGAACATTTCTCCTTTAATTTTTTTTTCTACAAAAAAATGTAAGGTTCAATCAAAAGCTAGACCCTCACCCCCTTCCAAGCTAATTGCTACACCTGAAAAGGAGAATTCAACACCCAAAGTAGGAAATCCTCTACCATGTAAATCTTCCTCATTTCTGGATCCTCTTCCTCACTCACCATAACCCCATTTGACTTTTTGTAACATGTAAGAAAAGCTAAAGTCTAGCTCTTAGAAATAGAATACCTACAAACACACCCAACCCAATTTTACAGGTTCATTAATACAGTTTGTGGTGGTAGCCATGTATCCTCGAGTCCTAATTATAAAGGCTTACTGTCCACACCATCCATAAAACCTTCCCAAAACATGCTATCCCTCAGTACCTCCAAAACCAACAGGGTTGAACCTTTCTACCTATCACTCCTCATTAAAGGCTTCTAGCTAAATAATTGTATCATAGATTCCAGAGCCTCAGAAAATGTGATGCTAGCCAAAGTTGTAAATGATCCAGGCCTCACCTTGACCCAGGTAAATGGCACCTAGTACTCAATGGAAGCCAAACAAGTGTCATTGGTAGGAAGAATCAAAGATGAAGAGGTAGCACTAGCTAATTTTCTAGACAAGAAGGTGCTCCTAACCGTACTAGTGGCACACATCCCAACATCCTTTGGTATGCTATTGAGTAGGAGTTTCTATAGATACCTAGGTGGAGAGATAAAAATGGATTGATCATTTACAACTATCTGAGTAAAAGGTGAAATGAAGACGTTGCTACCAGTAAGAAAGATGAATTTCACAGTATGAAGGTTTGATGATCTGAAAGCAAACATTCTCTTTCAAGATGTGGACTAGGAAACTACTTCCTCACATAAAAAAGAGATTAGAACTTTCCACTTCTCATGGAGGAAGAGGAAGATCAAATTTGGACAATGAAATTTGATGGTAGTCATTCCAGTGTGGACTCGGGAGCTAGTGTAGTATTGTACTCTCTTTCCAATGAGTTGTACCCATTTGCCTGCAAGCTGCAATTTGATAATACAAATAACACTGTAGAGTATGAAGCACTACTCTTAGGCATGAGTGTAACAGAGGACATGGGAATAAATAAATTGAGATGTTGAGGTGATGCAGAAGTTGTAGTAAAGTAGGTCTACCAACAATATCAGGTGAAGAATCCAAGACTCCGGCATTACAAAAACAAAGTGTGGGACTGCATTGATTCTTTTGATGCATTTTCCATTAAAGCTATTCCAAGGAAACATAATGAAAATGATGATTCTCTTGCAGTGTCATTTTCCCTAGTGACACCTCATCCTTATTTTGGTAAAGAAAAAGTGACCATTGAAATGGTATTCAGTCCTAGTGTACCAGATAATGCAAATCATTGGCAAGTCTTCAATGATGATAACCAAATTCTATCCTTTTTAGAGAAAAGGGATCATTTCAATAATCTCTTCTTCAAAGGAGGTGAAAACCCACACCGAGAAGTAGTCCCCAAAGAAGAGAAAGAAGGAATTGATGGGATTGATGATGAGGGAATAATCAAATTAAAAGGGAACAAAATTCCCAAGGGCCTAGTCTCTTTAGAAGACCTCTTTAACAAACATGACAAATTCATTCAAGATAAATAAAAGCAATCTTCTCGGTGCCCCACTGATTTAGATAAATAAAACATTGGTACCTCGAAGGAGCCAAGGATGGTCAATATTGGAAAATGTTGCTCTCCTGAAGAAAAAATAAGGTTTGTTGCATTACTCAAGAAATACTTAGATGTCTTAGCCTACTCTTATGATGAACTCAAATCCTTCCAACCAAAGGAAATGCATCACTCAATTCCTTTGAAGCAGAGTGTTAAGCCCTTTAGGTAGAAACAAAGTTTGTACAACCCAAAGATTGTTGATACCATCAAGGAGGAGGTAATGAATATGCTTAATGTAAGGATCATATTTCCCATCCACCATTCAATGTGGGTTCCTGACATTGTGCCAGTGTGAAAGAAGAATTGAAATAAGGATATGTGTGGATTTTGCAACCTGAACCAGGCATCACTAAAGGAAAATTATCCTCTTCCTATCATGGATCATATCATGTAAGCAGTCACTGGATCTGAAATGCTTTCATTACTTGATGGATTCTCAGGATATAATCAAATCAAAGTGGTAGAGGAGGACAGCACCAAGAAATCCTTTACAACACCTTGGGGCACTTTTTCCTACAGCAGAATGCCTTTTGGCCTAATCAATGCAAGAGCTACATTCCAAAGGGTGATGGATTTGTAATTCAAAGATTTGAAGTATTTCATTGTCATATATCTTGATGATCTCACAATATTTTCAAAGAAGAGGTAAGATCATGTCTATCACTTAGATCAGGTATTTGCAAGGTGTAGGAAACATGGCATATCACTAAATCCAAAAAAGTGCATTTTTTGAGTCACAGAAGGCAAGTTATTGGGGCACATTGTGAACAAACATGGAGCACACATTGATCTTGAGAGGATTAGATCCATTCAAGCATTATCCCTACCCACAAGCAAGAAAGGAGTTCATTCATTCTTTGGAAAGGTGAAATTTCTTCGTCATTTTATGACTAAGTTTGTTGAGTTGACGAAGCACATCACTTCCATGATGAAACCACAAGAAAAATTCAAATGGAACAATGAAGGGAAGGAAAAATTTAAAGAGATCAAGAAATCCATTGCCAAGGCTCCAACTCTTGTATCTCCAGATTTTAACAAAGAATTCATCATGTATTGTTATGCATCAGAACATACACTCTCTATTGTTCTCGTTCAGAAAAATGATGAAGGTGTGGAAGCACCTATTAATTTCATGAGTTGTCCTTTGAAAAATCATGACCTAAAATATAGCTAATTAGAGAAGCATGTCTATGTAGTGGTCAAGGCTGTAAAAAAATTCAGGTTTTACATCCTCAATTACCATATGGTGGCGATGGTCCCCATAAGTGTAATCAAGTCCATCTTGACACAGTGGGATCCTAGACCTAAAAGAGGAAATTGGATTGCAAAGACTCAAGAATATGACTTGGATATTTGAACCTCCAATCTGGTAAGGGGAAATGGCTTGTGCAAGTTGATTGTTGAAGATGAAACACTCAAAGCTCAACATGGTGAAGAAAATTGTGCTTGCTCAACTTGTTCAGAAGATAACCCATAGGCTCTCTTTATCACCACTACTGATGAGTGGTATTTTGATATTTCCTATTACCTAAATTATGGATAATGCCCTCCCCATATTGATTACAAGAAAAGGAGAGCACTCAAGCTGAAGGTGGCTAAATTTGTATTCTAGAAACATGTGCTTTACAAAAGAGGCGTGGATGGTTGTTTCCTTAGGTGTGTAGATAAAGAGAAACAAGAAAAGTTGCTTAAAGCATACCATGACAAAGCATGTGGTGGAAAATTTTCAGCAATGGTCACTACACATAAGATCCTCCGAGGAAGGTATTATTGGCCCACCATCTTTGCAGACACTTGAGGTTGAGTTTCTAAATGGAAAGCATGCCAATAGTTTGTTAGAAGACCACAACTCACTGCATTACCACTCATTCCCATGGTTATTGAAGAACCATTTCAACAGTGGGGGCTGGACTTCATTGGTGTTTTGAACCCTCACTCAAGCGTAGGGCACACGTATGTACTCACATCAATAGACTACTTCACTAAATGGATGGAAGCCATCTCGGCCAAATAAGCCAACACTGAAACAATATGCAACTTCATCAAGGAGAATATCATAGTCTGTTATGGAGTGCCACAGAAGATTGTAACAAAACATGTTACCTATTTCTCTTCAAGAGAGCTGACTGAGTTTTGCTATGGATACGGAATATCCCTATCTCATTCTTCTGACTACTATCCACAAGGAAACAGACAAGGCTGAATTAAGCAACAAGAACATTGTGACCATTGTTCGCAAGCTTGTGAATGAGTCAAAGGAATTGGCAAAAAAGGTTGTACGACGCATTGTGGGTAGATAGGATCACTCCCAAGAAGGCAATATGTATGTCACCATTCCAACTACTATATGGAGTCAAAGCAGAAATTCCTCTCATGATCGAGATGTCAGCTCTCAAGCTGCTACATGCAATAGAAGATGGCCAGTATAAGGATTCCATTGACAAGAGGATCCTCTTTCTTGAGAAGCTAGGAGAAAATAGAATCCAAGTGGTGGATTTCATTAAGGAGCACCAATTGAAAGTAGAGAAGATTTTTGATAAGAAGGCCAAGGTAAGAGAATTCAAAGTTGGAGACTTCATCCTACTATGGGACAAGAGAAGAGAACCAAAAGGCATCCATGGAAAGTTTTATTCATTATGGCTCGAACCATTCTAGATTCATGAAGCTTGTAGCGAGAATGCTTTTATTCTCTCATATTTTGATGGAACGTAGCTGGAATTACCTCAGAGCAGGAAATAATTGAAATTGTATCATTAGTGAAACTGGGTTGTCCCCCACCTTGTACTATAGGTGATTGTTAGGTGTGTTTCCCTTTCCGTTGTGTGGTTTTGTTTCCCCTTCTACTGCGTGTTATGTGTTTCCTTCCCATTGTGTGTTTCCCCTTCTAATATTTCTTTCTCAAAGTTATACATGAATTTTCAAGACCCAATGGATAAGGCAATGGTCAACGAATTACAGGGTCTAGAGATTGAGATTCTGGATTCACATGTCATGTCTTCACTATGCTCAGTCCATGTCATGTCCCCAAGCTAGGGCCAACTGTTGTCACCCTCAAAATCCCTCCCTCATTTTCTAAGTCAAATTTGAAATATTTGATTTCACACCCTCCAAAAGTGTTCAAGTAAAGTTGGAAGTTTGAAAAGATAGAGAAATTCATGCTTTGAAGTTGTTTAAACTCTCTAGTCTACACGTTTTGAATTTTTTTCCATTTTCCTGTCTGGATGCGTGAAAATTTTATTGTTGTCCTCATTTGAATGAAATTTTCAATCTTTCTATGGACACGGATCATCGAACTTTTTATTTTTTTCAATTCCTTAGTTTGTGAAAGAAATTTAAATATCATGCACAAAATGGTGGAATTTTCTTCTTCTCTACATTTTTCCACAGTCGTGAATGATGGGTGTTTTCTTCCCGTCAAATTTTGGCTCCATTATCCATGAGTATGTGTACATATCTAATTGGAAATGGGTTGGTGGAGAACTTTGAGGTTTTGAGCCTTTTTGTAAAAAGGGCTAAAAGTCATAAAGTGACCCACAACCCTGATCATGCCAAGAGGGAAAAATTCAAATCTTTAGCCCAACGTTGGAAAGCAAAAGTGGGGAAGTGGGTCGGTGGAGCAATTTGGGTTTTTGAACGTTTTTGTAAAAAGGGCTAAAAGTCATAAAGTGATCTATAGCCCCACCAAAAATAAAGGAAAAAGTCAAATACTAAGCCCGCATCGAAGGTCAAAGTAGGAAGGCGGGCTGGCGGAACAATTTGGGTTTTTGAGCCTTTTTGTGAAAAGGGATAAAAGTCATAAAGCGAGCTGCAATTCCTTCACCAATCAAGTGAGGCCATGTGTCAAGACCTTATCAAAAGTAGGAGAGTGGGCCAAAATGTTCCAAAACACCATTTCTCCAAAAGTCACAAAATGCAAAAGACATCCTCCACGCCCGCTCTAGTAAATTTATCCCACGTGGACGGCTCTAGTTTAAAGTTTCAAAGGCAAGATGAATGGTTCAAATTCAAAGTTACAAAACAAGTGTAATGGTTGCATTATGAAAAGTATGGTTTTTTCCACCATTGGCATTTCTTCACGAATCAAGAATCTGAATGGACGTAAATGACTAAAAATATTGTAAACTATTTCTTGTTAACAAAGAAGTTGTAACCATTTCTTGCAAGATATTTAATGGATTCGTCATGCCATTGTATGGGTTGGAAATTGATCTTGTAAACTCATGAGTGCATTTTACTTAGAGAAAGCAAAGGAGATAGCCATTTTCTTCTACTTCCCTCCATTCTAAAATATCTTTCATTCCCACATTATGTACAACTTCTATCTAAACATCAATACAAAAAGAAGGATTTTGTAGACTTTTTGATGAAGAGATTTTAGAAACTTTGAGTTTGCAATCTTATCTCGTCTTGTTGCCATTTGCAGAGTTGTTTCTTCTCATAAATGCATGTGTTAAATTTTCTAAATAATGTGTGCAGGAATCATATTTTCTACCTGCAACATTAGTTCTCCTACCTCTTTTCTCACTCCATTTCCCACCTTTATAGTGAATTTCCCCCCTTGTAGATAATTGTAAGTATTTTCCGCAGGGTTAGTGGAGTTCCCCTATTGGATCCCCAACCAAAAGGTAACCACATAAATCCAAATTTTCTCATGCATGCATACACGGAAGATGCACTGGTTAAGTAGAGGGACTTAGATTCCCAGAGCATTGCCAAGGAATTCACAAATTTGACCACTCAAAAAATTTCCTCGCCAAGAGTGCTTTGAAAATAATGCCGATCTTCACTTCAACAAGGGTTATATCAGCTTTGAAAGCAAGGAGGAAAGAATTATTATCCCTTTAACATATGGACACCCTATATTGATCCCTTGAGTGAGGAAGGCCTGAACATGATTTATGTACGTGCCATCCGAGACCCAGAGGTAATTGATCCATCTAATGAAGGAATCCTCCAGTGGGAGGATACAAAGTCTGTTAGTGATACTATGAGTGTTTCTTGTGATAATTGGGCTCATAGTACTTATGAGTTGGTAGGGTGCAAAGTAAAAAGCACATTTGTGTGGGACATCAGACATCTTTGTATCAGGAGAATAGGTAACAACTCAGTACCTCGTTACATTAGAGAAGGAGATCCTATGGTATTTCTACATGTCATGGAGGAACAATGGATAGACGAGTTGGAGAGACAAAATATGATGGCATATACCCTATGTAGGACAACAACATGCTGGTGGGTGGTTCACAAGGATAATATTGTAGGATGGATTGAAATTAGGATTGCTCTTACTACTAGATTCTACATGAGAAATTTACCTACTCAGATATGCACTTATCATGGTAATCAACATTTTCAGCACCATGTTCAGTAGTGTGAGAGAATCTAGATAGAGGGGCAGGAAGCTTTACCACCTTCTCTCTAGGTGCAAAAATTTTATCCCACTTTACAAGCCTGTGCATGTGCTTAGTATGTATATGCAGAAATCCATAGAGAGACCAGAAATTGGTAGGATTTAATTACAGGAATGACCCAGATGTTTGAATTATTCTCTACTAAACCTCTGGTAGAAGAGGCATTAAAGGTTATAAAGCACTTAACTATGGGAGATAGTTCCAAGGTGGAAGAACTCATTCAGGAGTTATTTGATGAAGGAGACTCATGAGTGTGGTTTGCTACAGAAACAGAGACTGATTACACACTAATTAAGTGTGCTCGCATTGAGAAGGAAAAAAGAAGATTGGTATTCTTAGTGGATGATGAAGAAGTAGAAAATCTAGATTTAGACCATTTAATAGGTAGGTGTGAGGTTTTAGATAGTGCAGATAAGACCACATGCGCCTATCATGAACCTATAAAGATAAAGAAAGTGAATATTGGATCAGATGATGAGCCTAATGAGGCCATAATTGGAGACTATTGGTATGACTCTAAAGTGGCAGAAATCATTGAGTTATTACGGAATTATTGGGACTTATTTCCTTGGGGGTATCATGAAATTAAAGGCATGCATGAATCATTGAGAGAGATGAAGATAAAGCTTAAGGAAGGTACACACATGATCAGAAAGATACCTTATAGGATGAACCCCAACTTGCATGAAAGGTCAAAAAAGAGATTGACAAAATTTTGAAGTTTGGAATCATCAAGCCCTTGGACGAGTCAAAATGGGTTAGTCCAATGGTGATCAGTATCAAGAAGGATGGTCATATTAGGATCTGTGTAGACTACAGGGAGCTGAACGATACATGTGTGACTGATCCCTTTCTTACGCAATTCACTAAAGAGATACTATAAGGTGTTGCAAGGCATGAAATCTACTCGTTTACCGATGGATGCTCTGGGTATCATCAGGTTAGGATTGACCAGGAGGATCATGAAAGAACTACTTTAAGTACTAAATGGGGAATATTTTCCTATACTGTGATGCCTTTTGGTTTGAAAAATGCACCTATTGTATTTTCACGCATAGTTGTTCAAGTGTTCAATGATTTTATTCACAACTTCTTGCATGTTTACTTAGATGATTGGATGGTGTATGGGATTACTAAGGATCATTGTGACAATCTACGCTTAATGTTTGAAAGATGTAGACAATTGATTATTTCCTTGAACATCAATAAATGTGTATTTGCTATGCCATTTGGAATATTGTTAGGACACATCCTCTGCAAGGAAGGTTTGTTGGTTGATCTAGCTAAGGCTACAATCATTATCATGCATCTAACACTCCTTGTCGAGTGTTTACACTCCTTTTTTTGTATCTCAAACTCGATTATACTTCATCTGGTACTTGATTATACTTCATATGGTACCTAGTGAGTGACATATGATTATATAGGAGGATTTTTCAATAATAGGAAAAGCCAAACCCTAAAATAAAATTATATTGGAAAATTTAGTCAAAATTTACATTGTCGCACCGTAAAACAAATGCCTTTCCATATTTCCCATATATGTAATATTCATTAAATTAAAAGTATTTGCCACTAAAATTATCCATGTAACTCATTTGATGATGTTGCCTGTTTTAGATTACTTTTATGGTAAATTTAGTATTTCTATACTAAGCTTGGGAATTTGATGGTGTATGCAAGAAATATCTTAAGCTTATATTGTAAACTTTGGATGTGATCAACAATGAGTATCCACTTTAAGTTCAAGATAATCATTTTAAAAAGCAACTTCCTTAACTAACATTATAATTCAACCTTGAATAATGTATTTTTTATCTATAGCTCACCAAAATTATTTTTATTTAACAACTACTTTGTTATCAAGGCTTCATTAATTGATCACTAGGAATCATAGAAATCATTAGTACAAAGTACGAAAATAATTCATCTCTTTTTCTATGAATTTAATTAGATCACTCATTAATTTCAATTCTTGATCCGCTAAATGCTAATTCCTAATATTTTGATTATGTTTAATGGTACATTTATTATTACAATTACCACTTTAATATCCATTTTGCTGAATTAATTTCCTTGAGTTTTTTTCTTATGTAGCATCACAAAGAGTGGGATTATGTTAGTTAACAATATGAGGTGAGAGATACGTTGTGTGTGGCATCACCCTATCTCTCCTTAACATGCCTTCAAACTACCTTTAGAATACCTTCCCTATTTCCCTCTTATTATATCCTCATGAACACTTGATATTCTCATTACTATCACCTTCATATCTACCTATAACAACTTTTGACCGCCTTTAGATAACCTCCATACCTTCTTTAGGTGTTTCCTCTACCTCTATGATCTATCAAATTCTTAAATTTATTTAAAACTATTTGTGCCCAATGACAAATTTATCATGGTTGATGACATATGTTAAACAAATATTCTATTTGATGAAATTAACCATGATTGATGTTGTTTGAGAAGATAATTTATAAATCAGAGTTATGTTCTACTATAAATAGGTTGCATTGTTGTCATTTCTATATATGATCATCACATAGATTGTTTATTTTTCCTCCAAAAGATTACCTTATAATTTTAAAAAAATTAGGGTGTTGTGGAATTTATATATGGAATTATACTTTGGGTCATTGATCTACTATGTGGGGTGATAATAGAAGCTATACTAGTGAGGTCCACCATGACTTTGGATTCCCCAAATTTTATTTATTTAGCTCTTCTACTTATCCCTCTTGTGATCCACCCACAACTCTCTCACAAGGTGTTATTAACTTTGACTAGTCAATCATGTGTCACAAACATCTTCACAAATGTCTTGTATCTACAAGACTTCTCTTTCTCTTATGTCAATTATTATGATTGAATATGTTTGATGTATCATGTATTAAACTACGATGGAGTAGCACATATTTGTCTATTGAACTATTTCTTTTTTCCCTTACGTTTTACTACCGTATGAATATATTATAGCACTTGTGTTAGAAATTAGTGGTTATTTCTACACATATTTAGTAATTTAATATTAATTTATGATTAGGTGAGTTGTTGAACAACTCACAGACATAAGCAAGAGATATCATAGGAGATGAAATATGAATGGACTTATTCATAGGATATCTTCTTAATATAATATATTATTATGGTTCTTGTGTGAAATATTATCTAAATTATGAACCAAAATCATATTCGGTATGAGGGGGGATACAAACCTGCTATGGAATAGAATAAATAGGGGAAAATTTTGATATTTTATTACCTTGATATACGAGAGTCATGATAACTTTGATTGTATGATAATATCATTAAAGCATAGACCAGGCCTGTATTCATTAAGGCCTAGAAAAATAAGGCATTCCCAAAACAACAAACACCCTAAATTAAAAATTAGATTAAGTTAAAGCTCGAGTGAGGCACCATCAAAGTGAAGTGTTGTTCTTTTTTTTTTGCAGCAACATTGTTTGTAGCATGAAATGAGGAGATGGAAGGAACATTTCATTTACAATAAATAGAAGAGGTGATAAGAGGATATGCCTAGTGAAGAGGAAAATAGCCATGCCATATGTATAAATTTTCCTAAATTCCCCTCCTTGGAAGAAAAAAATCACCAATTCCTATGTGGGTACAAAAGTGTAGCTCTAAACAAAATGAGCATGGTCATACACCATACAACTTTGAAAAGGGATCATTATTAAGTATCATTTTATTAATGAGTTGGAAGTGGAAGCATCTTATCTTATCATATAAATACACCTCCACTTGGATTTCTTGTATCTTTATAGTTGGTTGACATTTTTCTGGTTTTCATTACACCAGAACACATTCCCCCTATGGTAAAGAGCATGTGGTCATTCACAATACTAGGTTAAATTTGACAGGCAGTAAGACATTTTAGTTGTTTTTAGCCAATGTGGAAGTTACATTATGGTAGAAAAAAATTGTGCCAATTGCAAGCAACACATGAGAAGAACAAGGCCAAAACACAAAAACACAAAATATAGCTATATATTTCATTTAGAAATCTTTTACAAACTCAGAGCTACAAATCTGTAAATGTTCTATTCTTTTTGTTTCTCTTCTTGTGTATTTTTCTTATAAAATTATTTTTTTCCTTGTGCTTCTACACATGTCTTTATTCTTCTACAATATACCTTGAATTATGGCTCTCTATCTCTACAATATAATCCTTTAAGCTTCTACTTTGTATGTTGTTGCATATGTTTTTTCTCCTTATTTTCTCTCTCTGTTAATTATTTTTGTCGAGCCAATTATATAGCTTCTCGTGTCTCTCAAACTTCATTGACTTTGACATGGACCCAAAAAATCAATGAGCTCAAAACTCTCCTTTACCTCATAGATTTTAAATCCACTCAAATCCTTTACCTTTTCTTTACTTAAATGCCTCCATGTTTTTGTCTTGCATTAGTTGTGGTGACAGGATTTATTTATCCTCCATTATGTGACGTGAAGCTAATCTCGATGATATAACTCCATGTACCATTTAAATTTTACTTTAGCTATCGATCATGTTAGAATGTGAACCAATAGAATCATTCCATTCCCTTCGGTGTTGTTAAACCCTTTTTATGCATGACTAAAACACCAAAAACATTATACAATAAAATAACTTCACATTCTCACAATTGTCAGTATTTTCTATAGACTTGTGAAACCCAAACCAATGAGGAGGCTCTACACTCCTCATAGCTGTCATTCTTCATCCATAAACGTTTCAGAACATGAAGTCTTATATAATGGGAAATCTCCACACCCTTTTCACTTGGAATTCTTCTTAGCTACATGCTTGTATTTAATTGGTTGTGGCTTTGCATTGCAACTATTTTATTTTCTTAACTTAATTTTTTTCTCCATAGAAATGAAACCACATGTCCCTGCCTTAGTTGGTCAATATATGACCACAGACTTGTCTTGACTTAAAACTAGACGTGATGAAATATTAGCTACAGCTAATTCCGCAGACTTCACCTCCACTAGGGATATCTATGAGGGGAGGTTCCAAAATTTTTACACATGTATTCTCCTTTACCATCAAATCTTTACTATATTGCACAATTTTCTCCTTTTCCTTTGTCCTGCGTGTTTTTTCCACTCCTTTATATCGTGAATTTTCTTGGAAATTCAAAATAGAATGACCAAAAAATAAAATGGTGACAGTGGGGAGGTTGAAATAGAGGGAAGGTAGATTTGAATATATGTGTGTGGCTCAATATTATCAGACCATTAATTATGACACTTCCCCTGAATCTTGAGCTGAAAAAAATATTTTCAAAGAATGATTTTAAATTCTTGGACATCTATTATGTGCATGTTTCACCATTTTTTTTACATTTTTTTGAATGACTAGAAAACAAGACCATAAAAGAATAAGTAAATGATATATGACAGTGGACTGCCTAGCGTATGCTAGTTTCGAGAAGTGTGATACTTCCTAGATGGCTGTCAATCCACTGTTTAAAACAAGTTAATGCGAGAAATAAACAAAATCCTACTATAGTTGATATGATTTAGGTATTTCATTCAAGTACAATAAGTAAATCCAATCACAACAGGCTAGGCTATAGTTGGATCTGAAGAGGTGAGGTGTCTGTCAAGGTATTGGAACTGATCAGGGTCTGATTCTGGGTTATTTAGGTCAACTGGTAGGGTGATTGTTGGGTATGTTCTTGGTCAAGGTGTAAAACATAGAGACCGACATCGGTTGAGTGTGACCGATGCCGGTTTAGGTAGAACTGACGGACGGTTGTGGATAACTGGTGTTGGTATGGTCAAGATAAAAGAAACTCAAATAGATTAAATGGTAGGGGTGATCTGAGGTCAAATAAAGTTTGAAGGTGAATGGGAAGGTCTGTAGAGGTCTTAGGTATGCTCAGAAGTATACAGCAGGTGAGGATAGGTGATTTGGTGATATGGGTGAAGGGATATTTGAGTTCACAAGCAAGTGGGTGATGAATCAATAAGCATGCAAAGAATATATTAATAACAAGAGTAATAAAGATTACTAACTGAAATAAACCCTACTGGTTAGGGCCATACTTACTATGTTAAGGATCTAATGGCTGAGTGGTGGAGGTGGTTAATCAGTTGAGAATACGTGTATGGTACTAATAGCGGTGATTTCCCAGAGTGCTCCCATGAATGTCAATGCTCTATGATTGATCCTGGTGATGGTTCTGGATGTCTGGATGCGTAAAAGGATGCTTCTTTTGCTTGCATGCATCTCTGATCTCCTTTCTTGCTCTCAGAATGTGCCAACCCAAAAACAAGGTTGTTTAGGTGAATAAATGGTAACTGATGATAGTTCTGGGTTGACCGGCATTGGTTTAGGGTGACCAGTGGTGGTTAAGGTAGGATTCCCTAGGTTTACTAAAATTGGTAGATCTCACCTCTTTTGGGCTCAAGTTTTTTCCATGATTAGATTTGGAACGAATGTTACCCTTTTAATGAGCAGGAAGGTGGTTAGGGAGATTTTAGGCATTGATTTTAGGGTTAGACCAAATCTTAGCTCATTAAGGAAAGTAAGATTAGGTCTTAGTTAGTTATGGAAACATGCCAAGAATAGGTCTAGGGTGAGGTGGATGGATGAGGTGTCTAAGTGGTGAGGTGACTATGGTGGGGTAGAAATTAGGGTAATTAGATAATTAAATATTGTGAGGATATTATATTAATTTAATTAAATTAATGGTGATGTGGGGTGGAAGGGGCCATGGTTAGATGAGTATGATTGAGTTGGTTATTTGACAAAGGACCAAGGGGAGTGTGACCCAATTTTGGTGTCTACATTTTGCCCCTTTTTGTTGCATAGCTTGTATTGGTAAGTGACGTTGAAAAAATAAGATGTGGTTGCCCCATGTGTGGGTGAGGGTGATCCCCCTCAAACTAGGAACTGATGAGGTAGAAGACAAAATCGGTGAGTGGTTTGATAAAAGGTGGATGTGAGGAAGAGGAAGGTGGAAACTGGAGGTAATTGGGTAAAGATGTAATCAGGTAATCAAGATAATGGGCTAGGGTCAAAGGTAGCAATAGTCAAATGTACACACACGTATAAACTGCGGCATGGTACCAGGTTGAAGAGCATGCAAACTCTACATCGTCTAAGTTCGATAGGTTTATCCAAACAAGGTTGAGGTGATTTTGGTATCCAAGGTATAGGATATGGTGTGGAAGCACTTCGCAGGTCAGGTGCAGGAATGTTTAGGTATGTTTTGGTACACCAAAGGTAAGGTCAGGATAAACAAGGAAAAATGACATGGACAATAGGAAAAATAAGGTCATTAGGTCAAACAACACGGGTAACATGTCATCGCAAGGTATAACGAGCACATGAGTTCATAGGTCACTAACAATGTTCCAGGTCCAGGTAGCTAGGTCACAGAAATAGGCAAGGTAAGGTCATTAGGTCAAACAATACAGGTAACAGTGTCACAAGGTATAGCGAGCACATGAGGTCATAGGTTATTAACAATGTTTCAGGTCCAGGTAGCGAGGTCACGGCATGGGTAAGGCCGAGGTATGGGTAAAATAACAAGTCCCTAAATGCAATGAAGGACAGGTATAGGTAATGTAGGCTTGGAGGTAGGTTGCGATAAAAATGGTTAAGGTCAAACGGTGGAGGGGTTGGGTAATTTGTGGGAAAAAATAGGTAAAAAAAGAGTTATAAGTGAAATGACAGGTAACCAACGTCGGTTTAGGTTTAACTGTCATCGGTTTACTAGGGCATGAGCTGATCAATGTCGGTCAGGTCGGGTTGGGTATTTAAAAAGAGAAATCCACAAAAAGGGGATTCATTTGTGTGTTTTGACTTTTGGGAAAATGACAGAGCATGGAACCTTTTATGCCTTTGTGAGAGGAAAGTATGAGGTACAATACCCAGTTGAGGTGGAGAGATCAGGTTGGTTAGATGGGCCAGGTAGTCAGGTCCACGAGATCGGTGTGGAGGATTTGATTGGAGGTCAGGAATATTTGTGTTGGTGATTTGGACATGGCCGAGGCAGGAGAAGGTTTGGGTGGGCCACCAGTTCAGCATGGCCAGCCATACCACCATGCCGGTGACACGAGACGAGGTAGGAGTCTATCATGATCCTTCCTTTTTAAAGTAGAAAAATGTGATGTGGGTATGGGTTTCGCGGGTAGGAAAAGATAATGAAGTTGGTGGTGAAAAATTGATGCAATGAGGGAGGGGGGAGGTTCTAGGTAGGGTAGATAGGGATGGGAAGGGGTTAGGTTAGCTTTGGGTAGGGTAGAGTAGGTGTATAGGTTGGATTTGAAGAATTTTGGAAAAGAGGGGAGGGGTTTTGCGTGTTTGGCTTTGCGACAGTGACCAACGTCAGTCAAGTGTTGGCTGACGTCGGTGGTATTTTGGCTGGCATCAGATCCAGAAGTAGGTGACCGATGTCAGTTACATGTGACCGATGAAGGTTCGAGGCTGACCGGTGGTGGTCAGATTTTGGGGAACATAGAGTAATAGAGAGAAAAGGTAAGAAGTGAGGATATGTCGGGTGATGTAAAGATAGGTTTCATGAGAGGAAAGTAGGGTAATAAGTATAAATGACATGAATAGATTGGTTTAGCAATGGGTAATCTGTAGGATGGGTGGAATAAGTAATGAGGGTTGGAAATGAGGTTTATTAGGTAGGAAGTGTGTTTGGTATGTGGGGGTTCTAACAATAGTAGTTTTTTTTATTAGATGCAGGTGAGGGATCAGCTACGGATGTGGGATAGGGTACTGCCTTTATTGCTAGATGTCTGAGGAGATGTGACTTATGAGGAGTGGAGGCACATGTGACTGAGGTGGGTCTGATTGGGATTCGGCATTATAGGTGCATAGTTCGTGATCCGAGTCTGATGGTCACTCTCATTGATAGATGGGATTCCATGACCAACATGTTCCATTTTCTGATAGGGGAGATGACCATCACCTTGGAGGACATTTACAGGATTCTACAACTACTGATAGTAGGGGCGTAGGTGTATTCAATTTCATCAGAGGCAGCAGAGGAGTTGATGCTGACAGTATTGGGGAGGGGATGGCGGAGATGAGGTTTCATAGTGCCAGCTTGAGCTATGGAGAGATGTATGTGGCCCATCCTGAGGAGATGAGGCTAGTAGTTTTGATTATGGAGGTAGTGTGTTGTTTCACACTGCCAGATGTAGAGGGTGGGAGATTCCCACAAGCACTGATGGGAGTCCTACATGATATGATGGAGGAGAGGACTTGCTTTTCCTGGGCACCTGCATATTTGGTACAGCTATACTGGGAGCTATGGGCCTATGGGAGATTACAGAGGTTCAACTTATGTTGTATGTTTCTGCTTCATTGTTGGGCATACGAGCACATTGTGTGTGTTCATCCGATTAGGTTTCCCCGACTAGATGCCTTTGAGCCAGGTATGGTCTGGGTTGGGTACAGGCGATGGGTTCTAGTTGGTGGGGTGCGGTGGGGGACTAGGGCTACACATGATGTAGCTCACTACAGGTAGATACTAGAGGGGTTGTCTAGGGTAGACATCATTTGGAGGCCATATGTGGACTTCCCATCATACAGGAAGATGGCCGCGGAGTTAGACGAGCTATAGTTGCTCTGATGGATAGAGGGGTGCCATGTAGGAGAGCACGAGATGATACCCGTAGACAGGGTTAGATGGTAGTTTGGGTTGCCATAGGATGTACCTCCACCATTCCCACTATACAGGAGAGATGATGTGGAGAGGCCTATGCCTCTACCATAGCTGATGGTGCCTACAGGGTAGGAGGAGTAGGTGGTCGACCAACAGATTGATGATGCCAGAGTTACATATGGGTATAGATAGTGGTGGGAAGCACAGCTGTGAGCCGTACCACTGAGGCTGGGGCAGCCAGACTTGGCCACCATTACAGTGTAGAGAGACACCCTCCAGGGGCAGGTGGCGACCCTAGTTTCATAGTTGGGGGTAGTGCAGGGATAGTTGATAGGGTCTGAGGCACATGTGGCCACTTTACAGGCACATGTAGCTACTTTATAGGCACAGATAGTAGGTTTACAGGGCCAGTTGGCCACTACACAGGCATAGGTTATGGCCCTTTAGGCCCAGATACAGGTAGGGGTGGGATAGGGTCCCTCAAGATAGGCACAGGCACATGGACAAGGACAGGGTCCCTCATTATAGGTACCAATGGGACAGGGTCCCGAGAGGTAGGTACAGGGGGCGAGACTGATGGCTCCACCACAGATGGTACCTATGGCCTGGTTCAGAGATGCCTTAGGAGAGGCACGGTATTATCAGGATCATTTGATGGCCTCAGGGATAGATATCCCATCCTACGCAGAGTATAGAGCACAATAGGCTTTGAGTGAGAGGACCAAGGTCTTGTACGCACAGTGTAGAGAGTACAGGGGGTCATTGAGCCCCGAGACAGGGTCAGGGTGAGGCTACCAATGTATGGAGGCCAACCCTAGGTGAGGTACCAGTAGAGCTCTGGCCAGGGCCGATGATGGGTGGTGAGATGCTAGCTGGACGTCGTATAATGGTAGTGGAGGAGGAGGAGATAGGTGAGATAGATATGGAGGATATCCAGTAGGGTGATGTATGATAGCCATATATACCTCTTGTTTTGTATAGTTGTGTATTTTTGATATATACCGGCCTACGTGCCGAAGAGAGTGAGGATGTACATGAGAGTTTTTGATATTTTTGATGATATATCAGCCTACGTGCCAAAGATGGTGAGGTTGTACATGAGATTTTTTGAGATTTTTGTGATTATTATGGGGATATATGTTCATATGTATTTTTATACATAGAGTTTTGATTTATAGATGATGGTGTTTATAGTATGAATGGTGTACATGTTTTAACTTCCATTGTTATAATGTGTATAGTGTGGAAATAGGTGGATTAGGCATGCTAGAGTCAAGGTTGTGTAGGCATGGTGGAGTCAGGTTGGTTCAGGCATGATGGAGTTAGGTCATAGGCATGGATTGAGTCAGGTCATAGGCATGGATGGAGTCAGGTCTTAGGCATGGATGGAGTTCAGTAGGATTGGAGTTTAGGTTGTAGGTATTGTTGAGTTTAGGTTGGTTTAGGCATGGTTGAGTTTCCAATTCATTAATTTGTGCAATTAATGATGATGTGGATCATGTTAAGATGTTTTGTAGGAAAATGTATGATAATGGTAAAGAAATGGTAGACAAGATGAAATGAATGTATGAGTGATGATGGTAAAGATGTTAAGAAATTGTTGTTTGTGTGGTTTAATTTCCAATGATTGATATAAAAGGAAACTAACTAGAGTAGAATGTGAATAGGAAAGGGGTAGAGGGAATTGGTTAGGGTAGAGAGTGGCTGAGCTAACCTCCAAGGGCCCCATGCCCTCAGAGTGCTGCCTACATAGTCTTGTGAAAAGGGACCTCAGGCTGATGTAGTTCTCCCATAAGCTAGGGAAGATTAGGGTGAAATAGTGGAATGGGTTGATAGGTGTTAGGCATGGGTGATGTAGGTCATATGCATGATTGAGTTTAGGTGGTAGGCATGGTTGAGTGATTTTTAAACATAGGTCATCTGGTGTATAGGATAATCAATAAGTAATGAGGAAGGTGAATGGTAAGAGGTGGTAAAAGAGTTACTTAATTGATAAGAACCCTAATGAGTCTACCATACCCTAGGTGGGCTTATGAAAGTAAGACCCTACAGGCCTTGCATAATGGACTATTCTAAGGGTGAAGAAAAGTCACATGATCACGAAATGTCATGTTTGTGGCAAGTCCCTTGAGTAACGAGGAATTTAGGTGAAAGAGGCGAGGAGGTGAGAATGAGAGGTTTAGCGTAACTTAGTGTACGATGATGTGTATTTTGGGACAAGAAACCCAAATCCCAAAATAGGCAAGTCCATGATGAAAATTTCATCTTTTTTTTTTATAATAGACTGATCGATGCGGGAAGTCTATATGGGATGGGTATATTATCTCCTTGAGGTCTTTCGTGAAGTTGATCGATGCGGGAAGCTTCTGAATAGTTATTATATTTTTGTAATGACCGTATATAGTTGTCCTTCTAGGGAGCAGTCTATTGATAGTGGTAGAATATAAAGAAGAGATGTCCCTTTTGAGGGAGTCATCTTTTGCTGGAAGTTTGACTCAAGGAGTTGTATCCCTTTTTGTTTTTAGACGTTTAAGTCATGGAAAAGACTATAGAGGATGATTAGGTTCTTGTTTTAGAAGACAAGATCATAGTGCACAAAGATTAACTATGAAAGAGGTGGTTTCGAGTGATGAACGACCATGGGATTCCATCTTGAAGAAGATGAAAAGTATCCATGAGAATCATGCTATGAGCAAAGCCATGGTACTCATATTGAAGACAAGGCTAAAAGGTGATGGGTAATCACATGATTCTTGTTTAGTCGTGGATCCTCAAAATGGGTAATTATGGAAGGTGAACAACGCTCAAGGGATGAGTGATCAATTGATAGAAAGTGATATAGGACTTGATATCAATAATAAAATGGTCGAAGATGCAAGGAATTAAGGGGCTCAGGTTCAGGTTTACCTTTGAGTGAAGACAAATGATAAGCACCTGATCCATAGGCATGGGTGATGATATAGGGTCCAAGCCAATTAGGAGAAAATTTTCCCCGTTTACTTTTCTCCTCTTTGGTTACATGTTGATTTTCCTTCAGGACGAGGTCACCGAATTGAAAGGTTTATTTGTGAACACATTTTTCATAGGCACGTTTGATACATTTTTGGTAGATTTGGAGATGGTCAAGAGCGTTGAGATGATGTTCATCTAATAATTCAAGTTGTGCCAAACGATCCTGGTGAAATTCATCATCGTTGAGCATGTCTTGTAGTGAGATGTAGAGGGATGGAATCTGGACTTCGAGAGGTAATACAGCCTCAGTACCATAGACCAGAGAAAAGGGGGTGGTAGCAGTCGAAGTGTGAATACTAGTGTGATAATCCCACAAGGTGAAAGGAATGTGTGTATGCCAATCCTTCCCAGTATCATTGACTACCTTCATAAGAATTTTGTTCAAGGTTTTATTGGTTGATTCAGCTTGACCATTGGTTTACGGGTAATAAGGTGATGAGAAACTGAGTTGGATGCCAAAAGCATCACATAGTTTGCGTAGGGTTTTTTTTTGAATTGTTTTCCGTTATCCGTGATAATTTGGTGAGGGACACCAAAGTGACAGATGATGTGATGGTTGATGAATTCACATATTTTCTCTACTTTGGTGGAAATGAGGGGAATGGCTTCTACCCATTTAGTGTAATATTCAGTAGTGGTTATGATCCATTGGTGGCATTGTGAAGAATGGGGGTTGATCTCACTGACAAGATCCAAACCCCATTGAGAGAAAGGCCAAAGGTCTCACGTGACCTATAAGGCATGACTAGGGGTGTGATGGAGATTAGCATGTTGCTGGAATTTTATGCAATGTTTGACATAATCACAACAGTCACGGTTTAGGGTTGGCCAATAATAGCCTAGGTGAAGAATGCATTTTGTGACAGTGAGACCACTAAAGTGGCCTCCACAAATTCCATCGTGGACTTCCTTAATGGTGTAAGGAATTTCAGAACTTGTAAGGCATCACAAGAGAATGTTGTCGAAACTACATTTGTAAAGAAGACCACCCATGATGACATAACGGGAGACACTTTTAAGAAAGGCACGTTATCCATTACGAGTGAGATCGACGGGTAAAATGGAAAGGGAAAGATAGTTTGTATATTGCTTATACCAAAGGTCACTTGGGTCAGGAGCAACGGTTCCGATAGAGTAGACTTCATGAGTCAAATAAGAGGGTGATTGTAGTCTTTGTATGGTGACAAAGATTTTAGAGTCAGTGGGTGAAAGCAGGTATCTGAGAAGCCAAGCAGGCCATGGTATCTGTAAATTTATTGGTAGAACGTGGGGTGGTTTGAAGTGTGTAACGGTCGAAGGTGGTCAAAAGTATGTCCATGTGATGCTTATACTTTTGAAGTATCTCATTATGACACTGGTATATACCATTGACTTGGTTTATGACCAACTGAGAATCACCGAAGATGTTGATTGATTTAACATCTAAGGCATAAGCAGCCTGAAGACCCAATACGAGTGCTTCATATTCAACAATATTATTTGTACAATCAAAATCGAGTTTGAAAGACAAAGGCATAGGTTCACCATCAAGTGGAATGAGGATAACACCAGCCCCACCCCCATGCTAACACTTAGAGCCATCGAAGAAGAGTGTCATTTGATAAGTGGGTTCGTCCAGGGAAAGGGTAGCAATAGACTCATCTGGAAAGTCAAAGTTAGAGGGTTGATTCCTAGAAATAGGTGCATCATCCAATTGGTCGGTGATAGCTTGGCCCTTGATGGACTTTTGATGGATGAATTTGAGGTCGAGGTCAGCCAGAAGCATAAGCCAATGTGTGGCACGTTGATTTTGATAAGGTTTGGCATACATATAGTGTAATGGGTCAGTATTAGTAATGACGAAGGTTTTGTGGTTGAGTAGGTAATGGTGGAGTTTGGTGGTGATGAAAACTAAGGCTAGGAAAAGTTTTTCGGCATGGGTATATCTAGTTTTATAGTCAAGAAGGGTATGGCTTATGTAATAAACCACTTGCTCTCAGTGTTGGTCATTGTGATGAGCAAGCATGGCACCTAGAGAATGGTCAGTGGCAGAAATATATAGGTAGAAGGGCTGGTCATCCTTAGGAGGAATGAGCACTGGTGGTTGAAGTAGGTATTGTTTCAAGGCTTCGAAGGCTTTATGGCATTCATCATCCCATTTGAATGAAACGTCTTTCTTGAGAAGATGATGGAATGGTTGACAACGGTCGGAAAGCTGGGAGATAAAATGATGAATTGATTGCAACTTTCCTTGTAGGCTACAAAGTTGATGGAGATTAGTGGGTGGCGGCATTTCAAGAATAGCCTTGACTTTAGCAGGATCAACTTCTATGCCACGCAAAGAAATGATGAAACCTAGGATTTTTCTGGAAAGTACCGCAAAGACACACTTTTTTGGTTGAAGATGAACACAATATTTGATGAGGTGGTCAAAGATGACTTTAAGAATGGGAAGGTGTTTATTTCGATGCTTGGATTTGGCAAGAAGATCATCTATGTAATCCTCCAATATGTGATGCATGATGTCATGGAAGATGTAAGTCATGGCTCACTGATATGTAGCACCAACATTTTTGAGGCCAAAAGGCATGACTTGATAGTAGAAAGTCCCCCAAGGGGTGATGAAGGTAGTCTTGTGTTGATCCTCTGGGGCTAGTAATATTTTATTGTAGCCTGAGAAACCATCCATGAGTGATAACATTTCATGGCCAGTGGTGAGATCAACTAGTTGGTCAATGCTCTGGTAGTGGGAAATCATCTTTGGGATAGGCAAGGTTGAGGTCATGGAAATCCATGTAAATGTGGAGTCCCCCTGTCACCTTCATGATAGGAACGATGTTAGAAATCCATTGGGGATAATCAATGGGTAGAATGAAGGAAACTAAGAGAAGGTGTTGAAGCTCTTCTTTGACCAGAAGAGCAATGCAAGGATGCATTTTCCACAGCTTTTGTTTGATGGGTTTGGCATCAGGAATGGTTACGATATTGTGAACCACAATTTTTGGGTCAATACTGGGCATATCGGCATAGGACCAGGAAAATGTGTTTGCTATGGTCCCAGAGGAAAGAGGTGAAGGCTTCCTTGTTTAGTAGCATCTAAGGATTGGCCAATCTTTAGAATGTGTGGGTCATCCTGAGTATTAATGTTGATTTCAATGGTCGATTCATTCAACATGGTCTACATCTCAGAGGGTAACGAACTGATGAATATAAGAGTCTTCTGCACCAAGGTAGGTGAGGATGGACTCATCATCTTGACATTGAATGACGTTAATTGAAGGGTATCATCATTGATCATGTCAGGATATAGGAATGGGAGAGAAGAGGGAGCCTTTCCATCGGGTTGATAGGTCAGTGGTCCTAGGGAAATGGTGTTTACAAAATTTTTTTTAGGAGGTATAGATTCAGGATCTATGGACTCCATGGGTGAAGATGGTAATGTGGGTGAATGAGAGGGGGAAGATTTCTCATCCTATATAAGGTCGATGCAAACCTTCTTAGTGGGTGGAGCGTCAAAACCAATGCCACTACGGTCATTGTGTTTATGAGAGGTACAGGAGATGACAGTGTGGTGGCCTTGTTCATAAAAACTGAAGCCAAATCCTTTCCACATGCACTGGTGGAGGAAAGTGTGAGCAAAATGATGGTTAGTGAGGGAGTGTAGGTCAAATGAAAATGGCTGGGTTTGGGATGGAGGTTCAGGTTTATAGGTGGCCATATCAAGTCCCCCATACGTTAGGTTGGTGTGAAGGTGGGGAGGGCCATAAGGGAAAATGTCACTGATGCAAATGTCATAACTGGGGTGTTGACGTAGATTCCTGTACTCTTGTGGGGTGAGGAAGGTATCGATATTGTATAGGTGGTATTCCCCCAGAGTGAGGCATTGAAAAACACCTTCTAAGGGATTAGTAGTTGGTATGTGGGTAGTGGGTATGGATGGTTCACTAGATGAAGGGGTTAGTGGTAGAGGCTATAGCTGTAGTGGGGATAACAAGGTTAGATGTAGCAGAAGTAGTGGCAATTTTGGTGGATGGGCTCATGGGTGAAGGTGAAGTGGTTATGGTGGTAGATACCTTGACTGGTATAAGCACATCATTGGGTCGATATAGCATGTTACAGGTCTTGAAAGGTGAGGGGTCAGCAGGGATGGTGTAATTATGTCCCTCGTGTTCAAATTTGAGGCATCGATGTAACGTTGAAGGGACACAACCCATAGCACGGATCCAAGGTCGGCCAAGCAACAAGTTATACTGGAACTCCCCTTCTAGGACATAGAAAAGTTCCTGGGATGGTGCAGGGACCTACGTGGACATGGAGAACAATGGTACCTAGGGTAGAGGTCATAGCATCATTAAAGGAATGCAACATAACAGGGTTACCATGCATGTAATTGGTAGGTATTTTCATTTGGTCGTATGCATGGGAGGAGATGATGTTAATGCTAGCACCACCATCGATCATAAATGTGTCGTATGCATATATTATCGATGAAGATGGAGATGAAAAGAGTGGGGTCAGGGTCATTGGATTGGAAGGGAGTGATCTCTTCATCTGAAAAGCTGAGGGCAGCCACGTGGTGAGTGGGTGGAGGTGTAGAGGAAGGCGAAGACCTAGTGAGAGAGGCTACGTGGTGAGGGGTAATGATGGAGGCCATAGGTGTGGGGTCATTTGGTAAGACTTTGATAGATTGAAGGACCTCCATGAGGGCTTGATGATGTGACTCTGAGGTTTGGACGAGGTCATATAAAGACATTTTGAGGGGGGATTGGTGTAGTTGTTTTAGCATTGTGTGATGTGTGACCCCATCAAAAATGGGATATGCAGGACCTCGAATGATGACTTTGGGTGTGGGTACGGATGGTATATTGGGTACAGGGTTGGTTGATGGGCCACTTGCTTTCTCTTTGCCTTTTTCTTTTTGAGCATGGGTGGCAATGTTGATCATGTTAATCTGAGGAGAGGGGGTAAATGAAGAAGGTGTAGTCATGAGTAGGTATAGTGGCATGACGGGACAAAAACCGTGGGGAGATAAATCCTTGTGAAGTGAGTAGGGCGCAATTGCATTTTGGTGGTGGTTTGGCCAATTCTCTTATGTGAACCATGTTAATTTCGAACCTCGGGGATAGATCCAAGAGTTGTGGGGGTGGAGATCTTGGTCACTGAGTAGGTGATGGGAGAGGATCTGTGGAAATTGGTGAAGGTGAAATGGGGTCCTCATCAAGAAGATCATCATCGTCAAAGTTTTCTTCAGGAGGATCCAATTGGACAAGAGCGGTTTTTAGAGCCTTACAGTTCTCTACATTGTGTCTTGGCACATGATGGTAGGCACAAATTTTGGTTTCGTCAAACCCTTTTGGTTTGGGTTTGAGTGGGTTGTAAGGTCTAAGGGGTGGTAATGTGATGACAAAAGTTTTGAGGAGATTGGTTAAGATTTTGGCATAGGATCCCGCTAGTGGATCACAATGGGAGGTGAATGTGGGTTTGGGTGCAGGTATGGTTGATTATGGAGGAAGAGGTTTTACAATATGGGGAGTAGGTTGGGCTACTAGTTTGGTGTGTGGTGTGGTCTTAGGTGTTGGTCATATCTGCTTGGGTAGGGGCATGGTAGATGAACTAGAAATGGAAGGTTTGGTTGGTTTAACTACCTTATTGGAGGGTAGCGGATTTTTAGCTTTAGGTTGCATATTTTTGGGAAAAGGAGATATGTGTATGAGATGTGGAGGGAAAAGAAGATGGTGGAAGAGGGCAAGTTACCCACGGGGGTAACCGAGGTGCTGTGGAGGTAGGTGGTGCAGGTTGGGCAGGAGGTGTGAGTGAAAGAGAAGGAAGTGTCATGGGTAGTGAAGAAGTTATTGACGGTATTGGAGGTATGGGTGGTAAGAAGGTTACAGGTGAGGGTAGAGGTTGTGCGGTCACTTGGGTATATTAGAGGTCTATGATGGGGAAATGGGTTGCTGCATGTTCTTGGTTTACCGGTGGATGGGGGTTGCTTGGCCAGGGTCGAGGGGTGAGGTCCTAGGATGGATGGAAGGGGTGAAGGTGATAAGGGCATGGTAGGTGAGGTTGGGGTATGAGATTTAGGGGATTGGATCCTCATTTTAGGGGCTAGTTTAAGTTTGGTATTAGTTTTGGAAGATGTAGCTAAATCTAATTTGATGGGTGGGTGAGTAAGGCTAGCTGTTGGTATGATCCCTAAGGTAGGTGTAGGTTTAGGTAAGGGTGACAATATAGGTGAGGTTAGGTGTTTGGGTGTAGGTGTATATTGGGCTATGGGTAGAGGTGTGAGTTGGGCTAGGGGTGGTGTCATGGAAGGCATTGCAATAGTCATGATTGTGTTTGGTTTGGTTTCCCGAAACACTTTTGGATAGATAGTGGAGGTGTCAACAGGGGACAACTACATTTGTGTTGAAACAGGAAGTAGAAGGCATCCCCAAAGTAAGGCTCTATCGACATAGTCCAGGTGATCAGCCAAGTGTGAGAATGGTACTGATGTAGGTGGGGTTGACGTGGATTGAGTGGCAATCCCTGTAAAATGTGTTTGAGATATAGGGAAATGGTTAGCCTCAGACTCTGTGGGTAAGAGAGCCGAAAGTAGATCAGCAGGATCCTGAAGGTCTGATGGTGAATGGTCATCTATAGGTAGTGGTACTTTTATAGTATCCTCCATGGGTAGAGGAGAGGGTGGGTCAGCCGAAGTGGAATCTCCTTGTGTTGGTGTAGGAGGTGGACCTACATCTTCTATGAGTAGGAGAGGTGCCACTAACAACTACTCAAAATTTTGAGGGGTCAAAGGAAGCATGCTAATTATAGGCTCTTCCATGGGTGAAGGGGAATAGGAAGGGGGTTCCTCTATGGGTAGAGGAGTAGATGAAATAGATTCTGGTGTAGGTAGGGGAGTTTGGGCTAAGATTTCATCTATGGAAGGAACATGAGGCAACTGGGAAGCAACTGGTGTGTCATTGAAAATAGCGTGGACCTTGCGGACATTGCCATCATTGTTTGAGGTATCACCAGCTTGGTTGGAAGATGGGGCATGATTAGGGAATGGTTTCTTGAATATATGTAAGTTTTGGTTAGCGGGTGCATTTGGGCTATCCAAGACTAGATCTCCATTGTCCAACATTTCTTGGACAATATTCTTGAAGGTGATGTAGTTATTGTCGCTATGACCTTTGACACGATGATAGTTATAAAATTCATGTTCCTTATACCATGAGGGCATGGGTCGCTTAGGTCAAAACCAGTATGTGGTTTTATAGGTGGGAGGGTAATGGCACCAGCCTTCACAAGATTTTCCAATACAGAAGAATAAGATTCTCCTATGGAAGTGTATTTTGTTGTTCCCCGTCTGAACTAGAAAGCTTGGACAGGAGAGATATTAGAAGGGGGTTTGGCTGGGTTTGATTGATGAGGGGGAATAGCTTTGAGAACTATGACATTGGTAGACCCTTTGGGTTTTGAATAGTTGTTTTGGGGTTTCACAGATGAAGAAGCATCATTTTATTTGAACACGATGTTCTTGTTACGAAGTTGAATCTTCTTTTCTTTGATAACATGAATTTCTAATTTTTGTGCCATAGTGAATGCCTCATCAAAAGTATGGAAGGTCTGCACCTACAGGGTTGGTGAGATGTGTCTAGCGTAAGCCTGAGTAAACAACTCTATGAGTTTAGTTTGAGGTAGTTGAAATGTGAGTTGATTGATTAGGCTGCGCCAATGAGCGACAAAGTCAGTGATAGACTCATCATCATACTGACGAGTGGAATAAAGATTAGTCATGGTAACCTTCTTGACAATATTAATTGAGAAGTGGTCTAAGAAGGCATGGGATACTTGATTGAATGAGTAGATGGAATGTCTTGGTAGCCCACTGTACTAGTCTAATGTAGGTCTAGTCAGGGACATTGGGAAATTCCTCAAAAGTAAAGCGTCATCATGGGAAATTAGGTAACACCCATGTTTAAAGGACCAAAAATGTTGTTGTGGATCCTCTTTGCTATTGAAGCAGTTGAACTTTGGAATTTCCCAATGTACGGGGTATGGTCAAATAGGAATGGATGGGTGAATAGTCTCATTACAAATTTTTTCATAGGTGAGGGAATTGCGTGAGCTAGAAACCGATGCTTCCAGTGTTTGCATACTTTTCCATCATCAACTTGATGAGGTTAGTGGTAGTTGTGATGGGGAGACACCTCTTGTGGCATAAGGGGGTGGATATTGAACCTGATAGGGAGGTTGAGAATAGGGAACTTACATAGGAGGCACATATCCAGAATGGGTGATAGACAAGATAGGGGGTTGTTGATAGTAGGTGTATGTAGGTGGGATGGTTGTTCGTGACTCTGGTAGTGATTGGGGGCAGTGTTTGCAGGATGGAGAGGATGAGATTCTGGAATGGAGTAGGGGTCACTGACACCATAGGTGGTTGTGTTGTAATGGGTATTTGTGAGACAATGGGTTTGGACTGTGCTATGGTCTAGGTGGTTGACGAGGGGACAACAGATATGACAGGTGCAAGTGAAACTACAGATGCAACGGTCATGGCAGGTATGGGGCCTAGTTGTAAAAAACTACCGAGGGTGAAGCAGGTGAGGGTAAAACCACATTATTAGGATCTAATGCAACAATCAGGAATAAGGGCAGGAGAGATGGACACATAGGCATGTCGTATATCAACTAACCTGAGGAGTCTCAGGTGGAAGAATGGGAAAGGTAGAACTGTAAGGCCATGGGATTTTGATCAAGGAGTTGTGTAAACTCTTTGTCACCTGCATACAATGGTGGTAGGTAAGGTTGGATCCATGGGTGACAGGATGGAAGGTGGTGAGGGACTAGGTGGGAGTGGTTGACGACTAGCATGGAATATGAGGGCGTTAGTCTAGCTGTGAGTCAGCACCATGTGAACAAGTGCTGACCTGGTAAGACTGTATTTTGTAGATGACACATAAAACAGTAGAAACAGAGAATAATGGGGTCCGAGAGGTGAATCTGGTCAATGTCTATATTTTGAAAATAAACACAGGAAACCAATGATGGTTAGGTTGACTGGTGACAGTTGAGGGAAAACCGATGATGGTCAGGTTGACTGGTGACAGTTGGGGAACACCGATGATGGTTTCTAAAACTGATACTAGTCACTGTGGAAGAAATCAGTCTCAAAGAATGAAACAAGAATGTTGGATGTGTACCTATGAAAACTGTGTATGACAGTAAGTATCGAATAGGGGAGAAATATGATGATGCCCTGAGGGCCAAAAATAGAACAGAAACAGTGATGAAAGCTATTCTAGGTAAAGTAACTAGAAAGCCAGAAGCTGACACGGTTATTGTTTAACTGATGATGGTCAGATGTGAACTAGTGACGGTCGCTGGACCGACGTCAGTGACTGTGAAATTAGAAAGGAATGAAGAAAATTGGTTTTGTGAATTAAATTAAGTGAAGAATCAAACTCAGAAACCTGAGAATGAAGAGATGGGGCCCTGACACACTCAGAAAAAGTTAGAATACTCCAACTACAATGGTGGAGTGTGCAAGGAAGAAGAAAAATGGAGATTCATAGTCTCACACCTCAAAATACAAGCCAAGAAGAACACTAAGAAAAAGCATGATCCTAACAGTGATTTTCTTATGTTTTTTTATCTTATGCTATTTAGGACTGACTGTGTGTATTTAGAACATAATTTTTGGTTAGGAAGACTTCATATAAAGAAGGATATCTAAAAGGAGAGGTTTCAGGTATGTTATGGTGGGGGGGGATCCATCCTCTAAGATGATGTCTCGACAAAGGCAATGAGCTAGGGAGTACCTGCCAACTGGATCTATGTGATCACTGACACATGTTCCCGGGTAAGATGTTGTTTAAGAAAGATGTGTATATTTTTATTTTGTACAAGTTTGTGTAAGACACAAAGAGAGAAAAAGATGTGCTTTCTACGATTCTTTGTGTCAACCATCAGCTGGGCATGACTTCCAGCATATAGGTTTCCCTCAGTTTTAATGTGAGCTAATAATGCAACAAATCAGAATGCAATGCAAGTGTTTTAAACCCAAATCGAAGTGTGATGTTCAATGTAGCAAGAGATGAACATGAAGAGGGATGCTCTTTCACTAATGCAATGCTAAAGAAAGGAAGACATGTATCTTTTTAAAGCACCAAAAATATGATTGTTTTTAGAAATAGAAAGAAGGAGAATGATTTCCAAAAGAGAAAATTAATTTGGAAGCTTTTAGAAGGGAAAAAAACACACAAATTTCACCTAGGAATGAATAAATGCAAAAGAACCCCTGATGGGTCCCACCAGGTGTGCCAAAATGTTTCACCATTTTCTTTACATTTTCGAAGTGATGAAACAGATAAGGGTAAAGGCCAAGGAGGAATACCTATTAAATCTAGTCAGTTGATGGTTATTATGCGTGTTCTGACTTCTTGATCCACAGCTGAATGTGAGAGCTTCCTTTTGGCTAGGAGGAACTACCTGTAATGGAAAACAAGACCACAAAAAGATAGTTAAATGATATATGACAGTGGACTGCCTAGCATATGCTAGTTCCGGGAAGTGTGATACTTCCTAGATGACTCTCAATCCACTATTTAAAACAAGTTAATGTGAGAAATAAACAAATTCCTACTGTAGTTGATATGATTTAGGTATTTCATTCAAGTACAATAAGAAAATCCAATCACAATAGGCTAGGCTATAGTTGGATCTGAGAGGTGAGGTGTCTGTCAAGGTACTGGGACTGATCAGGGTTTGATTCTGGGTTATTTAGGTCAACTGGTAGGGTGATTTTTGGGTCTGTTCTTAGTCAAGGTGTAAAACATAGAGACCGATGTCGGCTGAGTGTGACTGATGCAGTTTAGGTAGAACTGATGGTGGTTGTGGATAACCGGCATTTGTATGGTCAAGATAAAAGAAACTCAAATAAATTAAATGGTAGGGGTGATCTGAGGTCAAATAAAGTTTGGGAGAGTGAATGGGAAGGTCTGTAGAGGTCTTAGGTATGCTCAGAAGTATACAATAGGTGAGGATAGGTGATTTGGTGATATGGGTGAAGGGATATTTGAGTTCACAGGAAAGTGGGTGATGAAGCAATAAGCATGCAAAGAATAGATTAATAACAAGAGTAATAAAGATTACTAACTGAAATAAACCCTACTAGTTAGGGCCATACTTACTGTGTTAAGGATCTGATGGCTGAGTGGTGGAGGTGGTTGATTAGAGAATACGTGTATGGTATTGTAGCAGTGATTTCCCAGAGTGCTCCCATGAATGCAATGGCTCTATGATTGATCCTGGTAATGGTTCTTGTATGTCTGGATGTGTAAAAGGATGCTTGCTTACATGCACTCTGATCTCCTTTCTTTCTCTTAGAATGTGCCAACCCAAAAACTTTAGGTGAATCTCAATGGCTTTATTGACCATTGGTTTAGGGTGACTGGTTTCAGTTCAGGTGGGATTCCCTAGGTTTACTAAAATTGGTAGATCTTGCCTCTTTTAGCTCAAGTTTGTTCCTTGATCCATGGATTTGGAATGGACGTTACATTTTTTATGAGTGGGAAGGTGGTTAGGGAGATTTTAGGCATTGATTTTAGGGTTGGACCAAATCTTAGCTCATTAAGGCACAGTAAGATTAGGTCTTAGTTAGTTATGGAAACATGCCAAGAATAGGTCTAGGGTGAAGTGGCTAGATGAGGTGTCTAGGTGAGGTGGTGGGTTAGAAATTACAGTAATTAGATAATAAATATTGTGAGGATATATATTAATTTAATTAAATTAATGGTGATGTGGGGTGGAAGGGGCCATGCTTAGATGAGTATGATTGAGCTAGTTATTTGAAAAAGGACCAAGGGGAGTGTGACCCAATTTTAGTGTCTACATGCCTATGTTGAGAGGTTAATCTTAGAGATAATAATCATGAAGCCTATAAGTTTTGCAGTTGGAGATAGCGGAGCTGCGCTGGTATACCTTCAACTTAAGCCTAAGTTGGAAGGTAATAAATATGTAGAGAATGAATTCACGCTCCTAAGGTTGCCAAAGGGTAAGCACACAATGGAGAATGTTCCAAATCTAAAACCTGCAGAAACCATAGTGGTGGAGGAGGAAGAGAAGGAAGAATGAGATAATAGTGGTGGTATGGAACATAGAGAACGAAGGAAGCCTATAGATAAGGTAGGAACTGAGCATGTGATTACTCCACCCCAAGTACAAGAAAAAGGTGATGAGGACTTGGATGAAGTCCAAGGAGAGCATTACTTCAAAGGGGTATTCAGGAGAACAAGAACCTAAGGTGTTACTCCACAATCAATATGGAGATCACTGTGAATCTCCCCATAGAAGGAGACACCTGAGAAGAGAGATAGAAATTTGAAGCTGGACGAGGAGGTGGAAGAGTTTGAAGAGATCACACTTGGATCTCCTACACCACCAGAGGATGTGGAAAATCTAAAAGATGAAGAAATGAAAGATGAAGATGTGAAGAATGAAGAAGAAAGAGTAAATGAAGGAGGGAAAGAGCAAGATACTATTCAGGAAACTAATTATCTAGCTCCAAATCTTGGCGTGCTAGTTCCTAAGGGGCCAAGAAGTAAAAGGACAAGTTGAGAGTTTACTGTTCCATCTTTGGGCTATGCTGAGGACACAAGTAAAATTTTCCACACCTATTTTCAAAGCACTGTGAGTCCTCAGGAGTTATATGGATGAGAACTGATGGATGAGGACATGGCCACCATGCATAAAAGGAAGAAACTATCTTGGTCTATGCACACTCAAATGGACGAGCTAGACTTTGAAGTATGTGAAGAATCCTGTGTGTTAAGAAGGATGAAAAAGGTTCCTCATGCTAGACATATAACCGTGAAACCCACCATTATGTCTGATGAGCAGGTAAACAATGCCTTGGTGAAGGTATCTATAGATGTGGCGCAGAGGAACATAGACAAATCTTCCACTATCAAGGTGATGAGAGAAGAGATCAAGGCCAAGGATGCTGAGATCATGTGCGTGAAACAAGAAAATGATCTGGAGCAGAAAAAGAATCAGGTTCTTATTGGCATGGTAGAGGAGATCGGGGATCATGTCCTCCAAGAAAGACCACACTTAGAGCCCAAGGTACCCAAAAATATCCCTTCGGCTATGCACTAAATGCGCACATTAGTTGATTTGGTGCTTGAAGAGGGACCAGTTAGAATCCTCGTGCCAAAATACCCTAAGAAGAAAGTAGAGAGGGAAAATGCTATAGTAATTAGAAAAATTTCATCATATGAGGCACTGCTTTAAAACCCTTCAGGATGAGATGAAGAAAGTAGATCAAACATTGAATATTTTTACAGCTTTAGAGGCAGTCAACAGAATAAGGACACTGGTAGAGGAAAATGAAGTCCTAAAAACAATGAAGGGTGAAACTTTGGGGTGTGCAGAGAGACTTGTAGTGGTGAAGCAAAGGGATGAGGCCCTTGCTGTTAGGTTGTGGAGCCTGTTTTAATGTGAGAAAGTGTTAAAGACTATACACTAAGAGTATTGTAAACTTTCCACAGTTGTCTCTCTGAGGTTCGGGGCCAGGCTGGGCCCTGAGTAGGGGTTCGAGGATGGTAGCCCCTGGTAGTAAGGGTTCAAGGGCGCAACCCTCAAATTTCTATTTTCCTTAAAACGTGCCCGATATACCGAGAAACATGTTTTTCTCATATGGGTAGGATTTTTGACCCATAGGTTTATGGGACGGTTTTGGCCCATGGGAGCTTTGGTTGGTCTTCACAGAAACTAGTGAAGGGTTGAGAAGCTTGCTCAGAAGAAAACTAGTCTCTAAGTGGGAGATTGTTAGGTTGTGGAGCTTGTTTTAATGTGAGAAAGCGTTGAAGATTGTACACTAAGAGTACTATACACTTTCCACAATTGTCTCACAAAAATTTTTGGGGCCTTAAAACATGCCTGATATACCAGGAAACATGCTTTTCTCATATGGATGGGATTTTCAACCCATAGGTTTATGGGATAGTTTTGACCCATGGTTTTAATACCCACGGTTTTATAAAACTGCTTAAGTAGTTGTCTACTTATAAGGTTTTATGCATATGGTAGGTATAATGTAACATTGCAAATGTGTTTTGTACTCGGGTGTGAATTCTGTAGAGTTTGTTGAGCATAGATCCAAATAGATCTGGGTATTGTATTGAGAGAGCGGAGACTTGTAATAAAATCTGAGTAAGTGATTCTTGGTGGATGTATCCCAAATTGGGTGAACCACATTAAATACTATCTCTTTGTGTTGTGTTATTTTATTCTACACTTTTATTTGAGATATGTAATATTTTCTACATATTAGTTTCTACTGTTGCGATTATGTGAGGGATTATTCTGCATATTTTATCCCTTATTTCCTAATAGTTGGTATCAGAGTTTGGTTTGGTTTGTTGAAGTGTTGAATCACAAGGAAATTTTTATCTTGAGTGGGAGCTATGGTAGATGATGGAAGATCAAGGGTTGATAAATTCAAAGGGTAGAATTTCAGTCTTTGGAAAATGCAGATGGAAGATTACCTTTATCAGAAGGATCTTTATATTCCATTATCTGAGAATTTGAACAAACCCTTGAGCATGAAGAATGCATAATGGGATTTACTGGATAGGAAGACACTTGGGACAATCTGGCTATGTCTTGCATCTTCAACATTATTTAATGTTTTAAAGGAAAAGACTACAAAAGAACTGATGGATGCATTAGGGAAGTTGTATGAAAAACCCTCTGCCTCAAATAAGATATTTTTAATGAAAAAGTTGTTTAATATGAAGATGTATGAGAATGGTTCAGTAGAAGATCATTTAAATGATTTTAATATCATTGTAAATATGCTAGTTTTAGTTACAATAGAATTTGATGAAGAATTTAGGGCTTTATTAGCTCTGTGCTCTTTACCTGAGAGTTGGAATAGCTTGGTAATGGCGATAAGCAACTCAGTTCCAGATAACTCAAAGTTGAAGTTTGAGGATGTTGTAGGGGTGATTCTAAGTGAGGAAATGTGAAGAAAAATATCTGGGGAATCTTCTAGTTCAGGGAATGCTTTGACAATGGAAACTAGAGGGAGACAGAAGAATAGAGGAAGCCATGGAAAATCAAAGGATCATACAAGGTCAAAATCCAAAAGCAAGATAGCATGCTAGCACTTTGGAAAGTCTGGGCATGTAAAGAAGGACTATTGGGAGATTTGGGACAAGAGGAAACAACAGGAAGAAAACAAGGAGGTAAATATGGCAATAAGTAATGTATGTTAGGATGCTTTAATTCTTTCTTTGCACAATATTATTGAATATTGGGTTTTAGATTCGGGGGCTTCTTTCCATGCTACTCCACATAGGTATTATTTTGTTGATTATGTTCAAGGAGATTTTGGGCATGTTTTTCTTAGTGATGATGAGCCTTGCATCATATTTGGAATTTTTTTTGTTCAGGTTAAGATGCAGAATGGGAATACTTGGCTATTGAAGGATGTCAGACATGTGTCTACATAAAGACTTAATTTGATATCGGTAGGGCAGTTGGGAAGTGATGGTTATACTGTGATATTTACATCAGACTCTTGGAAGGTTACCAAGGGTGCTCTTGTGGTGGTAAGAGGTAAGAAGGTTGGAACCTTGTATTTAACCTCTTATAGAACTAATGTTTGTAATCTTGTGGCTTCAAAAGTAGATACAACATTGTGGCACTATAGGCTCGGTCATATGAGCCATAAGGGCATGGAGATCATAAAGAAGTATTTTCCCAGATATACAAAAACTTGTTTAGAGTTATGTGAGGAATTCATATATGGGAAACAAAAGTGAGTAAGGTTTCTCAAGGTTAGACCTATGAATAAAGAGAGTAAGTTAGATTTGGTGCATTCTGATGTGTGGGGGCCAGCTTAGGTATCATCTCTTAGGGGTTCAATTTATTATGTTACTTTTATTGATGATGCAATAAGGAAATTTTGGGTTTATTGTATTAGAAACAAATCTAATGTATTTGACACTTTTTTAAAATGGAAAGCCTTGGTAGAGAATGAAACAGGTCTTAAGCTAAAATGTCTCAGGTCAAATAATGGAGGGGAGTATTGTAGCAATGAATTTGATGATTATTTTTCTAAGAATGGAATCCATAGGAAAAATATGGTTCCAGGAACTCCGAAACATAATGGGGTGTTGGAAAGAATGAAAAAAACAATAATGGAATGTGTTAGGAGCATGAGGTTACATACAGGACTGCCTCTTTCTTTTTAGGTAGAAACGGTGAGCACAACTTTGTACTTGATAAACATAGGACCTTCAAGTGCCTTGGATGGAGGCATACCCGAGGAAGATTGGTATGGTAAGAAATTTGATTATTCATTTCTTAGAGTCTTTGGATGTGAGGTGTTTTTCCATATAGACAAGGATAATAAGACCAAGCTAGAGGCTAAATCAGAAAAATTTACTTTCATTGGTTATGGTGATGATGACTTTGGCTATACATGTTGGAGTATTAAGGACAAGAAAATAATTTGATCTAGGGATGTGGTATTTAATGAGAAAGTCATGTAGAAGTAGTAGTTGTAGGAAAATAGGGAAGAATCCAAGAAAGAATATGCAGTAGTAGATGCTCTTCTGGATGGGGAAAGTGACACATGAATCAATTCAGGAACCTCCTCAGCATGAACCCCAAACTCCTATATTGAGGAGGTATTCTAGGGTAATAAGAGAACCTGAACATTTTTCTCCTTCTCTTTATTATTTATTACTCACTGATAGTGGAGAGCCAGAGAGCTTTGATGAAGCAATGCAGGTAGATGTTAGGAAGAATTGGGAGAAAGCCATGGATGAGGAGTATCAGGCTCTCATGGAGAACCAGACATGGGATTTGGTAAAGCTATCCAAAGGAAAAAGAGCATTACAGAACAAGTGGGTGTTTAGAGTCAAAGAGGAATAAAGAGGAAAGAAAAGATACAAGGCCTGGTTCGTGGTCAAGGGGTTTGCATAGAAAAAAGGTATATTTTTAATGAGATTTTTTCTCCTGTAATAAAAATGACTTCTATTAGAAATGTTATAGGAATAGTTGCAGCAGAAGACTTGCACTTAGAATAGCTTGATGTAAAGACTACATTTCTCCATGGTGATTTGGAGGAGGAACTATAAATGCAGCAACCAGAGGGCTATAAGGTCAATGGTTAAGAGGAGATGGTGTGCAAACTGAAGAAGAGTTTATATGGCTTGAAACAAGCTCCTTGTCAATGGTATAAGAAATTTGATAGCTTCATGATGAAGCTAGGTTTATATTATATGTCATTCTAACCATTACATGTATACAAATAAATTTGAGGATGGTAGTTATATTATCATGTGTCTATATGTGGATGACATGTTGGTTGTAGGTAAAAACATTTAGGAAATAAAAGTACTCAAGAAGTAGCTAAGTGAATCCTTTTTTATGAAGGATTTGGGGGCAGCCAAAAAAATCCTTAGTATGAGGATATCTTGAGATAAAAAAGCAATGGAAGTTGACTTTATCTCAGGAAGAGTACATTAAGAAGGTATTGGAGAGGTTTAATATGCAGGATGCTAAACCAGTTGGGACTCCCTTTGGCAGGACATTTCAAGTTAACAAAGGAGTAGTGTCCCAAGATAGAGCGGGGAGAGAAACCAGATGTCCAAGGTACCTTACTCATGAGTAGTTAGCAGTTTGATGTATGCCATGGTGTGTACCAGGCCTAATATTGCCCATGCAGTGGGGAGCGGTGAGTAGATTTATGATTGATCCAGGAAGAGATCAATGACATGTAGTAAAATGGATCCTTTAGTATTTGAGAGGGACCATGGGGATATTTTTGTGCTATAGTGGATAACACACCACGTTGTGTGGTTATATAGATTCAGATATGGCCAGAGATGTTGACAATAGGAGGAGCATGACAAGTTATGTTTACACTATAGGTGGGACAACAATGAGTTGGATTTCATGGCTATAGAAGATGGTGGCTTTTTTCAACCACAAAGGCTGAGTATTTTGCTTCCAAAGAGGCAAGTAAAGAAATGATTCGGTTACATCAATTTCTTGAGGATTTGGGGCATAAGTAGGAGGAAGGAAATATGCATAGTGATAGTCAAAGTGCTATACACCTAGCTAAGAACTTTGCTTTCCACTCTAGGACGAAGCATATACAGTTAAGGTACCATTTCATCAAGACATATTTGGAGGAAGAGAAGTTGAAGCTAGAGAAGATTTATACCAGTTAGAATCCTATAGACATGATGACCAAGGTGGTCACAAGGGAAAAACAGAAGTTGTGTTCAACTTTGGTTGGTCTTCACAGAAACTTGTGAGGGGTTGAGAAGCTTGCTCAGAAGAAAACTAGTCTCCAAGTGGGATATTATTAGGTTGTGGAGCTTGTTTTAATATGAGAAAGTGTTGAAGACTGTACACTTTCCACAGTTGTCTCGCAAATTGTTTTTGGCCTTAAAACATTCCTGATATACCGGGAAACATGCTTTTCTCATATGGGTGGGATTTTTGACCCATAGGTTTATGGGACAGTTTTAGCCCATGGTTTTGTAAAATTGCTTAAGCAGTTGTCTACTTATATGTTTTTATGCATATGGTAGGTATAATGTAATATTGCAGATGTATTTTGAATTCAGGTGTGAATTTTGTAGAGTTTGTCTAGCATATCTCCAAATAGATCTGGGTAATGTATTGAGAGAACGGTGACTTGTAATAAAATCTGAGAAATTGATTCTTGGTGGACGTAGCCCAAATTGGGTGAGAACCATGTTAAATACTATCTCTTTGTGTTGTGTTATTTTATCCTACACTTTTATTTGAGATCTGTAATATTTTTTACATATTAGTTTCTACTATTGCGATTCTGCAAGGGATTATTCCACATATTTTATCCCTTATTTCCTAACACTTGCAGTGGCCCTAGAGCCCCACAAGAACATGTTGGATGAACTGGGAAAACTTATAGCGTAGAAGATGGATCTGCTAGAAGAGAGAATGTATGCAATGGCTAAAATTATGTTAGTATTAAAAAATGAGAAGGGAGAAATTGCACAAGATGAATTAGATTATATTGCAATGAACATTCTAGAATAGGAAGAGGTCGTGCTAAGTGAGTGGAAGACATTAGAGGCAGCAATAAAAGAAGAATATCTAGAAATGATTCTTCTAGTTGAAGCAGAGGGTGATGTAGAGTAAATCCTTATTCATTTGTATATAAATTATTTTACATTATTTCCATTACTTTATTCTTTATTGTTTGAAGAGTAGTCATTGCCGAGATGGAAATGTACTTTAGTGTGGGGTAATGTTGAGCGGATAAAACTGGAATACTTAGTAGAAGGCACACAAAAGGTTTATGCGAGAGAATAGGGCACAATCAAATGCATAGAAGGATAGGGGGAGAACATGCACGTGAAATATAAGGGCGGATTTGGGACTTATCCATTTTCATGTGTATGGGTATTTTTGGAGATAGTGTGCCGAGCACACAAACCGGGTAAAGAATTACATGACACGCATTTCCTATTTTGGAGGAGTGGCTACGAAGTGCTTTACATGGGTGTAGGCTAAGAATAGATTTGCTTCTGCCAGTTAACTAGAAGAGGTCTATTGTTAGTGCACTTGCATGTGTGGCTGTGATTGTAAAGGTGCATACCTATTTTCAGCATGTGACCTATTTTTGGAATTATGTAAGCGGTGAAGGGAAAGTCCCCACCCTTATAAATATGTAATGATTAGCGTAGTATAGAGTGTGTGAGAACAAATTTACTATGAATTTATGTTGTCAAATCTAATGCGCGCATAAATTATGGTATTATCTATTGTACTGAGCTTCTATGTATTTATCATATTTAATATAATGGAGTGTATTGGATGAATCAAAGAGTTAATTCTTAGTATAATTGGTTCTTGCATGGTTGGTTTCATTATGGATATTATTTAAATTTTTTATTCTTTAGATCTAGGTCTGAACATGCACTATAGAATTATGTATTAGTTATGGATATGAATGCATTAAGTCTTCATCATGCTAACATCCTGCAATAAAAACCCTAAATAGGGGCCTAGTACCTTTACACGCTTCGGGTGAGCACTTAGTCTAGGCTTAGTGATGCGACAATGTGCCTGGGATTTTTCTGGTAAATTCTAGGCTGCATCATAACATGTCCACATCATTAGGAGTTATATGACCAAGTTTCTAGAAAGTGGTAGGAAGAATAGTGGTAATGGGATTAATGTGTGTAATAGAGTTGTATTGAAATGGTATATGATGACCATGAGGACCAAAGGAAACAAATAACCCCCTTTTAGGTTTTGTAGGTGACAGTCAATTGAAATACTTCATTTTGGGTATGTTTGGAAAGGACATGAAAGAATTAGACAAGTGATATTCACCCATACTTGTAGAGTATGAGAAAATTATAAGGGCATATTTTTATGCACTAGAAGGTGAATTAGTAGAAATGGGATTGGTTGAAAGAAGGTTGGTGTGTAGAATAGATGAGGAGGCTGACATTGTAATTGGTTAGAAAAGGATTAAGGTTTGAGTTAATGATGATAATGATGTGTTGGGCGATGAGGATGACAAGATGAGTGGAATGAGAAATGGTGTTTGTCTTGGTGATGAGCCCAAAATTGGCCCATTTCATTTAATACTTGACATTCCTTTTCCTTACATAAATTGCATAAAGTGGATCTAAGTGTAATTTATGAACTTATGGTTTATTTAGAATAAAAATAGAGAGTATATATCATGTTTATTTCTTTAGAATTCATTGTTATCTTTTTGTTAGCTATTTATAATTATTATTTGGAAAATTATGTCAATTTGTGCATGTGCATTCCATACTTTACTATAATTATTGAATAAGATATTTTGAGCACTAAGCATAAGTTACAACCATCCTCGGAGGATCTTCAACATCTCTCATATCAGCTCCAAAGATTGTTGTTTCATCACTGCACTAGCTCCGGAGGTTCCCTCACTAGCTCCGAAGTTGAACATTAGAGCTTTAGAGTTAAACATTAGAGTTTACAGATGGATATTAAAGATTTGGAGATGAATATTAGATCTACAAAGATGAGCATAACTCCAAGGGTGGTTTGATAAACATTATTATCTATTTTGGAAATCATTCTAAAAATATATATATTCATAAGTGTTTCATTATTTGTAAAATAGGGAAGAATCAATATTCATTTTGATTCTTAACAATAAAATAAGAGAGTTAGATTGTTAGTTAGAGTTAGATAAGCTCTCTCCATATTTTTTGGAGATTGATGCTTTATTGATAGATTGAAATATTAGTTGATAATATTTTATTAAGATGTATGCCTTGACATAAGGAGTGGGTTGGAAGCATAAAATTATAAATGCAACCTCCCACACCAAGGAGTGTAACCTCAATCATTTTGATCAATTCATTATGAGGTTCTATTGCATCTAATTTTTAAACAAGTGTTGATTAAAATCCTCTTTTGAGGAATGCGTTGGCCACTCATTCCAAGGAAGATGAATCTATGTGTTTATGTTTATTTCTTCATTATGTAAATATACTTTTGTTGTTTTTTTTCTGTATACCATGTAATTATTCCTTTGGTGTACTTTATGTTGTGAACATGCAGGTGTTTTATGTGTTTATTATTTATTTTCAATTCAATAATTTCCTTTCCTACAAGTTTGTTTTAATTGCATGCAAGTGTGTTTTAATTCCTTCAAATGTGTTTTAATTCCTGTAAGTGTGTTTCCAATTCCTACAAGTGTGGATTTGGTAGAAGGGGCCATTTTCTAGATATATCTCTCTCCTATTGTTGACATCTGTGTACACTAACCCTAGATAGAAATTATTTAATGATGAAGATTGAAAAAACCCATCAATGAGGATGATGCAATGCATGTAGGTAAAGATAATGTGGGAATATGAGGAATAAGAATGGATGGGTGATTTGAAAATGATGATAATGTTGAGTAAAACGAGGAAAATGATTTTAATGAGGAGGAAATGGTTGAGGAGGATGGGGCTAGATTCGGTGAATATGATAACATCTAACATGACAAGGATGATGGGAATGGTGAAAGGAGAAATGGTGCTTAACATAGTGAGGGAAAATGATCTATGAGGGGATAAAGATGATGTTGTCAAAGAAGCATGATTCGAAGAGTACGATGGGGTGAAAAAAGTATCTCTGTAGAAGGTAGAATATTGTTCAAGACATGAGGATAAGAATATGTTTCCAAATGTGTTGTTGTTGGAAGACATGGAAAATTTAAGAAGTGAATCCATAAAATTATCTAGGCTTTGATTGTGTGGAGCCACATGATTTTTTACTTGGATATCACCTTTTTCAATCATGTCAAGAATGATATAGTGTAATTAGGGGAACTTTTTCATGGAATGACCTACCTTTGGGTGATAGGAAAACCATTCATGTGGTGAATGCCATAAGGTATTTGGTTTGTTAGGGTTCTAAAATCAAACCTTGAGAAGATAAATCATGTGAGCATATAATAATTTGTGTAATATGACACAAAGAGGTTATGATAAAAGGGGTGAATCATATTTGGGATTTGAAAATACCACAAGATTGAAAAGGACCCTAACAACATGATCGAAGTTGGAATTTTTGGGAATTATGGATGATGATGATTAAAAGTTAGTGTGCGTAGAATTTGGGTAGGAAACTATGTTGGTAGTTTACAATACTACGTGGTTAAGATGCATAGGTGACAGTAGAAATTTTGACATTTTGTGCATTTGACACAACAAAACATTATCATTATTGATGTGGATATCCTTAATTCACTAAACCATTAAAATGGCTTCCTGTAGTGATCAAAATTGGTGGATTTGTAAAATATGAAATATATATTAGGTGAAACTATTTGAAAAAAGGAATGTTAATTTATGTTACGGGATAGGAAATGTCATCTTATAGACCACCTTAAACTAACCTAAAATATGTTCCATGATGAACACATCGTTGAATTTTGTAGATTATATAGGTCAAATAAGGTGGTCCCTCATAGCAATATTGATAAAGAAGTGGTCAATGAATATTTTTTCTAGTTGTACAAAATAATATATGTTATGCTAATACATGTTTGTATACCAATCCAATGATTTTACAGCTAGATAAAGAGGAAATGTGTGCAACATAATTGTGTCATCATGGTTGACAAGATAACATGCATATGTAAACAATCCCAAATGGTTTTTTGAATCCTTTATACTTTTAACTTAGATCATTTCTTTGAAGTGTTGACTGAAATAGATAGGGTAATGGGCGTAGGAGGAATACATGTTCAAATGTTGGTTGATGGGTTGTTGATGCGCGTATGACTTCCGAATCCACAGCTGATCGTGAGAGCTTCCTTTTGGCTAGGAGGAACTACTTGTAATGAAAATCAAGACCACCAGAAGGAATTAAACAATATGGGTAGTGAACTACCTAGCATATGCTAGATCTAGGAAGTGTGATACTTCCTAGATGGTTGTCAGTCCACTGTTTTAAACAATTTAATGTTGTAAACAAAGTAAATCCTATTGTTAGTTTAAAATGATTTAGGTATCTCACTTAAAAACACAATAAGAAATAGATCTAATCTAACAGGCTAAGCTAGAATAGAATCCAAAGGTCAAATGATTGGTTCTGGGTCTCTGCAGGTTTGATAGAGGTCTCGGGTAGATCACAGGTGAATGAGGGTGAAATGAAATTTGGTGGGTAGGTCTCTGTTCTAGGCTGTGTGGGAAAATACAGAGACCAGTGTTGGTCAGGGGTGACTGACGACAGTTAGGTGTAATCGGTGCCGGTTACTGTGAGATCTAGAAATATCATAGAACAAGTTGTGGTCTCCTTTGTGATTACACAAAGGACTTTGGTGAGTCGGGGTGAAATATTGGGTTACTGGAGTAGGCTTTGGCGAGGTTTTAATGGGTATATGGAGGTGAAAACGTTGGAGAAGGTCAATAGGGGGCAAAGTAAACAATATGATAAAATGATGAAAATGAAATAAACCAAGAAAGTATGATGTTATACTTACTTGGATTCCAGTCCTGAATGCCTGTGTGTGAGGGATGGAGGTGCTGATGAGGGGTTTGAAGGCTGCAAGTGATCACCAACTGAAAAAAATCTTCTACATGGGCTGCATGTACACTCCTCTTTGCTTGGATGGATCAGATCATGGCTGGGATGGCTGTGCAGGAGAAGATGCTCAATCTCCTTCCTTGCATGTGGGTTTTCACTAGAATTTACTCTCTGAAGATGCGTTATCTCTCTGAGATGTGTTCTTTCTCGTTCAACCTTCTCTCAATGTTTGCCAACCTTGAGAATAAGATAGTTTAGGGGTTAAAAGGGGTAACCGACGGTGGTCTGGCTTAATTGGCGATGGTTAGGGGTAATCGACGTCGGTCAAGGTGGGATTTCCTAGGTTTACTAAACTAGGGAGATCCTCTTGATTTCCTTGGATCTCGTGCCGTTATCCCATGGATTAGATTGGGAGCTTCTTGTGAGCATGTAGGGATGTGGTTAGAGGGAATGTAGGCATTGATTTTTAGGGTTTGGGTAAGTCTTAGTTAGTTATGGCAACTTACTAAGAATAGGTCTTAGGTTGAGTTGGCTTGGTGAGGTGTCTAAGTGAACTGTATGTGTGGATATTATTTAAATAAGATATTTAAATAATAAATATAGTGAGGATAATGAATTAATTTAATTAGATTAATTAAATTAATATTAGTGGGGTGAAGGGGGGTCATGGCTAGGTAAATGTAATAAAGGGTGCTTATTGGTCGAGGGACCAAAGGGGAGTGTGACCTAATTTTAGTGTCTACATTTTGCCCATTTTGTTACGTAGCTTGTATTGGTAAGCAACGCTAACAAAAATAAGATGTGGTTGCCCCATGTGTGGGTGAAGGTGATCCCCCTCAAACCAGGAATTGACGAGGCAGCAGGATGAAGTAGTGAGTGGTTTGATAAAAGGTAAATGTGAGGAAAAGGCAAGTGGGCATAGGGGAAAAGGCTGAAAGGTCTACTTGGGAAATCTAGGTTATGGGTAGGGTCAAAGGTAGCAACAGTCAAAACACACACACATATAAACTGTAGCACGCTACCGAGTTGAAGAGCAGGTAAACTCTACATCTGTTGGTAGGTTTATCCAAACAAGGTTGAAGTGAATCCGGTATCCAAGGTATAGGATATGGTCAGGAAACACAACGTAGGTTAGGTGTAGGAATGTGTAGGTATGTTCTGGTACACCAAAGGTAGGGTCAAGATAAACGGTCACAGCAATAGGCTAGGTAAGGTCATTAGGTCAATAAACACAGGTAACAATGCCGTAAGGTATAGTGAACACATGAGTTCAAAGGTCACTAGCGATGGTCCAGGTCCAAATATCTAGGTCACAGCATGGGTAAGGCCAAGGTATGGGTAAAATATATGAAGTCCCTAAAGGAGGACAAATGGAGGCAGGCAAGTGAGGAGGTCTGGAAAGGTAAGGTAAATAGGTTGGGTACAGGTGGGGTGGGGTAAAGGATCAGGGTAAAGGGTGGGGTTAAAGGGAAAAGTAAGGGCAATATGCAGGTGAAGGTGACCGATGCCGGTCATGGATAACCGATGTTAGTATAGGGAAACTGATGACATGAGGTAGGGCATTAGACCGATGTCAGTCAGGGGTAATCGACGTTGGTTAGGTAGGTTGGTTATAAAAACAAAAAATCCACGTTTTTTTGTTATTCATTTGTTATTTACAAAGTGAGAAATGACAACAAAAAAGAGAGAAAAGTGTCTAAAGGAAATGGGACATTGAGCTGGCAGTGTGATTTGAAGAGGGTGGTTGGTCAGCAGGTCCACGGGATCAGGGTAAGAGATTTGATTAGTTGAAGGTTGTGAGTAGCTATTCAGTGATTGCAGAGGCTGGAGAGGGATAGGGCGGGCCACCGGCACAATGACCAGACATGCCACCGATACGGGGCAATGCGATGAGGTAAGTGTCTAACTCTATATTGTTGATTAGCTAGATTAGAGGTTTTGGTTATTGTCGTTTGTAGGGTTTTGTGGGTTTTGGTTTTTTGTGGGTGGTTAAAAATAAAATGTGGGTATGAAGGGAATAATGGGCAAAAAAGAGGGGTGGTTGGGTAATAAATTGAAAACCTTAGGTTGGGTAGGGGTATTGGGGTAGTGTACCATTATAGGTGGGGTAAAACAGGTGGGAGATTTCTTAAAAAGAAGGGTTTGGGAAGTCGCCTAGACAGTGACCGGCGTCGGTCAAGCTTGGCCGGCATTGGTTGGGTAGAACCGGGATTGGTCACCAAACAGGTGATCGATGCCAGTTAAGTGGTAACCGTGGTCAGTAAAGATGACATTTTTGGTAGCGGTCACCCAGGTGACCATGTTGGTTTATGACCAAATTCGGTTAGACATAAGGAAGGTCTTATGTTCGCACTAAGGGGGGGGATTGTTAGGAAATATATGCTCCATTTGTGATGTGGAGCAATAATTACATGTATAGGTAGTATTAGGTAGATGGGTAGATTTAATAAATGGAATAGAAGGTCAGGTGACAGCCTAGTATGTGGTAAGTTAGTAGGTTTAAGTTGGCCACAACCCAATAGATTGGGGCCTTACAGTCCCTGATATAGGCACAAGTGGGAGGGGGTACCACCAAAGGCATAGGGAGTAGGTAATGCCTGCAAAGGGCAGGTTGCTACAGGGCATCACTATAAGGGATGTACAGGGGGAGACCTATGGGACCACCATATAACCATGCAATTGTATCTAGGTTACATGCCCTAGGTGAGGTGAGATATTATCAGGACCAGCTCATGGCAGGATAGACTTCCTATCCTACAGAGAGTATAGGCACAACAGTGCATCCAGTGAGAGGACAAGATCCCGCACTCATAGTGTGGAGAGCACAGGAGGTCAGCGAGCTCCAAGGCCCGATCAGGGAGAGGCCACCAGTGCACGGTGACTAGTGCTAGGTGAGGTGCCAGCAGGGACACAAGAGGTTGAGGGTGCAGGTGACACAGAGATGGAAGACATCTGGTGAGATGTCTGATATGTGGTCACCTGATTTTTGATGTATACTAGTGATTTTTTGATATATATGCCGGCCTGCGTGCCGAAGATAGTTGTATTTTTGATCACATACCAGGCCTGCGTGCCGAAGAACAGTGAGGATGTATGAGTGATTTTGTATATTTTGAGCATATACCGGCCTGTATGCCGAAGAGATTTTGTATGTATTCATTCATTCTTTTTGTATATATGAGACCAGCCTGCGTGCCAATGACATTTTGTATTGTATATCGGCCTGCGTGCCGACATTTTTGAGATGATAGACAGGATGAGATAGACATGTATATTGAGATACACATTTATTGATTTATATGATGAGATACATGGTATTTTGTGATGTGTTGATGTGTTTATGAGACATTGGTTTATGGCTTGTGTTATGAGATATGGAGTTACTTTAATGGATTGAAATTAGGTTAGGAATGATGGAGTTAGGGGCAATAGGCATTAGGTGAGTCAGGTTATGGCATGGAGTTAGGTTGGTTTAGGCATGGATCGAGTCAGGTTATAGGCATGGATGAGTCAGGTTGGTTTAGGCATGGATTGAGTCAGGTTATAGGCATGGTCGAGTTGAAAGTAGGTTTAGTTATGATTCATTATTTTGGCAATGAATGATACTATGGGTCATATGTGAAATGTTCTATAATCTATGCATAGTGATGATAGAGAGATGGTAGGTGTAATAAATGTATGTTGTGGTAAGCAACTTGTTATGTATGTGGCTTAATTTCCAATTTTGTTATAAAAGGGGAACTAAGTGAAATGTGATGTAAATGGTGAGTTAGGCCTGGTTGATGAATTGTTTTAGGGTAGAAAATGGCTGAGCTAACCTCCAAGGGCCCCATGCCCTCGGAGTGCTACCTACATAGTCCCTAACGAAAAAGGGACCTCAGGCCAATGTAGTTCTCCCATGAGCTAGGGAAGAATATGAAAATGAGTTGGTAGGTTTTTGGGCATGTTGTGGGTTTAGGTTTAATAGGTGTGGGTAGATTATAGGTAAAATGATGTAGGTGAAGGTGATTATGGCGAAAGGGGAGGATTACCTAAAAGGTAAGCGTCGAGGACCAAGTCCTGTATAAGGTAATCAAAACGTAAACAAAGATGGTTAAAAGATAAGAGGGGGGCAATAAAGCCACCTGATTGGGTAGGATCATACCGAGTAGATCATACCTTGGAGGGGGTGATGAACATAAGACCCGAAAGGCATTGCATGATTAACTGTTCTACGATGAAGGTAGTCACAGGATCACCAAATGTCTAAATTCCAAGATGTCCCTTGAGGCAATTGAGGAAATGAGAGTGGAAATGGTAAGGAGGGTGAAAGGTAGTTAATTTTATATGTTTTGAGTGACAGGGCCTTTGGGCAAGGGGTCCTAGGTCACAGTGGGCAAGTCCATGACTAAAATGTTTTTTGTTTTGATAGACTGATCGATGCGGGAAGTCTATATGGGATAAATAATATGGTACTCCTTGAGGTCTTCGTGAAGCTGATCGATGCGGGAAGCTTCGGTTTCTCTTTTTTTTTAAAGCTTCACATAGCTGTCCTTCGAGGGAGCAGTCTATTTATAGCAGCAATTTTGTCGAGAGGAAGATGTCCTTTTGAGGGAGTCATCTTTTATTAGAAGTTTGACTCAAGGAGTTTGGTCCCATGTGAGGTCTTTGAAATCATGGACAAGACCAAGGTGGAGGATAGGACTCTTGTTCAAAAGGCAAGGTGGAATGACCATGGGATCTCATCTAAAGGTAGATGAAAAGTATCCATGAGAATCATGCTATGTGCAGTGCCATGGTACACATATTCAAGAAGAGATAACAAGTGATGGGTACTCACATGATTCTTGTTTAATCATTAGGGAGGTGTATGGAGTGGATAGCGCTCAAGGGACGAGCCTGTAAAGAGACAAAGGGTGAGGTAGGATGATGAGTCAACAATAGAATGGTCGAAGATGCAATGCGTTAAGGGGCTCAGGTTCGGGTTTACCATCAAGTGAAGATAAACGATAGGCACTTGATCCATAGGTATGAGTTACGATGTATGGTCCAAGCCAATTAGGAGAAAATTTTCCCCGTTTACTTTTTTCTTGCTTTGGTTACGTGTTGATTTTCTTTCAAGACAAGGTCACCGACTTGGAAGGTTCATTCATGAACACGTTTTTCATAAGCACGTTTGATACGTTGTTGGTAAACTTGAAGGTGATCTAGAGCGTTAAGATGATGTTCATCTAATAACTCTAGCTGTGCTAAGTGGTCCTGACGAAAGTCATCATCTGTGAGCATGTCATGGAGAGAAATGTGGAGTGAGGGGATCTGGACTTTGAGAGGTAGAACAGCCTCTGTACCATAGACCAGTGAAAAGGGTGTGGCCGCAGTGGAAGTGTGAATACTAGTGCGGTATGCCCATAGGGAAAAAGGAATGTGCGTATGCCAATCCTTCCCAGTATCATCAACCACTTTCATGAGAATTTTGTTGAGGGTTTTGTTAGTGGATTCGACTTGGCCATTGGTTTGTGGGTAATAAGGTGATGAGAAACTAAGTTGAATGCCGAAGGCATCGCAAAGTTTTTGTAATGTTTTGTTTTTGAATTGTTTTCCATTGTCAGTGATGAGGCGATGAGGGACACCAAAGTGGACAAATGATGTGATGGTTAATGAACTCACATATTTTCTCAGCTTTCATGGAGATGAGTGGTATGGCTTCCACCCATTTTGTGTAGTATTCGGTAGCAGTTATGATCCATTGATGGTGTTGGGAAGAATGGGGATTGATTTCTCTGACAAGATCCAAACCCCATTGAGAGAAGGGCCAAAGGTCACGAGTGACTTGTAAGGCATGACTGGGTGTATGATGAAGGTTGGAATGTTGTTGGAATTTTACACAATGTTTGACATAGTCACAACAATCATGGTTAAGGGTCAGCCAGTAATAGCCTAGGTGAAGAATATGCTTAGCAACAGCAAGGCCACTAAAGTGACCTCCACATATGCCATCATGAACCTCCTTAATGGTATAAGGAATTTCAGAACTTGTGAGGCATCGTAAGAGAATACCATCAAAGCTCCACTTATAGAGGAGTCCCCCCAGAATGACGAAATGAGAGACCTTTTTAAGGAAGGCACGTTGTCCGTTACGGGTGAGATCAGGAGGTAAGATGGAGAGAGAAAGGTAGTTGGAGTATTGTTTATACCAAAGGTCACTCAGGTCTGGGGTGTCAGTTCTGATCGAGTAAACATCGTGAGGTAAATAAGAAGGTGAATGGAGGCATTATACGGTGACAAAGATTTTGGAATCGGTAGGGGAAGCGGGTATTTGGGAAGCTAAGCAGGCCATGGTATCTACAAATTTGTTGGTTGAACGTGGGATGGTTTGAAGGGTGTAACGATCAAAGGTGGTCAAAAGTATGTCTACATGTTGTTTATACTTTTGAAGTATCTCGTTACGACATTGGTACATACCATTGACTTGGTTTATGACCAATTGTGAATCACCAAAGATGTTGATTGATTTGACATCTAGGGCATATGCAGCTTGGAGACCTAGTACGAGCGCTTCGTACTTGGCAATATTGTTGGTGCATTCAAAATCTAGTTTGAAAGACAAAGGCATGGGTTCTCCATCCAGAGGAATGAGGATAATACCAGCCCCACCCCCACACTGACACTTGGAACCGTCAAAGAAAAGTGTCATTTGGTAAGGGGGTTCATCCAAGGAAAGGGTAGCAATTGACTCATCTGGAAAGTCAAAATTAGAGGGTTGATCCCCAAGAAATAGGTGCGTCAACCAATTGGTCGGTGATAGCTTGGCCCTTGATGGACTTTTGATGAATGAATTTGAGGTCAAGATCAGCTAAAAGCATAAGCCATCATGTGGCATGCTGATTTTGATAAGGTTTGGCGTACATGAAGTGTAAGGGATCGGTGTTGGTCACGACATAGGTTTTGTGGTTGAGTAGGTAATGGCGGAGTTTGGTGGCAACGAAAACTAAGGCTAAGAAAAGTTTTTTCTGGATGGTTGTATCAGGTTTCATAGTCCAAAAGAGTATGACTTATGTAATAAACCACCTGCTCCCTGTGTTGTTCATCGTGATGAGTGAGCATGGCTCCCAAGGAATGATCAGTAGCTGATATGTATAGGTAAAAAGGTTGATCATCTTTAGGTGGAATGAGTACAGGTGGTTGGAGAAGGTATTGTTTTAGGGCCTCAAAAGCTTTGTGACAGTCATCATCCCATTTAAAGGAGACATCCTTCCTAAGTAGATGATGAAATGGTTGACACCGATCAGATAATTGTGAAATGAAACGGTGAATGGACTGCAATTTACCTTGCAGGCTACGGAGTTAGCGAAGGTTAGTAGGTGGAGGCATTTTGAGGATGGCCTTGACTTTAGCAGGGTCAACTTCTATACCATGGAGGGAAACAATAAATCCCAGGAGCTTTCCTGAGAGAACTGCAAAGACACACTTCTTAGGCTGAAGGGAGATGCAATATTTAATGAGGTGGTCAAAGATGGTTTTGAGGACGACGAGGTGCTCAGAGTGATGTTTAGATTTGGCCAAGAGATCATCCACGTAATCTTCTAATATGTGATGCATGATATCATGGAAGATATAAGTCATAACATGCTGATATGTGGCACTAGCATTTTTAAGGCCAAAAGGCATGACTCGATAGCAGAAGGTCCCCCAAGGGGTGATGAATGCGGTCTTGTGTTGATCTTCTGGGGCAAGAAAAATTTGGTTATAACCTAAGAAGCCATCCATGAGTGATAGCATCTCATGACCAACGGTGAGGTCAACCAGTTGATCAATACCGGGCAAGGGAAAGTTGTCTTTTGGGTAGGCTAGGTTGAGGTCACGGAAGTCCATGCAAATGCGGAGTCCCCCTGTTGCTTTAGTAATAGGGACAATGTTAGAAATCCAATGAGGATAATCAATGGGTAAGATGAAGGAAACGGAAAGAAGGTGCTGAAGTTCTTCTTTGACGAGAAGAGCAATGCGAGGGTGCATTTTCCTCAGCTTTTGTTTGATAGGTTTGGCATCGAGAATGGTTACGATATTGTGGACCACTATGGTGGGGTCAATACTGGGCATGTCTACGTAAGACCAAGTGAAAGTGTGGTTATGATCTCAGAGAAAAGAAGTGATGGCTTCCTGTTCAGCAACATCTAAAGATTGTCTAATCTTTAGGATGTGCGGGTTGTCCTGAGTATGAATGTTGATCTCGATAGTTGATTCATTCAACATGGTTTGCATCTCAGAGGGTAACGACTGATGAATATATGAGTCTTCTACACCAAGGTAGGTGAGTATGGATTCATCATCCTGACATTGAATGACGTTAATTGTAGGTGTGTCATCATCGATCATCTCAGGATACAGGAATGGAAGAGTGGAAGGGGCCTCGCCTTTGCATTGATAAGTCAAAGGCCCCAAGGAAATGGTGTTTATGAAAAAATAAGTTAGGAGGGATAGATTCATGATCCATCGACTCCGTCGGTGAGGGTGGTGATGAAAGTGGAGTGGGTGAAGGTGGTGATGAAGATGAAGGTGGAGAAGGGCTAGGGTCCTCAATGAGTTCAATGTTGGCCTGTTTGGTAGGAGGTTCAGGGAAGCCGATACCACTACGGTCGTTATGTTTGTGGGTGGTACATGGAATAATGGTATGGTGGCCTTGCTCGTAAAATCCAAAACCAAAACCCTTCCATGCACAGTGGTGCAGGAAGGTGTGGGTGAAATGGTGATTGGTAAGTGATTGGAAGTCAGCAGAAAATGGGTGGGTTTGTGATGGTGGTTCAGGTGTGTAAGTGGTAGTATCAAGTCCCCCATAGGTGAGACTAGTACGAAGATGAGGAGGACCATAAAGGAGTGCATTCTCCTATATGGTGATCATAGCGAGGGTGTTGGTGAAGGCTTCCATACTCCTGTGGAGTAAGGAATGTGTTGACACTATATAGGTGGTACTCCCCTAGAGTGAGGCATTGAAAAACACCTTCCAAGGGATCAGTGGTTGGTATGTAGGTAGCTAGAATGGATGATGTGTCAGAGGTCGATGTGGAGGTGGAGTTAACAGATTGGGAAGCTAATGGGTCAGCCGTGGAGGTTATAGCAGTGGTAGGAATGGAGGAGGTATGTGCGGTGAAAGCAGCGGCTGTACTGGTAGGTGGAGGTGTAGGTGAAGTGGTATTGGTTATGGAGGTAGACGGCTTGATAGGTATGAGCACATCATTAGGTCAGTAAAGCATGTTGCATGTTTTGAAAGGTGATGGGTCAGCTGGAATGGTATAAGTGTGTCCTTCGTGTTCAAACTTTACACAACGATGCAAAGTGGAAGGAACGCAACCCATGACACGGATCCAGGGTCTACCAAGCAACAAGTTATATTGGAATTCCCCCTCCAAAATGTAAAACAATTCTGGAATAGTGCGGGGGCCCATGCGAATGTGAGGATGATAGTGCCTAGTGTGGAGGTGATAGCATCATTGAATGAATGCAACATGACCGGATGTTTATGCATGTAATTTCAGGTATGCACATTTGAGAAAATGCATGGGATGAAATGATGTTAATGCTAGCGCCTCCATCAATCATCACACATGGCGTACCCGTATGTCATCAATGTGGATGGAGATGAAGAGGGCTGGGTTCGGGTCATCGTTTTGGTGTGGCGCGATCTCTTCCTCTGAGAAGCTAAGGGAGGCCACTTGGTGAACAAGGTGGGGTGAAGATGAAGGTGGTAATTTGGTGAGAGAGGCTACATGATGGGGTGTGATAATGGAGGCTACGGGTGTAGGGTCATTGGGTAAAACCTCAATAGATTGAAGAACCTCCATGAGAGCTTGATGATGGGATTTTGAGGTTTGGATGAGGTCGTATAAGGACATTTTGAGGGGAGATTGGTGTAATTGTTTGAGCATGGTGTGATGTGTGATGCCATTAGAGATGGGGTACGTGGGGCCACAGATAGTTATTTTAGGTATGGGTGTAGATGGTATGTTGGGTATAGGATTGGTTGGTAGGTCAGTTGCCTTTTCTTTTGCCCTTCTGCGCATGTGTAGTGACGTGTATCATGTTGATTTGAGGGGAGTTGGAAAATGGAGAAGGTGTAGGGTGAGTGGTGTAACGACATGAAGGGAAAAAACCTACTGGAGGAGAAAAGCCTTGTGAGGTGAGCTGGGTGCAATGACATTGGGGTGGTGGCGTGGCAAGTTCTCTGATGTGAACCATGTTAATTTCAAATCTTGAGGGTGGCTCTAGGAGTTGTGAGGGTGGAGGTTGTGGTTGTTGAGTGGGTAGTGTGGGAATGGGTGTCAGTGAAGTAGGATCCTCGTCAAGAAGGTCGTCATCATCAAAGTTGGTTTCTGGTGGACACAATTGGATAAGGATGGTTTTCAAGGCCTTGTAGTTCTCCACATCGTGCCCTGACACACATGATGGTATGTGCAAATTTTAGTATCATCAAACCCTTTTGGCTTGGGTTTGAGGGGGTCGTAAGGTTGGAGTGGCGGTAATGTGATAACAAAAGTCTCGAGGAGGTTGGTTAAAATTTTGGCATAGGACCCTGCTAGTGGATCACAATGGGAAGTGAACATGGGTTTGGGTGTAGGTGTGGTTGATTGTCGAGGAACTATTTTTGGAAGAGTAGGAATGGGTCGAGTTACGGTTTTAGGTGCCGGTGTGGTTTTAGGTATCGGTCATGTTTTTTTGGGTAGGGGTACAGTAGATGGATGGGTAGGAGGGTGTGTGGTTGTTTTGACTACCTTATTGTGGGGTAGTGGGGTTTTGTTTTTGGGTTGCACCTTCTTGGGTAAAGGTGATGTGGGTGTACGAGGTCTAGAAGGAAAAGTAGATGGAGGAAGAGGGTGAGTTACCACGGGGATAACGGGGGTGCTGTGAAGGTAGATGACATGGGTCGTGCTTGGGGTGTGAGGGAAAATGACTAAAGTGTAGTGGGTAGTGAAGCAATAGCTGAGGGTATTAGAGGTATTGGTGGTAAAGAGACTACAGGTGCGGGTGTAAGTCGTGTTGTGTGCCTGGGTAGGTTAGAGGTTTGTGAGGAAGGAATGGGTTGTTGTGTTATTGGTTTATGGATGGGTGAAGGTTGCTTGACCATGTTGGGTAGCTGAGGTCTTAAGATAGATGGGACAAGTGCTGGTGTGATTGGTGTGGTCAGGGTATGAGGTCGATGAGTTTGTTTCTTTGGTTTGGGTGTCAGAGTAGGTGTGGTATTGATGTTGGAGGATGTAGCTAAATCCAGTTTAATAGGTGGATGAGTAAGGCTGGTGGTCGGGGTGACCCCTAAAGTGGTAATAGGTTTAGTTGAGGCAAATATTGTAGGTGTGGGTTTGGGTTTAGATGTAGGTCGGGTTATGGGTAAGGGTGTGGTTTGAGTGCTAACAGGTATCATGGAAGGGGTTGTGATAGAGGTGGTTGTGTTTGGTTTGATTGGTTGAAATGTGTTTGGGTAGATAGTGGAGGTATCAGCGAGGGATCTCTGCATCTGTGTTGAGACGGGGAGTAAGAGGCACCCCCATAGTAAAGCCCTATCCACATAATCTAAATGATCAACCAAATGTGAGAACGACACGTCTATAGGTGGAGTTGGTGAGGACCTAATGGAAATTCCTATAAAATGTGTCTTAGAGATGGGGAATTGGCTAGCTTCAGCTTCCGTGGGTAAGAGAGCCGAAAGTAGGTCTATGGGATTCTGGGTAGCTAATGGAGAATGCTCGCCAAGAGGAAAAGGTATCTCAACTGGGTCTATGATAGGTGGAGGAGATGATGGGAGCTCCTCTATAAGTGGAGGAACAGATGGCACTCCTCTATGGGTGGAGGAAGATAATGGGTGCTCCTCTGTGGGTGGAGGAGGTAATGGGTGCTCCTCTATGGGTGGAGGAGGTACTGTAGGTAAAGGTTCTCTAAGTGGTAAAGCCAGGGGTGAGATGGTCTCAACGTTAGTGGAAGACCCCTCCTGTAGGTGATGAAGGAGATGAAAGGTGGTCCTCTGTTGGTGAAGGAATAGGGGAGGTTGGTTCCAATGTGGAAGGAGGATTTTGGGTTAGGATCTCCTGATATGGAAGGAATATGGGGTAATTGGGAGGTGATAGGTACCTCATTAAAGATAGCGTGAACCTCGTGGGTATGGGTATCATGAGTTGATGTCTCACTGGTTTGATTGGATGAAGGGGCATGGTTGGGAAATGGTTTTTTGAAGATTTGTAGATTTTGGTTGGGGGTGGCATTGGGATTATCCATAGTTAACTCACCTTTCTCGAGCATTTCTTGGACAATATTTTTTGAAAGTGATGTAGTTTCCATCACTATGACCCTTTACTCGATGATAGTTACAGAAATCATGTTCTTTATACCATGCAGGCATGGGGCGAGCAGGGTCAAAACCAGTGTGTGGTTTTATAGGTGGAAGGGTGATGGCTCTGACTTTGATAAGATTTTCTAAGACAGAAGAGTAAGGTTCCCCAATTGGGGTATATTTTTACTGCACTCGTCTCTAGAGACAGGTGAGAGATCCCTAGATGAGGGTGACAACCTGATTTGATGGATGAGCTGGGCCGACCTTGAGTACCACTATGTTAGTAGTGCCCTTAGCTTTTGAATAATTGGTTTTTGAAAAGAATATCCTATCATTCATACTTGAATTGATCAAGTAATTGTATTTTCTTCTCTTTGATGCCCTGAGTCCTCTAGACTTTCGCGTCATAGTGAATGCCTCATTGAATGTTTGGAATTAGACCTGCAAGTTCAGGGAGATATGTCTGGGAGGTAATCCCTTGTGAAGAGCAACTATGAGTTCAATTTGTGGCAGTTGGAAGGTAAGTTGATTGATCAAGCTACCCCTCGGGGCCAGCGAGTGACCTCAAAATCTATGATAGATTTGTCCTCATATGTGTGGAATATAGATTGGTCATGGTAACCTTCTTGATGATATTGATCCCCAGAAATGATCCAAGAAGGCTTGGGCTACCCTGATTGAATGAGTACTAGAGTGTTCTCAGGGTAACCCACTATACCCCTAAAATTAGGTCCAGTGAGGGACAAAAGGTTATCTAATACTTCTAATAGGCATCTAATTCATGAGCTAATCAGATAACATACGTGTCTAATGAACAAGTCCAGACAAGTGAGAGATTAGATGAGGGGGTAGCCTGATTTGATGGATGAGCTGGGCTAGCCTTGAGTACCACTGCGTTAGCAGTGCCCTTAGCTTTTGAATAATTGGTTTGTGGTTTGGAAGAAGAAGAGGTATCATTCGACTTGAATGCCGAATTCTTATTGTGTAACTAGATTTTCTTCTCTTCGATGGCCCGAATCTCTAACTTTCATGCCATAGTGAATGCCTCATCAAATGTTTGGAAGGTTTGGACCTGCAAGGTCAGGGAGATATGTCTAGCGCAAGCCCATGTGAAGAGCTCGATGAGTTCTATTTGTGGCAGTTGGAAGGTAAGTTGATTGATCAGGTTGCACCAATGAGTGACAAAATCTACGATAGATTCATCCTCATACTGATGTGTGGAATATAGATCGGTCATGGTAACCTTCTTGATGATATTGATAGAGAAATGATCCAAGAAGGCTTGGGCTACCTGATTGAATGAGAATATAGAGTGTTTAGGAAACCCACTATACCAATCTAATGCAGGTCCAGTGAGGGACATGGGAAAGGTTCTCAAAAGCAAGGCATCATCATGAGCGATCAGATAACACCCATGTTTGAACAACCACAAATGCTATTGTGGGTCTTCTTTGCTATTGAAACGATTGAATTTAGGCATTTCCCAATGCACAGGGTATGAACGGATAGGAATGGATGGGTGAATAGGCTTGTTGTAAATCATCTTTGTAGGTGAGAGTGTTGCGGGAGCTGGAAACCAATGCCTCTAATGTCTTGCATCTTGTCCAACATCATTTTAATTAGGTCATTGGTGGGTTGTGATGATTGGATGCCTCCTGTAGCGTGAGAGGGTTGGTTTTGGGCATATAATGGGGGTGGCACTCCAGTGTATGGGGCTGCCATGTAGGGTGGTGGAGAAGAAGGTAGTGACATAGGGGGTACGTACTCGGAATGTATAATGGATGAAATGGGAGGTTGTTGATAGTATGCATATGGGGGTGGAAGGGTCGTGGTAACCCTAGTGGCAATAGGGGCTAATGATTGTGGAATAGAAAGAACCATGTTTTGAAATGGGGTAGGGGTCACTGAAACTAGAGGTGGTAATGTAGCTACATGGGTATGTGTGAGACATTAGGGGATGATGAGGTTGTGTTTGGGGTAGTTGTTGAGGGTACAGTGGATGTAACGGGTGCCACAGAGGTAGCAGACATGGAAGTCATAGTGGGTATAGGACCTAATTATGAAATGACTGGGGGTAAGGTGGATGCAGGCAGCATGGAGCCAGATGGGGCCGATGCGGGAGTGGGTACAAGAGTAGGGGGGATAGATATGGGCATGCCATATATCAACTGACCTGAGGTGTCTCGAGTGGACGAGTGGGAAAGGTAAAACTACAAGGTGGCAGGGTTTTGGTCAAGGAGTCATGCAAACTCCTCATCTCCGGTAGCGATAGTAATAGGCTGGATGGGATCCATGGCTGGTGATAAAATGGAAGGTGGTGAAGGACTAGGTGGGAGTGGTTGACAACTGGCGTGAAATACGAGTGCGCTTGCTTGTCTTTGGGTCAGCACCATGTGAACCAGTACTGATCAGGTAGGGCTGCTTCTCTATAAATGACACAAAGAACAGTAGGAACAGGTGAATCTGGTGACAAAAAGTGGATTAAGTACCAAATGGTGGCTGGAATGTGAAACAGGATAACCGATTCTAGTTAGGGAAAACTGATGCCAGTTAGGGGTAACCGTTGCCGGTTACTATAGAAAATGACAGTGAGTAAACAACGAGGCAGAAGGTAAAATCTGACAGGTATGCCAAATCTGAAGATGTTTGAAATGCCCAATGGGAATAATGATAGTGACAGGGACTGTGAAAAGTGGAAGAAAGTGAAGTAAAATGTCCTTTTGAGTAGGTTAGCAAAAGGACCTAGAACCGATGTCGGTTGGATATAACCGATGGCGGTCAGAGGTAACCGACGATGGTTACTGTGAAATTGAAATAGTGATGAAAGAAAGTGGTTGTGAATTAAAATATGATGTAGAATCAAACCCAAAATTCTAAGAATGATGATGATATGGCCCAAACACACTCAGTTGAAGCTGGAATACACCAGCTATGATGAGGAGCATGTAAGGATGAACAAAAAAGTGACGAACGTGATCTCTCACCTCAAAATGCAAGCCAAGAAAAAACACTAAGAAAATGTGATCCTAGGAGTGCCTTTTCTATTATGTTTGTTTAGCTTATGCTATTTAGGGACTAACACATGAATTGTAAATAGATTTTTATGGTGAGGATGGCTTCCTACAAAGAAGGAGATCTAAAAGGTGAGGTTTCAGGTATGTTATGGTTGGGGCAGGCTTCGCTCTGAAGTATGACTCCATAGAGCAGTGAGCTGGGTGCCCACTATGTCGTGATCGTGTGATCACCTACAACTTCTTCCAGGTAGGATGTTGTTTAAGAATGTATGTATTTTGAATTTTTGTGAGGTTTGGTAAGACTCAGAGAAAGAGAAAAGGATAGAAGTGCTTTTCTATGATTCGTTTGTCAACCATCAGCTGGGCATGACTTCCAGCGTATAGGTTGCCCTCAATTAATGTGAGCTAATGCAATAAATCAGAATGGAATGCACTTATTTTTAAACCCAAATCAAAAATGTGAAATTGGATGACACAATAAGATGAAGAGGAAGAGGGATGCTCTTTCACTACAATGCAGAAAACAAGAAGAAATGGTTCTTTTTAATTACACCAAAAGAAAAAGTTTCCTTTAGAGCAAATAGAAAGAAGAGGTGGATTACCAAAGAAGAAAATTAGTGTGTACGCTTTTCAGAAGGGAAACAAACACACAATTTTTTTCTAGGAATGAATGAAATGCAAGGAACCCCGGATGGGTCCCACCGAGCATGCCAAAATGTTTCACCTGATTCTTAGATTATTTCTTTGAAGTGTTGATGAAATAGATAGGGTAACGGGCATAGGAGGAATACCTATTCAAATGTTGGTTGATGGGTTGTTGCACACGTATGACTTCCGAATCCACAGCTGATCATGAGAGCTTCCTTTTGGCTAGGAGGAACTACCTGTAATGCAAAAAGAGACCACCAGAAGGAATTAAACAATATGGGTAGTGAACTGCCTAACGTATGCTAGATCCGGGAAGTGTGATACTTCCTAGATGGTTGTCAGTCCACTGTTTTAAAAAATTTAATGTTGTAAACAAAGTAAATCCTTTTGTAGTTTGAAATGATTTAGGTATCTCACTTAAAAACACAATAAGAAATAGATCTAATCTAATAGGCTAAGCTAGAATAGAATCCAAAGGTCAAATGATTGGTTCTGGGTTCTGCAGGTTTGACAGAGGTCACAGATAGATCACAGGTGAATGAGGGTAAGATGAAATTTGGTGGGTAGGTCTCTTTTATAGGCTGTGTGGGAAAATACAGAGACTGGTGTGGTTAGGGGTGACCGACGGTAGTTAGGTGTAACCGGTGCCGGTTACTGTGAGATCTGGAAATATCACAGAACAAGATTGTGGTCTCCTTTATGATTGCACAAAGGACTTTGGTGGGTTAATATGAGGTATTGGGTGACTGGAGTAGGATTTGGTGAGGTTTTAATGGGTATATGGAGGTGAAAATGGTAAAGAAGGTCAATAGGGGGAAAACTAAATGATAGATGATAAAATGATGATAAAATGAAATAAACCAAGAAAGTATGATGTTATATTTACTTGGATTCCGGTCATGAATGCCTGTGTGTGAGGGATGGAGGTGTTGATGAGGCGTTTAAAGGCTGTAAGTCATCACCAACTGAAAAAAAGCTTCTGCATGGGCTGCATGTACACTCCTCTTTGTTTGGATGGATCAGATCATGGTTGGGATGGCTGTGCAGGAGAAGATGCTCAATCTCCTTCCTTGCATGTGGATTTTCACTGGAATTTTCTCTCTGAAGATGCATTATCTCTCTGAGATGTGTTCTTTCTCATCAATCTTCTCTCAATGTTTTCCAACCTTGATAATATGGTTGTTTAGGGGTTAAAAGGGGTAACCGACGGTGTTCTGGCTTAACTGGTAACAGTTAGGGGTCGCTGACCTCGGTCAAGGTGGGATTTCCTAGGATTACTAAACTAGGGAGATCCTCTTGATTTCCTTGAATCTCATGTCGTTATCCCACGGATTAGACTGGGAGCTTCTTGTGAGCATGCATGAATGTGGTTAGAGGGAATGTAGGCATCAATTTTTAGGGTTTGGGTAAGTCTTAGTTATGGCAACTTGCTAAGAATAGGTCTTCAGTTGAGTTGGCTTGGTGAGGTGTCTAAGTGAATTGTATGTGTGGATATTATTTAAATAAGATATTTAAATAATAAATATAGTGAGGATAATGAATTAATTTAATTAGATTAATTAAATTAATATTAGTGGGGTGAAGGGGGTCATGGCTAGGTAAATGTAATAAAGGGTGCTTATTGGTTGAGGTACGAAAGGGGAGTGTGACCTGATTTTAGTGTCCTACAATATGCACATGTTGTAATGTGTGAAAGGAATCATGTAATATGGAGGAAACATAGAGTATAGAGTGATGAAGGATACAATGTTGTGCATTTCCAAATATGGATGGATCATGTGAGATGTGGGTAAAATATTACTAGTAGGAAAGGAATTTGGATTAATGGATATAAATGGGTGAGTGGTGGGGGTATCCAACACTGTAAAATTGGTAGGAATTATAATAGACATGGTGTCCATGGTGATTTGTGAATTTTGGGGGAAACTTGTATAAGTTCTTACATAGTAAAAAAAAATACCCTCTAGATTCTAGTCCACGACACTCGTAAATGTAGGATCATTGATATAAACATGTGTATGATAGGATTTACTTGAAGTGAGAAACCCATATGGAATTTTAGTTGAGGATTTATCTTCTGAGGTAGGTGTTTGAGGGTCATTTGGGGAAATATCACCATTTACAAGTAAAAATCTATCATGTGAACCTTTGGTATAAAGATATGAATTCATTATATGGGGTGAAAGAGGAGATGTACTCAAATATTTATATGAATGTGATGGGATAAAGACTATGGAAGGAGGGAAATAAAATTCCATGCCCCGTTCGGCATGAGGTCTAAAACGTCCAAAAGATAACAATAATATCCCAAATAATAATATCAATAATAACGCTGAAAAAAATTAAAGTAACATAGTTAACACATTATGATCATTAACTTCCATATGTGACTAAGTCACAATTAAAACAAAGTTGTACCAAAATGCTTGAGCGTATAAGACAAACTATGAGTTATAATTAAATATTGCGAATGTGATTATGTCACAATTATGGCATTATGAGGTGGGAAATTGGCATGAATCCACTTATGTAAGTTTATTAACTTATTTTAATCGACGATGATAAAATAATCACGACAAGGCATTTTAGTCACATTATATAACAACTATTAAAATTAATCACAGTGAAATAATTTATATTGGTTTATTAAATCACGAGTGATTTAAATGTTTCAAAAATTAGTATAAGGGTGAAAGAAATCCATCAATTCCAAGGTGGGTCATGGGTCCAATTTAGTTCCCTAAATGGACCCATACTTGTAAAAAATCAAAACACATAATCATGAAGTTTCATATTAATTAATTAAATTACTAGGTCAAAAATTAGATAACTTAAGTTCAAAAAATAAATAAGCAGAGTCCTTGGATTAGGAAACTCTCCACCATATGATATTAGGGCATCATGTGAGACCTAATTATCCTTATAGATTAAAACATTACTCTTACCTTTTTTATTTCTTCTTTTCATTCAGGTGCAAGTTTTTGGATGGAGGATGAAGGCAAGAGGAGGAAGCTCTCATGGAGCTCAAGATAATTGAGAAATAATGATCCAACATCATTGTTTATTATTTATTAAAAACCATTTGGGTTTGATCTAAAAGTTTGTTTTTGGTGGAGAATGTTGGGACAATCATATGAACCTAAACAATGTTAAAACACATTTCCCCTCCTAAATAATATCTCATCAATATTTCACTTTAAATTTTTAAAACACAATCTTATAACATGATACACATACTTAGATTGGTGTGTGTGTGTGTGTGTGTGTGTGTGTGTGTGTGTGTGTGTGTGTGTGTGTGTGTGTGTGTGTGTGTGTGTGTGTGTGTGTGTGTGCGCGTGCGCATGCACTCACATATATGTGGGAATAAATAAATTCCAAAGTGCATTATTTTCTGATATCATTTTTATTTGTTTACAATAATATGATTTCAACAATATTCAGGAGCTTATGAAATAAAATTTCTAATACAAGAAGGTTATCAATGAATTTTAATAAGATAATACACACACACACACACACACACACACACACACACACACACACACACACACACACACACACACACACACACACACACACACATTTGATAATGGTTCTTCTAAACATATAAGGGTCAATAAGGTGTAGAGTTTTCTAATTTTAGGAATAAGTACAAATATCATTTTTTATAAGGATAAGTCTTAAAACATTACAAATAAATAGAGGTATGCATATACTTATACATGATCTTCTCAATCTGGTAAAATAATACATTATGGATTTAGATACAAAATATCAAATAACATTCAACTCAAAACATTAATTCACATAACTACCAATTTCTTACTAAAATGAAGTAACTTCTTTTATGAGAGAAGACAAGATGTAAACTAAATACAAGTGATTCACTTTCAAAACTTGACTAACAAAAAAAACATCATTATGAGGTTCTAATACACAATTATGCAAGCTTTTTTCTCAATTCCTTTGAAAAGAAGTCTAAGTAAAATAAATTCAAATTTCTGTTATGAGAAGAAAAGAGACTAATTCATTCCAGAATCACCATCAAACATTCTAAATTTATTTTCTTTCCTTAAATTGATTTCTTTCACTTTCATTTTCAAGAAGAGTGTAAATAAATAAATAGGTATTATTATAAAAACTTATATTAATTTGCAACAAGGTGAAATATTATTTTTCAAAATCAAACTTGATATAATCTTGAACAACATAATACAAACTTTTCATAAGATTTCCAAGCAAGCTTTCCAATTTTACAACAACACAAAACTGAAATTCCATTCCCTTCAATTTATTTTGAAACATAAATGGAAAAATAATATTTAAAATGCAAGTTACAAGCCCTAAAAAAAAATTGGAGACAACATGATTTTTTTTTTCCAAAAAAATAACTAACTTCCAAACAACAATAAGGACCTGCAAATTACTCCAAAACATCTCAAAGAACTCATAAACAACCATAAGAATAATATTGGTTGACCACATAACCAAATTAAATCATTACATTCCTCCATGGAAATAAAGGGAGAATGTTATCTTCCTCCCAAGCCCACAGGAAATAGGTATGCATATCTCTAACCAACATTCACACAGTCAAAGCTTTAAATTTTCATACAAAGCCAAAATACAAAGGCAAGATAAACATAGATAAGTACCAAGATTTTTACCATGGGAAGAGGGGATGAAGGAATCCCAACTATGATAACCAAAAATCCTCCAAAATTAACACCAAATATCTACTTATCTCTCCATATAATTCCACTCATTATAACTCCATTATACACCCCTTATCACTCTTATCCCTCTCCATTAAGGATTTTCAAACTTCAAGTTTCATTGCATAAATATAGGGGTGATTTCCAAACAAAATTGAAATCTACTGAAACCTACAAACCAAATGTAGGGGAGTGAAACAAGAATTTTTCAAGCTTGACCAATAAGCACTAAAAGTAAGAATGGAAGGGATTCCTTCGTCTTCCCAAAAAAACTCCCAAAATCCACACCCCTCAAGGGTGGATGGAGTAAAAGAACATAAATCTAAACAAAAAAAAATTCCACATGTAATAATTCACTTCCATAAACATATAAGGATCAAATAAGAAAAATATCTTACCTTAAAATCCAAAGAAAAATGTAATTTCCAAGCTTTTCCACCAAGTCTCCTTTTTTCTCCTCAAAGCTCTCCCAAGTGCAATAAGAAAAAAAAGTGAACCAAAAGAATCCCCTTCCTCTTAACACGAGGGATTAAGAAGGGAAAGAGGCCACCATACAAGCCAATGAGAGGGTGACAAGTGTCACCCTCCACCGAAAATTCATCCAATCACAAACCTCCAAATTGCATTCCAAAAATAAAAGAGGAAAAATTAAATAATAAATTACACTCACTCATTAGGATCCCCCAATTTCCAAATCATTCCCCAAATTCAAAAGTCATTAAGAAAAACGTGGGTGAAATGAGGAAAAATGGGCCAATAGGATTCATTTACCTTGAAAAGAGCCCACCCACCCATAGGGATAGGGCCTAGGGCCTCTTTTCAAGTCAAATGAGGCCATTTGCTTCCATTATAATCCTCATGAATGACACATATTTCCCAAATCCGAGTTTGGGAAAGATGTAGAATTTAGGATGGGAAATCAGGGTCACCTAATCCCTCCTTATCCTAAGAAAAAAACATCCCAAAGACAAAAAAACAAAAGCTCAAAAGGGGTTAACATTAAGCACTAGATCAAAATTTAAACAAGAGAGGTTAAATTTAAATAATTAGAAACTATAAAAATACATGCACACATTTCAAATTTTTAGTAGATGGACTATAACAACACATAGGGGTGAAAGTCCATATAAAATCCAAGGTTTAAAAAAAATGAATAAAATATTGCAATCATCAAGATAAGGGAAAATTTAGCCCCTCAAGGCTTATCGTGCTAGTTAGAGTATGTCTCCTGAGTCCCACGTTTCTCACATGGCTAAATACATGCTACCTACACATTCAAGGAAAACACCATAAATTTCCAACACCAATAATAGAAACAAGATAACATAAATATGCATCATAACAATCATATGTACACGATCACAACTAGCTGAAGTAGTACATCATAGTATAACGAGTTACCCAAAATACCAAGAAATTTTACAATCATGTATCCAAGATAAATCCAATAGAAAATAATAGATCATGATAAAATCTAATCATAACATCATCCCAATACATATAAATTATCAATGAAGATTGGCATCATATGCCCCATCGATAACATGCTAGAAAGAGTTAACATCCTAGTGATACCAAATAACCATACCATGTAACAATGTCACATAAAACTAGTGGAACCATAGTAAAAATAAATCTATTAGCATAAAAAAATGATACAATGAGTTGGTACAACTCAAAATGAAAATGAGAAAATAAGTGGGCACTACAGAAAAGAGGGATGAAAGTTTCTTTAATACTTCCATATAACCTAAAAAAAAATGGTAACATAATGGAGATACCGAGAAAATTGGTAGAGAGAAGTGTGAGGATATTGGTGGAGGTGTGTGGTGTAGTGAGAATGGTAAATGTGTAATGATAATTTTCCAAGTGAATTAGCTTGGGTAGAGGGATGTTGGAAGTGGCAGTAGGTGAATTAGATGATGCAAGAAAAGGGGTGAGTCTAAATCATTGTATAAATTGGGTGATTAAATAGGAGAAAATATTATTTTGAGTAGGGAAAGTTTTAAAATTAAAGAGATAATGGAGGAAATTGGGTAGAGGGAAAATTCACAAATTCGTAGGGATGTAGCAGTCATGAGAAAATACGGGGAGTATATAATATAAGGTCGAATTGCTATAATGATTGGAAAAATTCGAGGCTATGATTAGGTGGTGTGGGTGCATTGAAGAGGGATAGTTAGATGGAACATGGAATGATGGTTGTAAAGAGAAACAAGTGATGGATATAGAGTAGAGAGAAGTGAATCACCTAAGAAATTAATATATTGACAAAGGTGGTTTGAAGGTGGGGTAGGGTGGGGTAATGTGTTAGATGGAAAGGTTAATCACCTTGGTGAGCAAGAGAAACCACAAGTGTGATCTATGGACTATTAGGGTGGTCAATATAGGTAATTGGCTTGGTGAATAGTGAATTTTGAACACAACGGTGGCCAATGGTGGAGGGTGTGGATGGAGGAAGTGGTGTGGCTTGGAGATCAGGTGTAATGACATGGTCAGAGGAGGGAAAAAATCACTCAAGTGAGTCATCTTGATGAGGTGGAAGAATGCATAGGAATATGGGTGGAAGTAAGTGTGAAAGAAGGATGGGATGTAGATTATATCAGTGATCAAGGTGAAGGAATGAGTGTGGTGGTGGGATAAAAGAATAAATAACATGGGAAAATGGGGCGAGTAAGAGAATTTAAGTAACAATGGGATGATAGATGGGAATGTGGAAGGATTATTATGGACAAAGGGATGAGAGAGTGGAGATAATAAATTGAACCCATAATTGGTGTTGAAAATTTGGAACATGTGGGGAGAGGATGAATAGAAGATCAATGTCTAGTAGAGGTATTAGCAGAGATCAGATGACACAAAGGGTAGTCATTTAGTTGATTGGGTAGGGGATATGAGAGAAGGATGTGGAAAGGGTACAGTTGAGGGTGAGATGTTTTTGTGGAGAAATGGGGAGAAGGGTGTGATGGTGATCAAGTATGGGATCACATAAGGGATTAGAGAGAGTAAAGGGGTGTGGTAGAGGTAGTGGTTGAAGTAGTGGTGGGAAGAGGACTAACATCACAAGTGGGTTTAAGACTCAAGGATGGGTAGGGAGATGACATGGATGTGGTTTGGAAATTTTATACATTATGGTGGGGTGGAAGGGAGTTATGCCAAGTTGGTGGGGTGAAAACAAAGATGAGTTGGGAAAGGAAGAGGAAAAGGTGACAAAAAAGGTGAGTTGGAAAAGGTATAGGCAAAGGTGGGTAAATAGTAGATCACCTAAATAAGTGGGCATGGGGAAATTGGTAGAAAAAATACAAGTGATGTGGGAAATGAGAAGGGTGAGTCAGGTTCTATGGAGTTTTACAGGTAGAGGAGAAATTTGGATAGTGAATCAAATTAAGCACATGAGCAATTGGTGTTTGAAAAAATTGTGATTAGAGGCAGACATTAAAATGGTGTAAGAATAAGGAGTGAAAAGTGCAAATGGAGGGGGTAATGTTGGAGGTTAGTAGATGAATTTGTTTTATAGGTAGTGGGAACATGGGCATGGATGGGGAGAAGGAATTGAAGCTGCAAAAGGATTGTATAGGTGATTGGGGTAGATGATGGAGGCACCAAGTGAGTTAACAGATGGTTTTTGGTGGTGGAAGAAGTGAAAAGGGAGAGATAAGGTAAACCACTCAGATGATTTGATTGGGGTAAGGTATATGGAGGGGGAAAGGTAGAAATATTTTGCAAAAATAGAAATTGACTTTATATGTGAAATTGGAATAAAATCACCTAAGTGATTTAGGGTAGACAATATGAACAATTTAGAGATTTCTAGGAAATGTCTTTCGCCAATCTAGAAACAACGAATTAAGAGTAAAAGGGAGGAGATCATATAGGTGATTTATATTGAGTAGGACATGATTTTATTTTTATATTTTTTCTTTGGTTTCCTTTAGTTTACAAATTTCTTATAAATAGGAGATAAAAAAAAGAATATAGCCCTAATATTAGTGATTACAGTGTATGTTATTTTGTATCCCACCGATACACCAAAATCCCTTTAGATATTGGATATATATGGGTAATCTTAAGGAATGTTTTTCCTTGGCACGAGAAAAAAAAATGGAAAATAGGAACTCTAATCTAGGATAGAACTATGGCTCATAAAGGTATTCCTCAATATACCTTGTGGTACATGAGGCTCGGTTCCATGTAAGAGGAGTGTTGTTTAATGTGTGAGTATTGGAGTTTCAACTCCCCCTTAATTCTCTCAATGATTTTCACTTGAGCTCCACCAAAAACAATATCTCCTTCCTTGAATTTATATAGCTCGTAAATACATGAGTTCTAAGTTATTTTGACTTTTCGTGATGAAATCAAAGTCGCCTCCAAAGGGATCAAGGTTTTGATTCCTACGATCACCTTGTGGTGCGAAGGAAGAGGATACACAAACTTACTGAGAGGAGAAACCAATAATATAAGAAATAAAGATTTTTTTTGCATGTTTGAAAATCACATTATAATCATGTAAAAATCACATAGTAATCTCCTAGGTGATTTAGACTTGTGCAAATTTTCTAATTTTTTGGATTTTTTTTTGCAAAAATGAAGTTAAACCCCTGAAAAATTTTAGTAGAAAAACAAAGTTAAAACTTACAACATTTAAAAATTTAATATTGAAAAAGAGAAGATTTATTGCTTTTTATCTATGTACTGCCATGATAGGTAAATGTATGCAATGAAATAAGCACACATACAAAAAAATTGTTAGATGGTTACAATTAAACTCAAATAAAATTGACATATAAAATCAAGAATGGGCTTAGGAAGACACAATGATTTAGTCTTAGTTATTGTCCATAGAATTAAATTGTCTCATCTCTTTGAATCTACAAAACATAAACTTTGATAAGGATTAGTAGTTTTTGGTGGTTTAGGGATTTATCTTAGTGAGATACATAACCTTGTAAGATGGATAAAATTGAGGTGATAAAAAATTGAAAGACCATGATGATTAAATGATAAAAAATTAATGATATGCCTAATTAGAGCCTTATGGAGACCTAGAAAATGGCATTAGACTGAATGATGATGATGTTGGACTATGTGAACATACAAGAAAATTACATAGGATTCACACAACAATTGCATAAATGATTCAGGCATGTACATATTTTTTTGAAAATTTTATTTTCATAGACCCTACATGTTACATGTAATTTGCCTTCACCTTTGGGAATACCTCCATAAAACATAAGTGATCAAGTGAGTTAAAATGAATCAAAATACCTAAGGGTGAAAAGGGACCATGATGCTTATTATATAAATTTAGGGCATGGAGATAGGTGAGTCAGATTTGGGCCATAAGTACATAGATAGACGAGAAGAAATTTAATGTTGGTAGTTCAATGATGGTTTTACTTGATCAATGCCTAGTGGAGTGTGATTTGTTTATTATTGTATTAGATATACATGGTGTATTTTATTGCTTTTGATTATTTTGCTAATGTTTTATGTTTTTTTAAAAATTATTTTGTATGTTTTGTGGGATTACTTCCATTTATAGTGTTTTTGTGTTTTCTTTTTAAGATACCTTTTTAAAGAAATGAACTTATGTGCAAGGTGCTCTTTTGGGTGTCTATAGTTACAAATGATTACTCTAATATTGCTTCTATTATAAATAAATCACATAATTTTTATATTGATGGTACAAATAAATTGCATGCAACTATTAATTATGTTTCAATAGATGTTATATGTGATACTAGTGCTCTAGTTCATTATGCTCCCCACTTACCTCCCCTAGTGTTCTTATTGAGAATTCCTCACCTCCTACTCATTCTTCCCCTAGGAAGAGTCGTGTTCTCATAACCACCATTAATGGAAATGTCAAAACCCTTAATGATATCCTTCATACTTTTTTAATACCTCTTCAAGAGGCTATATCCTAAAAAATTTTCATAGGTGTTTTACAACACTAGTACATAAATTATCCTTAGAAAACAAGACATATAATGCATGGATCGATTCTAATGCTATATATGGGAATCCAATTATGCATAAAATTATTTATTACTCATTCCATGGAGAATAAATTAAGCCTAAGTTTCAATTATTTTATGAGAATGGTGACCCTTACATACATCTCAAGGGATATGGACTTCCCATGGCACCATATGCTAATGATAGGATTTTATTAAAAGTATTTCTTAAGATCTTAATATTCTTAGCGTTAGATTAGTTTCCTCACCTCCCTAGTGGATCCTTGAGCACATTTCTATAGCTTTAGGAGTAATTCCTCTTTTACTTCATTACAAATAAAGGCCCCAATGTTACTTACGAGATTTTGCCTTCATTACAACAAGGTAAATATGAGTATGTGACTATATCTTACACTTCAAATTTTATAGACAACAATTAATCTATCAACCGAATGATTTGGCATTCCAAATATATTTTTATATGATCTTATATATCCTCTTAAGGATAATGTATTATAATTTATATGTATATCTATATATAGATATATATGTATGTATATGTATACATCTATATACATACATAAATACATGCATATATATATATACACACACACACACACACACACACACACACATATGTTTGTGTACACACACACACATGCATATTGTTGGTGAAATAATTTCTCGTAGTGCAGATTATTGGTTTTCACCAATGGTCATGGGGCTAAGCCCCTCCCTCTTGGGTATGAGGAGGGTCCCATTATTTAATGTAAACTAAATAAAATTGTGTGGTGGTCGTTAGGCTGGGGATCAAATAAGAATACTCCACTAATTATAACACCCTTGAATGTTGTTATTTTCTTCCTTTTCATTCAAGTGTTGATATGTGATTTTCCTTATAAGGATATGTTCTTCTGATTATTGGAAATCATGCTTGATATGGATAAGTATTTTCTGCTCTTAAGATCCTTTGACTGAACTGGAATGACTTCTCTGAATCCATTTTCCACTTCTGGTAGGTGATTTGCAATCTGGTTTAAGAGTTGTAAACTTATCTATTTATTTGACTCATCCTTGGATCAATTTCAGTGATCCAAGGAATGTTTAAAATCTACTATGTTGAATGAATGGTAAAATTGACATTCCATGAGTTAAGATACACGATTGGACTGAAATTTTTTCTTGTTATAAGTTCTTTAATTTCTATGTGAACGTACTTCCATTCAGTAGGTTGTTCTGCTTGAGTCTTTGAAGATTGACCATGACAGGTCATTGCTGACGAAAATGGGAATGCAACCTATTCACAACATAAGAGAGATCTAGGACCCTATAGAAGACTAACCTACGAGGATCCTAAGCTAGATAAAAAATATATATTTCTACCTAAGCTATGTCTCTTGATAGAATTTTGATTCTAACCTAAGCTTGGTGCAAACAGAATTAGAAAGGTTAGTAGGTATTAAATTAACCTAAATTTTAATACTACAAGGTATTATTTTAACCTAACCTAGTGTTTTAAACTATGGCACTTTGAATTAATTACCTATGAGGGTTTATCTAAACCTAATTACTAAGGCCTAAGGTGGGGTTAGTTGTTAGTGTTATATCCTAAGGTATAAATTTTAATTCTACCTAAGATCTAACCTAAGCAATCTAATCTATCCTAAACTAATGGATATGAATTGGGACTTAAGTGGTCGCATGCATATTGGTGACGGTTCCTAAGGCATTTATGATGTAGATAAGGATGGTGAATGCATATGGAATGCCAGCTTTGGTAGGGGTTAGTTGGCTTGGTGGAGGCTTAGGTGGCAGTATCACTAAAAATGGAAACTCATGTTAATTTGGACTTGGCACTCGCCAGACTTGGCAGGTGGTGGTAAGGAGGATTGAGCGGGAGATTTGGAATTAATGAGATTAATTGTTTTTGGTTCACTGAGCCCGAACCATCTTGGTAGGCATGCCAGTGGATTTTTGTTGGGTTGTTTCATTTTGCATGTTCTCCGATTTTCTTTCTACATGCACTCTAGTTTTTTGAACCAGCAGAGTAAACTGCACTTCATGGCTATTTGTGAGGTTTTGAATCTATTTTCGTTTCATGGAATGTATAAGAGGCATTGTGGAAGAAGTATCTGGTTGTTTGATCTTTCGTGGAGAAGAGGTGAAGAAGTGAGCTCGGCTAGAGGTCTTCTTTGACTTGACAGAGACACTATCAGGCATGATAGGCTCTAACTGTTAAAATATCTTTCTTTCCTCTAAGTGTTTTCATTAAAGCAACTTTGCTCTGATGATTTTTGTGCATTTCATGCTTTATCTGGTTAATTGATTGATGGGTTTAGTAAAACTTGCATTCTAGGTTTCGAATCCGTGATATAAGTGGTTCTGTTGAAAAATTATGTTGCACAAAATATCTATGCATGCAAGAATAAAGTTGGAACTCTGTTATCTTTTTTGGTTGTTGGAAATGGTTGTTTGGTTTCGACCACCTTTGTTGACAATAAATTGTTTGTCTGATGTTTTTAAGGAACTCTGAGTTCTGCCTATGTTGTTGAGATTATTGTTTGTGAACTTGTTGTGTTTTGTGACCTAGAGCGGGTAAAGAACTCCAGTACTTATGAATACTGGTAAGTAAGTTCAAGCTTTCTGTTGTTGAAACTCGCATGCACTGGAAAAACTGTATATGGCTTGGTTTTTGTATTTCATCTTGCAAAAATTGTGACTGTTGTTGAACCCGTATCGAACTTGGAACTTGTGTTTGTTATCTTGGATAAATTGTACTGTTGTTTGAAGCCGCTTAAGGCATGGTGCTTGTGAACTATTTCCTTATGACTATTTAACTATTATTGTAGGTTCGTTATGAACCCAACTTTCATGTTTTGTTATTGTCGGGTCTGAGCTCTATTAAGAATCTTACATTCCATATGAAATAGGGTTTGATAGGATGTTAACTGGGAAGGGAAGCTATTTTCTTATTCTGAACTGTATATAAGTAATTTCATTGTACTCGGTCTAGCATTACGGTGCTGGTGTATTTATGAGTTCGTGATTGTGATATTGTGATGTAACAATTGTACAATCAATTGGTTACTTGGTGTTTTTAATTGGAATGGTAACCTGAATAATGTGTTGGTTAGATATTATAGTCTTTTGATTATTTTATAAACTAAAGAGGGAACATGTTGTTACCCAAACTTGGTTATAAGCACTTGAATGATCTTGATCCTTTGAGGGAGCTTATGCTTTACATTTTGCTCAGATTTGTAATTCGAGTCTTGGCAGTACATATTTTATCTATGTTGTTTTGATCTTGTCATTTATTTGGAAACCCAATCTGTAGTTCTTGTAGTGATGCATTGGAATACTGTCGAGATAGTTCTGCCTTAACTATTGGAAAATTTTGAGTGTAGCATCTACTCAGATTTCTTGTCTCTTGATGGGTCCAATAAATGAATGTTAAGTTTGGAAGATTAATTATGATTCAAACTTGACTGCGGGCTGTGTTTTGAACTTCACTGTTTTCTCATCGAGTTTAAAAAGGGAAAATTAATGGTAAGGATTGATGGAACTTCACTGTTTGATAGTAAAGGGTTCTAAGAAAGAGAAATGTTAACATGTTTTCTTCTTATCTTGAGGTTGTTCTGGTCCAATGAAAGAATGTTAGGTCTTTAAAAGATACACTGTGAATCTTTACTGGCCATGGACTGTGTATGAGCTTCATTGTTACAATGTTCCTAATGGAAAGTAGAATTCATGCATTATAATGGGAAGGTTTAGAAAGGAAGATAGCATTTAGTATTCTCTTTCCTTGAAGTGGTCCTTGCTCTCTTTCCTTGGAACTCTTGAATGAACTTAAACTGTATGTATAAGAGGAGGTAAAATATTAAATTAAGTTGTAAGAAATGATTATAGATGGGGATCATATTCTGTTAGGACTCCTTTTCTAATGTAGTTGGGTTAAGTTCATTGGTTGGAACCTTCTGATTTTTATTCTTATTGGAAAAGAGTATCAATACTTAATTAGTCTTTTATACTTGTCATTTGACTGAAATGAAGCAGAAAGAAATTGTAAACTTGTTGTTGACTGTTAATCCATCATTCCTTCTTGGATTTCTTTTATATGGATCTGTTTTGATGAATACCTTAAAATGTTGAATTTTAAAGTAGATGACCTTTAAAGGAAATGGTTTAAGTCTTGATTTGCACCTATTTCTACTTTGCAGATGTTATGTACTTTGGCATAATGGGAATGGTTTTTCTTCTTCTTTACTTGAAAGTTAGATGAAACATCCAAGAGAGAATATGTTGTAAACACTTCTGGTATCTTATAGTAAAGATAAGTGTTGTATTATATTTTGGTAGGATTGGAAACAATGATATGTTATGATTTGTTGTTTGGTAAAGATAATTGATAGGATCAATTATACTTTAATTTATAAGACAAATTTTATAGATTATATTTTGTTCTTCTTTTGTTAATCCTGGGTTATTATTTCTCTTCTTTTTATTGATATTACTTATGCTTAGGGAGTATGAAATACTAATTGTTCATTAAAGTAGGGTTGTTTTTATTGGAACAATTAGTGGAATGCACTTCATTTTTAAGGCTTAGTGCTTATCATGCTCAGTTCATTGAACTAACCCGTGCTAGCAATTTTTGTAGATGGACTTCGTAAGTGATAACAGAAGACAAAAACTTATATGATGCATTGGTTGATCTAAGTTTGATTCTTTTGAATAATTCTGAATTGTTCTTAAGTTGTATTGGAAAAGAAAAGTTATTCTCTTTTGAATGAAGGCTGTTGTCATGTAGTATGCCTAAAATGCATAAGTTTGTAATTATATAAGTTTTGAAAATGAATTGAAGGATGAGAAAATTACTTGCATAGGTTATGTAAATTATCTTGTACCTTTGTAAAAGGAATGGGATCCTATCTTGTTGATATTATTCATGTTATTTATATGTTTCAATGAGTGTTTTTGGATAAGTAGGAAAAGCAGGGGAATTGAAGTAATTTCCCTAAATGTGATGCAGCTAAATAAGTTACAGAATTTCAATGTTCTTATCTAAACAACTCATACTATTAAAGTAACGTATAATGAACTTACAATGAAAACTATGAAATTTGTAAAGGACATAAAGGGTGAGGTAAACCCTAGAAATTAACCATGAAGAGGAAGACTCTTCCTCTCTTAGGAAAAAGTAAACAAAAAGGAAGATATGATTTATAATCATTAGGCTTCTTTTAATAAGTCTAATAAAATGTAACCTAGGTGGTGGTTACACTTCCTTGAATGGTTAAGCCACATTAAATGGAACTTAAGGGGTTGCTGTCCTTTCTTCTTGATAGTTGTTGTTGAGCCAAAATTAACAAACATCAAAATTAATCTTAAGTAAGGAAGTTCTTCAGGGGTTAATGGAACCTGATTTGGAAAAAAAACTTAGGGAGAGTTGGATTTGGGTTGGACAGGATTGTTGGGATCTGCCTTTAATTATCCAAATTAATTTAACATTAATAATCTCCTAGGGGTATGTATATCTTCGATGAGGCTGATCTGTAGGATGCTGGCACACATGCCGACTGTAAGGTTGTACCTTCAAGAAGATTAGGATCTTCTTGAGGATACAACAATGTAGTTGACATGTGGCAACACCCATTCTGCATTGATCATCTAGATCTACACACTTTTGGACTTGAACTTAGTTTCTCTCCAGGACTGGGTAGTAGCATAGTTATGATACGAAGTAGCCCTCTAGGACTCAGGGTACCTTGGCACATGGGGTTGACTTAGGTTGACCCAGTATGCCAAACTATCTAAGTCTTTGTGAGCTCCTTCCTATCATAACCTACGTTGTTAACCAGAACTAGGGTTAAACCTTGGGCAAGAAGACTGATGGAAGTCAGTAAAGGACATTCTAGATAACAATAGAGTGGGGGCAAAGGATGTATTTCGGATTGATGAGTATGCCATCAAGGAATAACTAATACGAACAGTATGTTAGAAATATTTGGCCAAAGTATCGCAAGCTGCTGATTGTGTTGTCCTATGTCACCTAGTCTAAGGATCGTGATGTAGATGAATATTGGTAACAACTATTCAGTTAGGTTCCTTAGACATAGATCACTCAATACCTAGAACAGGGTAAGAAAACCAAGTATATGTAGTATACAAAAAAGTATTCAATACTTAGTGTTAAACATGAATAGATCGGTAGTTCACCGAGTCATGAAATGAATAGATCGGTAGCTTACCGAGTCATTACAATTACATATGGTTATCTGTTATAAGAATGGATGTTATGGAATGTGTGTTCTAAATTATGTATTTAGAACAGAGAACGTTACAAAAAAAATTCCTTGTTTCTAAAGTCTTAAAATGGGAATGTTACATCTTGGTATCAGAGCTGAAGGTTGCAGCTCTTAGACCTATTGTGTCCATAATCTGATAAAAACTTGAATTTTCTTGTAACAAAAAATGTTTAGGACAAGAGGAAACATTGCGAACAATGCTCCACCTGAGGAAGGAGTAGCAACAACCCAAAAACTTGATGAGATCCTTACTTCCCTGTTGGACACAAGAGATCATTTGACTGTGCTCGAGCAACAAGTGATGGGTAATGAGGAGGAAGAAGAAGCTGGTAATAACAATCAGCCACCTCCTGAGGACAACCCCAATATGGGTTTTGATAATAACAATACTAATGTGCCTATCCAGCTGAAAAAATAAAAAGGCTAGGTTGGCAGCTGAACTCACCATATGATATAAAAAGGATAAGTCCACCAAAGTTTGATGGCACCACATTAGGTGATGGAGCTGAGAATTGGCTCAGCAAAATGGAGAAGTAATTTGCAATAAGAAACTTCTCGGAGGAAACCAAAGCTATTTGGGGAGCATATCAACTTTCCCATGAAGCATCTTCATGGTGGGACAACCGTAAGGCTGAGCTAAACATTGATGAAACTAACATCACTTGGGATCAATTTAAAAGTTATTTTAGGCAACGATGGCTGCCACAACTTTATTATGATCAGAAAATGATTGAATTTTAGAACTTGGCTCAAGGGAAGTTAACTGTAACTGAGTATTGGGAACGGTTTACGAAACTACTCAAGTATGTACCTCAGTATCAAACTAATGAGAAGTTCAGAATATAAGAAATTCATCATGGGATTGAATCCCATTATTGGGGGAGAGGTTGATGTTCACAGCCCAACCACTATGGAAGGGGTTGTTGAAAAATCCATAAGGTAGGAATAGAAATTAAAGGCTATTTCTGCTCATAAGGAGGAAGTACGGAAGAAAGTTCCAAACTCCTCTTTAGCTTCTCTTGCACCTAAGAAAGGACCATGGAAAAGTTTTGGTAACAAAATTAAGTTTCCAACTGATAACAATAGGAAAACAACAATGAATAAGTTTGCTAGAAATACAAGGAACAATTTTTCCAAGAACAACAATAACAGGAAGAAGTCCTATGGAGGTCTAAATGATAACTTTAAGGCTGGAAATAACTTTGAGCCCAAAAAGGGACCAGTAGGAGGCTGTTATAATTGTGGCAAAGATCATTACATGAATCAATTCCCTTTGAAGAAGGATGATCGTAATCAGCAGCACAAGATACATGCTGTAGTAGCTGACAAGCAAGCTGAAAAGCAAGTCACACCTATAGAAGTTCCTGGTAAGTTATTTGGCATACCTGTAACTATTATTTTTGACACGGGAGCTACTGAATGTTTTATTTCTAGTAAACTTGCTTCAAAACTTAAAAGAAAAGCTAGAAAAATGGATAAATCATGGACTATACATTATGGTAATAATTTTGTTCATACAGTTAGTATGTGTCTTTTCGAGGCAGTCCTTGACTTACCTAGCTTTTCCATAGAAGTTGATATCTATGTAGCACCTTTGGGATCTTATGATATATTCATAGGTGTAAATTGGTTAGTAAAGCATAAAGAAAAGGTAGACTATTTTGAAAAACATATTAGTTGTTTAGATGATTTGCAGAAAACAGTAGAGATTCAGGGTGTAAAACAAGAAATTTCTGTTAGGAAATTGTCAGCTATGCAACTTTAAAAGGCCAAAAATAAGGGTTATACCTTATATGCAGGAATTTTTTTTGAATTCGTGGAAGGAAACAACGACTTCATGGAACTTTATCCACTGTTATGGAACTATAGTGATGTGTTTCCAGAAGAATTACCAGGATTACCACCCAAAAGGGAGTTTGACTTCATGATTGAAATCAAACCAGGTACTGAACCTATTTCTAAAGCACCTTATCGAATGACTACCATAGAGTTAGTAGAGCTTAAGGCTCAGTTACAAGAACTATTTGTCTAAGGGTTTGATTAGACCAAGTGTTTCACCTTGGGGAGCACTGGTGATCTTTGTGAAAAAGAAAGATGGAACACTCAGATTGTGCATTGATTACAGGATGTTAAACAAAGCAACAATCAAGAATAGATACCCACTTCCTAGAATTGATGATCTATTTGATCAGATGCATGGAGCATCGGTATATTCTAAGATATATCTTCAATCTGGATATCATCAATTACAAATTAAGGAGGAGGACATTCATAAAATGGCTTTCAGAACAAGGTATGGACATTATGAATTCACGGTTTTACCCTTTGGATTAACGAATGCACCTGCAGCTTTTATGAACTTAATGAATAATATCTTTCAAGAATACTTGGACAAGTTTGTGCTTGTATTCTTGGATGAAATTCTCATATATTCTAAAAGTGTTGAGGAGCATCATGAACACTTAAAAATAGTTTTGGAAATCCTGAGAAAGAGACGGTTATATGGTAAGTTGTCCAAATGTTCTTTCTATGACACTGAAGTTCACTATTTGGGTCATGTTATAAGTAAAGAGGGGATTGTTGTAGATCCTTCTAAAATTGTAGCTATAATCGAGTGACCTACACCCATGAGAATGTACATGAAGTTAGAAGCTTCATGGGCCTTGCAAGTTATTATAGAAAATTTGTTAAGGATTTTTCCAAAGTGGCTGCACCGATAAACTTCATTGTAGAAAAAGGATAAGAAATTTGTTTGGAATGATAAATGTGAATCTACTTTTAAAAATTTGAGAAATTCAGTTGACTTCAGCACCTATTTTAGTTGTACCTGATCCTAATGGAGACTTCACGGTTGTAACGGATGCATCTAGGGAAGGTCTTGGAGGTATTTTGTTACAAAATGATCATGTCATAGCTTATGGAAGTAGAAACCTTAAGTTATATGAGTTGAATTATGCTCCACATGATTTAGAGCTTGCTACCATAGTTCATGCACTTCAAGTTTGGAGGCATTATCTACTAGGTAAACCATTCGAGTTGAAAACTGATCATCTTGGGCTGAAGTACATTTTTCACTCAGCCAAATCTGAATGCAAAACATCGAAGGTTGTTAGATTTTTTGTCTCAATATGATTTCGACATAAGTTACATCAAAGGAAAAGAGAATAGAGTGGTTGATGCTCTAAGTCGTAGGAAGCACATTTCTACTCTTATAACACTAAGAACTCAATTTAAGGATGAAGTAAGAAGTGTTATAGAATCTGATTCTTACTTTTAGCAAGTAAAAATAACACTTACTGCAGATCTGAAGGATGAAAGGTACAAAGGTTTTCACTTTTATAATGAGGGAATCTTACGATATGAAAACAGAGTATACATACCCTTACCTAATGATTTGAGAAAGAAATTGTTGGTAGAATTTCACAATTCACCTTTTTCTGGGCACCCTGGCATTACAAAAATGCTTGCTGATATAAAACAACAATATTTCTGGAAGGGAATGAAAAATGATGTTATTAATTTTGTGACTCATTGTCTAGAATGTCAACGAGTAAAAGCAGAGCATATGCATCCAGCTGGTCTATTGTATCCTCATAGCATATCATAGTACAAATGGCAGGTAATAAGCATGGATTTTGTACAAGGATTGCCTATGTCAAGAAATAAACATGATGTTATTTTGGTAGTAGTTGACAAACTAACAAAACTGGCTCATTTTATTGCTAGAAATCTAAAGGATGATTCTCTTGTTTTGGATAAAAATTTGTACACAAAATTTTCAAATTACATGGAGTACCTAAATTAATTATATCTGATAGAGACCCTAGAATGACGTCAAGGTTTTGGAAAATGCTCAACGCAACTCTTAGAACTAAATTGAATTTCAATTCTACGTATCATCTGGAAACGGATGGACAGACTGAAAGAGTAAATCAGGTATTAGAATATATGTTACGGATGTATTGTATGGATCAGCAGTATAAGTGGGAGGAGTACCTTCCATTAGTTGAATTTGCATACAATAATACATATCATGCTTTTCTTAAGATGGCACCCTTCGAGGCGCTTTATGGAAGGAAATGTAGAACCCCTATTAGTTGGGATAACATTAAGGATAGAGAGGTAATTGGACCTAAAATCCTTACGGAAATGGAACAACAAGTTAAAATGATTCATGAACACTTGAAAGAAGTAGCAAATAGGCAAAAGAGTTATGCTGACTTAAAGCGGGTTGACAAGAAATTTAAACTTGGAGAAAAGGTTTTTCTTTAAGTTAAACTAAAAAAGAGTTCCATAACTTTTGGTAAGGATGCCAAGTTATCACCTCATTACGTGGGACCTTTTGAAATAGTTGAAGTAATAAACCCTGTAGCTTATCGTTTAGCACTACCACTTGCTTTGTCACGAATGCATGATGTTTTCCATATTTCTTTACTTAAGAAATACGTTTCAGATTTATCACATGTGTTAAATTAGAATTCCTTGCAGGTCCAAGACCCAGGAATAATTGTGGTTAAACCCATTTGAGTGTTGTAAACTCACTAGTTGCATTTAAGAAATTGAGAGATAAGTCAATGTAAGGTCCAGTGGGACCAGTTTAACAAAGAGAGTGCAACTTGGGAAAATCTAGAGGATATGAAAATTGCTTTTCCATATCTATTTGAACAGAATTGAATCTATTGACTGACAATTTTTTTTTTGATTTTATCTTTTATGACATTAAGTAAGCTAGTTTTGGGCAAATATTTACTTGATTTGAATAAGAAGTTATTTAATACTGGTTTCTGGAACTATAAGGTTTTGAAATATTTGACTTAGGATGAGAGAAATGAATGAATTGAATATCCTTGATGTAAATTGTTAAAGGATATAATCATTGGGATGATGATTCATTTTAGGAGGGAAGCATGTAACACCCTTGACTGTTGTTATTTTCTTCCTTTTCATTCAAGTGTTGATATGTGATTTTCCTTATAAGGATATGTTCTTTTGATTATTGGAAATCATGCTTGATATGGATAAGTCTTTTTTGCTCTTAAGATCCTTTGAATAAACTGGAATGACTTATTTGAATCCATTTTCCACTTCTAGTAGGTGATTTGCAATTTGGTTTAAGAGTTGTAAACTTATCTATTTATTTGAGTCATCCTTGGATCAATTTTAGTGATCCAAGGAATGTTTAAAATATGCTCTGTTGAATGGATGGTAAAATTGACATTCCATGAGTTAAGATACACATTGGACTAAACTTTTTTGTTATAAGTTCTTTAATTTCTGTGTGAACGTACTTCCATTCAGTAGGTTGTTCTGATTGAGTCTTTGAAGATCGACCATGACAGGTCATTGCTGACGAAAATGGGAATGCAGCCTGTTCACAACATAAGAGAGATCTAGGACCCTATAGAAGACTAACCTACGGGATCCTAAGCTAGGTAAAAAAATATATATTTCTACCTAAACTATGTCTCTTGATAGAATTATGATTCTAACCTAAGCTCGGTGCGAATGGAATTAGAAAGGTTATTAGGTATTAAATTAACCTAAATTTTAATACTACAAGGTATTATTTTAACCTAACCTAGTGTTTTAAACTATGGCACTTTGAATTATTTACCTATGAGGGTTTATCTAAACCTAATTACTAAGGCCTAAGGTATAAATTTTAATTCTACCTAAGATCTAACCTAAGCAATCTAATCTATCCTAAACTAACGGATATGAATTGGGACTTAAGTGGTCGCATGCATATGGGTAATGGTTCCTAAGGAATTTATGATGTAGATAAGGATGTTTAATGCATACAGACTGCCATCTTTGGCAGGGGTTAGTTGGCTCGGCGGAGGCTTAGGTGGCAGTATCACTAAAAATGGAAACTCATGTTAATTTGGACTTGGCACTCACCAGACTTGGCAGGCGGTGACAAGGAGGATTGAGTGGGAGATTTGGAATTAATGAGATTAATTGTTTTTGGTTCACGAGCCCGAACCATCTTGGTAGGCATGCCAGATGGATTTTTTTTGGGTTGTTTCATTTTTCATGTTCTCCGATTTTCTTTCTACATGCACTCTGGTTTTTCGAACCAGAAAAGTAAACTATATTTCATGGCTATTTTTGAGGTTTCAAATATATTTTCATTTCATGGAATGTATAAGAGGCATTGTGGAAGAATTATATGGTTGTTTGATCTTTTTTGGAGAAGAGGTGAAGAAGTGAGCTCGGATGGAGGTCTTCTTTGACTTGACAGAGACACTATTAGGCATGATAGGCTCTAACTGTTAAAATCTCTTGCTTTCCTCTAAGTGTTTTCATCAACGCAACTTTTCTCTTATGAGTTTTGTGCATTTCATGCTTTATCTGGTTAATTAATTGATGGGTTTTGTAAAACTTGCATTCTGGGTTTCAAATCCGTGATATAAGTGGTTCTGTTTAAAACTTATGTTGCACAAAAGATCTATGCATGCAAGAATAAAGTTGGAACTCTGTTAACTTTTTTGGTTGTTGGAAATGGTTGTTTGGTTTTGACCACCTTTCTTGACGATAAATTGTTTACCAAGTTTTTAAGGAACTCTGAGTTCTACCTGTGCTGTTGAGATTATTGTTTGTGAACTTGTTGTGTTTTGTGACCTAGAGCGGGTCAAGAACTCCAGTACTTATGAATACTGGTAAGTAAGTTCAAACTTTCTATTGTTGAAACTTGCATGCACTGGAAAACTGTATATGGCTTGGTTTTTATATTTCATCTTACGAAAACTATGACTGTTGTTGAACCCGTATCAAACTTGGAACTTGTGTTTTTTATCTTGGATAAATTATACTGTTGTTGGAAGCCTCTTAAGGCATGGTACTTGTGAACTATTTCCTTATGACTATTTAACTATTATTGTAGGTTCGTTATGAACCCGAATTTCATTTTTTGTTGTCATCGGGTCTGAGCTCTGTTAAGAATCTTACATTCCGTATGAAACAGGGTCTGATATGATGTTAACTGGGAAGGGAAGATTTTTTCTTATTCTAAAATGTATATAAGTAATTTCATTGTACTCAGTCTAGCATTACGGTACTGGTGTATTTATGAGTTCATGATTGTGATATTGTGATGCAACACTGTATAATCAATTGGTTACTTGGTGTTTTTTAATTGGAATGGTAACCTGAACGATGTGTTGGTTCAGATACTGTAGTATTCTGATTATTTTATAAACTAAAGAGGGAACATGTTGTTACCTGAACTTGGTTATAAGCATTTGAATTATCTTGATCTTTTGATGGAGATTATGCTTTACATTGTGCTCAGATTTGTAATTTGAGTCTTGGTAGTACATATTTTATCTATGTTGTTTTGATCTTGTCATTTATTTAGAAACCCAATATGTAGTTCTTGCACTGATGCATTGGAATACTATCGAGATAGTTCTACCATAACTATTGGAAAATTTTGAGTGTAGCACCTACTTAGATTTCTTGTCTCTTGATGGGTCCAATAAATGAATGTTAAGTTTGGAAGATTAATTGTGATTCAAACTTGATTGCGGGCTATGTTTTGAACTTCACTGTTTTCTCATTGAGTTTAAAAAGGGAAAATTAATGGTAAGGATTGATGGAACTTCACTATTTGATAGTAAAGGTTTCTAAGAAAGAGAAATGTTAACATGTTTTCTTCTTATCTTGAGGTTGTTCTGGTCCAATGAAATAATGTTAGGTCTTTAAAAGATACACTGTGAATATTTACTAGCCGTGGACTGTGTATGAGCTTCATTGTTACAATGTTCCTAATGGAAAGTACAATTCATGCATTATAATGGGAAAGTTTAGAAAGGAAGATAGCATTTAGTATTCTCTTTCCTTGAAGTGGTCCTTGCTCTCTTTCCTTGGAACTCTTGAATGAACTTAAACTGTATGTATAAGAGGAGGTAAAACTGTTAAATTAAGTTTTAAGAAATGATTATAGATGGGGATCATATTCTGTTCAAACTCCTTTTCTAATGCAGTTGGGTTAAGTTCATTGGTTGGAACCTTCTGATTTTTATTCTTATTGGAAAAGAGAATCAGTACTTAATTAGTCTTTTATACTTGTCATTTGACTGAAATGAAGTAGAAAGAAATTGCAAATTTGTTGTTGACTATTAATCCATCATTCCTTCTTGGATTTCTTTTATATGGATCTGTTTTGATGAATACCTTAAAATGTTGAATTTTAAAGTAGATGGCCTTTAAAGGAACTAGTTTAGGTCTTGATTTGCACCTATTTCTACTTTGTGGATGATATGTACTTTGGCATAATGGGAATGGTTTTTCTTCTTCTTTATTTGAAAGTTAGATGAAACATCCAAGAGAGAATATGCTGTAAACACTTCCAGTATCTTATAGTAAAGATAAGTGGTGTATTATATTTTGGTAGGATTGGAAACAATGATATGTTATGATTTGTTGTTTGGTAAAGATAATTGATAGGATCAATTATACTTTAATTTATAAGACAAATTTTATAGATTATATTTTGTTCTTCTTTTGTTAATCCTGGGTTATTATTGCTCTTCTTTTTATTGATATTACTTATGCTTAGGGAGTATGAAATACTAATTGTTCATTAAAGCAGGGTTGTTTTAATTGGAATAATTAGTGGAATGCACTTCATTTTTAAGGCTTAGTGCTTATCATGATCAGTTCATTGAATTGACCCGTGCTAGCAATTTTTGTAGATGGACTTCGTAAGTGATAACAGAAGACAAAAACTTATATGATGCATTGGCTAATATAAGTTTGATTCTTATGAAGAATTCTGAATTGTTCTTAAGTTGTATTGGAAAAGAAAAGGTATTCTCTTTTGAATGAAGGATGTTGTCATTCAGGATGCCTAAAATGCATAATTTTGTAATTATATAAGTTTTGAAAATGAATTGAAGGATGAGAAAATTACTTGCATAGGTTATGTAAATTATCTTGTACCTTTGTAAGAGGAATGGGATCCTATCTTATTGATATTATTCATGTTATTTATATGTTTCAATGAGTGTTTTTGGATAAGTAGGAAAAGCGTAATTGAATTAATTTCCCTAAATGTGATGCAACTAAATAAGTTACAGAATTTCAATGTTCTTATCTAAACAACTCATACTATTAAAGTAACGTATAATGAACTTACAATGAAAACTATGAAATTTGTAAAGGACATAAAGGGTGAGGTAAACCTTAGAACTTAACCATGAAGAGGAAGACTATTCCTCTCTTAGGAAAAAGTAAACAAAAATGAAGATATGATTTATAATCATTAATCTTCTTTTAATAAGTCTAATGAAATGCAACCTAGGTGGCGGTTACACTTTCTTGAATGGTTAAGCCACATTAAATGGAACTTAAGGGGTTTCTGTCCTTTTTTCTTAATAGTTGTTGTTGAGCCAAAATTAACAAACATAAAAAGAAATCTTAAGGGAGTTCTTCAAGGGTTAATGGAACCCGATTTGGAAAAAAAACTTAGGGAGAGTTGGATTTGGGTTAGACAGGATTGCTGAGATCTGCCTTTAAGTATCCAAATTAATTTAACATTAATAATCTCCTAGGGGTATGTATATCTCGATGAGGCTATTCTGTAGGATGCTGACACATGCCGACTGCAGGGCTATACCTTCAAGAATATTAGGATCTTCTCAAGGATACAACAATGTAGTTGACATGTGGAAACACCCTTCTACATTGATCGTCTAGATCTACACACTTTTGGACTTGAACTTAGTTTCTCTCTAGGACTAGGTAGTAACATAATTATGATACGAGGTATCCCTCTAGGACTTAGGGTACCTTTGTAAACGGGGTTGACTTAGATTACCTAGTATGCCAAACTATCCTAAGTCTTTGTGAGCTATTTCCTATCATAGCCTACGTTGTTAACCAGAACTAGGGTTAAACCTTGGGCAAGAAGACTGATGGAAGTTAGTAAAGGACATTATAGATAACAATAGAGTGGGGGTGAAGGATGTATTCTGGATTAATGATTATGCCGTCAAGGAATAACTAATACGAATAGTATGTTAGAAATATGTGGCCAAAGTATTGCAAGCTGTTGGTTGCGTTGTCCTATGTCGCCTATTCTAAGGATTGTGATGCAAATGAATATTGGTAACAACTATTTAGTTAGGTTCTGTAGACATATCACTCAATACCTAGAATAGGGTAAGAAAACCAAGTATACGTAGTATATAGAAAAGTATTCAATACTTAGTGTTGAACATGAATAGATAGGTAGTTCACCGAGTCATGAAATGAATAGATCGGTAGCTTACCGAGTCATTACAGCTGCATATGGTTATCTGTTATAAGAATAGATGTTATGAAATGTGTGTTCTAAATTATGTATTTAGAATAGAGAACGTTACTTAAAAAAATTCCCTTGTTTCTAAAGTCTTAAAATGGGAATGTTACACTAATCCTATGGAAAAGTTCTTGTACAATGTATCAGGGAGGAATTTTCTTTAAAGAGAGGTAAATAAGAGTAGGAGAAATAGGGAGAGAGGTTTAATAGCGTGAGTAGGAATTAGTAGATTCTCACTAATAATAACTAGAGTAGGTCCACATTCAATAAAAGAACACAAAAATGTTAGAAACAACAAGACTAATAAACTAGAGACACGAAGTTATATAGATCCATTAATCAAGGACACAAAGTTCCTTCTTGATTATTAAATATCACAATGCTTGCAAGGTTGGAAATTAGAGAGGATGGAGGAACATAGAGAAGGGGATTGAAGAAATGTAGCATTTTTTGCTTACTGTAATAGTGAAATCCAACAACTTAAAACAATCAATAATTTTCAGCTGCTTTGGAATGGAGAAGCCATTCCAATTTATAGATTACAAAATGACTCTTCCTCTTCCCCCATGTGACTTTTCATATCACTACCATGTGACTTTTAAAATTACCTAGGAATGAAGTTAAGTCCTTTTCTTATTTTTGAAAAGGGACTTTTATAATGTAATATTAAGTTACTTAAGTGAATAAGATGAAAGAATGAAAAAGTGCACTCTCAATGAAGGAACAAAATGTTAGAGAGAGGGGGAGGAGAGAGAAAGAGAGAGAGAAGTAATGATTTGGAGATGGGGAAGATTTTGCTGACAAAGAATATGCTTCTAGTGGAATGTGCATGAAGTTCCTTTCCCTTGACCACCTATTTAATTGAAACACTATGATTGAAATTTATTCCTCCTATTAGATGTAGACTTATTCCAAAGCATTGAATAAGTGTTCAAATCACTGTTAAGTGCCTTACACTTTATGATATTGAGATGATTGCTCGTTCCTGCAAACATGATGATCTTCTTTGAACACAAGGCCGAAGTTAGGAAATGGAGATCATACCCTTATCCTTTTTAGCTCCAAAATTCACCTTCTTGATAAACATGGTTATTTTTTAATGGAAACTAATTTAATAAATTTTTTATATTTTATTAAAATTTGAATGCAAAGATTAGCTATAATTTATAAACAATGGAATATAAATACTAATGAATTTATTTAGTTTTAACTATGAAAGGAAATGAGAGGGGTAAGGTACTTATCTTAAATTTACTTATCCTGAAATGAGTCTAAACTGGAAAATGTGATGGAAAAGGAGCATAGACCATCAAAATTAGGCTCAGAAAAATGCAGAGATGCTTGCGATGCCTAGAAAAGGGTGCCTAGGCATGGCTATGGGTGCCTGTGGGTGCCCTAGACCTCTTTCGGGGCACTGGAGTTTACAGAAATGGTTAGAATCTGGTTCTGATAGTGTTGCTAGGGATTCCCACTTTTTTTACTTTTGTCACCTTTATTTCACACTTGGATTTCTGAGGTACCTGTAAATATACACAAAATATCCTCCTACAAAACCCTAAAAAAAAATCAAATCCTAAAAAAGAAAGATGCAAAATGAGGGTTCTAACTGTCCTCAGCTGTCACAATGGCAAAGTTATGACTGAGCACTACACTACATCTCAGACACAATGTAGTTTTATGTGCTTATTTGTGAAATAGTGCCCCTAGGTTGATATCATGTCAAGATAATGGGTGGTAGCTAGATAAAATGCAAATGTGTGGATGAAACAGAATGAACTACCCTTCCTATGTAGTGTGTATGCGAAGTAATGTGGCCAAATGCAATGTATTGAGATATGTACATAGATAACCCTTGATAATAATTTCCCACCATCATAATGGTACATATGTTGTGTTTATAGGGATTTCTTGCTTGAATTTTAACACTAATGACCCGACATGCTGACTAGTAGCTCAGGATATAAGAGGGAAAAACCAAAAAGACTGACCTCAAATGTCAAAAATAATATCAAACATAAAGAAGACACGGGAGCCTAGGATGAATAGGAGCACTTGGCGCTAGTGTCTAGACCTAGGTGCTAGTGTCTAGAGACAAGTGACGAAAAATGAGTGAAGACTGATAGAATGGGATCCCTATGACCTGACCAGAACTAGGTATATGAGCGACACGTGTGAAAGATAAAAACAATAGAAACTAATAAGACAAGTGAATGGACCATGGAATGGGTCACCAATGAATAATTTTCTTATGCAAGATCTATATATAAAACAACATACTTGGCAGTATATTAAATAGTAGTAAGTGTATGATTATGTGTCTACATTTTCCCCCACTTTATGTTGGTGAGTGAAAGCTTGGTAATATAAAGTAGATAGAGATGTATACCCTAGAGAAGTTTGGAAAATCCCATGTTACAAAAGTACACACAGATGTGGTAGATGTAAGTGCCGAATAAGAAAACATAGTGTGAAAAACCATGGATCAACGTGTTGATCCATGCAACGTAACAAGAGACTTGGGACCGTTATGAGGAGCACTAAGTGAGATTGATGATTATGGTTTTGAATGATTGGATATTTCAATTTTTGTCGTTGATGGAGATGTGTTGGGGTATGGAGTGATCATTTCCCAACCTGACTCTGTGTGTGTGTGAAAAACTAAGGATTTTGACATCCTGCCACAAGAGGAAGAGTGTAGGAAGCAAGGTCTAGTTTTACTCTCCAAATTTAACTACATCCTCAAAAGGTCTAGCTGTTGTAAACGTACAAAGACCAGATTTTTTCATTTAGATCCAATTTTATTTAACAAAAATACCCCATATAGGAGTAGTATAGGAAAGTAAATGATGTCTCATTTCCCCCACTCTAAGGGTGTCACCACACTTTGTATGAGGTGGATTCCATATTAGTTCATCTGGAAGTAATCACAAAATGTAGAATAACTTCCCATGTTAGGTCATATGGGAAAGTGGTGATATAATCCCAAGTTAGGTCATTTGATAAATACGTTGTGTTGTGTCGATTGTTTGATGTGATTTAGAATAGTAAAAATTTTGTGTTGTAAATATTTCAATGTATGTGATTGGTTGATTTGTTACTCATGGAGAGATTTTACGCTTTTTGCCCCAAGATTAGGTCATTATGGGGAATCACTAGAAAGTGGTGTGAAATGTCATGTGATGTATGAGGAAATTTCAAAAATGAGGAATTAGAAATGCAGAATGATCACAAAATAGTGTAAGGGGGATTATAGGATGCCCTTGATTGTATGCCCCCTTTCAGATGAAAGGGGGAGTGCTGATGAGAATGAACACTGAGCTGAAAGTAGTCATGTAATAATGACATAGTGAATGTATGATAGATATCACAAAAGTGTGTGTATATCAAGTTGAAATGATGTTAAGAGAGGACTAGTGTTTTTGGAATGTGTATGATACGATAGTAGGAAGAATTATGAAGATAAGAATGACACAATTGAGACAAGAATTAGAGTAAGAGATGCACAAGATATGATTTAAATCATGTCATTTGTATTAGTTCGAAGGATAGGTGTGAATAATGACTATATCCTGGTAAATAATGGGAAGTTACTATAAATAGTAATATGAAAAAGTGAATACATACTTCATTTTATTATTGCACGAGTTTGATCTAGAGCTCTGGATGTGAGAAGATGCCTCAAGTGATTGCAACATGATTGAGTCATTTTGAGATGGTGGCAGCGATAGATGTGGCGTCACGTATGAAAATTGAACTAGTAAGTGTGATTTTTTTTAAAAAAAATGTTGATATTAGTTCTTTTTGATGAATTTTTGCAAAAAAATTATTTTTGATTTTCTCATAATTTTGGACCTAGACAAGAGCAGTGAAGGCACTAATTCCCTTTTGGACACTATGAGGCATGGGCCTAGTGACCTACTCCTGGATGCCCCATTCCTGCTCCTGGGTTCTGGCATCCTCAGAAGGCTTGGGTTGAGCCCAAAGTGTTGTAGATGTGAAAATTGATGTTTTTTGATGTTATAGGTAGGAGTGTTTACATATATATGAGATGTTAATGGATTGTTTGTTGTTAGTTTGTGTTGTTTAGAGAGACATCCATTCACGAGAGTTTCGTGGTGGTTTTCCATTTGAGTACATTGTCTAGGATTGGGGTTGTCAGACAATGAGTGGGATGTTCTAGACCGTGCCGGCCTATGATACATAGTGAGGATAGGGGATGTGCCCCATAATATGCCTATGATTACAAATTTGTGTGAGAGGTGGTGTGCAGATACTTGCACCTTTTGGTTACCTATAAGGGAGATGACAATGACTCTAGAGGATGTGTATCACATACTGTGATTGCCTATTGTTGGTGAGAGGGTTCAGATGATGGTCATGGATGATGCACAGAGACAGATGAGGGCCACTAGGCAGTATTTTATGGGTACCCGAGTTCATACTGAGGTCCACATTATCCTAGATGCTATTATGAGAATAGGGGTTACTTGATTGTGGAAGTTCATTGCCACTTGTGATTTTGTCATCGCTTGTAGTGGAGGGTGGTTGTGTACAAATCTTCTATAAGATGCATGCCATCTACTATCAGATAGAGGAGGAGGGCACGAGATATGTTTGGAAACGATGTGTATTGGCCCATATATACAAAGATCTATACATGTTTACATAGGAGGAACAAGGGGGTGGTATTAGATCTACCACATTATTACATGTATGGGACTACGAGCATATTACAATATTGAGGCCAGTTAGTGGACCTTGCAGAGGAGAGTGGGTGAGGCCAGATATATTTTCTGGGAGATGGGTAGGTGTTTATGGCAAGAAGATGGATACATATACCTATAGAGTGATTTTAGATCATATGGGGCCAGAGGCCATGATATGGAGGCCATATCGAGACTACAGAGGATGACCAGAGGATGTAGTAGAGCTACAATGTATATGTCAGAATATTTGGTTTGAGGATCAATTTCTAGGGGTGAGTGAGTTATTCTAGGTAGAGAATGTTTCATAACAGTTTTTTATGGCCTAAGATATGCCCCCCAAAGCCATATGTATGGGTGAGGGCCATTACAACACCGAGGAGGACCAAAGCTAGACTAGGGCCTATAGGATAAAATCTAGTACCCCCTGGGCCAGACGAAGCAGATGTGGTGATATAGTTGATAGATGTGGATGACGTGGGGTATACAAAGGCCTACGTACATTGTGGGTGTCACATCGGTGGGTTTTTTTCTGATCGTTGTAGATGTGGTGGTATCACCTTTGGGAGGAGGAGTAGAGGGGCAAGCAGATACTCCTGATAGCATAGTGACATAGATAATAGAGAGTGAGTATTTGTATGGTGATGTTTATGCTTCGTTATTTGGTTGTGTAATTATTGTTGTCTAATGTGTTTATCTATGGGTGTAGGTAATGTGTATTGGTCATTGATTATGGAAACATCTATTTGAATATTGTTGTGGAATATTCCCACCAATGTACTTATAGGTGGAGGTATGCTAGAGCATGTGGATGTTATCCCTGGTGAGCATCTGTATTTATTTTATCTAACGGCGTTAGTGGCTACAACATATACTGTATTGTTGAGAAAATGATATGAGGCACGAGAGGAGACATGAAGAGCTAGAGAGGATGTGGATAGAGCTCCCTTTCACATGATGTATTTGTGCGGTTCTTGGAGCTACAAGGTCATTTTGTGAATTAGTCGACTAAGGTGACATTATTGTGATGTAGGTAGAGAAATATAGGGACCATGATCAATGACACAAATTGAGCGGTGATGCTTCTAGTTCTAGAGCTCCTGTAGTTATAGATAGTGATAGTGGTGATGCGAGAAGATATGTACTAATGTAACAATGTATGTGGGGTTGCTGTAGAAAACAAAATCACGCACTTTGAGTCATTATATAGTATCTATTACATACTACTATTCTTATGGTTCCTAAGTTAGAAAACTATTAACCCACCCATGTCTTTGGCCACATTTCTTTGCTTTATGCTTCTACTTTCAGTCTTGCATTCTTGCTTACTCAGTCTGTCTTTATAGCTTTCGGCATTTGTAATTCTAGAAACTAGCACCCATTCAGGACGTCAGTGCCAGGTGCCCCCATCCCCTCTGGGTGCCCTTGTCCTCTTTGTACTTTGGTCACAATTTCTGGGTCCTTTCTAGATTTTTGAGCATTTTATCTTTTTAGTAGTCAGCCTTTTCGAGGTTAATTACGAAATTAAAGCAAAGGAATCATATAATATAAAGTTATGTAATCATAATAAGGGACCAAGAAATAAGTATTCTACTATCTCCACCTAAATTTACATCCATCAAAGGCATCTGTAGCTCCATTTGCATCCATCTAGCTCCATCACAAGGCACAAATGGCTGGTTCATCTGCATCACACTTCATAGGAGGGGAGTTTATTATTTCCATACACACATTATTTACATTCTACATCTAGTTACTTTCTCACTACTCAAAAAGTATGACTGACACAAGAGCAACCTAGGGCACAATTCCACACACACACACCTAGAGCTACATTGGGTATGAGATGTAGTGCAACACTTAGTGATAATTCCATCATTTTGGAAGTTGGGGATAGTCCTACCCCTTCATATGCATCTTTATTTTTAGGGTTTTGATTATTTTATTGGGGTTTTGTAGGGTATTTATCCATTGCAGGTTTACAATGACATCTGGTGAAGTTCAACGACATACATGTGACAAGAAGCAACAAAGTGCAGACACTTAGTGACCATATCAAAACCAAGTTCCAACCATTTCTACAGACCAGGGCACCTAGAATTTTGACTAGAGTGCCCAAGGGCACCCCCATCCCTCTCCAAGTTCCCAAGTCCATCCAAATCACTCAGATCTACAAATTTATGGGCTTCTATGTGATGGGTTTCGATCTTTGTTCAATCAGTCTCCATTGTCACACAATCCAACAACCTTCGCCAATCAGCTAAGGCTCTTTTAACCTTCTTTGCACATTAGGGTTTCATATTTTCTAGCTTAGTTTTCTTGGGCATTATTTCAGTATTTGATTATTCATTTATTTACTACAAAATTACATTAGATTAGGCTATTATATTTACATTTTAGAATAATCATTTGTTTGAACCTGACATTCAAAACCCCCCTTATCATTATGGCTCAACTTTTTGAAGAATTTATGGATGCCCATTGTAAAGACCTAAATGATCCTATTATTTAACATCCCTCAGATCTATAATTGATTTTATATGCTTCTCGTGAGGAGGCCTACAAACCTTGCAGAGCTTAATGCTTCTTCCACTATTCCCACCATCATTGCTACTCAACCACTTACTTCTACCTTTCCACCCATTTCCAACATTCATGTTTTTGTTCCTATTCCTATTAATCCCCTATACCCCACCTCTTGTTTCTCATACATGGTAGGATCCTTGCACTGACACTCAAGATCTACCCTCCCTTTATCAAGACCTTTAAGCAAAAATTCATCAATTTTGATAGGCCATTTCTTGTACGTCTCCATCATTGGATTCTACTCTATTACTAAATACTCCATTCGCATCCACTATATCAACTTATTCACTTCCACCAAATTTTTCACCCCTAAATTACGTATTTTCAATCTTCATGGTGACCCACAAGAGCATCTCCAAACATTCCATGTGGCTTGTCTAGATTTTACGGATGATCACACACTTATAGCTAATCTTTTTCCTTGTAGTCTTCATGATTATACGATGCGTTGGTTCTATGACCTACCTTTTCAACCATTAACATGTTTTACGCATCTTGATGATGCTTTTCTCACTAAATTTTCTATCTATATTGGATCTAAGATCTCATATGCCCAACTTGCACAGCTTAAGCAATGTTATAACAAACACTTAGTGGACTATGTCTAATGTGCTCTCCAACTATGAGCTTCAGGATTTATTCATTCAGAGTTTACTCCCATCTCTTCTGTAAAGTGTTATCTTTGAGACATCTCCCTCATTCAACCAAATATGTCATACTCTTAAGCTTCAAGAAACCAAGATTCTATCCATCAACAAGCTTAAGTATCAAGAATAAGCACAATCTTCTATGTGTTTTCAAAACAAGTCAACATTTAAACCATCTGCCATAAAACCTATTGATGCAAAAATATTGTCAACATGGTAGCTACTACTAAAGAGATTTAGTCACAACCACCTCAACAAATATTCACCAAATTACCTATTGTCACACATCTCATATTATAATAGCTTCTTGAAAGAAATCTTACCATGCTTCCTCCACCACTCAAATTAGATCCATCGCGACCAAAAGGAAGAATTTACAATGAGAAATTCAATGCAAATATCACCGATGTGTGGAACACTCTATAAATAGGTGTCTTAAAATCCATACCATCATTTAGGATCTTATCGATAACAACAATATTGAGTTTACAGAGCCTACAAAATTTACACTAGTCAACGAAAATCGTAAGCTTAAAATATTTAATAACTCGCTTCCACAACATGACAAGAAAACCATTGATTCTTTGGTTAATCATACATATGACACAATGCCTCTTCCTGCATCGAGGGCCCTTGATTTCTTGGTGGCTAACACTGATATTACTCCACCAGTTATCTCTTTCTCTTATCATGATTATCATGCCACATTCTCTTCTAATCACTTACATATTAGTGCCTCTATCAGATTTTTCCCTATCAATAATACTAAGGTTGATCCGTCTTAGCCCATAAGTGCATGTTCTATTCCACTCCTCATCGCTATTGGCTATCCCCTATCACAAATTTCATATCCAATGAAAAATTCATATGGCATTGTTAAAATTCACATTACTTTCAGTCCTCTTGCTATGCTTGTACCCTTTCTTGTGGGATAAGTAGTTGATGTGTGTGACATTCTCTTAGGTCTCAACTGCATTCGCAAGTCTCAGTCTTTCATATCCATGAATAATATATGTTTAAAATTCATTCATAATAATCAAGTCATGTCTATCGATGGTTTACCTCCATATAATCCATGTTTGCAACTGCCTCTTGCAATGGCTAGTGTATCATCTACTTCATCTAGTACACCATGGCCCATAAAACCTAAATCAACATCAGCTCCTACTTTACCTACTCGTATGTAACCTACATGGTCTCATCGCTTTGCTAGTCCAATAACACATTATAGGCACATTCCTCGAACAATTAGTGCAACTCACCATAGATCAACACCACATTTTATTCCAAGTAGGTGTCCATCACCACCACGTTCTACTTCACATAGGTCTCCATCATCTACACATATTTTTTACACCACATTACACATCATATACTCATCCATAGCATGAAAATAGGCTTCGTTCACCCGCACAATGTTTATCTACTATACCACCACTTTGGTACACCCTTAACCTATTGCTTGTATTAGGATATGAGTAGCCAACATCTGTCTTACCATATCATTTTGTCTTATCATTTATACTTTCTCATGCTTAGAAGGTCAGCCTTGGTGAATCAATAGTATATATAGGGGATTATAGGTAGTAGTTCATCATCATTGGAGCATTTGAGTCTTATTTTATGGTTTGCATGTTTCCCTCTTGAAGTGGAAAAGCTATTATAATTTCATATTGAGATAATTATTTTAAAATATTATGTTACTTTGTGTTTTGTTGCTTCTCATAATCTTAATTATACAAGTAATTTCATTACAACTGGTATTAGAGCTGTGATCTGGGCCAAAATTAGGGCAAAAACCCTAATTTTTTTGTTTCTGATATATCTTACAAACCACATAGAATTTGTGGGCTATTTTTTTACCATAGTTGGTAATCATTTCAAGTAAAAATATCTAAAAAATTTAGACCATTTTTATATTGTTTCCAAAATTTATTGCAAATTTAGGGTTTTTAATAAAAACACTCCCTAGACCAACATTTGTGGAATTTTTCATAGTTTTTTGCATTTTCAGAAATCTCTCAAAAAAATGGTATTAGTATTTTCTCTGTGTTTTTTCCTGTTAGGCCTAATTTGTATCAAAACCCTAAGGTTTGACATCATGACAGGGCCTTCCACAAGAGAAAAAAAAATTTGGTCACTCTGGGTAAAACCCCAGATAAAGATGGGGTAGTGATTGAAGAGTTGGAGTTAGAAGGGGTAAATACATATTCCTTAGCACTAGGGTTTACCTCAGTTGATCATAAGGTGAGCCAACTCGATTATGAGCTTTGAAATGTACAATCTAAGATGGCCTCTAAAGGAGACATAAACCAAATCAATCAGGTTGGATGATATCATGTAACATGTAAAGGGTAAACAGTATGGCCCAAATCCACCCCATATCAACCAAGGAGGATCCTCAACTCAAAATAATGGACAAAATAATCATGTTGGATCACTTTTCTAGCCTAATCAGAATCCAACTTATTCGCAACCACGGAACATGATGTTGAAAGTGGATGTGTGCAAATTTAATGGTAAGGATCCCCTAAATTGGATAAATCAAATGGAGAAATTATTTGAGTTACATCAAACACCATTAGGACAAAATGTGACATTGGCATCCCTGAATCTTTAACCATACCAATTTGTTTGGTATCAATGGTTATGTGCTCAGAGCTAGAAGAATGGTTTGAGTGTCACTTAGAAAATTTTTATCGAGGAGTTGTAATTGCAATACAATTCAAGTGTTTCAGAGAAGTAATTTAGTCAATTATCAAAGTTACATAAAATAGGACCAATCAAAGATTATGTGCATCAATTCAAGAACCTATCCTTAAGGGTGGAGAATATTCCAGAAGAGAATTTTAATGACCTGTTTCTTGGGGATCTTAAGGACCACATCGTGCATAAGGTATGTATGATTAATCCACTGAAGCTTTCTGATTCTATTATCATGGCACGTCGAGCAGAGGAAAATTGTCTTTGTAGTAGGAGGCTGCCTTTCATTAACACCTAAGATCGTAGTATCTCTTCCCCTTCATTCGTTAGGCTAATTAGGCTGAATCCTCAACAAATGGAAGAAAATAGAGAAAAACGATTATTTTTAAACTATGACAACAAATTTGGAATGGGACACAAATGTTTTGAGAAGAAGTTGTTCTATATTCACGAAGGTAATGAGGATAATGAGGAAGCTGAAATTATAGGAGAGGCTGAGGAACCAATAGAAGATGAAGTAGATGATCACCAACCTACATTTTCTTTCCATACATTTTCAGGTATTAATACTCCTCAAACACTCAAGGTTATTGGCTATCTCAAAAAATAGAAGATGATGGTGTTGATTGACTCGGGGAGTACTCATAACTTCATAAATAGTAAGTTAGCTGCCCGCCTCAATTGTTTTATTTACCCATCTAGAGAAATGCAAATGATGATTGTGAATGGTGGGACAGTCAAGTGCATAGGAAAGTTCCATAGTATCAAGCTTTCCATGGGAGAGTACATGTAAGACTCACCTATGTTTTCTATTTCTATGGGAGGGGAAGATATTGTTTTGGGTTTCTAATGGCTTATAACCTTAGGTACTAAAGATATGAATTTCCAAGAATTGTTCATGTGATTTCATTCAGATGGAAGGACAATACAATTGAATGGGATGGTATCTAAGTCTCCAAATATTATTAGCTCTCATCAGATGCAAAAGGTTCTCAGAAAAGGAGTAGATGGATTTATAGCAAATTTATTTTCCATAGAAGTACAAAATATAGAGTCTTCAATGCCACCTAGTCTTCAAAACATTGTTAATGCTCACTTGTATGTTTTTGATGCAATTCCAAAGGGAATGCCACTATTTAGGGATCATGATCATGCCATTCAGTTGATTCCAAGGAGAATAACACCTAATGTCAGACATGCAGATGCTCATATTCCCAGAAACATGAGATCGAGAAAATAGTACATGAAATGTTGAAGGTAGGTATAATGAGGCATAACTAGAGTGCATATTCTTCACCAGTGGTCATGATATTTAAGAAGGATGAAACATGGAGGATGTGTCCAAATTACCGAGAAATCAACAAGTACACCATCAAAGATAAGTTTCCTATTCTAGTAATTGATTATTTACTTGATGAATTGCATGGTGTTATTTATTTCATACAATTAGATCTTCCTTCAGGGTACCATCAACTTAGAATAAGAGAGGAAGATGTTTTTATAATGGCTTTCAGGACTCATGAGGGCATTATGAGTTTTTGGCAATGCCTTTTGGTCTTACAAATGATCCCTCAAACTTTCAAATATTAATGAACACTGTTTTTCAACCATTTCTAAGGAAATTTGTATTAGTTTTCTTTGATGACATATTGATTTACAATAAGACATGGGAAGAACACTTACAACATGTAAATAAAGTGTTGGAATTTTTGGAGAAACATAATCTCTATGAAAATCCATCCAAAAGTTATTTTGGTGTATAAAAGGTAGAGTACTTGGGTCACATTGTATCCCATAAAGGTTTCAAAGTTGATCCTCAGAAGATCAAAGCTATGGTGGAATGGCCAAGGCCCAAAACTCTAAAAAATATTTGTGGGTTCCTAGGACTAAAAGGGTACTACAGAAGATTTGTGAGGGGATATGGTAGAATAGCAACCCCACTCACTACATTGCTAAAAAAGGATGCCTTCCATTAGACATACTTAGCCACTAAATCCTTTTAGCAATTGAAGGAAGCCATGTGTAGCACCCCAATTTTGGCTACTCCCAACTTCTCAAAATACTTCATTTTTGAATGTGATGCTTCAAGATTAGGATTAGGAGTAGTTATAATGCAAGAAGGAAGACCAATTGCATTTAAGAGTCTTCAATTCAAAGGAAAAGATCTTCTCAAACCTGTATATGAGAAAGAAATGACAGATATTCTTCATGTGGTCAATTAATGAAGGCCTTATCTCAAGGGTAGACACTTCAAGGTAAAAATTGATCATGATAATCTCAAATACTTTTTGGAGCAAAGGTTATCATTTGAGGAACAACAAAAGTGGGTAACAAAAATGTTGGGTTATGATTTTGAAATCATTTACAAAAAGGGTAAAGAAAATGTAGTAGTTGATGCGTTGCTCAGAAGGGATACATCCGTAGATGCCCTACTATGTGGAATGTCCATGTTGAAGGCCGATTGGGTGGATGAAGCAAGATTGGAATGAGATCAGGACAAGGATACACAATCTCTAATATAGAATATCAAAAAAATATCTATAAAATTTAACAAATTTGAGTGGAAAGGTAATGTGCTATGGTATAAGGACAAGTTATACTTGAGTAAAGATTCTGAGTTGAAGCATAAGATTCTTGCAGAGCTACATGGCTCACCTGTTGGAGGACACTCTAGGTTTTTGAAGACATATCATAGAATAAATAGAGAATTATTTTTGGAAGGACTCAAGGGGGATGTACAAATTTTTGTATCAGAGTGTTTAGTATGCCAACAAAACAAAGGGGAAACAATCAAGACACTAGGTTTGTTACAACCCTTACCAATTCCTAGCCAGAGATGGTAGGAGGTCTCCATGGATTTCATCACCAGATTGCTTTGTTCAGAGGGTGATTGTGGATAGGATCACAAAATATGCCCATTTTTTTCCCTATCATATCCATTTGCAGCTAGTACAGTCACAACTATTTTTTTGGAGATAGTTCAAAGGCTACATGGAACCCCAAAGATAATTGTAAGTGATCGTAATTTTTGGACGGAATTATTTTCATGTTTGGGTTGGAATTATTTTCATGTTTGGGTACTCAACTAGCTCACAGTTCATATTATCATCCTCAAACTGATGGGAAAATAGAAGTGGTCAACAAATTCTTAGAGGGGTATCTACGTTATTTTGTATCAGATAAATAGGAAAGGAGGATTAAATGGCTACAACTTGCAGAATGGTGGTATAACACATCTTTTCATAGATGGATTATATGGTTACCATCCACCTTCTATCACTTCTTGCTTGAGGGTGCAAACTAAGTTCAGAGATGTTGAGGAACACATTCAACATCAAAAACATGTTTTGGCTAGTTTGAAGGATAATCTGGCATTAGCACAAAACAAGATGAAACAACAATCAGATCAACACTGTAGTGAAAGAAATTTTAAAATTTGTGACTAGGTTTTTATATGCCTCTAGCCTTACAAGCATATGTCCCTAAAGAAACATAAAAATTACAACAAACTTGCTCCTAAATATTATGGCCCTTATCAGGTTCTTTAGAAAATTGGCAGTGTTTCTTATAAACTAGAGTTACCTCAATCTTCATGCGTACACCCAATATTCCATGTTTCCTACCTGAAGAAGGTTATTGGATAGAAATTTGAATCCCAGATAGAGTTACCAAAACTTGATGAGGAAGGAAGAATAATTTTGGAGCCAGAGAAGATTCTTCAAACATGTACTAAGACGTTGAGAACCAGAGACATTAAGGAATATCTAATCAAGTGGAAGAATCTGAGCATAGAAGATGCAACTTGGGAGGATGAAGGTTTTGTGCAATAACATCTAGGATTATTCAATGTTGAGGAAAATTTTGGTTTGAAGGGGAGGGAATGTTACACCCTTAACCTATTGGTTGTATTAGGATATGAGTAATTGACTTGTGGCTTACCATATCATTTTATTTTATCATTTATACTTTCTCATGCTTAGTAGGTCGGCCTTGGTGATGGCCATAACATATTAATAGTATATATAGGGGATTGTAGGTAGTAGTTCATCATCATTGGATAATTTGATTCTTATTTTATGGTTTAGATTTTTCCCCTTGAAGTGGCAAAGCTATTATAATTTCATAGTGAGATCATTATTCTGAAATATTGTGTTACTTGGTGTTCTATTGCTGCTCATAATCTGAATTATACAAGTAATTTCATTACAAATTTCTAGATCATGATCATATGCTTTTGTCACCACAAGCATCAATTAGAGTACCTTCATCATTTACTTTCATTAGATAGTTCACTCAAAACTACACAACTGGGGGGAACTGTGTGTATTTCCCCCTAATCAACATCACCCATCTTATACCACATGCAAGATAGTATCAACACTACTCGATGATGCAATCTTATGCTTTGGTTCACACTTGAATATTGAAGGCATCTTATACACATGAATCTCACACACCACACAATATACACTACACCTCATGCATCTTCACACACCTGACATGCATACATCATGTGTTCTATATCTTACATCTTACACCTTACGTCTTATATATATTATGCATCTACAAATCTCATATCATCGACACATCTTGCATTACATACTATACCTCCTACATTACACACATTACACATGACGATTTCTCATCACCATACCTACTGCACATTCTACTCATCTACTTATATGTGTTGCACTCACTACCTGATGACACACTCTAGTCTCATGGTCCATTTTGGACTGTTGAGAATATAAAAAATAAAATGGACCTCATCACACTGACATATTCAACCATTCAATATTTCTATCATGTGAAAATCCTACATTAGTGATATACACCATAGGCTACATCATCAATTTTCTAATATCCTTTAGTGATATACGCTTTAGGATAAATCATCACTTCTTCTGTTAGCTTTTTGTGATATATGCTTTAGGATAAATAATCACACATTCTCACACTTCATCTCTATATCGCATATAATCATTACACATTCATCACATCATGTTACAAACAATATATAGTTCAACTGTTTCTCGATGATGCACTCTCATTTATGGTTCATTCTTGACTACTAAGGGGACATAAATCAATGAACCTCATTACATACAATTCCATTCACTTGGGGGGCATGTGGCTCCTATCATTCACATTACATTCCATTATGCCTCATCCACAACATACTTCATATCTTGGTTACATATACTCTTGTGTACATTTACTAGTTGCATGGTTGTCTTATTATACATGTTAGATAGATATCATGTATGTCATTTATCTTTATCATACAAACATGTGCATTCACTTGCTTTTCTAGTTGTGATTATAGATTATATAGGTCCATTACACACAACATGGATGCCTGGTGTAGGACCTATTATTAGTCCCACAATGGCTCCTAAGGGCACCCAATTTCATACACTACAGGTTTTATCGTATCATTTTGTTCCATAACACACTATTTTATTAGATTGTACACGCTTTGACATACTTTTTATATTTCTAACATGCTAACAAGTGCTTCATGTGGAAATATTGTTTTGTAGGACTATTTTCCATCATAGTTATCTGTTACATTACTTGTACTTGTTTTTCATTAATTGCTATTGTATGTGGGCTTTGTCGTTTGTCTTGTGTGCACACTTATGTATTTGCGGATATTACGGACTTGATTCTCTTGCGATACCATGAGTGGTGTCTCATGTTTGCAGCCTGATTTTTGTGGTCTATGTCATCTTTTTGTGTGTTTACTTGCATCATAGCTTACACTTGTCTTATACATGCATGTTTGTTCATACTAACACTTATCTTTTCCTAGCCACTTGTTTACATGTGCCTTGGTTTCTACCAAGCACATCCCCTTCCCCCTGCAGAGCACAATTTTTGTGGTTATTCCTCTTTACGGACACATACTCCTACAATGACGTCATATGCACCCTCAAAGAGGGGGGCATCATTTGGGTGAGTTAGTTACCCCATATAACTGATTACAAACAGTACATAACACAACATAGTATCGGTACGGTATAGTTCATGGCTTAGAATCAGACTTTGGTCCTTAATATAGCAATGCTTTTCTTAGGGTACATACAACCAGGGGGCAGTTACACAGTGATTAGGTTTAGCAAAGTTTATAGAAATCATACACAACAAATTTTACAGGGCAGGTTGTTCTTAGCACATGATTTATTACACATCATTTGCAGTGGTGTTTTATTCCAGGGAGAACTTAAAGGTTAGAGGATAACACTAGACCTTCCTCTCTATACTACTTCTGTCATGACATCAGATTACCCAAAACACCACACAGTACAAAGATCTCTATAGTTTCGGGAATTAGTTAAAGGTTGGAGGATAAATCATAATTTCCTCCCTATAATTCTTCAGCTAGTGGCGTGAGATCACCTGAAAATATCATGCACATCGACAACATCTACAGGGTCCTTTTTACACTCTTTTCTCATCATGGATTAGGTGCACATGTTCCTTTTCCACATTTTCAATATTTTCTTTTACATACTTCCTTACAAAAAATTAATACATATACATGCGTATTTGACTACTTGATCATCTTCTCTTTTGCAGGTTTGTCCGTATGGGAAACAAATAGTTAACAACATAATGTACATCAAAACCAACAACAAGTACATCACACACATTGACATTTACACGCGTTTCCAACCTAGGTTCATTTTCATCACCTTTTTTACATTTTGGCATCTTTAGTCTCCACACTCCATATTTTTATCACTCCAAGCTTTGTCTAGTCTCTCAGCACACTTTTTACATACATCTACATGGATATCAGGTATGCATATCTATCTACTATATGTTACCGAGAATTATGCTCACCAACATAAAGTGGGGGAAAATATAGACACAAAATCATGCACTTTGAGTCATTATCTAGTCTCAATTACATACTACTATTCATATGATTTCTAAGTTAGAAAATTACTAATCAACCCATGTCTTTGGCCACCTTTCTTTGCTTTATTCTTCTTCTTTTAGTCTTGCTCTCTTATATGCTCAGTTTATCTTTAGACCTTTCAACATTTGTCATTCTAGACACCAGCACCCAACCAATACACCAATGCCAGGTGCCACTGTCCCCTCTGGGCACCCTTGTCCTCTTCGCTCTTTGGTCATAATTTCTGAGTCCTTTCTATCTATTTGATCATCTTATCTTTTTGGTAGTTGGCCTTTTTGGGGTTAATTATGAAATTCAAGAAAATTAATCATATAAATATAAATTAATGTGATCATAATAATGGACCAAGTACTAAGCATATACTATCTCTACCTAAGGTTGCACCCATCAAAGGAATCTATAGCTCTATTTGCATCCATCTATCTCCATCACAAGGAACAAAATATTGGTTCATCTGCATCACAATTCATAGGAGGGGAGTATATTATTTCCATGCACACACTATTTACATTCTACATCTAGTTACTTGATCATTACTCATAAAGTATGACTGCCACAAGAACAACCTAGGGCACAATTCCACACACACACACACACACACACACACACACACACACCTACACACACACACACACACACACACACACACACACACACACACACACACACACACACACACACCTATAACTACATTGGGTCTAAGATGTAGTGCAACAATCAGTGATAAGTTCATCATTTTGGAAGTTGAGGATAGTCCGACCCCTTCATATGCATATTTCATTTTAAGGGTTTTGATGCTTTACTTGGGGTTTTACAAGTGCTTTATCCATTACAGGTTTATAACGACATCCAATGAAGTTCAGTGACATACACGTGATAAGAAGCAAAGAAGTGTAAACACCTAGCGACCATATCGAAACTAGTTTTCTGACTATTTCTATAGACCAGGGCACCCAATATTTAGACCAGAGCACTAAAGGGTGCTCCTATCCCTCTCTAAGTACCCCAGTTTAGCCAAATCACTCAGATATGCAACTTTCTGGGCTTCTATGTGATGCATTTCCATCTTTGTTTAGTCGGTCTCCACTGTGACACAATATAACAACCTCCACAAATCAGCTAAGTCTATTCTAACCTTCTTTGCACATTAGGGTTTCATATTTTTTATCTTACTTTTCTTGGGAATTATTTCATTATTTTAGTATTCATTTATTTACTACAAACTTGAATTAGATTAGGCTAGTATATTTACATTTTATAATAATCAATTTCCCCACAGTGTTAGAATTTTTATAACTATTATTTTTCACAATTGATATATATATATATATATATATATGGACCATTGGCGTATGTTCGTTGTACTTGATGTTTTATTTACTTTGTGATGTGATGATGTTGTGATGATTGTCTTGTTGATATGATTGGTAATGCGTAGTGATTGATTAATGATGAGATAGTGTATATGATTATAGATTATGCATGTAGTATGATTGTGATGTGTAATAAATAAATGATGAAAACATGTACTGTATGAATGATAATGTGAATTATATGGTCGTAATAGTGTAGTGAAGCACATATTAGTATGATGAAGAGGGGGAGGAGAATAATGATTCCCCCCAATGTGTAGTGATAAAGGTTCATTTATGTAAGACCCCCTAGCAGTCAAGAATGAACCGTAAATCAAGAGTGCATCATCGGGAAGTGATATGATAGTGTACACTATATATATATGTTGATACCATGTTTAGTGCAAAGATATAGTGAGGTTCTTATTAGAAAAGATCCCTCAACAATCATGTAAGAACCATAAGAACATGAGTGCATCATCAGGGGGTAAGGTGATGAAATCACCTACCAAAGACCAAGTGGGCATGGATTGGAAAAAGCATGTGGGGTGTGAGCAACATGAGTGTTTAAACTAAACTAAATTCTAGATGAGATGGTGCTGATAATGGGTGATGTAGTGGTGGGAAACACATATTTCGATGAATGAACCAACCATACGCAATAATATCATGACACAACGAATGAGATGGTGCAATAGTGGATGGATAATATGGAGAGCGTGTATGAATAGTGACATGTAGTGGTGGATGAATAATGACCTTAAAACTAGATGAAGAAGATAAGTCAACTAGAGTAATGATACACTTGCATGGAAGTGGAGATGAATAGACCACTCATAAGAGAGAGAGCTAAGGGAAATGGCACCCTTATCTTCTAATTGTTGTAATCGATCATGAAGGGAGAAACATTCATTGTCGCGACGACCATTAATATGATGATAATTTCAATAAGGTTGATCACTCTAGCATTGTAAGTGATGAGGTGGTTGATGTTGATTAGAATGTAACTGAATCAAAAAAAATTCAAGCAAGTAACATAACACATCATGAGGTATAACGTGATGACAAAAGTGTAATGGATCTCGTGAATGATTTGTAGAGGTATGATGTGGAGCCCGACGTAGAGGAGAATATGAAGGACACTTATGTAATGGAGAATACTAGACTTTCTTACAAGGTGAAGGAGATGGATATCGTGGAGGAAAATCAACATATGGGAGTGGGGAATGTCTATATGATGCAGTAGCAAAAATGATAGGAGGAGGATCTATAACATGTGCAGCAATGAGATCATGTTCTACATCAATGAACTTATATCATAAGAGTATGAATGATTCACATGTGTCATTTTACAAGCGTTGTTTTAAAGTAGGAATCAAGCCACGAAAAAAATATCAATTAATTTTCTATGTTAATGGGTTGAAAGAATAACTGATGCATGCAAGCATTGAAGTGCAAAATGTAATCAATGATGGGTTTTGTTTTTCCTTGATGTAAGCCTGGTAGATGATCATATATGACTCTAAGGCTGTTATTGAGTATAAAACATTAAAGGAAGGATTCTTCCATTTCACCATAGGTACTAATAGATCCGTAGAGTAAATGTGTGTACCATTAGAGCACATCATCAACAAGACTATGGAAAAGGATTTGAGCAACAATCGATCATTAGAGTATGAAGCCATAACTATATGATAATGTTTGAGATGAAAATATGGATTTACAGTACCATCAAAGAATGAAAATTGAGGCATAATGAAATCCTTTGGGAATGCTGAATTGTGAATCATTTTCGGAATAGGGTTTCCATACAAAGAATTTTTATTGATAGAAGAAAAATAGGGTTTTCTTTCAAGTGTGAGAGATTGAATCTTAGATTGTAATTGGCCAACAACATGCATGAGTGATAAAATGTCATGTGAAGGAATAGAAACAAATGTGAGTAGTGTATTAAGTGGTTGAAGCTTTCCATTATGAGTGATCATAGAGATATCAAGAAAAGAAAATGAAGATGTTGATGCTAAGGGCACACTAGGTGTAGGTACCAAAGAAGTAATATGCGGTAAAGCACATGGGAGTATCGATAAAAGTAGTAGGACTAGCCTTGATAGAAGGAGATTAATTGTGCATGCTACTAGAGACAATCTCAAAAGAATATTAAAATGGAGTAGGGGATTCACATTCACTAGTATGTAAATAATTAGAATCATTACTATCATGTGCCTCATCAATACCAGATAAAGATTCAAATGTAAGGATTTCATCAAGCATATCATCAATTTATAATGGAGGAGAACTAATATGCAATGCATTATTATAAACATTTTTAGAAATGGAAGGAGTATGAGATATGACTATAGAATCATCTTGACTAGTATGAGAAACAATATCATGCACATGTTTATTGTCATTGTGTTTTATAGCTAAAACATTGTCATCAAGATTAAGCATAAAAACTAATAATAAAATAATACAAGTTCTCATTAGAAATAATAGAAGGTGGAGTGTAGATAACTGAATAACAAGGTATACAACCAGAAAATCTTGTTGGACCAGAAATAATGCTAATAGTGGAATGATCAAAGCTAACAGACACGTTGCATTCATTAGCTAAGAGTTGTCTTTTAGTATCATTTAGAAGAACATTGTTGCGATATAGAGCACTAAGTTCAACTATGGTTTTCCTCATCATAGATAGGATTAATACTCACATGAAGCATGCCTATCCTAGGAGGAGATGAGCTATCCTTAGCCATTAGGGTTTCAGTGGATCCTAGGGAAAGAAGTTATAAGTGATTGGTTCACCAAAATGATTTAATAAAATCTATATATTTTAATTGAAATCTGACTGCAAAGATATGATATAACTGATAAATAATGGAATATAAATGCTAAATAATTTATTTAGTTATAACTATAAAAGGAAATGAGAGGGGTAAGGTACTTATCTTAATTTTTCTTATCCCAAAGTGAGTATGAACCAGAAAATGTGATGGAATAGGAACATAAAGCCTCAAAATTAGGCTAAAAATCCATGTAGAGATTCTCATGATTCTTAGACATGGGTGCATGGGTAAGGATATGGGTGCCTACAGGTGACCTAGACCTCTGTGGGGGCATTGGAGTCTACAGAAATGGTTAGAACCTAGTTACGATAGTGTCACTAGGGCTTCACACTTTTTCTCCTTTGGTCACCTTTATGTCACACTTGGATCACCGAGGTACCTTCTGTACGCAAATTTCCTCTTGTAAAACCCTAAAAAAGACATAAAATCTTTTAAAAGAAATATGTAAAATAAGGGGTTAGACTGTCCTTAGTTGTCACAATGGTGAAATTGCGACTGAGCACTACACTACATCTCAAACCCAATGTAGTTCTATGTGCTTGAGTGTGTAATAATGCTCCTAGGTCACCCTTGCATTAATGACACCAAGATAGTGGGCAAAAAGTAGCTAGATAAAATGCAAATGTGTGGATGGAATAGTATGAACTCCTCTTCCTATGCAATGTGTATACAGAGTAATGTGCCAAAATGTAGTCCCTTGAGATATGTAGATAGATAGCCCTTGATTAGAATTACTCACCATCATAATGGTATGTATATTGTGTTTATATAGGGATCTCTTACTTGAATTTCGACACTAATGGCTTGACATGTCGAATAGTACCTCAGGATAAACCAAAAATACTGACCTCAAATGTCAAAAATAAGAAAAACTCAAAATAAGACACGAGCGCCCATGATGGACAGGAGCACTTACCGCTAGTGTCCTAGTTCTAGGTGCTAGTGTCTAGAGACATGTGACAAAAAATGAGTGAAGACTGATAGAAAATGATCCTTGTGACCTGACCATAACTAGGTATATGAGTGGAAAGTGTGAAAGATAAAAACAATAGAAGCCAACAATGTTTATTAGAGAAAACTTGACAGAAATCACACAAGAAGTCCGCGCGGGAGAGCAAGCCAGATTTAAGGGCACGAATGGACAGGAAGAACACACACACGGAGGGAAATTTCAACATTCGGGACTTATCCTAATTTTGAGAAAAAATACCTTTTTTTAGAAGATGGCATGTGGAACACACCAACGATGCAGGGACGTGTGCACCATGCATTGTCTATCTTTAGAGGATCAAATCGAAGCTTGTTTTGCATGGAAATGAGATAAGAATAATATTATCACTTCAATTAACTATAAGAGGTCTATAGATAACACACTTGCATATGAGGCTATGCCTATAAACAATGCATGGCTATTAATAGCATGCAACCTATTTTTGGAATAGAGAAGCAGTGAAGGGCAAGTCCCCACCCTATATATATATGATGCGAATCACATAGATAGATATATGGATAGAGAGGTGTATAATGATATTACTGTATCAGATCCATATGTACATTGGTATAAAATCCCATTATTGTAATGAGCTTCTGTGATTATTAATAGATGAAAGTTATTGGTTGAATCTAAGTGTTATTCCTATGTGAAATCAAGTAGTGCATGTTCTTGATTCAATCATGATTATTGTTTAAGTTTGTTCTTTCATAAATCTAAATATGGTATGCATTGTAGAATGATGGATTAGTTATGGATCTATATGTTTATTCTATCATCACACTAACATCCTGTAATAGCAACCCTAAAGAGGGACCTGGTACCTTATGCGCTTTAGGTGGAGCACTCAGTCTAGGCTGAGTGATGTGCCAGCAAAATTACGATGTTATCTGGTAATTCTAGGTTACATCATTGGTTCAGTTACTGGGACCTCTTTTCAGTTGTTTTCAGGATGGTTCACGATGAAGACATACCGATTAACCCTAGCAAGTATTGAGGAGTGGATACATGATCTGGAGGAAGAATATCCATAGCGGTTCAATAGTCGATCTGAGTTTAACACATGTACTTGGGTAGAACAGAATCTATATGTATGATAACTTATATGAGATATTTTTCACCATATTTCCAGTAGAATTATACAAGTGGCTTATTGCATATGCATCTAAGCATAATTGGAGGTATCATGCACTTTTATGGACACAGGAAGAATTTCAGACCCTTTATGATGCTAACATGATTTGGACTCATGTTGTGGATATATGGTTTCATGGTGTTCTAAATAGTTATATTCTAGAATATTCAATTTTGACGTATTCTTTCCTAGAGGTAGCTAAATTCTAGTTTTTGCGGTATCCTAGAGTCACATATCTGTAAGGCATTCCATTGGTGATCAAGATCTTGATGGTAACTTTGAACCTAGAGAATAAAATGATGGTTAACTAAACCTCACTATGTGCGAGGGAAGGAAAAGGTTCGGTGAAATATGGTAGACCTAGCGACAGAAAGGTAGAGAGAGGAAAGGAAGCTTAAGTATAATGAGGCGTGCGAGAGGGGAGATAGAGAAGTAAACGCATTATTTCAGACAGTATGGAATTAAGGAGAGAGATGGGTCTAGAGCATCAAGAACTCCATCTTGGAAATCATGACAGAGATCCCCCCTTGGCCTCACCTAGAAGTACGCCAGCAGAGACTACTTAGGCCGTGGGCATGCATCTTATTCCACCTAGTGACCTAGTCCTTGCGCTTGTTTTTTCAATATCTAGTACAACTAATAATCGACAAGCAAGTTTGGGAAGTAAGAGAGAAAGTACATCAATGGCATGACATACAACTTCAATGTTATTCAGAGGTGTGTTTTCAGGTGCATCATCCACACAAAACGTAAGCATACTAAATGTTGGGTTCACCTTTGGAAGTGGAACTACCTCACATACTATAGGGGTTCAGTATAGTAATACTGTCAGAGCATAGGGGAGTACATCTATAGGCCCTATTCCAGCTACTAGTGGAGGGTCAGGAGGTATAGGTGGTTCTAGTTCGGTTGGATCTAGTGGCAGAGGAAACACAAGAGGTTCTAGATCAAATGGTCAAGGTCTGCAACAACCACAAAACATTTATATGGAGATGTCTCTTCATCTTCCGAAGTATAGAGGTATAGAGGATGCTGTTGAGCATGTGCACATGTGTGAAATATTATGGCACAAAAAAGGGATCACGACTTCTGAGGGCAAGGCAAGTCCGTTATTACCTTGCAGGGACGAGCACATAGCTACTGTAGGAAGTTTGAACCTGATTTAACTTGCATGGATTATGCAGCGTTGAAGGATGCTTTCTTAAAAGAGTTATATATCCTAGAATTTGAGAAGAAAATTATCAGCACGCTCAAATATATCAAGCAGGGCACCACTGAGAGTGTATGTTAGTATGATGATCACTTTAAGACACTTCTATCTAAGATTTCTTATGATACTCACACCATCCAACATGCACAATGATTTATTGGGGGATTGATTACACCATTCAGAAGAGCACTGTCACATAAGACATACACTAATCCATGTGAAGCACTGGAAGCAACTTTACGTGCTGAGGTAGTTAGGAGCATTGACACTGGCAATATTCCATTCTTAGAGGCATAGATTACAGCTATGGCTAAATAGTTAGAGAAGCTATCAAAAAATTTAGCCCATGAAACGCGCTCAGGGAATTTAGTGTACAGATTGTGAAGTAGAAGGTCATACCAAGGATAGTTGTCCTCATAGAAAAATATGCTCATTACTATTAGACTGTGAGATCTATCATTTGAATCATGATGCTAGTCACTATCCTTTGTTATAGCACGCAATAAGAAATAATGTATCTAGCTTTTGCAAAATTTATAGGTCCACAACCCGTGATATTAAGGATTTTCGATTGATTGATCAGATCCAAGATGCTATAGACATTGGGGTACGGCTGAAAAGTGTAATAGATAATTCTAAGAGTAAGAATGAGCACCAGGATCAGGATCATAATCAAACATGCTATGATAGGAATGAGGGTCATTTTGAAGGAGGTTGTGGAAGAGGATAAGATATAGAGGTGGATATGGAGGACAAAGCTGCGGTGAAGGAGGAAGTGAGTTCCCTCAAGGAATGTGCTATACATGTGGATCCCTTGATCATTATAGGCATGAATGTCCCCAAAATGTTACATGATCTTTTTGCAGAAAGAATCATAGCTATGAGGAGTGCCCAGACTTATATGAGAATCTCAGTAAATAACATAAGTAAGAGAACAAAGGCACATGGATGGTTAGGATCTAGCACATAGAGGAAAATTAGTGGATGCCCAAGATAGCACCAGAACCTAAGGCCTTAACTATCAAGATTACCACACACACTGAAGTGGCATGTGTAAGAGAGACATTGTACCAGAAGCCTACAATCACTAAGGAGGAGGTTTTGCATGCAAGGTACCCAGATCCAACTCATAAGAAGGAGGTTTATTATGATACCATGGAAGTGCTAAGGAATATTTAGGATGAAATACAATACTTAAAGGAGTAGAAGAAAGCATCAGAGATAGTCCAAACTAATTTCGATGATCTGAGAGAAGTATGCAAAATGTTGCGCTAGGAGAACATCATCCCACTATTAGGAAGTTGGTTAAAACATAACACTCCATGTGCAAGTATTGAGACATGACGACATATCCTACATATAAATATCCCCCTAATAACATTGACTATGATAAGGAAATTACTGTGAATGTTGTTGTGGATGGATGGTTGTTTGAGTAATATTCTGATAGATACAAGTGCGGAAGTAAATGTTCTTACATTAGATGTATGGGGTACAAATGGGGAGACCCCCCATTGCAGCCATTATCTAATGTGTTATTTATGGCGAAACGAACTAAGGAAACTCCCATAGGAGTTTTGAAGGATGCATCTATAACTATATAAGAGGCCAATTTCACTAAGGATTTTTGAGGTACTAGCACTTGTGGAAGTAGACAATTTTCTAGCCTTGCTTGGATGCCCTTGGTGTTATGCGAATAACATTGACTTGAGATTCAATAAGGGGTATATCATATTTGAGAACAAGGAGGAAAGGGTTGTGATACCTTTGACAAATGGGAAGTCTATACCATATGTTGAGCCTCTAAGTGAGGAGGAATTAAACAGGATCTATGTTTACACTTTTCAAGATCTAGAGGTCAACGATCCATCCAAGGAAGGTATTCTTTAGTGGGAGGATTCTCATTCTATCAGTGATACTACGAGTATTGCTTGTGATAATTTGGCTCATGGTACAATATGAACTAGTAGGATGTGAGGTGAAAAAAATTGGGTTGCACACAAGAAGGGACTTTGTTCTATTCGACAGATAGGTGGTGTAGTACCCCAGTATTTTTTGGAAGTCATGGAGGCACAGTGTGTAGAATAGGTCAGGAGAAGATACATGTTAGCATGTCTTGTACGGGACATCAGTGCATTGGTGGGTAGTTCATAGAGATAATCTTATGGAGTGGAAGGGGATCAAAATTGCCCTATCTACCAGGTTTGTAAGAAGAAATGTGCCTACGCAGATCTACACTTATAATGGTGATCAACCTGATCAGCATCACATTCAACAATGTGAGAGACTATAGACAGTAGGATAGGAAGCATTACCACCTTCACTCTAGGTGCATAGACTATATTCTACTCTACAAGGATGCACATGCACCTAGTATGTATATGTAGAACTACATAGAGAGACTAAGAATTGGTGAAATTTGACTATAGGAATGATCCAAACTTTTGACTATTTTTCTTCCCAACCTCAATATAAGAGGCATTAAAAATTTTCAAGTGGTTAACCATGGGAGATAGTGCAAAGGTAGAGGAACTCATACAGGAATTAATGGGTGAGACAGAACCAGGTGCGCATTTTGAAGAAGAAGGAGAAGACCCCATATTGCTTGCTTATGTTTGTCTCAAGAAAGAAAAAGGTAAGATGGTGTACATCGTGGATGATGAGGAAGTTGAAAATTTAGATATTGACCATTCTCAGGAGGAACGTGAGGTCTTGGATAGTGTAGATAAGGATACGCGTGCATACCATGAACCAATGAAGACCAAAAAGGTCAATATATGATCGGAGGCTGAGCCTAAGGAGGTCATAATCAGAGACTACTGGTCAAACTCGGAGGTGGAAAAGATAATTTAGTTACTCAAGGATTATCAGGACTTATTCCCTTGAGGGTATCATGAACTTAAAGGCGTGCATGAATCACTTAGGGAAATGAAGATAAATCTTAAGGAAGGTACACGCCCCGTGAGAAATAAACCTTACAGAATGAATCCTAATTTGTGTGAAAAGGTAAAAGAAGAAATTGATAAAATGTTGAAATATGGAATTATCAAGCCCCTTAATGACTCAGAATGGGTTAGTCCAATGGTGATCAGTATCAAAAAGGATGGATGAATTAGAATATGTGTGGACTACATGGAGCTAAATGTTGCCTATCTAACAAACCCATTCCCTATGCCATTTACTAAGGAAATCCTAGAGGGAGTTATAGAGCATGAAATATATTCCTTCATAGATGGGTTTTTTGGGTATCATCAGGTTAGGATTTCTCAGGAGGATCAAGAAAAGACTATATTTACTATTGAATGGGGAAACTTTGCCTATACTATGATGCCTTTTGGATTGAAAAACGTGCCTTTTTTATTCTCACGTATAGTTGTTCAGGAATTCAAAGATTTTATCCACAACTTTTTACAAGTTTATCTAGATGATTGGACAATATATGGGCTTGTGAAATATCCTTGTGAAAATCTGCGCTTAATGCTTGAACGATGTAGAAAATTGAGTATCTATTTAAACATCATGAAGTGCATGTTTTCTACACCTTTTGGAATATTGTTAGGGAACATAATATGTAAGGAAGGGTTGCTAATTGATCTAGCTAAGGTTGCAGTCATTCTAGTCCTGGAAGCACCTACCAGTCAAAGTGAGGTGCATGGATTTTTGGGTCATACGGGTTACTATTGAAATTTCACCAAAGGGTATGCCAAAATTGTTGCACCCTTGGAAGAATTACTAAAAGGGAAAGGTGGAGAACTGCAACAGCACACGTTTGAAATATTAAAGGAGAAACTTACTACCCCACCCATTCTATGTTTTCCCTCATGGGATAAACCATTTCATGTGCATGTGGATGCTTCTGCAATGGCCATTGGTGCTATGTTAGCTCAACCTGGAGAAGGTATTATAGATCATTCAATTTTTTTTACTAGTAGGAAGCTGACTCCTGCTGAAAGGAATTATATAACTAAAGATCACAAAGCTTTGTTAATGATCTATGCATTGCACAAGTTTTGACAATACTTGTTAGCAACATCATTTTTGTTTTATAAAAATCACATGGCATTGAAGTATTTGGTGAAAAAACCAGTCTTGCAAGGGCACATATGCATATGGGTACCCCTATTTCAAGAGTTTTACTTCACAGTTGTGGTGAAGCCATGGAAAAATAATTCTAGACTAGACCACTTGTCTAGAATTCACTCAAAAGAAGAAGCACAGAAAATTAAAGAAACCATGTCAGATGCATAGTTATAAAGATTACAACGTGTGCCCTCAGAATTATAAGACATTGTTGTCTTTCTACGAACTGGTATGGCACTGGAAGGAATGAATCCATTAGAAAAGAAACATCTTGCTATACGCGTGGCACCATTTATGTTAATCAGTGGTGACCTTTACAAGTTAGTTAGAGATGAAGTATTATGCCGTTGTGTATTAGGTGATGTGATTGCTCAAAAGATCCTACTCACTGGATTATGGTGGGAGACACTATATAAATATTGTAAGGTGTATTGCAAGGCGTGTGACCATTGTCAGTGCCTAGGAAAACTAGGGCAGAGAGATGAGATGCCTTTGAGACCAATTACTAGTGTTGAACTGTTTGAGAAATGGGCCTTTATTTTGTAGGACCTATTTCACTAGTTGCACATAGGACTGGATTGTGCTCATTACTTGCACAATTATCTCACACGGTGGGTAGAAGCAACACCTACGAAGGACTGTACAGTAGCTATAGCTTCTAGGTTTCTATGAGAGAATTTTCTTACAAGATATGGATTTCCTTTAAGCTTGAAAAGTGATAGGGGTACACACTTTTTGAATGAGACAATCAGGATCCTATTAGAAGAGTTTATCGTTACACACCATCAAACTACACCCTATCATCCTCAGGATATATGGAACTGCTGAGGCCTTCAAACAAGATTTTGAGCCAAAATTTGACAAAAAATTGTGATGTTGGGAGAAAGGATTGGGATGATAAAGTGTCAGTTGTTCTTCAAGCGTATAGAACAACTTATAAGAGATTGAACAAAGCCACACAATTTCAGTTGGTGTTTGGCATAGAAGCCATTCTCCCTATAGAATTTATGTTACCTTCTTTGTCGCATTGCACACGCATTGGAGGTCTAGTCTGATGAGTAGGATTTAGAAGAGCGTATTGAGAAGATGATTCAACTGGATGAGTGATGATCCATAACATGATGGAGTCAGAAGTAGGAAAAAGCTAGGTAGAAAGCATGGCATGATAGAAATATAAGGGATAAGAAGTTTGAGATTGGACAAATGGTACTTCTTTATGACTCAAAGTTCTTGCGCTATTTAAGAAATCTCAAAGTACATTGGTTGGGGTCGTATGTCATCACTCACATACTTGAAACATGTGCTTGCTAGTTGGAAGCACTTAATGGAACATGGATACCCGGTTACTTCAACGGGAGTAGGCTGAAGCCCTACTATAAATAAGTCTTCCTAGTGGTTAGTAATAAGGTAGTATTGCCATTTAGATTAGGTTTTCAATAATGTATTTCCCTAATGTATTTTCCTTCATTGTTCATTATACTTTGTCAATTTAGTTGTTGTTCTTGTGTAATAAGCGTGCTTGTGCGCATGAAGCTACTTACTATGTGAAGAATGTTTATGCGTAGAGGATTGCACATACTTTTAGTGTGGGGTGGTTGTTTATATACTAGGTACAAGACAATGGAAATTGAAAGCATAAAGGAATAAGCTGTCTATGGGTGTGCTTTAAAGTCAAAGAAATATTGCTTCTCACAAGTGACCAAGGATGGAGATGAAGGAAGGAATAGTATAACGCGAGGTAAGTGGAGGCCATGATAACTACCAGGGAGAAGGTATAATGACGAGGTACTCAGGCGTAAGGGCATGCGCTGAAGAGAAGTATATGACTAGAGGGGTAGGGAGGCATGCTCAGAAGGTTATAGCTGGGGTGTGAAGATATACCACGTAGAATAAATGAATTTGGTCAATGAATGAGGGGATATTTGGTAGGTGAAGAAGCAATAAATGCATCAAAATTTGAAAAATCTATATAAGGATGGGATGTGGACTCATTTTTACCAGTTGTGAGTAAGAGTATTTGAAAGAAGCTAAGTGTGAAGAGACAAGTGATCATTTTAAGGTACGAGAGGTGTGTAACCAGTCGTAACAAAGAAATTTGTGTGTGGAAGAAGATTGTGTCCCCAGTGGTGAAGGGTTTGAGTGAAGTGAGGTGATAAAGATGAGTTAGGGGCACATAATTTCACCTAGGGCATGTTGAATCGAACTAGGGTTTACTTCTGCACATTGCCGAATTTGAACGGATAAGGATCTACAAAGGATTGCAAGGTAAAAATGGCACCAAAGAAGGCAACTGCAGTAGGAGTAAAAGGAAAGAAGAAGGGTGGTCATTGAGGAAGAAGAAATGGCTCTAGAAAGTAATTTATCAGAGATACAATATCTAGAGGGGGTTATTATCAGCTAGGAGGTGGGATTCTCACATAAGGAAAATCAAAGTGAGTAAGTAAAATCACCGTAACCATTGAGAAAAAGATAGGATCTTGACACGTATTGTTGAACACGAAGAAAAATAAATGCACGGCGAAAGATATGACGATGTATGACGATGCTAGTGAGAAGCTATTGTAGAGGATACAGGTTTAACAACTTTATGAGCTCCCTTATTTTTGGAGGTATGAGCCATCATACCAGTGGCTTATGAGTAGTAGTGCACGAGGATTTTTTCTACTTTGCAGGGTGCAGAGTCATAATTTTAGCCACACTCATCTCCATGGTGACAGGGTTGAAAGGTAATGGGAGATGATTTGTGAGATGATATGACAAATAAAGTTGCATAATATTGGAGACTAGGAAGGAGTTGGGATATATAAAGGGTCCACGCGGTATGGACATTGATAAAATAAAGAAGTATTTGGTTCTGTTATAAGCGGCCACGTACATCTCATTACAAAGCTCAATGACCTAAGAAAGGTGGTCACAAGTGAACACCATGTGGCCTGCACATTTCCAAAAAGATGTATGAAGGAGTAGTCTATAACATTTCACGGGTATATCACAGAGAAAATTGTTGAAGATAGTGTGTGTAAGAGGAAAGATCAACTTCGGAGCTGTTCTTTTATCACTAGTGTACATGGAGATCGAAGTGCCTAATGGACCGAAGGAGAAGGTATAGGAGTATCCGATGGAACATAAATCACCTGTTGAATGCTTCAAGAAGTACCTATGTGAGGGATCCATAATAGAGCAGGTTAAGTAATGGGCCGGAGAAGTTGGTATGATAGACTCTGTATGCAACTTTTGAGGAAGAATGATGCATCCCCAAGGACTTTCCTTCAATGGTTGGAAAGGCAGTTCAAATTTTCTGTATACTAACATTTATGTATAGCGCGGTTTGTAATGAAAGATGGGGCATGTAGTACCTTGGTGCAAGTTTCCATATGCATTCACAAAAAGGTACTTCTAGGCATCAATACACAAGTTTATAGATGCACGGGCGACTGATATTCAATGCGGATAAGGTAGACTGTGACTACCCACACACTAAGGAAGAAATTATGTGTATCCAGGGAGGGGTGCATATGTTGAAAGAATAATTTCTAATGTTTTGAGAATTAAACCAATAAGGTTAGTGGTGGGAGAAATTGGAGCAGCACTGGTGTATCTCCTAACTTAAGCCAATGATGGAGAATAATAGGTATGTGGAAGGTGGAGTTCACACTTCCAGCACCACCAAAGGGAAAGCATATAATGGAGAAACATCCTAGTACCTAAGCCCACAGAGCCAATTGAAGTGGAGGATGAGGAGGAGGAGCGCGAAGATAGTGGTGGTTTGGAGCATAGAGGTAGGAGACATCCTATAAATAAGGGTGAAGCTGAGCACACCACTACATGACCTCAGCCACAAAGAGGGGGATGATGAGGATGTGAATGCAGTCTAAGGGAAGAAAAAATTTAAGAGGGTGTTTAGGAGAACAAGGACCCAAAGTGCTACTCCAACCACGGTGCGCAGATCACCCAAAATATCCCCACAGAAGGAGGCAAATGTGCCACGTAGTAGGAAACTAAAGTTAAATGAGGAGGTATAAGAGTTAGAGGAAAGCATGCCTAATTCTCCTACACTTCTAGAGAGCTTAGAAGAACAAGGTGAGGAATCATAGGAAAGAAGGATAGGATGAGAAGGGGACCAGAGGAGACAACTACAGAGAATGTTTAGGACATGGAGACGTAAGTCCCAAATTTGGAAGCTAAAGTCCCTAAGCAAACAATGATCTAGAAGAACAAGCAAAGAGCACGTTCCACCAGCCATGGGGTATGCGGAGGATGTAGGTAAAATTGTACATGCGCCCGCTTCTAGAGCATAATAGCATAGAAAGGATTTATTTGGCTGAGGAGCTAATGGATGAGGATATGGTGACTGTGTGCACTCGGAAGCAACTATCATGGTCAATGCATACCCATATGTATGAGCTTGACTTTGATATATGCGAAGAGTCATGTGTTTCAAGATGGCTGAAGAAGGCAACACAATCTAGACATATGATAGTAAAGCCTACTGTCATGTTAGATGAGCAGGTCAGCAACGCATTGGTAAAGGTTTCTACTGAAGTTGCAAGGATGAAACATGGACAAAGTTACAACAATAAGAATGCATTGTGTGAGGAGCTCAAGATAAAGGATACATAGATAACACACATAACTCAAGAGAGGGACTTAGTGTGGAAAAATAATGAAGTATTTATCAGCATTGTAGAGGATATTGGGGACAATGTCATAAGATCCAGGCCCACACTTGGAGGCCAAGGTACCACAAACGTTTCCTTCAATGATACATTATGTAAGGAAATTTGGTGGACTTGGTACTTGAAGATGAACCTCTGTGCATACCAGCTGCCAAGGAGCTTAGAACAAGAGGCAGGGTGAGATAAATCATTAGTGATGTGAAAGATTGCATCATTTGAAGGGATTGCTACAAGCACTACAAGAGGTATTAAAGAAAACAGACCAAGATTTAAACATCTGCATGGATCCAGAGGTGCTTATCAATATAAAGACCCTGGAAGAAAACAATGAGGTCCAAAGAGCAATGAAGGATTGACACATTAGGCCACACAAAAAGGTTTGTCAATGGTTAAGTAGAAGTGCTGAGGCCCTGGAAGTAGTGCATAGAGAGCAACATAAGACTCAACTAGAAGAGTTTTGGGAAGCTCATTGTGTAGAAAATGAATCTTTTAGAAGGAAGAATGACATCAAAGTCCAACGTTGTGTTGGTTTCCACAGAATGAAAAAGGAGAGATTGCGATTGGATGAGTTGGAATCCATTGCTGTGGAAATTCTAGAGAAAGTAGAGCAAGTACTTGCTGAATGGCAGAACTTGGAGGGCCAAAATAAAGGAGTAGTATCCAGAGTTGATCCTTCAAGCTGATACAGAGGATATTGCCTCTTAAAACATTATTTATTCATTTACATTCTTTCCTTATTCTTTCCACTTAATATTCTTTACTTCAATTTTATTTGGAGATACCCATTTTCGGGGGCAACAATGCGATTAGTGTGCGGTAATGTTGATCAGAGAGACACTTGACAGAACTCACACAAGAAGTCCGTGCTAGGAAAGCATAGGCTAGGTTTAAGGGCGCGAATGGACAAGAAGAACACATGTGCGGAGGGAAAGTTTAACATTCAGGACTTAGCCTATTTTGATCATGAAGACCTATTTTTAGAAGATGTCGCGTGCGAAATACACCAACGATGTAGGGACGTGCGCGCCATGCATTGTCTATCTTTAGAGGATTGGATCAAAGCTTGTTTTGCATAGAAGGCAAGCTAAGAATAGGATTGTCACTTCAGTTAACTGCAAGAGGTCTATAGATAGCAGCACTTGCATGTGTGGATATGCCTATAAATGATGTGTGGCTATTAATAGCATGCATGGCCTATTTTTGGAATAGAGAAGCGGTGAAGGGAAACTCCCCACCCTATATATATGATGTGAATCACATAGATAGATATATGTATATAGAGGTGTATGACAATGGGATTACTCGTGTCAGATACATACGTGCATTACCGGTATAAAATTTCCATTATTGTAAGGAGCTTATGATGTTTATTAATAGATGGAAGTTATTGGCTTGAATCTAAGTGTTATTCCTGTGTGAAATCAAGTAGTGCATGTTCTTGATTCAATAATGATTATTGTTTAAACTTGATCTTTCATAAACCTAAATATTATATGTATTGTAGAATGATGGATTAGTTATGGATCTATATGTTTATTCCATCTTCACGATAACATCCTGTAACAGCAACCCTAAAGAGGGACCTGGTACCTTTGCGTGCTTCGTGTGAGCACTCAGTTTAGGCTAAGTGATGTGCTAGCGCGACTAGGGTGTTATCTGGTAATTCTAGGTTGCATCAAACAATACAAGTGAAAGGAATATGGAATGGATCACCAGTGAATACTTTTCTTACTCAAGATCCTTAAATAAAACCTCATTTTTTGTGGCTAACTCCTTCCATTCTCCCCTCTCTTGTGCCTCAGTTATAATATTTTACTTTTTAGGCACTCAAAACCTTTTAGAAATGGCATTGGATAGAGCTCTTTCTCAGCTTTCCAGAAAGGTAAAGTTTTCCTCCTAACTCCATGTATTTTTGAAGTTATGGCTCGGTGGAGTTTTTTGGGAAAATTTTCCCCTGAAAGGCCCGCAGCCAATGAGATGCCGCCACGTATCATGGAAGTGGCGGGGGTCGGAGGAAGACTTGGAATTTTCACCAAGTGTTTAGTGAAATTTCAAATGGAATATTTTTTCCCACAGGCCCACCGGCGAATCAAGTGATGCCACGTGTCCAAGGGGGAAATTTGAAAATTTTGGCTAAGTGTTGGCGCATGGAAAATTTTTGAAGGAAGAGCCCGCGCCCAGTAAAAACGTGCCACGTGTCCTATGAGGTCAAAGTGGCAGAGGGAGGAGGAGAAGTTAGAATTTGGTGAAGTTCTTCGCCAAAAAATTTAAAAGGTAAGTTGTGGCCCGCTTCCCCTGCCGACAAACCAACAAATGCCACGTGTCACCAGAGCTCGGACCGGCGGAGTGTGGAAGGAAATTGGAATTTTTTCCCAAGGTGTTTGCGCAAAAGTGGAAATGCTTGCAGAGGGCCTATGACCAATGATACATCGCCACGTGTCTCGAAACCGGTAGAGTGGAGGGTAGAATTTGGGAAATTTTTCCCAAGGGAAAAAACAAAGGAAAATTTAAAGAGGTAAAAGCCCTCCCCCCTTAATGCGAGCCAATGGAACCTCGCCACATGTCTAGGTGGCGTAAAAAACTCAGGTCAGGCCCGCAAGGAAATTTTGGAGGACCAAACCCATGTCCAATGGAGTTTTGACATGTGTCCAGATCAATAAATTTCAAAGTGACCCACGAAAAATTTAGGAAAGACAGGCCCGCGTCTAATCAGCGCTTGCCACGTGTCCCAAACTCGTCGGCCCGACGGGGAAATTTTGAGAATTTTTCCAAAGGAAAAAGTAAAGGAAAATGGAGCAGGATAAGCCCGCAGCCAATAAAAACATGTGCCATGTGGCACCTGGAAAGGTAGAGCGTGGGGAAATTTTGGAAAATTTTCCAAATGACCAAAAAGGTAAAAAATTCAAATTTTTTGCCCGCCGACCCGATTTGGCCCTGTTTTGCCCTAAAATTTCAAATGGCCATATCTTTCGATCCAGAGCTCGGTTTTTCACGTTCTTGATATCAATGGAAAGCTGGTGAAATTATCTACAAGATTCTGGGGTCATTTTTACATTTTGATGAAGTTTGGAGAGATAAAATTGAAAAACACCTCTGGCACATGGTCATGGACAGAAATGACGTTTCAACCACCGTTTTTAATGAAGAATGGCTCGCATTCTCTCCCAGCATGGTTAAAAATGTCAGGGAATGGGTCTGTAAGGATGCCCATGTTATTTTGATGGCATTTTGGTCAATGGTTGAATCCCTTCCATGTTTTCCCGTGTTTCTCTCTCCTGGGCTCGTCCCTTGCACTGTAAAAGCCAGATTTGGCTCATTTTCAAAGGGTTGAACCATTTTTTTTGTATTGCAGGTCCCCTTTCTCACCTTGAAAGTGATTTTGGTGGAATACCAGACCTTTTCTAAGAACTGTAACCTATTTTTTCCTCTCAGGTGTTGTAATGCAAGTGATTTTGATATTGAAAATGACAATGCAAGCTCTGTGAATGAGTTTCAATCCTCTGCTTATGTTGTTTGACTTCCTTTCTGATCTTTCATTACATGTCATCAATTTGTGCATGATTTTTGTTGTGCTTCCATGATTTGTGTCAATCTGCAGAAGTAAAAAATGCTCACCACTCCTTTGGTGCATCACCTATTAGCATTAGTTTTAGTTTATCTGCATTTTCTATCTCTATCCCTTTGGAATTTAGAGTAGGATTAGGATTTCAAACCTCTGCAATTATGTAAGTGATATAATCTGATCAGAGGAGTTGAGGAACCAGCCTCTAAACTAGAGATTCCTCTTCCATTTGACAAGTCCCACACTTGGGAAGAGGATTCAATGTTGTGCAATCACACTGGATGCTTAGTATGATCAAACTAGAAATCTGATCAACATCCAGGGGGTGCTGCTGATTTGCAACAATAGTTTTGGCACACCCGGTGGGACCTTAGAGGTCTTCATCTTCATTGCAACAAAATTGATGTGCATTTGTTGCAAGTTTCTTGCTTAAAAGAGCTATAAATTGCACATCTGGCGACTCCAAGGGAAAAAGAATCAGCTGGTTTTAGCAGTGCAGACCTGAAAACTCATGAGAAGAATCACTACAAGGTCAAGAGCTAGAGAAGAAGAGGTGTTGTTTGAATATCTGCAGTTATCTCCAAGAAGAAGGTAAAGAGGGAGGAGGATTCAAAGGTCTCCATCTCCACCAAACAGAACTCTTTCAACTCCTCCACCTGGTAGGCCCTTCATTCAATCAACAAGGGTTCTAAGGCCCATCAGAATGGCACAAAACAACCCCTATGTCAATTTCACTGGCAGCATCCCACTTGCTCTCAATGCACAAAATCCAATTCCAGTTGCAGCATTAAAAAACATCCCCTACTTTACTGGAGAGAATCAGACCACTCCTGGTGATCATGTCAAGGATATTGCTAACATTTGTGCAATCCATGAAATCAATGAGATGTAAGTTGCTGTCAAATTGCTGGCATCTTCATTCAAAGGAAAAGCTTTGCAATGGTTCAGGAGTCTTGCCTCAGGTTCTATTCAAAATTGGAACCAGCTATGTATAGCCCTCCATGAGCAGTTTGGAGAGAAGGGAGACAACTTGTCCCTTTTGGAGCAGTTGACAACCATCAAGAGAGCTCCCAATGAGCAGCTGACTGATTTTAATTTCAGATTTCAAAGGACTTGGGAGAGAATTCCAGTGGCAGTCAGGCCAATAGCAGAAGGTGCTTTCCTTTATTACCTTAAAGCTTTAAATTCTGATATTTCTATGCTAATTCAATCCATGGGAGGCACAACTATTCCCATTGCTTATAGCATTGCCATTAGAGCTGAAAATTGTTTGATACAAGCTAGCAAGCTGGCTCCTAGACCTCCAATGCCATTGTTTCCAAGTTTAGAGAGCCCAAATGCTAATCAAACACCTAATTTAGCTCCTATCCCCACTCCTAGAAATCAGAATTCGAATGAAGCTTCTACTTCATCTTCTAATGCCTCAAATGAGCTTCAAGAAGTCATGAAGCAGCTGCAAAATCTAGGCAATGAGCTGGTTACACTCAAGAGGCAGCAAGCCCAAGGTTTTATACCTTCTTTCCAGCCCCAAGCTCAGCCCAATAGGTAGCCATATCAACCCCAAAGACCACCCAATCTAGCTGCAAATCTAAACCAAGCAAGGCCTCCTGCCAACAGACCATTTCAGCCCTATAATCCCAATGCTACATCTGCATCTAAAGCATTAGTGCCAGTACAAAACAATATAGCTCAAGAGTATGATTGGTGTTTCCCATGTAATGAACCTCATAACCAATCCATGTGCTTCAACGGTGCCTTGAATCAAGCATTAATGGTGACAACAACTGGTGTGGAGGGTGAAGGTAGTCAAAGAAATGACCAGCAACAAGAAACATTCCAGCAGCAATCAGCTCCAAATGATACCACACTTGTAAACTGGCAGGCAGAAGATTTTTGTGGCATGAACCAGACAGTTTCCCAAAGTGTTGCAGCCAACACAAGGTCAAAGAGAAGAAATTTGGGTGAAGAACAGCCATTAGCTCCAAGCAATCCACAATCTTCCATCACTCCACAGAATATTGGCAAACAAAATCCAATCCCAAATACACAAGGACTGCCTAAAACAGTTCCTAAGCCAGCTCAAATGCCAGTTGTTGCTGCCCATACACAAGGAATGAATGTGTAGGCCAAGGGATAAACAAAGGGATACTTCATCTCCATTCAATATCATTGATCAGATGAAGAAGACAAATGTAAACATATCAATGTGGGAATCACTATCCATCCCAGGCCAAAGAGATTTGCTACAAGCTGCCATGAAGGACTAGTCAACTTCAAATCAGCAGGTCCAAATGCAAGAGAAAGTGCTCACAAATGCTACCCAGCCTGAGGGGAATCATGGAGGACAGCAAGGTAAAATGTTGAAGCCCCCTCCATTCTATGTTTCATTAATTATTGGAAATCAACTAGTACACAATTGCATGATTGATTCCGGAGCAAGTAGTTCAGTAATGCCCAAGCAAATAGCTGATCAGTTGGGAATTCAGTATGAAACCATATCCAAAGGGGTGGTACAATTGGATGGGACAGCAGTAACAATAGTTGGAGTGATCAAAAACTTGAGTCTTACTTTGCATGCCTGTCCCAACGTGGTTGTTTTGCAAGATGTCTCAGTAATAGACCTTCCACCACTCTTTGCCCTATGTTTGTCAAGGGATTTCACAGCTAAGATTGGAGGTTACTTATCTACTGATTGGTCACACATGTTGTTCAGAACAAGGTATGGAACCAAAGCCACAATCAGATCTGAACCTATTGCAAACTTTCACATTGAGCCTTACACTCCAAGTCAGATCAATGCCAATTGTTCAGCGTTTGATCAAGAAGATCACCCAAGCACTGATGAAGCTGACACCAAGGTTGGAAGTATCCCAGATCTAACTCTTGATGAATGGGAAAACAAGGTGCATGCTTTTGATCCTTATCAAGAAATAGAAGAATATGAGCTAGGAGTCTATTGCATGCATGAAGAAAATCAGCCTATTCCTAGCATCACCAAGCCAGACCACAAGGATGAAAATGAGGTATGGCAGTTGTTTTTTGATGGGTCAAGGAGTAGACAAGGTGCAGGGGGGAGCCATGCTGGTTTCACCTCAAGGAGTTAAGTATTATTCAGCTTTTAGATTTCAGTTTGCATGCTCTAATAACACTGCTGAATATGAAGCTTTGGTGCAAGGACTGCATTGGTCAATCAAGAGAGGAATAAAGAACTTGCAAGTCTTTGGTGATAGTGAGTTGATTGTCAACCAAGTTAAGGGGCAGCATGCTGTCAAGAATGATCTACTCAAGTGCTACAAGAACAGGGTATGGGACCTCATTGAATATTTTGAGGGCTTTAGCATAAAATCCATTCCTAGAAAAGAGAACCAAGCTGCTGACAGGCTTGCAGCAGTTGGGGCAGCCTTTGACGTTGTTGAAAGCATTCAAAAAGACAAGGTACAGCCAAACATCCATGTGATTGTGAGGCCTTCAGTGCTAGATAACAATGTAAGTTGGCAAGTGTTTGAAAATGATCAGCAAATCATCCATTTCTTGCAAGAAGAGGCTGAATTCTCAGCCAAAAATCAGGAAAAGTTAGAGCAGCAGTATGGTGACCAAGTGGTGCAGCTGAGAACCAACAAACTACCAAAGGGACTTATTACTTTGGAGTCCATTTTCAATCCTAATGATCAGTTTAGGAAGGAGAAAGAAAACATCCAAGTGAAGGGAGAAGATTCAGTGTCCATCTCGGTAGAAGAAGCAAATCACTCCAAATTGGTAAGATGACAACTGAGCAAGAAAGGTATGAGTTCATACAAATTTGTCAAGAATTCCCTGATGTGTTTTCTTGGAGCTATGAAGATTTGAAAGGTTTCAATCCCAAGTTAGCTCAACACACCATTGAATTGGATCCAAGTACTAAACCCATCAGGAAAAAAAAAGGCCAGTCAATCCACACATGGAGCCTCTCATGAGGAAAGAATTGGATAAGTTGATAGAATCAAGAATCATATTCCCTATCAAGCATTCTAGTTGGGTTGCCAACTTGGTTCCAGTCCGAAAGAAGAGTGGGGAAATCAGATTGTGTGTTGACTTTAGAGATTTGAATAGAGCTTCTCTCAAGGATCATTATCCACTTCCTTCTATGGAGCAGATTTTGCAAGTTGTTGCTGGCTCCGAAAGGTTTTCACTACTTGATGGCTATTCAGGGTACAATCAGATTATGGTGAAGGAAGAGGATCAGTTCAAGACAGCCTTTACAACCAAATGGGGAACTTATGCATACAGGAAAATGCCATTTGGGCTGTCCAACGCTGGGGCTACTTTCCAAAGAGCAATGGACATGGTGTTCAAAGGTTTGATTAACCACATTGTACTGATATATCTCGATGATATCACTGTTTTTTCAAAAAATGCAGCAGACCACCTCTTTCATTTGAGACAAGTGTTCCAAAGGTGCAGAAGATTTGGAGTCTCCTTGAATCCTAAAAAATGTATTTTCTTAGCCCATGAAGGAAATCTCCTTGGTCACATTGTCTCCAAAGAAGGATTAGCAATTGATCCAGAAAGAGTTGAAGCCATAAGAGCACTACCATTGCCAAGCCACAAGAAGGCCCTTCAAAGTTTCTTGGGGAGAATAAATTTTGTTCGGAGGTTTGTCCCATATTTTGCAGCCCTTGTCAAACCTATCACCAAGATGTTAAAGAAAAGCATGGATTTCAAATGGAAAGCAGAAGGCAAGGAAAGTTTTGAAGCAATCAAAGAAGCCATCTCTCAAGCACCAACTCTCACTAACCTAGATTTCTCCAAGGATTTCATCCTCTATGCATTTGGGGGTGATGATACTATTTCTGCAATTTTGGTACAGCAGAACAAGGACAATGATGAGCAACCAATTGCTTTCTTCAGCCAAATCCTGGAGGACTATGAGGTGAGATATTCTTTCATTGAGAAGCATGTTCTTGCAGTAATCAGAAGCTTGAAGAAGTTCAAGCATTTAGTCTCAAACAACAAGGTTCAATTGTTGGTTTCTCATGCGGGAGTTAAAGACTTCCTCCTCAATAAAGACTTGAATGAAAAGAGAGCAGGTTGGATTACTCGTGTCATGGAGTATGACATAGAGATCAAGGTCACCAAGTTGGTCAGAGGAAAAGGATTGTGTGAGCAGCTGATTTTGAGCAAACAAAAGGAAGCATGCAATGAGAAAGAGACTATTTTGGCGTTGCAAGACAGCCATGAGCAAGGAAGCACTCAAGAGGAAAATAATGGTGTCCCCACTCCTTGCTGGACCCAAAGTATAATGCACTTCCTAAGCACAGGCCTATGCCCTCCAGAGATGAACAAGACCCAAAGAAGACACTTCAGATTGCAGGCTGTCCCATATGCCCTTGTTGATGGTGTTTTGTTCAAAAGAGATGTGAATGGAGTACTGCTGAGATGCATTGGTACAAATCAGATTCATAGGGTGTTGGAAGAGTTCCATGGTGGACCAGCTGGTGGTCATTTTGCACCAAGAGTGATAGCTCTAAAGATCATGAGGGCTGGCTATTATTGGCCCAAGATTTTCAGTGATTGCTATGCATGGATCAAGAGGTGCAAGAATTGTGCATTCTTCACAGGTAAAGAGAGGCTAGCTGCCCTTCCATTGCATCCAATTTCAGTTGACCAGCCATTCATGCAATGGGGTTTAGACTTCATTGGAGTTATTAATCCCAATTCAAGCCAAGGGCACAAGTGGATTTTAACAGCCACAGATTACTTCACCAAATGGACTGAAGCAGTAGCACTCAAGGAAGCAAATGAATCTAGCATCCTAGACTTCTATGAGGGAATAGCAACTAGATTTGGCGTACCTGCTACAATAATATCAGATAATGCATTGGCATTCATTGGATCCAAGGTGACTGAGTGGGCTGTCAAGAATGGGATCTATCTAAGTACTTCATCAAACTATTACCCTCAGGGTAATGGCCAAGCTGAGTCTACAAACAAGAACTTGTTGAGGATCATTAGGAGGACTCTTGATGAGAATCAGAGGTCTTGGCATACTAAATTGAAATCAGCATTATGGGCTGATAGGATAACTCCCAAGAGATCTACAGGTAACTCTCCATTCAAGCTTGTTTATGGGAGAGAGGCAGTTTTGCCCATGACACTTGAGTTGCCAACATTGGAACTCATGAAATAGTTGGAGTTGTTGGAGTTTGGGCCCATGGAAGTCAGATATGTAGAATTGATGGAGCTCCAAGAAATCAGAGATCAGGCATCCCAAGCAATGGAGAAGGATCAGGCTTTGATAAAGAAGACCTTTGATAGAAAGGCCAAGGATAGGTCTTTCCAAGTTGGAGATCTAGTGTTAAAATGGGATGCAGATAGAGAAAAACCGGGAAGGCATTCAAAATTTGATGTCATTTGGAGTGGCCCATACATGGTCACAAAGTGTAAGGACAACAATGCTTTCCAATTGTCTTCATTGGATGGCGAGGAACTGCAGATTCCAGTCAATGGAATCCATCTAAAGCATTGTTATTAAAGGAAAATTCTCCACTTTGTAAATATTAGCTTAGGTTTTCATTCCTCCAAGTGCTTGTGCACATTGTTTTGTTGTAGGTTAGTTTTCTTTCCCTAAGTGCTTTGGCACAAGCTTGCTGTTCCTGGGATGTGTTTGCAGGCCTTGCTCCATCAGGTGATATTCCATCTTCCTCCTTGCAGTGTTCTAGTCAAATGGGGTATCAAACAGAGAATTTAATGACTCCATGCCCAATGGATTGTTTCAGGCAACTGGTAATTTCATCCAGCAGGCAGATGACCCCTCTGAGTCACCAAAATTGTTATCCAAAATGTGCCCCTGCTCATTTTTTGTGGCTAACTCCTTTCATTCTTCCCTCTCTTGTGCCTCAGTCATAAATTTTGCTTTTTAGGCACTCAAAACCTTCTGGAAAATGACACCATTGGATAGAGCTCTCTCTCAGCTTTCCAGAAAGGTAAATTTTTCCTCCTAACTCCATGTATTTTTGAAGTTATGGCTCGGCGGAGTTTTTTGGGAAATTTTCCCCTGAAAGGCCCGCGGCCAATGAGATGCCGCCACGTGTCATGGAAGTGGCGGGGGTCGGAGGAAGACTTGGAATTTTCACCAAGTGTTTGGTGAAATTTCAAATGGAATATTTTTTCCCGCAGGCCCGCCGGTGAATCAGGTGATGCCACGTGTCCAAAGGGGAGAAATTTGAAAATTTTGGCTAAGTGTTGGCGCATGGAAAATTTTGAAGGAAGAGCCCGCGCCCAATAAAAATGTGCCACGTGTCCTATGAGGTCGAAGTGGCAGAGGGTGGAGGAGAAGTTAGAATTTGGTGAAGTTCTTCACCAAAAATTTCAAAAGGTAAGTTGTGGCCCGCTTCCCCCATCGACGAACCAGCAAATGCCACGTGTCACCAGAGCTCGGACCGGCGGAGCGCGGAAGGAAATTGGGATTTTTTCCCAAGGTGTTTGCACAAAAGTGGAAATTCTTACAGAGGGCCCGCAACCAATGATACATGCCACGTGTCTCAGACCGGTGGAGGGAGGGGAGAATTTGGGAAATTTTCCCAAAGGGAAAACAAAGGAAAATTTAAAGAGGAAAGCCCACCCCCCTTATTGCGAGCCAATGGAATCTCGCCACGTGTCTAGGTGGCGCCAAAAACTCAAGTTAAGCCCGTAGGGAAATTTTGGAGGGCCAAACCCATGTCCAATGGAGTTTCGACATGTGTCTAGGTCGAAAAATTTCAAAGTGACCCGCGGAAAATTCAGGAAGGTCAGGCCCACGTCTAATCAGTGCTTGCCACGTGTCCCAAACTCGTCGGCCCGGCGGGGAAATTTTGAGAAATTTTTCCAAAGGCAAAAATAAAGGAAAATGGAGCAGGATGGGCCCACAGCCAATAAAAATGTGCCACATGGCACCTGGAAAGGTGGAGTGTGGGGAAATTTTGGAAAATTTTCCAAATGACCAAAAAGGTAAAAAATTCAAATTTTTTGCCCGCCAACCCAATTTGGCCCTGTTTTGCCCTAAAATTTCAAATGGCCATATCTTTCGATCCAGAGCTCAGTTTTTCATGTTCTTTATATCAATGGAAAGCTGGTGAAATTATCTACAAGATTCCAGGGTCATTTTTGCATTTTGATGGAGTTTGGAGAGATAAAATTGAAAAATGCCTCTGGCACGTGGTCATGGACAGAAATGACGTTTCAACCACCGTTTTTAATGAAGAATGGCTCGCATTCTCTCCCAGCATGGTTAAAAATGTCAGGGAATGGGTCTGTAAGGATGCCCATGCTGTTTTGATGGCATTTTGGTCAATGGTTGAATCCCTTCCACATTTTCTCATGTTTCTCTCTCCTGGGCTCGTCCCTTGCACTGTAAAAGCCAGTTTTGGCTCATTTTCAAAGGGTTGAACATTTTTTGTGTATTGCAGGTCCCCTTTCTCACCTTGAAAGTGATTTTGGTAGAATACCAGACCTTTTCTAAGAACTGCAACCTATTTTTTCCTCTCAGGTGTTGTAATGCATGTATTTTGATATTGAAAATGACAATGCAAGCTCTGTGAATGAGTTTCAATCCTCTGCTTATGTTGTTTGCTTCCTTTCTGATCTTTCATTACATGTCATCAGTTTGTGCATGATTTTTGTTGTGCTTCCATGATTTGTGTCAATCTACAGAAGTAAAAAATGCTCACCACTCCTTTGGTGCATCACCTATTAGCATTAGTTTTAGTTTATCTGCATTTTCTATCTCTATCCCTTTGGAATTTAGAGTAGGATTAGGATTTCAAACCTCTGCAATTGTGCAAGTGATATAACTGATCAGAGGAGTTGAGGAACCAGCCTCTAAACTAGAGATTTCTCTTCCATTTGACAAGTCCCATGCTTGGGAAGAGGATTCAATGTTGTGCAATCACACTGGATGCTTAGTATGATCAAACTAGAAATCTGATCAACATCCAGGGGGTGCTGGAGATGCAGTCACACTCCATGGAATTGAATGAGTGTTCAATAACTCTATTTTGAGACTTGTACCAAGTGAAAATATTTTACGCACCAGTTCATTCTAACATGTTCCTTGCCATGATGTTATTCAAATAATGTCCCTCATCTTGGAAACAGATATGAGCACAGGGTTGGTGATCATCACCTTACTCCTCGTGATTCCCTTGAATTTCACAATTCACCTATGTGACAACTGCCCAAATGATTCAATCACAATGACCCCCCTTCTATGAAAATTAGGATGAGTTGAATCATCCGTTTTATTGCATCTAAGTGTGCCATACAAAATTCACCTCGAGACTAATGTTCTAGGAGGCTACAAGAGGTTTCTTTCCTGTTTGAACCATGAGAAAAATTCCTAGTATTGAAATTGTGGCAAAAAGTAATGAGATATGTGGAATGTGAGTTGATACAAGTTATATGATCCTGATTGTAAGAATTTCTATTTTTAACATGTCTTGAATAGGATGGCCATTTTTAGTAAGTTTTCACAATTTTCACCTTTTTGATGTTATTTTCTTATTTGAGGTAACATGGATGTTGTAAATTACATAGAGCATCAATGGAAATGCTATTATAATAAGATTTAAGGAATTTTTGGAAAGAGGGCACTGGTAAAGTTTGATGGAAATTGAGTGCACGAATTGCGAGTTATGAGAAGTTCTCAGTTTTGGAGTATGGATGTCTTGAAAATATGCAACATCATATCTGGTAAAAATGTAGGTTTTGGAGGGAAGAATAAAGCATTTTGAAATTTTGAAAATTCCCATGAACATAAGACAATTGAAATTATAAACAATGAATACTAATAGTTTGAGATTAAGAAACATTGTAAAAGAAAAGACTAATTGAGTACTAAAGTAAAAGAGCTATCTACCAATCTTTATAAAACATTAAAAGTTACGATATTGCCAAAACTAGTCTGTTCTTGTATGGTCACATTATATATAGAAGTTGTTTTGTTAAATGACATATGTCATTATTAAATTTCTTGCTTATGTATCCTTCCATCTTTGGTGTTGTGTCACATTGAAGATGATGCTCTTATAAGTAGAGGGAGATGTAAATGCCCTAGTTCCTCCCCATCCAATGATGGTAGTTTCTACTTCAACTGTTATTATAAAATAAAAAAGAGATCCTCCTAATGAGGGAAAGGAAGTGCAGTCTATCAGGGCATGGTGGCATGTGGCAAGCATGGGTCTCTTACCAAGACAGTTTTACTTGTTTCACCCTATGCAACAAACAGGTATCCAACCTAACCATTTCACATTATTAGCATCGTGGCAACCTATGAAAACACAGGAACCTTGGAATTCAGTGCGGAGAGCGATACATCTTGGACAACCTCTGCAGACCTGTCATTTCCCTTGCATTATAATGCAAGCACCTTATTTGAGATCCAATTTTTTAACCACATGATGAAACCCAAGTCAATTTTGTAAATTTAGTAGTAATTGGATAGCTGCAACGAGTGCAAATCACTCAAAGTTAAATAAACAGAACATTGTGTGGATTTTTGTTACATAGTAGCCCTCACAAATAGTTGCAACCATTCTAAAATCAATACCATTGTGGGTTGAATCAAACTCTGCATATGGATAGATAAATCTGTCCATCCCAAAATATCTCCTCACTTTACTATACATGAAATTGACTGATTTGGATTTGAATATGCATTTGAAGCGGGTTCAATTTTCTATGAGAGAAAATAGCTTCCTATCGTCATTGTTTGTGTTGTTGTATGCATATAAAGAAGAAGATTAAGATTGAGGTTAGGAGGCACTTCAATTTGGGTGTTTTTTATAGCTATATTGATTTTTATTAATTCTCCTTCTAAGTTGTGCTATGTGCATCTGTAACACTAGTGCTACACCATGCTCGGGAAGACGTCGACTACCACTTTATTGTCCCATTCTTTTTCTTTTATTTCAAGTAGTGGTTATGTATAGATTAAAACATTAAAAAGTTCCTTTTTCTGTACTATCCCACGTATTGTCTTTTCAAGATTTGGTCTTTTTTTCACTCTTCCTCTGTGTGTCCTTTCCACAGCCAGACATATCTGCTATGAGTGCCAAAATAAGAGCTTAGGAACAGTGTGCATGGATACTCCACCGCAATGTAAAGAAAATGTGATTCTTTGTCATGTGTTGGGACCTTTGGAAGGTGCCCAGATTTGACATGGATGGCAATCTGTGGGATGCTTTACACATGGCACGTGAATAGTTCTGACTAAAATTCCTTAAAGAAATATGGGTCATGGATATATATATGTATGTATGATATGTACAAAATGGGTATGTATGTATGTATGTATGTATGAAACTGTCATGTAAATGTATGTATGGTGGAATGTATGTATATATGCAAACCGCTATGTATGAAATGCCTATGTGATATGTATGATACCATATCCCATATATATATGACTGGATATATATCCTCCAAGCATGATATAATATATCCCTTCCTTGATATATATATCCATTATATATGATTCAACTCTATGAAATTGCGTATTAAGCATGTTAAGACTAAGTGGTTTTGGCCATGCCAGTTACCTATGTATAAATATGGAAGCTCTATATTGTTTTATCCTTACCTATCAACGATATGGCTAAAGTTAAGCCTATTTTAGTGATTCGTGTGGGGTGTATTAGCTTAGAGTAGTTTGAGGAGCACATGTGCTTATGTGGCAGTATACTTGAATCCGCTAAGTTAAACAAGAACGGTCTGTGTTGGTACTCAACTTAAAATCGAGGTCTCCTTTTACGTGAATCCCTTCTTCTTTGAGGGATCTGTGAATGCAGATTCGACCTATGAGCTCTCTCTTAACCCTCTGCCTTGTTATTCCCAGACATGGTTGCAATCTTCACCTTAGGTCCTTCATAATTCAATCGATTAAAGCTTTAGTTTCCTCATTGTTATCATGGTGTGAAATCTAATTTATTAACCTTGGTAGTATCATAAATTTGACTTATTTTATATAAACTCGGTTAGAGGGTAAAATAGCCATACCCATGATCATCTAGCACAAGTATGTACACCTAAATAACAGCTTCGTTAGTCAAAAGCATGAAGACTTAAATACCCAGTCCATGGTAGCCACGATCTAGAAAACTTGTCGTAAACTATTTGACCTATTGCTTTAGTTGTGACACTCTTTAACAGTTGTGTAAGATGGAAGTGTTGTAATGTTCCTCGTATAACCCACCAACAGTTCCAATGTGTACGAAGATGGGTGTAAATCATTTTTATTTGAAATCATTCCACAAATATGGAACCTTTTGAGAACCCAAAAAGGAGGTGTTAAGTTTCATCTGTTGATACATTCCTTATGTGGGGATTTCGTCCTTATAATGATTACTCCTTGGAGTAATCCTACAGTTGATGACATATTTGTAGGCTAACTCTTCTCCGACCAACGATCTGAAGAGCCATGTCTGGTCCCATTGTTATAGTTTAAGGGAGTTGGTCTAAAGCTCATAAATTTGACTTTTTTAGTTCGGCCCACTCATGAATGACTCTAAGCGTAAAGGAATGTTCAAAGATATTCTGCCTAATCATGAAAACGGAAATAATAGTATGCTTTTACTAGTCAACATATTTGCCTATGTTGAACCTTATGTTTAGGGAGAAACGTATTTCGTAGCTAGTTATTGCAAGGATAGGTTAACTTGTAAGCACAAACAATGGTACTCCTATTTGACTAGGTCAATACATAGACCGTATTACGATACCAGTTGCTCCATGAAAACTCAGTACACTAATTGTATACTTGTTTACCAACTCTTAGCTTTCGTCGATTATTCGATGAATGTCTCCATATATATGAGGGCATGTAGGATTATTTATGTCTTGGAGTGTTATAATCCATTGAGAAGTCAAATTCAATATCGGCATGAGGTTTCTGAAGCCCTCGAGCTAAGAATTGGTTGTTTTTGCAACTAGCCCTATTACGATTGGTATTAGTCCCCGTTAAAAATCTAGCCGAATAATATAAGATCAAACCGATATTGCCAGTCCTGATACTGTGATGAGTTCCTAGTGTATCAATTCTTGGTATATATGAATACGTGTAGGAACTTAACAATATGTACCTATTTATCCCATTCTAGAAGACAATTTTTGAACGTGGTACCTTAGCCTCCAATCCTTAATGTAAATGTTGTATCACAACTAATGTATGAAAGTAATGTAAAATGAAAGGTTGTGGGACCCTAGTCAAGACACATGCAACCGTCGTGAAGACTTTTGAAACATATAAATGCAACTACATGAAACTCTCTCCTATTGTGGTTAGCTATGTGATTGTGACTTAATGTAGTATTTCCTATATTAGAATATTAGATGGTGTAAGTTATTCTAGGAGGTCTATCTCTTCTCATTCCAGTATCTTATGAACTGATAGTCGTTAACAAATAATGCAAATGAAATGGACTTGAATATATGCCCTAACCCTCTCTTGTTGTGTGTGTACTATTATTATTGCATAAATGGAAAACTGAAAAAATGATGAATTATGCTATTACTTAGGTGGATTCATCAATAAATTAAGTACCATTTTACTGATCATGATTAATGGTTGCCAAGGTATCCAAGACTTGGATGGAGGTGAAGTGCCACTAAAAAGTGATAATTGTAGGACTTGCATGTGTATTTGAAACAATGAAATATGTAGAGGCTAAATCAACATTTTTTGAAGTATTGAATAAGGTCCTTATTATATGAATCACTGTTTGTTAATATTTATGAGATGCTAGTGTTGCAGGGGAAATGTGTATCTAAACATGGATGTTGCATATTTGATTCCAAATTTTGTATTGTAATCACACATTGGATATATATGTTAAATGAAATTGAATTTGACATCTTATAGTGCCCTTTCTCGATGTGAAATTTATGACTGCAATCTTTGATGTGTTGTTGTCATTTAACTCGAAAATGTAGCAAATAAAATATAAAAAAAACAACCAACCCTGTTATAAAACTCGTGCATAACTACCCTTCTCATGCTGATCCTTTTTAGCATAGGAAAACTAAAACCTTAGGATGAACCTAAATCTTTATACTCAATGGACACCCTCTAGCTTAAGGAGATAAGAGCCCAAGTTTGATGGTTATCCATCCTAGCTTATATGCTTAGAAAAACATGGCAGTGAACCCGACAAGTTAGGAATGACATCATTAAACTTTTTCTTGAGTATGGTTTTCCCCTCCTAGGAATGGTAGTCATTTATGTAGTAAGGAGAATGTGTTATATTAAGGTAGTATTCCATGGTAAACCAAACTTTAAACATAATGTGTAAAACCCTCTTTGCCCGAAACACATGTGTAGAGTGAAGGATTTTTGTGTGAGCAAATATTGCCAACAACCCTTGAAAGTCGCCTTTAGGATTTGGGATTATAAATGAGCTTGATACCCAATTTCTATTATCGTTTGGGTTTCTATGGTACAATACTAAGAGTTATTTGTGAAACTTAACAACTATTTTAATTTATGATTAGTTTGTGAAAATGTAACCATGAGATGGGATGTACTAGGAGGAAATTACACAATTTAGATCATTCATATAATGTGTTTAAACCATCATATGTGGTGGGAAACCAGATCCACGTTGTGTAAAATTTAATGTGAATCTTAATCCTTTAAACAATGGAGAGTTAATCCCCTCTTGCTTCTCCCACTTTTCCTATTATGTAATAGAATGTATGATGTGAAACTATGTGAGTCCTAGTCTTAGAGACAAATCCCCTAAGACAATGATCTAGTAGTCCCATGAGGATACAAATGTTCCTTATTAACAAATGGGTTACACAACTAATTTCTAAACGTGCTACTTAAATAAAATTAAGTGAATATTAATTTTAAGATGAATGTAAATTATTTGAGTGGATCTCTGTGTTTTAGTTACCTACACATGAGAATATTGAGTCTGAATCCCCTTTAACCCCTCTCAACACAAAAGTGTCAACTTAACAATAAGTATTGAATGTACCTAGAGTTACAAGATGATTGTTGGAGATAAGGGTGTTTAATCACTCTAGTTGTGACCTTAGTAAGGTGCATAAAATTTATAATTGAATGTCTCCTTGTAACACGCATATAATACCTACTTTCCCAGGAATCCAAACTTGGTTTAGTGTGTAATCATACTCCTTAGGATCTTGATGACTAAGCATTTAAGTTAAGTAGTTAGAATATATGGTTAGTTATAATATCTTAAAACCAAATAGAATAACCTTAGTAATTAAATGCTAATATGAAAAGGATTCACATAATCCTATTTACTCTTGAACTAATAAAATTCATTTATGTCATAGGTGAACCTCCCTCATTGTAACTAAGGTTAATTATAAATCCAAGAAACATGCCTTTAGAAAAAAAAAATCCTTACAAAAAAGGCTAACAGCCTCATGTGTCTACATATGTTCCTTATCAACAAATCAGGCTACATCATTTTTGTGTGATAAGGGAAACAAGTAAAACTTATATGTAATCATTACAAGTAAAATGTTAAGAAAAATAAAGATAATGTAGTGTATTTTAAAGAAGAATGAAGGATAACATGATAAGTGCTTTTCAAATAATTAAGGTCAATAACAGAAATATGACTGTAATAAATATGTAAAACAGAAAAGTTTTGTGTCATGGATGGTGCCCATACGGGAGTTTATATTGTAGTTGAATCGTTATTTTGTGCCTTGTCCATTTGGGGAAAATTTGGCCTTGATGTGCATCATGTGTTTTCATGTTGTCTATGTGGGATAATGTTTGTGCAAACATCTCATGTGTTATGTGTTGTCCTAAGCAATCCCTTGTGTTGTCATGTATTAAGCAATGTGAGTCACAAAAAAATTATTCTGATATTTTTATTGTCATATTTTTGTGTCCAAATTATGGGTGTTAAACAATTATTCATTTTCCTCCACTTTCCCTTTTGTCTTCTTTCTAGGCTAGTAGCCCTACTTTTTAGCACTTTACTTTTAAATTGACCAAATATGAAGAATGATGCTTGAGTGGTCAAGTTTCCAAATACCATTTAAGGCCCTTTAGGTGACTACAAATTTTCAAGATTTCACCATTTACCCATTTCCTTGTGTTCTTTTTTCACCATTTTTTACCCAAACTAGCAATTAACACTCTAGAATGACAAATCAGCATGTACATGACAATTAGAAAGGAATAAAACAAAGTAACATACATTTTCTAGTACCCATTTGGCCATATTTTCTATAGGAAAAGTTCCATTTACCAAATCTTATCCCATTTTCTCTAGCTCAATCCTTTGTTATTCTTGCCTAACTAATTATGCTTGTCTAGGGTTTAAGTAGCTCTTTAGGGTTTAATTTATTTTCATTGAATCTAATCACTGTGAAAAGGGTTTTCTAGTATAAAACAATTCACTTATGCCTTTCATATCCATCCCATCACTTACCAACTTCATCCAAGACACTTAGCTAGTTTTGCTCCTCAGTGAGCGCACTAGTTCTTGTATACTCTAATTCCTTCTAAACTCTAATTTTCACTCCTTTATACTCTTACCTTGTTGGTTACTCATCAAGAACTCATTATTGTATCATTTCTCTTTAACTTCATTTATCTTCTCTACCTCACCTTAGCTTTAATTATCACTTAAAGTTACTAACTTGACTTCATAATCTCCAAATCTTGCATGAGGTGTCTCCAACTCATTATTACACTGTGAATCATTGTTCCTAACCTTCTATAGGTCTTCCATCATATTCTAGAATCAACTAAACTATCTTTATCTAATTCTCTTAGCCTACTCCTCTTTAACTTTGACTTTCCCTACTTGTTCACTACTCTTCACTGTCCGTCCTAGCCTATAATAGGGTACAAAAGAATGTCAGACATTAAATTTTATGTAGAAGCACTTGGAAGCTCCAAAATTTGGAATTAGTTAGAATACCTTTTAAACCTATTCTCTACCAAGGTTTATCCAATTCCCAAGGTTCATCTCCAAGATATCGTCAAATTTGAAGAAACCCTAGGTTAGGGCTTTGCTAGACCAAAATAAGGAAAATAAGTTCTACCTTGAAAATCAAAGCTCTTAAAAAAGTATAACGCATACCTCGAGGACTGTATCCACATTATCCACTTTTCTTGTGTTAGGAATTCTATGGTTTTATGTTTATGCTTTGTAATTTGTAAAATTTAGTGGTAAAAGTTAGTAAGGATAAATATGAGTGGTTAGTAAGTTAGAATAATAAAACAATAGTATTATTTTATTATTATTGTTATTGTTGGTTTGTTAAAACCATTCAGAAGTGTTGGAATAGAATTTTTTATGTAGATTGTTATTTCTACAATCTTATTTAATGGAGTATTTGTAACAAGGATGATAATGCAACATATTACAGTAATATAATATTCTTGTGTGGAGTTTTATTTTGTGTTAAATCTCTGTATATTACTTGTTTTTATAAAATATTTAATGTTATTTTGATAGCTCAATATAGAGCTTAGATCTCATTTGGTATCATAGCAGGTATGGCTCTATAAAGATATCAATGAAGGGGAAAATCTATTATAAGTTATGGTTGCACCACCAATGTGAGTATTTATTAGTTGTGAGAATGAGAGCTTAGTATTTAGAATTTTAGCAATCTTTAGAGAAGCACATGAACTATTTTTTATATATATTAATTTTTAAAGAGTGTACTGGTAATAAGTGTGCACAAATTAAATAAAGGAGACATAGGCATGATTATTTCTTCATTCGAATAAACATCATCTTTCTTCATATTTGGTGTTCAGATTACATCCAATAGTTTTGATTGCTATTCTTAAGTTGTTGATTCGTCTAGAAAATATTTTTCTTTTTGGTATCTATCTTAGGAAGAAATTCAAATTTTAACAGCTTCAAACACATGTAAAAACATGGATCTGGAAAGATACGTTGAATTTTTATAGGGATCGCCAACGATTTTGATAATCGCCAATGATTCTAGATCTGAAACGTAATTGCTGACAATCTTGCTTAATCACTAGTGATTCCTTCAAAATCATTAGTGATTCATAAAATCAATGTAAATATCTTGAAACCAAATTTCCAATGCATTTTACTATTTGTAAAATAGAGCTATGGTTCTTGGGTTATCGTTAAAACACTAGAGGTTGGTTTTTTTGTTAGATTCAAAGCTTTATCATCAATATTTGCATCATGAGCCTCAAATATAAATTAGGTTAATTTAGCAACATGATGTTTGAGGCTAGAGGTAATGGAGGATGGAGGAAAATTTCCGTCATCTCGTCAGTTACCTATGTTGGAGCCGCATCACTGGTTTGGTGACATGTGTGTGTGTGTGTTGATTTCATATTTCATTGTGTTGTGTTATGGAAACTTCACATTGTGGGGGAAATGACACAATGTTTTAGTTTTTTATGGATGAATAATTTATGCACTATCATGGACTCTGATATGTATTCTCCTGAAGAGCAACAATGATGAGAGCCAAGCAATGTACTACATCATCATGATATTTTGGTTGTTGAATCCATTGGAAAACCATTTATAGTTGTGGTTGTTAGTAATCCATTGGGAAAACTATATTTTGTGTGGTTGTTGGTTAACCACTTGGAAAACCATCCAGAGGTTATTGGTATTGTTCTAGAAACCATCCAGGTCATGATCAACATGGAAGTGGTCGTTGCATTACACAGGTGTGTTTTCCTCATGTTCACACTACGGGGAGAATGTTATGAATTCTACAGTTTAGTGCTTCTCATATGGTTTTATGTTTATACCTTTTAATTTTTAAAAGTTTGTGGTAAAAGTTAATAAGGATAAATATGGGTGGTTAGTAAGTTAGAATAATAAAACAATAGTATTGTTTTATTATTATTGTTATTGTTAGTTTGTTGAAACCATTCAAGAGTGTTGGAACAAAATTTGTTATGTAGATTATTATTTCTCCACTCCTATTTAATGGAGTATTTGTAACAGGGATGGCAATGTAACATATTGTAGTAATATAATATTCTTGTCTAGAATTTAATTCTGTGTTAAATCTCGGTATATTTATCCATGTTTATAAAATATTTAATGGTGTTTTGATAGCTCAATATAGAGCTTAGATTTCATATTTTTTAGATTACACTCTCTCAAAAGTCTTAGAAGTTACTCTACCTTGAAGCTTAGGCTTTATTTTCACTAAGAACATTGTCTTAACATGTTAGTCTTAAAATTTTCCTCCCAAACTAAAACCTCAACAACCCTAGGAAATATTAAGGGATATATCTAGTACTCTACCATCTTCTTCTTTTACAAAGTTTTTCGCAGAACCCTCTAATCAACTTAGATACTACATGCAAGTTCTAGTGCTCTTGTTTCCTTCATGCACACCTCTATGTCAAAACAGATTTTGTAGTATGCAATACCATCATGGGGTTTTCAATTCATTATCCTATTCCCATTATCTATCCTCTTAATCATCCATGTTTCACAATGATACACAGTGGTAAGATTCAAATAACTTCACTAAAGAGTAATATTCTAACCCTTTTACCTTTCATGCATAGTCAAGAACTGACAAACTTTCCTCTTCCATACTTTAATGTTATCTTTAGTCTTTAGATTCTCTGAAAAACATGAAACCATCAATGAATATTCATTCTCATGTAATACCAAGGTGAATAAGAAGTATTTAATGATTTCAAAACATTGCTTATCTTATGAAAACCCTACAAAAGTACCAATATTGTGTATATCATAGATGAATATGTTTAATACCTTAATCTCCTTAAAACTAATTGTTGTTGCAAATCAGCAGCACCCCCTGGATGTTGATTAGATTTATAGTTTGATCATACTAGCATCCAGTGTGCTTGCACAACATTGAATCCTTTCCCCAAGTGTGGGACTTGCAAAATGAGAAAGGAATCTCCAGTTTAGAGGCTAGTTCCTCAATTCCTCTGGTCAGATTTATCACTTACAAGTTGCAGAGGTCTATATTTCTAACCCTACCCTAAATTCCAAAGGAGATAGAGATAGAGAATGCAAAAAGCTAAAACTAATGCTAATAGGTGATACACCAAAGGAGTGGTAAGCATTTCTCACTTCTGCAGATTGACACAATTCATAAAATGCAACAAAACAACATGCACAAACTGATAACTGTAATGAAGAATCAGAAATTAGTCAAACAACACCAGCAGAGGATGGAAAATTAATCACAGGGCCTATATTGTTATTTTAACATAAAAATCACTTGCATTATAACACCTGAGAGGAAAAAATGAGTTGCAGTTCTTAGAAAAGGTCTGATATTCCACCAAAATCACTTCCAAGGTGAGAAAGGGGACTTGCAATACACAAAAAATGTTCAACCCTTTGAAAATGAGCCAAATATGGCTTTTACAGTGCAAGGGACGAGCCTAGGAGAGAGAAACACAGGAAAACATGGGAGAGGTTCAATCATTGACCAAAATGCATTCAAAACAGCATGGACATCCTTACAGACCCATCCCCTAACATTTTTAGCCATGCTGGGAGAGAATGCGAGCCATTCTTCATTAAAAACGGTGGTTGAAACGTCATTTCTGTCCATGACCACATGCCAGAGGTGTTTTTCAATTTTATTTCTCCAAAATCCATCAAAATGAAAAAATGACCCTTTAATCTTGTAGAGAATTTCACCAGCTTTCCATTTATATAAAGAACGCAAAAAACCGAGCTCTGGATCGAAAGATATGGCCATTTGAAGTTTTAGGGAAAAACAGGGCCAATTAGGGTTGGCAGGCAACAATTCTAATTTTTGCACCTTTTTGGTCATGTGGAAAATTTTCCAAAATTTCCCCGCGCTCCACCACTCTAGGTGCCACATGTCGGCATCGCATTGGCCGCGGGCCTTTCAGGGGAAAATTTTCCCAAAAAACTCCGCCGAGCCATAACTTCAAAAATACATGGAGTTAGGAGGAAAACTTTACCTTTCTAGAAAGCTGAGAAAGAGATCTATCCAATTGTGTCATTTATAGAAGGTTTTGAGTGCCTGAAAAGAAAAATATTATGTCTGAGGCACAAGAGAAGGAAATATGAAAGGGAGTTAGCTAAAAAATGAGCAGGGGGCACATTTTGGATAACAATTTTGGCGACTCAGAGGGGTCATTTGCCTACTGGATGAAGTTACCAGTTGCCTGAAGCAATCCATTGGGCATGGAGTCACCTGATTTTCTGTCTGATACCCCAATTGACTAGAACGTTGCAAGGAGGAACATGGAATATCACCTGATGCAGCAAGGCCTACAAACACATTCCCAGGAACAACAAGCCTGTGCCAAAGCACTTAGGGAAAGAAAAAATAATCTACAGCAAAACAATGTGCACAAGCACTTGGAGGAATAAAAACCTAAGCTAATATTTACAAGGTGGAGAATTTCCCTTTAGTAGCAATGCTTTAGATGGATCCCATTGACTGGAATCTACAGTTCTTCACCATCCAATGAAGACAATTGGAAGGCATTGATGTCCTTACACTTTGTGACCACGTATGGGCCACTCCAAATGGCATCAAAATTTGAATGCCTTCCCAGCTTTTCTCTATCTGCATCCCATTTTAACACTAGATCTCCAACTTGGAAGGATCTATTCTTGGCCTTTCTATCAAAGGTCTTCTCTACCAAAGCCTGATCCTTCTCCATTGCTTGGGATGCCTGATTCCTAATTTCTTGGAGCTCCATCAATTCTGCATATCTAACTTCCATGGGCTCAAACTCCAACAACTCCAACTGTTTCATGAGTTCCAATGTTGGCAACTCAAGTGATATGGGAAAAATTGCCTCTCTCCCATAAACAAGCCTAAATGGAGAGTTACCTGTAGATCTTTTAGGAGTTATCCTATCAGCCCATAAAGCTGATTTCAATTTAGTATGCCAAGACCTCTGATTTTCATCAAGAGTCCTCTTAATGATCCTCAACAAGTTCTTGTTTGTAGATTCAGCCTAGCCATTACCCTGGGGGTAATAGTTTGATGAAGTACTTAGGTAGATCCCGTTCTTGACAGCCCATTCAGTCACCTTGGACCCGATGAATGCCAATGCATTATCCGATATTATTGTAGCAGGTACACCAAATCTGGTTGCTATTCCCTCATAGAAGTCTAGGATGCTAGATTCATTTGCTTCCTTGAGTGCTACTGCTTCAGTCCACTTAGTGAAGTAATCTGTGGCTGTTAAAATCAACTTGTGCCCTTGGCTTGAATTGGGATTAATGACTCTAATGAAGTCTAAACCCCATTGCATGAATGGCTGGTCAACTGAAATTGGATGCAATGGAAGGGCAGCTAGCCTCTCTTTACCTGTGAAGAATGCACAATTCTCGCACCTCTTGATCCATGCATAACAATCATTGAAAATATTGGGCCAATAATAGCCAACCCTCATGATCTTTAGAGCTGTCACTCTTGGTGCAAAATGACCACTAGCTGGTCCACCATGGAACTCTTCCAACATCCGATGAATCTGATTTGTACCAATGCATCTCAGCAGTACTCCATTCACATATCTTTTGAAAAAGACACCATCAACAAGGGCATATGGGACAGCCTACAATCTGAAGTGTCTTCTTTGGGTCTTGTTCATCTCTGGAGGGCATAGGCCTATTCTTAGGAATTACGTTATACTTTGGGTCTAGAAAGGAGTGGGGACACCATTATTTTTCTCTTGAGTGCTTCCTTGCTCATGGTTGTATTACAACTTCAAAACAGTCTCTTTCTCATTGCATGCTTCCTTTTGCTTGCTCAAAATCAGCTGCTCACACAGTCCTTTTCCTCTGACCAACTTGGTGACCTTGATCTCTATGTCATACTCCATGACACAAGTAATCCAACCTTTTCTCTTTTCATTCAAGTCTTTGTTGAGGAGAAAGTCTTTAACTCCCGCATGAGAAACCAACAATTGGACCTTATTGTTTGAAACTAGATGCTTGAATTTCTTCAAGCTCCTGATTATTGCAAGAACATGCTTCTCAATGAAAGAATATCTCACCTCATAGTCCTCTAGGCTTTGGCTAAAGAAAGCAATTGGCTGCTCATCATTGTCCTTATTCTGCTGTACCAAAATTGTAGAAATAGTATCATCACCCCCAAATGCATAGAGGATGAAATCCTTGGAGAAATCTAGGTTAGTGAGAGTTGGTTCTTGAGAGATGGCTTCTTTGATTACTTCAAAACTCTCCTTGCCTTCTGCTGTCCATTTAAAAGCCATGCTTTTCTTTAACATATTGGTGATGGGCTTGATAAGGGATGAAAAATTTGGGACAAACCTCCGAACGAAATTTATTCTCCCCAAGAAACTCTGGAGGGCCTTCTTGTGGCTTGGCAATGGTAGTGCTCTTATGGCTTCAACTCTTTCTGGATCAATTGCTAATCCTTCTTTGGAGACAATGTGACCAAGGAGCTTTCCTTCATAAGCTAAGAAGATACATGTTTTAGGATTCAAGGAGACTCCAAATCTTCTGCACCTTTGGAACACTTGTCTCAAATGAGAGAGGTGGCCTACTGTATTTTTTGAAAAAACAGTGATATCATCAAGATATATCAGCACTATGTTGTTAATCAAACCTTTGAATGCCATGTCCATTTCTCTTTGGAAGGTAGCTCCGGCATTGGACAGCCCAAATGGAATTTTCCTGTATGCATAAGTTCCCCATTTGGTTGTAAAGGCTGTCTTGAACTGATCCTCTTCCTTCACCATAATCTGATTATACCCTGAATAGCCATCCAGTAGTGAAAACCTCTCAGAGCCAGCAACAACTTGTAAAATCTGCTCCATGGAAGGAAGTGGATAATGATCCTTGAGAGATGCTCTATTCAAATCTCTAAAGTCAACACACAATCTGATTTCCCCACTCTTCTTTCTGACTGGAACCAAGTTGGCAACCCAACTAGAATGCTTGATAGGGAATATAATTCTTGATTCTATCAACTTATTCAATTCTTTCCTCATGAGAGGCTCCATGTGGGGGTTGATTGGCCTTTGCTTTTGCCTAATGGGATTAGTATTTGGATCCAATTCAATGGTGTGTTGAGCTAACTCAGGATTGAAACCTTTCAAATATTCATAGCTCCAAGAAAACACATCAGGGAATTCTTGACAAAGTTGTATGAACTCATACCTTTCTTGCTCAGTTGTCATCTTACCAATTTGGAGTTATTTGCCTCTTTCTACTAAGATGGACACTGAATCTTCTCCCTTCACTTGGATGTTTTCTTTCTCCTTCCTAAACTGATCATTAGGATTGAAAATGGACTCCAAAGTAATAAGTCCCTTTGGTAGTTTGTTGGTTCTCAGCTGCACCACCTGGTCACCATACTGTTGGTTCTCAGCTGCACCACCTGGTCCTCTAGGGGGTGGTACTGCTCCCCGTGCTCTCTGACTCTGGAATGCCTGAATCCTATCCTGAAACTTACTCTTGTTTCTTTCTTTGTGCTCCTGAGCCTTGGTCCTATTCTCCTCAGCCAAGTAGGCCTTCTCAACGGCCTTCTCAAGCGTGGGAGGAGATAACATCCTAACAGCTCCTGTTATATCTGCATTCAGGCCCCAAATGAACCTGTTTACCTGCCATTTCTCGTCTTGCAGGTAGTCTACATACTGCAAGAGATCCAAGAACCTGCTCTCATACTGCGCCGCCGAGCCAGAACCCTGTCGCAAGTCGTGGAACTCATCAATCCTCTTGTGCACAAAATGCTCTGACATATACCGGGCCCTGAATCACTCCTCGAACAACTCCCATGTCACTGTATCCCGAGTCAAATGGAGCTTCAGCTCCTCATTCCTCCACCAAACGCCTGCTGCGTCTCGGAGGAGGTGTATGGCGAACCTGGCTTTGACGTTGCTCTCATGAGAGTGCAAACCAAAGCAGCTATCCAAGCTAAGAAGCCAGGACTCCGCCCCAAAACCATCTGTCGAACCAGTAAACGTAGGCGGCTGCAGGCGAAGGAGGTCTTGAATCACACTGCCTGTGTCTTGATCCTGACGGTGTGGTCTAACAGGTGAGAGGTGTCGCATATCTCCAAAAGGTCCCTCGAAGCTGTGTGAACGGCTGTAACGAAACGAGGCCACCCTCTCGCCAAGAATGGAAGGGCTGTGTGACCTCTCTCGTCTCAGAATGTCGTGCTCAGGTGGCTCTGGATGTGCATCCTCACCAATCAACTCCTCGTCTCCTAACTGAATGTCCTCCTCTATCGGCACCTGCGGTGGTGGAAGGTGCTCTTGTACGACACCTATTAGCTGCTGTAGGGTCTCCAATATCTGAGGCCCAAAATCGGGCACCGGCGGATCTTGCGTAGGTGCGCTACGACCCGAACCTCGAGCTGAACGTCCCCTCTTTGGCGCTATCCTAAACCCGAGGTAAAAAAATAAATAAATGACTTATAAATTTTTTTATTTATTTTTTTTATTTTAAAAAATTTATTTTAAAGTTGCGGAAAGCGTTTAATTAATAATTTTTCTTTGAAATGATCAATAATTACTAATGTTTGCTTAAGCCTATCACATTAATAATTAATTTATATTAATCATTAATTTACCCAAAATCAAAAGAACACTAACCGAATAATAATTTTAATTTATTTATTTATTTATTATTATTTTTTTGAAATAGATTAATACCATCCCGCAATAATTTAATTATTTTAATCCATTAATCTCCTTAGGGTTATAAATAAAAATTTACACTTTTTGTAAATAACTAGTCTTCCCCCTTTTAATTAATTTTCCCACACACACTCTCCCATTTATTTGTTTTAAAATCCCCATGACCTAAGAGGGTTAAGATTAAATAGGAACCCTAGGATCAAACCCATGTGAGCCTTAGATTTCTACATTTGCCCTAATTCTGCCCCAATCATCCTTATGTTATTTTCTTTTCCTTTCATTTGAATTTCCTTTTTGTGTTTTATTTTGTTCCTCCTTCTTTGCTATTTCTCTTCCTTTGTTTTCCTTGTTTCCTCTTGTGCAGGTGGAAGAGCTTTACAATCTTAGCTTCATGGAATCTCCTTTTTCTTTTGTGAAATCCATGTATTATTTTTTTTTTTTGTTTTTTTTTTTTAACTTATTGAGAGGAAACTCAAATTTTTAATGGACACATTTGTATATATTTTATTGTTTATTATATACATATTTATGTATATGTGTACAGTTACACAGGGGTCGGCTGCACAGGCGGGTCACGCGGGTGTGGAGGCGCAGACAAGGGAAAACAGCGTGGTGGGGGGTTTGGGGGTGCGCGGGACAGGGTCGCATGGAGGGGCGCTGGGACAAGGTCGTGGTAGGGTTTCCGGTAGGTCGGGGAGGGGCAGAGCCGTGGGGAAAGGGGGGGTCTAGGGGAAAAGGGGTGGGGACAGGGTTTTGCGGGGGCGCGGGGGGGGACAGGTCTGTCCAGGGGTGGGGAACGGGTGCGGAAGTCTGTCCGCAGGGCCGAGGGGGACAGGGGGTCGTGGGGGGTTTCGGCCCCCCCACAGTCCGCCCCTTTTTTTTTGTTTTGTTTTGTTTTTTTTTTTAAAAACTCTATATATATATATAATTAATAAGTGATTTATTATATTGTATAATACACATTTATTTTATTTTATTTTATTTTATTTTTTTTAATTTTTTTTTAATAAATAAAACAAAACAACCACATAAAAAAAACAGTTATAATAATATATAATATATAATTTATAATTTATATATTACATAATATATGACAAGTATATTATATTGTGCAACAAAACCAATATGTATTATTATCATTATTATCATTTTATTTTATTTTTACACCTCTTTTATCAAATAAAATATATTTATTCAAACAAAACTCTATATATATATATATATATATATATATTGGGAAGAACACATACTCTAAATTGGTTTTCTTAATAAAACTAACTATTTCGTATCACATACAAGAAACAACAAATCTTATTTTATCTAAAATAGTGCTACAAATTTTTTTATTTTTAGAAAAGAGATATATGACAACTAGGATAATAGTTTTCATTCAATGTCATGCAACACTAACTTTTCTACAATGTAATAACTAAACCATTAATGCAGTTTTCTACAAGAGGGAAATCAAACAACAAAAAGAAAAGGCAATTTTTTTTTTTGAAACAAGGCAATAAGATGATTAAAACAGAGATTACCCAAAGAGTCCGGGTGTTTGAACTTTGCTCTGATACCAAAATCTAGTGCCATATTTTTTTTTGTTGAAATAAAATGCAAGCACACTAATTTTTATTTTATTTTATATGCAATGCACAACTAAATATTTCAAGTTTTCAAGTGTATATTGCATAACTATATATTGAGTAAATTTCTAAACCAAACAACACCTTCCAACAAGAGACATTGAAGTAAAAAGTTCATAGTTTCATTATGATCTCAAGTAACAACATTACAAGATTTTAGCAACAATAAAATAACAATTTCCTTAGCAAAGACAACGTTTACAAGAAGCAATTAGTATAATAATGGTTGTTACAAGAGTGTATAGACTTAACAAGCCACATTCATTTACAAAGTGATGGCAATGTCTTCCAAGGATGAGAAAGGCCAAGATGGCAAGAGGCTCTACTATCTCCAACTCCAATGCTCCTACAAGAATCATGGCTTGTTTACCACCCAACCAATAGGCATCATCGCATGCCTTTCCATGGTTGGAAGTCATGCTAGCCTCCCCTAAGCCCATGGGAGAGAGGAACTAGCTTCCACAATGTGCACAAGTGATAATGGGGTTTAAACACACAACAAGAGAAAACATAAGACCATTCAACTACTTAGACCTACTATACAATGAAAACCACACATAAGGAGAACAATGTCAACCTCACAAGGGGGAAGAGAGGAAGAAGGATGCCCAAATCAAGGTGTCCAACCATAGGAGCACCAATAAATCCACATATATAAAAACTCCTTATACCTCCTAATCATACATCCTCCTTATTCCTCCTTAAGCTATAGAAATCCTTCTTGGGAGGATTTTCAAACCCAAAGGGTTTCCTCACCAAGAATGGGGAAAGGTTCAAGCCATATGAGCCTTTCTCCCACCTCAAACCATATGAGGGGATGAGAAGGGACCTTCATGGCTTGACCTACAACCATGAGGTTTGAGAGGGAAATCCCTCTCTCTTCCCCTACATTCTCCAAAAACCATCATTCCAAATAATGGTGGAGAGAAAACAAAGAAAATAATAGGAACAAGCAAACAACCACATTCACCATACAAATTCACAACACATCATTTCACACACTATTTTATTGCTCAAACATAGTTTACAAGACAAATAAAACTAAAAGAAAAAGGGTGAGAACCCTACCTCTATAATGCTTTCCAAACTCTAAGATTTTCCCCTTTGTCCAAGCTCCCTTCCAAGCTCCCAAAATTCTCCAAGTGCTCCAAAAAAAATGAACCAAGAAGACCCATTCTTCCCACATGAGAAAGAATAAAAAGAGGAGCCCAAAAGTTTCCTCACCAATGGGAAAGTGACAAGTGTCACCCCCTCTCCTCTCAAGAGTCAAAGATTCCAAAAACAAAATAAGTACGAGTAAACTCACCTTTTATACCTTTTCACCCAAAATACTAAAAACTAAAATAAAACAAAGTGGAGCAACTTTTAACACTTTCACACAATCCAACCATCTTACATGGATGGTGACTAAAGAGGGCTAAATGGGAGGGAAACTCCCTCCAAACCTTGGAAATAGGCCCCCCTACCTATTAGGTAGGGTCCAAGGGCCCATTTTCATGCTAAGGGAACCCCCAAACTCAAAAAGGGTCCCTAAAATTACCCAAAATAACCCAATTTCGGGTTTGGCATGCTTGGGCACAAGGGTAGAGGGTGTGGGGTTCACCCAAGGTTCACATGTGGTCCCCAATCCCTTCTACCAACACACACTTACTTCCCAAAACCAACACTTAACTTAAGATAAGATCATTAACCCCTAAGCTAGTTTACTTAATAAAACACACCCTAAACATAATTAATTTTACAAGACATAATTACATTACAAATTGAGGGGTTCACCCATGGTGCCCAATTAAATACATCTAATCTAAGGCCTCAAACAATTTAGCATGGTTAGGACTCATCCCGTGGGCTGCTTGTGCACAATTGCGTAGCTTCCCTGAAACCCATGCTCTCCTATACCTGTCACCTGCACACTCATTGCACACATTAACCGCACCTGTCTAATATAGTAAACATCATCTATACATCACAATATCAATCAAACTTATAATGTCTGAACATAATTTACAATTGATAGTGCAATGCATCCAATTATCCACATAGTTTGCCATGAATCATCCACACATAAAATTGTAACGACATACACTTAGGTTAGCATGAAAATCACCATCATTAAATCCAAAACACTATATCATCAATCAAATTAACCACAAGAGACTAATATCTAACCGATAAGTCTATCATATAACCATGTTAGTGTCATCACATCATACGAAATATATCAGTATATGAATCTAATCCAATTGGCACTACGCGCCCAAAATGCCATAATGTCCAAGAGAATAAAATATCATAGTAAAATGTCCAAAGTCTATCAGAGTCTCAATCAAAACATGTCTAGAAATAAAGGAACCAACAGATAACTGGAGCTATAAAAATGTGGGCACTACAACTGGAGCTATAAAAATGTGGGCACTACATCCCCCTCTCCTAGAATTAGACTTCCTCCTGGAAGTCATTGGAAGAGATAGGGATATCTAGCCCTCAGTGGTGTAGCATCCTCCCAGGTAGCTGATGACTCGTCATATCGATCCCACTGCACTCTAACCTGGTCCAAATCTCGACCTCGAAGGGCCAACCTCTGGTGCTCCAGTATGCGTATGGGCTCCAATCTCCACTGTCCTCCGTCCTCTACCTATAATGCCGACCAATCCAAAACATGAGAAACATATGGTACATATCTACGTAGTACAAAAACATGAAAAATGTCGTGGGCCCGTGCAAGGCATGGTGGCAAAGCTAGGCGATAGGCAACTGGACCGATGACCACAAGAATATCAAAAGGCCCCACAAAACAAGGTGATAGCTTAGAACCCTTTCCATAATGGATCGGACTCTTATGAGGACGAACCCTCAAGAAGACTTTGTCACCCACAGAGAAGTGACGATCGATCCTCTTGGTGTCTGCATACGCCTTCTGGCGTGCTCTAGCCTGCTCAAGACGCTGCCGAATCAGAACAACCTGCTGCTATAAATCCTAAAGATAAGCTGGCCCCATAATAATCCTGTCATCTAGTCTATCCTAGCTCAAAGGTGTCCTACAAGGTCGTCCATACAAAGCCTGATAGGGAGCCATGCCAATGGAGCTATGATAACTGTTATCGTAGGCAAACTCAACTAAATGCAAATAGTCTTCCCACTTCTTCTGCTGGTCCATCACGTACATCCTCAACATGTCCTCTAACACCTGATTAACCCTCTCTGTCTGCCCATCTGTCTCTGCATGATAAGCCGAACTGAAATTAATCTGTTTACCCAAGGCCTCCTGAAAAGAAGTCCAGAAAACTGATGTGTAGATGGTGTCTCTGTCATTAATGATCATCTTCAGAATCCCATGCAATCTGACAATGTCCTCCATGAACACTTTGGTAATGGCCTGTGCATTATAGGTGACCTTGGTTGGCGAGAAATGCGCAACCTTGGTCAACTTATCCACTGTGACCATAATGGCATCATGACGATAAGAGGACATAGGAAGTCCTACTATGAAATCCATGGAGATCACATCCCATTTCCACTCGGGAATGTCATGAGGGTATAAAAGTCCTGCGGGATGAGAATGCTCTGCCTTGACTCTCTGACACTCGAGACAATGTGCTACAAAATCTGCTATGTCCTGACAAAGACCTGGCCAATAATATAACTCTCTCAAATCGGCATGCATCTTCTTCACTCCTGGATGTGCTACGTATGGGGCTCGATGAGCCTCAGTAAGGATGAAACTACGTAGATCACCTGCCTTAGGCACATAAATGCGCCTATGAAACCGAAGCAAACCATCTGACTCTAGCATGCATCCTGAATATCTGCCCTCAAAAGAACCCTGAGAATCCAACATCTGCCTAGCACCCTCATAAAACCTGTCCTCTGGAAGATGCTCAAGTATCCTGCCTCTCAAATCTGACTGCAGTGTCAAAGAAGCAAGCACATGCCGTCGTCTACTAAGTGCATCTACAACAACATTTTCCTTTCCCTTGATATACTGCACCTCCATGTCGTACTCACATAGGAACTCCATCCAACGCCGTTGACGAGCATTGAGGTTCGGCTGAGAGAAGATATGTTGTAAGCTACAATGATTTGTCCTCAAGATGAAAGGTCTACCCAAAAGGAAGTGTCGCCAATGCACAAGTGCATGAACAACTGTTGCAAGCTCTAAGTCGTGAGTAGGATAGTTAAGCTCATAGTCCTTGAGCTTACGAGACTCAAAAGCAATAACTCGATGCTCCTGCATAAGAACTACTCCCAAACCCTCTAGTGATGCATCAGTGCAAACAACAAAATCCTCTGTTGGGTCTGGAACTGCTAAGATGGGCGCCGTGGTTAACCTTTCCTTAAGCAACTGAAAGGCCTGCTCACATTTTTCTGACCAATCAAACTTCTTCCCTTTCCTCTGAAGAGAAGTAATAGGGTGAACAATCCTAGAAAATTCCTGCACAAACCTGCGGTAATACCCTGCTAAACGCATGAAGCTCCTCACCTCAGTGACTGATGTGGGTGCTGGCCAATCAAAGACAGCCTGAATCTTAGAGGGATCTACGGAGATACCCTCACCTGATATGATATGACCCAAGTACTGAATCTCTGTCTGAAAGAAGCTGCATTTTTCCAAGTTCCCATACAACTTCTGCTCTCTCAAAACCTGAAGTACCTGCCTCAAATGCTCCTCATGTTCCTCCTCGGAACGAGAATAAATCAATATGTCATCAAGGAACACTAAGACAAAGCGATCCAGAAATGCCCTGAATACTCCATTCATGAGGCTCATGAAGACAGCTGGGGCATTAGTCAAACCAAATGGAAGCACTGTGAACTCATAATGCCCGTAACGTGTGTGAAACACTGTCTTATGAATGTCTGCATCTGAAATACGCAACTGATGATATCCTGACTTGAGATCGATTTTGGAGAACACTCTAGCTCCCCACATCTGATCAAACAAGTCATCAATCCTGGGGAGTGGATAACGGTTCTTTATTGTGACTTTGTTGAGCTGTCTGAAATCTACACAAAGCCTGAGAGAACCATCCTTCTTCTTCACAAATATGACTGGCGCTCCCCAAGGAGATACACTAGGGCGAATGAGACCCTTCTCTAACAACTCCTCTAACTGAATCTTGAGCTCATGAAGCTCTGAAGTCGTCATCCGATAGGGTGCCCTAGAAACTGGTGCAGATCCAGGCACTAAGTCAATGGTGCCACCTCTCTACTAGGTGGTAAACCTGGGAAGCTCTCCTAGAAACATATCTACATACTCCCTCAAAACTACGTGATCATCAAGGGGTGAATTCTCTGGAGTACTGTCCGAACAATCACTGATAGTGATAGCAAACAACTGGAAACCCTTACGCATGCTCCTCTTGAGTTGCTTAGCCGAGATCATATGCAAGGAAATGGGTCTCTGCATCCCTGAAATCACAACTACACTACCCAAATCATCCTAACACTCAATGACCTTATTTCTGCAATCCACCTTAGCTCAATGAGACTCGAGCCAATCCATACCCAAAACTACCTGATACGAACCTAGAGGAATAACTCGGAGGTCAAGCGTAGTGGAGAAGACTCCCAAATCGAGTACACAACTCTCCACATACGAGTCCACGGCGAGTTTAGCCCCAGAGGCCAACTCAACCTGCCAACTATCTGGCTGCCTAGCCACCACTAGCCCACACTGGTCCACTATAGAAGGTGATATAAAGGAATCTGAAGCACCTGAATCAAAAAGTACTGAGACAGAAATATCCCTGATAGTACCCGTCGTCTCAATGACTGTGGCCTGATGCTCAACCTGGCGGTTGTCAACCGCTACATACACACGATGGGCGCGTCCCACGTCACCCACCGTCTGCTTGGATCTAGGAGCTCTCTACATATCTGTAGTAGTGGGCTTGTGCAGACACATACGCACATAATGATCTGGAGCCCCACAAATAAAACATCCTCCTGTACCTCTCTGAGATGGGGTCCCTCCTGTGCTCTAGCGAACTTAACCTGCCTGTCCAACCCTAGTAGACTGCTGCGAGTGGGCTGGCTGGGAGTGATGAGTACCCGGCCTCCTGTCTCTAGACCCACCAAAACCACCTCTAGACCCACCTCGCTAAAAACTCTGAGTCTGTCTACCCCTCTGATGCTGGTGTCCCTGATGCTATGTCTGCTGTGGTGGGTGTGGAGGAGCTCTTGATGCTGCTGGAGAAGACCAGAATCCTCCTCTAGGGGGTGGTACTGCTCCCCGTGCTCTCTGACTCTGGAATGCTTGAATCCTATCCTGAAACTTACTCTTGTTTCTTTCTCTGTGCTCCTGAGCCTTGGTCCTATTCTCCTCAGCCAAGTAGGCCTTCTCAACGGCCTTCTCGAGCGTGGGAGGAGATAACATCCTAACAGCTCCTGCTATATCTGCATTCAGGCCCCAAATGAACCTGTTTACCTGTAATTTCTCGTCTTGCAGGTAGTCTACATACTGCAAGAGATCCAAGAACCTGCTCTCATACTGCGCCACCAAGCCGGAACCCTGTCGCAAGTCGTGGAACTCATCAATCCTCTTGTGCACAAAATGCTCTGACATATACCGGGCCCTGAATCACTCCTTGAACAACTCCCATGTCACTGTATCCTGAGTCAAATGGAGCTTCAGCTCCTCATTCCTCCACCAAACGCCTGCTGCGTCTCGGAGGAGGTGTATGGTGAACCTAGCTTTGACGTTGCTCTCATGAGAGTGCAAACCAAAGCAGCTATCCAAGCTAAGAAGCCAGGACTCCACCCCAAAACCATCTGTCGAACCAGTAAACGTAGGCGGCTACAGGCGAAGGAGGTCTCGAATCACACTGCCTGTGTCTCGATCCTGACAGTGTGGTCTAACAGGTGAGAGGTGTCGCATATCTCCAAAAGGTCCCTCAAAGCTGTGTGAACGGCTGTGACGAAACGAGGCCACCCTCTCGCCAAGAATGGAAGGGTTGCGTGACCTCTCTTGTCTCGGAATGTCGTGCTCAGGTGGCTCTGGATGTGCGTCCTCACCAATGTTAGCAATATCCTTAACATGATCACCAGGAGTGGTCTGATTTTCTCCAGTGAAGTATGGAATGTTCTTCAATGCTACAACTGGGATTGGATTTTGTGCATTGAGAGCAAGTGGGCTACTGCCAGTGAAATTGACATAGGGGTTGTTTTGTGCCATTCTAATTGGCCTTAGAACCCTTGTTGATTGAATGAAAGGCCTACCAGGTGGAGGAGTTGAGAGAGTTCTATTTGGTCGAGATGGAGACCTTTGGATTCTCCTCCCACTTTGCCTTATTCTTGAAGATAATTGCATATATTCAAACAACACCTCTTCTTCTCCAGCTCTTGACATTGTAGTGATTCTTCTCATGAGTTTTCAAGTCTGCACTACTAAAACCAGCTGATTCTTCTTCCTTGGAGTCGCCAGATGTGTAATTTATAGCTCTTTTAAAGCAAGAAACTTGCAACAAATGCACATCAATTTTGTTGCAATGAAGATGAAGACTTCTATGTCCCACGTGGCATGCCAAAACTGTTGTTGCAAATCAGCAGCACCCCGTGGATGTTGATCAGATTTCTAGTTTGATCATACTAGCATCCAGTGTGATTGCACAACATTAAATCCTTTCCCCAAGTGTGGGACTTGCAAAATGAGAAAGGAATCTCTAGTTTAGAGGTTGGTTCCTCAATTCCTCTGGTCAAATTTATCACTTGCAAGTTGCAGAGGTCTATATTCCTAACCCTACCCTAAATTCCAAAGGAGACAGAGATAAAGAATGCAAAAAGATAAAACTAATGCTAATAGGTGATACACCAAAGGAGTGGTAAGCATTTCTCACTTCTATAGATTGACCACAATTCATAAAATGCAACAAAACAACATGCACAAACTGATAACTATAATGAAGAATCAGAAATTAGTCAAACAACACCAGCAGAGGATGGAAAATTAATCACAGGGCCTGTATTGTTATTTTAACATAAAAATCACTTGCATTACAACACCTGAGAGGAAAAAATGAGTTGCAGTTCTTAGAAAAGGTCTTATATTCCACCAAAATCACTTCCAAGGTGAGAAAGGGGACTTGCCAATACACAAAAAAATGTTCAACCCTTTGAAAATGAGCCAAATCTGGCTTTTACAGTGCAAGGGACGAGCCCAGGAGAAAGAAACACAGGAAAACATGGGAGAGGTTCAATAATTGACCAAAATGCATTCAAAACAGCGATGGGCATCCTTACAGACCCATCCCCTAACATTTTTTAGCCATGCTGGGAGAGAATGCGGGCCAATTCTTCATTAAAGATGGTGGTTGAAACGTCATTTCTGTCCATGACCACATGCCAGAGGCGTTTTTCAATATTATCTCTCTAAAATCCATCAAAATTCAAAAATGACCCCAGAATCTTGTAGATAATTTCACCAGCTTTCCATTGATATAAAGAACGCAAAAAACTGAGCTCTGGATCGAAAGATATGGCCATTTGAAGTTTTAGGGCAAAACAGGGCCAAAACAGGTTGGCGGGCAAAAATTCAAATTTTTGCACCTTTTTGGTCATTTGGAAAATTTTCCAAAATTTCCCTGTGCTTTGCCACTCTAGGTGCCACATGGCAGCATCTCATTGGCTGCGGGCCTTTCAGGGGAAAATTTTCCCAAAAAAATTCTGCCGAGCCATAACTTCAATAATACATGGAGTTAGGAGGAAAACTTTACCTTTCTGGAAAGCCGAGAAAGAGCTCTATCCAATGGTGTATTTTCCAGAAGGTTTTGAGTGCCTGAAAAGCAAAATATTATGTCTGAGGCACAAGAGAAGGAAAGATGAAAGGGAGTTAGCCACAAAATGAGCAGGGGGCACATTTTGGATAACACTAATCTTTAAGAAACCCTACTACATAGGAACCCTCATAACACCTCTCTCATACCTTGACACTAAGAATTATTGAGATTATAAGCATGAATGCTGTCAAAATATCCTTTATGTTGAATTCAAACCCTAGTCTTGTAACATGGCTTAGGAACACTAAATTAGCTTTAGTATTAAATCCCTATCTTATCACCTATGTCAAAGTGCATATATCACCTATAAGGCCCAATAAAATCTTAGTAAAATTTCTCAAGCTATGACAAATCCCATCAACCATGAATTACCCCACAAGGCTTTTCAACTTCCCCAAATACTACTAAAATATTGTATAAAAGAACGGTATTGAATAATCCTTCACTGAATTAAATAATCCTTCACTGAAACCACATTCAAAGATCTAAAATCATTCCCATGCTTAAATAACCATTAATTCCACATCATACATTAAGAATCTAATGCAAATTACAAGGATCTCATTCAAAAACAATCAAGAAAGTGACATGTTAGAAAGTGGATGTGGAAGAAATATGATTTTATTCATCTTCAACCTAATTACACACTTTTGGAGCAATTCCAGGCTCTTCCTCCTTTGACCCCTCTCTCAAATATTCCTCTTACCATCCATAACTTCCTCCTCTGTTCTAAAGTCACCCTTTTTCATGTTTAACATAAGGTGGTTACAATTGATTCCCTTATCTCATTAGAGTTAGAGGTTAAGTTTTCACATTGGACTCCATCTAAAAGAGGGTTAATACTATACTTAAATCTTGTATAGTATTGAATGACCTCTTACCACCCTTAATGATATCATTTTTCACCTTACAACTTTCAAGTAACACAATTCACATTTTAAATTACAAATTGTCTCTTTTGGAGGGAAACTTAAAATTTCTTATCTAACACACTAAAAGGGTCTTGAAAGACCATAGAAGAGCTAAGGACACTTAACTAGACCTCTAACACCATGCTCAACCCTTACATACTCAAAATTTGCAAAATTTAAGCCTTTACAGTGATGCTCCTACATTATACTCCCTTACTAAGAAAAATTTAAACCCTCATGGAGGTTTAGGTATTCTTTCTTTTCTTCCAATATCTCTCTTTCTTGACATATTATTCATCATTTATTTTCTTTCTTTCATCTTCAGCTCTCTCACTCTTTTCTTCACATGATTTGTCTCTTTTTTCTTTGAATTTTCTTTCCATGCCTTCACTTTTCTCCAAACCTTCTTCATTGTATTCATTATCTTCATTCTCATGTCCTTCTTAAATTAGTTATACATTTTCTTCATTTTCTTATTTTTATCCATCTTCTCTGCCCAGTCTTTGAATATTTCATGCACAAACACCACTAGGAGCATCATTAGTTACAAAAATATGAGACATTTTTTTCTCATGTTGGTCTTCATTCTTTATGTTTTGGTGTCCTCCATGCCAATTATGATTTATCCTTGTTATTCTTAACTGATTTCTATCATGTTTCTCTTCTTGTGCTTGCTCTTGAACATGTAATTCACCTTTATCCTCATTAGTTTCCTCTTTATCCAAAATTTCCAATGAATTTTCTTGTATTTTCACTCTATTTTCTTGCTTTCTATTGCATTCCCTTAACTGATTTGAACCTGTGATTGTCATGAATAGCTCCTCTAGCCTTTGTATTTCCTCATTCAACAAGAGTTCACTCTCTTATTTAGTTTCTTCATCATATTTAGGACTCATTTGTTATTTTTCTTCCTTGAAATCACACACTAGTCCACTAAACTCAACTTTCACTTTATCTTCATTTTACCTCATTTTTATAACTTCCTCTTCTTGAATCTCATTCACATGTTCTTCATTATGCATGTTAATGTTTAAAAACAACTCATTCTCACCTTCAAATGACTCATTATTTTCCCACTTAACCAAAACATTCAAATCATCATGATTACCTTGTTCTTCACTTATTTGCTTCACTTTCTGAGCCCTTATTAGGATTCCTTGTTCTTCCCTTATCTCTTTGACTCTCCAAACTTGTTTTCTTGTCTCTTTATGCTGATATACACCTATAATTTTAGTCTTCCTTCTTGTCTCATATATTGGTTTGTTCTTAAAAATGTTTCTCTCATTCTTCATTTATTTATCTTCATCATTGGATGATTGTTATATAATAAAATCTGACCTTGACTTTTCATTTTACTCTTGTTTCCTATTGTATACCACAACCTCATTATCCTGTTTCTTACAGTTTATCCCTTGTTCACAAAAAACTGATTTTTTGAGCCATTTAGGCATGGCATATCCATGTTGAAACTCAATTTTTTAAGAACTAACCTCTTCTTTCATTGTGTTATATTTCATCTCAAATATTTCACTAACATATGCATGAAGGAGATCATAATTCTCATCTTTCCATACTTGATTATATTCCATCTCTGTGACCATGTCCTTTTCCTTTTCCTTTTTTCCATCCGTATTCTTTGTCTTATCTCTCTTGTATGCTTTCTAAAGCATCATATAAATTTGCATTTTCATCTTCTTATTCATTAGCATGTTGGAGGATATCATTTTTATTCTCATAAACTTTATAACATGCTCTTTTTTCCATCATATACACTTGACTCAAAAGAGTCACTTAATTTCAAGGTCTTCTTCTTGATCTTATTTATAAAAGTATTCATACCTGTATATACACATGAAAACACAAGAGTGGACCATAAAATAGAGACCAAAATGTCTCAATGAGTGCCTCTTTCTTGGGCACTATCCTCCTTATCCTCCATTCTTCAGTAAGTGCTTCCTTTTGTGCCTTTCTTATCCATAATTATTCTTATTTCACCATGTTCTCCACTATGAGAACTCTCTTCTCTTCCCCATGTTGCTCACATGGAAAATATCTTTCTCTTATGCCTCTACAGGCTCTCAATTATTTGCTTCCTTAAATTGTTTTATCATGTTTCACAAGTGACTTGATTAGCCACTTCACTCTCCTTTTCAAACTCCATCCACCTAGCTCACTTCTTACTTGACTTCTTATCTAATTGCTTACCTGTAACCACATCCTCTACAAATATTTCAACCTCTACAAATCACTTCTCAAATCTGAAATATCCTTCTCCATTTCTGATCCTTGTTTCACACTCTTTGTCTTTAGGGTTTTGGCCTTTCTTTGTAACTAACCTGTAAAACCAAGCAATTTATTCTTCGCAAAAAACCTTGTCAGTTCCTTAATCTATTTCTTATTCCTACTTGGATACAAAATGATACATGGAGAAAGGGATCACAAATCAATTTCTCATTCTTAGGATCAAGAGTAACCATTCAGGAACAATCCAACAAAGTAGTTTCTTAAGAGGCCAAAACTTGCTACAATACCAAGATTGTACTAAAACAATTTACTCAGAGTTAGAATCATTTTAAACATGCCTAGGTATCCCAATTCATGATGATCATGCTTTTTTGAAAAGTTTCAAACTTTCATTTTCATCCACTTTCTCTTTTGTCTTCTTTTTAGGCTAATAGCCATACTAATTAGAACTTTACTTTGAACTTGACGAAATATGAAGAATGATTATTGACTGATAAAGTTTCCAAATACCCTTAAAGGCCCTTTAGGTGAGTTCAAAGTTTTAAGGCTCAGCCATTTACCCATTTCCTTGTGTTCTCTTTTCACCATTTTAACCCAAACTAGCAATTAGCCCTCTAGAATGAAAAATCAACCAGTACATGACAATTAGTAAGCAATAAAACAAAGTAACACACCTTTTCTACTACCCATTTGGCCATATTTTATGTAGGAAGAGTTTCATTTACCAACTCTTATCCCATTTTTTCGAGCTCTCTCATTTTCTATTCTTGCGTAGCTAATTAGGCTTGTCTAAGGTTTAAGTAGATCTTTAGGGTTTAATTTATTTTCATTTCTTCTAATCCCTGTGAACACTTTTTTCTAGTCTAACACACTTAACTCATGTCTTTCATCTTCATCTTATCACTTACCAACTTCATCCAAGAAACTTAGTTTTTCTCCTTAGTGAGCACACTAGTTCTTGTGCACTCTTATTCCTTCTACACTCTTATTTTCACTCCTTCTTGATCTTACCTTGCTGGTTACTCATCAAGAACTCATTATTGTCTCATTTCTCTCTAACTTAATTTATATTCTCTACCTCACCTTAGCTTTAATTGTCACTTAAATTTACTAACATGACTTCATAATCTCCAAATCTTGCATGAGGTGTCTTCAACTCATTCTTACACTATGAATCATTTCTCCTAACATTCGGTAGGTCTTCCATCATATTCTATAATCCACTGAACTATCTTTATCCACTTCTCCTACTCTACTCCTCTTTAACTTTGACTTTCCTTGTTTACTACTCTTCATTGTCCTTCCTAGCCTAGAAAAGGGTAAAAAATATTGTCAGACATTAAAGTGTCTGTATAAGCACTTGTAAGTTCCAAACTTTGGAATTAATTAGAATACCCTTAAAACCTCTCTTCCACCAATTTGTAGCCAATTCCTATTGTTCATCTTCAAGATATGGTCAAATTTTAAGAAACCCTAGGTTAGGGCTTTGTAAAACCAGAATAATAAAAATAATTGAAAATTAAATCTCTTCAAAACTTCTAGCTCATCCCTTCAGGATTGTATCCACATTAACCATATTTCTTGTTTAGATTACACTCTCTTCAAAGGATTAGAAGTTACTCTAACATGAAGCTTAGGATTTACTTTCACTAAGAACATTGTCTTAACATGTTAGTATTAACATTTGCCTTCCAAACTAAAGCCTCAAGAACCCTAGGAAATATTAAGCGATCTATCTAACATCCTCTAAAATTCTTCTTTTATAAAGCCTGTCTTAGAACTCTCCTACCAATTTAGATAATGCATGCAATTTCTAGTGTTATTGTTTCCTTCATGCATACCTCTATGTCAAAACAGAGTTTATAGTATGCAAGACCATCGTGGGCTTTTCAATGCATTATCATAATCCCACTATCCATCCTTGTACTTCTCCACATTTCACAATGATACACAACGGTAAAATTCAAATATCTTAACTAAAGAGTAATATTATAACTCTTTTACCTGTCATGCACACTCAAGAACTGGAAAACTATCCTCTTCAATACTTTAATGCTATCGTTAGTCTTTAGATTCTCTAACAACATGCAACCATCACTGAATATCCATTATCCTACAATACCAAGGTGAATAAGAAGTATTGAATGATTTCAAAACATTGTTTAGCTTATACAAACCCTTAACAAGTACTAATACTATGTACATCAAAGATGATTGTGTTTAATACCTTAATCTGCTCAAAACTATTCTTTAAGAAACCATATTCCATAAGAACCCTCATAACACCTCTCTTTTACCTTGACATAAAGAATGATTGAGATTCTAAGCATGAATGTTGTCAAAATAACCTTTATGCTGAATTAAAAATCTAGTCATGTAACATGGCCTAGGAGCACTAAATTATCTTTAGTATTCAATCCTCATCTTATCACCTATGTCAAAGTGCATATATCACCTATAAGGCCCAATAAAATCTTATTAAATCTTCTCAAGCTATGACAAATGCCATCAACCATGAATCACCTCACAAGGCTTTTCAACTAGCCTCAATACTAATAAAATATTGTATAAATGAACTGTATTGAATAATCCTTCACTGAAACCACATTCGAAGCTCTAAAATCATTCTCATTCTTAAATAATCATTAATTCCACATCATACATTAATAATCTAATGAAAATCACAAGAATCCCATTCAACAAAAATCAATAAAGACATATGTTAGAAAGTGAATATGGAATAAATTTGATTTTATTCATCTTCAACCTAATGAAATACTTCTTGAGCCATCTCAGGATACTCCTACCATGCTCCCTCTCTCAAATCTTCCTCTTACCATCCATAATTTCCTCCTCCATTCTAAATTCACCCTTTTTCATGCTTAACACAAGGTGGTTATAATTGATTCCCTTAAGTCATTAGATTTAGAGGTTGTTTTTTCATAATGGACTTAATCTAAAAGAGGGTTAATAATCTACTTAAATATTTTATATTATTTAATGACCTCTTACCACCCTTAATGACATCATTTTTTTCATTATAAATTTCAAGAAACACCTTTCACATTCAAACTTTCAAATTGTCACTTTTAAAGGGAAAATTAAAATTGCTTATCTAACACACTAGGAGGTTCTTGAAAGACCATAGAGGAGCTAAGCACACTTAACTAGACCTATAAAACCATGCTTGACCCTTACATACTCAAAATTTGCAAAATTGAAGCCTTTATAATGATGGTCTTGCATGATATCTTCACGAGGAAAGTTAGGATCAAATTCAACGGAGGACTCTTTCCTAACTTGCCTTACCACCTAAACAATATGAAGTTTGAAATCAACTTGTTGCTCTTCAAATGTGGGATCAAAAATACCACTTTCACAATCAAATCGATTGTATCTCTTTACATCCAACTTGTAAAATATTTTTCAATATCTAAATGGAAATTTGCAGCCTTGAAATGGTAGGTTTATAACAAAAATTGGTAGTGAATTTTTAGCAATGGTTTTTTAGGTTTTTGAATTTATGTTTTGTGATTTTTTGTGATTTTCGAATATCCATTTTTTTTTTATTTTCAGATATCTTTTAAGGACACACAAAGGGAAAATATTCCCCAACATAGTATCTAATTTTTTTGGTGAAATAATTTGTCGCAGTTCAGATTATTGGTTTTCACAAACATTCACAGAGCTAAGCCCCTCTTTCTTGAGTATGAGGAGGCTCCGATTATTGAATGTAAACTAACTAAAATTATGGGATGGCTGTTAAGATGAGGATCATACATGAATACTCCACTAAACATGTGGAAAAGTTCTTGTACAATGTATCAAGGAGAAATTTTCTTTGAGGAAAGGTAAATAAGGATAGAGAGTTAATGTTATGAGTACGAACTAGTATATTCTCACCAACAGTAACCAGAGTAGGTCCACGTTAAATACAAGAACACAACATGTAAGAAACAACAAGAATAATAAATCATATTAAAATCTCTATAGATCCATTAATCAAGGACAAAAATTTCCTTCTTGGTTGTACAAAATCACTATGCTTACAACATTGGAAAGTAGAGATGGAGGAGCATAGAGAAAGGGGTGGAAGAAATGTAGCTTTTATTGCTTGCAATAGTAGTTAAATTCAACAACTTACAATGATCAACAATTTTTAACCCCTTTGGAATGGAGAATCCATTCCAATTTATAGCTTACAAAATGAATCTTCCTCTCCCCCCATGTGACTTTTCATCTTGCCACCATGTGACTTTTCAAATTCCCTAGGAATGAAACTAAGTTCTTTTGTTATTTTTCAAAAGGGACTTTTACAATACAACATTAAGTTACTTAAGTGAATAAGACGAAAGAATGAAAAAGTACATTATCAATTAAGGAATAGAATGTTAGAGAGATTAGGAGGAGAGATAAGGAGAGATATAATTGATGATATAGAGATGGGGAAGCTCCTACTGGTGAAGAATATGCTTCTAATGAACCATGAATGAAGTTCCTTTTCCTTAACTAGCTATTGAATTGAAACACTGTGATTGCAAATGCTTCCTCTTATGTCACGTAGACTTATTATAAAGCATTGAATAAGTGTTCAAATCACTGCTAAGTGTCTTACACTTTTTGAGATTGAGATGATTGCTCATTTTTGCAAACATGATTATCTTATTTGTGTAGACACAAAATCTATGAACTTGGATACATTTCTAGGTCCTAAAGCATAATAATGTATACATGATTCCTAAGCAATAAAAATAGTGGTTGACAACTATCTTTGGCATATTTTCTTTATTTCTCACAATCTCTTTGGTCTTACATACCTTACAACCCTAACAAAACCTGAAGGGAACCAGTGCCCAAACGCTTCTATCTATATCAAGTGCTCATGACCCTTTCTTACCTTTACTTGCTATTTTTGGGTCTCTTTTATCTTTTGAGAATCTTTTTCACTTATGCGTCAGCCTTCCAGCTATCAATTAAGAAATTCAAACAAGGGAATCACACACACACACACACACACACACACACACACACACACACACACACACACACACACACACACTTAGTTACATCTCAAAAATCAGGACCAAGCACTAAGCATTACTATTATCACCTAATCTTACATACAAAAGGCACAAGAGCATATCAAAAGCAATAATCTAACACATCCATTCAAGGGAAAGGGTTACATACTTATGCGTACACAACATAGGAAGGGGAAGTTTTTTCTATTCCATCCACACATACTATACCTCTTCTACATTTGAGATATAACCTACTATCATTGGTGAAAATTGCACAAGTGCATCCTAGGGAAACATTTCTACACACACACACATGAACTACATGGATTCTGAGATGTATTACAACACTAGATCATAAGTTTGCTCTTTGGGTGACTTTCGGGGTCAAACTGACTCCACATTCTACATTTTTTAATTAGATTTGATGTGGTTTGTGGACATGTGCAGGTAGATATTCTATTTTACAGTTTATAGGTATCTTTAGTGATTAAGGAGTGAATATCAAATGACATACAAGAATCAACAACAAACCTCTTACGACACAAAAAAATCATTTCTTAAGCATTTGCATGGCCACCAACACCCAAAACTAGTCACCGATGCCAAAGCACCTCTTCCCTCCTATGGGTGCCCCTGTCATGCGTCATTTTTAAGTTCTAGGAATTTCTAGTGAGCATCAACAACATTGTCTACAGTCTGTTCCAATGTTTCACCTACCCAGATCACCTCCATTCTACTTAGAGATCAGCCAAGTCTTCTTATCTCCCTCTCTTTCTTATGGTTTCACATTGTTCATGTTTTTTTCTTATGTATTTAGTGTATATTAGCATTTGTATATCTCATATTACAGTTACTACTCAATAATTAGATTTAATTCAATTTATATTAAATCATTTGGTGTACCGTATCCACCCAATGACTCACTTTAGTGCTACAGTTCATAATTGACTATTGAGGGCTACTTTATCAATGAACTAAACATCATATATTTTTCACACTTTGTGCTTCATGATACATCTTTTATAGCATCTACTCTCATGAAACACACTCATTTCACTATGACACACTCTTATTTTATGGTTCATTCTTAGCTGTTGAGGGAGCATTTAGAAATCAACCCCATCTTATACACTTCCACTGGGGGAAACGTTTTTGCTACCATCTTCACACCTTACATATAACACCATCACACTCATACAACATTTGCATATCTTTGTTGAATTTATTCTTGCTACCTTATTCTACTTACATCTTGCACTTTTCTTACTATGTTATATATACACACACACACACACACACACACACACACACACTCAGTATGTCATTATATTTTTCTAGATACACATGTGTGTTCACTTGGTCTCTAGAAGTGAATGCAGATCTCTTAAAAATATTTCCATAATGCATCATGCTTGAGAATGAATCCCTTTCTAGTCCCACCAAGGCTCTTAGGGGAATCTACCTTTACTACTCTCACACATTACAGGTTCTAACGTTTTATCATTCATTACTTCTTCTTACTAACACTTACTTTCCATTGATATCTACATATCTTGACATACTATTTATCTTTCTAACATACCAATGAGCACTTCATCTATAAAATTTTCCTTGCAGGGTTATATACAACTACGACTATCTACCACTACTTGCTTGCCATTATTTTCTATTTCTTATTATTGTTTGGGGGCTATGCCCTATGTCTTGTGTGGATCATTCTATGTTTTCTATTACTTCAGCCCTGATTTTCTTATGACATTATGAGTGATGTCCCATGTATGAAACCCACTTTTAATGGTCCATCTTGTTTGCATACTTTCTTGTTACATTGTCTTCTCTTGCATGCTAGACTTTTATACTAACGCTTTTTACTATCCTATGTTGTTTGCACATGCCTTGGTTTCTACCATGCACACCCTCTACCCCCTATAAGTATCCACTTCATATCAACACCAGGTCATCTCCTTTGGGCCACATTCTCCTACTATCGTCACATGCACCTCAAACGAGGGGGGAATACATTGGGTGAACAAATCACCCCTATAGCTACTTAGAGCTACAATTCAGATCAACACAGTTATAATCAACACAAGCAAAAAATCACAAACAATATAGAAATAGTCTTGGACCCTACACACAGAGCAGACACTAGCACATGGGAGCTCTTGTCCTCCCCTGGGCACTAATGTCTTGGGAAAGAAACAATCAATTTCTCATAATAACATATAATTCAATAGTTTATAAAGCAGTTCTACAGTAATAGGAACTAGCCTCCAGTCACATAATGCATTCTATCTCCTACAATTGGAACAAATAAAAAAATTAGAATAAATTAGGACAAACAAAATAAATTAGGATGTACCATATGCAGTGGTGCTTAATGGGAAGATTCATGGAAGGAACGTAAAACTAGACCTCTCTCCCCAAAAATTTCTCTTGGCATGAGATTGCCCAAAAAACTCACCCTTTGCAGCATTTAAAAACAACACTCATATCCAAGAAATTGAGGGGTAAGTGAATCCAACTATGAATAAGTTTAAGACCGTTCAAAAGGATCTAAAGTTGTACCATGTTCTAGCTAGAGTTGTATTGTCTTGTACAAAATTAGTTTCTAGTTCTAGATTTAGAGATGAAGTATTTTCATATTCAAAAGAGATCATTTACTCATTCTGAACACACATACCATCTTTGTACCACTTTACACAAATAAATATTTATATCTTTGTGTGTTTTAAGAAAACATTATATCATTATATCATCATTTATTGTATTAATAGTTATATTATAGATTGTATGATTAATGTGGATTTATTTAATTAGAATATTCTATCTCCAACATAGCTTACACCCTTATATACTAAAAATATCATACATATAATTTTAGGGTGTAAAGTTTTGGTGAACTTGTCCCGTCATCAAGTCTATCACTTTAACCCTAGTTTCCCTAGGGTTTCTCCTCTCTTTTTTTAATTTCAAATTTATCAATCCTCTAGGGTTTATATTCATATTTATTTATGATTCCCATCCACTCCATACCCAGAATATATATTTTCAAAATTTTCCATAGGGTTTCATGTTTGGTCCTCATGTTTGGGTGTCTTTCTAGGGTCTCTTATTATCCAAAATATCTTTCGTGACATATCTAAAAATTAGCAAATTTATTTTCAAATCCCTTTGGGGTTTTTATTTGAGTTCTAGTAATAAGGGAATACTTGGAAAAAAACACAATTGTTAACGATTTCATTGGTGATTTTTTTCATCATGTTCATATCATATAATAACTCTTTTGGTTTTGTAAAATTAGTTGCTTATGTTTAGAAATTTCTATTTTATTAATTTAGTGACTGTGACTTTTTTCTTGAAGTCACTTTTGGTCCTACCTCTCTTGTTACCTTTGGGATTACTCTAATGTGTATTTATTTTTTGTATCTTTCATTTTTTAAGTCAGCCTTGCCTTATTATATATGTCTCTCTCATGTTTGAATGAGTCCATAATAAATAATGACTCAATAGCCCCTTTTATATTGTCTCTTATGGATCCATCATCTAGAAAATGGTCATGATAATGACATATTTTATAAGAATTTGCTAAAATATATTCAATCTTTACAACATAATTTTCAAATATAACCTCAAGCTATGAGTACCAAGACCAAATACTTTAAGGATGAGATAACACATTTAAGGAATCCCCTTCATGCCCATGTCAATTGTCTCTATGCATCATGGTTACTCTATATATGAGGCTAAAGGAAATCAATGTGATAAAAATGAGATACATGGTACCTATTCTAGTTCAAGTTGTCTGGAATACCTATATAGAGGGAATAATTGGTTAAGTTTTTAGAAATCAATCCTGAATATTAACATGAACACCTCAGAATGCATCTCTTTAGTTTGACAATAATGACAAATCACATGATATTACATATGAGCTAATCAATAAGAGATCAATCAATTTGCTACCTACTTATTATTATCCCCTTAATAGGCTTTACATGATCAAAGGTTTTGTAATTATCATGGAATCAATGAGAATCATGACATGTATTTTTATTCTTTACACCAAAAGATACAACAATTTAAGAGTAAGGGCATTATATATTTTGATATAGAATATTATAATATATACACTTCTCCTCCTCTGAGGTATCAATCCATGGATGTTGTGATCACCTAAGATGGTCCTTGCTTAGATGTACTAGATCCCCAATCTCCTACTAGATATTTCCCTTGAAGTGTATCATGTTTTATTCAATCATCTTAAGTCCCTAAACTAAAAGGGTGCAAATAGTTAACACATATACATCGGAAACACATAATGTGATACTAAATAATGCAAACATGTTTATAGTACAAGATTCATTTATTCATCAAAAGGATTTGAAAGCAATACATCCTTTGTAAAATATAATCTCATTTCTCAAATTACATCATATTAATGTGCTAAAAGAAAAGGAAATAGTACAACTCACACAAGAGAAAATACAAAAAGAAATATTGCAAAGGGACCAATTTAACCTTCACAGTCTCAAAAAGAGAAATTATGCATGGTCTCATAGAAATTATAGGTCACATAAGCACCCAATAGGGGAAACATGGAGATAAATTTTCCAGATATTTCCAATTTCCCATTACTAGTCAATTATAAACAACACAATGAATTTGATATTGATTACTCTGACGCTGATGATGAACAATTTGATATGTATGATGAACATATATCCACATTAAATTTCAATCCCATCGACAATAATGATTCTAGGATTATCTATGTGGACTCTAGAACATACCAAATAGGCCATTTTGAATGCAAGGATATAAAATCCTCTCTTGATATAAAGGATGGTCAAAAAGTCAAATAATTCCTAGTGCATGACACACAAGATACTACTTCCAAGAGGGAAGCATCACCACAACAAATACCTACATAGGATACTATTTCCCTAGAAGCATTACATGTTTCTCAACATCTAGCTATTGAGCATCAAGCTGCATAAAGCACTACATCTTATATGAAACTAGTTCCTAAAACTATTTTTCTAATGAACGGGAAATCTACGGTGGAATTTGTATGCATGTAAAAGTAGGCTAAGTTAACCGTAAACACCTAAAATCCTCTTTCTTAGTCTTATTTCTCAAAGCACATTAATTACTCTCATTCTTACCATTTCCATTATAATTAGTGATTTCCGCTAATTAACTAACATTTCCCTCTATTTTTGTTAATTATCGACGCTTTGTTGATTAACTAACCTCTAACACATTCTAGATGCCAATTAATGATACATCAATAGTTATTATCCTCTTCCGAACAAACAATTAGTGATTATTAGCTAATTAAGCCTATTTTATCCTTGTTTTCGTCATTAAACCCTTTTATTGGCTAAAACCCCTCTTCTAACCATTCAAAATCACTCCATTTCCCTCCAAGATATCTCAAAAGGCTTCAAAAGCTTTTCATAGCCTCTTAATTGACCCTAATAGGTTAATTAAGGCTCCTCACATACTAATCACTTATTAATTCAATAATCATAATTAGAAAACATTAATCTACTTTATGCTTTTAGTCCCACATGCACCGAGATACAATTTTTCCTCTTGAATAGAAAACTATAAAAATGACAAAGCACCTACCATAAAACTTTACACCATGTTTTTATTAGTATCTCATATAATAAATATGATTAAGAACCTTACTTCCTTCTTGCATTAGCTTGCTCAATCTTTGCATCCAATCTTCATGTTGGTTAGTAAAGGGATATCTAATATGACCTTGTAGCCATTGTTAGAGAGATCCTCTCACCATTTTTGGAGTAGAAAAAAATATAATTTGACTTCCCTTAGATCTATTTAGGTCTATGTTAATTAGTAATCATATCACAAAGTAAAGATGCTTGTAGATTGAATGTTTGATTTCATTTAGTTTCCATTAATGCATGCTTTGAAGCTTTGATCATGATGTTTCATTCTTAAGCTTGAGCTTGGCTCTAGGCTATTATGGTGTTAGTCTTTATTAGTTAGTCATATTACAAAATTTTAGGGTGTTATCATTTGACACACCCAATGAGAGCTTCCCCATTGCATTCATTCATCTTTGAAGTTTTCTATATTAGTTTCAAGCTTTTTTTAGAGTAAATTTCAAGTTTTGTAGATTAATTTCAAATTTTCATAGTTTTTAAAGCTATATTAGTAGTAGATTCTTTATTTTTACATTATTTGATGGGTCAAAGGAGGTAAAGTGTTGTCAAAATTGCATCAGAATGTCAAAGATTTGAGCTTTATCATATTTTTTTGTCAAATCATGTGTTCTGATAGATACAGGAAAGGGAAGTGCATATGCTAAAAATGACACGTATAAGATAAAAGGGACACACGTATGCTTAAAGGGTCGAGCATATGCTCTCGGAGATGTGCATCTACCTCTTGGATCACACAAATATAACGTTGATTTTTGGTCTTTAGTAACTCATTTTTACCAGGCTCGTGCATACACTCAACTTGATGCGCATCATGCCTTTTGGGTCGTGTGTATGCGCCACTAATTATGTTTTTAACATAGTGTAGATACCAAAATTAGGTCATACTTCCATTAAAACCTCGTTAATTAAATTAACCATATCCTACCCATTCATAGCCCCTAGTGCACATGTTAATTGAATTAATTATCTTAATTAAATTAAGTAATATCCTCACTTAACCACCTCACCTAGCCACCTCACTCAAATGACCCACTCAAACCTTATTAATGACCTAAGACCAAGTCTAAGACAATATTAACCAACTAGGACTTAGTCTAAACCTAGACTTAACTTCTATTAACAAACATAAAAGGACTCCTACTTATCTTTTTGTGATCCATCACTTAAGACTCAGAAGAAGGTTGGAGATCATGCCAAAAATATCAACAATCTGGCTATTTTTATCCAACCTAGATATTACCCGCTTTAACCAACATCGGTTATATATCAACCGACAGTGGTAACCTAACCATCGCTAGTTAGGTTAAATAAATTTCCAAAATCCTTTTCCTAGGTTGGTCATTTGATTCAGGATCTCATATGAACAGAGACTTGGATCACTCAAATTTATGAGGCACTCAAGAAAAAGAAAACACATGAGAGAAATACCAATAACCATTTGGAATTCATCATCTTCTCCATGATCATGAATTCACACAGAGAAGCATGGAGGTTTAAACTACCACGACATGAATATAATGACTCTACTCTCTGGATCTCATCTCTCACCATCTTCATCACCTATGTTCTCAAAATATATTGTTCAGTAAGCACCTAACACCTCTTCATTTACCTTTGTTTTCTTTCAGTAAGATTTATTGTTCATCTCAGTAGTTTATCTTTCTCCACACCCGTATAGTTCCTTCCTCCCACCAACCTATCACTTTACCATGCCTGGATATTTCACTTGTCTTCACCCTCTTCTAATCATCTTTGAGTCTTCAAGACCATTTTATGACCTCACCCTCACTATTCCCAACCTTTGTGCAATCAACAGGGAGTTTGAAAAACCAACTCAAGAACTTTCTAATAATTTCTCCTACTGATGCTAGTTAGCCAACCTACATTGGTCATTCTACCTAACTGACATCAGTCATACATCTGATGTCAGTTACTGTGTCTAGAAATGTACCTTAAACTAACAAGCTAATACCCACTTCCCAACAACCTAGAACCATTTTTAATCTTTAACAGACCTTACCCAAAGCATATACCAGAATTACAACTCAACACCAGCCAATCACCTGACCTATTTTTAGCTCAATCACCTTTTACCTGACCTTTCTTATTGTTTTGTACGAACTACCGAAATCATTTCAATTTCAATAGGATCTTTACTTCATGTATATTTTAAATAGCATTAATATTGTTATATAAAAAGTGGATTGATAGCCTGTTCAGGAAGCATCACACTTCCCGAATCTAGCTTCCACTAGGAAGTCCACTCATTATTTTATTTAACTCTATCTGGTGGTATTGTTTTGCATTTACAAGTAGTTCCTCCTATCCAAAAGAGATTTCTCACAGTCAATTTTAATTGGGAAATCAGAACATGCGCACAACCTTCAACCGACATTACAAACAAGTATTCCTCCTTGGCCTACTACCCTTATCTATTTCATTAATTTGTTAAGAATCTAGTGAAACATTTTGGCACACTCAGTGGGACCCATTCAAGGTTCTTGCATTTATTCATTATTAGCAAACCATTGTATGTTTGTTTCTTTTCAAAAGGAAGTTAACATTAAATTATTTCCATGGAAATATTCTCTTTTTTCTACTTGTCTAAGTGACATTTGTACTTCAGGTCTAAAAAGAATCTTTCTTTCTCTTCTTGCATTTGTATTAGTGAAATTCATGCTCTTTATTGTTCACTCTTTGTTTATATCAAATATCACATTTCGATTTGGGTTCTAAAATACTCGCACTTCATACTTCTCTATTTGCATTTTTAGTTCACATTAAAACTGAGGGCGGAATATACGTTGGAATTCATGCCCAATTGATGGTTCACATAATTGAATCATAGAGAACATTCTCTTCTCTCTTTTCCAAACTACACAAAAATAAACTCACACATCTTCTTAAACAACACCTTACCTGGAATAAGTTGTCAACGATCACACGATCAAAGGATTGATAGTGGGCACCCAACTGGTTTCTGTGTCCATTCATTAACTCAGAGAAAGGACCGCCCCCGCCAAAACATTACCTGAAACCATCCTTAGATCTTTCCTCTTCATAGGATACCCTCTTTCCAACCAAAAAATCTATTTTGTTCACAAGTTAGTCTAAAATAGCATAAGCTAAAACATAAAATTCACTCATAGGATTTCATGTTTTTATTATCTTTTTCTTGAGTCGTGTTTTGATTTGTGAGGTCACATTCTTCATTTTCTTTTCTTCCTTTCATACCCCAAAATTATAGTTGATGTATTCCAATTTTTTGTTTGAGGGGTTTGTGTGTTGACAGATTTACTCACAGAGGGTTTTCTTATTGATTGGGAGCTACAATAATGGCAGAAGAAAACAAATACAAGGTAGAGAAATTTGACGATCGAAATTATCAATTATGGAAGATGCAGATTAAGGATTATCTGTATCAAAGATATTTGTATTTACCATTGGATGAGAATTCTAGACCTATGAAGATGACTGATGAAGAATAGAATATTCTTGATAGAAAGGATTTTGGATCTATAAGATTGAACTTGATAGCATCTATGGCTTCCAATATTACAGAAGCAACTTCTACGGTAGGGTTAATGAAATATCTTGCTAATTTATATGAAAAACCTAGTGCTTCAAATAAATTGTATTTGATGAAGAAACTATCTAGTTCTAAGATGCATGAAGGTGGATCTACATTTAGTCATTTGAATGATTTTAGATCTATTATAAATCAGTTAAAATCGGTTGATATACCATTTGATGATGAAGTGAAAACACTTTTATTATTATGTTATTTGCCTGATAGTTGGGATAACTTGGTAATGGTTGTTAGTAATACATCATTTGCTAATAATATTTTGAATTTTGATTATGTGGTTAGTATAATCTTGAATGAATAAATTCGTAGGAATAGTACAAATGAATCATCATCTGGGAATGCTTTGAATGTAGAAAGTCGAGGCAGGCAGAAGAAGATATCCAAGAATAAGAGTAATGGGAAATAAAAGTCAAGGGATAGCATATCTAAATCCAAAAGTAAGGGAATTACTTGTTGGAAATGTGGAAAGAAAGGACATGCAAATAAATATTCTTGGTCAAAGGAAAAAGAGAACCAACAAGCAGAAAAAGGTAAAGAAGCAAATCTTTCTACTTCAGAGGTAATGAAAGATGCTCTTATTCTTTCTTTAGATAATAGAATTAAATCATGGGTTTTATATTCAGGAGCTTCTTTCCATGCAACCCCTAATAAGGTTTATTTAAGAAATTATTTATAGGGAAATTTTGGGCATATTTATTTGGGTGATGATGAACCTTATAGTAAAACTGGTAAAGGCGAAGTTCATCTAAAATTGCAGAATGGTAATACATGGGTATTGAAAGATGTGAGGCATGTGCTAAGCCTCATAAGGAATCTTATTTCTACAGGGAAACTAGGTGAATCTAGTTGTATAGTTATTTTTATAGGAGACTCTTGGAAATTCACCAAGGGTACTTTTGTTGTGGCAAGAGTTAAGAAGGTAGGAATGTTATATTTATCTACTTGTGTTACTGATTCCTTTTCTACATTATCTACTTTAGATTCAGATGCATGCATGTGGCATAACTGATTAGGCCATATGAGTCAAAAAGGAATGTAGATCTTAAAGGCTAAGGGTAAATTATCATATTTGAAAGATTTAGATCTTGATTTTTGTGAGAATTGTGTCTCTGGAAAGAAAAAGAGAGTGAGATTTCTCAAAGTTGGGGCAACTAAGAAGGAGAAAAATTAGAGCTTGTACACTTAGATGTGTGGGGACCAGCTTAGGTAGCTTCCCATGGAGGATCCCATTATTATGTTACTTTCATTGATAATGCTAAAAGAAAGGTATGGGTTTATTGTATTAAACATAAATCTAATGTTTTTGAGACTTTTAAAAGATGGAAATCCCTTATTGAAAATGAATCAAATTCAAAGTTAAAGTGCCTTAGATATGACAACGGTGATGAATAATGTAGCAAGGATTTCAATGATTATTGTTCAGTGAATGGGAAATGTAGAGAAAGAATGGTTCCAAGAACACCACAAGAGAATGGTGTTGCAGAAAGAATGAACATGACAATCATGGAACATGCTAAAAGTATTATGATACATTCCGGATTGCCTTTGCAGTTTTGGGCACAAGTAGTTGATACAACAGTTTATTTGATTAACTGTGGGCCTTTAAGTTCACTAGATGGAGGAATACTAGAGGAAGCTTGGAATGGAAAAGAGGTAGATCTTTCTTTTCTTAAATTTTTTGGTTCAGAAGCTTTTGTGTATGTTGATAAGGAAAATAGAAAAATGTTGGATGTAAAATCCAAGAGATGCACTTTCATTGGTTATGGATCTGGTGATTTCGGTTTCCGTTTTTGGGATTTAGATAATTATAAAATTATTAGGAGTCTTGATGTTGAATGGAATGAAAAGAGAATGTGTAGGATAAAATTTTTGTACTGAAGGATGGATCGATTGAGAAGTTTGTGAATGAAAATGAACTCTCAGATTTAAATGTATTACCTACAGGGTTAAACAGTAACCAGTGTAGGTTTTCCCCTAACCGGCATCAATCAACAGAACCAGTATTGGTTATAGAAGATCCCAACTGACATCGGTTGGTAGAACTGACGTTGGTTACAGGTGACTGGCATCAGTCACTGTCAGATTTGGATAGAAATCTCTAGGAGGTCCAGATTAAGCTTCCGGTACCCCAAAATCCTATGAGAAGGTCACAAATGGTAATTAAACTTCCTGAAATATTTACACCTTCTCTATTTTATTTATTATTGACTGATAATGGTGAGTGAGAGAGCTTTGAAGAAGTAATGCAGGATAATATCAACATCTAGTGGGAGCATGGCATGGATGAGGAGAAGGACTCCTCGGAATAGAACTATACTTGGGATTTAGTTAAGTTGCCAGTAGGTAAGAGAACATTGTTGAACAAGTGGGTTTATAGGATTAAGGAAGAAGAAGGTGGATAGAAAAGGTACAATGCAAGGCTTGTAGTAAAGGGATTTACGTAGAAAGAAGGTATTGACTTTAGTGAAATATTTTCTCCTATTGTTAAAATGACTTCTATTCATATTGTATTTAGTTTAGTTGCATAGAAGATTTACATTTAGAGAAACTAGTTGTGAAGACAACTTTCCTTCATGGTGATTTGGATGAAGATATTTATATGCAATAGCCGCTTGGGTATGAAGTCAAGGGTAAGGAGAAATTAGTGTGCAGGTTAAAAAAGAGTCTCTATGGGATCAAGAAAGCTCCAAGGCAATGGTACATGAGGTTTGATAGTTTTATGCATGAGCATGGTTACTTGAGATGTGAATATGACCATTGTGTTTATTTCAAGAAGCTTGAAAATGGGAGCTATATTATTTTGTTATTGGATGTGGATGATATGCTTATTGCAGGATCTAGTATACAGGACATTGGTGAGCTTAAGGGAAAGCTATCTCACACATTTTATATGAAGGATTTATGAGTTACAAAAAGAATCATTGGCATGTAAATACACAGAGACATGAAAAATAAGAGATTGTATTTGACTCAGGAGGATTATATCTACAAGGTGTGAGAAAGGTTCAACATGCAGAATGTAAAACCTGTTAGTACATCTATGGCTAGACACTTCAAATTGAAAAAATATCAGTGTCCTTCATCACATGAGGAGGTCAAATACATGACATGAGTGCCATATGCTTCAGCAGTCGGGAGTCCCATGTATGCTATGGTTTGTATCAGACCAAACATTACACAGGCAGTGGGAGTGGTGAGTAGATATATGGCCAATCTAGGTAAAGAGCATTGGAAAGTAGTCCAATGGATACTTAGGTATTTGAAAGGAACATCTAGCATGTAGTTATGTTATGGATGATCGAATATTTCATTATGTGGCTATTTTGATTCGGATATTGTTGGAGATCTAGATGGTAGGAGGAGCACTACTAGATATATTTTCATAGTAGGTGGAATGACAGTTAGCTTGATTTCAATATTGCATAAGCTTGTGGCTTTGTCTACTACAAAGGTAGAGTATGTTGTAGCTACAAAGGCTAGCAAGGAGATTATATGGATAAGTAGGTTCATGGAAGAGTTATGAAAGGAGCAAGATGATTGTAAACTATTCAGTGATAGTCAAAGTGTAATTCATTTTTGAAAGAACTCAATGTTTCATTTGAGAATGAAACACATTCAGTTGAGGTATCACTTCATACGACAGGTATTGGAGGATGGACAGTTGAATATGGAAAAGATTCATACGAGAGAGAACCTTGCGGATATGCTAATGAAGCCATTATAGGAGAATTTGGAGCTACACTCCACTTCTGTTGGTCTTTGAGTTTGAGACTTGAAGAGGAAGAAATAAAGCTAAGGAAGGACCAAGAATTATGTTTTACAGGTATGGTGCGGTAATTAAACTCCAAGTGGGATATTTTTGAGCTATGGAGTTTAATTACTTTAGTTTAGCATGCAATGTGAAACTTGCTGGAAAATAAAGTAACTGTCATCAGTTAGGGTGAACTGGCATTGGTCACCTAGGACTAACATCGGTTACCTATGCAGGAATGTTTTAATTAAATCTTGGGAATTAGATCTATTTTTAGCATTAAAGTAAATCTATTGATTATAATTGCATGGATAAGCACCCTAAGTCTATAAATGACTATATAAGCATGAAAGCTAGGGTTTAGAAGTAAGGATTAATAATAATTAAGAAGTTACAAAATTTGGTGAGAGAGAGAATTCTTGGTGATGAAGGAAAATCTTGAGAGAAAGAAAATATTGTACATCTGAGAGGTGTAGAAGATTATAAATCTGCGATTGTATATCTTGTCAAAGCTTTGGATAATAGATTGGCTTGTTTCTTGGTGGACATATCCCACACTGCGTGAACCACAAAAAATTTGGTGTTGATTTATATCTCTTGTTTTGTATATTTCTTCTGGTAGAATATCCACTTTTTATTTACATGTATTCTTAGATCTGATATATTATCTGTACAATCGGTGTGCTAACCCCAAAATTGGTTTCAATATTGCTCGTCTAATGTTTGCATAGTAGAAGGAAGATTACTATTGTAACTATCATCACGTAAAACACCATGGTGATGGTAATTGTATTACCTTCAAGAAAATTGTCCACGAAATGTTAGATAATGGAGATCTTGTCCTGGATAACCCGAATGCACCTGTAAATCAAAGCTTGCATATCTTCAAGAAACCATTCCCTAACCATACCCCATAATCTAACCAAAGTGGAAAAATTTCAACTAATGACAGTAATGTCTACGAGGTCCATGCTTTGTTTGACACCGTACCAACCCTTCCGTAATTCCCTCCTCTTCCCTCCATCAAGGATATCCTAGCATGAGCTCCTTTACCCATAAAAGAGCCTACTTCATCTACTCCTTCACCCACAGAAAATTCACCTTCATCTCCCCCTTCACCCATGGAGGAGTCCACAACTTCCACCAATTTTGTTTCACCACTTACCTCGCAACCTAACAAACAACCTACGGTATTAACTCTCCTACCCGGGGGAGTGTCATCCTTACTTTCCTATCCACTGAAACATGAAACTACCTCATTCCAAATTTTATCTCCCCTACCCATAGGGGATCCTTTAGATGTGCCACTACTTGTTGGGGATAATTTCCCATTATCATTCTAGGATCCCATTGATTTTCTCTTGGCTCTCTTACCCACAGAGTCTGAAGCCAGCCAGTTCCATGTCTCATAGACATATTTTACAGGGATTGCAACTAAACCAACATCATCTTCTCTTACAAAAATGTCATTTTCACACCTGGCTGAGCACTTGGATTACGTTAATAATTCCATGCGTTGGGAATTCCTTTGGCTACTCTTTTAAACGCAAATGTAAATTTTACCTGCGGATATCGCCACGATCTATACAAAGGTATTTCAATCCACCTAATCAACTATGACCATGCCTGTTGAAATGAGCTCTTCATCACCCTCACCTACATCCAAAAATTTTCCAACAATTAAACCTATTCCTATTCCTAAGAACCTACTTGCACCTACACCTCTCCCCACATCTAGACCCATTACCATATTGGGTGTCATGCTGACATCAAGTCTAGTTCATCCTCCTATCAAATTGGATTTAGCCACATCTTTCCAAACCCGTGCAAGAACCATTCCTCCATCTAAAAGAAAGACTCAACCTTCTAGGACGCATACACCATTTTCACCCACTACGCCTTTATCATCTTTGCCCCTTTCCTCTATCCTAGGGCTTCACTCGTCGACCTTGGCCAAGAAATCACCTATCTAAGGAAAATAAAAAGCACAACATCCCACCTCTTTCATCATAATCCTTTATTACACTCATTCTACCAGCATAGCATATACCTTTTCCGTTACCCACATCTTTATTACCACCTCTATCCCCACCACTTACACTTACAACATTAGTACCTATGATATTTCCTTCTCTTCAACCCATACCTTCCACTTTTCCTGTCCCATCGACCTTCACTACACCTCCTTTATCACCTTAGCTACTCATCCTCTACCACTATCCACTTTCCCTTCTACATCATGTATGCCTCCTTCAACTTTATCTAGGAGGGTGCAACCTAAATTAAAAAACCCACTACCCTCTAAAGAGGTAGTTAAGCCTACAACACCTTCCATTGTTAGTTAATCTACTATGACTTTACCCAAGAAGGTACAACCCAAGCCTAATGTTTCACCTGATTTCTTATTTTTCTGAGAAGTACTTGACGAAACAGATAAGGTAAAGGTGGTAAGAGGAATACCTAGTTTGAGATGGTTGAAGGTTGTATACGTGTGTATCTGAATTCTGAATCAAAGTGATTGTGAGACCTTCCTTTTGGCTAGGAGGAACTACCTATATAAGAACCAAAACAAGACCACAAAAGAGAGTTAAATGATATATGTAGTGGACTGCCTGGTGTGTGCTAGATCCTGGAAGTACGATAATTCCTAGATGGCTGTCAGTCCACTGTTTAAAACAATTCAATGCTGAAAATAAAGTAAAGATTGTCCTACTGTAGTTTAATATGATTTAGGCATCTCATACAAAACGCAATAGGCTAGATCTAATCTAACAGGCTAGGCTAGAAGGAGATCTAGAGGTCAAGTAGGTTGGTTATAGGTGAATCTAAGCTAAGAGGCTAGGTTAGATACAGATTTGAAGGTCAAATAGGTGTTCATGTAGGTATAGGTCAGAAATAGGTTGTTATTTTTTCAGAGATCAGGTAACATAGATACCGATGACGGTTTGACTATAACCGATCATGGTTTGACTGTAATTGGTGATAGTTAGAAATGAACCGACGACGGTTAAGTTGGGGCTGGTGGAATCACAAAGTCCAGGTTTTTGGATTTTTGGGGCAAAAGTGGAGTTGGTGGAAGGTAGGGATTGATCACAAAGGGGGTGTAAATATGTTACGAAGGTATGAGATTACTGAAGAGGTCAGATAGATAATTTGGCAAGGTATTAAGACGATTGGTTATAGAAGGTGGCTGTAGCTGGAAAGAGGGAATGGATAGAGGGTAAAAGAATAAGTTCCTTTACCACAAGGACTTCAGTTGATGATAAGAAAATGAAACAGATGGAAGGAGGATACTTACTCTTCTATGAGGTATAGGTCTGATGAATAATGAAGAAGTTGCTATGTTGGAGAATGTTGGGAAGAAAGTCTCACTGTTGTGCCAGTGTATTTGGCTGCCTTTGTTGATCACAAATCAATCTTCATTCTGCTGTCACATTGTTATCTTGCAAATTGTCAAGGGCAATTTGCAGGTAACCATACCCAAAAATTTTGTTTTGGCCCCAAGGAAGTTTGACAACGTTTGAAAGAAGCCCAAAATTCTCTTCCGAAAATCTAGTTTTAAGGACTTAGCCATTTTTCAGTCTTTTTGAGTAGGGCGCTGACATTGTCGTGCTGACATTCAAAAAGTTGCGCCAAAGGCGCTGATAAAGTGGTGTCGACATACTGATAAGTGCGCCAAAGGGCGCTGATAAGTTCATGCTGACATGACGAATGGTGCGCCAAAGGGCACTCATAAAGTCCTGTCGACATGCTGATATGTGCGCCCATTTCCAAAGGCGTTGATAATGTCATGTCGACATGTTGAAAGGTGCGCCAAGGGCGCAAGTAATTTCATGCTGACATGCTGATATGTGCGCCCATTTCCAAAGGCGCTGACAATGTGGTGTCGACACGCTGATAGGTGCGCCAAGGCGCTGACAATTCCTGTTGACATGCTGATAAGTGCGCCAAAGGGCACTGATAAGTTCCTGCTGACACGATGAAAAGTGCGCCCTTTGAGATATTTTGTAAATATCTTTGTAAATAGGTGGTTGGCTCCTTTTTGCCTTCTTTTCTCTCCTTCTTCTATAAATACCCCAACACTTGTTGTGTTGAGGGATGGATGGATATCTTTCAGATGAAAAATAGAATTGAAGAAAAAAGACTTTGAGCTTTCTTGTAACAGAAGAAAACAGTAATACAAATATTGAGATTTTGTGTTGAATAGCGGTGTTATGCATCAGACCTTTCTTATGTTAGATCTGTATGTGTTTATTCTGTTAGATTCATATCTACTTTTTTGTCATTTATTCATCATCAGTATTGCTTTGCTCATTTATGCAAGTAGGTTTGGATCTGTTTACTACCAATCCCAAAACATAAACCTTATGACCTTTCTGCTTTGGAATTCATTTCTTTTCTTCCTTTGGACCTGCTCTTTCTTCATCCCCTCTTCCTTTCCTTTCTTTTCGCAGTCAGAAACACCCCTACTGGGATGAGATCCCAAACCCCCGAAGGTAGAATCTATGAGACTTGCATAGATTCCTACTGGTAGAATAGCAATAAACCAGTTTCGCTTTGCTGACTCAAAGAGGGGCTATGCCCTGCACACTGTTGGCTCATTTATCCATAGATCTACCCAAGCGATAGATTTTTGAACCAACAGTTTTTTGGCGACTCCACTGGGGAACGAATAGATCTGTCAGATCTATGATGGTGGTAAGATAGAAAAATCAGAAAAAATAAGAAAATCGCTGCCTGTTTGCAAATCTGAACTTTTTGATAAAAATCCAAAAATTTGTGAAAGTGCTCTGAATTGAAAATTTTCTTTTGAGATCCATAGATCTGGCCTAGTTAAAGAGCTTTAGTTCGCTGAGTTTTTATAAAAATTAGTATTTTGCCGTAGATCTGGATTTTTGGCTGTTTGCTAAAAGTTTGAAAACCCTCTGAAAAAAGTCAAAATCAGATCCAAAAATCAGCTTGCTATTCTTCCCTGCCATCTTATCCTCATTGTTATTTGTCATTAACCACAATCGGTTTTCTGAAGAGGATAGTTTTAAATATTTAGAAAAGTGCCTGCTGCTGGTTTTTGACAGAAAAACCAGAAAATCAGCAAGTACACCCAAAAATAAATTTTAAATCGGCACCACAGCGTTCTAGATCTGGAAGGTACGCTGGCAGGTGAGCCATTTACGTGTGGCAGGCGAGCTCGTGGAGAAGTCGATCCTACTTTCGATCGGCTTCAAAGGCACAATTTCAGTGTAGCACCAACATGCTTTTTATCACTAAGTTCAGCTGACTGGTCATCCAGAAGCGCCTCACCCCCATGGAAGAGCCGGTTTTCACAAGGACCCTCTACGTCCCTTTGTAGCGCTTTACTGCTCAGTGGAACCACCCTTCCAGCCCATGTTCTCTTTCCAGCCCTTCAGATGGCGGTACCATGGGGAAATGCCATGGGTCCTTTGGCCCTACCACATCCAGTTCACGCGCTCCCTCACGGAAACCGAAAGAATTTTCCTAAATTTGAAGGGAGTGGAAATCAAAGCACGGATTCCCACATATCTACATTCATCATGTCATGCAGTATTCTGGATGTAACTCACGAGGATGTGTCGGTTCGCCTGTTTCTGGAAACCCTACAAGGGCCTGCAGCTGAATGGTTTCAACATTTGTCAGCCGGGTCTATTACCAGTTGGGCCACCTTGCGGGATGCTTTCGAAGACAGATACAAGCCTTCAGAGGATGCATTTGCATTATTATCATGGATCACTCACCTGAAGAAAGAGGCAAATGAGACCATGCGCGATTTTATCGCCCGGTTCAATGCACTAATCAACGTGTCCCTGTTGCCATGCTTCCAATGCCGGAAAATCAAAAATGCTTCTTCGTAAATGCTATGAGTTCTAAAATTAGTTTCTTACTCCTTCAAGAGTGAGTTGCCACCTTGATTCTCACCCAAGCCACTGCCATTCGGATAGAGGATAATCTGATAATATTTGGCGAATTGAAAAAGGAATCAGCCAAGCCTAAATCTTTGGGCCCTTCGCCCACTACTTCGTCTGATCCAGCCTTTCAAAAGATGGTGAATGACTTGCTTGCATTGAAGAAGCAGTTGGCCCAGGCCTCCCCCAGTTCCTTGTACCGAGATATTCCGCAGAGGAATTTCGTTCCCAACAATGTTTCACAAATGCCGCGCCTACCTACAGCTGCTCCGCGGTTGGCGCTTGAGGCTCCTTCGGTCAATGCTTTGGCCGAGATTGAAGAAGAAGAGCAGTATTATGAAGAACCTTCGTCTCAAGGCGAAGATGATCAAGATGTCGGTGAACCGACTGGTGACTCTACTATCGGGTATATGGAATTTGATGAGGAAGAATCTGATGAGGAAGAGGGTACCCAGGGATATGCAAGTGGACAGTCATATGTTGTTTTTACTCGCTCGCAATGAAAAGAAGTGGAAGTTGCTGCCCATGTCCAGTAGGAGAAGGCCATGTCAAACGCACCTCCGATCATTACTAAAAGAGGTAATCCTCTTCCTACTCAACTCCCTGGCAAATCTTTTACAAAGAAATCTTTTCCCCCTATCTCTCCTCCAAATCAATCCTCTCACATTCCTACCAAGGCCACCAATCCTTTTCCATCGTCGTGAAGTGAGGGACTCATTCCTTCACCAACGCAACCCTTGGCCACATTTGATATCATAGATCATGCAAAAAAGACCAAGATCCAAATGTCTGAAGCTGAGTATCTTCAGTCAAACCCCGAACAGCTTGTAAGATTGACCAAGTATATCCAAAGTCAAGCTGTTGTATCCAAACAGGTTTCCCCAAAAAGGATCCTTTCCCCTCCCCTGAATCTCATATAAATGTTGCTTCAACATCGGCGTCAGGAAAGATAGAGCCTTTCTATCTCTCCCTCCTAATCAATGGACACAAGCTGAGTAACTGCATAATTGATTCCGGGGCTTCTGATAATGTCATGCCGGCAAAAGTCACCCATGCTTTGGGCCTCACTCTTACCAAGCCTTTCGGTAGGTGTTATTCCTTGGAAACTAAGCAAGTTCGATTGGTTGGCCAAATCAAAGACGCGCAATTTGCATTTTCAGCTTTCCCAGATAAAAGAGTAAAAATGACAGTCCTCGTTGCTGACATTCCGGCAGCCTATGGAATATTGCTGGGAAGAAGTATTTGCAGCGAAGTTGGTGGAGAAATTCATATGGACTGGTCTAAAGCTAGAATTCCAGTCAAAGGTGTAATGCAGACTTTGGAGCCGGAATCACAAAAGAAGTACTTAGTTACTAGTTCTGAGGACCCTAAAGCTCAAATCCTTTTTGAATCATCAGGGATGGGGAACTACTTCTTATCTACCGAGACGGATAAAACGGGTGTTCTCGTTCAGGAAAAAGATCTTAATAAGATCTGGACCTTGCAGTTTGATGGCAGCTGTGTAACTAGTGGATGTGGCACTGGGGCCGTGCTGATATCTCCCGAAGAGGAGGTAATTCCTCTCTCTTTCAAATTGCAGTTTTTCAACACAAACAATACTGCTGAGTATGAATCTCTCTTACTTGGTATGCAAGCCGCAAGGGAAAGAGGGATTAAAAATCTAAAAGTACAAGGTGATGCAGAGCTAGTTGTAAATAAGGTCAAAAGGATTTACCAAGTGAAGAATGAAAGGCTCAGGCATTACCGTAATGCGGTATGGGACAACATTGAAGAGTTTGATGCTTTTTCAATAGAGTCCATTCCAAGGGCTCAGAATGACATGGCCGATTCATTGGCCGTTTCAGCGTCCCTCATGCTCCCACACCCAGGTTTGAAAACAAACAAGTACACCATTGAGGTGGTTTTCCGCCTGAGTGTGCCAGACAATTCTCAGCATTGGTAGGTGTTCAACGACGATAATCAACTCATTGCTTTTTTGGAAAAGGCAGAAAATTTTAAAGAATTGCACTTTGAAGGATCTACTTCCACTTGCCATGAATCAGTCAACGATCAAGGCGATGAATCCGAAGGGAACGATGGCATATGTCAGCTCAAAGGAAATAAAATTCCAAAAGGCCTGGTTTCTCTGGAGCGCCTGTTCGACAGGCATGAACGTTTTGTAAAAAAGAAAAAGCAGAATGACCCTGACTCATCCCTGGAAACCGAACCGGTCAATATAGGTTCGATAGAGCACCCGCAATTTGTGAACATTGGCAAATGTTGCACGCCTGAGGAAAAGTGAAATTTTTTCAAGTTTCTAAAAAAATATATGGACGTGTTAGCGTGGTCCTATGCCGATCTAAAGTCCTTTAAGCCAAAGGACGTTCAGCATGACATTCCGTTGAAAGACGATGTCAAAGCCTTTCGCTAGAAGCAGAGGCACTATAATCCTAAAATCTCGGGTACTATCCAGGCTGAAATTCAGAAGATGCTGGATGCGAGAATCATCTTCCCGATCCATCACAGTACTTGGGTAGCAAACATTGTGCCAGTGCGCAAGAAAAACGGCGAGATACGCATATGCGTAGACTTTCGCAATTTGAACTAGGCTTCCTTGAAAGATAACTACCCTCTTCCGATAATGGATCAAGTTCTACAAGCAGTAACTGGATCAGAGATGTTGTCCATGCTTGACGGTTTTTCAGGTTACAATCAGATTGAAGTTTTACCTGAAAATCAGTTTAAAACAACATTCACTACTCCCTGGGGTACTTTTGCCTACATTAGGATGCCTTTTGGCCTAACCAACACTGGTGCCACTTTTCAGTGGGCCATGGATTTCGCATTCAAAGGTATGATGGGGAAAGTCATTGTGGTTTACCTAGATGATTTAACCGTCTTCTCTAAACAACAAAATGATCATTGTGATCATTTGGAGCAAGTGTTGGCTAGGTGCCGAGAACATGGGATTTCCCTAAACCCAAAGAAGTCCATTTTTGGAGGCACAGAAGGGAAGTTGCTAGGGCATGTGGTTAGCAAAGAAGGAACAAGGATAGATGCCGAAAGAGTCAAGGCTATTCAAATCCTTACTCTGCTTACAAGCAAGAATGGTGTTCATTCTTTCTTTGGAAAGGTGAACTTTCTTAGGTGTTTTGTTCCTGACTTTGCTGAGAAGACCCGTCACATATTGAACATGATGAAGGGGTCACCAACTTTCAGATGGAGCGAAGAGGGGAAAAGGTCATTTGAAGAAATAAAAGCTTCCGTTGCTCATGCACCAGTCCTGGTATGTCCCGATTTCTCCAAGGACTTCATCATGTATAGTTACGCATCTAAGCATACTGTGTCCGCAATCTTAATGCAAAAGAACTCGGAGGATTTTGAATCTCCGATCGCGTTCATGAGTTCTCCCCTCAAGCCTCACGAACTAAAAATGACTCAACTGGAAAAGCATGCCTTCTCCGTTGTCAAAGCAGTGAAGAATTTCAGGTATTACATTCTAAACTCACATACGGTGGTGCTGGTCCCTGACACGGCGGTGAAATCAATCCTAACTCAGCAGGAGTTAGGGAGCTTGCGAGGAAATTGGATCGCAAAGGTCCAGGAATATGACCTGGATATTAAACCAACCAAGCTGGTGAGGGGCAAGGGCCTGTGTCAGCTAATGGCTGAAAACAAAGATTCAGGAAACCCTTATGACAGGGGTGACTACACCGACGAAACACAGGACCGGCAGGAAGAGCCTGATTCTCTCCCTCTAGTTCTATTTGTTGCAACTAGTGATGAATGGTACTCCGACATCACTTTCTTCCTTACCTACAGTCAATGCCCAATGCACCTAACTGCAAAGGAGAAGCGCACTATAAAGCTTAGAGTGGCTAAATATGTCATCTGGGATGATAGTTTATATAAACGTGGGATAGATGGCAACTTCTTGCGATGTGTTGACAAACCCCAGCAAGTAAAACTACTGGAAAGTTTTCACAATTCAGCCTGTGGAGGGCATTTCTCTTCCTCCGTAACTGCACACAAGATCATTCGAGCTAGGTACTATTGGCCGACGCTCTTTCAAGATACAACTATCTGGGTGGCGAAGTGTGAACCCTGCCAGCAATTCGTCGGCAAGCCCAAGTTGGCTGCCTTTCCCCTAAGGCCGGTCATTATCAATGAACCATTCAGGTAATGGGGAATTGATTTTATTGGCGCACTCAATCCTCAATCGAGTGCTGGACATAGCTATGTCCTTACAGCAATGGATTACTTCACCAAGTGGGTGGAAGCCATACCTGTCAAGCATGCCACTTCTGAGGTGGTTTGTAATTTCATTAAAGAAAATATCATTGTCAGGTTCGGCGTTCCAAACAAAATCGTTGCCGATAATGCTTCTAACTTCTCCTCACGAGAAGTTATTAGTTTTTTCTATGAATATGGGATAACTTTGGCTCACGCCTCAGACTATTACCCTCAGGGAAATGGTCAGGCGGAATCCAGTAACAAGAACTTGGTGACCATCATACGGAAGTTAGTAGATGAGAATCAACGAATGTGGCACAAGTCTTTGTATGACGCTTTGTGGGCCGATCGTATTACTCCAAAGAGATCTCTCGGCATGTCACCTTTTCAAGTATTATATGGCACTGATGCCGAGCTTCCCATTTCTGCGGAACTTCCTGCTCTGCATTTGGTATGAGCCATCGAAGACGAAACTTTCCAAAATTCTCTTGAAAAGAGAATCATGTATCTGGCAGAACTTGAAGAAAAGAGAGTAAGGGTGGTCGACAGGATCACTGAACATCAGAATCAAGTTAAGATGCTTTTTGATAAGAAGGCCAAGCAAAGATATTTTCAAGTGGGAGATCTCATCCTTTTGTGGGACAAGCGAAGAGAGCCAAAGGGCATGCACGGAAAGTTTGATTCCCTGTGGAGAGGGCCCTTCAAGATCAAACAGCTCAACGGAGAGAATAGTTTCTATCTCTCATATCTGGATGGAACTGAGCTCCCGCTTCCTTATAGCGGGCAGCATCTAAAGATCTTCAGGAAGTAGAGCTTGCTCTCTTCTTTGTATAGTTTGGTTTAGTTGTGTGTTTGTTTTTGTCGTGTGTTTGTTTTTGTCGTGTGTTTGTTTTCTGTTTGTTGTGTGTTCCCTTTTGTTCGCCCTCCAGTCACCCTTGTTTTTGACTCTGTTACCTAATGGATAGCCACATGAAGATCTAGGATTCTCTACCCTTAAGTTTCACTCAAAGATAGTCCCCAGAAAGAGCCAGCTGTTATCCTGCAAATTGTCAAGGGCAATTTCCAGGTAACCATACCCAAAAATTTTGTTTTGGCCCCAAGGAAGTTTGACAACGTTCGAAAGAAGCCCAAAATTCTCTTCCGAAAATCAAGTTTTAAGGACTTAGCCATTTTTCAGTCTTTTTGAGCAGGGCGCTGACATTGTCGTGCTGACATTCAAAAAGTTGTGCCAAAGGCACTGATAAAGTGGTGTCGACATACTAATAAGTGCGCCAAAGGGCGCTGATAAGTTCATGCTGACACGATGAATGGTGCGCCAAAGGGCGCTGATAAAGTCCTGTCGACATGCTGATATGTGCGCCCATTTCCAAAGGCGCTGATAATGTCATGTCGACATGATGAAAGGTGCACCAAGGGCACAAGTAAGTTCATGCTGACATGCTGATATGTGTGCCCATTTCCAAAGGCGCTGACAATGTGGTGTCGACACGCTGATAGGTGCGCTAAGGCGCTGACAAGTCTTGTCGACATGCTGATAAGTGCGCCAAAGGGCGCTAATAAGTTCCTGCTGACATGATGAAAAGTGCGCCCTTTGAGATATTTTGTAAATATCTTTGTAAATAGGTGGTTGGCTCCTTTTTGCCTTCTTTTCTCTCCTTCTTCTATAAATACCCCAACACTTGTTGTGTTGAGGGATGGATGGATATCTTTCAGATGAAAAATAGAAGTGAAGAAAAAAGACTTTGAGCTTTCTTGTAACAGAAGAAAACAGTAATACAAATATTGAGACTTTGTGCTGAATAGCTATGTTATGCATTAGACCTTTCTTATGTTAGATCTGTATGTGTTTATTCTGTTAGATTCATATCTACTTTTTTTTCATTTATTCATCATCAGTATTGCTTTGCTCGTTTATGCAAGTAGGTTTGGCTCTGTTTACTACCAATCCCAAAACATAAACCTTCTGACCTTTCTGCTTTGGAATTCATTTCTTTTCTTCCTTCAGACCTGCTCTTTCTTCATCCCCTCTTCCTTTCCTTTCTTTTCGCAGTCAGAAACACCCCTACTGGGATGAGATCCCAAACCCCCGAAGGTAGAATCTGTGAGACTTGCATAGATTCCTGCTGGTAGAATAGCAATAAACCAGTTTCGCTTTGCTAACTCAAAGAGGGGCTATGCCCTGCACATTGTTGGCTCGTTTATCCATAGATCTGCCCAAGCGACAGATTTTCGGACCAACACGCATCTAAAGAGATCGACTTCAAGATTAGAATTTTTCTCCCAAAAACCAACATGTATTACAAAGCTATAAATGGGTCTAAATAGGCCATTTGATCCATTCTAGTATAATTGGGATCGGTTTAGGGTGAACTGGTGTTGGTTTAGGGTGAACCAACATCGGTTTGGGTGAGTTGTCTCAGGTTGTTCAAAAGTTGCCTAGGAAGTTGTTCCACCATTTGATAAGGGTCTCTTCCTTTTCTCGGGATGAAAACTGACCTTAGGAGGCTTTTAAATGTGAGGTGAGGGGATGGGTGTAATGTTAGGTTTTATTTAGGACATTGCTTTAGGGTTTAGGTTAATGGGTCGAAGGATGGGGATGGTTAGGTGAGGTGTATTTAATAAAGGAAATTATATTAAATAGGTGTGTGGGGTTGGTGAATTAATTCAATGTAAATAATTAAATTAATATGTATGGAGGTAAATGGAATTAATTAAAGTAATCAAATTAAAATGTGAGGGTTGCAAGAGGTAGGTACTAAAGTGTTGAGGATGAGGAAATGATTATAGGGTTGCGGTAGGAGACCAAGGTGATTACGACACGATTTTAGTGTCTACATTTTGCCCCTTCTTGTTGTGTAGCTTGTATTGGTAAGCAACGTGAACAAGAATAGAGTGTGGTTGCCCCAAGTGGGAATAAGGTTGATCCCCCTCAAACCAGGAACTGATGAGCTGGTAGAGCACATCGGCGAGTGGTTTGATAAAAGTGGATATGAAGAAGAATAGTTAAAAATGGGGAAAGGGGTAAAGGGGAAATCGGGAATATAGGTACATGGGTAAACGGGCCAAGGTCAAAGGTAGTGGCAGTTGAACACATGTAAATGTATAAACTGTGACATGGTACTAGGTTGAAGAGCTTGCAAACTCTACATTGTCTAAGGTCGATAGGTTTATCCAAACAAGGTTGAAGTGATTTTGGTATCCAAGGTATAAGATATGGTCAGGAAGCACAACGTAGGTTAGGTGTAGGAACGTTAAGGTATGTTCTGGTACACCAAAGGTAGGGTCAGGATAAATGGTCATGGTAATAGGAAAGGTAAGGTCATTAGGTCAATCAACATAGGTAATAGTGTCGCAAGGTATAGCGAGCACATGAGGTCATAGGTCACCAACATGTTTTCCAGGTCTAGGTAGATAGGTCACATCATGGGTAAGGCCGGGGTAGGGGTAAAATGAGGAGGTTTCAATGGCTAACAAGGTAAGGTGGAGAAGGGTGGAGGGCTAGAGAGGAAGGTAAAGTGATCTAGGTAGGTGTAGGGGAGGCAAAAGAATGGGAAGGTAAAGAAAATGAGGGCAATGTGAGGGCAATGAGTAGGCAGGGTAACCGATAGTGGTCGGGATGAACCGAGGATGGTGGGGAAGAACTGACGGTAGTTGCCTAGGGTAGAAAACCAGCATTTGGTGATGTGTTGATGTGTTTATGAGATATTGGTTTATGGTTTGTGTTAAATGAGATATGGATTTGTTACTTTGTATTAGATTAGATATGGGTTTGTTGGTTTGTATTAGATGGGATATGGGTTTGTTGGTTTGATATGGGTGGAAATTAGGTGAGTTAGGCATGATGGAGTCAGGTTATTTTAGGCATGGATTGAGTCAGGTTGGTTAGGCATGGTTAAGTCAGGTTGGTTTAGGCATGGATTGAGTCAGGTTATTAGGCATGGATTGAGTTAGGTTGGTTTAGGCATGGATTGAGTTAGGGTGTTAGGCATGGATTGAGTTAGGTTGTTAGGCATGGATCGATTCGGGTTGTTAGGCATGGATCAAGTCAGGTAATAAGCATGGATTGAGTCAGGTTGGTTTTAGGCTTGGATTGATTCAGGTTTTTTTATGCATGGTGGAGTCAGGTTGGTTTAGGCATGGTGTTCATTTCAGTATTTTGGTAAAAAATGGTAATATAAATGCATGAGATGTTATAAATTGTGGAAAAATTTGGTTATCTATGAAAATGTGAAATAATATAAGTGGCAAAAGTTATGTGGCATATGGTTTAGATGTCGAGGTTTTTGAGATGAACAGGAAATCAGGTAAAAGTGGGGGGAAATGGTTAGGGTAAAGAGTGGCCGAGCTGACCTTACAGGGCCCCATGTCCTGGAAGTGCTTCCTACATAGTCCCAGTGAAAAGGGACCTCAAACCGATGTAGTTCTCCCATAAGCTGGGGAGGAATATGAGAATATAGAAGAATAGGTAGTGAGGTTTATAGCTAGGTTGGATTCAAGGTTATAGGTATGATTAGTTCATGGGCGATTAGGTTCGGTGGAATATAAGTAGATAGGTATGGGTGATTTTAAGTTGATAGGTAGTGTTGATTCTAGGCCATGGGTATAATTATGTAATGTTTGGGTAGATAGGTAAAGGTGATTTTAGGCTGATTGAGGTGTGAGAAGAAAACTCCAAAAGGTAGGTGTCAAGGGTCTAGTCCTATATAGGAAGATCAAAAAAGGTAATGAAGAAGAGAAAAGATAAGAGGGGGTAAGAAAGCCACCCGATTGGCAAGGATCAAAAAGTATGAAACACATCTACAACTAGGCGAGTGAACGTAAGACCCTAAAGACATTGTATGATTGATTACTCTAAAGGTGAAGAATAGTCACAAAATCACCAAATTTCATAAGCTCAGCAGGTCCCTTGAGGTAGGAAGAGGTGAAAAGATAACGGGTAAGGAGGTGAAGGTAATTGGGTCATAAAATGGGAAGTAAAATGCCTTAGGTAATAGAGCCAAGATCACAATAGGTAAGTCCATGACAAAAAAGGTTACTTGTCTTTTTCTCTTTCTTTTTGACTTTTTAGATAGACTGATCGATGTGGGAAGTTTATATGGGATGAATATATGTCTCCTTGAGGTCTTTGTGAAATTGATCAATGCGGGAAGCTTCTGAATTTTGATTTCTGAGAAAAATAGTCCTCTTTTTGGAAAGACTATGTGGAGAGTTGTGAGCTTTTTATAGCTGTCCTTCAAGGGAGCAGTCTACTTATAGCGAAAATGTAAGGTGGAAGATGTTCTTTTGAGGGATTCATCTTTTATATTGGAATTTTAACTCAAGGAGTTGATCCCTTATATTGGAAGATGTCCTTCTGAGGGATTCATCTTTTGTCTTTTTATTTTTTGGCTTTTAAGTCATGGACGAGACTATAACAAAGAATTTGGTTTTTTTTTAGAAGGCAAGGGTAAACGACCATGGGATCTCATCTAAAAGAAGATGAAAATTATCCATGACAATCAAGCCATGTGCAGAGATGTGGTGCACATATTTAAGATAAGGAAAAAGGGTGATGGGTAATCACATGATTCTTGTTTAGTCGTTGGAGATGAGGGGTGGAAAAGATAAAGGTAAATGGCGCTCAAGGGATGAGCATGAACTAGATAAATAGTGATGGAGGACTAGAATTCAACAATAGAATGGTCAAAGATGTAAGTCATTGAGGGGCACAAGTTTGGGCTTACCATCAAGTGAAGACAAGTGATAAGCACCTGATTTATAGTCATGGGTCACGATGTATGGTCCAAGCCAATTAGGAGAAAATTTACCCCGTTTACTTTTTTCTGCTTTGGTTACATGTTGATTTTCCTTGAGGACAAGGTCACCGACCTTGAAAGTGCGTTCATGGACACGTTTGTCATAGGCACGCTTAATGCATTTTTGGTAGACTTGAAGATGGTCGAGGGCATGAAGATGGCCTTCATCTAATAATTCAAGTTGTGCTAAACGGTCTTAACGAAAGTCATCATCAGTAAGCATATCTTGAAGAGAGATACAGAGAGACGGGATCTAGATTTCAAGAGGAAAAACAGCCTTGGTATTGTAGACCAAATAAAAGGGAGTGGCAGTGGTGGAGGTGCGAATACTAGTACGGTATGCCCAAAGAACGAAAGGAATGTGCGTATGCCAATCCTTCCTAGTATCGTTAACCACTTTCATGAGATTTTTTTAGGGTTTTGTTGGTGGAATTGGCTTGGCCATTGGTTTGTGGGTAATATGGTGAGGAGAAGCTAAGATGGATACCGAAGGCATCGTAAAGTGTCTGTAGAGTTTTGTTTTTGAATTGTTTTCCATTATCTATGATAAGACGATGCAAAACACTAAAGCGACAAATAATGTGATGATTGATGAACTCACATATTTTCTCAGCTTTAGTGGAGATGAGGGTACGGATTCAACCCATTTGGTGTAATATTCAATAGTGGTGATGATCCATTAATGTCTTAGGGAAGAGTGGGGATTGATCTCTCCGACAAGATCCAAACCCCATTGAGAGAAGGGCCAAAGGTCACGAGCGACTTGTAAGCATGACTAGGTGTATGATGAAGATTGGCATGTTCTTGGCATTTTACACAATGCTTAACATATTCGCATAATCATGATTGAGGGTCAGCCAATAATAGCCTAGGCAAGGAATGCACTTAGCAATAACAAGGCCACTGAAGTGACCTCCACATATGTCATCATGAACTTCTTTAATGGTATAGGGGATTTCAGAGCTAGTGAGGCATCGTAAGAGAATACCGTCAAAGCCTTGTTTATAGAGAAGGCCACCCATGATGACATAATGAGAGGCCTTTTTGAGAAAGGTGCGTTGTCCATTACGTGTGAGATCAGGAGGCAATATAGAAAGGGAAAGGTAGTCTTCAAGCTATTTATACCAAAGGTCTTGTGTGTTTAGTGGGAAAGTTTGGATGAGGTTAACACAACAAGATTTATAAGAAGGTCTTGGTAGGTGCTTTACGGTAACAAAGATGTCTGAATTGGTAGGTGAATTAGGTATTTGGGAAGTGAGGCAGGCCATGGTATCTAAGAATTTATTGGTGGATCGTGGAACAGTTTGAATTTTATAGCAGTCAAAGGCAGTCAACATGATGCCAACGTAATGTTTGTATTCTTGAAGTATTTCATTATGACCAAATATATTAATGGACTTAACCTCTAAGGCATAGGAAGTCATGAGACCCAATACGAGCGCCTTGTATTTGGCAATATTGTTGGTGCATTCAAATTTGAGTTTGAATGACAAGGGCATGGGTTCACCATCAATGGGAATGAGGATAATACCTGCACCACCCCCATGCTGACAGTTGGAACCATCAAAGAATAAGGTCATTTGGTAAGGCTCGTCATCTAAAGAGATATTAGCAATGGATTCGTCAGGGAAGTCAAAGTTCAAAGATTGATTTCCAGAAAGTAGCACATCAGTGAGTTGGTCAGCAATGGCCTAGCCCTTGATATATTTTTGGTGGATGAATTCTAGGTCTAGGTCAGCAAGGAGCATGACCCAATGTGTGGCACATTGATTTTGGTAAGTTTTAGCATACATTAAGTGTAATGGGTCACTGTTGGTCACAACATAGGTCTTGTGGTTGAGTAGGTAATGGAGAAGTTTGGTGGCAACAAAAACTAAGGCTAAGAAAAGTTTTTTAGGGTGATTGTATCAGGTTTCGTAGTCTAGAAGGGTACGACTTATGTAATAAACTATCTGATCCCTATGTTGTTCACCACGATGAGCGAGCATAGCCCCTAAAGAGTGATCAGTAGTATAAATGTATAGGTATAAGGGTTGGTTGTCTTTAGGTGGAATAAGGGTGGTTGGAGAAGGTATTGTTTTAAGGCCTCAAAAGCATTGTGGCAGTCATCATCCCATTTGAAAGAGACATGCTTTTTGAGAAGGCAATGAAATGGATGACAATGGTCAGAGAGTTGGGAAATGAATCAACAAATAGATTACAGTTTACCTTGTAGGATACGAAGTTATTTAAGGGTAGTGGGTGGAGGCATTTCCAAAATGGCCTTGAATTTAGTAGGGTCAACTTCTATACCATGTAAGGAAACAATAAATCCCAGGAGCTTTCTTGAGAGAACTGTGAAGTTGCACTTTTTAGGCTGAAGGCAGACGTAATATTTAATCAGGTGGTCAAAGATGGTTTCAAGGATAGTGAGATGATCAGCTCGATGTTTATATTTAGCCAAGAGATCATCCACGTAATCTTCCAATATGTGATGCATAATATCATGGAAGATGTAGGTCATAGCACACTAATATGTGGCACCAACGTTTTTAAGGCTAAAAGGCATGACTCGATAGCATTAGGTCCCCCAAGGGGTAATGAATGTGGTTTTGTGCTGATCATCTGGAGCGAGAAAGATTTGGTTATAACCTGAGAAACCATCCATAAGTGATAACATCTCATGGCCAGTGGTAAGGTCAACCAACTGGTCAATACCAAGCAGAGGAAAATCATTTTTAGGGCAGGTAAGGTTAAGATCATAGAAATTGGTGCAAATGCAAAGTCCCCCTGTCGCCTTAGTGATAGGGATGATGTTAGAAATCCATTGGGGGTAATCGATGGGTAAGATAAAAGGAAACTAAGAGAAGGCGTTGAAGTTCTTCTTTGACAAGAAGAGCAATGTGAGGGTACATTTTCCTCAATTTTTGTTTTATGGGTTTGGCATCAAGAATGGTTACAATATTGTGGACCATGATAGTGGGATCAATGTCAGGCATGTCAGCATAGGACCAAGTGAAAACATGGCTATGATTTTTAAGAAAATAAGTTAGGGCTTCCTGTTCAGTAGCATCCAGAGATTGGCCAATCTTGAGAATGTGGGGGTCATCCTGAGTGTGGTTGTTGACTTCAATAGTTGATTCGTTCAACATTGTTTACATCTCAGAAGGTAATGACTAGTGAATATAAGAGTCCTCAGCACTAAGGTAGGTGAGTATGGATTCATCATCTTGACATTGAATGACATTAATAGGAGTATTATCCCCTATCATGTCAAGATACAAGAAAGGGAGAGAGGAAGGAGCCTTGCCATTGTGGTGATAGGTCAAAGGCCCCAAAGAAATGGTATTTATGAAAAAAAAAGGTAGGAGGGATAGATTCAGGATCCATCGACTCCGTTGGTGAAGGTGGTGAAGGTGGGGTAGGTGAAGAAGATGGAGAGTGGTCAATGTCTTTAATGAGTTCAATATGGGGATTTTTGGCAGGTAGTTCGATAAAACCAATTCCACTATGATCATTGTGTTTACTCATGGTACATGAAATAACAGTGTGACGACCTTGTTCGTAAAGGCCAAATATGAAACTCTTCCAGGCACAACGGTGTAGGAAAGTGTGAGTAAAGCGGCGGTTGGTAAGCAATTGAAGGTCAGCCAAAAAAGGTCAGGTTTGTGATGGTGGTTCGGGTGTGTAAGTGGAAATGTCAAGTCCCCCATAGGTAATATAGGTATGGAGCTGGGGAGGACCATAAAGGAGATGCCCACCTATGCGGTGATCATAGTGAGGATGTTGGTGAAGGTTTCCATACTCTTGTGGAGTAAGGAATTTATTGACATTATACAGGTGATACTCCCCCATAGTGAGGTGAAAAAAATTGAAAAACACCTTCCAGGGGATCATTGGTTGATATATTGGTGGCTGGAATGGAGAAAGCATTAGAAGCTAGATCAGAAGACTTTTTAGTTAGTTGGGAAGCTGATGTGTGACTGGTAGAAGTGACAACAGTGGTGGGAATAGAAGATTTGGGTGAAGGTGAGGTTGCAACGGCACTGATGGATGGGGTCGTGTGTGAAGAAGATGTAGGTAGGGAGGTAGATGCCTTAACAGGTACAAGGACATCATTGGGCCAGTAAAGCATGTTGTAAGTTTTGAAAGGTGATGGGTCAGCCAGAATGGTATAGGAATGTCCTTCATGTTTGAAATTTACACATCGTTGAAAAGTAGAAGGAACACAACCCATGGCACGAATCTAGGGTCTTCTGAGCAAAAAATTATATTAAAACTACCCTTCCAACACATAGAACAACTCGAGAATAGTACGGGGACCCACATGAATATGGAGGATGATAGTGTTGAGTGTAGAGGTGATGGCGTCATTGAATGAATGCAACATGACTGGATGTTTATGCATGCAGTTGTTGGGTATGTGCATTTGTTCGAATGTGTGAGAGGAGATGATGTTAATGTTAGGAAATCATATATAGTGCTCACATTATTCATATATATGGATGAATAATATTATGTAATATATTATGAGTTGTAATAAACAAACTCATAATATCAGATTAGTATATTATATACGTGAGTTGTTTGGGAGTTATAAAAGCTCACATATATATATATATATATATATATATATATTTGTGGTTGAGTTGTTTCCTACTTAATAAGAAACTATCTCCCTATATATTTGAATCTTGTTCATTATGTAATGATCTGGAATGAATGTAACAGAATATCATTATTTCGTGTATTAATCAAAACAGTTTTATTGTGCTGATCTGTGACATTTATTTCATTTGGCATCAAAGCCTGGCGATTTCTTTGTTTCTACATGAATATCTAAAATGATTAAGGGGCTTCTCCAAAGATATGATTGCCCCTGATAATGAGAGAGACAAGTGATAAATCTACTAATTAGTAGAAGGTTTGAAGATTTATTCTGTGCGTTTATGTGATAGGGGATTTTCTTGTGTTTCATTTTAATTTAGACGTCTTTGCCACAACTCGTACAATCGAATATAAAACTTGTATTAGATCTTCTCATCGGATTGGCATATGGTAAACTGACTATTGTGACAGTATTACCGTCTCAGAGATCTCCAACAGATTTTCTACATATTGATCTATGTGTTTGGTGAATCTCCTGTTCTTCTTTGCACTAGGTTCAAACTAAAACTGAACTCAACTATTTCCACGTACCATATATGAGGCATTCATTTTTTATGTGGTATTTTGGCTTGGCATATTCATCTGTGAATCTCACATCACCATCTCCATAAGCTCTTCCTCGCCTAGATTTCCACAAAGGTGACTCCATCTCCAAGCTGTGCAGCCTTTGGAATTTGCATCAGACTTGTTTGCACTTGAATTCGCCACATATTCTCAAGCCCATGGTTTTTTTTGTTCAAAAGGGGTAAATTCATATTATTGCATGTTGAACACATCACTGCCTGCTATTAAAGTTTTCATCTACACATAATTTCCACAGATTATGTGTGAAACTGATCAGCTGAGATAATAATAGCAAGTAAAGCCACGTCATTTGGGTGCCACGTGTCTCTATATATCCATGTGCAAGTATGCAACATAGTGAACAGTTTGGTAGAAATTCATGCATCGAAGACCTCAATCGAAGGCAATTTGAAGGTGACATGTAAATCAGTTGTAAGTTCTCCACCACATAATTATTGGTGTATTTTCTACAGATGTTCTAACCTGTGAATTCATTCATGCAGTTCTATTTGTATTAGTCACTAGATTCTATTCGAAATTTGAATCATTTTATTATTTTAATAGTATATGTAAAAATTTTAATCAATAGCTTTTAGCTATATTAAAATTTTAATTATTTGTAAAAAGGGTGCATTTTCGGTTGTATCCGACACCTATCTCACAATGGTTAAGAAAAGAAGAAAAAAATGTATTCTCATGGAACCAATTACCATAGAGAGAGACATAAAAAATATACACGATCAAGAAAATTCAGCTATATTAAATTTAGAAGAAGGATATGAAGGTGACAGTGAATTTGAACCACCTAGATCTCTAAAAAGAAAAAGGTTGACAGCTAAAGAATACAAAGACCATCTTTTACGAAAAATGAGAAGTTCGAAAAAGAAGTCTGAGCACATTTCTTTGACCTAAGTGGTACGTATAATGGAGGAAGGAGGCATCAGAGGAAGGAGGTAAAAAAAAAACCTCTTGTCAGTCACCAACAATGGGGCCGCATAGAAGCTGTGGTTGCATATGTATGGTGTGAGTATATGATTTTTTGTGTGGTTTCCATTTTTTCAGTTTGCAGTGTTCTTGTTTTGTGTGTTATTTGATGGATGTTGGAAAGAGTGTTGTGTTGGAGCACAGATGACTGTTAGTGATCCTCTAATTGACTTGGTCCTCTGACTGCCGTACTTCTTTGGAAGATGGTCAACTAGATGAATATGTTCACTAGCATTAGTGACCATGTGCAGCAAGACCTAACTAGCAAGATCCATTCAGGAGTATGTTCTTCGATGCATTTTTATTCTCAGTATCTATATGAGTGGAATTTCACATTGTGGGGGGAATACATACCAATGTTCTATTCCCATTCTATACCCAAAATGACTTAGTTAAGGAAAGCTTCCAATGGCAGTGGCAGTTTTCTATGTTGTTCGAGATCGAGTGGCAACGATCAATGATAGAGACTACGATTAAGAACATTATGATTCTTATAGGAAGTAATGTGAAATTTTTTCAATATATCTTCTATTGTGTGGTTTTGTAATATGTTAGTTGTGTTTCCTACATAATTCCTTGATGTAAAATCATAGTGGATAGATGAAAGCACAAAAGAAAAGTAGCATCATGATATTGAGGTTGTTGGTTGTCCTGTAAAACCATCTATGTTGAGGTTGTTGGTTGTCCTATAAAACCATCCATATTGAGGTTGTTGGCTGTCCTGTAAAACCATCCAGATCATGAGCATGCACGGGAAACACGCTGCAGAAGGAAGTGCAATTATTTTTCTCCCATGTTCACACTAAGGGGGGGAATGTTAGGAAATCATATATAGTGCTCACATTATTCATATATATGGATGAATAATATTATGTAATATATTATGAGTTGTAATAAACAAACTCATAATATCAGGTTAGTATATTATATACGTGAGTTTTTTGGGAGTTATAACAACTCACACACACACACACACACACATATTTATGGTTGAGTTGTTTCCTACTTAATAGGAAACTATCTCCCTATATATTTGAAGCTTGTTCATTATGTAATGATCTGGAATGAATGTAATAGAATATCAGTATTCCGTGTATTAATCAAAACAATTTTATTGTGTTGATCTGTGACATTTATTTTAGTTAATGCTAGCACCCCCATCAATCATAACATGTCAGACGCGTATATTATCGATATGGATGGAGATGAAAAGTGTAGGATATGGGTCATCGGTTTAGTGGGGGACAATTTCTTCATCCGAGAAACTAAGGATAGTAACTTGGTGAACATGTGGAGGTGATGAGGTAGATGGCAATTTGGTGATGAGGTGACATGATGAGGTGTGATAATAGATGCTACGGGTGTGGGGTCATTAGATAAAACCTCAATAGATTAAAGGATCTCCATGAGGGCTTGACGATGTGACTCCGAGGTTTGGATGAGGTTGTATAATGACATTTTGAGGGGATATTGGTTCAGTTGTTTGAGCATGGTATGATGTGTGACACTATTAGAAATGGGGTACGTTGGGCCGCAGATAATTATTTTAGGTATGGGTGCAGATGGTATGTTGGGTATAGGATTGGTTGGTGGGTCAATTACTTTTTCTTTTCCATTTTGCACACATGTAGTGACATGTACCATGTTTATTTGAGGGAAGTTGTCAAATGGAGAAGGTGTAGGGTAAGTGGTATAATGACATGAAGGGAAAAAAACTACTGGAGGAGAAAAGCCTTATGAGATTAGTTGGGTGCAACAACATTTAGGTGGAGGCGTGGAAAATTCTCTGATGCGAACCATGTTAATCTCAAATTTCAGGGGTGGCTCTATGAGCTGTGAGGGTGGAGGTTGTGGTATAGGTGTAGGAGGAAGATGTGAAGAAGGTGGTGAGGGTAAAATAGGTTCATCATCTAGGAGGTCATCGTCATCAAAATTAGGGTCAGAAGGACATAATTAAATGAGGGCAGCTTTTAGACCCTTACAATTCTCAACATCATGTCCTGGCACACGATGGTAAGCATAAATTTTAAGTATCGTCAAACCCTTTTGGTTTAGGTTTGAGAGGGTCGTAAGGTCTAAGAGGAGGGAGGGTGATAGCAGAGCTTTCCAGGGTGGTGGCATATGATCCCACTATTGGATCACAATGCGAAGTGAAAGTAGGTTTGGTTGGAAGATTGGGTAGTTGAGGTGATGCAGTCTTGGATTTGGGTTGTGCTTTCTTTAGTGTAGGTGAAACAATAGAAATAGGGGTAGGTTTAACCAACTCTTTGGAAATTAACGATTTTTTCAATTTTTGGTGCTTTTTCTTAGGTAGAGGTGTAGGGGGAGCATGTGATGTAGATGGCAAGGCAGATGGTGGGAGAGGACGAGTGACCCAAGGGAACAACTGAGATGCAGTGGTAGGTGTTGGTCGAGGTCGAGAGGGAGGCACAAGTGAGGTGGAAGAAAATTTCATAGGTAGTGGAGGTATAGAAGGTAATGGTGGTATAGGAGGCAAAAAAGTTATAAATGGTAATGAAGGACACAAGGTTCACCTAGGTAGGGTTGTAGGTTGTGGTGAAGGTGTCAAGGGAATTTTAGGTTTACCCCTAGAGAGAGAGTAGATTTTGTTAAGGTAGAGGGGTGAGGTCCCAAGATGGATGATAAGGGTGAAGGTGATAAAGGTATGGTTGGTGAGGTCAGTGCATGCTGATTAGAAGGTTGGGTTTTTTGTTTAGGTTGAGGGATTGATTCCATAAGTATATGGGAAGATGTGGTCAAGTGTATCCTGACAGGAGGATGTACAAGGTTTGATGTGGGTGTGACCCCTAGAACACTAGTAGGTTTAGATACAAGAGATGGTGTTGGAACACGTCGACCAGTAGGTAGAGAGGCGGGTATAGACGAGGATGATGAAATAGAAGATGTATCGAGAGTTATGTTCATGTGTGGTTTGGGTTGTTGAAACATATTTGGATAGATGGTAGAAGTTTCAGTGGAAGATGATTGCATTTGGGTCGAGACCGGGAGTAAGAGAAACCCCCAAAGTAAAGACCTATCAACATAATCCAAGCGGTTAGCCAAACGTGAGAATGGCATTGTGGTAGATGAGGTAGATATGGAGCGAGTGGGTATTCCCATAAAATGCATTTGAGAAATAGGGAATTCACTGGCCTCAGCCTTTTTAGGTAAGAGAGATGAAAGTAGGTCCATATGATCTTGGGTAGCTGTTGGAGAATGGTCACCAAGTGGTAACGAAAAATCTATTAGGTCCTAAATAGGTGGAGAAGATGATGGGTACTCCTCTGTGGGTGGAGGAGGTACAATTGGTAGCAGTTCACTGGGTAGAGAAGCTGAAGGGGAAATGATATCGGTCCCAACTAGAGACTCCTCCATAGGTGTACGGGGAGGTGAAAGGCTTTCCTTTATGGGTAGAGGAATGGATAAAGTGGTTTCTTGTGCGGGTAGAGGATTTCGGGATAGGATTTCCTTGATGGAGGGGATAGGGGATATTTGGGAAATAGGTGGTAACTCAGTAAAGATAACATTTACCTCACAGGAATTACTTTCATTGTGTGAGGCATCACCAGTTTGATCATTAGATGGGGAATGGTTAGGGAATGGTTTCTATAAAATATGAAGGTCTTGATTGGCAGGTGCATTAGGGTTATCCAGGACTAACTTTCCGCTCTCGAGCATTCCTTGAACAATGTTTTTAAAGGTGATACAGTTGCTATCACTATGACCATTTATGCAGTGATAGTTACAGTAGTCATTTTCGTTGTACCAACCTGGTATGAGGCGAGAGGGGTCAAAACTAGTATGTGGTTTGATAGGAGGAAGGGTGATGGCATTAGCTTTAATAAGCTTTTCTAAAACAGATGAATATGGTTCCCCAATTGAGGTATATTTATTTTGTTCTCGTTTGAATTGGAAGGCCTAGACTGGTGACAGATTGGATGAAGGTTTAGCATGATTGGATGGATGGGTAGGGCCAGCCTTAAGTACTACTACCTTAGAAGTTCCCTTGGATTTAGAATAACTCATCTGAGGTTTCGAGGAAGAGGAAGTATCGTGTGATTTAAAAGAGGATTTCTTGTTTCATAATTGTATCTTCTTCTCTTCGATGGCACAAATTTTGAGCTTACGTGCCATGGTGAAAGCCTCATCGAATGTGTGGAAGGTTTGCACCTGTAAGGTAGGTGAGATATGTCTAGCACAGGCTCATGTAAAGAGCTCTATGAGTTCAGTTTACGGTAATTGGAAAGTGATTTGGTTGATTAGGCTACACCAATGAGCGACAAAATATGTGGCTCATCGTATTGGCGCGTAGAATAAATATCGGTCATGATAACCTTCTTGATGAGGTTAATCGAAAAATGTTCCAAAAAGGCTTGGGTTATTTCGTTAAATGAGAAGATGGAATGCCTAGGTAATCCACTATACCAGTCCAATGTTGGACCAGTTAGGGACATCAGAAAAGTTTGTAAAAGCAAAGCATCATCATGGGAAATTAAGTAACACCCATGTTTGAAATATTGCAAATGTTGTTGTGGGTCTTCTTTACTGTTAAAGAGGTTAAACTTAGAAATCTCCTAGTGTATGGGAAATGAGTGAATGGAAATGGATGGGTGAATAGGCTCATTACAAATCTCATCATAGGTGAGAGAATTGCGAGAGCTAGAAATAGATGCTTCTAATGTTTGCATTTTTTCCATCATTAACTTGATAAAGTCATTGTTAGGTTGTGAAGATTGGGTACCCCTCGGAGTGAAAGGAGGTTGTTGTGAGACATATGAAGAATACGACATGCTAGAATATGGTGGTGTCGAATAAGGAGTCATGAATTGAGGGACAGACATAGAGGGTATATATCCGGACTGAATGACAGATGAAACATGAGGTGAATGGTAGTAGGTATGTGAGGGTGGGGCACTCATAGTGACCCTAGTAGAGATGGGAGGTAGAGATTGGGGAATAGAAAGGACAATGTTTTGAAATGGGGTAGAGGTTACCAACACAAAGGGTGGAAGTGTTGCGACTAGTATATATGAGACAATAGGTGTGGATGATGCTATGTTTTGGGTGGTGGATGAAGGTATGGTGGAGACTGCGGGTGTAGTAGAGGTTGTGGATGCGGTAGTCAAAGTTGGCGTGGGACCTAGCTGCAACACCATTGGGGATAAAATTGGTGAGGTTACCGCGGTGGGAGGTGGAGCCGAGGCGGAAGAAATCATTAGGGATGGAGATAAGGATATGGGAAAGCCATAGATCAATTGACCCGAGGCACGGGTGAGGTAGTGGCTCAAAGCAGCATGATTCTGATCCTAGAGTCGTGCAAACTCCGTGTCACTTGTAGGAATGGTGATAGGTTTATTGGGATCCATGGATGATGAGATGGAAGGTGGTGAAGGACTAGGTGATTAAGGGCTAGGTGGGAGTGGTAGTTGACTAGTGTGAAACACGAGGGCACTTGCCTGACTATGGGTTAGCACCATGTGGATAGGAACTGATTTAGCAGGACTGTATTATATCTAAATGGAACAGAACACAATAGAACTAGGAAAACAGTCAACAATGAGTGAATTAGGTCAGCTGGTGAGATGCAAAACAACACAGGGTGACTGACGTCAGTTCAAGTAAACCGATGCCGATTAGGATTAACCGATGCCGGTCACTATGAAAAACCAACAATTTGTTAAATGATAGTCCCAGAGTGACAATTTTTGCACCAGATGAGATGTAAGGTGACTGTGATTGAAGTAACGACAATATGGAAGGTGATTGGATCCTTTTATAGCTAAGAAAGTGAAATAGGTTTCTTTTGGATAGGTATCCAAGAAGACTTCAGACCAATGCCAGTTGGGTTAAACTGATGTTGGTTAAAGGTAACCGTAGCTTGTTACTATGAAATTGAAATAGAGAATAAGAAAGATGGTTGTGATTTAAAAATCTGGTGTTAAATCAAACCCAGAAGTCTGAGAATGATGTAGATATGGTCCAGGCACACCCAGACCAAGTCATAATACACCGACTATGATTGGGAGTATGCAAGGAAAGAAAAAAATGATGATCGAAAGCTCTCACCTCAAAATGCAAATCAAGCAGAACACTAAGAAATGACATCTCTAGAGTGCCTATTCTATTACGTTTGTTCATCTTATGCTATTTGTATGGATTGACTGTTATGAACATAATAATAGAATTTCTTGGTGAGGAAGGCTTCCCACAGAGAAATAATTCTAAAGGGTGAGGTTTGAGGAATGTTATGGCAGGGGCGAGATTCGCTCTAAAGTATGACTCGACAGAGCAACGACCTAGGTGCCTACTGTACCATGATTGTGTGATCACCTACAACTTCTTCCAGGTAAGATGTTGTTTAAGAATGTATGTATTTTGAATTTCTTTGTCATTTGAAGCGCTTTTCTATGATTCATTTGTCAACCATAAGCTGGTCATGACTTCCAGTGTATAGGTTACCCGCAATTAATGTGAGCTAATGAGTTAAATCAGAATGCAGTGCACTTGTTTTTAAACCCAAATCAAAAGTATGATATTCGATGACAACAATAGATGAACAGGAAGAGGGATGCTCTTTAACTAACATGCAGAAAACAAAGGGGAAGAAGGTTCTTTTTAAATACACCAAAATAAATGTCTTTTGGAGCAAATAGAAAGAAGGGAATGTTACCAAGGAGAAGGTATTAATGTGAATGCTATTAGAGGGGAAACAAACACACACAATTTTTCACCTAGGAATGAAGAAAGATGCAAGGAACCCTGAATGGGTCCCACCGGGTGTGCCAAAATGTTTCACCTAATTTCTTATTTTTCTGAGAAGTACATGACGAAACAGATAAGGTAAAGGTGGTAAGAGGAATACTTGGTTTGAGATGGTTGAAGGTTGTATGCGCGCATATCTGAATTCTGAATCAAAGTGATTGTGAGACCTTATTTTTGGCTAGGAGGAACTACCTGTATAAGAACCAAAACAAGACCACAAAAGAGATTTAAATGAAATATGCAGTGGATTGCCTAGCATGTGTTAGATCCTTAAAGTACAATACTTCTTAGATGGCTATCAGTCCACTGTTTAAAAACAATTCAATGCTGAAAATAAAGTAAAGATTATCCTACTGTATTTTAATATGATTTAGGTATCTCATACAAAACGCAATAGGCTAGATCTAATCTAACAGGCTAGGCTAGAAGGAGATCTAGAGGTCAAGTAGGTTGGTTATAGGTGAATCTGAGCTAACAAGCTAGGTTAGATACAAATCTGAAGGTCAAATAGGCATTCAGGTAGGTATAGGTCAGAAACAAGCTGTTATTTTGTTAGAGATCAGGAAACACAGAGACCGATGATGGTTTGACTGTAACCGATGATGGTTTGACTGTAACCGGTGACAGTTAGAAATGAACCAATGACGGTTAAGTTGGGGCTAGTGGAATCACACGGTTTGGGTTTTTGGAGTTTTGGGGAAAAAGTGGAGTTAATGGAAGGTAGGGATTGATCACAAAGAGGGTGTAAATATGTTGTGAAGGTTTGAGATTACTGAAGAGGTTGGATAGATAATTGGGCAAGGTATTAAGATGATTGGTTATAGAAGGTGGTTGTAGCTGGAAAGATGGAATGGAAAGAGGGTAAAAGACTAGGTTCCTTTACCATAAGGACTTCAACTAATGATAAGAAAATGAAATAGATGGAAGGAGGATACTTACTCTTCTGTGAGGTACAGGTCTGATGAATAATGAAGTTACTATGTTGGAGAATTCTGGGAAGAAAGTCTCACTGTTGTGCCAGTGTATTTGGTTACCTTTTTTTATCAAAAATCAATCTTCGTTCTGTTGTCGCATCTAAAGAGATCAACCTCGAGATCAGAAGTTTTCTCCCAAAAACCAACCCATATTACAAAGCTGTAAATGCATCTAAATAAGCCATTTGGTCCATTTCGGTATAACTAGCGTCAGTTTAGGGTGAACCTGTGTTGGTTTAGGGTGAACTGACATCGGTTTGGGTGAGATGTCTTGGGTTGCTCAAAATTTTCCTAGGAAGTTGTTCCACCGTTTGATAAGGGTCTCTTCCTTTTCTCAGGATGAAAACTGACCTTAGGAGGCTTTTAAATGTGAGGTGAGGGGATGGGTGTAATGTTAGGTTTTATTTAGGACATTGGTTTAGGGTTTAGGTTAATGGGTCACATGATGGGGGTGGTTAGGTGAGGTGTATTTAATAAAGGTAATTATATTAAATAGGTGTGTGGGGGTGGTGAATTAATTTAATGTAAATAATTAAATTAATATGTGTGTGGGAAAAGACTATTAACTTAATTAAAATACTTAAATTAATATGTATAGAGGTAAATGGCATTAATTAAATTAATTAAATTAAAATGTGTGGGGTGCAGGAGGTAGGTGCTAAAGTGTTGAGGACGAGGAAATGATTATAGGGTTGCGGTAGGGGACCAAGGTGATTACGACACAATTTCAGTGTCTACACCTAAAACAATTCCACCTACCAAGATGGTGGTCAAACCTATCCCACCTCCAATTCCACATCATGTAGTACCTCACACATCACAATCACCTTAACTTTAATCTAGACCCACACTCACCTCACATTGTGATCTATTGGCAGGGTCTTACATATACATTCTAGCTAACCTTTTAGAGACCTTTTTCATCGCATATCTGTCCCTTCGACCTTACGACCCACTCAAACCCAAACCAAAAGGGTTTGACAATACTAAAATTTGCACCTACCATTATGTTTCAGGACATGATGTAGAAAATTGTAAGGATCTAAAAACCGTTCTTCTCCAACTTTGTCCTCTTGAACAAAACTTTGATGACGATGATCTTCTAGATAAGGACCCAATTCCACCTCCACTTATCACTACACATCCTCTCCCACTACCTATTCAGAGACCCGAATCACCACCTCCACACCCCTTTTATCCACCTCCAAAAATTGAGATCAATATGGTCTATATAAGAGAGTTAGCCGAAACCCCACCAAAATTCCGGTGCACCCTACTCATTTTGCAAGGTTCTTACCACTGCACTAGGTTTTTATCCATCATGTCATTATAATTTTCTTAACACACTTTATCCATCCACCTCTCTTCCTCATATTAATATGATCCAATTTTCCACTTGTGCCCTTAAATACAAAGGAAAGGGAGAAAGCAACTAGCCCATTTTCCAATCCTATGCCCAATTTACCATCTAATCCTGTACCAAAAATCACCATTCAAGGGACAACACAGTATCCTATTTTTGATGGGGCACCCATAGTACAATGATAAAAAAATTGCAACCAATTCCCTCTAAAAATGTCTTTGTACAACCTTGTCCAAAACTTTTGAATCCCATCGACAGGCCCTCTATGGAGGTTATACAATCCATCGAGGTTTCTTACCTAATGATCTGACACATGTGGCCTCTACTTATTACCCCTCACCAAGTGGCTTCTCTCACCAATTCATACCCCTTCCTCTACACCTGCCAACTACTCACCAAGTAGTTTCCCTTATTTTCTCTGATGACGAGATTATACCTCTCATAGTCAGATGATCCTAATCCCACCCTTTTCATCTATCCATATATATTGATAATATACATGTTTGACATGTTATGATTGATGGCAGGTGCCAACATTAACATAATCTCCTCCCATGCATACAACCAAATGTGCATCCCCTCCAATTCTATGCATAATAACCCAGTTATACCACATCCATTCAATGATGCCATCACTTCCACTCATCGGCACCATCATTCTCCATGTTCGTGTGGGCCCCATACTATTTCTGGAATTGTTCTATGTCTTAGAGGGAGACTTCTAGTACAACCTGTTACTTGGCCTGAACCTTGGATCTAGGTCATGGGTTGTGTTCCTTCAACCTTACATCGTTGTGTAAAATTTGAACATGAAGGACATAACTATACCATTCCAGTTCTGACCCTTCACCATTCAAAACCTGTAACATGTTGTACCAACCTAATGATGTCCTTGTACTAGTTAAGGCATCTACCACCATTGCTAACTACTTCTCCTTCACCCACAATCCCATCCACCAATGTTATTGCTACCTCTCCCACACCTACCTCCTCTATTCCCACTATCCTTCCATAGCCTCTGCAGCTGACTCATTTGCTAACACCATCTACTTCTCAACCAACCAATGCTTCTTCTTCCCAATCACCATAGTGATTCATCTATTCCCGCTACCCATATACCAACTACCGATCCCTTAGAAGGTTGTTTTTCAAAGTCTCACTCTGGGGGAGTATCCTATATAACATCAACACATTCCTTACTCCTGAAGAGTATGGTAACCTTTGCCAATATCCTTCGCTATGATCACTACATAGGTGAGGTTTTCCCTTATGGTCCTCCCCAACTTCCTACCAACTTAACATTTGGGAGACTCTGATACTTTTACCTACTCACCTGAGCCACCTTCCCAAACATGTGCCATTTTCATCTAACCTCTAATCTCTCACCAACTGCCACTTTGCCCACACTTTCCTTCACCATTGTGCATGGAAAGGATTTGGATTTTGGTTTTATGAATAGGGATGCCATACTGTCATCCCATGCACCACAAGTAAACAAAACAACCATAGTGGTATTGGATTTTTTGAACCACCCAAGAAAACATCGATCTTCCAAGAAACCTTCTTCATCGTGTCAAACTCACCTTCACCCATAGAGTCAATTGAAACCTTCCTCATTTCCCTAGGACCATCTACATGATGGCAACCTCACCACCTTCACCTACATTTCCCTGGGACCTCTGACTTATCAATGAGATAGTAAGGGTCCCTCTTCTCTTCCCTTCATTTATCTTGAAATGATCGATGACAATACACCTTATATTAATGTCATTCAGTGTTAGGATGATGAGTCTATTCTCACCTCCTTGGTGTAGATGATTCTTATATTCCTCATTACCTTTTGAGACATAAACCATGTTGTAAACCATCGAAATAAATATTAACAATTAGGAAGACCCCACATTATAAAGATAGGCCAATCTTTAGACTGCTGAACATGAATCTTTTACTTCTTTCCTCTGGGATCATAAAGTTCCTATGCTAATATGCCCAGTATTGACCCAAACATTGTGGTCCACAATATCATAACTATTCCTGAAGCCAAACCTATAAAAAAGAATCTGTGAAAAATGCATCCTCGCATTTCCCTTCTTGTCAAAGAAGAACTTTAGTGCCTTCTCTTGGTTTCCTTCATCCTACCCATTGATTATCCCTAATGGATCTCTAACATCGTTCCTATCACAAAAGTGACAAGAGGACTCCACATATGCATGGATTTTCGTGACCTTAACTTAGCTTTCCCTAAATATGACTTTCCACTACCTAGTATTGACCAATTAGTTGATCTTACTGCAGGCCATGAGATGCTATCACTCATGGATGGTTTCTCGGGTTATAACCAAATATTACTTGTCCCGGAAGATCAACACAAAAATTCCTTCATCACTCCTTGGGGGACCTTCTGCTATCGAGTCATGCCCTTTGGCCTTAAAAATGTTGGTGCTACATATCAGCAGGCTATGACTTATATCTTTCATGACATCATGCATCACATATTGGAAGATTACGTAGATGACCTTCTTGCCAAATCCAAAATCGAGAACACCTTACAGTCCTTAAGGTCATCTTTGAACATCTCATCAAGTATTGTGTTCACCTTCAACCTAAGAAGTGTGTCTTCATTTTTCTCTCAGGAAAAATCTTTGGTTTTATCATTTCATTTGTGTGGCATAGAAGTCGATCCCGCTAAAATCAAGGCTATTCTCGAAATTCCTCCACCTACTAACCTTCACCAACTGTGTAGTTTACAAGGAAAGTTACAATCTATTCGTCATTTTATTTCACATCTTTCTGACCACTGCCATCTATTTCATCATCTCCTCAAAAAGGATGTCTCCTTCAAATGGGATGATGAATTCCACAAATGATTTTAAGGCCTTAAAACAATACATCCTCAACCACCTGTACTCATTCCTCCTAAGGATGACCAACCATTTTACCTTTACATTTCTGCTACTGATCATTCCTTGGGTGCCATGCTCACTCATCGTGATGAGAAACATAGGGAGCAAGTGAGTTTATTATATAAGTCATACATGCTTTTAGACTATGAAACCAAATACACCCATGTTGAAAAAAATCTACTTAGCCTTAGTTTTTGTCACCACTAAACTTCACCATTACCTACTTAACCACAAAACCTTTGTTCGTCACCAATATAGACCCCTTACATTACATGTATGCCAAACCCTACCAACATCAATGTGTTGCACATTGGCTCATGCTTCTTGTAGACCTAGACCTCGAATTCACTCATCAAAAATCTATCAAAGGAAAAATTATCACTGACCAACTTGCAAACGCACCTCTCTCTGGAGATCAGCCCTCTAACTTTGATTTCCTAGATGAATCCATTGACTACCCTCTTGTTGGATGATACCATTTACCAAATGATGAACTTATTCTTTGATGGTTCCAAATGTCAGTGTGGGGGTGGTGTCTGGAGTTATCCTCATTCCTCTTGATGGTGAGCCTATGCCATTATCTTTTAAACTAGATTTTGAATGTACTAACAATATCACTGAATATGAAGCACTCATATTAGGCCTTCAAACTACCATCACCTTAGACATTAAATCAATTAATATCTTTGGTGAATCTTAATTGGTTGTAAATCAAGTCAATGGTATATACCAGTTTCATAATGAAATACTTCAAAATTACAAGCATCATGTAGACATACTTTTGACTACCTTTGACCATTATGAACTTCAAACCACTCCACATTCCACTAACAAATGTTGCAGATACCATGGCCTGCCTTACTTCTCAGATACCCACTTCACCCTCTAACTTAAAAATATTTGTCATAGTACAAAGGTTGCAATCACCTTCTTATCTATTTCGAGACATCAACCTCATTGGAACCATTCAACCTGACCCACGTGACCTTTGGTATAAGCAATTTGCTGACTACCTTTCCCTTTCAATTCTACCTCCAGACCTTACTCGTAATGGACAAAGAGCCTTTCTAAAAGATGTCTCTCATCGCTATGTCATCATGGGTGGCCTTCTTTATAAACATGGCTTTTGACGACATCCTCTTACGATGCCTTATAAGTTCTTAAATTCCCTACACCATCAAGGAAGTTCACAACGTAATTTGTGGAGGTCACTTCAAGTGGTTTAGCTGTCGCTAAACGCATTCTTCACCTAGGCTATTATTGACCAACCTTAAACCGCAATTGTTGTGATTATGTCAAACGTTGTGTGAAGTTCCAACAACATGATAATATTCATCACATGCCTATTCACACCTTACAGGTCACACAAGACCTTTGGCATTTCTATCAATGGGGTTTGGATCTTGTTAGAGAGATCAATTCCCATTCTTCACAATGCACTATCAATGGATTATTACCATTACTAAATACTACACTAAATGGGTAGAAGACCATACCTCTTATTTCTACAAAATATGAGAAAATATGTGAATTCATCAACCATCACATCATTTGTCGCTTTGGTGTTCCTCATTGTCTCATCACTGATAATGGAAAACAGTTCAAAAACAAAACCCTACAGAATGATTTGTGATGCCTTTGGCATACAAACTTAGTTTTTCTTCACCCTACTACCCTCAAATAAATGGCCAAGCTGAATCAACCAACAAAACCTTAAACAAAATTCTTATGAAATTTGTTGATGATACATTAGAAAGGATTGAGACATGCACATTCCTTTTATCCTTATGGGCTTATCATACTAGTATTTGCACTTCAACTATGGCCACACCTTTCTCTCTGGTCTATGGTATAGAGGTTGTTTAGCCTCTTGAAGTCTAGATTATGTCTCTTCATATCTCACTCAAAGAGATGCTCAATGATGATGATTTTTGCCAAGACCGTTTGGCACAACTCGAGTTATTAGAATAACATTGTCTCAATGCTCTTGACCATCTCCAAATCTACCAAAAATGTATCAAACATGCCTACGATAAACATGTCCATGAATGAACCTTCCAATTTGGAGACCTCGTCCTAAAGGAAAATCAATCATGTAACAAAAGAGGAAAAAAGTAAACGGGGCAAATTTTCTCCTAATTGGCTTAAACCTTATATCATTACTCATACCTATGGATCAGGTGCTTATCATTTGTCTTCACTCGAAGGTAAACCTGAACCTGAGCCCCTCAATGCCTTGCATCTTTGACCATTCTATTGTTGAATTAAGTCATATATCACCTCTTGTTTATTAAGCACTCATCCCTTGAGCACCATTCACCTTCCATTTTACCTATTTAAGGATCAACGACTAAACCAGGATCATGTGATTACCCATTACCTTTCAACCTTGTCTTCAATATGAGTATCATAGCTCTACTCATGGCATGATTCTCATGGATAATTTTCATATTTTTCAAGATGGAATCCCATGGTCATTCATCACTTAAACCCTCTCTTTCATAGTTAGCCTTTGTATGTTATGGTTTTGTCTTCAACACAAGAGCCTATCATTCTTTATAGTCTTGTCCATGACCTAAAAGTCCAAAAGAAAAACAATTTCAAAAGTAAAATGGGATTCAACTCCTTGAGTCAAACTTCTAGCAAAAAAATGACTCCCTCAAAAAGGAAATCTATGCTTTCTATCTCACTGCTATAAATAGACTACTCCCTCGAAGGACAATTATACCAAGCCAGCCATATTGTACATAGTCTATCATAATAAGAAGACTATTCTTACAAAAAATAAAATAAAAATATTATGAAGCTTCCTACATCGATTAGCTTCATGAAGACCTCAAGGAGAAAATCTACTCATCCCACATAGACTTCCCACATCGATCAATCTATCAAAACAAAAACAAAAGAAAAAGCAAAAAGAAAAAGATAACTTTTTCATCATGGAGTTTCCTATTTTGATCTTGGGACTCTTACCAAGTAGGCATGCTGTCTCACACCAGGTTATGCTAAAACCAACCAATTTCACTTCATCACCTTTTCACCCTAATTTTCTACCTACTCAAGGGATGTGCTGCAAATACGACATTTCAGGATCATGTGACTTTCCTCAACCTTAGAATAGTCCATCATGCAACACCTTTAGGGTCTTACATTCATAAGCCCATCTTAGGTATGATAAACGAATTATGGTTCTTATCAATTAGGTGGCTTTTTTTGCCACCTCTTACCAATCACCTTTTTCATTACTTGTTGATTATCCTATATAGGACCAAACCTTCGACACCTCAATTTAACCACACCTAAATGACCTCAATTCACCCTGCCTTCACGACCTAGACTCAATCATGCCTAAGTGACCTAAACTCAACCATACCTAAATGATTTAGACTCAACATGCCTAAAACCTACCAACCCATCCTACTACCTTGTCATATTCTTCCCTAGCTTATGGGAGAACTACATCATCTTGAGGCCCCTTTTTGCTGGGGCTATGTAGGTAGAACTTCGAGGGCATGGGGCCCTTGGAGGTTAGCTCAGCCACTCTTTACCCTAACCAATTTTCCCCCCATTTTTCTATTCATACTCTACCTTAGTTAGTTTCCATCTTATATACTACTTGGAAATTAAACAAAAATACAAGTATATAAACATGTTTACCTACTTATTTCTTACATCATCATATCATATATTAATCATTTCACATTTCCATAATATCAAATATTTGAATTTTACACCATAACATAAATATACATCATCATTTTTTTCCATACTACCAATAACATGGAAATTAAATAAAACCCATAAACATAACCAAAGCATGCCTACACTTGACTCCACCATGTCTAACTGATCTAACTCGATCATTCTTACATGACCTTGAGTCCACCATGCCTATACTAGACTCCATCATGCCTAAATGACCTAAACTCAACCATGCCTAACTGACCTAGACTCAATCATGCCTAATTCACCTAGTTTCCATCAATACACAATGACAATGGAAATTAAAAACATAGATACATCATCCATATAATAAGTATCATCATCTATATAAATGAGAAAGTATGTGTATCAATACATATGTACACAGATACAAATAAATACAAGTATCTCAATCACTCAGATACATCCTCACTATCTTCAGCACGCAGGCCAGTATAAAACTCAAAATCTTGAAAATCTCATGTACAACCTCACTATCATCAGCACGCAGGATGTATATATCAAAAATCAATACTCATGATCATATTTGGTGACTAATCGTCACCCCACCTAATATCCATACATGTCTCATCTATCTCCTCCTCTCCTCCAGTCTGGCACCCTGCTAACATCTCTCCACCCTCCAAGGGTCTTGGTCTAATATCTTCCTGACCCTCACCTAGGATTGGCCTTTGTGAACTTGTAGCCTCACCATGACCCTGTCTTTGGGCTCATTGGCCCCTATGCTCTCAGTGCTATGAGTGTGGGATCTAGTCCTCTCATTTGCTACCTGATGTTGCCTCTGTACTCCGCATAGGATGGGACATCTATCCCGATAGTCGTCTAGGTGATCCTGATGGTACCGGGCCTCATTTAGGGCATCCCTAAATCTTGCCATAGGAACCATCTATAGGTGGTGTCATAGGTCTCACAACAACTTGTGAGCTCTACCTTGCTAACACTAGCCTCAGTCCCTGTCCCTGTGAGCCCTGTCCTCCTCCCTGTACCATGGTACCCTGTCCCTGATGCCTGTGTAGGTGTCCTATGTGGAGGCAACCTGGGCCTATAGGGCCACAACTTGAGCCTGTGTAGTGGCCAGCTGGCCCTGTAAACCTATTACCTATTCCTGTAAGGTGGCCACTTATCCTCCATCTCCATCACCACCCTGTGCGGGCACTTGTCCCTGTGAGACCTGGGCCTGTAGGGCCACCATCTGAGTCTGTAAAAGGGAAACCTTGTGCCTCTGACCTGGTAAGCTGTCCTTGTAAAATATAATCTTGCCTGAAGGGCAGCCACTTGACCCTGTAAGGTATCCCTCTGCACTGTGATGGTGGCTAAGTCTGGCTGCCCTGGTCTCAGTGGTGCTACTCGTAGTTGTGCTACCCACCACTGCCTATATCCATCAGTGGCCCCAATGTCATCAATCTACCTATCTATTGGCTTCTCCTCCTACCCTTTTGGCACACTCAGACGTGGTGGAGACATAGGTCTCTCCACGTCATCTCTCTGGTACTGTGGGAAATTTGGAGGCACGTCTTGTGGTAGCCCAAACTGTCATCTCACCCTGTCTAAAGGAATCATCTCATGCTCACCAGCATGCCACCCTTGTATCCACCTCACCAAATGAAGCTCATCTAACTCCTCCATCATACCCCTATACGAGGGATAGCAAATATAGGGTCTCCACACAATATCAACCCCTAAAAGCCCCTCCAGTAATTGTCTGTAATATAAAACATCATGTGTGGCCCTAGCCACTCTGTGCTGCCCACCAACTGGTACCCACTGTCTGTATCCAACTCTGACCTGGCCACCCCCAAACCAATCATGTCAGGGAAAACCAACTGGCCACACACATATGATATGCTCGTATGACCAACAGTGTAGTAGAAAGGTGCAACACAAACTAAACCACCACAATCTCCCATAGACCCACAACTCCCTGTATAGATGCACAGGAATTTTGGTGCCCAGGAAAAGTAGATCCACTCCTCCATCATATCCTAGAGCACTCCCATCAGTTCTTGGGAATCTCCCACCCTCAACATCTGGTAAGGTGAAGCAACATACCACCTCCATCATCAATACAACTAGCCTCATCTCTTGAGGATGAGGCATACATACATGTCTCCATAGCTAAGGCTCGCGCTATGGTACCTCAACTCACCCATCACCTCCCCAAACACAACCACTATCAGCTCCACTGATGCCTTTGATGAAATAGAATACACTGGCTCCCCAACAATCGGTAGCTACAGGATCCTGTACATGTCCTCTAGGGTGACAATCATCTCACCCATCGGTAAATGAAATGTGTTGGTCATTGAATCCCATCTATCGATGAGTGTGACCATCAAGCTAGGATCTTTGGCTATATTCCTATAGCACTGGATCCTAATTAGTCCAACATCTATCATATGTTCCCACTCCTCTGTAGTCATGCTAGACCACATCTGCACCAACAATGGTGGTACTTTGTCCCACATCCTGAGTTGGTCCCTAGCCTGCAACATCAAACACAACATTGTCAAGACTTGCCTACCCAAAAATTACATCTTACCCACTAAACATACCCAACCACATCAATCATGCCTACCCCATTTACCTAATTCACCTACAAGCCTACTACCCTTTACAATCATGACCCATCATCTTAACATTATTGAACCTACTTACCTATCTTATCCTACCAAACTCACATTTTACCCTCATCCCCCTAACATACACTCTTCATTTACCCCTTCCCACCTATTTTTCTTTCCAAACTAGCCCTTCTTACCCCTGTTTTTCTACATCCTTCACCCGGTGTTGGTTCTTGACCGTCACCAATTTTCCCATGACCATTGGTTCCCTTTAACCAGTGTTGGTCACCTTAGGCCTCACTGATGGTCAACAAAAGTTGATCAAAGTCAGCCAAACCTAAACTGACATCAGTCTCTGTTGTGATAACCCAAAAAAATGAATCCCATCCCCCATAACCCATTTCACCTAAAATTCACCAAAATCTACCCTTACACCTACCCCAATCCACCCCAATTTACCTTATATTCATTTATCATCTCATTTATCCTACATTTTCCCTTCCCCATATTTATTTTACCCACTTTTCACCCACATTTCACAATGAAAACCCCCACCCCAATTTCTTCATTTTTTAACCAAAATTTTAGCAAATAACAAATTAGGGAATGCCCCCTACCTCATCTTGGTGTTGCCTACATGGTGGCACATCTAGCCGCTACGCCGGTGGTCCACCCGAACCCTCTCCCACCTCTGCCATGTCCGAAATCTACTTGAATACTCCACCAATCACATGTCTCCAACCAATCTTGTGGACCCACCAATCACATGCCAATCACCCACTACGTGGCTCCCAACCAGCTCAAAGCCTTGTACTATCACTTTCCACGAAGGCACTATCTCTTTGTCATTTTCTCAAATGAAAACAAGTAAAAATGAATTTGTAAACACATGGATTTTTCCTTTTTTAACCCTAACTTGACATGACCGAATTCGGTCATACCAAACCAACGTCAGTAACTTATAACTGACATCAGTCACCTACCAGTACCATTTCACCTACCTTTTTCCCATTTTGACCTACAAACGTTACTACCCAAATACCTCGTAACCTCACCAACACCTATTACACCCTACCCACAAGCCTAAATTACCCATACATTTCCTTAATTACATTTAGGGACTTGTTATTTACCTATACCTCAGCCTTACCCATGCCATGACCTATATACCTTGACCTGAACCACTTTTTGTGACCTTTGAACTTGTGTACTCACTATACCTTGCGATGTCATTACCCGTGTTGTTTAGCCTAATGACCTTACCTTGCCTATTGTCATGTTGTTTATCCTGACCAAACCTTTGGTGTACCAGGATCATACCTAAACGTTCCTACACCTAACCTAAGTTGTGTTTCTAGACCATATCCTGTACCCTGGATACCTGAATCACTTCAACCTTGTTTGGATAAACCTATCGACCTTAGATGATGTAGAGTTTTTCAAGCTCTTCAACCTGGTACCATGTCACAATCTATACATGTGCATGCATTTGATTGTCATTACCCATTACCAGATATGACCCTTGCCTATTACCCATTACCCAATTTGACCCTTACCCATTACCCAAAGTTCCCATACCCTTACCTACAACTCACCTACCTTCACTTTCATCACTTACCCATTTATCAAACCACTCACCGATTTGTCTCACACCTCATCAACTCCTGGTTTGAGGGGGATCACCTCCACCCATACTTGGGGAAACCTAAATCCCACTTATATTTGGGGCAACCACTTCCTATTTTTGTCAGCATCGCTTATCAATACAAGCTACGTGACAAAAAGGGGCAAATGTAGACACCAAAATTGGGTCATACTTCCATTAAAACCCCATTAATTAAATTAACCATATCCTACCCATTCATATCCCCTAGTGCACATGTTAATTGAATTAATTATCTTAATTAAATTAATTAATATCCTCACTTAACCACCAGCCCTCACCTAGCCACCTCACTCAAATGACCCACTCAAACCTCATTAATGACCTAAGACCAAGTCTAAGCCAATCCTAACCAACTAGGACTTAGTCTAAACCTAGACTTAACTCCTATTAACAAACCTAAAAGGACTCCTACTTATCTTTCATGTGATCCATCACTTAAGACTCAGAAGAAGGTTGGAGATCATGCCAAAAATATACAATAATCTGGCTATTTTTGGCCAACCTAGATATTCCTACCTTGACCGATGTCAGTTATATCTCAACTAATGTTGGTTACCTAACTGTCGTCAGTTAGGTTAAATAGATTTCCAAAAGCTTTTTCCTAGGTTGGTCATTCGATTCAGGATCTCATATGAATAGAGACTTGGAGCACTCAAATTTCTGAAGCACTCAGGCAAAATAAAACACATGGGAGCACTACCAACAACCATTTACATTCATCATCTTCTTCACGATCACAAATTCACATAGAGAAGCATGAAGGTTTAAACTGCCATAACACGAATACAATGGATCTTCTCTCTAGATCTCTTCCCTCACCATCTTCATCACCTATGTTCTCTAAATCTACTTTTCAGTAAGTACCTAACACCTCTTCATTTACCTCTGTTTTCTTTCAGTAAGATTTATTATTCATCTTAGTAGTTTATCTTTCTCCACACCCGTATACTTCCTTCCTCCCACCAACCTATCAATTTACCATACCTGCCCTTTCACCTATCTTCACCTCTTCTAATCATCTCTGAGTCTTTAAGACCATTTTACGACCTCACCCTCACCATTTCCAACCTCTGTGCAATCACAGGGAGTTTGAAAAACCAATTCCAAGAACTTTTTGATAATTTCCCCTATCGACATCAGTTAGCCAACTGACGTCGGTCATTCTACCTAACCGGCATTGGTCATACAACTGACATCAGTTACTGTGTCTGGCAATATAGCTCAGACCAAGTGAGCTAATACCCACTTCCCAATAGCCCAGAACCATTTCTAATCTTTACCAGACCTTACCCAGAGCCTGTACCAGACCTGCAACACAACACCAGCCAATCACCTGACCCATTTTGACCTCAATCACCTTTTACCTGACCTTTCTTATTATTTTGTGTGAGATACCTAAATCATTTCAATTTCAATAGGATCATTATTTCATGTATATTTTAAATAACATTAATACTATTATATAAAAAGTGGATTGACAACCTGTTCAGGAAGCATCATGCACTTCCTAGATCTAGCTTCCACTAGGTAGTCCACTCATTGTTTTGTTTAAATCTATCTGGTGGTATTGTTTTGCATTTACAGGTAGTTCCTCCTAGCCAAAAGGGAGCTCTCACAGTCAACTTGGATTAGGAAATCAAACACGTGAACACAACCTTCAACCGACATTACAAACAGGTATTCCTCCTTGGCCTACTACCCTTATCTATTTCATTAATTTACTAAGAATCTGGTGAACATAATTGAATCTTAGAGCACATTCTCTTCTCTCTTTTCCAAACTACTCAAAAATAAACTCACACATATTCTTAAATAGCACCTTACCTAGAAGAAGTTTTCTATGATCACACGATCAGAGGATTAACAGTGGGCACCCAGCTGGTTTCTCTGTCTAGTCATTAACTTAGAGAAAGGACCACCCCCACCAAAACATAACCTGAAACCATTCTTAGATCTTGACTCTTCATAGTATATCCTCTTTCCAACCAAAAACTATGTTCTGTTCACAAGTTAGTCTAAAATAGCATAAGCTAAAACATAAAATTCACTCATAGGATTTCATTTTTTTCTTAGGATTTTCTTGAGTTGTGTTTTGAGTTTTTAGGTCACGTTCTTTATTTTGTTTTCTTCCTTTCACACCCCACAATTATATTTGGTGTATTCTGACTTTTTCTGGGTGTTTTTAGGGTCCATTACTATCATACTCAAGTTTCTGGGTTGATAGTCTATCTGATCTAAGTCAAAAAAATCAAATTCTTCCACCTTTTCAAATTTCATAGTGACCGAAGTTAGTCCATCGACCATCATTAGTTTTCATCTGACCATCATCGGTTTACCATACTATTTTTGGTTTCCAACTTTTTTGGTCATTTCTCTAAAAGCAACATTCACCACTTTTTTTGTTCTTTCTAAAGTCTTCAGACACATCATCATACCTCTAGACCTTTAAAATCACTATAAAATCCAAATTTTTATTTCATTTTCATCAATTATTGTGTCATTTATAAAACTTTTGATTTATCACAATAACCGGTATCGTTCACCTTGACCATCATCGGTTAGCATCTCTCCGTCATCGATTAATCTATCTGTCATCAGTTCTTGTGTTTTAATTTCTAATTAAAATAACAACCATTTTCACCTCCCAGAACCTATTTTTCTTTATTTCTTATGTTTTGTTATGTCATTTATAGAGAACAGATTACCAAGCATATGCCAACAGACATGGTTTTGACTCGTAGTCAAGCCAACGCCCTTGTATTCCATGCAAGACTTCAGCCACATCCGCCTAGCCCATCACCACCTTTCATCCTATCACCTATGGATCCTACCCAGCCCATTATCATTAGTACCAGTAATGAGGAGTTCACAAGACTCCTTGACCACAACCCCACTTCCTTACAACATTATCTCGCCCATTCCACTACTTGCGATTCATCAAGACAGTTGGTATATGACACGCTTGTGTCCATACCTCCATCCCTCACCCCCACTTCTGTGTCAGCTACCACTAGCTTGACATTACCTTCTTCCACCTTACCACCCATAGTATCTCAACTTAACCCCACATCATCAATACTTGTGGCACCTACAACATTAGTTGCACTTTTGATGTTAGTTGCACCCATGGTTTCAACCATTCCTTTATCAACCACCTTGAGCATAGCCTCGTATGTACCCACCACCTCGTATATACCCATTGCATCGCATCCACCCTCTGTGTCGGCAACCCATATCCATTCCAAAAAATCATCCTCTCTATCCCACAGTATTTAACTCAAATCAATACAAGGATCGCTACATCTACCCCACCTACTTACACATATCACCAACAACCCCCAATCTCGTTTATTGCCTATTCGAGATATTTTCCACCTGCATCTATTCCCCCTGTGTTGTTCTCATACTTGGCACCACCATATACTGGAATGCCTTCTACATCATACATTCATCATCAACCTCCTTATGCTTCAAGGGGTGCTCAATCATCACAACCTACTAATGACCTTATTAAAATGATGATGGAAAATATGCAAACATTGGGAGCATAATTTTTTGGCTGTTGCAACTCCTTAACCTACGATGAAATCTTCAATGAGCCCATCCATCCATCTATTCCCATTCACCCATACCTTGCGCATTGGTAAATTCCCAAATTCAACTGGTTCAACAGTAAATAGGACACGTAAAAAAATTTGTGGTCTTTCAAACATTGGTGTTATCTAATTGCCCATGACAATGCTTTACTCCTACGAACATTCCCCATGTCCTTAACACAAACCACGTTAGATTGGTATAGTGGTTTACCTCAAAATTCTATTTACTCATTTAATCAAGTGGCTCAAGCCTTCCTAGACCATTTTTCAATTAATATCGTGAAGAAGGTCATAATGACCGACTTGTACTCAACTCAAAAATATGACGATGATTATATCATTGATTTTGTCACTCGTTGGCAGAGCCTCATCAACCAGCTTACATTCCAGCTACCTCAAACTAAGCTTATAGATTTGTTCACTCGAGAATGTTCCAGGAACATCTCACCAACTATCCAAGTCCAAACCTTCCATACCTTTGATGAAGCATTCACCATGGCTAGAAATTTTTAAATCTAAGCCATAAAAGAGAATAAAATTCAATTGCGTAAAAAATGCTGCATTAAAATCCAATGATATTTCTTCCTCTTCAAAACCAAAAAACTATTCCAAAGCAAAAGGATATGCCAACGCATTATTTTTAAAAGTTGGCCCATCTCACCCGCCCAATCAATCAAAACCTTTTTCTGACCTTTATCCCATTCAAACTTTTCAGTTTAGGCTAGAGAAATGAAATTATACTCCAATTTGGGAGCCTTATTATTTAGTGCTAGAAAAACATCTTAAGGTTGGATCCATTACTCTTCCACCCATAAAACCACATACTGGTTTTGACCCTGCTCATCTTATGCTTGCATGGTACAAGGAACATGACTATTGTAACTATCATCACGTAAAAGGCCATAGTGATGGTAATTATATACCCTTCAATAACATTGTCCAAGAAATGTTAGATAATGGAGATCTCTTCCTGGACAACCTGAATACACCCGCAAATCAAAACTTACGTATCTTCAAGAAACCATTCCCTAATCATACCCCGTCATCTAACCAAAGTGGTGAAACTTCAACTAATGACAGTAATGTCTGTGAAGTCCATGTTTTGTTTAACACCGTACCATCCCTTCTATAATTTCCTCCTCTTCCCTCCATCGAGGAGATCTTAGCACGAGATCATATACCCACAGAGGATCCTACTTCATCTACTCCTTCACCCACAAAAGAGTCTCCTTCATCTCCCCCTTCACCCATGGAGGAGTCAACAACTTCCACCAATTTTGTTTCACCACTTACCTCACAACCTGATGAATAACCTATGGTATTAACTCTCCTACCCATGGGAGATTATTCCTCACTTTCTTATCCACTAAAAGAGGAAACTACCTCATCCCAACTATATTCATCACACTATATTGTATTTTTTGGTTAAGAGCTATGGCTCATTCACTTTAAAATAGGAGAAAATCCCTTTGGCATAATCCTTGAGATAACAAGAGGGATGCTCCTAAGAACCCAAAAGTAGTTCATGTAAGAGGGAACCTTGTGAATGAAATGGGAAAGTGTTCCACTACCCAATTGATTAGTATACCGTGGTAAGATTAGAGTCAAAATTATCTTCATGTGACTCCAGTGAAAATAAAACTGAATGAATTTATTACTCATTGTTTTAAAGGGGTAAAGTAAAGTTGGGATACTCTAAGGTTTAGTCAGTGTGACTTCATTGGAATATTGATCTCCCAAAAGTAATTTGTGACACCTAGAGAGAGAACCACTAGGAAGCTTATGGATTTGAGCCAATTTGGATTAGATATTTTGTTTCAAATAGCTCTCACAAAGTGAAAACTTGTTTGGAGTCAAAACCTTGTTATTCTAACAAGGCGAGAGTCCATTTAAGTTGAAAATGCTTTTTATTCATCATGGAATTTGCAACGTGTTACTTCATCTTAGTTTTTCACTTGTCCTAAGACAAGGAGAAACTTTGCCAAAGTCACACTTAGTTTTTTTCATCACAACTTGGTTTTACTCCTTTGTCTTCTTGTTACCCATTTTGGGACAAAATAAAGCAACACACATGGATACCACTAGAAATAATTATTTCCACCACTTTTTTAGTCTACTTGTATGACTAGGTTGCAATGTTGGGATGGAAATGTTGAAAGTGCGAATGGTACGTCTTCATGTTCTAGTAGGCCCCTTATCTCAAACCCATATTGAGACACATTATCATTGTAGCTAGGTTGTGTCATCACTTGAATTATTTTGAGTTCTTACATTTCCCACATTATAGCCATATAATAAATATACTTACATCTTGTTTCCATTATGAAACTTGGTCCAAGTCTCTAAATTGTATTGTTACATTGTTCGCACGCATAGTGACTTCTTGTTATACTTAGGATTAGTTTTTGATTCTAACATTTCCTTGAGTTTTTGAGAGTGTTGATGTTACATTGCTTGCATCACAATAACATCATTTTGATACTAAAAATATTTCTTTCATCTCAAAGCTTGATTCACTGTCCAAATAGTATTTTTACATTACTCACATTTGTAACTTCCATTTTCAAAGACTTGGACTTTGTTAGTTTCTAGAATTGATTGTAGTATACCTTGCTAGAGGATCACGCCAACACTTTCTTAGAATTTAGGTCTTGTTTATTTTAAACTTGGCATAAGTGGTGATATTGTGTTATCACTATTTTCTTTAAACCTATCTTGGAAAAATGTAGGGAGTAAACTATTGTTGTGACTGGATTTGAATCTTGTACTTCATTTTTTTTCCTAGGTACTTCTTGTCATATATTACCTTGTTAGTGTAGAATTATTTATTCTTTGGTATCCTTTGGTTCATATTGACCTTTGGATTCGTATCAATTTTATATTCAACATTCTTTATGACAACTTAATGTCGTTACACTGCGTAAATTTACCTAGGGTCCATTTTAGTAAACCTTAGTGACATATTTTGCATTATGCCCCCTATTACAAGAATGGGGTACCAAAAATTAGGAATAGGCCCCTTTAGAAGTGACAACCCACTTTTTGAGGACAACACCATGGTTGCTCATAGTAGTGGCAAGGAGAACTCCCTTCGTGCAGATATGGAATTTCATCCCACCTAGCCCGATGATTATTTGTTCCAAAACAAACATGAGGTTCTTATGTGTGTCGTAGAACTAGCAGCTAAGTTACCCTCCATGGTAGACCCTTCTCTCATTTCCATTATGGTTCGTGGAGAAGAATAATTAGACCATCCTCATCACAATATTAATGACATCTTAAACCCATGTCATGCCTCTACTTCTGGATGACATAATGATGAGGATATGCCTTTTGAAAATGATGGAGACTATCGCACACATACTGTTAGATTCCATTATGAGGACCATGAATATCATGCTCATCATCAGAAACCTCCTCCTCATGAACATCGTAAATAAGTACCCACTTAAGAAATAACTTTAGAGCAACAAGTGCAAGCTCTCACTCACCAATTGGCTAGTTTGGCTTCACATGTAAACAAGGAACAAGTAAAACCTTTAAAACAAGATATACCAAAAGCTAAACCAAAAGCTTCGTACCACGAGTTCTAGACAAATAATCCTCATCGAGAGGCACGTAAAAAACCTTATGAGAATTTTAATACAAAAAATAAAGGTGGGGATAAAACTAGATTCAACCATTTATACAGGCCAATGCCACCCATAGAAGACCAACTCTTCAATCAAGAGTGGTCAACCATGAAAAATGCCCTTATAGCTTTATAAGAAGGAAAAATAGGCAATAAAAAAATTACCAATTTGAGGAGTTATGACCATATCTCTTTGATAGATCCATGTTGTAGGTACCTTTCCCATGTCATTTTGATTATCAAAACATTGAAAAATACAAGGGAAAAGGTGACCCCCAAGACCATATTAAGGAATTTTATATGGCATGTCAAGAGGTTGTGTACAATGATAACTATCTTATTTGCCTCTTCCCATGAAGTTTGGGAGGTCAATCGTTAGAATGGTTTTTACACGTACCTAAGGGATCTATATCTACATGGCCAGAACTAGATGAACAATTTGTATGTCACTTCTCATTTAATATAGAGAATAATTTCACCATGTTAGATTTATATAATAATGGAAAACAACGGAATAACAAGAACTTCACTAGTTTCCTACAATGATGGCGAGGGCTAGCTAGCCACTTCCTTTGATCCATACTAGAGATACATTTGATCATTATATTTGTACCCAAATGCCACCCTAAAATTACATTCCACTTGTAAATGCATTGTGGTAACACATTTGAAGAGGTGATAAAAAAGGGTAGTCAAATAGAGAAAGCATTATTAGCTAGGGGGACATTAAAACCCTTTTTGTGTGATCATAATGATTGCAAACCTGGTGACAAGACAAATTTTATTCCCAATAAGAACAAAAATTCAGAGGTGATGGAATAAAATATTCTAAATGAGGACGAGTAGTTCAAAACCATGCTCCCTTGAAACTTGCAAAGCGAACTCCACCTATGGAGTACAAACTTCATGCCTTCACCCCTCTATCTGACTTAATATCATCAATATTAAAATAGTTAGAGGCCATTAACATGGTTTGATATCCTAAAATTATGAATTATGGGGATGATGCACCTAAGCCATCATGGTTTAGGGAAAACAAATATTGTATATTTCACCATGTTTGAAATTAAAGAATTATATTCAAGAATTAATCGATAGTGGCAATGTAGAAATAGATTATGCTTCCCCTACCAAATATCACAACATTAACATGGGGATATTCAAAGAAACTTTTCCTAAGCACAATAAAGGAAGGAAAAATTCAGATCAAGGACAACTGTCTCAAACCAAGAATGCTAAATATGTTTCAAAGATAGACCATTTTGACCATTTTGATGCCCTAATAGGCTGTGTTGATCCACTTGTTGAGAATATCAACATGATGAATATTAAATCAAGGGAGTGCACCATGGCAACACGATGAGCTCACCTTGTTATTTTAGAACCTCCTCCCCCTACTCCTTAAAATAGTCATTTTGATGTGTTAGATCAATTAGAGAAAACTACGGCCAAGATTTCGATCTTAGACCTTCTTAAAATTTCTAAGATTCATAAAGATATCCTTTGTAAGACCTTACGGGGATCAGGAGTGTCCATTGATATCAACCCAACATGCTTACATGTAATGGTAGGGAAGATCTCTCTTACAGACTATACAACCTTTAGTCCAACAGAAATCCTAGAAGAAAATATCTCTCATAATTTACCCTTACATATTAAATTCATAATCAAAACATAAGAAGGTAAAAAGAGTGCTTCTGGATTGGTGGATCAGGTTTGAATAGTTGTACTCTAAAGCTAGTTCAAACAACTAGGGTGTATTGAAGCTGATTTAGAAATAAAGGTCATCACCATAAAGGAGTATGACAACAAATAATGTCAATCAACTGATATGATCACTTTCTCTCTGGAACTAGGTCCTATCAATCAAGATATGAAGTTCCATGTCTTGGATTTGGAGCTCCCATACAACATATTTCTTGGCCACCTAGGGATTCATGCCATGCAAGCTGTACCTTCCACGTATCATCAATGCTTAAAGTTACATCATGAAGGGTAGAATCTCACTATTTAGGGAGATCCCCAACCCTTTGATTATTATAGAGAATTGTTGGGCTATTTCCCCACCATTTACGAATGCCAATCAACGGAGAGAGTTGTTCTAGTTCAATCAAATGCCCTTGCTTCATGAGTGCAACCAAATACATTTTCTCCCCAATGACAATGGTGCTTCTACATAAAAGTCTCCTTTTTCTACTTGGGAGATGAAGGTTACGAGAAAATGGTTTTGGGAGAATATGATCTCTAGCAAGCCCTTCTAGCTCACAACCTTCCCCTATTAGCCAAAGAGCATGGTACGCCATGTTACAAAGTTTCAAAGATCCATGGAAAATTTCCCCTTTCGATGATTTCACTCTTGGTAGATTATTAGAAAAATGAAAAGTTCTCTCAAAGATATCGTATCTCATCCTGAAGATGATGAAATGGATCTATGTTACCAGTAAACCTAAGTATGTTATCCCCAATCAAAATTATACATACTATGGGATACAAAGGACGTGGTTATAGTTGTAATGAACAAGGTACATTGGAATCTCTTCCAATACCTCATCTAAGAGTGAGTAAATATGGTATCGACGTTCAGTCATATGGGTCTCATCCCACAGAGGTCAAGGATGCCTCTTCTAAACATAAAGATAGTTCCTCTGGAATGCGAAAGTGAAATAGATTCCTGGTGTAGTATTTACCAAGACCTTTCCTCCATGAACCTATTTTCTGACGTGGCTATCCTAACTATAACCCATGTTGTATCCCTTACCACTAAAACACTAAACCTTATTTACTCATCACTCATAAATTGGGACCAACAAAATCATGTACCAATCGATGTCTTTTAGAATGACAAATCTATTGGCGAGTTCTTAGGCATTCTTCATAGTATTCCAGTGGGTATCCATAAGAAATATTTCTCCATTCAGTTTAATTCATGCACATTATTTGGGGAGGAGGCTGAGTTTTTGTGGTCATTTAAGAAAAAAAAATAAGCAATGGAAAAATTTTCTATAGAAAATTCTTGCAAAAAATCCAATTCCTATAGTGAATTCCTCTTTGAGGCACTTGCAGACAAACACAAGTAACAATCAACAACAAAAATAGTTGAGCAACCTGAAGGTGACAATATCTTTGAGCCACCTTTAGCAGAAGAATATCTTAATCTCCCCCTGATCCTATGTGCATAGAGGGACAAGTCTAAGTTTTTGGTGGAGGAGGTAATATATGTCAATATTGGCATGAAGGACTTTTCCAGAATAGTCAAGTTGGGAGCTTCACTCTCAAATCAATAACAAATTTTTTTTATGTTGATTTTAAGAGAATTTTCACATATCTTTGTTTGGTCTTATGCAGACATGATGGGACTTGATCCTACATTAGTGGTGCACAATATTGTTGTACACCTAGACATTAAGCCCATAAAACAAAAGCTCTGAAAGATGCATCCTCACGTTTCCTTGTTAGTTAAAGTAGAGTTAGAAATTCTATTGGAAGTAGGTTTAATCATGCCTATTGACTATTCAGAGTGGATTTCCAATGTAGTCCCAGTGCAAAATAAACCTTTCAGTATTAGAGTTTGTACAGATTTCTAAGACATCAATAAAGCTTGTCCTAAGGATGCTTACCACTTTCCAAACATCGACATGATTTTCGATTCAAAAAACTGGTTATGATATTCTATCACTCATGGATGGTTTTTCAGGATATAACTAGATAAAAATTGTTGAGGAAGACCAACATAAGATAGATTTTACCACCCCATGTGGGAAATTTTGTTACCAAGTCATGCCCCTTTAGAGTCAAGAATGCAGACGCTACCTATTAACGGGAAATGATTGTTATCTTTCATGACATGATCAGTGACATCATGGAAGATTATGTGGACGACATATTGGAAAAATATAGGACTCTAGAAGATCACCCCAGATATATTATGATGCATCTTTTAGTGTCTAAGGGACTATAAGGTTCTCCTAAACCTGAAGAAATGTGTCTTTGATGTGTTATCTAGAAAATTTATTGGGATTCATTGTTTCATATAAAGGAATAGAAATAGATCATGCAAAGGTTACTTCTATAACTGAAATGACTCCTCTAAAAAATATCAGACAAGTACGAAGCATGCAAGGATATATCCAAGCCATTAGAAGGTTCATCTCTCATCTTGCAGACAAGTGTCGCACATTTACACATCTTCTCAAGAAAGATGTCCTCTTTCAGTGGGGACCAGAATAACAACAAGTTTTTTCTTTTCTTAAAGAATATTTGGCCAAACCCCCTGTTCTAATGCCACCCATGGTAGGTGAACCATTTTTGCTCTACATTTATGCCACACACTTTGCAATTGAGGCACTATTGGCCTAATATGATAAGGAGAAAAAAGAAAAAAAAATTGTATTACTTAAGCCGAACATTGATCGCTTACAAGATCAACTACTTACAAATAGAAAATTCTTGCTTGGTCGTAGTTTTTTTCCTTTCAGAAACTACATCATTATTTGCTAAATAATAAGGTCAAGCTTATCTCAAAATTTGATCCAATAAAATACTTATTATCAAATCCCACACTCATAAGAAAGATGGAAAATTGGATTATCTTACTTAGTGAGTTTGACATTGAGTATGTACACCAGAAATTAGTGAAATGATAGGTTTTAGTAGATCAACTACCTGACGCCCCACTACCAGGTACCGAACATTTGAGTCTGGAACTCCAAGACACATCTACAGTGTACCTCGAGGAAGCTATTATATGGAAACTATACTTTGATTACTCATTTACCTTTCATGGTTCAGGTGCTGGAGCTGTGTTGATCACTCCTTCAGGAGACTTGATCCCCAAGGAATTTTGACTCGGGTTCCCATGGAAAAACAATATAACAGAATCTAAACCTTATCCCAGGGATGAATTTGGCTATTGTTGGTTTCTAAAATGTGCACTTGCATCTTGGATCTCAAAAGGGCCAAGGTGTTTGAGACCACAATAGAACCATCCCCAAGTTGTGGGACCTTGTGAGCTTGGGAAGGATCTCTGGAGAAGGTTGGTTCCTCTATCTATTTCTATTGCTACTGCTACTCCTAGTGCTGAAAGGGGAAACTAAGCTAAAAATGCCAAAGGACCAAGGAAATAAGGATAACATGAAGTAAACTACACTAAAAGGCAATAGCACCAGAAAAGAGGGGTGAACAATATCTGTTCAGAGTGATAATGATAGGGAATGCATGAAAAGAGGCTAGGCATGAGTAGCACAACAAAATACGCATTCACCAGATCATTCTCGTGGAACACAACCAAGTATGGAGTTGCATGGGACTTGAAATAACACAACAATACACAATGTAAGAGAAGAGGCAAGAAGAAGGAATGTAAACACGTTATGACAAAGAATAGTCACAAAATGATGCTTCTATTACTTCCAAAAATGCATAGAACTGTTACAATGATAAGGAGGATGATATCCACATGTAAGAGCCAAACATGGAGGTCTGCAACTCAATATATAGAAAATATGGAGTCCTTAGCAACATGCGTAAGGATCTAAAGTTTCCAACCCTTTACAATGAGCCCCAAACCTTCCTTTATAGATTCAACACAGAGGGAAGAAGGAGAGTGAGAATCAGGAAAACTAATTCAAAGCTTAACCACCATCGTTAATGCCTCCTACTATTTCCCCTGATTCTTAGAAGTTTCTTTGAAATATTGACAAAACAGATAGGGTAATAGGTGTAGGAGGAATACCTGTTTAAATGTTGGTTGGTTGGTTGTTGCACGCGTATAACTTTTGAATCCATAGCTGATCATGAGAGATTCCTTTTGGCAAGGAGGAACTACCTGTAATGGAAAGCAAGACCACCAGAAAGAGTTAAACAATATGTGTAGTGAACTACCTAGCATGTGCTAGATCTGAGAAGTGTGGTACTTCCTAGATGGTTGTCAGTCCACTGTTTAAGAAAATTTAATGCGAGTAATAAATTAAATCCTACCGTAATTGAAATTATTTAGGTATCTCATCCAAAATACAATAAGAAAGATCTAATCTAACAGGATAAGTTAAAATAAGATTCGGAGGTCAAGTAATTGGTTCTAGGTCTCTACAAGTTTGATAGAGGTCTCAGGCAGGTCACAGGTGATTAAGGGTGATGTGGGAACATGTGGATAGGTAATTGTTCTAGGTTGTATGTGTAAATACAGAGACCATTTCCAGTTAAGGGTGACCGACGCCGGTTGGGGAAAACTAGTGCTGGTTATTGTGGAATACTGGGAATGCCACAGAATGGGCTCTAGATCTTCCTTATGATTGCACAAAGAATTGATTGGTTGGAAAGAGCTATTAGGCTGTTTGGGTGGGGTTTGGTGAGGTTTTAATGAGTATATGGAGGGGTGAGTATTAAAGGAGGTTAGTGGGTGGCTAGGAAAACAAATAAGGGAAATACAATGATGAAATAAATGAACCAGAGGAGTAAACTGTTCCACTTAATTGAAATCTGGTCCTGGGCGCCTGTGAGTGATGAATGAAGGTGCTGGTAAGGGGTTGAATGCTGCTGAGGATCACCAAACATTGGAAAGCTCCTGTATGGGCTACATGTGTAACACCCTGAACTGTTGTTACTTTCTCCTTTGCATTCAAGTGTTGATATGTGATTTTCTCATATGAGGATATGTTCTTTTGGTTTCAAGAAGTCATACTTGATTTGGTTATGTCTTTTCTGCTCTTATGATCTTTGATTGAACTGGAATATGCTTGGAATCTTTTTCTTTCATCCCTCACATATGAGTGCAATCTGATTTCTGGAAGATTGTGGATTTATCTACCTTTATGACTCATCCTTAGATCAGTTGCATTGATCCAAGGAATGTTTTAATTATATTCAAGATGAACAATTATGTATTGAAATTTCGTGAATTATTAAGTATGACTAAACTTTGAATGTACAAGTTATTTTAAACCTCTTGCATATAAAATATGTCCGTTGATGAAAGTTTGGTTGGATTTTGGAGGTTAACCCTGGCAGATCATTGCAATCGAAATCTGGTCTCAGTCATCTTAGCATCAGAAAGGACCTGGACCTTAAGCCAGGTAAGATGTGTAAGTTTTCCATCTACAGCTAATTTACCTGATGCAAAATCTAAATCTGATCTGGGAATGTTCTATTCTATTTGAATTTTGTATACTAATTAATCCTATCTAGTGGACCTAAACTAGAATCAGTAAGGTTATTAGTTTTTAACCTAAGCTATAACCTATTGTTGCAAGGTTAGTTAATCTAACCTAGTCCTAAATTATGTGCTTGATATTCCTAAGGGTTATCTAAACCTAATACTAAGGTGGGTGACTAATGTTATATCCTATGGCATTAAGACTAAATCTACCTATGATCTAACCTAAGTCACTAACCTATCCTAAACTAATGCTATGAAAAGGAACCTAAGGAGGGTCGTAAGTTTTGGGTGGTGGTTTCTATGGATAAGGATGAAGGACAGGGAGTGCTTCCAAGGTTAGCAGAGGTTAATTTGGTAAGAAGGGTCTTACATGGAAGCATCTCTAAAGATGGAAACTTTTGTTTATTTTAATTTGGAGTTCACCAACTTTGGCGGTTGGTGGCAATGGAAAATGGGCAGGAGAAGGAAATTTAATGCAATTAATTTCATAGGTTCTCGACCTTGGATTGCTTTGGAAGGCATGTAAATGGAATTTTTCTTGGTTGTTTTTTTTTTCATGCATTCCATTTTTCACTCTGCATGAGCATTGGTTTTTTTGAACCAGCAGTTTACTCTTCGTTGCATGGCAATTTTGAAAGTTTCAAATTTACTTTTATGTCGTGGGGAATATATAAGGCATGGAGGTAGCAATATTTTGTTGTTTAATCTTTCCTGGAAGAAGAAGAGAAGGGGCGAGCACATCCAGAGGTCTTCTTCGACTTTTTAGCGACACTATCAGGCATGATAGGCCCTAAATGTTAAAATCTTGCTTTCCTTTAAATGTTTTCATTAGAACAACTATGTTCTGATGATATATGTGAATTTTTGGCTTGAATGGTAACAATGATTATGGGTTTTATGTAAATTTGGGGTTCTGGGTTGAACATGAAATTTTGGGTCCTGAATGAAACCTGCTTCATTTTTCTTGTTCCCTTGTTGTGGATTAAACTTGGAGTTTTGCTACCCATTTGGAAGTGATGTAAATTCTTATCTGACTGATTTGTTAGATTAGAAATTGGCTACATGGAAAGAAATTTTTTAAAGGATTACATGTTTTAAACACCATGGTAATTCCTTACTGTCTCAATTATTATTGGAACAAATGATTGTTTTCTTCACCGTAAGAACTCTGACTGTAACATGTCCATGTTCAAGGAAACAGGTAATTGATTTCATGGATGGATTTTTGGTGTACTCTGTGAAACTTTACTGTTTTAGTTGCGTGATTTGGAAATGTTACTTGAGGTTTAAGCCTGTACCTCTTATTTTGAAAGGGTTTGAATGTTCTTATGTTTGCAGGTACTATGAGTAAGGCAGTATATGGTTTAACTGTTGTTTTTACGATTAATCATGAGTTCTAGTAACACAGTTATGCACAGGGGGAAATATACTTGGATGAGCTCTGTCTCCCTGGAAAGTTCGTGGTTAATCTTGGGAAAACATTAATGGAAATTATGTTTAATGTTTTGGGTGAGATAAGACTATGTTTAATGTTACCTTGAGATGATTTTGAAATCTATTTCTTTTGGCCGCGTTAAACGATGTTGGAAACTCTTTTTAAAAATGACTTCAATGTTGACAAGTTTTATCAACGTTCAACTATTACATGCCCTTTGAAGTTGGAATTAGGGTTTAAATGTAACTGAAAGATCTATTTATTTCTGACTGATAATGCATTATTCACTACTATGGTATGAATAGAGTGGATTTTGGGTATTGTTGAATTTGTATTTAGAATTCGATTATCAATATTGTACATGCATTTTTGGTTTAGTGTCTTGAAGATAAAATAGCAACCAAACAGTGCAACGGGTTAGAATGATTCAGTTTTCAATCAATTATAAAATGAGGGTAATGGGAAGTTACCATAACTTGACCTTAAACTCAAATGGTTTGAGTAGTTGATGAAATGTAGACTGTTTTATTGGACCAAGAATATAGTTTGAGTTTTGATCATTTATAACGTTTTGTGTTAAAAAAAATGTTATTGGCTTATGGTTGAATGTATAGTTGTAGAACCTGTAGGGATCTATTGGAAAACTCTTAAGATGGCTATTCCTGACCAGAGCTATTGGGTGAACTTAAGTGTTTGAATTACTCGTCTTCTCCTTCTTTGATTGGACTAAAGAATGTATATTACTTCTTGGAAGTTAATGTAGTTCTGAACTCGATTACAATAGTGTTTTGATTTTCTTTGTTTTCTTCATCTGAGCCAAAAAGGAAAAATTGTAAAAGGGTTTCAAAAATATGAAATTTTTTATACTCTCTTTTGGAATGATAGTGTTCTCTTCCTTAGAATTCTATAAGGGACTCAACAGTATGGTTATGGGATGACAACACTGTTAAAATTAAGTGGAAAGAAATAGTAAGTGGGGAGATCTTAACTTGGAAGACTCCTTTCGTTTATGTAGTAGTGTAAAGATCTTGTTTTAGAATTCATGTTTGTTATCTTCTTGCAAAAAGGTAATCCAGTAGCTAATGTTTTGCATACTTATCATTGATTGATAATTAGTATAATAAGATTAAGGAAAGTTTGTTAGGTGGACTTGCAAGTGGCAGTAATCCATTCTTTTGCTCAAATTGCTATGTATATGAACCTGAACCTGTTGGATGTATACCTTAAAATGGTTTAGTTTTTTAAATATGAGTAAATTAAAATCATGATTTACATTGTTCTCACTTTTTTGGATGGCTAGGTACTTAAGATATAGATTGTCCATTCTTATTTTCTTGTATATGATGGATCAATCCAAAATAGATTAAGATGAAATTATGCTTGTATCTTGAGTTATGCTATAGAGTTCATATTGTAATTGGTAGAAAGAAAACCCAGAGTGTATCATGATTTGGGATTGTGAAGTAATTGTTGGATTCCATTATACTTTAAATTTAGGACAGGTATAATAGCTTATTCCTTCTGTCCATTTTGTTTTTAACAATGTACTAAGGAATCTTATATTGGCTTCACTTTAAGTGGAAGGTATGAAGTAATTGATGTCATTATAACAGGATTGTTTAATGAAAAAAATAAGTGGAATGCAATTGTTTTAAGGATTAGTGCTTATCATGCTCAGTTCATTGAACTGACCCATGCTAGCAATTTTTACAGATGGTCATCGTAGGTGGTAAAGGCAGACAAAATTTGATATGATGCATTGAACTATTCTAATCTGGTTCTTATAGAAGAATTTTGATTTGTTTTCCAAATTGTATTATGGAAGAAAGTTACCTCTTTTGTTGAAGGCTATTCTCTTAAAGTATGCTGAAGTGCATAAGTTGTAATTGTATAGGTTTGGAAATGAATGAATGAATGAAATGGAGAGATATTACCTATATGGTTTGTGTAACTTATTTTGTTGGGTATGATCTTCTTATTAATCTATATGAATGAGTGTGCATTCATATTATTCTTTGCAATGGAATCTTGATGAATGTCTTAAGTAAGCCATAGCTAATTATATGGCTGAATACTACATTTTTGATTAGTGATTCTTTATAACTTATGATTGTGATTAAAAATTGTAAATAAGATCACTACATTTTTAGGGAACATTGAGAGTGAACTATGCCCTAAAATGTAACTAGAATATGAAGAGAATTTTCCCCTCTTGTAATGCATTAATTATAAAAGTAATATATGGCTAATAAATCATCTAAGACTTAACAGTACTAAGTCGAATATGTTTCAGCCTATAAGGTTGTTACATTTACTTTGTTGGTTTAGTCAATTTCTAAATGAAGAGACTTAGATGATTGTTGCCCTATTTTGTTAGATAAAGGGGTTGCTAGGAACCAAATCGACAACCAAGAAACAATCTTAAACTAATTAAAACCCTTTTTGTAAAATTGAACCCTAATTACATAGAAGGTAACTTAAAGAGTGTTGGACTCGGGGTTAGGGAAGGCTACCAAATTATGTGGACCTGTAACCCAAATATAACTTAACATAAGTAAATTCTTAGAGGTATGTACATATTTCTGAGGCTATTCCATAGGATGTTGACACACATCAATTGCAAGGTTGTACCTTCGAGAATATTAGGATCTTCTTGAGGACACAGCAATGCAGATGACATGTGGCAACACCCTTCTGCATTAATCATTAAGATTTACACACCTGAGACTTGATCAATATTTCTCTTTGGGACTTGTTAGGACCATAGTCAAGTTATGAGGAAGCCCTTTGAGACTCATGGCTACCTTGACACACAGGGTTAAATTTGGTTGACCCAGTATGTCAACTTACCCCTAGTCTTTAAGAGCATCCTTTATAACGTGAACTATGATGTTAATCTGATCCAGAGTGAAAACTTGGGATAATGAGATTGACAGAAGTCAGTATAATACGTTCTATATAACAATTGGGTGGGGTGAATGGACGTATTCTGGATTGACGAGTATGCCATCAAGGAATAAGTAATACGAACAGTATGTTTTAAATCTTTGGCCAAAGTATCACAAGTTGCTAATTGCGTTGTCACTATGTCACCTAGTCTAAGGATCGTGATGTCGATGAATAATGGTAACAATTATTCAGATAGGTTCCTTAGGTAGAGAACTTAGAACCTGGAATACGGTAAGAGAACCATGAACATGAAGTGTTCAGTAGAAAACTTCAAGCTCAAAGTTACACATGAATAAATCAGTAGTTCACCGAGTCATGGAATGAATAGATCAGTGGTACACTGAGTCATTACAGCTGCATATGGTTATCTATTATAAGAATAATTGTTATGATATGTGTGTTCTAAATTATGTATTTAGAACAGAGAACATTAATCATGCAAAAACAAAAAAAAATTCCTTGTTCTAAAGTATTAAAATGGGAATGTTATAGCATGTGCATTCTCTTTTGCTTGGTTAGATCAAATCTGTGCTAGGGTGAATGCTAGATGGTTACTAGATGGTTGTTGGATGCCTGTGCAAGAGGAAATGTTTGATCTCCTTCTTTACATGTATGCTCTCATAGAAAATTTCTCTAAAAGATCTATTATCTCTAAGAAAAATTCCCAATGTTTTCCAACCTCAAAAATAAGGTTGTTTTGGGAGTTAAAAGGTGACCAATGGTGGTTCTGACTTAACTAGTGATGGTTAGGGTTAACCGGCATCGGTCAAGGTGGGATTTCCTAGGTTTACTAAACTAGGGAGATCCTCTTGATTTTCTAGGATCTCATGTCGTTAACCCATGGATTATAATGGAAGCTTCTTGTAAGTGTGCGGGAATGTGGTTAGAGGGAATGTAGGCATTGATTTTAGGGTTTGGGTAAGTCTTAGTTAGTTATGGAAACTTACTAAGAATAGGTCTTAGGATGAGTTGGCTTGATTAGGTGTCTAGGTGAGATGTATTTGTATATTATCCCAATTAAGATATTTAAATAATAAATATGGTGAGGATAATGAATTAATTTAATTTAATTAATTAAATTAATATTAGTGGAGTGAAGGGGCCCCTGACTAGGTTAATGTGATGAAGGGAGCTTATTTGTCGGAGGACCAAAGGGGAGTGTAACCTAATTTTAGTGTCTACATTTTGTCCCTTTTTGTTGCATAGCTTGTATTGGTAAGCGACGTTAACAAAAATAAGATGTGGTTGCCCCATGTGTGGGTGAAGGTGATCCTCCTCAAACCAGGAACTGATGAGGTAGAAGGCAGAAGCGGTGAGTGGTTTGATAAAAGGTAAATATGAGAAAGGGGATGGTGGTTAATAGGGGAAAAAGGGTTAAAGGTCTACTTGGGAAATCTAGGTAATGGGTCAAGGTCAAAGGTAGTAACAGTCAAATGCATGCACATGTATAAACTGCAGCACTACTGGTTTGAAGAGCAGTCAAACTCTACGTCACCTAAGGTTGATAGCTTTATCCAAACAAGGGTGAAGTGATTCCGGTATCCAAGGTATAGGACATGATCAGGATACAAAATGTAGGTTAAGTGCAGCAACATTTAGGTATGTTCCGGTACACCAAAGATAGGGTTGGGATAAACAGTCACGTCAATAGGCTAGGTAAGGTCATTAGGTCAACAACATAGATAACAGTGCCACAAGGTATAGCAAACATGTGAGGTCAAAGGTCACTAGCGATGGTTCAGGGCCAAAAAAATCTAGGTCACGACATGGGTAAGGTCGAGGGAGGGGTAAAATAAGGAGTCCCCAAAGGAGGACAAAGGTAGGTAGTAAATGATAAGGTCAAGAAGGTGGAGTAAATAGTCATGGTAAAGGTTCGGTGAGATAAATGGTCAAGGTAAAGGGTAGGTGTGGAAAAAAAGGAGGGATAGGTGGGGTAATAGGGTAAAATGGTGGGTTTTGTGCAAGAGAGGATGACCGATGCCGGTCAAGGGTAACCGACGCCAATATAAGGCAACCAACCATGATAAGGTAGGGCATGCGAATGATGCCGATAAAGGTTAAACCATCGTCGATTAGGTTGGGTTGGTTATAAAAACAAAAAATCCATGTTTTTTAATCCATTTGTCATTTAACGAATTGAGAAAATGAAAGAGAGAGAGAAAAGAGGGAAAAGTGCCCGGATGGAATGGAGCATTGAGTTGGCGGTGTGAACAACGGGTCCGCAAGATTGGCACGTGTGACTTGATTAGTTGGATACACGGGTGGAGATTTGGTGATGGCAGAGGCTAGAGAGGGATCGGGCGGGCCATTGGTGCAGTGGCCAGATGTGCCACCATGACGACGGCAGCACGATGAGGTAAGTGTCCAACTTTAGTTGTATTTGGTCAGATAGATTAGATGAGCTACAATTTTTTTTTGTGGTTTTTGTTTTAGGTGGGGGAAATTTATAAATGGGAGGGTAAAGGAGGGTAAATAGGAATGGGGAGAGAAATAAGTGGGAGAGGAGGGGAGGTGATAAGGTATAAGGGAGGTGTAGGTGTGTTTAGGTGGGTAAAAGGGACAGGGTGGGAAGGTTTTGAGAAAGGGGGGTTTGGTGGTCGTGGGTTTTCACCGCGACAGTGACCAATGTCAGTTAGGTTTGGGTGGCGTCGGTAGTGTGTAACCCTGGAGGACATGTTTAGGATTCTACAGCTACCCATATTAGGTACATAGGTCTACTCTATCTCCTCTGAGGCCTCAGAGGAGTTGATGTTGATGGTGTTTGGTGAGGGGATGGCCGAGCTGACATTCCATAGTGCCAACATTTGATATGGAAAGATGTACCTAGCCCGTCTAGAGGAGACGAGGCTAGTGGTTTTTTTGATGGAGGTAGTGTGCTGCTTTGCACTGCCAGATGCAGAGGGTGGACATTTTCCCCAATCATTGATGGGGGTACTCAACAACATGATGATAGATGAGACCCACTTTGCCTAGGTGCCAACATTCCTGGTGTAGTTGTACAGAGAGTTATGGGCATATGGGTGGCTGCGTAGGTTCAGCCTATGTTGTACCTTCTTACTACACTATTGGACTTATGAGCACATAGTTTGTGTGTGGCTAGTAGGGATTCCCCGAGCAGATGCATTCCCATCAATATTTATGTAGGTGGGGTACAGGTGATGGGTTTCGGCTATTGGAGAGCGGAAATCAGACAGGCCCACACATGATGTGGCCTATTTCTAGTGGTTATTAGAGGGGTTGTCTAGAGTGGACATTATATGGAGGTCATATGTGGGATTCCCCTCATATAGGCATATGCATGAGGAGCTATTTGAGATCTAGCTATTGAGATGGATACAGGGTCATCGTGTCCGAGAGCGCAAGATGATCCCAATAGACAGAGTCAGGTGGGAGTTTGGGCTATTACAGGACATACCTCCACCCTTCCCACAGTACCGGAGAGACGACGTGGAGAGGCCCTTACCTCTACCACAGCTGATAGTGCCCACAAGGTAAGAGGAGCAGGTGGTGGACCAACAGATAGATGATTTTGGGGTCACAGATATGTACAAACATTGGTGGGTAGCGCATTTACGAGCCATACCACCCAGATCGGGGTAGCTGGATCTAACTACCATCACGGTGCAGAGAGATGTCCTATAGGGGTAGGTGGCTACTTTGTTTACCCATTTGGGTATGGTATAGACATAGTTGGCGAGCTCAGAGGAAGAGGTAGCAGAGCTACATGTACAGGTGGCTAGTCTACATACCAAGATGGACGATGGTGGGGATGGAGTCAGAGAGGAGGATGATGGTTAGGTGGTGGCCTTATAGGCACAGGTGGTAGGTTTATAGGGCCAGTTGGTCACAACCTAGGCACATATTGGGGCCTTATAGGCCTAGATATAGGTACAGGGGAAGGAGGTACCACCACAGGCATTAGGACCGGGTCCCAGTTCATAAGTAGGAGCGGGACAGGGTCTTATAGGACAGGTACATGGGCTGAGGTCTATGGGGCCACCACAGACCGTGCCTATATCTAGGTTATGGGATGCCCTAGGTGAGGCCAGATACTACCAGGACCAGCTGATGGCGGCTAGGATAGACTTTCTATCCTATGGAGAGTACTAGGCACAACAGGTGTTGAGTGAGAGGACTAGATCCCACACTCAGAGTGTGAAGAGCACAGGGGGGCATCGAGCTCTGAGGCCAGATTAGAGAGAGGCTACTATCGCACGAAGACCATCTCTAGGTGAGGTGCCAGCAGGGACTCAGCCACCACCTATGATGGGTGGGGAGATGCTAGCAGGTCGTCAGATAGGGGTGGAGGAGGAAGAGGGTACAGGTGATATAGAGATGGAGGATATCTGTCAAGACACCTGATATGTGTCTTTTGATTTTTGATTTATTATAGTCATTTTTTGATATATACCGGCCTGTGTGCCGAAGATAGTGAGGATGTATGAGAGTTTTTGTTGTATATTTTGAGCATATGCTGGCCTGCGTGCTGAAGATATTTTATACTGGATCATTACTTTATTGTATATGAGACCGTCATGTGTGTCGATGAAATTTTGTATTAAGTATCAACCTGCGCGCCGATGATTTTGAGATGATGGACATGATGGGATAACCATGTATGTTGTATTGAGATACACATTTATTTATAAGATGAGATACATGAGATTTTTGATTTGTTGTTTTGATATGGATGGAAATTAGGTGAGTTAGGCATGATTAAGTCAGGTCATAGGCATAGATCGAGTCAGGTCATGTGTTAGGCATGGTTGAGTTAGGTTTTTTTAGGCATGGTTGAGTCAGGTTTGTTTAGGCATGGTTGAGTCAGGTTTGTTTAGGCATGGTGGAGTCAAGTCATGTGTTAGGCATGGTTGAGTTAAAATTAGGTGAAGTTGTGATTCATTATTTTGTGCAATGAATAATAATATGGTTCATATGTGAGATGTGGTATAAGACATGCATGATGATGGTAGAGAAATGGTAGGCGTAATAAATGTATGTTGTGATGAGGATTAAAATATGAAGCAACTTGTTATGTATGTGGTTTAATTTCCAATTTTGGACAGAAAAAGGAAACTAAGTGGGGTATGATGTAATGTTAGGAAGATAAAAGATGATTTTTTTAGGGTAGAGGTTGGCCGAGCTAACCTCCAAGGGCCGCATGTCCTCGGAGTGCTGCCTATATAGTCCCGGTGAAAAGGGACCTCAGGCTAATGTAGTTATCCCATGAGCTAGGGAAGAATATGAAGAAGTAGGAAAAATGAGTGGGTAGGTTTTAGACATGATTTGGGTTTTGGGTTGTTAGGTGTGGGTGGGTTAGAGGTAAAGTGATATAGGTGATGTTAATTGTGGTGAAAGAAGAAGATAGATTACCCCAAAGGTAAGCGTTGAGGACCAAGTCCTATTTAAGGTAATCAAAATGTAAACAAAGACAACTAAAAGATAAGAGGGGGTAATAAAGCCACCTGATTGGCTAGGGTCATATTGAGTAGATCACACCTTGGAGGAGGTGATGAACGTAAGACCCTAAAGACATTGCATGATTGATTGTTCTACGGTGAAAATTAGTCACATGATCAACAAATGTCTAAGTTCCAAGAGGTCCCTTGAGGCAGGAGGAAATGGGAGTGAGAATGGTAAGAAGGGTGAAAGGTGGTTAATTTTTTATATGGTATGAGGTAGCATGCTCTTCGGGTAAGAGATCCAAGATCACAATGGGCAAGTCCATGACTAAATTTTTTTTTTGTTGTGACTTGTATTTTGAGATAGATTGATTGATGCGGGAAGTCTATATGGGATGAGGAGTTTAACTCCTTGAGGTCTTTGTGAAGCTGATCAATGTGGGAAGCTTCCACTTGTCTCTCTTTTTTTTATAGCTTTACATAGCTATCCTTCAAGGGAGAAATCTATTTACAATAGTGATTGCTGAGAGGAAGATGTCCTTTTAAGGGAGTCATCTTTTGATTAGAAGTTTGACTCAAGGATTTGGGTCCCATGTGGGGGCTTTGAAGTCATGGAAAAGACTAAGGTGAAGAAGAGGACTCTTGTTCAAAAAGTAGGGTGGAACGACCATGGGATCTCATCTAAAGGTAGACAAAAAGTATCCATGAGAATCATGCTATGTGCAGCGCCGTGGTACACATATTTCAAGAGAAGATAACAAATGATGGGTACTCACATGATTCTTGTTTAATCATTGGTGAGGTGTATGATGTATATAGCACTCAAGGGACAAGCATGGAAAGAGACAAAAGGTGAGGTAGGACTAAAAGTAAACAATAAAACGGTCGAAGATGTAAGGCATTAAAGGGCTTAGGGTTGGGTTTACCATCGAGTGAATATAAATGATAAGCACCTTATCCATAAGTATGAGTCACGATGTATGGTCCAAGCCAATTAGGAGAAAAATTTCCACATTTACTTTTTTCTAATTTGGTTACGTGTTGATTTTCTTTCAGGACAAGGTCACCAACTTGGAAGGTTCGTTCATGGACACGTTTGTCATAGGCACGTTTGATACATTTTTAGTAAACTTGAAGGTGATCTAGAGCATTAAGACAACGTTCATCTAATAACTCTAGCTATGCTAAAAAAATACTGACGAAAGTCATCATCATTGAGTATGTCATGGAGAGAAATGCGGAGTGAGGGAATCTAGACTTTGAGAGGTAGAACCACCTTGGTACCGTAGACTAGAGAAAATGGTGTCGCAACAGTGGAAGTGCGAATACTAGTGCGGTATACCCATAGGGCACAAGGAATGTGCGTATGCCAATCCTTCTCAGTATCGTTAACCACTTTGATAAGAATTTTGTTTAGGGTTTTGTTAGTGGATTTGGCTTGTTTATTGGTTTATGGGTAACAAGGTGATGAGAAACTGAGCTGAATACCAAAGGCGTTGCAAAGTTTTCACAGGGTTTTGTTTTTGAATTGTTTTCCATTTTCAGTGATGAGGCGATGAGGAACACCAAAGTGACAAATGATGTGATGATTGATGAACTCACATATTTTCTCAGCTTTCATGGAGATGAGTGGTATGGCTTCCACCTATTTTGTATAGTATTCAGTAGCAATGATGATCCATTGATGGCGTTGTGAAGAATGGGGATTGATTTCTCTGACAAGATCCAAACCCCATTAAGAAAATGTCCAAAGGTCACAGAGGACCTGTAATGCATGACTGGGTGTGTGATGAAGGTTGGCATGTTGTTGGCATTTTACACAACACTTGACATAGTCACAAAAATCATGGTTAAGGGTCAGCCAGTAATAGCCCAGGTGAAGAATACATTTAGCAATAGCAAGGCCACTTAAGTGACCTCCACATATGCCATCATGAACCTCCTTAATGGTATAAGGAATTTCAAAACTTATGAGGCATCATAAGAGAATACTATCAAAGCCGCGCTTATAGAGGAGTCCCCCCAGGATGACGTAACAAGAGACATTTTTATGGAAGGCGCGTTGTCTGTTACAAGTGAGGTTACGAGGTAAGATGGAGAGAGAAAGATAGTCAAAGTATTATTTGTACTAAAGGTCACTCAGGTCAGGGGTGACAATTCCGATGGAGTAAACATCATGAGGTAGATAAGAATGTGATTGGATTCATTGTATGGTGATAAAGATTTTAGAATTGGTGGGTGAAGTGGGTATTTGGGAAGCTAAGTAGGCCATGGTATCTACAAATTTGTTGGTTGAACATGGGATGGTTTGAAGGTCGTAGCAGTCAAAGGTGGTCAAAAGTATATCTACATGATGTTTATACTTTTGAAGTATCTCATTACGATATTGGTATATACCATTGACTTGGTTTATGACTAATTGAGAATCACCAAAGATATTGATTGATTTGACATCTAGGGCATAGGCGGCGTGGAGACCTAATATGAGTGCTTCATTTTCGGTGATATTGTTTGTGCATTCAAAATCAAGTTTGAAAGACAAAGGCATGGGTTCACCATCAAGAAGAATGAGGATAATACCAGCCCCACCCCCATGCTGACACTTAGAACCATTGAAGAAAAGTATCATTTGGTAAGGGGGTTCATCTAGGGAAAGGGTAGCAATTGACTCGTCTGGAAAGTCAAAATTAGAGGGTTGATCCCCAAAAATAGGTGTGTTAGCCAATTGTTCGGTGATAGCTTTTCCCTTGATAAAATTTTGATGAATTAATTTGAGGTCAAGGTCAGCTAAAAGCATAAGCCAATGTGTGGCACGCTGATTTTGGTAAGGTTTGGCATACATGATGTGTAAGGGGTCGATGTTGGTCACAACATAGGTTTTGTGGTTGAGTAGTGTTGTCCACTCAAAATTTCCCGCTCTGATAAGAGTAAAATTTTCAAAATTTTGAGTCTTAAGTGTTTTTCTCTGAGGTGCCTAAGTCGTGAAATCAAAAAAATCTGTGTTCTGGGTCGTTTTGTGTGATTTTCGGGCCTGTCGGAACTTTTTGTCCCATCTGTCCCAAGTACGAAAGTGTCTTCTGTTCTCCGATCGGCCGAAACCTCCGAATTTGTCCTATTTTCGGGCCTGTCGGAAGTTTTTGTCCCAAGTGCCCCAAAGCCAAAAATGCAATCTGTTCCATTTCGGCCGAATCATCCTTCCCGCGTACTTCGCACTTTCCTGTCCCGAATGTCCCAAGTAAAAAGTGCGAGTCGTTCCATTTTCGCCCGAACCGGCCGAACCGCGTACTCCGGAACTTTTCGTCCCAAATGTCCCAAGTTCGAACGGACCTGTTGTTCCATTTTCGGCCGATTCGCCCGATTTTGTCCCAACTGTCCCGAGTTCCAAATTGCTCTCTGTTCCATTTTCGGCCGGTTCGCCCGGACCGCGTCCTTCGCGCAATTTTGTCCCAACTGCCCCATTTAAAAAAGTGCGAGCTTTCCCTATTTCGGCCGAGCCGGTCGAGTCGCGTACTTCGGAACTTTTTGTCCCGAATGTCCCAAGTCCAAACGGGCCCGCTGTTCCAATTTCGGCCGAAACACCCGAATCGCGTACTTCGCACATTTTCGCCCCATTTGTCCCAAATACATTTGTGCGTCTTCTCCCTGTTTCGCCCGAACCGGCCGAGCCGCGTGTTTCGCGCATTCGCGTCTCACCTGTCCCAAGCGTACCAAGTGTCGTTCACACTTAGTTTTTCCCGCTCGACCCGAATATGCTGTTTTTCAAAATATGAATTTAAGTTGCGGCTCTGATGCTATCAATCCGAAGATCAAGTTTCAAGGACAGCTGGCAGAAGGACGAAGCTCTCAAGACGCTGGTTGCATCAGTTTTCAAAGACACTCATTGTCATCCTCAAGATGAAACGTCAGTTCCACGTGGTAGAGGCAGAGCTGAGACGTTAGAAAGATTCAAGCAGCGGTTTCTGAAGACAGTGGGTCCTTCTCAGAACTGGACACCTGTCTCCTTCTCCTTTCTTTTCTCTTCTTCCCTTTCTTTTCGTATTCCTTGTAATTAGTTAAGGCATTGCAATTAGCGGTCCTTAACTATTCTTTAGTTAAAAGAAATGGTTACGAGGAGTAACGGATTTGTAATCTATATAATGGCCTTTCCACGCCATTTTACAGAGGAGGAAGAACTTGGATATTTGCTGAAAGTGTAAATAGATCTTAAAGAAATCAATACAAAAGGGCTTTCCATTCTTTGTCTATCTGATTCTTGTTGTTTCTGTGTTTTCCTTTAATATTGTGAAGATCATTTTGTTCCTAACTCGTTTAGTCTCTCTGATTGCATACTATTCAGTTTTGCAAGTACAGTGATCTTGTACAACCAAGAAGGAACTTTGTGTCCTTGATTAACAAATTTGAAGAAGGTTATTTATGGAACTTTGTGTCTTTAAATTTAATCCCATTCAGCTAATGCAAATGATCTTGTCTTAAATCCTTTGAAGCTTCGCATACACGAAGAATTATTCTGCTATCTATAATTCTGAATGTTGCCATTCTGCTCATCTTCTTATTCCCCTTCCTCAGTCCTGGCGTAACTGATGATCCTTGTGGAAAACACTTTCGTAATATCCAAGTTTGACCATAAAATAATGTTCTGTACTTTTGTAAATAAGTTTGTTTCAGAATAAGGGAACCTCTCCCATTAAAGAGGAGGGACTTCTTGTCCCCTGACTGTTGTTCTTCTAAAAAGTCCTATTTGAAAACCAACAGTTTTTGGCGACTCCGCTGGGGAGGAAATTTGCATTCCAGCTCCGCTGGGGAAAATCGCATTCCAGTACTGCAATTTTTCGATCATCCTTTGATCTGGTGACTCCACGTTTCACTAGAGGGAGAAGGGCCCTTGGTATCGAAGATTCTCAGTTTCAGCTTTTGGAGCAACAGGGTTTTCCTTTCCCTTCCAATAGAAGAACTCGTTCGACGAGCACTCCACCTGTCCAAGATAGAAGTCCTGCGGGTGGTATTCCTTCAGAGCCTGCTAGTCCTAATCTACGAGCTTTGATCCTTGCTCGGTGTTACAGTTCCCCTCCAAGCCGTATTTCCAAGAATGGCACAATTACCATGGGGTCAACGTGTCGGGCCCCTGGCTCTTGCGCAGCCTTTGCATGAGTTACCTAGAGGTAACCGAAAGAACTTCCCAAAATTTAAAGGAGATGGCAAAATTCACCCTGATGAACATATTGCAGCATTCATAGTTGCCTGTGGAGTCTTGGGGGTTGAACATGAAGACGTCTCAGTAAGACTGTTCGTTGAGACGTTACAGGATAATGCTGCTGACTGGTTCTATCACCTTCCGGCTGGTGCCATCACCGACTGGAATACAATGAGAACTCAATTTGAAAGCCGTTTCAAGCCGGCAGAAGATGTGCATGCCCTGCTTGCCCAGATTTCTCAGATAAAGAAAGATCCATCAGAACCTATGAGAGAATTTGTGGCTCGGTTCAACAGATTGATCAACAAAATTCCTGTAAATACTCGACCGGTTGATCAAATTCAGAAATGTTTCTTTTTGAATGCCCAAACGCCTAAAGTCAGTTATGCTCTAAGAAGGGCTAATCTCGGAACGTTAATTCTAGATCAAGAACTGGCTGTTAGTGTCGAGGATGACCTGATCATGTCAGGGAAGTTGAGAAGAGATCCTCCTAAATCTAAATCTACTGCTTCTTCCTCTTCCACCTCTGGACCCAATACTGATCCATTAGTCCAGAAACTTGCAAATGATCTAGTGGCTATAAAGAAACAATTAGCCCAGCATGCACCATATGCAGACGTTCCGAGAAGAAATTTTCAACCCAGAAACCGTTTGCCAGCTCCCCACACAAGACTGGCACTTGAAGGACCTCCTGTCAAAGTTCCGGTGAATGCAACTTGTGAGGTTGAAGAGCCAGAAGATGATAATGAAGCTTGTGAGGAGTTCCTGGAGGAATTCGATGATGAGGCAGAAGAACTCGAAGGATCTCGAGTCAATTTCTTTACCACTGAAGGCATTGATGATGGAGATGACTATGATGAAGTGGTAGCAGACATGAACAGTGAATCATTTGCTGTCATGACTCGAGAACAGACAAGGCAGAAGGAGAAGGTGACACAGCCCCTAAAGAAATCTAAGGAGCAGCCGGCAACTATCCCTGTAATTGCCAGAAGAGGATCTCCTATCCCTACCTCATCTGCACCAAAGGTAAGTACTGTCAATCCTGCTCCCAAAGTTGCTTCTTCTTCTTCTTTTTCTCCCAAAGTTGATAAGCCTAGAATTTCAAATGATGATGGCCCATCCACCTCTGGATCCTTTGATATTGTCGATCATCTTAAAAGGACTAAAGTTCAAATTTCAGAAGCTGAATACTACCAAACCCACCCTAAAGCTTTTGCCAAGATGATCCAATTTGTAAATTCCCATTCCAAGACCACCTCTAAAGGCCTTTTGCCCACACCTCCTTCTACACCACAACCTAGCCTGGTAGCTGTTGTCACCTCACCTGGAGACAAAATCAAGCCTTTTTATGTAACACTCCTTATAGCTGGCCATAGGCTCAGTAACTGTGTCATAGATTCTGGAGCCTCAGATAACGTAATGCCTGCTAAAGTAGCCCATGCTTTAGGCTTGACCCTTACTCGTACTTATGGATCTTGCTACTCCATGGAAAGTAAGGAAGTACCTTTGGTTGGAAGGATTAAAGATGCACAAGTGGCTTTTGCTGCTTTACCTGAAAAGAAAGTCTTGGCCACCATCCTAGTAGCAGACATTCCTCCTTCTTACGGAATGTTGCTAAGTCGGAACTTCTGTAAAGATGTGGGTGGGGAGATTCAAATGGATTGGTCACACGCCCTCATACCTGTCAATGGACAAATGAAGAAGTTACTCCCTGAGAAACAGTCTGAGTATATTGTGCAGAAAACAGATGATCCTAAGGCACAAATACTCTATGAAGACATAGGTCATGGTAATTACATGATTCTGTCCCCTGATGAAATCCAACCCTCCAAAGTATCACCCAAAGATCCCAATGGTGTTTGGATTTTGGAATTTGATGGAAGTTGTTCCTCGGCTGGTTCTGGAGCTGGCGTCTTGCTAGTATCACCTGAAGGCTGCCTGCACCCTTTTTCATTTAAGTTGCAGTTCGAGAACACCAACAACACGGCAGAGTATGAGGCTCTCCTTCTTGGACTGCAAGTAGCCAAAGAACAAGGTGTAAAAAATCTTCTGGCTCGTGGTGATGCAGAGCTGATTGTGAAGCAAGTCAGAAGCCTTTTTCAGGTAAAGAATGGAAGGCTGAAGCATTATCGGAATCAGGTTTGGGATTCAATTGAATTCCTTGATGCTTTCTCTATTGAAGCAATACCTAGAGAAAAGAACAGCAGGGCTGATTCACTGGCTGTCTCGGGGTCACTACTGATTCCCCATCCTGAATTCTCTCAGGATAAGTTCACTATTGAAATGGTCCATCGGCCTAGTGTCCCTGACAATACCAATAACTGGCAAGTTTTCAACGATGACCAGCATCTGCTTTCCTTCCTGGAACTCAAGGGGAATTTCGAGCAACTGTATTTTGAGGGAAGTGACAACCTGCCTCGTGAGAGTGTGTCCTCTGACCAAGCTGTCACCCAAGGAGAAGAAACTGATCAGGAAGGGTACATCAAGCTCAAAGGAAACAATATTCCCAAAGGTTTGGTGAGTTTGGAGGAGTTGTTTGATAAACACGACAGATACGTGAGATCTAAAGCTTCTACCGGACCTCAGCAATCAGCTGAGTATGATAAGATTGATATTGGGAGTTCTGATGACCCGAGGCTGGTAAATATTGGGAAATGTTGCACAACAGAAGAGAGGAGAAGAGCAATTGATCTTCTAAGGAAGTATAAGGATGTTCTTGCATATTCTTATGAAGATCTAAAAGCCTTCAAGCCAAAGGAAATGCAGCACTCTATTCCTCTCAAACCAGGAATCAAGCCTTTCAAGCAGAAGCAAAGGCAGTACAATCCAAAAATAGCTGACACCATCTTTCAGGAGATCCAGAAGTTGTTGAAGGCTAAGATTATTTTTCCCATTCACCATTCAACATGGATTGCAAACATTGTGCCTGTTAGAAAAAAGAATGGAGAGATCCGCATCTGTGTTGATTTCAGAAACCTGAATCAGGCCTCTCTGAAAGATAACTACCCTCTGCCTATGATGGATCAGATTTTGCAAGCAGTAACAGGATCCGAGATGTTATCTATGCTTGATGGATTCTCGGGATACAATCAGGTAGAGGTTGACACTGCAGATCAACACAAGACAGCCTTCACCACTCCTTGGGGTACCTTTGCCTACAAGAGAATGCCTTTTGGGCTGATTAATGTTGGTGCCACTTTCCAGAGAGCTATGGATTTGGCTTTTGGAAGCTTGAAAGGGAAATGTATAGTCATATACCTTGATGACCTGACAGTGTTTTCAAAGACAAGAGCAGATCACTTAGACCACCTGGAAACAGTTCTGCAGAGATGCCGAGAGCATGGGATTTCTTTAAATCCTAAAAAATCTGTCTTCTGTGTTACAGAAGGAAAGCTATTAGGGCACATTGTCTCAAAGGACGGCATCAAGATTGATCCTGAACGAGTTCAGGCCATCCAGCAAATTCCTCTCCCTACTAGTAAAAAAGGCGTGCATTCCTTCTTCGGTAAGATCAATTTCTTAAGAAGATTTATCCCTGATTTTGCTGAATTAACGTTGAATATTTCTCAGATGATGAAAGGGAAGCAAACATTTGGATGGTCTTCTGAAGGAAAGGAATCCTTTGAGGGTATCAAGAAAGCCATTGCTAAAACTCCAGTTTTGGCCTGCCCTGACTTCAGCAAAGATTTCATCATCTATTGCTACGCTACAGACAATACCCTGGCAGCTGTCTTAACCCAAGAAGATTCTGATGGACATGAGCTACCAATTGCCTTCATGAGCTATATCCTGAAGGATCATGAGCTAAAGTACACCATGATGGAGAAGCATGCTTTTGCAGTAGTCAAGGCTGTTAAGCAGTTTCACTTTTATATCCTCAATTCTCACTCCATGGTGCTGGTTCCAGATACGACTGTTAAGTCAATCCTTACACAACAAGAATTTGGATCCAAGAGGGGCAACTGGGTGGCTAAGGTCCAGGAGTATGACATTGATATCAAACCGACCAAGCTGGTTCGTGGAAAGGGTCTTTGTGAGCTCATTGCTGAAGGAGCCAAACATGAGTTGCTGGAGGAGAAAGCTGACGTTCCTACTGTTCTATTCCTTAGTTCATTGATGAATGGTATGCTGACATCGCCCATTTTCTCACCTATGGGGAATGCCCATCTCATTTAACTGCCAAGGAAAAGAGGACTGTTAAATTGAGATCAGCGCAATATGTACTGTGGGAAAATGCTTTGTTCAAGCGTGGCTTAGATGGGAGATTTCTGAAATGTGTTGATAAGGAACAACAGAGAAAGTTGCTCTCAGCTTTCCATGATCAGGCGTGTGGAGGGCACTATTCGTCAACAGTCACAGCTCACAAGATACTCCGGGGAGGGTATTACTGGCCTTCCTTGTTCAGAGATGCATCCAAGTGGGTGGATAAATGCGAGGCCTGTCAGACTTTTGTGGGAAGACCCAAACTGGCCGCTTTGCCTCTCAAGCCAGTTGTGATCGAGGAACCATTTCAACAGTGGGGTCTAGACTTCATTGGTACACTCAACCCTGTTTCTAGTGCTGGGCACACTCATGTGCTAACTGCCACTGACTACTTCACCAAATGGGTGGAAGCTATCCCAGTCAAGAGCACTACTTCTGAAGTAGTATGCAACTTCATCAAGGAGAACATCTTGGTAAGGTATGGTGTACCTAACAAGATTGTAACAGATAATGCTTCGAACTTCTCCTCAACTGAGATCATGGATTTCTGCTACGGGTATGGCATCTCTCTGGCTCATTCTTCAGATTATTATCCCCAGGGGAACGGGCAAGCAGAATCCACCAACAAAAATCTGGTGACTATCATAAGGAAGTTGGTCAACGAGTCTCAGCGAAACTGGCATAAGAAGCTTTATGATGCCCTTTGGGCAGACAGGATCACACCTAAAAGAGCCATTGGAATGTCCCCCTTTCAAGTAGTGTATGGAGTAGAGGCCCAATTGCCAGTGACAGTGGAACTGCCAGCCTTGCACCTGATGAAAGCCATTGAAGACACTAGTTTCAGTGATGCTCTGGACAAAAGAATCATGTACCTGCACAAACTGAACGAGGATAGATTGGAGGTTGCTGACAGAATATCTGCTCACCAGCAGAAGGTGAAGGTTCTGTTCGATAAGAAAGCCAGGTCCAGAGAGTTCCAAGTTGGTGATACCGTGCTGTTATGGGACAAAAGACATGAACCTCGTGGCAGCCATGGAAAATTTGATTCTCTGTGGCTTGGACCTTTCAAGATAAGACACTTTGCTGGTAAGGACTCTTTCTATCTTGATTACATGGATGGTTCTCCCCTCCCACTTCCTTATAGTGGGCAGTATTTGAAGTTGTTCAAGTCCTAGGTGACTAGGGAGTCCCTTTGTATATTATGTACAGTGTTTTTGCTTTTTCTGCTTTTGGTGTGTTTCCCTTCTGTTGTGTGTGTTGCCCTCTGTATTGGTTTGTTTTTGACTCCTTCGCCCAATGGATAAGGCACTGGTCTGCTTCACCGAGTTCTCTAAGTTCTTGCCTTGTCTCATTCTATGAATTTACACCAAGTCATCCCCAGAAGGAGCCAGTTGTTGTCCACTCAAAATTTCCCGCTCTGATAAGAGTAAAATTTTCAAAATTTTGAGTCTTAAGTGTTTTTCTCTGAGGTGCCTAAGTCGTGAAATCGAAAAAATCTGTGTTCTGGGTCGTTTTGTGTGATTTTCGGGCCTGTCGGAACTTTTTGTCCCATCTGTCCCAAGTACGAAAGTGTCTTCTGTTCTCCGATCGGCCGAAACCTCCGAATTTGTCCTATTTTCGGGCCTGTCGGAAGTTTTTGTCCCAAGTGCCCCAAAGCCAAAAATGCAATCTGTTCCATTTCGGCCGAATCATCCTTCCCGCGTACTTCGCACTTTCCTGTCCCGAATGTCCCAAGTAAAAAGTGCGAGTCGTTCCATTTTCGCCCGAACCGGCCGAACCGCGTACTCCGGAAACTTTTCGTCCCAAATGTCCCAAGTTCGAACGGACCTGTTGTTCCATTTTCGGCCGATTCGCCCGATTTTGTCCCAACTGTCCCGAGTTCCAAATTGCTCTCTGTTCCATTTTCGGCCGGTTCGCCCGGACCGCGTCCTTCGCGCAATTTTGTCCCAACTGCCTCATTTAAAAAAGTGCGAGCTTTCCCTATTTCGGCCGAGCCGGTCGAGTCGCGTACTTCGGAACTTTTTGTCCCGAATGTCCCAAGTCCAAACGGGCCCGCTGTTCCAATTTCGGCCGAAACACCCGAATCGCGTACTTCGCACATTTTCGCCCCATTTGTCCCAAATACATTTGTGCGTCTTCTCCCTGTTTCGCCTGAACCGGCCGAGCCGCGTGTTTCGCGCATTCGCGTCTCACCTGTCCCAAGCGTACCAAGTGTCGTTCACACTTAGTTTTTCCCGCTCGACCCGAATATGCTGTTTTTCAAAATATGAATTTAAGTTGCGGCTCTGATGCTATCAATCCGAAGATCAAGTTTCAAGGACAGCTGGCAGAAGGACGAAGCTCTCAAGACGCTGGTTGCATCAGTTTTCAAAGACACTCATTGTCATCCTCAAGATGAAACGTCAGTTCCACGTGGTAGAGGCAGAGCTGAGACGTTAGAAAGATTCAAGCAGCGGTTTCTGAAGACAGTGGGTCCTTCTCAGAACTGGACACCTGTCTCCTTCTCCTTTCTTTTCTCTTCTTCCCTTTCTTTTCGTATTCCTTGTAATTAGTTAAGGCATTGCAATTGGCGGTCCTTAACTATTCTTTAGTTAAAAGAAACGGTTACGAGGAGTAACAGATTTGTAATCTATATAATGGCCTTTCCATGCCATTTTACAGAGGAGGAAGAACTTGGATATTTGCTGAAAGTGTAAATAGATCTTAAAGAAATCAATACAAAAGGGCTTTCCATTCTTTGTCTATCTGATTCTTGTTGTTTCTGTGTTTTCCTTTAATATTGTGAAGATCATTTTGTTCCTAACTCGTTTAGTCTCTCTGATTGCATACTGTTCAGTTTTGCAAGTACAGTGATCTTGTACAACCAAGAAGGAACTTTGTGTCCTTGATTAACAAATCTGAAGAAGGTTATTTACGGAACTTTGTGTCTTTAAATTTAATCCCATTCAGCTAATGCAAATGATCTTGTCTTAAATCCTTTGAAGCTTCGCATACACGAAGAATTATTCTGCTATCTATAATTCTGAATGTTGCCATTCTGCTCATCTTCTTATTCCCCTTCCTCAGTCCTGGCGTAACTGATGATCCTTGTGGAAAACACTTTCGTAATATCCAAGTTTGACCATAAAATAATGTTCTGTACTTTTGTAAATAAGTTTGTTTCAGAATAAGGGAACCTCTCCCATTAAAGAGGAGGGACTTCTTGTCCCCTGACTGTTGTTCTTCTAAAAAGTCCTATTTGAAAACCAACAAGTAGGTAATGGCAATAAAAACTAAGGCTAAACAAAGTTTTTCAGGATCGATGTATCAGGTTTCGTAATCCAAAAGAGTACGGCTTATGTAATAAACCACCTGCTCCCTATGTTGTTTATCACGATGAGCGAGCATGGCTCCCAAGGAGTGATTGTTAGCTGAGATGTATAGGTATAAAGGTTGATTGTCTTTAGGTGGAATGAGTACGAGTGGTTGGAGAAGGTACTTTTTTAGGGCCTCAAAAGCTTTGTGGCAGTTATCATCCCATTTAAAGGAGACATCCTTCTTGAGCAGATGATGAAATGGTTGACACTGATCAAATAATTATGAAATGAAATGGTGAATAGACTGCAATTTACCTTGCAAGCTATGGAGTTGTCTAAGGTTAGTGGGCGGAGACATTTCTAGAATGGCCTTAAATTTAGTAGGGTCAACTTCTATACCACGTAGGGAAACGATAAAGCCCAGAAGTTTTCCTGAGAGGATCGCGAAGATGCACTTCTTAGGCTGAAATTGAAAACAATATTTAATGAGATGGTCAAAGATGGTTTTGAGGACGACAAGGTTTTTAGAGAGGCATTTAGATTTAGTGAGAAGGTCATCCATGTAATCTTCTAATATACGATGCATGATATCATGGAAGATATAAGTCATAGCCCACTGATATGTGGCACTAGTAATTTTAACACCAAAAGGCATGACTCGATAGTAGAAGGTCCCCCAAGGGGTGATGAATGAGGCCTTGAGTTGATCTTCTGGGGCAGCAAGATTTGGTTATAACCCGAGAAGCCATCCATGAGTGATAGCATCCCTTGACCAGCGGTAAGGTCAACTAGTTGATCAATACCAGGTAAGGGAAAGTCATCTTTTGGGCAAGCTAGGTTGAGGTCATGGAAGTCCGTGTAAATGTGGAGTCCCCCTATCACCTTAGTGACAGGGAAAATGTTATAAATCCAACTAGGATAATCAATGGGTAATATGAAGTAAACGGAAAGAAGGCGTTGAAGCTCTTCTTTGACGAGAAGGGCAATGCGAGGGTGCATTTTCCTCAACTTTTGTTTGATGGGTTTGGCATCGGGAATGGTTATGATATTGTGGACGACTATGGTGGGGTCAATACTGGGCATGTCTGTGTAAGAACAAGTGAAAGCATGGTTACGATCTTTGAGAAAAGACGTGATGGCTTCCTGCTCAGTAACATCTAAAGATTGACCAATCTTTAGGATGTGTGGGTCATCCTGAGTATGAATGTTGATCTCGATAGTCGATTCATTCAACATAGTTTACATCTCAGAGGGTAACGACTGATGAATATATGAGTCTTATACACCAAGGTAGGTGAGTATTGATTTATCATCTTGACATTGAACGAGGTTAATTGAAGGTGTATCATCATTGATCATTTCAGGATACAGGAAGGGAAGAGAGGAAGGGGCCTCGCCCTCACATTTATAAGTCAAAGGCCTTAATGAAATGGTGTTTATGAAAAAAAAAGTTAGCAGGGATAGATTCAGGATCCATCGAATCCATCGGTGAAGGTGGTGATGAAGGCGGATCGAGTGAAGAAGATGGAGAAGGGATGAAGTCCTTAATGAGTTCAATGCACGCCTGTTTGGTATGTGGTTCAGGAAAGCTGATACCACTACGGTCGTTATGTTTGTGGGTGGTACATGGAATAACAGTATGGCAGCCTTGCTCATAAAATCCAAAACCAAAACTCTTCCACGCACATCGGTGTAGGAAGGTGTGGGCAAAATGGTGATTGGTGAGAGACTGGAAGTCAGTGAAAAATGGGTGGGTTTGTGATGGTGGTTCAAGTGTGTGAGTTGTAGTATCAAGTCCCCCATAGGTGAGACTGGTACAAAGGTGAGGAGGACCATAAAGGATGCGTTCTCCTATGCATTGATCATATTGAGGGTGTTGGTGAAGACTTTTATACTCTTGTGGAGTGAGAGATGTGTTGACACTATATAGGCGATACTCCCCCAAAGTGAGGCGTTGAAAAACACCTTCAAAGGGATTGGTGGTTGGTATGTGGGTAGCAAGAATAGATGATATGTCAGAGGTTGATGAGGAGGTGGAGTAAATGGATTGGGAGACTGATGGGTTGGCCGTGGAGGTTGTGGCAGCGGTAGGAGTGGAAGAGGTACGTGCGGTGGAGGTGGTGACTATACTAGTAAGCGGAAGTGTAGGTGAAGCGGTAGCGGTTGTGGAGGTAGATTCTTTAATGGGTATGAGAGCCTCATTTGGTCGATAGAGCATGTTACATGTTTTGAAAGGTGATAGGATCAGTTGGGATAGTGTAGGTGTGCCCTTCATGTTCAAAATTTACACAATGATGAAAAGTGGAAGGAATGCAACCCATGACACAATTCTAGGGTCTTGCCAAGCAAGAAGTTATATTGGAATTCCCCCCTCCAAGACATAGAATAACTCTAGAATAGTGTGGGGGCCCATGCAAATGTGAAGGATGACGGTGCCTTATCTATAGGTGATAGCATCATTGAATGAACATGCAAAATGACAAGATGTTTATGCATGTAATTGTTAGGTATGTGTATTTGAGAGAATGCATGGGATGAAATGATGTTAATGCTAGTGCCTCACTTCAATCATTACACAACTGTCACACCCATATGTCATCGATATGGATAGAGATAAAGAGAGCTAGGTCTAGGTCATCATGTTTGGTGTGGCGTGATCTCCTCTTCTGAGAAGCTAAGGGAGGCTACTTGGTGAGTAGGGTGAGGTAAAAATAAAGGTGTTAATTTTGTGAGAAAGGATACATGATGGGGTGTGATAATGGAGGCTACGAGGTGTAGGGTCATTAGGTAAAACCTCAATAGATTGAAGAACCTCCATAAGAGCTTGACAATGTGATTCTGAGGTTTGGATGAGGTCATATAAGGACATTTTGAGGGGATATTGGTGTAATTGTGTTTGAGCATGGTGCGATGTGTGACTCCATTAGAAATGGGGTATATGGGGCCACAGATAGTGATTTTAGGTATGGGTGCAGATGGTATGTTGGGTATAGGATTGGTTGGTGGGTCAGTTACCTTTTCCTTACCTTTATCCTTCTGAGCACGGGTAGTAACGTGGATCATGTTGATCTGAGGGGAGTTGGCAAATGGAGAAGGTGTAGGGTGAGTGGTATAATGACATGATAGGAAAAAACCTACTGGAGGAGAAAAACCCTATGAGGTGAGCTAGGTGCAACGACATTTAGGTGATGGTGTGGCAAGTTCATCTGATATGAACCATGTTAATTTCAAATCTTGAGAGGTGGTTCTAGGAGCTGTGGTGGTGGAGGTCGTGGTTGTTGAGTGGGTAATGAAGGAAGGACTATGAGAATGGGTGTCAATGAAGCAGTGTCCTCATCAAGAAGGTCATCATCATCAAACTTGGCTTCCTAGAGGACACAACTGGATAAGGATGGTTTTCAAGGCCTTGCAATTCTCCACATTGTGCCCTGGCACATGATGGTAGGCACAAATTTTAGTGTCATCAAACCCTTTTGGATTGGGTTTGAGGGGGTCGTAAGGTCTGAGTGGCGGTAATGTGATGATAGAAGTATCAAGGAGGTTGGTTAAAATTTTGGCATAGGACCCCACTAGTGGGTCGCAATGAGAGGTGAAAGTGGGTTTGGGTGTAGGTACAGACTGATTGTTGAGGAATGATCCTCGTAAGAGGGGGAGTAGGTCGAGCTATGGTTTTGGGTGCTAGCGTGATCTTGGAGTATTGGTCGTGTTTGTTTAGGTAGGGGTATGGTAGATGAATGGGACATGAGGGTGTGTGGTTGTTTTTACTACCTTATTGGGAGGTAGTGAAGTTTTGTCTTTCAGGATTGCACCTTCTTAGGTAAAGGTGATATGGGTGTACGAGATCTAGAAGGAAAAGCAGAAAGGGGAAGAGGGCGAGTTACCCAGGGGGATAATGAAGGTGCTGTGAAGGTAGATGATGCGGGTCATGCAGGGGGTTTGAGAGACAAATACTGAAGTGTAGTGGGTAGTGAAGAAGTTACAGAAAGTATTGGAGGTATGGGTGGTAAAGATGTTGTAGGTACAGGTGTAAGTCGTGTCGGGCGCCTAGGTAGGTTAGAGGTTTGCAAGGAAGGGATGGGCTGTTTGTGTTTTTGGTTTATTGATGGGTGGAGGTTTTTTAACCATGGTGGGAAGTTGAGGTCCTAAGATACGGATGGGACAGGTGTAGGTGTGATCAGCAACAAGGGTTATGAGGCTCTATGGGTTTGGTTCTTCTATTTGGGTGCCAGAGTAGGTGTGGTGTTGACTTTGGAGGATGTAGCTAAATCTAGTTTGATAGGTGGATGAGTAAGGTTGGTGGTTGGGGTGACCCCTAAGGTGGTAATAGGTTTAGTCGAGGAAGATGTTGTAGGAGTGGGTTTGGGTTTAGATGTAGTTTGAGTTATGGGTAAGGGTGTATGTTGAGATATGATGGGTGTCGTGGAAGAAGTTGTGATAGAGGTAGTTGTGTTTGTTTAGATTGGTCAAAATATTTTTGGATAGATAGTGGAAGTATCAGCAAGTGACATCTACATCTGCATTGAGACAGGAAGCAAAAGGTGCCCCCTAAAGTAAGGCCCTATCGACATAATCTAAGATGATCGAGCCAAATGTGAGAATGACACATCTGTAGGTGGAATTGATGAGGGCCTAATGGAAATTCCCATAAAATGTGTCTTAGAGATGGGGAATTGGCTAGCTTCAGCTTCCATGGGTAAGAGAGCCAAAAGTAGGTCTGCACGATCTTGGGTAGCTGATGGAGAATGTGCACCAAGAGGCAAAGGTATCTCAACTGGGTCTATGATAGGTGGAGGAGATGATAGGTGCTCCTCTATAGGTGGAGGATATGATGGGAGCTCCTCTGTGGGTGGAGGAGGCAAACAAGTATCCTCCATGAACTGAAGAAATACTATGGGTATCGGTTCTCTAAGTGGAGAAGCCAAAGGTGAAATGGTCTCAATGTTAGTGGAAGACTCCTCCATAGGTGAGGAAAGAGGTGAAAGGTGTTCCTCTATGGGTGAAGGAACAGGGGAGGTTGGTTCAATGTGGAAGGAGGATTTTGGGCTAGAATATCTTCTATGGATAGGAATATGGGGTAATTGGGAAGCAACAGGTGCATCACTAAAAATAGCGTGGACCTCACGGGTATGGGTATCATGAGTTGAGGCCTCACTGGTTTGATCAGATGAAGGGGCATGATTAGGAAATGGTTTTCTTGAAGATGTGTAGGTTTTGGTTGGTAGGTGCATTAGGATTATCCACGGTTAACTCACCTTTCTCGAGCATTTCTTGGACAATGTTTTTGAAAGTGATGCAATTATCGTCACTATGACCCTTTACTCGATGATAGTTACAGAAAGTCATGTTCTTTATACCATGCGGGCATGGGGCGAGTAGGTTCAAAACCAGTGTGTAGTTATTATAGGTGGAAGGGTGATGGCCCCGAATTTGATAAGATTTTCTAAGACATAAGAGTAAGGCTCCCTGATTGGGGTGTATTTCTGTTGTTCTCATCTGAATTGAAAATATCTAGATGGGTGAGAGATTAGATGAGGGGGTAGCCTGATTTGATGGATGAGCTAGGCCGGCCTTGAGTACCACTGTGTTAGCGGTGCCCTTGGCCTTTGAATAATTGTTTTGTGGTTTGAAAGAAGAAGAAGTATCATTTGACTTGAATGTCTGAATTCTTATTGTGTAATTGGATTTTCTTCTCTTCGATGGCCTAAATCTCTAGCTTTTGTGCCATGGTGAATGCTTCATCGAAGGTTCAGAAAGTTTAGACCTACAGGGTCAGTGAGATATGTCTAGCACAAGCCCACGTGAAGAGCTCGATGAGTTCTATTTGTGGTAGTTGGAAGGTGAGCTGATTAATCAGGCTATGCCAATGAGTGAAAAAATCTACGATAGATTCATCCTCATACTTACACGTGGAGTATAGGTCGGTCATGGTAACCTTCTTGATGATATTGATGGAGAAATGATCCAAGAAGGCTTGGGCTACCTGATTAAATGAAAATATAGAGTGTCTAGGTAACCCACTATACCAATCTAATGCAGGTCCAGTCAGAGACATGGGAAAGGTCCTCAAGAGCAAAGCATCATCGTGCATGATTAGGTAGCACCCATGTTTGAATGACCGCAAATGTTGTTGCGAGGTCTTCCTTGTTATTGAAGCGGTTGAATTTAGGCATCTCCCAATGTACGAGGTATGGATGAATAGGAATGGATGGGTGGATGGGCTCTGTTGCAAATCTTATCGTAGGTGAGAGTGTTGCATGGGAGCTAGAAACCAATGCCTCCAATGTCTACATCTTGTTCCAACATCAATTTGATGAGGTCGTTGGTAGGTTGCGATGATTGGGTGCCTCTTGTAGCATGAGAGGGTTGGTTTTGGGCATATAACGGGGGTAGTACTCCAGTATATGGCGCTGCCATATAGGTTGATTGAGAAGAAGGCAGTGAAATAGGGGGTACGTACCTAGAGTGAATAATAGATGAAATGGGAGGCTGTCTGATAGTACATATACGGAGGTGGAAGGGTCGTGGTAACCCTAGTGGAAATGGGGGCTAACGATTGTGGAATGGAAAGGACCACATGTTTTGAAAAGGGGTAGGGCTAACCGACGCCGGAGGTGGTCAGTGTAGCTACGGGTATATGTGAGACCATTAGGGGTGGATGAGGTTATGTTTTGGGTGGTTTTTCAAAGGTATGGTGGATGTGGCAGGTGTCAAATGGAGGTAGCAGACGTGGCATTCATAGCGGGTATAGGACCTAGCTACGAAACAACTCGGGGTAAGGTAGATGTGGGTAGCACGGAGCTAGATGGGGTCTGGATGCAGGAGTGGGAGTGAGAGTCAAAGGGATAGATATGGGCATGTCGTATATCAAATGACCCTAAGGCATCTTGAGTGGATGAGTGGGAAAGATAAAACTACAAGGCGGCAGGGTTTTGGTCAAGGAGTCATGCAAACTCCTCATCTCCATGGTAGCGATAGTGATAGCTTGGATTGGATCCATGGCTGGTGATAAAATGGAAGGTGGTGAAGGACTAGGTGGGAGTGGTTGACAACTGGCATGGAATACGAGTGTGCTTGCTTGTCTTTCAGGTCAGCACCATGTGAACCAGTACTGATTGGGTTGGGCCGCTTCTCTGTAAATGACACAGAAAAATAGCAGGGACAGGTGAAACAGGTGGTAAAAATTGGATTAGGTACCAAATGTTGGCTTAGAAAATGACACAGGCTAACCGATGCCAATTAGGGTAAACCGACACCAGTCACAGGTAACCAGTGGCTGGTCACTATGGAGAGTGAACAGTGGGTCAAAAACAAGATATATGGTCAAATCTGACAGGTATGCCAAACTATGATGAGTTTTAAAAGGTCAATGGGAATGATAGCAATGACAGGGACTCTGAAAAGCTAAAGAAGATGAATAAAATGTCCTTTTGGGTAGGTTAACAAAAGGACCTAGAACCGACACCGGTTTGGTATAACTGGACAACGGTGGGAGGGTAACCGACGATGGTTGTTAGACCGACACTGAGTCACTGTGAAATTGAAATAGTGATGAAAGAAAAGTGGTTGTGAATTAAAATATGATGGGGAATCAAACCCAAAATTCTAGAGAATGATGAGAATATGGTCCAGGAAGACTCAGATGAAGCCAAAATACACCAACTATGATGAGGAGCGTGTGAGGAAAAACAAAAATAAATGAAGAACGTGACCTCTCACCTCAAAATGCAAGCCAAGCAAAAACACTAAGAAAAATGTGATCCTAAGAGTGCCTTTTCTATTATGTTTGTTTAGCTTAATCTATTTAAGGACTGACACATGAACTGTAAAATAGAGTTTTTTTGGTGAGGATGGCTTCCTACGAAAAAGGAGATCTACAAGGTGAGGTTTTAGGTTTGTTATGGTGGGGGCGGGCTTCACTTCTGAAGTATGACTCGACAGAGTAGCGAGATGGGGAGTACCTTCCAATCCTCAAATCAGTGCGATTGTTGACAGGCATTCCCAAGAAAGATGTTGTTTAAGAATATGTATTTGTTTTTAATTTGTGTACAATGTGGCAAGACTCAGAGAGAGAGAGAGAGAGAGATGTGCTTTCTATGATTCATTTGTCAACCATCAGTTGGGAATGACTTCCAGCATATAGGTTACCCTCAATTAATGTGAGCTAATGTGATAAATCAGAATGCAATGCACTTATTTTAAGCCCAAATCGAAATATGAAGTTCGATGACATAAATGGATGAATAGGAAGAGGGATGACTCTTTCACTAGAATGCCGAAAACAAGAAGAAAATGATTCTTTTTATGTACACCAAAAGAAAGGTTTCTTTTAGAGAAAATAGAAAGAAAAGGAGGGGTTACCAAGGAAGAAAATTGATGTGCATGCTTTTCAGAAGGGAAAACAAACACACAACTTTTCCTAGGAATGAATAAAATGCAAGGAACCCTGATATGGGTCCCACCAGGCGTGCCAAAAATGTTTCACCTGATTCTTAGACGTTTCTTTGAAATATTGATGAAATAGATAGGGTAACAGGCATAGGAGGAATACCTATTTAAATGTTGGTTGGTTGGTTGTTGTGCGCATATAACTTCTTGAATCCACAGATGATCATGAGAGCTTCCTTTTGGTAAGGAGGAACTACCTGTAATGGAAATGCAAGACCACCAGAAAGAGTTAAACAATATGTGCAGTGAACTACCTAGCGTGTGCTAGATCCAGGAAGTGTGGTACTTCCTAGATGGTTGTCAGTCCACTGTTTAAAACAATTTAATGTGGGTAATAAAGTAAATCCTATCGTAATTGAAATGATTTGGGTATCTCATCCAAAATACAATAAGAAAGATCTAATCTAACAGGCTAAGTTAAAATAAGATCCGAAGGTCAAGTAACTGGTTCTGGGTCTCTACAGGTCTGACAGAGGTCTTAGGCAAGGTCACAGGTGATTAAGGGTGATGTGGGAATAGGTGGATAGGTCACTGTTCTGGGTTATATGGGTAAATACAGAGACCGATGCCAGTTAAGGGTGACCGATGCCAATTGGTTGGGAAAAATTGGTGCTGGTTACTGTGGAATACTGGGAATGCCACAGAATGGGCTCTGGATCTCCCTTATGATTACACAAGGAATTGATTGGTTGGAAAGAGGTATTAGGCTGTTTGGGTGGGGTTTGGTGAGGTTTTAATGGGTATATGGAGGGGTGAGTATTAAAGTTAGGTCAGTGGGTGGCTAGGGAAACATAAAGAAGGACAATAAAATAATGGAATAAATGAACCAGAGGAGTAAACTATTCCACTTACTTGAAATCTAGTCCTGGGTGCCTGTGAGTGATGAATGAAGGTGTTGGTAAGGGGTTGAATGCTGCTGAGGATCACCAAACATTGGAAATCTCTACATGGGCTACATGTGCATTCTCTTTTGCTTGGTTGGATCAAATCTGTGCTGGGGTGAATGCTGGATGGTTGCTGGATGATTGTTGGATGCATGTGCAAGAGGAAATGCTTGATCTCGCTTCCTTGCATGTGTGTTCTCACTGGAAACTTCATTCTAAAAGATTTTTTATCTCTCAAGTAAAATTCCCAATGTTTTCCAACCTTGAAAATAAGGTTGTTTTGGGAGTTAAAAGGTGACCGACGGTGGTTACCGACTTAACCGGTGACGGTTAGGGGTAACTGGCGTCATTCAAGGTCGGGATTTCCTAGGTTTACTAAACTAGGGAGATCCTCTTGATTTTCTGGGATCTCATGTCATTAACCCACAGATTAGACTGGAATTTTCTTGTAAGCATGCGAGAATGTGGTTAGAGGGAATGTAGGCATTTATTTTTAGGGTTTAGGTAAGTCTTAGTTAGTTATGGTAACTTACTAAGAATAGGTCTTAGGGTGAGTTGGCTTGATTAGGTGTCTAGGTGAGATGTATGTGTACATTATCCCTAATTAAGATATTTAAATAATAAATATGGTGAGGATAATGAATTAATTTAATTAAATTAATTAAATTAATATTAGTGGAGTGAAGGGGGCCATGGCTAGGTTAATGTGATGAAGGGTGCTTATTTTTTGAGGGACCAAAGGGCAGTGTGACCTAATTTTACTGTCTACACCTACAAATCTACCCCAAATCTGTCGTGTCTACATCAATTACTTGTTTGGTGCCTTGAAGGAGGAGGAACAATGGATCATATCAAATATGATCTGGTTGTTGGGGGCAAATAGATCCTGTATTAATAGCATGAATATGTTTCTTCATTTTTCCCCACATAACCTCTCTAAAATTAAAGTTTCATATCTCTAGGGCATAGATGAGGCTGAGATCTTTCCAACGGTGCCAAATTTGTTGGATTTCGAGCACTAAGCCAAAATATCTTCTCATTTGAAATTTAAATCAGGCCCGTACAAAATGGCAGAACCAGCCACCAAAACGGGTTCCCTTTTGAAACCAGACACGTGGAGGGTTGGCACATGTCTAAGGGTAGCCTTTGTATTTCACTTTTGAAGTTGCGTCAGGCTGACACATTGCTACTTCCATAGTTCACTCAATTTCTTCATGTTTTGGCTAATTCTTTTGCTCAGTAGGGTCAAATATCTTATCGGGGACACGCGGCAGCCTGAGGCTTGTTTGTAAACCCTTCCCCAATTTCGCTCTTGAATTATCATTGTGCTGACACTTGGCACCCTTTGCTGGCCTATCCCAATGCTTTGACTATTCAACCTTGAACCTATCCTTTTATGAAACCGGACACTTCGAGGCTCCACCAACACTCATTTAGAAGCCCACTCAAGATTTTTCCATTAAAGGAGCGTCGGGTTGACACATGGAATCTTCCATAGGCTCTTGTACTTTTCAGCGGCCGCTCTTACCTTTGGAGATGCGCCAAGCTGACTAGAAATAAGGTGAACATGCAAAATGTGGGCGCAAGGAAGAAATGGAAGAAAGAGGTGAAGAGGGGCGTGCACTATGCATGCGGGGAGATGAGGAAAACTTGTGAGCAGAGAATGTACAGTTAAGGTGAAACTATTACAAGGTAATGGGTGCGGCGCGCAAAGGGCCAAGGATTTAGCTGATAGAAGTGTGAGGCACGCGGGAAGGGAAAATGGAGGAGATAGAAGAATGCAAAGGGGAGCAGGAAGGCACATAAGGGCACACAGAGGAACTGCAACTATGCTAAGGTGTTAAAAGAATATTCTTGAGTGCGTGTGACATGAAATGTGAAACATCAAAGTCATGATGAAAATATAAGTTATCCAGATAACTAGGAGATTTATTTGGATAATAGTTCTAGTGACTTTTGAGGGCCATCTTCCTACTAGATGAAGAGACCAGAAGCCTTAGAAGTCCATTGGGCATGGAGTCAAATTTTTCAATCATGAAAATGCACCTGTAATCGCTTAAAAGTCATATCTACACTCTATTCTGAATCTCACAACTACTGAGAGAAGCCCTGTATTTTGGAAGTAACAAAAAAGTGCATGCAGGAAGCACACAAGGGGACAGACCTATGTACAAATAAACAATGTGTACGGAGCACACTGAAGGAATTAAAACTACTTTAATATATACAACATGATGCAGCAAACCTAATGGAAGGGTTTGAGATAGATCCTGTTTACTGGGATTTACATCACTTTTCCATCTGGCTGAGTTAACTCTAAAGAGTTAGCTTCTTTGCAGGACTTGATGATGTATGAGCCACTCTAAAGTGCATCAAACTTTGAATGGTGCCCTGGTTTAGCTCACTTAGCATCCCATTTTAGAACCAGGGCCCCAATTTTGAAACCTTGAGGCCTAGCATTTTTTTCAAACCATTTCTTTGTTTCTTGTTGATGTTGTTCTAGCTTGATCATGGTAGAGTTTCTGAGCTCTTCAAGATGAACCAGCTTTGCCATCCTGATTTCTCTTTGATCCGCACCCTCAAATTCCACATGTTGGGCAAGCGCCTATGAATTTAGTTATAGTGTCAAAGGAAGGGCATCCTCCTTGCCATAGGTAAGATTGTAAGGCAAAGTTCCTATTGCCTTTTTTATTGTGATTCTATCTACCCAGAGTGCATGCAAGACCTTTGTATGCCACTGTCTTTGGCTAATGTTCATTGTGTGCTTCATGATTCTGATCAGGTTCTTGTTTGTTGATTTTTCCAGACTATTTCCCTAAGGGTAATAGTTGGAAGAGGTTTTTAGGTAAATGCCCAGACTTAGAACCCAATCAATTATTTTAGCACCAAGGAAGGCCTTTGCATTATCAAAGATAATGGTTTGAGGAAGGCAAAACCTTGTGAATAAACCTTTGAGAAAGTCAAGGATGACTTCCTCAATTGATTCCTTAAGCACGACAACTTCTATCCATCTGGTGAAGTAATCTGTTGCTGTCAGTGCCCATTTATGTCCTATGCTTGAAGGTGGATTGATCATGCCTATGAAGTCAAGAACCCCATTCCAAAAAAAGGCTGATCTACTTGGATTGGTTAGAAGGGAAAGCGCTGCCAATATTTTCTTTCCTACAAAGAATGTGCACTCCTTGTTTTTTTTGACCCACCTATGTGCATTTGCAAATAGGGTAGGCCAAAATATACATGTCATTATGATCTTCATTGTTGTAGTTTTGGTAGAGAAGTGTCCACCAAAGAATCCATCATGAAATTTTGCTACCACTTGCTCAGTTTGCATGTCGTTGATACATCTTAACAACACACCATCTAGATTTATTTTGAAGAGAATTACATCAATCAAAACATAAGGGGTAGATTACAACCTCATATTCCTTATCTTTTCTTTGTTCAAACTAGGAGGGTACACACCCTCGGAAAGGAATATGAACATGTCCTTTCATCCAGTCATGTGCACCGGGGTCTATATTGCGTTCATGTTCTACACACAGGAGGTCTTCATACAGAAATAATGAAGCCTCAGGTTCACTTTGTGCATCCTCAGCAATCTACTTGCAGAGTGCACTGCCTCTTACCAACTTTGTGGCCTTAATAGTCACATCATATTCCATGATTTTTTGTCACCCATTGTGCTCTCTTCTCATTGATTTCTACTCCCATGATGAAGTCTTTGATAGATGAGTGGGAGACTAACACCTTGATATGATTTGTAGTGAGCATGGATCTTGAAATTATTATGTGCACACATGATGGTGAAGACCTTCTTCTCCATGTGACTGTATTTCAATTCATAATACTTCAGTGTCTGGTTGAAGAAGGCCACTGGCTATTCCAACCCTTGTTCGTTTTCCTGTGTTAGGACAACAACAATGCTTGCATCAGCACCATAAGCATAAAGGATGAAATCCTTTGAGTAATCTACATTGATGAGTGTTGGCACACAAGAAATATCTTTCTTGATCTTGTTGAAGCTTTCTCATCCTTCTATTGTCCATCTGAAGGTTATGTCCTTTTTGAGCATGAGGGTGATGGGCTTGAACAAGTCCCCGCAAAGTTAGGGATAAAACACCTAACAAAGTTAATCTTGCCAAGGAAGGACTATAAGGCCTTTTTTTTTTCGCTGTCAGGGAAAGGGCTAGGATGGCTGAAATGCACTTAGGTTCAATCATGATACCATCTTTTGAAACCATGTGGCCCAAGAGCTTGCCTTGATCCACCAAAAAATTACACTTCTTGGGGTTAAGAGATACCCCAAATTCTTTGCATCTCTCAAAGACCCTTTCTAGGTGCACCATGTGATCCGCGGCCTTGCTATGAGAAGATAGTTATATCATCCAAGTATACCAAGATGAACTCATTGATGTAACCTTTGAAAGCATATATCCATGGTGCGCTGAAACGTTTTTCCCCCATTTGACAGACCAAAGGGCATTTTATGGTATGCATATATTCCCCACTTGGTTGTAAATGTTGTTTTGAATTGATCCTCTTCCGTGACCAAGATTTGGTTGAAACCTGAATACCCATCTAGCATGGATAACCTTTGTGCTCTAGCCACAGTCTGCAGAATCTTCTCCACTGAAGGAAAAGGATAATGATCCTTTTAGAGATGCCTTATTCAAAATCTTTGAAATCAACACAAAGTCTGATTTCATCATTCTTCTTACATACTGGAACCAGATTTGCAACCCCAGGTAGAGTTATTTGATAGGAAAGATAATTTTTGCCTCAATGAGTTTTGATAGTTCCTTTCTCATGAGGGATTCTATCTTTGGACTGACTGGCCACTGCTTTTATTTGACGGGCTTGATACCAAGATCAAGGTCAATAGAGTGTTGAGAAACACTTGGATTAAAACCTTTGAGGTCTTCATGCTCCCATGAGAAAATGTCACTGTATTTTTAACAGAGAGAGATGAAGGCCTATTTTTCTTCATGCGCACAAGTCCTGCTCAGCAGCAGCTCCTTTCTACATGCAATAGTAATGGAGGAGCAATCTTCTTAGGTGGCACGCAAGTATATTTCTTCACCTTTGAACTCATCATCAGGGCTAAACATTTTCTCTAAGGTGACCAGCCCTGTTAGGCAACTTATTTTTCTTCAGTTGTATTACTTGGTCACCATAGTTGGCATGGAGGTCAACTTGCATACTTGATGAAAATTCAACTTCATTCTGGATAAACTAGACGATATGTGCATCACTGTCAAACACTTGTCAGATGGTTTTATTGTCTAGAATGGATGTTCTAATCACCATCTTAATGTATTGAGTGTTTCCTTTGTCAAAATCCTCAACAGGAGAAAATTGTGAACTGAGCATAGACCATTTGGTCAGCCTCTTTGTTCATTCTATGTGGGACTACCTGTAGATTAAGGGCATAAAAGCTCTCAAGTAGGTCCCTAAACTCTATATTTATAAGCTTTAAGAAGATTATTATTTGTCTGGAATTTTTTGGTGACCTAGTGGATGACCAATTCTATGTCCCAAAAGATCTGTAACACCTTAATTTTCTTCTTCTCAACAATGAGAAAGCCATGCACTAGCGCTTAATATTCTTCCACATTGTTAGAGCATGCAAATTGCAACCTATGCATGAAGAATAATTTATCATCTTTAGGGGGAAATGAGAACCACTCCTACTCCCACGTCATTTCTGCTTCTGGATCCATCAAATTATAACTTCCATAGACTAGTTTGAATTGTTCCTTTCATGAGCACACATGGAAGCATAACATCTTCTTCTAGAATGCAATAAGTGCCAAGCCTAGTTTCATAGGCTTCCAGTTCTTCAGTATAGGGATCAAATTTGTGATGCCTTTCTGCCCATTCATCAAGCATTAAGTCTAGAACAGAGGGTGGAAGAGACTACTCTTCAAGAACTGAAACTTGTTCTTCCTAGATAAGACAATTGGCTTGGAGAGGGGATGGGACATATGGCTCTACATGATAAGAAAATATAGGCTCAGCATGTAATGGTGAAGCGGGTACCATACCTTGTCTTGAGTAACATATGAGACCAATCAGAAGAAAAGTAACCACCCACCTTGGTAGTAAATTCTCTCGATAGACATAGGGTAAGCAAAGGAGGTAGGTCAATGATTGACACATCTTGATTAATTGTTAGGCTTAAACATGCATGGAGGGTTAACTCAAGATCCTTAATGACTCATGTGGTTACAATTGATCCATCAAGTTGTACAACTCCTTTTGACAAAGGGCTATATTTCAAACCTAAGACATCAACTATCGTTTGTGGCATAACAGAAGTATTAGCGCTTGAGTCAATTAAGCAGTTATGCACTATGTGTTTACCTATAATCAAGGACATATAGAAGGTTGGGGTTTTAACAACTTTACTTACTTGTTTCTCCTCTTCTTAGAAAATTCTGATAGAAGCACGCGGCTTGTGCATAACCGGGCCAATTCGCAGGAGTTGCGCCAGAGCTTCATGCAATAGGTCCCGCTGAGATGGAATGGTTAGGGCATCCCACATTGTGATGTTTATGTTTTTTCTTTTCATCTGGTCAACAATGATAAATGAAAACCCCCCCATATTGTGCATTTTGGGAACAACATCCCTTCTTGATTGTTCAAGTGTGGAAGCCTGAATTTTAGCTGGGGTAGAGGCTTGGCCTACCAAATGAGGAGCGCATGTTGCTTCAGAAGAAGCTTTACGCGGGACCTCCTGCATAAGGATTTGAATGCTTTTGTTACAAGAGGTCTTTTCTAATTATTTTTTCTTCTGAAGATTTGTTTGTATTGCTGGGACTGTGACCTGCATGCCTAACTCTAATATTCTTTTCTTATATCTTGTGTTGTCCACAACTTGGGCATGTGGTCTGCTTATATCTTCTACAGCTTGGTTGATTACATAGAATTCCTCTGCACTAAAGAACATCAATTGGTTTTCAGAGGATCTTCTAGTATTTCTTGATTATCTACTTCATGGGTGCTTATTGAGGGTTCAGTGGATGAAGCATTCTAAATAATGAAGGCTTGGGCATGTGCAAAATTAGCACAATGATATTGAATATGAGGCATTTTACAAGGGAAGCACCATTCCGACTCTTGTACCAAATTTTTCTGAACCGGAACAAGCACCTGGCTCGCACTAGGTGCTGGGAGAGAAGGCACGGAAGGGAAAACATGCAAGGGAAAATGTGCATTACGCTGTCACCTATCATTCTGCTAGTTGGGCACATATCTTTAATTTCCGTATTGATTCCACCAAGTCTGATTCCCTTGGCCATGCAACTGATTGGAATTTCCTTTACAAGCTTGTGCCTATTGCTTTTCCAATGATATGACTTTGTTTGAATTTTTTTTATCACGGCTTTCATTTCTTTGTTTTCCTTTAGTTGTGATGGAGAATAGGATGTTGAGGTAACTGGTTGTGTGCTTTACTTAGGAGTACGAATAGAGGATATAGAAGGCTAGGGTGCTCGCGACATTTCTGGGAAAAAGGGCATAGGTGGTCTGGGAGCTAATTTTCTTGCCTGAATAAGACTATTTTATGATCTTACTACAATATTATAAGTGGCTGGTAAGGTTCTACCTCCCATAGATTGTATCATAACTGAAATATCATTATTGAGTGCCTTCAGATAATAAAGGAAAGCATGTTGGGTTGTAGGTCTTACCACAAGAGGGATTATATCCCAAGTCTTCTAAACTCTAATGTTGAAATCAGTCATCTACTCATTGGGTGCCCTCCTTGTTGTTGTCAGTTGCTCCACCAAAGATAGGTGATCTAACTTGTTTTCAAAATAATTACATAGAGTTGTTCCCAGTTCATCCTAGGTGGTGATAGATCCAAGTCTCAAGCCTCCATATTAAAGTGCTTTACCTTTGAAAGAGGCCACAAGCAACCTGACTACTACATCATCATGTGTGATCAGATAGAGTGAACACACATTTTCCACATCCTGGATATGCTCCTGAGGGGTTACTTGATTCTCACAAGTAAAGTAAGGAATACTCTTGATCGCTCCATTCAACATATCATGCTGCACGACCAAGACTAAGGGACTCCCACCAGTAAAGTTTACAAATTTTCTTAATGGAGGGGGTGGCTGATGCACCATTATAGAGCACACAGGTTGTCTATTTTTAGGAGGAGTTGAATGGATGTGACATGTTGGAGATAGAGATGCACGCGTGGGATTTCTAGATTGAACTCTTCACAGGGATAACTGGAGGTATTCAAAAGAATCTTCAGCTGTTGCACTTCTTCTTGTGTGTACTCTTCTCATGAAAGGCACTCAGGACTGCCAAAATAGAGATGTTAACTATTGGGAGTCACCATATGTGTTTGAAGTGAGCCTCTTCAAAGGCTAAAATGCTAAGTTCACACACCAGAACTTAGAGATATGAAATTTTAGCTTTCAATGCTAGTCCCACCAGGCGTGCAAGAAACTGTTGGTTTCTCTAATATGCACACATGTCTTAGATCTCAAAAGGGCCAAGGTGTTTGAGACTATAATGGAACCATCCCCAAGTTGTGGGACCTTGAAAACTTGGGAAGGATCTTTGGAGAAGGTCGGTTCCTCTATTTATTTCTACTGCTACTGCTACTCCTAGTGCTAAAAGGGGAAACTAAGCTAAGAATGCCAAGGGATCAAGGAAAGAAGGATAACATGAAGTAAACTACACTTAAAGGTGATAGCACCAGAAAGAGGGGTGAACACTATCTGTTCTGACAAAGAATGATAGGGAATGTGTGAAAGGAGGCTAGGCACGAGTAACACAGTGAAATACACATTCACCAGATTGTTCTCGTGGAATACAACCAAGTATGGAATAGCAGGGGACTTGAAATAGCACAACAATACACAATGTAAGAGAAGAGGAAAGAAGAAGGATTGCAAACATGTTAGGATAGAGAATAGTCACAAAATGATGCTTCTATTACTTCCAAAAATGCACAAAAATGTTATAATGATAAGAAGGCCGATATCCACATGTAAGAGCCAAACATGGAGGTTTGTAACTCAAAATATAGAAAATATGGAGTCCTTAGCAACATGCGTAAGGATCCAAAGTGTCCAACCCTTTATAATGAGCCCTGACCCTTCCTTTATAGATTCAGCACATAGGGAAGAAGGAGAGAGAGAAGTAGGAAAACTAATTCGAAGCTCAACCACCATCGTTAATGCCTCCTGAAAATCTTCCCAAAATATATTGTCTCTTCATCAATTACTTGTTCAGCACCTTGAAGGAGGAGGAACAGTGGATCAGATCAAATCCAATCTGGTTGTTGGGGGAAAATAGACCCTGTATTAATGGCATGAAGATGTTTCTTCATTTTTCCCCACCTAACCTCTCCAAAATTAAAGTTTCAGATCTCCATGGCATAGACGAGGCTGAGATCTTTCCAACTGTGCCATATTTGTCATATTTTGAGCACTGACCCAAAAGATATGCTCATTTGAAATTCAAATCAGGTTCGTACAAAATGGTGGGAACCAACCACCAAAACGGGTGCCCTTTTGAAACCAAACACGTGGAGGGATGACACATGTCTGAGGGAAGCATTTGTATTTTGCTTTTGAAGTTGTGTTGGGCTGACATGTGGCTACTTCTATGGTTTACTCAGTTCCTTCATGTTTTGGCTAAGTCTTTTGCTTGGCAGGGTCATATATCTAACCGGGGACATGCGATAGCCTAGTGCTTGTTTGGAAACCCTTCCTCAATTTTTCCCTTGAATTAACACCATGCTGACACTTGGCACCCTCCACTAGCCTATCTCAATGCTTTGACAATTCAACCACGATCCTATCCTTTTATGAAACTGAACGTGTGGAGGCTCCGCACTCATTTAGAAGCTCGCTAAGGATTTTGCCTTTGAAGGAGCATCATGTTGAAATGTGGAATCTTCCGTAGGATCTTGTACTTTTCAAAAACTTCTCTTACCTTTGGAGATGTGCTGAGCTGACTAGAAAGAAGTTGAAAGCGTGGAATGTGGGTGCAAGGAAGAAGTGGAAGAAAGAGGCGAAGAGGGACGTGCGCTATGCCTATGGGGAGATGAGGCAAATTGGTGAGTAGAGAATTATGGTTAAGGCATAAATATTATAAGGTAATGGGAACGACGCATGAAGGGCCAATGACTTAGCTGATAGAAGTGTGAGGCACGCGGGTAGGGAAAATGGAGGAGATAGAATAATGCAAAGGGGAGAAGCCACCAAACAAGTGCCCTTTTGAAACCAGACACATGGAGGGCTGGCGCATGTCTGAGGGAAGCCTTTGTATTTCACTTTTGAAGTTGGGTCAGAATGACACGTGGCTTCTTCCACGGTTTGCTCAGTTTTTTCATGTTTTGGCTAAGTCTTTTGCTTAGCAGGGTCATATATCTGACGGGGACAAGCGATAGCCTGGCACTTGTTTGGAAACCCTTCCCCAATTTTTATATGGAATTAGCACCATGCTAACACTTGGCACCCTCCGCTGGCTTGTCTCAATGCTTTGACTATTTAACCCTAATCCTTTCCTTTTATGAAACTAGATGCGTGGAGGCTCCACACTCATTTAGAAGCCTGCTCAAGATTTTTCCTTTGAAGGAGCATCGGGTTGACACATGGAATCTTCCGTAGGATATTTTACTTTTCAACGGATTCTCTTACCTTTGGAGATGTGCCAAGCTGACTATAAGGAAGTTCAAAGCGTGGAATGTGGGCATAAGGAAGAAGTGGAAGAAAGAGGAGAAGAGGGACATGCGCTATACCTGTGGGGAGATGAGGAAAATTGGTGAGTAGAGAACATATGGTTAAGGTGTAACTATTATAAGGTAATGGGCGTGGCGTGTGAAGGGCCAAGGACTTAGTTGATAGAAGTACAAGGCACGCTACAAGGGAAAATGGAGGATATAGAAGAATGCAAAGGGGAGAAGGAAGGTGCACAAGAGCGCGCAGAGGAACTGCAACTATGCTAAGGTATTAAAAGAATATTCTTGAGTGTGGTGACCTGAAATGTGAAACATCAGAGTCAGGATGAAAATATAAGTTATCTAGAGAACTAGGAGATTTATTTGGATAACATCTTTTAAGTGGTATATCAAACAATTGAATTTAATCGGTGATTCCCTGTTGGTTATAAAAAAAGGTAACTTATGAGTAGAAAGTTAAAGATGAGAAACTTCTTCCATACAAGAGAATGGTTGATTTTTTGAAGGATTTTTTTTAGCATATTACATTTAAACAAACATCAAGAGGAAAAAATAGAGCAACAGATGCCATGGCCATAGCAGGGTCTCTATGGATCATCACACTTAGAAACAATGATATGTCATTCTTTGTCAAACATTTATGAACACCAACGTATGACATGTCAGAGTCCTGTTTAGTATGTGAAGTTTTTGGTCCCTTTTTCCCATGGTATAGTGACATATTTAATTACCTTCATGATGGAACCTTTCCCAAAAACATTTTCCATGCTATTAAAATAAACCTCATTACCTTACTTGGGGGCACTCTCTTTCGTTGAGGCTACAATGGAATCTATTGTGTTGTTTAAATTCAGACAAATCCATCCTAGCAGTTAAGGAGGTGCACGAAGGCATCTGTGGGGCCCATACAAATGAGATCATCTTAGAAAAGAGGATACTTAGATTAGGATAATATTGGCCTACCATGGAAAATGATTGCTACAAATATGTTAAGAAATGCTTGCATTGTCAGAAGTACAAAAATTTGATACATGTGTTGGCACAATCATTATAGCCTATCACGACACCTTGGCCTTTCTCAAAGTGGGGGCATAATATTATAGGTAAGATTCACCCTACATATTTTGATGGCCACCTATTCATTATAATTGCCACCGAATACATCACAAAGTGGGTAGAGGTTGTTCCTCTTACCTATGTCAAAGGTGTGCAAATATCTAAGTTTATAATGAACCATATAATCTATCGATATGGTATACCCTATGCCATTATAGTTAAAAATGGTAAGTATTTTAAAAACAAAACTACGAAAGCTTTATGCAAATGTTTTCAAATCACTCTCAAGTTTTTGACTCCCTAGTACCTTCAAGGTAATGGACAAGCTGAAGATTTTAATAAAACCATTATCCATATTATGGAGAAGATGGTGAATACCACATGTTGTAACTAGCATTTACAGATTCACCCTATCCTCTAGGCATACATAACATCTATCTACACTCCTACAGGTGTCACTTGATATTCCTTAGTATTCGGAATGGAAGCTTTACATACCCAAAATTATATGTACTGTACTACCAGAAAGAGGTTACGAAAACCCCAATGATGATTCAAATCTCTTCGCAAAGTGTTCAGAATCTAGAAAACACACTGAGTATACATTTGCATCCTAAAAATGTCTTATCCAACCTTTGAATGCTTTGTTATAACCCCTTTCCTCTCTTTTCCTTGCATTTTAGTCTTTAGTTACAGGACTGCCGCTCAGGACAGGGTGGCAGTCTTGTAACCTCCGCCTTGCTCTGGGTGGCAATCTTGTGCACATTTTTCTAAACTTTTTGATGCATTCGTCAACGTAAAAAATAAATTTGCACTTGTAATTCTCAACCACTCTTGCTTGCATTAAATTTTTAGCCACCTGGTAAATAGTAATTCATTTTTTTTATAATAGAAGAGTTCAATTCAATCTTACCTTCTGGTAAATCAAAGTGCTATACATACCAATCTTGTTTACAAGTAAATGGCCCCTCTCCTTCTATGATTTATTATTCAATGTGTTTGAAATTTCTTTAATAAGTCTCAACAGGTTTAGATTTTGTAAAATTCTCAGCCTCTCAGTTCAAGGCTCCATAGTTCTAGTTTAGAGATCACTGGTTCTCTCTAGTTTCATCTTGTTCCATTGTTGTTTTCCAAATAACTGGCTTAGTATAAAATAGTTCTAGTTCTAGATTAAGTTCATTTGAACCTTGATTCTGCTTAGAGTTATAGGTTTTTGTTTCGTCACAGGAATTATAGGTCCTAGAGATTTTGGTGTGTTTGTGTTGTATCCCTGCAACAATCCTACTAGGAATCGCATAGCCAATCTCTATTCTCTTGCGCTATCTCTCTCCTACTTGCATTTTTTCGGCTTACACCCAAGCTACCACTGTTCAAACATATTCTCTTATTACCGCTATCACATTCCCACTTTTTTGGATTCACAAGAATATGTAGGAACAAAGAGATCAAACTGAGGGGACAAGCTATAATACAACTAGATTTGTCGTTGTTTTGTAAACTCCAGGTTTGAATTTTCAAAGTTGTAGTTACAATATATCAAATAGAGTAAAAAATCATTTTATTTCAGTTAAGCTCACTTTCAACATTACTAGGGAAGCTATGGGGAATAATAGCTTATGAGAAGCTATGATTTATTCCTCACTTATGAGGTAAGATTGAAGGTATTTTAATTAAATTAGTTAGTTATTTATATTTAGGATCAATTCACAAGTGCACAGGAAAATAGCTACATCTGGAGACCTTGCTTGTTTTAATCTCATTATTAGATTAGTCACTCTTTAGCTTCATTCAAATCCACATCTTTGAAAATACAAAAAAATAAGCATAGCATAGATTTATTTTCATAATTAGTTTACTTCATTCAGTTAAGTTTGGTTATCTCTTTTATGACAATTACGGGACCCAAAGAGCCCAAGGATTACATATTCAAACCAGTAATATCTCAGCCAAATCTCTTCACAACATTAGCAGATATAGATCAAGGTCTTAGAATTCACGTCTTTCAAACAAAAACAAACCCACAAGTAGTTAGTGAGAAATTTAGAAAATTAAACATCGAAGATGAAAAATCATATGAATTATGGTCAAATCAACCCAACTATAGATTGCCTTGATAGGATATCCACATGACCATACAAGAACCTGAAAGAGAAAAAATATTTGGTTGTGATTCATTAGTTCCACAGCCAAACCCGTGAGACCTTCTCATTGACATAGACACAGGCTTACATATACAAGTTGCTAGAACACCCATAAGGTATTCCAAGAAAATCACACAACTCCTGGTATTAAACATAGAAGTTGAAAAATCTTATGACTATTGGATAATCGGAAGAAGAGATTGATTCTTCACATGACCATAAAAGGTCAACAACAACCACAAAATCATGGTTGTGATCCATAGGTCCCACAACCCAATGGGCATGTTAATCAGTTAAACATTAACACCGGTTTATGTATGCTGGTATTTAGATCCTCACCACTCCCTCTGGATATTATAACACAATTTGTCATGTTGAACATAGAAGCCAATCAAGCTAATAGTTTCTAGGTTAAACCAGAAAACCACCCATAGTTTCTTGTAAATCTACTACACCTCTCGCCACCACTTTCATGACCTTATCTGGAAATATACACGAAGCACCTACAGGTTATTTTCCACGCATCCAACAACCAATAGATAAGATCTTAGCAGAGGTCGACATTGATTGGAGCCTCCGAGCAGCTATTATATCTGAAAGATCTATTACACCAATTCAGGTTAGAAGAGTTTTCTTTTCCTTGGACTCCTAGATCCCGTTATTACGTGTTGAGGATATAAGATTTCCCAATTAGTTTTTTCACATCCGCATATATTTCATTTCCAATGGCTGTCTCAACATGACCTCACGAGGTCAGGTATAGAGAAAGGTTACTTGTCGATTCTCATGCTTTCCTGTCACTTTTCTATCGTACAAAATTGGTGAACCCAATGTGAAAGGAAAATCTACTCCCTTCTTATTTCAATTTCTTTCATCCATCTTTGCTCCTTCCCATTAATTTACAGGTATTTATATACCCCCCAAATATGTCGGGATACGATGCATATGACAAACCTCTCTCAGGTCCCAAAGCATATCACGGATAATCAAATAGGCCACAGTCACCCTCAGTTTTTGCATGGGTTGAAAACTACTCAAACAACTACCTTTCATCACAAACTCCTCCTCAAGGGACTGACACTAGTACTTCATTCCGAATTGAGGAACTAGACCAACTCACACAAACACAACAACTTGAGTCATCAAGCTCTAATAACATGACATTTACTAGAGAATCCATCTCATCTCCTCAAGTTTTGTTTAGACCAAAAATCAGTAGGCAATCAGATCCACTCCCATTCTTGGATGAGGAGTACTTAGCACGCCACACTAGAAATGAGAAACACTTCCAAAACATGTATCCACCTCTAGGAAGTTTGTAAACACAACCCAACACCTTGCTTCAAGAAAATACCCCCATTCCTCCACCAATGGAAAATACTCTTGGAGAACTTGGGCAAAGTAATGGACAATTCATAGTAGGATACCATACCCCTCTGCAACCTCAAAGAGTACCAAAACAGCCATCAAATCAAAACACTAGGCCATCTCCAATCGAGGTAATCTCAACTTTGGTTGAGAGGGTCAGAGGACTATAACTTGCTCAAGAATATCAAACTTCATATTTAGGGAAAGCGGGAATTCCCTACCCTCCACATTATCCTAGTCAAATTGACCTCCTCACAGGAATAGGCACGTTAGGCATGCCTCCCCAACATCCATATGGGTATTCACATCAAACATTGGTTAGAACTACATTTTCAAATGTTGCTCTATTTGAAAACATGATACCTCCTGGTTTAATACCAAACAACCCATATCAGAGCAATGTTCCTCCCTATCTAAACATGTATTCAAAATCACCATAGGGAGACATGTTCTCTTCTCCCGAGATGTTTTCTCAACCACAGGGGTTTCCTTACACTTCTACAAATACATATGTTATGCCATATCAATAACTCATTCCACCCTCTCCCCCTTAGTAGGAACCATCGATGGTTGAGACCTATACGGTATGGACTTACTCAAAATATTTAAAAGAACCTCTAGATTTCACCATACGAAGTGTCATGCTTCCAAGAACTGTTCTCGATTTTCCTAAATTCAAGGGGGATGGAGATCCAAATGCACATATCAAGTCCTATGCCATGGCTATTTGAGAATTGCTCCCTTGGGATGTAGTTGTTACTAAGATATTCCCTAAGACCTTAGATACTATTTCCCTTGATTTGTAGTATAGAATACCTAAAGCCTCGATACACTCGTTCAAATATCTTGTGTCAAAATTCATCAAATTTTTTGACATGAACAAATTGTTAAGAATAGGGATTAGAGAATTCTTACACATTAAACAAGAGCACAATGAATATGCTGCTCATTTTATTCAAAGATGGCATACAGTCCTCTACTCATCAGCAAGTTCTCCGAACATGGATCAAATGGAACTATTTGACATATTCCTTCATTCTCTCAATAAAGAGATAAAGGAAGAATTCCATAAGTTCCCACTAAGGACCTATGATGAAGTACTTGAGAGTGCTCTCTGAATCGATCAAGAGGCAATAGATAGTGGTCATAAGACATATGGAACGAATGGGAAATTAATCACTACCAATCAAAACACTATGACTTATCCTAATGTTGGGAATACCAATCAAGGACCTGTTGTCACCCTCAAATTTCCCTTTAATTTCTAAGTCTAAAATTGTAAAAATTTTGAGTTGGTTCCCTTAAAGTATGCTTGAAATAGGTATTTTGAAAATTGGAACTTTCTACGGACTTTTAAACTCATGAAAATAATTGCATCAGATGGGAAATTTCTTCTCCTTTCCAAAAAGGTAAAGAAGTCCTCCTAACTCCTTGTACTTTTTAACTTATGGCTCGGTGGGCCTAAGTTGAAAACTTTTCCGTTTGGCGGACTGGTGGAGATGCAGAGGTATTTGTGCACATTTCTCTTTTGAAAAAAAAGCTAAGTTGGTAAGATTTGGCCCATGATCCCACAGGGAGAATTTAAACAAAATCTCCTAAGGACCCGTAAAGAATCAAAGGCTGCCACGTGCCCAAAGGGGGGATTGGATCGGTGGAGCCATGGAAGAATTCTAGGTTTTGAACCTTTTACCAAAAGGTTAAAAAGTGTTAAGGTAAGTCATTTTCCCCATAACCCGCAATGAATCTAAGGGTTCCATGTGTCTAAAGAGCCAAAATGGAGCAACAAGACAACGGGATAAAACAAGTTTTCGTGCCTCTTTTTCCAAAAAGGTGAAAATGATGCAACAAGAGCCACGCACCTATTTCCAATCAGCTCGTGCCATGTGTCCAAGTCAAAAAGTAGAGTGAGGTGGCAGGGCAATTTGTTCCAAAGTGCCAAAACACAAAAAAAATCATGAAAATGAAAGGGGTTTTCCCCACGCCCACTCTAATATTTTCCTTCCACGTGGACGGCTCGATTTGAACGTTTTAACAACAAATTGATGGTTCATATTGAAACTAGCAAATAAAATGAAATGTCTATGTATTTGTATCAATTGGTTTTCTGCCATGGTTTTTCTTCACAATTAGATGATTTTTGAAGGGCACAAAAGATGGAATTCATTTGCAAACTATTTTTCTCACCTGGAGGAAGTTGTACCACTTTTCATGAGCTATTTGATGGGCTCTGGAAGCCATTGTCGGGGTTGGAAAATTTTGATATGTCGAGACTGTAATTTTGAACTGAAAAATCAATACAAGAGCTTCTTTTTCTTTTTCCTCAATTTCCCTCTCTCCTTCTACTATGTTTTGTGAATCATTTGATCAAATAGAAGCAAAGAAACTTTGTGTTCTTCAAAATGTAATTCTAATAACTTTGTGTCTGTGTAATTGCACCTGGTAAAAATGTGAATGATTCTTCTCTGTAATTCATTTATCCAATGTAATTAGGGGTTATCTCTGCAATCTCTTTTCCTCTAAAGTATTGCCTTCTTCTGCCTTCTCTTTCCCATTCATTCTTCCATTCTCTTGTGCTGGTGTTTTTCCTTGAAGAAAATGCATTTTCATATGTCAGAAGACCACATTTGATGAAAGTTGTAGATTTGTAAATAATCTTGTTTCTGGATTTCAATAAGGGAACCTCTCCCATCAAAGAGGAGGGAATTGTTTTTCCCCTGACTGTGGTTTAACCTAAAGTGCAAATTTGAAACCCAATAGTTTTTGGTGACTCTGCTAGGGAATTCTTTCAATTGATTCCTTTCTAAGAAGAACAACAATTTGATCATTCCATTGATCTGGCGACTCTAAGATACACGTGGTAGAAGAGCTCTTGGAGTTGAATATTCTCAGGTTTAACTCTTGGAGCAGTAGGTTTTTCCTCTTCCTTCAACAGGGAGAAATAAAAGATCTCATTCTACAAGCACACCCCCTATTGAAGATAGAACCCTTGGGATTGGAATCCCTCAAGAGCAACTCGACCCTAATCTCCATGCTTTGATTCTTGCTGGTGTTCCAGTTCCTCTTCAAACAGTTTTTCCAAGGATGGTAGTTCCATTACCTTGGGGCCACTGAGTTGGTCCCTTGGCTCTTCCACAACCTTTGCATGAGTTACCTAGGGGTAACAGAAAGAATTTTACCAAATTCAAGGGTGATGGGAAAGTGCACCCTAATGAACACATTACAGCCTTCATTGTTGCATGTGGAGTCCTCAGTGTGGAACATTAAGATGTCTTTGTTAGGCTGGTTGTGGAGACCTTACAAGATAATGCAGCAGATTGGTTTTATCATCTTCCTGCTGGAGCAATTACTAATTGGACCACGATGGGAACAAGATTTGAGAACCGTTTCAAACCTGTAGAAGATGTGCATGCTCTAGTTGCCCAAATTTCTCAAATAAAAAAGGAACCACAAGAGTCCATGAGATAATTTATGGCTAAGTTTAATAAGCTTATTAACAGTATCCCACAAGACACCTGGCCCATTCATCAGATCCAAAAATGTTTCTTTTTGAATGTACACCTACCTGAAGTAAGTTATGCTCTGAGGAAAGCCAATCTAGCAACTTTGGATGAGGATCAGAGGCTGGTAGTTAGCGTGGAAGATGACTTGATCATGTCAGGAAAACTAAAAAGAGAATCCCAGAAATCCAAGACATCATCTTCTCCCTCTTCTCCTTGAGGTAATTTAGATCAGTTGGTAAAAAAGCTGGCCAATGACCTCATTGCAATAAAAAAACAATTGGTTCAGCATGCTCCATACCAGGATGTTTCAAAGAAGAATTTTCAGCCTAGGAACAGAATGCCTTCTTCTCAAACTAGGTTGGAAATTAAAGGTCCACCTCTCAAAGTGCCTGTCAACGCAACATGTGAAGTCCTTGAACCTGATGATGAAGAAGATAATGAATAGTATGATGATCAATAAGAAGATGTTGATGAAGAGTTGGAGCAACCTGGTGATTCTAGAGTCAAATTCCTCACCACTGAAGGTGTTGATGATGAGGATGATTATAACGATATAGTGGCTGACATGAATAGTGAGTCATATGTTGTCATGACTTGAGAATAGACCAGAAAAAAGGAGAAATTTTTGTTGCCTGCAAATAAATGAAAGGAGTCTTCCAATATCATTCCAGTGCTTGCAAAGAGATGTTCTCCTATCCCCACCACCTACACACAAAAGGTAAGCTCTATTGGTTTTTATCCCTCCACTTTTTCTTCTAAAGCTTATGATGTGTCAAATAATAAAGATGATAGGTCTAAGGTCTCTTCCATTCCTTGTAATGATACCCCATCCACATCTGGATCCTTTGATATTATTGATCACATAAAGAGAACTAAGTTTTAGATTTCTGAGGCTGAGTTTTATCAAACCCATCCCAAAGCCTTTGCCAAAATGATTGATTTTGTCAACTCCAAATCTAAAATCCCATCCCATGTTTCCAAAGGTATTTTTCCAACTCCTTCTTCCCCTTCTCAACCAAATCTTGTAGCTTTTTTCACATCACCCAATGAGAAAATTATACCTTTCTATGTGACTCTCCTTATAGCAAGTCACAAGCTTAGTAATTGTGTTATTGATTCTAGAGCATCTGAAAACGTAATGCCTGCTAAAATAGCTCATGCCTTGGGCCACACTCTTACCCACACATATGGTTCTTATTATCCTATGGAGAGTAGGCAAGTGCCTTTAGTTGGGAGAATCAAGGATGCACAAGTAGCTTTCATTACTTGGCTAGAGAAAAAGGTCTTGGCAACCATCTTAGTTGTTTACATTCCTCCTTCCTATGGCATGCTATTGAGTAGGAACTTTTGCAAGGATGTTGGAGGGGAAATAAAAATGGATTGGTCACATGCCATTATTCCACTTAATGGAAAGATGAAGAAGTTGATGAGTAAGAAGGAAGCTCAGTATATTGTGCAAAAAATAGATGATCCAAAAGCATAGATTTTGTATGAAGACATTGGGCATGGGAACTATATGATCATGTCACCAGATGAAAAAATTCCATCAAAAGGAGTATTGTTTGATCCTAATGATGTCTGGACATGGGATTTTGATGGCAGCTATTCCTCAACTGGCTCTAGAGCTGGTATAGTCTGTACATTGGATTTTGACATTGGATTCACCCTTTTGCTTTCAAGTTTCAGTTCGAGAATACCAATAATATTGTTGAATATGAAGCCCTAATTCTTGGGTTGAATATGGCAAAGGAGATGCGAGTTAAGAACCTTTTTTCTCATGGTGATGTTGAGCTTATTGTAAAGCAGGTTTGAGACCTTTATCAAGTAAAAAATAGAATATTGAAGCACTATAGAAATCTGGTTTGGGATTCTATTGAATTCCTTGATGTTTTCTCCATTGCAATAGTACCAAGAGAAGAGAATACTAGGGATGATTCCCTGGTAGTATCTAGATCTTTTTTAATTCCTCATCCTGACTTCTCTTAGGATAAATTCTCCATTGAAATGATTCACAGGCCTAGCATTCCTGATAATGTAAATAATTGGCAGGTCTTCAACGATGACCAACATCTACTCTCTTTCTTGGAGTTGAGAGATAACTTTGATTAGTTGTATTTTGAAGGAAGTGATAACTTGCCCAGAGAATGTGTCTTCAAATGAAGAAAGTGTCAAAGAAGAGATGGATCATGATGGATGTATCAGACTAAAAGGCAACAAAATTCCTAAGGGTTTGGTGAGTTTGGAGGATATTTTTGATAAACATGATAGATATGTTAAGTCCAAGGCTTCTCAAGGAAATCAACAGTCTGCTGAAACTGAAAAAATAAATATTGGACGTATGGAGAAATCTAAAATGGTGAACGTTGGAAAGTTTTTCACTCAAGAAGAAAGAGGCAAGGTGATAAATCTTTTGAAGAGGTATGTTTATGTGCTTGCTTACTCGTATGAAGATCTCAAAGCTTTCAAACCAAAATAAATGCAACATTCCATCCCTCTTAATCCTGATATCAAGCCTTTCAAACAAAAGCAAAGGCAGTATAATCCAAGGATTGCTGACACTATCTTTCAAGAAATACAAAAACTTTTAAAATCCCAAATCATCTTTCCTATCCATCATTCCACTTAGATTGCCAACATAGTGCCTGTTAGAAAGAAAAATGGGGAGATCAGAATCTGTGTTAACTTTAGAAATCTAGATCAGGGTTCCTTGAAAGATAATTATCCTCTTCCCATGATGGACCAAGTGCTACAAGTTGTCACAGGCTCGGAGATATTATCAATGTTGGATGGATTCTCAGGGTACAACTAGGTAGAGGTAAACACTGCAGATCAGCATAAGACCACCTTTACCACTCCTTGGGGCACTTTTTCCTACAAGAGAATGCCTTTTGGACTCATCAATGTTGGTGCTACCTTCCAGAGGGCTAAGGATTTGGATTTTGGTAGTTTGAAAGGGAAATGCATCATGGTATACCTGGTTGATTTGACTGTCTTTTCAAAAATTAGAGTAGATCATGTTCAACACCTTGAAAAAGTCCTACAAAAATGTAGAGAGCACGAAGTTTCTTTGAATCCTAAGAATTTCGTGTTTTGTGTAACCAAAGGTAAGTTATTGGGACACATTTTCTCAAAATATGGAATCAAAATTGATCTGAAAATAATTCAAGCCATACAGCAGATTCCTCTTCCCACAAGTAAGAAAGGTGTTCATTCCTTCTTTGGTAAGATTAATTTCTTGAGAAGATTCATACCCGATTTTACCGAACTTACTATGAGCATTGCTCACATGATGAAAGGGAATTAGACTTTTGGCTATTCCTCTGAAGGAAAGATTTCTTTTGAAGATATCAAAAAATCCATTGCAAATACTCCCACTTTTGGCGTGTCTAGACTTCAGCAAAGATTTTATTATATATTGGTATGCCACTGAAAACACTCTGGCCATTGTTTTAACTCAAAAGAATGTTGAAGATCATGAATTTCCCAAGGCATTCATGAGATACATTTTGAAATCCCATGAACTAAAATATGCCATGATGGAGAAACACACTTTTACTATTATAAAAGATGTTACACAATTTAGATTTTATATTCTAAATTCTCACGCTGTTGTGTTTTTGCCTGATACAAGTGTCAAATCGATTCTCACACAACAAGAATTTGGAACTAAAAGAGGGTAATTGGGTGGAAAAAGTATAAGAATACAATTTGGATATCAATCCAACCAAGTTGGTTCATGGTAAGGGCTTATGTGAGCTCATTACTAAAGGTGTTGATGAAACATTGTCCAAAGATGAAGTGAATCTACCTGTGGTTTTGTTTTCTCAGCTCGACAGATGTATGGTACACTGATATTGCTCATTTTCTAACCTATGGTGAATGCCCATCTCACTTGACTACAAAATAAAAAAGAGCCATCAAACTTAGATCTGCACAGTATGTTCTTTGGGAAAATGCTCTTTTCAAATGAGGTATAGATGGAAGGTTTTTTAAAATATATAGATAAAGAGCAGCAAAATAAATTATTTTCTACTTTTCATGATCAAGCTTGTGGGAGGAATTTCTCCTCTGCTGTAATAGCTCAACAAATCCTTCATGCTGGATATTATTGGCCCACTCTATTCCAAGATGCATCAAAGTGGAATGAGTAAATGTGAAGCATGCCAAACGTTTGTTGGAAGACCAAGGTTGGTTGTTTTTCCTCTCAAGCCAGTGGTGATAGAGGATCCATTTCAACAATGGGGTTTGGATTTTCATCAGAACTCTCAATCCATCTTCAAGTGTTGGACATACTCATGTGTTGACTGCCATGGATTATTTCACCAAGTGGGGTGGAAGCCATCCCAGTCAAGAGTACTACTTGTAAAGTAGTATGAAACTTCATAAAGGAAAACATATTGATAAGATTTGGAATTCCAAACAAAGTTGTGACTGATAATGCTTCTAACTTCTCCTCTACTGAGATAATGTATTTTTGTTATGGATATGGAATATTCTTAGTCACTCTTCTGATTTATTATCCTTAAGGGAATGGACAAGATGAATTCAACGAACAAGAATTTGGTGACCATTGTCAGGAAACTTGTGAATGATTCTCAAAGAAATTTGCATAAGAAATTACATGATGCACTTTGGGCTGATAGGATTACACCTAAGAGAGCCATTGGAATGTCTCCTTTCCAAGTAGTGTATGGTGTGGAAGCTCAACTGCCAGTGATGGTGGAGTTGCTAGCTTTGCATTTGATGAAAACTATTCGAAGATTCAAGCTTCAGCAGTGCTCTAGACAAGAGAATCATGTATCTCCAAAAGTTGAATGAATATAGATTGTAGGTGGTTGGTAGAATAATAGCCCATTAGTTGAAATTGAAGGATTTGTTTGAAAATAAAGCCAAATCTAGATTTTTTCTAGGTGGGGGACATAATGTTGCTATGGGATATAGAGACATGAGCCTCGGGGAAGCCATGGTAAGTTTGACTCACTTTGGCTTAGCCCCTTCAGAATAAGACATTTTGCTAGTGAGAACTCTTTTTATTTGAGTTACATGAATGGATCTTCTCTCCCACTCCCTTATAGTGGGGTAGTAACTTAAAGTTGTTCAAGTCCTAGGTGATTAGGGAGTCCCTTTGTGCATTGTGTATTTTCTTTATTTTTGGTTTGTTTGTTTCCTTTTTCTTCCTTGTTGTGTGGGGGTATTTGTTTTGGGCCCTCCTTTTTGGTTTGTTTCCTTTCCTGCCTTGTGTGTGTTTGTCTTGTATTGGTTATGCCTCTTGACTCTATCACCCAAGGATAAAGGCACTAGTATTCATTTCCTAGAGTTGATTTGTTGTTCTTGATCTTACCTTGTGCCTTTGTTTCAAGCCAAGTCATCCCCAGAAAGACCCAGCTGTTGTCACCCTCAAATTTCCTTTTAATTTCTATAGTCTAAAATTGTAAAAAATTGAGTTGGTGCCCTTAAAGTATGCTTGAAAGAGGTGTTTTGAAAATTGGATATTCTAAGGACTTTTAGACTCATGAAAATCATTGCATCAGATGGTAAATTTCTTCCCTTTTCTAAAAAGGTAAAGAAGTCCTAACTCCTTGTACTTTTTAACTTATGGCTCAACGGGCCTAAGTTGAAAACTTTTCCCTTTGGTAGATTTGCGTAGATGTGGAGGTATTTGTGCACATTGCTCTTTTGAAAAAAATCTAAGCTGGTAATATTTGGCCCTTGAGCCCACTGGGAGAATTGAAACAAAATCTCCTAAGGACCCGTAGCGAATAAAAGGCTGCCACATGCCCAAAGGGACGATCAAATTGATGGAGCCATGGAAGAATTCAAGGTTTTGAACCTTTTTCCAAAAGGTTAAAAACTGTTAAGGTAAGTCGTTTTCCCCATAACCTGCAATGAATCTAAGGGTGCCACGTATCTAAAGATCCAAAGCAGCACAGCGGGATAAAACAAATTTTTGTTCCTCTTTTTCCAAAAAGGTGAAAATGATGTAATGAGAGTCACACACCCATTTCTAATCAGCTCGTGCCATGTGTCCAAGTCAAAAAGTAGAGTGGGGCGGCAGGGCAATTTGTTCCAAAGTGCCAAAACACAAAAAATTCATGAAAATCAAAGGGGTTTTCCCTACGCCCACTCTAATCTTCTCCTTCCACATGGATGGCTCAATTTGAACGTTTTAACAACAAATCAATGGTTCATATTGAAACTAGCAAATAAAATGAAATGTCTGTGTATTTGTGTCAATTGGTTTTCCACCATGGTTTTTCTTCATAATTGGATGATTTTTGAAGGGAACGAAAGATGGAATTCATTTACAAACCATTTTGCTCACCTGGAGGAAGTTGTAACCACTTTTTGTGAGTTATTTGATGGGCTATACAAGCCATTGTCGGGGTTGGAAAATTCCGATATGTCAAGACTATGATTTTGAACCAAAAAATCAATACAAGAGCTTCTTTTTCTTTTTCCTCTATTTCCCTCTCTCCTTCTACTCTGTTTTGTGAATTATTTGATCAAATAGAAGCTAAGAAACTTTGTGTTCTTCAAAATGCAATTATGAGAACTTTTTGTTTGTGTAATTGCACCTAGTAAAAATGTGAATGATTCTTCTCTGTAATTCATTTATCCAATGCAATTAGGGGTTCTCTCTGCAATCTCTTTTCCCCGAAAGTATTTCCTTCTTATGCCTTGTCTTTCCCCTTCATTCTTCCATTCTCTTGTGCTGGTGTTTTTCCTTGAAGAAAATGCATTTTCATATGTCAGAAGACCACATTTTATGAAAGTTATAGATTTATAAATAATCTTATTTCTAACTTTCAATAAGGGAACCTCTCCCATCAAAGAGGAGGGACTTGTTTGTCCCTTGATTGTTGTTTGACCTAAAGTGCAAATTTGAAACCCAACAGGACCCAAGATCCTTAACAAAAAAATGCGGGGTTACAAAAGATTGAGTCACAGATCAGGTTAAAAGGGAAAACATCGTAAACACTCCATCACCCATTAACAATCAACGAAATAATAACTTTACTCCAACAATAAACATGGTGGATTTTAATCATCCATCATGATAACAAAAATAACAACGATGAAAATGATGATGACTATGATGGTGAATCCAGACACAAAGTCCAAACCGAAACCCAACTGGATATCAGAACCAAAGCCAAAGGCAACAGCCTCAAAATTTCAACTCAAACAACCAGCAACCTAGTCAGAATTTTGGACCACAACAAGTTTCAAATGAACAACCTAGGACTTATAATCCCAACTTGTATTGTGGTTTCCAAAAGATTCAAGGCCATGATACTAGGAATTTTCGTGACTATAATAAATTCATGCAACGTTTTCCAGAAGATCAAAGAAAAATATTTGTAGATATGTTTTTAACAAATTCTACATCACCCACATCGAACACCTATACGGGATCAGTTTCCCCTCAAAATGCACCCCTCAAGATTTGTAACGATCCTCTCCTGAATCGTTCTAACAATAACATGTTAGATCTCAACAAGACAAAAAAGGGTGTCATGGTAAGGAAATAATGATCATGAAGCCTCAACTTCATCAAGTCCACCAGTCACACCCCAATTAGGAACTCGACCACAAACCAAGATAGTTGGTCTGGTAGAGTTAGACACTGAGCTATAGTTAGAAACCATAACAAGAATGCAAGATTATTCTTCTAAACCAGTTCTAACCTACCCATCAGTACCAGACAATGTTCAAAAAACACTATCAAAACCCATAGGTGCTTACAATCCAATTAATGACCTAACAAAGACCTTCTCTCACATTTCCTTCTTGGATTTGTTGAAAAACTCTCCTTCTCACAGGGCTTCTCTCTTAGAAGTGTTGGTTCTTGGTCATCTAATTAACATCACTCCTCTTGAAACACAAGTAAACCATGTAGAATTTAACGTCTACCCTCCAAGGAATCCAGATAGGGATACTGAGTTTATATTTGATCTAAGAAAAATGCCAATGGTTGTTAAAATTACACATAGAGGCGACCCAACCTTGCATTTGCAGCTATGGGTTTATAATAATTATGTTAAGCGCACAATGATTGATGATGGGGCAGCAGTTAACATAGTCCCCTTCACTTTTCTTTAAAATCTAGGATATGGAGAAACAAATTTTTCCTTAGCATGAAATACGCTAAGGGGTTATGACAGCCTCAAGGCAACTTCAATTGGGACTATAGTGTTACCAGTCACCGTAGGACCTAAGACAATCCTCACTGAATTTTATATTATAGATCAAGAAACCAACTATAATATGATTCTCGGTTGACCATGGATACATCACATGAAGGCAATCCCTTCCATGTTATTCCAGGAAATAAGATTTTTACACCTGGGAAAAATCTTCGTAGCACAGGGTGACCCAAAACCTTTCGACATACACTTAGTAAATTTGAAAAAGAGACCAGGCGTCCACTCTGAGTTTGAGATCCCAATGAATCAACTTAACAAACCAGTCAATTCAAAACCAGAAGTAAAGTTGGTACCTACAATAGAATCAAAAGTCATGAATCTAGTCAAAGGCATTCCAACACTCAAAAATGATACCAACATCATAGAGACAGTATCATTAGGAACTACCACAAAAATTGTCGAGTTACTAAAGAAAGATATGCCTATTCTCCTACCATTTGATTCCATGGGTATAGGATGTACCTTAGGAATTGGCTCCCATCCAGTAGACGAATTTTGTATGGTAGAAGTAACCGAGGAAAAAGAAGAAGATACGAAGAATGTTCCAACATCCATTTTCTGAGAAAATATTGGACTCTCCACTTCTATGGATCTAGATGTCATTTTTCCACTGGGGTAGGTGTGATCCTTACTTCTCCGAGGGAAATATCCAACCTTTTTCCTTTAAGTTAAACTTTGAATGTACAAACAACGGGGCTGAATACAAAGCCCTCCTCCTTGGCCTCATTATATCCAAAAGGATGGGCATTGATAACATTAGAGTTCTAGGAGACTCACAATTAGTTGCAAACCAAGTATTTGAGGTATATGAGACAAGAGATAAGCACTTACAACTCTATAAAATGACAGTATTAAATCTAACCAAGGGATTCAACTTCATATCAATTGAAGCAATTCCATGAGAATAGAACCTTCTCATAGATTCAATAGTAACCTCGGCTTCCCATTTCACTCCAAGCAATGAGTTGGAAAATAAAAATTTCATGGTATCACTTCATATTGAACCATCGGTGCGTAAAATACCAATAACCCCAATCTTAACACATATAGAAGCTGAGAATGAGTTTACCATCCTAGACAGTGATAGGGTCACTCTTGGATATCTAAATTCCTATGTGGACTTGCATCTCTCTCATCACATAGTATTTTTCTCCCTAATCCCATGATAGTATCTCCCCTACAAAAGAATCTTGAAATCTATGAGGTAGAGAATGAAGAAAGTTTGGAACTACCTCTGGCCCCGCATGAATTTGAAGAAGGAAACACTTCCTTAATTGAAGGAACGATTGATACAAATATTGGAATGGAGGAAGAACGGAAGATTTTGAAGTTGGGATCCTCATTAACTCTAGAGTAAATAGAAATACATACCTAGATCTTCAAGGAACATCAAAAGGATTTCACATTTAATTACAAAGAAAAGACAGGAATTACACCACATATCATGGTACACAATCTTGTCACCAAACCAGATGCAAAGCCAATTAATCAAAAGTCAAGACCAATAAAGCCAAAAGTGTCTCTTATGGTGAAAGAAGAAGTAATGGAAATTCTCCAGGTGGGATTCATCAAACCAGTCGACTATTCACAATGGGTATCTAATATTGTCCCCATTCTAAAAAAGAATGGGAAGATATGCATTTGCATAGACTTCTGGGACATTAACAAATCTTTCTCCAAAGATGAATGCCCATTACCATCCATCGACGTCATTGTTGATGCAACAATTGGATTTGAGATTTTGTCTCTCATGGATGGGTTCTCGCAATATAATCAAATCAAAATATCTGAAGAGGATCAAGCCAAGACTACATTTATAACTCCTTGGGGAACTTATTGCTACATTGTCATGCCATTCGGTCTTAAGAACGCTAACGCTACATACCAACGGGAAATGACATACATATTCCATGATCTTATTCATAAGATTGTGGAATCATACGTAGATGACTTGCGGGCCAAGGCCAAGAAGTGTTGTGATCACCTAGAAGTACTTTGTATCATTCTCTCATGATTGATCGAATATGACATCACATTGAATATAGAGAAATGTGTATTACATGTAACAGGATGCAAACTTCTAGGTTACATTATATCGTCATGAGTGATTGATGTCGACCCAACCAAAATCCAGGCTATTCTTGAAATGATTCCACCATCAGACGAGTCTGGTATCAAATCATTTCTTGGGAAACTCGGTGCAATTCGAAGGTTCATCCTTGACTTAAGTTTTGTTATTCATCCAATCAACAATTGATTAAAGAAGGATTATAGCATTGATTGTAGGAAAGAATGCAATGAGGCCTTCAAAGTAGTTAAACACTTCTTGTTGTCTCCTCCCACTCTAATGCCTCCTAGACCAAATCATCCTTTGATCTTGTATTCACGGGCTACTGATAACTCGCTAGCTTGCATCTTGGCTCAAGAAGATAATGATAAACTGGAACATGTAGTTTATCTCATTAGTTGGACGTTGCTTGATTATGAAACACGTTACACACAGGAAGAAAGAGAATGCTTTGCCATAGTCTTTGCAAAAAAACATTGAATACATTACATGCTGAATCAAGAAACAAGGGTTATTGTAAAGACATATCACTTACGGACATTCCTCATGCAAGGGTCTTTACCTAAAAAGGCTAGACATTTCATAACCTTAATGGGTGAGTTTGAATTAACATTTTTAAACCAAAAATCCATTAAGGGAAAAATCATTGCAGACTGGTTGCCTAACAATCCATTGAATGGGGGTGATCTAGTAGATCTAGACTTTCCCAATGAGTGCGTATATTTTGTCGAAACCAGGACCCCCATCTCTATATGTCCTTGGTACAATGACATCGTCAATTTCATCATGGACCACACATACCCAGAAGGGGCCACATAAAAACAAAGAAGGTGGTTACACATTATTGCTGCTAAATATGTTATTTTAGAATAGGTGCTCTATTGTAGAGCCTTCGACAGAATACTTTTAAGATGTGTTGACACAGAAGAATCCAAAAATATTCTTTATGAATCCCATAGTGAGATATGTGGAGGCCACTTCATTGGACATGCCACTACTCACAAAATACATCGAATGGGATATTTATGGCCCACTCTGGAACATGATGCAGTAGAGTTTGTGCACAAGTGTCATAAATGCCAAGATTTCTCCCACAAGATTGACATGTCAGCACAGGCTCTGCAACCAATCGCAACCTCATGGCCCTTTTCCACATGGGGCCTAGATTTGATAGGGAAATTCTCTCCCTCATCAATAGATGGCCATAACTATATAATCACAGCCACAAAATATTTTACTAAATGGGTAGAGGCCATGCCCCTCACCACTGTACCAGGTTATGTAATCACTAAGTTCATTTTGAATCAAATCATCTATAGGTATGGTGTCTCGTAAGTCATTATCTCAGATAATGGCACATCCTCCAAGAATAATGAGGTCTGTGAGTTATGTAGAAAATTCAAGATAAACCATTACACGACCTCTCTTTATTACCCCCAAGCCAATGGACAGGCTGAAGCAACAAACAAAACATTAAAATCCATTCTCCTCAAAATAGTTAAGGAGAACAAACGTGATTGTCATTTAAAATCATACCCATCCTTGTGGGCCTATCAAACATCAATAAGAACACCAACAGGGACAACCCCTTTCTCATTGGTATTCAGGGCAGAAGTAGTTCTCCCTCTTGAGGTCAAAATACCCAGTCTTCGTATCTCATTACAAGGGATCTTATGAGAAGAAGCCTATAGAGAGGCATGCCTCTCTCAACTAGAAATCCTTGATGAGGCTAGGTTAAATGCCGAACAATGGAACAGAGCCTATGCTAACCGCATGTGCTAGAAATTTAACAAAAAGGTCTACAAACGAGAAATATACGAGGGAGATCTAGTTCTGAGACTAGACATCCAAATTGATAAGAAAACTGACGAAAGAAGGAAATTTCGGCCCAAGTGGTTGGGCCCATACCGAGTCATGAAATACTATGGAAACGGTGTGTATCTCTTGTGTACACTAGAAGGTGAGGAATTCAATGAAATTGTCAATTCCTTGCATCTTAAACAGTTTTACACATAGGTCATCAGCATCACCATTTGTATATTATGTCTATCTACATTGCATTAGTCATTCAGTTATTTCATTTTTTTCACTCATTTCCTAAATTTTTTGTTCAAGGAATTATTTTCTAGCGCAATTTATTACAAGCTTCTGAAAATATTGGCAAAAGCATTCAAATCATATCTCTTCAATTTTCATACTATCATCAAATGGTTTCGAAATCATCTCATCATTTCAACAGATGAAACCTTGACAAAAATGATACCAAGGCCTACATACTTGGTCATACTCATTTCTTCTACTAGGTTAAGTTGTTCTTACCTATGGTCTATTCTAGAATCTCCTTGGTGTCACATCTATCCCTCTTACATATCTTTGAAACAAGGATACTCCAAAATCACAGATCAGAAATGTCAAAGCCAAATTGAATCAAAAACACTAAACAAAATAGAATATTTTATTTTACACACTTCTTTTCCCTACTAACCTTTGTTGATGAGCCCACATCTCTTACTAGTGGTGCGAGGTTGAGAAAGGAAAGAAGTGCCCTTACTCACCTATGTCCTATCTTTAGTGATAAGCCCATACTTCTTACTAGTAGCATGGGGCAGGGTGTAGGGGGTCCATTCACGCAAATTAATGAATCTTAGTATTTTAAAAATTCAAAGTAAAGTGTATTGTGAAAAGCAAAATTAAGCATCCAAATTCCAAAGAGATCAAATCCTCAAAACCAGATTTTGTCAACCAAGTTACAATTATGGATCTAAATCTAGATAAATTGGAAAGTAAGTTGCATTCTGAGCTATGTAGTAGTTTTTGAGTAAGGTAAGTACGTAGGTCTAAAAAAATTTCTGTCAATACCTTGTCTTTCTCTCATCATTTCCATTCAGTCAAACTCATATAATTTGTGCCATTCCAAACTCTCGGTGTTGAGCCATCACATCTTACTAGTTGCATGGACTTAGGAATGGGGCAAGTTCATCTCATATCACTATATATTCATCACGTTTTGACAAAACAAGAAGAAGCAATGAACATTTCTAGAAGAAGCCAAAATTTTAGTACTTATAGTATGTTTGCATCATCACATATCAGCATTACAAAAAAAAAAAGAGAAACATTATGTTCAACATTTGTTATCACTTGTCATCCATTACATACATTCTGAAAATCAGATAAAAACAAAGATTCTAAAAGCATCTAGTGTACACATGAGAAATGAATCACAAAAACTCTAGATACAAGGAAGAATCTAGATCCAAAAAAGAGAGATATATAGGAATCGTGTGTTTTACATACAATGCCATCATGCACTAGGCATGGTCAAAATGCTCAATGAGCCCAAAAAATACAAAAAACAACTCATATAAACATCTAACAAAATCACTACAAAATAACCAAATGGCCCTCTCAATCCCTATGGGGATCCCTAGTGAGGGTGCTATGACCATGTCTAGGGGCTCCTGCTATGATGATGCTCTGAATGTCACTGAATGATGGTGAGTGATCATGATCACGACCACTGGTTGTGGTCTCACTACAAGAATGGCTCTGCCTCATCAGGTGCTCAATAGTCTCATATCCAGCTACCTGAGTACGAAGGGAGGTCACTAACTCTGCCACCTTCCAGATAGGGGGAAAAACACGTCAGTGTGTTTACCAGTTGCTAAAGTTTCTCCAATGTTCTCAGGAAGTTGAGCCTGAGTCTTCCCCAAAGGGAGCAACAGGGTGTCTACTCACACTCAGTGAATCAAATCACGCCATCCTTGAGCAGTCGCTACAAATAAATAAATAAAATTAGGGAAACAACTAAATATAAAAATCACCAAAAACAAGTCAAAAACAACCAAAACAACAAAAAAATAAATATCAACTAACATCTCTAGCTAACAGGGTCAAGAGAAGAGTGGTAACTCACTAGGATATCCAGGCATCTAGGTAGGATCTCTAGGATTTGTGCTTGCTATTGACACTACTACCGAATGCGGAGTCTCCCCAAAATTTAGAATGAAATGACGTCCTATTAGAGACTCGATCATCACCCTCAATATCCTAAAAAGGTAACTCCTCTGAGACCAAGGTCTCCTTGTTTTGCACTCACCTCTACCCTCAAGATATCCTAAGTGTCATGCCACTCAGAATTGTTATCATCCTCCTCGGCCATCCTGTCAGCCTCACCTCCAACCCCCCTCTCTCCATTATCTCCTCCTTAGTCTCCCCCTCCTATGAACTCCTTAGATTCTGAGTCTACATCAATAAGCTCATCCTCCTCCCCATTAAAAGCAGGAGTAGCCCTACTATGAAGTAAGGGTACTCAAGGAGCACCAGCTACCTGTCGGTCATAAACCACTCACCTAACGGTGATAGGTACTCTAGGAGTAACTGTGGTCCAACCTCAATCTCCTATAGGACCTCCCGGAGCCTCATGAATAGTCCTGTACACTGACCCCTACCGGAGGAAGAATATCAACATAAGGGAGGCCAAACTGCTGAGGGACTCGATCAAATAGATAAATCTCCACCCTCTGTATCCTGTCTATCAACTGACCTGTAGTAGAACAAGCAACTAATGTAAGTGCCTCCTTCCCTCACAATCCTTCCATATCCTGATAAGGAGTAGCCCTCCATATCTACAGTAGTTAGTGAAGCCACTAGCTGGTGTGGCGTTCTAAGCACTGACATCCCTGTCCACCTGGCTACCCTGATAGCCCCTAGGTCCTCTACTAACACCCCCCTTCCATAGGGGATGATACGCTCATACACCCAACTCATAACTAGAGTAGGGTGACTCAAATACTGTCCCTGTAACCTGACCACTCTGTATAATTCATGGTATGTGGTCCCGAGAATATCTTCTCCCCAAGCATAAATATGGTCATGGGCCTCAATCTGCACAATCACATGAGCTCAGCAGTATAACAGAGTGTCTCCTCCCTTATCCCCAGTCAATCATGAGGCTAGGATACCCATGATGGCCTTATGGAGGGTGGGCATAAGAGAAGTGTCAATAGATCATACCTTCATCCCTTTCTTCGAGCCAAAGGAGACAACAACATCCCCCATGTAGGTGGCCCAATAAATCATCTGATGCCTGGATCTTGCTGTCTTGAGAGATAGCCTCCTCCCAAGAATCGAAACCCCCAAAATGTGGTAAACATCCTTCAGGGTGATAGCCCACTCACCCCTAGCACCTAGTAACTGGAAAGTATTCTGGTCCACATCCCAGTACGAGAATAAGTCACAATATGTGACTAGAAGGAGCAACATGAGGAACCGGCGAAATCCTCAAAATACCGGCCCTCTGAAGAATGTCTCACTCTATCTAGGTCAATATATCTAAAACTACCAGGAACCAATCACACTCCCAATCTTTTCTCCACCGAATATACTCCTCCTTCTTTTGCATCCACCCAAAATAGAGAAAAAGAGTAATTTACCAACATAATCCAATAGATAAGCTCATAAAAAACAGAGAAAAATGTCAAAAATGCAAAAACAATTAACTTAGGAATTTTTTTTCTTTCTGTCCAGAACCACCACCCTGTGTAGAGAAGCAATTCCGTGACCACCACCTTCTAACGGCGGTGGTCCTATGACCACCGCTCTGTGTAGGGCGGCGGTCCTATATTGATTTGGCGTATGCCCCTAAAGCCTTAAAAATGCTTTAAAACAGCAAAAATGCACCATTTTGAGAAAAATAAAAGCCTACCCTATGGGCAACCCCTCCCTAGAGACTCATTTAACACTAAGATTTTTAAAAATAACCCCCCCAAGACAAATATTTCAACATTTTATATTTTAGGTTTAAAAACAATAAATAGAGAAAAACTAACTTGAGACTTCACATGTTGATCTCCTGCTCTCAGAGGCATGATCGCGATCTCACAATGAACGTTTTGACTACACTCTCATCAAAAATGGTTACCGTGGGCCCCAGAGCTCAAAAACTACCAAATCAATACACACAAATGAATAGGAAAATGAGCTCGTTATATATATATATATATATATATATATATTATATCCTTGTTTTGAATGTTCTTTCGTAGAGTTGGAGCGCTGACAAAGGTAAGTTCTTATCCCCACACAAATGGTAAGTCCACATTTCATTTTAATTTAGTATTTATTTTTCAAATTCTTTTATTTATCTACACTTGAGTACTCTTCATTTTGCAGATAACGGGAATCTAGATGGTGACATTATGACACACAAGCATGTCAAGTATATCTTCTAACTCCCCATTTCGGGACAGCCATACTCGAACCCACCATTTTATGCCCCTTCATGGCTAAAATGCCTCTTCGAGGGGGCAATATGTACGTACCCAAAATTATATGTACTGTACTGCCGAAAAGATGTTACGAAAACCCCAATGATGATTCAAATCTCTTCGTAAGGTGCTTAGAATCTAGAAAGAACGTTTAGTATATAGTTGCATCCTAAAAATTCCTTATCCAGCCTTCATATGCTTTGTTCTAACCCCTTTCCTCTCTTTTCCTTGCATTTTGGTCTTTAGTTATTGGACCTCCGCCCTGCCTGGGCGGCGGTCCTGTGACCACTGCCAAGGATAGGGCGGTGTTCCTATAACTTCCGCCCTGCTCTTGGTGGCAGTCCTGTCCGTGTTTTTTAGAACTTTTCGACGCATTTTTCAACGTAAAAAATCAAGTTGCGCTTGTAATTATCAACCACTTTTTCTTGCATTAAAGTTTTAGCCACCTGGTAAATAGTAATTCCTCTTTTTATAATAGAAGAGTTCAATTCGATCTTACCTTCTGGTAAATCAAAGTGCTATAAATACCAAGCTTGTTTACAAGCAAATGGCCCCTCTCCTTCTATGATTTATTATTCATTGTTTTTGAAAGTTCTTCAATAAGTCTCAATAGGTTTAAATTCTGTAAAATTCTCAGCCTCTCAGTTCAAGGCTCGACAATTATAGTTTAGAGATCATTGGTTCTCTTTAGTTTCATCTTGTTTCATTGTTGTTTTCCAAACAACTGGCTTAGTATAAAATAGTTCTAGTTATAGATTAAGTTCATTTGAATCTTGATTCTGCTTAGAGTTATAGGTTGTTGTTTCGGCATAGGAAGTATAGGTCCTAGAGATTTTGGTGTGTTTGTGTTGTATCCCTGCAACAATACTACTAGGAATCGCATAGCCAAGCTCTATTCTCTTGCGCTAGCTCTCTCCTACTTGCATTTTGTTCGACTTACGTCCAAGCTACCACTGTTTGAACATCTTCTCCTACTTCCACTATCACATTCCCACTTTTCTGGATTCACGAGAATATGTAGGAACAAAGATATCACACTAAGGGGACAAGCTATAATACAACTGGATTTATCATTGTTCTATAAACTCCAGGTTGCAATTTTCAAAGTTATAGTTACAATATATCAAATAGAGTAGCAAATCATTCTATTTCAATTAAGCTTTCTTTCAACATTACCGAGGAAGCTATGGGGAATAATAGCTTATGAGAAGATATGATTTATTCCTCACTTCTGAGGTAAGATTGAAGGTCTTTTAATTAAATTAGTTAGTTATTTATATTCAGGATCAATTCACAAGTGCACAGGAAAATAGCTACATCTGGCTACCTTGCTTGTTTTAATCCCGTTATTAGATTAGTCGCTCTTTAACTTTATTCAAATTCACATCTTTTTAAATACAAAAAAAGAAGCATAGCATAGATTTATTTTCATAATTATTTTACTTCATTTAGTTAAGTTTGGTTATCTCTTGCATGACAATTACGGGACCCAGAGAGCCCAGGGATTACATATTCGAACCAGTAATACCTCAGCCAAATATCTTCATAACATTAACAAATATAGATCAAGGTATTAGAATTCACATCTTCCAAACAACAACAAACCCACAAGTACTTAGTGAGCAATTGAGAGAATTAAACATCGAAGACGAAAAAGTATATGAATTTTGATCAAATCAACCCAACTATAGATTTCTTTGATAGGATATCCACATGACCATATAAGAACCTGAAAGAGAACAAACATTTGGTTTTGATTCATTAGTTCCACAACCAAACACATGAGACCTTCTCATTAACATAGACACAGGCTTACATATACTAGTTGCTAGAACACCCGTAAGGTATTCTAATAAAATCACACAACTCCTGGTATTAAACATAGAAGTTGAAAAATCTTATGACTATTGAATAATCGGAAGAAGAGATTGATTCTTCACATGACCATATAAGGTCAAAAACAACCACAAACTCATGGTTGTGATCCCCAAGTCCCACAACCCAATGGGCCTGCTAATTAGTTAAACATTGACACCAGTTTATGTACACTGGTATTTATATCCTCACCACTCCCGTTAGATATTATAACACACTTTTCCGTGTTGAGAATAGAATCCAATCAAGCTAATATTTTATGGGTTAAACCAGAAAACCGCCCATAGTTTCCTGCAACTCCACTACACCTCTCACCACCACTTTCATGACCTTGTCTGGAAATATACATGAAGCACCTACATGTCATTTTCCATGCATCCAATAACCAATAGATAGGATCTTGGCAAAGCTCGAAATTGATTGGGGCCTCCGAGAAGTTATTATATCTAAACGATCCATTACACCAATTAAGGTTAGAAGTGATTTCTTTGCCTTGGACTCCCAAATCCTGTTATTTCGTGTTGAGGATATAAGATTTCCAATTAGTTTGTCCACATCGGCATATATTTCATTTCCATTGGTTGTCTCGGCATGAATTTGGGAGGTCAGGTAGAGAGAAAGGCTACTTCTCGATTCTCATGCTTGCCTGTCACTTTTCTATCATACAAAAGCCATACTACACCTAACGATTGAGCTCCCCTCTTTACGTATAGAGCCAAGGAATTACTTGAATGAAGAGGATGACTACATAGTAGCTTGACTGAAAAAATTGGAGCTATTATATGAGAAACAACTTCACGCCCTAGATCACCTTAAAGTGTATCATAATCAAGAGCAGAAAAGTTACAATAAAAGAGTGATACCTCATCAATTTTAGGTAGGAGACTTGGTGCTAAAAGAAAATTAGTTCAACACCACCAAGGACCTAGAAAAGAAGGGAAAATTTGGGAAATTTTGAGCCTAACTGGTTGGTGCCATATGTTTTGGTTATAAAGTTTGGTTCAGGTGCCTACAAAATTTCTTACTCGGATGGTCGGGAAATTTGGGAACCCATGAACGCAATACATCTTAAACGTTTCTATGCTTAAGTGTGGGGTCCCTAAAATATCAGAAAAATAAAACAAGCATAAAAATAGAAAAATAAAAGGACAACTAAATACGTCCAACAGTGAAAACCACGCAATGGTAGCACTTTGGACAAGTGCTTTGGTGAAAACCAGTCTCTGACACCATGGGAGGGTCCGTTGTTCACAAAAAATTTCAGGTCTAGGATTGTGATAGATTTGTCTTAAGTTAGTCTTTACCTATGTCTGAGTTCCTTGTGAGCCTATCCCTCTTTTCCTTGATCTAGATGATCCTACTTTTGAATGCAAAGAATTTGACTTTGAGTAGTCCCATATCACGCTGGGGGAAACTTCACATCATCACTTCTTGCACATACCACATGGCATTCTACCCTTGTACATCCCATATAATGCGGGGGGCATCCACATTTTTTCTTGTTTCCTTCCATGTGAGCTTTAGAAAACTTCTTAGAAAACACAAAAAACATTCGTTTAACTTTTTGAAAATCCCAAAACATTTAGATATGTTAGTTGAAAAAAATAAAAAACATTCAAATATGTTTCATAGAAAACTCCAAAAAAATAGAACATTGTCTCAAAATAATACCAAAAACAACTAAAACATGTTTGAAAATTGTCCCGTAAAAACAAAGTAGTAGTTTTCTTACTTTGGTTGTTGGTTTGTTCATAGTTTTGATTGCATTATTTTTTTGTCTTATGTGATTTAAGTTGGATTCATTTTCTTACTTAGATTGAGTGTTACTTTAATCTATTGTGCATTACATTGAGTTCATTTTATCTTGCATAATTATTTATAGTTGTGTTGTCTTGATTAGATTTGATTAATTTGTGCTTGTTGTTTACTAGTACAGTTTGTTGTCATTTCATCATCATATTGTCTATCAAAACATATATACATCATATATCAATAAAATCTAAGCTACATCATCATGAACATCAAAATTAAACATGTATGCTAAGCTAACATCATATTGTATCACCAAGAGGGGCAAGAGGGACTCTTTTTTGTCCCCCCCTCAAACATAGACCATAATTAAAACGTGGATTAAAAAAAGGCTATTTCATAAACACAAAATGTGATAAGTAGATAAAAATCCATCATCATCATAAATCATCATAAATATAAATGTTCATGTAAAAAACAATGTGTCTCGATATACATCTGATATAATAAGCCATCATGAACATCTATACAAAAAAATGTTCCTTCATCATACGAGGCATAATCAAAAAAATAATACATAGTACATCCATATAAAATGTGCCTTCATCACGAGGCATAATAAAAAATTGTACATAATACATCTATGTCAAAAGTGTGCCATCATATCAAGGCATACATTAAAAAAAGAGATACATTTAGTACATATACACATCAATCACCCATGAGCTCTCGCCTAAAGCTGAAATTCCTCTCCTACATGTGGACTGCCTAAGGTGGCATAAGTTGTGATCCCCTAGGTGGTAGGCATCTGACTGCGATGGTCCCTGTGATGGGCTCCTGCACGGCTGTGGACCATATAGTGGTGATGCCTGTTGTACTGATTGTTATTACACTAATTTGGTGGATCAAGATGGTCCTCTGTGATCTTGATCTTGGACCGAATACCATTGCCAACTAACTATAATCAGAACGACTCTCTGTCCCAAATGGCATGGCAACTACATGGTACAAACATCAAGTAATATGTTGCCTCCCCACTAGTGATCGAGGCACAATCTGCAAAAACCATCTTTAGGACTCCTTTCTATTGTGGATCCCTTACGTGTCATATAACATCACGACTCTACTCTCACGCTAGCCAATTCTTTGAATGTAGCTTATCTCTGCTATGCAAGTCAACTGAATCTCTCTATGTAGTGATTTGTGTCTCTGTTCGTAGACTAGCTGATCTCTCTCTAGCCTACTAACTGTTGTCCTCTCTGATAGCTAGCTTGATATCTCTTCATCTAAAGTTGATCTTGCTTTGCAGTCAACTGATCTCTCTCCACAGTAACATGTAATTTTTTTGTGTTACCACCTGCTACAACTACTACCAAAAAGAAACTAACTCCCCTACACCCTGTATATCCTGTCCCTGTCCTCCCCTCAATAGAATGTGTGGTGGGGTCCCTCATCCATCCCCTCCATCTCCTCCATCTGAATCATGTCCATCCCCTCCACCCCATCCATCTCCACCATGGACTGTGTGGTGGAGCTCAGCTAACGTGTTAATAAGTGGCACCTGTAGTGGAACTTGATGGCTGTATCACTACCTATTGTTGTAATACAAATGCCTATTGCTGTACTAGAACTTGTGGACCTTATACTGCTTATACCTATTCATGTGAACCTTATGGCTGTGGAACATGTACATGTCCCTGTCCCTATAACATCTATATAGTTTTGTCCCCATAGGTATAGCCTCAACCTCTAGCTGGCCTAATATCACTCTATCTCTGAGAGCCTGAACATATATACCTTGTGCCTACTACGTCTATCCCTACGCATCTATCATAGCCTGTGGAATGATGAGGTACACAAGGGTAAAATCGTCGCATACCATGCTATGTATACTCAACTATTTTCCTGAGATCTATGAACTAGGGTAATGGAACCCATGACTATGACAGCATCATTTGAAGGAAATCTATCCAAGGACTCGTTGCAGCCTAATCCGTGGTTCCCATATCAAAAGTCTTGTGCCTCCTATACATGTACCACATCTTACCACCCAGGATGCCCTCAGACATTGTCTGAACCGTCTCTGAACCTGATTTACTCTATACCAATCTCTGATGTAGCCTCGAATCCCAATGATAAAGTTGATCTATCTTGGCAATGCACAAAGTTGGTAGGCCATCATCTCGCCACATGTATAATCTATAAGTCTACTAAGTGACCATACACAACTGTACAAATCATCTATAAGCATGCACCTGTAATAGAAGGTTATCTCCTAGGTGTGAGCATACATCATTGGCCATATGGATGTTAGTCCATAAAAAGAGGGATCACCTACATCCCTGTCTCACAGTACTCCATGTGGGTGACTTATAACTATGTGGTACCACACCCATATCTGTAATACAGTCCTAGATGTGAGGTTCTTCTGAACTTGGTATACTATCAAGTGTAAGATCCCAATATAAGTCAGCCAATATGCACTATCCCCAATAAAGCTACTTGTCATCCATAAGCCTATATATAACTCCAGGTCAAGCCCAATGGAAAGTGTGACAACTCGTCTTGTCAGACAATCAGGATAACTGCCAATAAGAGCCATCAAATATAATTCGTATCTGTGCATACTATGCCGATCATCAAACATAGACATAAAGACCCACTAACATACCCTGTCACGAAATATCTTAGCGTAGAAACATGCCATAGAGGTAGGAGTCAGATCTGGACTCGAATGTCCATCATACTCTATCAAATCACCTTAGATAGGTACTCAAATAATCTGCTAAACATCCTCTAGTGTAACAATCATCTCACACGTGGGTAATTTGAAGCACTCCGAGTCTCACACTGCCACCACCCTCTATGTTAAGGCAGTAAGTAAGGTGTGATCTAGTCAGACTCTGAGGCATGTGTGCAACATAGTTCAAGCTTGTCGCCTATAAAATGAAAATCAATTTACGTTACTACTTCTCATCGAATGAGTGTTATCTCAAAGGCTTTGAGTCTCCCAAATCTGCTCCCATATATTCAACTTGCACAATCTTCACCTACAAGATCACACAAACACTTCATTAAGAATCATTTCTGTCTAAAAACATCTTCCTAATGTGTTGTGATACTTCTGTATTCTTATATTTTCTTCCTAAAATTTTCACTAAGGTTGAAAATTTCAGGATTTTTCTTCTAATGATTGGTCTACGGTCGAAAGCTTTGCACTTGTGTGCCCCCTAATTTTATGCATGCACACCTAGTTTTGCACCTACGCACCTCCATTGCACACCTTTCACACTATTTTTTGCACCTAGATTACCTATTCACACCAGGATGCTCATTTTCACTTATTGCATATACTGTGCCCCTAGTTTTCATGTATGTGCATTTACCTTTGTGCATGCACAACCTAACCTAGTTTTGCGCTTGCGTACCGTCTACTTTTGCATACACTTATTCCTATTTTTGCGCATGCGCGACCCCCATCCTCTGGAAACCCATTTTTATTTTTTGCACCCCACGTGTCCTACTTTTACGCATATGTAAACCCATGCGTACTCACGCACCCCAAGGGCTTGCGCATGCACAATCCTGTGACTTTCATGATTTTTCCCCAGCTATAAAGTGCAATAAATGCGCTTAAAGGATAAAATTTTAAACCTACATATCCAGTGTGGGGTCGTGGGAAGGAATCTCTGAACTCTTGCAATCTATGTCTATGTAGATGTACACATCTTTGAATTCTGAGCCATAACTCTGAATGCTCAGAGCTATATCTTTGAAAAATTTAGCAAAGGAGGGGTGCAAATGAACTGGACACGATGGTTTTACGCCCCACACCCCCCCCCCAAACTAGGTAGTTATAGCTTTTCTTCCCCCCTCCGTAATGTTTTCACTCGTAGCGATGGTCGTAGATGGTGACGTGATCTCCATGGTCCTTTTGGAGTCTTTTAGCACTCTCCGTCGCAATGGTTATTTTTAATAAATAGTCATTTTTAGCACTTTTTTTGCTATGTATGGGGCACATTTTTACTTCCCGGTGATCCTTTTCTACTACATGGGGCATATTTTTACCTTACTAGTGATTTTTTGAGGATGTGTTGTATGACTTCGTTAATTTTTCTACATCATTTTATTCTATAAAATTAAAAAACCCCGAAAAAAATCAATTTTTTTTCAAAAAATCCAAAAATTGATAAAAATTCATTAAAAATCCAAAAAATTGTAAAAATTTCAAAAATTTAAAAAAATTGGTAAATGACATGCATGCAGATGAAGCCCATATCAAATTCATTGTCCTCAAACATTGAAATTTGTCCTACAAAACATCTTTCTTAGTTTCTTTCTTGTTCTTGTCTCAAATGACCTCGCTGGATCATTTTTGATCTACCTCCATTAACAAAGCTGGCTTGCTTACTGTGTCGGTACTCTCATGCAGCAATGAATTGCCAAAGACTGTGTCATAGACGCACAAAAAGATTTTCATGGGATTACTTACATCCTCCATTATTCCCCTCACATGTATCCTTTCTTGGGGCACCATTTTTAACCCTTGTCGTTAAAACATGAACATTCGGGAACTAAAGCTTGATAACAAAAAACATTGGTACATTTGTCTTGAATGTTGTTTTGTTTGATTATATGAGATTGTACTTGTTTCTTTGTTAGGTTATCTGGTTTACTTTCTCATATTTCATTGCATTATGTATGTTGCATTGGAGTTACACATTTTTAGCAATGAATAAATGTTAGTAATATAACTTTTCATGTTATCTTACCACTTTTGTTGTATGCGTTTATTTTAATAAGGGCCGATGATGTAAATCATATGAGAAATATGATGAAATAGAGTTGTTTTATTGAATGATTGGATGAAAAATCTATTCCTATATTCTTCACTATCATGTCTTATCACTATTCATTTTTTTTCTTCCAAAACACCTAGGGCTATAAAAATCATTTTTATCCCTATCCCTATTTCTTCTATCCGTTTCCATCAAATTTTTGATCGTCGATTGACTTCTTCTATCACCCCCATCGAAACTTGAGAGGAAATCCTTCATTCTACTTGATTTTTCTTCAAAAAATTACTTGTTTATGCTTGTCTACTAATGTTTGAAGTGATGCATCACTTACTTAACCTCAAACAAGGGTAAATGTAGACTCCTAAAATATGCTTACACAATTTTATTGCTAAAAGTGCACTAATTACCCTCATTCTTACCATTTCCATTATAATTAGCAATTTCTAATAATTAACTAATGTTTCCCTATATTTTGGCTAATTAACAATGCTTTGTTGATTAACTAACCTCAATCACATTCTAGATGCCAATTGATGACACACTATCGTTAGTTATTACTCCTTTTTCTAAGCAAACAATCAGCGATTATTATCTAATTAAGCCTATTTTACCCTTGTATTTGATCAATAAACCCTATTATTGGTTAATACCCCTATCTTCCAACCATTAAAAATCACCCCATTTCCCTCAAAGACATCTCAACAAGGCTTCAAAAGCTTATCCTACCCTCTTAATTGACCCTAATTAGTTAATTAAGGCTCCTCACATACTGATCACTTGTTAATTCAGTAATCATGATTAGAAATCCTTAATCTACTTTATGCTTTTAGTCCCACATGTACCAAGATGCAATTTTTCCTTAAATAGAAAAACTATAAAAAGGACTAAGCACCTACCTTAAAACTTTACACCATGCTTTTATTAGTATCTCATATAATAAATATGATTAAGAACCTTACTTCCTTCTTGGATTAGCTTACTCAATATTTGCATCCAATCTTCATGTTGGTTGGTAGAGGGATATCTAATATGGCCTTTTTTCCATTTTTAGAGATAGCCTCTCACCATTTTTGGAGTAGTAACAACGATAATTTGATTTTCCTTAGATCTATTTAGGTTTATGTTAATTAGTAATCATATCACATAGTAAGGATGCTTGTAGATTGAATGTTCAATTTCATTTATTTTCCATTAATGCATGCTTTTAATCTTTGATCATGATATTTCATTCTTAAGCTTGAGTTTGTCTCTAGGTTATTATGGTGTTAGTCTTTATTGGTTAGTCATATTGCAAAATTTTAGGGTGTTATCATTAACAACTAGAAACTAACACCAAGTAATTCCTATAACTAAGCTAATTTAACATAAACATCATGATAAAGCTGTGTAAGGGAAAAAGCTAATCAATGCATCCAAATTAAACTTTGAAAAACTAAGCCATCCCTTGTTATTTTTGTTGGCTTTCTAAATTTTAGTTGCTCCTATTGTTGAACCGATTGTGATTACGAGTAATCAAAGGAAGGCTATCATCATGAAGAGGAAAGGATCTCACCAATATGGCTTAAATTCCATGCTTGGTTCTTCCTTTACTACTCTTTGCAAGTGTAATGCCCAATATTTTACCGCTCAAAATGTCACTGAAAAACTAGCAATTTATTATTATTATTATTATTATTATTATTAAATGCAACACCAAATACATTATCCCAACTCATCAGACACAAATAACAATAATAATTTCTTTTGCAACAAATCAAAGTACCTAAGGTTTACCATCATACTATTGTATGCATCACATGTTACTAGTTTAGGAGTAATATCCTAGCAAAAACACGGTTATAACCATCATGGCTCTTAATACCTCACAAAAAAGGAGGTTTATTTTTCTATATGGATTTGAAAGTGCATTACATTCCATAAAAAAATTTTTGCATGTTACCCTTCTTTCTAATTGGATATTCGCAACACACGAATAGGTTGGGTCCAATTTTGTAAGCCAATCTAGTGTGAACCATAATGTCTCCTCTATACCTACACTAATTAGGAAATAGTACCCCAATGCCACAAAGAAACCAAAACTATCCTCTGGTAAGAGATCATTCAGACAAGTATAACACACGTGCAAAGGTTGAAGAGAGGGTCACTTACCTACCACAAGTATTCATATAGAATGTCCTCTCAGTGTAAGACAAAACATGGGTTTACATTACCCTTCTCACATAATATTTTTAAGTCATTCCACAACAACAGTTAACGAATAAAAAAATCATCTAATAACCTATGCATGTGTCGTCGTTATTTCAAGGTGTGTGAAAAAATAGCTAACGTAAGTTTTAAAGGATATTTAATACACAAACTATTGATAAGGAGGCTTAAATTCCTACTTAGGATTATGAAGGTACTATCTCTTAATCCTTAAGGTGTCATCGTCACCCCAATATTCTTTGTAACATTAACAAACTTTATCTTATTTGATCCCTCTCACAATAGTGGCATAAAAAATCCCTTAGGATGGTAAACATATCAGGTATCTACCACCATTTTCCACTACAGTCCATAAATAGTCCCATTAGTTAGTTTGCTCAATTGAGAAATTTCTACTAGCACCTACACATTTCATACATTTAGTGAACTAGAAGTGAATGCAATAAGCACAACCTCAAAGAAGAGGGAAGGGGGTATTCCATCTATAACTATGCACATATAACACAAATAAAGTTTTATTCTTCTAATCTATTGGTAATTAACAAGTGTTAATGCTAACCAAGCCTCATGAGCATATTCATTACATGAATGAGATGACCATGAAAACCACAATCACTCACACAAGCATAATCTAACACAAGTAAAGATGACTACAAGAAAGAAAGATTAAGTTCTTAACAATCATTCACATAGGGTTTCAATATTTATATTTTTCCTTAGATTTCCTTGTGTTAAAACAACATGTTGTTTTCTTTAAACTGTATTATTTCTGCATTTACATTCAGTAGTTTACCAGTCCTCCCATTAACATTGTTTAAAAGAAGAGTTAAAAGTGATACATATTTGGTTTCCTCATCTTTGATATTTATGCATATCATAGGAGAAAATTTCCACATAAGAAAGCATTTTCATTTTTATTCGAGCAATCACGTATTAGGAGGCATAATTTATTCATAGAAAGAATAATCGGCATACAACAATCTGTTACCAAAATATTGTGTAGCATTAGGAGATAAATTGTAACATTATTAATAATGAGTTCTATAGAACTCATATTAACTTGTATTCTTGTAGATACATTTATTATTGAGTGAGTTGTGAGAACAACTCCCTTAACTATTTTAGCTGTGAGAGATAGTCCTAGAGATTAACTAGAGATATATTAGTGATGAAGTCTTGAGAGATTGTAGGGATTAGATATTTCATGTTTGACTCCACCATTATAGGGGAAAATTGATCCACATAAGAAACTCATCTTTCAATTAATATTCAATTGTCACCCACGAATATTAGGAGGCTATGTTTTAATATGATATTGTGTTAGATTAATAAAATTTGCATACAACAATCTAAGGTTTCCCTAGGGAAACATTCCAAGTGATAGCAAATATACATTGAATTTTCATCCACTGAAATCATGTTAAGAGGTCTTAAGACTAATTCATCTTGATAAAAATGGTACATGACCCTCCATGGGTAAGCAGTAGGGCATAAATGGTATTCTAACCTCATGAATCGTTCATACCTAATGGTTGTCCTTTATTAATTAATTAACAAGACAAAAGGCCCATAGGATTTAACTCTTCACTCATTGTTTTATGTGGTAACATTTATACAAGTATACAATTTTTTGCTCACACAACCTATAACCCACCACTGTCCTTTTCTAGAGTTGAAATTGGTTTAATTTCGGGAAAGTTGGGATTTTTTCATGGCCATGGTGGGTAGGGAATGCTTTTGTTTTAACTGAAATAATAAGAAAACCAAGCACACTTATACTTCACATGGAATATTAGCACCCTCCAATGGTGTAACCAATTTCCCTCTTACAAGCTTTTTTGAATCGAGTACAACCAAGATGTGCAAGTAACCTAGAGGTAACATACTTTACCTTTAAAAGAGGAAGGGTTGACCATATCTATTTTATCAAGGAACCAAGATTTGAATGTATTATAAGAAAACCATGATCAACTACATATCGAGTGTCAATACAACATATATCAGTTAAATATTAACCTTTTTATGCACTAATTAATATTAAAAATCAACATGCGAGATGATAAGTGCACTAACTACATTATGTTGAAAAACACATGATTACTTATTCAAGGTGGAAAATTGTGTAAAAAGGTTTCAAGGAAACATCACAAGTCATATTATCAATGCCCAGTCATTTTATTTTACATGCGTACGACATAATTACTTCTCAAGTTTTATCTCACTATCATACCAATATAAAAAAATTATGAAGATTCACCCCAGTTAACTAAATATGTTATTCTACAATACAATTGAACTGTAAGATTACAAGTAAAATTACACCATCACTATATTTAACATATGTACGTAATGAGAGGAGATATTCTTCTTTAATAAAACAAGTACTATTGCTTAAATATAGGACTATTCTAATTCCATATTAATTACATATTTTAAGTAATAAACATTAAATTTAGATTTCCAACATCCATCTTACTCCTACTTCCACTACTTACAACTTGAAAAGTTAGTATAAACATGGTCAGCAAAAATAAATGATGGTATGGAATTCCCCTTATGACTAACATTTTCACACATATATTATTTTCCCCTTACATTAAATTAAAACTTTTACGATATAATAGAGGTAAGAACACAAGTGCAGTTTCATTTCACTTTTAAGATAGAGCGAGATACAAAATGAAGAGAGAGAAAAACACATTAAATTTCCATAAGTAATAAAATGCAAACCAATATCATCAAGGAGATCCATAGAATTGTGTAATAGAGTTTATAGGTTTTTCAATATATTTTCAGCTAGGAGAAAGTTCCACGGAAATATTCTTGCTAGTACTACCATATTATAAAAATGAACAGTTTCGCCAAAGTGGCCCAAAAACCCAGTTATAGATCCTTTTTCCAAAACTCAAACACACCATGTGTAATTTTTTATCAATTCCCCTATCTATAGGGAACTCCTTGGAGTTTACAGAACACAAATCTTGTGACCATGATTCAAATAGCCATTACATTTATGAAGCCACTTGTCATAATTATGCTAGTTGGACTTAGTCATCAAATGTCCCGAGGCCTATAAAACCCCATTACAAAACAATATTGTGAGGTGATTTTCTCAAAGCTATTAATTGATTATGATAGTCCTAGATAAAAATAGAGGTATGCGATGACCAAATTTCCTTTCTCAGTATCGAGGCCTTAATTGTAGGCCAAAAACAAACTAACTTTTTAATTTTTAACAATTGACCAAAGCGGTAAATAGTTGACTAGGCCCCCAAATGTGTAATGAAACAAGGTCAAAAGATCGTATAAATTCATTATCAAGATTAACATGACATCTCATGTCACAAGTGAACATGATCATTCCATAACTTACTCACTACGGGGTTTGGAGCAGTGGTTTGCGCGTCGTTGAAAATTCATGTTTTAGCAAGGTAAACAAATGAGGAAATTACAAGGAAGTCAAGTTTAATTCTCAAATCGGGTGGATATGGTTATCTAGTTCTATCATCCAAAATTTATATTTTTCACATGAGATCATTGTAGAGTGTTTCTTACAATAAAGGGTTCATATCAATTCTACATGATGCAAGGTAAATATATCCATTATGTGTGACAAGTCATTTTATTAACCATAACCATACTCTTCAATTAATTAAAAATTTCACTAGAACTATGAAGGGAAAACCATAAATATGAAATCATGTTGGAAATAGGGAGAAAACCATGCCAGTTCATAGTGAGGAAACAAGGGAGGTGCTCCAATATAGATTTGAACATGCCCAGCTTCATGTCCATCACCACAAAATTAGTCACTAACCAGTTCACGTGTCAAGATCATGTTTCCACTTTTTGCATACACTTAGGCCCGAAATTTATGAATAAAACATATGACAAAAGACTCGTCCAAATCTCTAACAAACCCATCTTGCCAATATCCATATCCCAAGTTTCAAAGGCATTTTTTTTACATAGTCTAGGAGTATGAGCAGCAAGGTGAATTGGATTTGTTTGACACCTTTGTTACATTATGTGAAACAGTTCCAATGCCTGTCGAGCATACCCACGTCCTCTATAAGATTTTGAACACTCATTCTCCATAATGCAGGTATGTAATGACTAAAGGTGTGTGTATCTGACATGTAGGGTATAAAATAGAGGCACATTTTTCAAGGCATTATGTCAAACAATCCATGTGCACATTGTAGGCTCCCCTCCATTCAAGAGACCATCAAGAAATAAACAACAAAAATGTACAGACCATTTTTTTGCCTAATAAAAAATGAAGGGCACAACATTGTGGAAGGCTTGGATGAAACATGCGGATGCATTGCTTGAGATTACAAGGAATTTTCAAAAAACCCTTTCACATAAGGCAGAGAATGGACAACCAGAGGGTTTCACGCATAGGAAGAGTGGAAGAGACAAATCTTGCAGAGACATAAGTGGGATACCAGGAAAGGAAAATTTCAATGTCTTAATCAAAATAAAAGATAAGGAGCAGGAAAAATGAGGTAGTAGCTGGCGTCTATCCAAGAGTGGTTCTGCAAAGGTTTACTACACGTAGCATAGGTGGTAAGAAGCAAAAGAAGAAAGATCAATACATCTAGAAGCACCTCCTCCTTGTCAATATTCTTCTGCAAAAAACAAACATAACCATAGAAGGTATTAGATCATCTCAGTGACATTGAGCTCGCCTCAAACATAGATTTAGATGCATGTAGTTCCAACTTTCCTTTAACGCTTTTATTCTGATCATGATAATGTAGACTCTATGATTGGCATCCTTATAGTGTTGGATTTAGTATGGTGATTAGACATTTGATCATGGATTATTCCTTATCTAGATTTGATTACAATGCAGGATGATTATTAGAGACACCTTATATGTGGATGATAATATATTATTGGACATGGATGTTTAATGGAAGTTATTCGGACTTGTGATTTTGGAGATTATGAGTAAACCTAGAAAAGGAAAATTATGTGATGATGATATAGTTGACGATATAAATTGTAAATGATTTCGTTGATTGCCTTGGTGATTGTTGTGATTCATATGTATAGATGATTTTGTGATTTTGTTATATATTCATTTTGGACATTCTAATATGGCCATGAGGACGAAGGAGGTATTTTTGTTCTGCAGGTTTAAAATATCACAACAAACATCAGGGGATTGCAGACTAACCAAAGTGGAATTCTAGGTGAATTCGACAAGGTCACCAGGGTAACTTGTTTTGTGTGTGTGTTGTATTCTGTTAGAGATTCCCATGGGGGGATCATCTTTACATGTGACCATGGGTTTGTGTATTTTATTAATGTGGTAAAATGTTATTGCTGTATGTATTTTATCAGTAATGTATTCCTTCCGTTAATTTATTGAAGTTGTGGTAGATTAATATGCAAATCTTATGATTAAAATTTAAATAAATCAAATGGGGATATGGGAAAATAATAATTGAAGTTGTTGGTTTGTGTAAGAGTATGTTTAAGTCTGTTTTGGAGTATGAAACACTCCACCTCCATGAAAAATTCGAAATTATCATTGGGAGTTGTTTTTGGAGGCTTGTGGGACAAGAAAAACATGTCCCATACCTCTAAATTTAATATACCAACCATACTTGTGGATGGAGATGTGATTTGTGACTTTTAAAATGCATTTTATTCATCATGTTTCTTGTTTTGGATTGCAATCTCTTACATTTCATTTAAATTGTTGTCCCTTGAGGTGTGGGCTCTTTTGAGTGTGCAAGTAACTTGTCATTTTTCATCCACCTCTTTATTGTGCTTGGGAGAATGGATTTTTTTCTTTTTTGTTTGAATTGGTGGATGTTGGGTGTGGCATCATACATGGATCCACATCATCCTCTTCTCTCCATATTCTATTTAATTCAAACTCTCTTCTTGTTTTGGGGGTTGTTGAAACATTTTGCATGCTTCCTTGGGCGCATTTTTCTTGTGATTGGAGTTCTTACTTTGGAGAAGCTTTCGTGAATATTGTTGCTTGGTTGTTGAACCTCTTTGCATTCATCCTTGGGGGTGCATTTTTTCTATGATTAGAGCTCTTATTGATTTGGAGGAGATTGGAGAGCATTTGATACTTTGGCACTATTTTTTTGGAACTGTATTTTTTACATTCAAAGCTTGTTGTGTGGAGAAAATCATTCCATGGAGAGGTAGGAGTTTATTCCTTCTTTTATTGCTATTTTTTTCTTGTTGTGTTGTGTGTATGGAGAATGTTTTATTGCTTTTGTTGGCTGGTTGGGTAGACTGCCTTAGGGAAGGTGTAGGAGAAGGCTATGGGGAATCCATGTGGGGGGGTATAAGGGAATGCCAATGGCATCAGTTTCATTGTGGAGGGATTTTTGGGCATGGGATCCACTATGGAAAAGAAATAGCTTACATTTCTTACTTGTGGGGGGGCATAAGGGAAAATTTGTGGGGGGGCATAAGGAGGGGTTGGGAGGCATAAGGTTTATGGGATATGATATGTTATAATGGTGGTATGATTATAGGTGGATGCCCAATTCCCAATTGGGAGGCATAAGTAGCTTCCCCCATATTCCTTGCTCCTTTGGTGTGTAAGATCAAGCCTGAGTTCTATTTTGAAATGTTTTTAAATGCAGTTGTGAACTTTTGTTTGTTTTTTGTTGCATTATGTTTCAAAAAAAAGAAATGTGTATGTGAAAGAATGTTGTGTTGTGGAAGCCATTTGTTGCCATGGTTGAATTACACCTTTGATTGTACTCTGGTTGGGGCTTGGGGGCCAATGATGAAGGAAGGCTTCTCCTTTCATTAGATGTATTGGTTGGGTGGAGAGCGTTGCCTTTCCCCCTCTCTTGTTGTGATCATTTTGATGAAAAAAATAAATTGAGCATGTTGTTGTCCTGGAGCGAAGAGAAATGTAAAGTTTGACTTTCCCTTCTTGTGAGCAATTTTATTGTATTCTTTCCCGCTTTGAAGTGGATGATTTGTATAATTATTGTAAATGAAAAGATACTTGTATTGATGATGAAATATTGAAATTGAAATGGGAAATGTAAAGAGTTATATTCCATTCTATGTTTTGAAAAGGAATGTGAAAGAATGTTACATGTATTGTATATTGTATTTTGAAGTTAAAAGAAAGGAATAAGTTGTAAAGTCGTTGTTAGAAATCAATAAAGGAATACTCTACTTTCTCAAACTCACATTGTTGCTTTGGAATTGAATTACTATTGTAAATGTAATTTATGTTTAATTGCAAGATGAAGAAACACGTAGGTGGGACTTATATTGTGTTGTTTCTCTTTAAAATATATTAAATTTGAAATCAGAACTTGTAATTTAACATGGAAATGAATGGTTTAGAATCAACTGAATGTAATGGATTAGTTTAGGAAGCAAATACCATACCTATATGATAAAATTGATAAATAGTTCCTTTAAAAATTTGATCACTGACATTGTGAATTCTAAAACTAGTGAATTTAAACAAAATGCACAGTTTGGACTAGCACTTAACAATCAACTTGGAAACCTTAGAATTTACCATGATATATTAGCAAATGTACTCAATTGACAAAGAAGATTTAAGAGAATATCTTGAACCATTGCAAAATTGAGCTTAATCTCTTCCTCAACCTTTTCTGTTATTTGTTGGACAAATTCAATTTTGAATCAATTGAACAAATTAACTTTCCTATTACACTCTAAACCCTCCCTAGATCAATCCTCCATGTTTTTTTGACATGTTGAGTGAAGGAGGAGATCAAATTTAATCAAAATTGGAAGTTGAAAATTGTCAGTTCACTAATTATAAGCCTGCAGATACTTTTTGCAAAATTGACCCTTAAAAACTTATCAAAAAGTAAAATTGATGTTTCTTATGCAAATAGGGCATCGAGATATTTCCAAAAAGTCCTTGTTTGCCCAAAACTGAGCTTCCTAGCAAAAGTTATGGCACTTTGAAGTTTTTGGGCCTTGGTGGGAAAATTTGGGAAAATTTTCCCTGACAAGCCCGTGGCCCAAAATTTTCCCTTTTTAAAATCCTTAGGAAAATTTTTGAAAATTTTGGCTTGGGAAAATTTTCACCTTTTCCTCTGCCAGCCCACAACCAATCAGAGGTTACCACATGTCCTCATGGGGTAGCGGTGGAGGTGTGGCACTTTCCTTTCCCTTAGAGGTTTTTTGAAAATTTTGGAAAAAAAAATCATTCTAGCCCCGTCGTCCCGCGGCCAATTACACGCTACCACGTGGTAGCTTTGGGTGCAAGCAGAGGGGGCAGGCCCCTTGTTTTTCTTTTGTTTTTTCTTTGGAAAATTTTCAAAAAAATTCCCCGCGGTCTCGTAACCCGCCCTCACCATGGGGTTTTTCCCTCCGCGGGCGCACGGACCTGCACATTAGTTTGTTCCTCTTTCCCCCTTTGGCGAAGATTTCCAACCTCTCCCACCACTCTGCGCCCCTCTTTATCTCTTCTCCCCATGGCTAACTGTGGAGCGCCACGTGTCCCCAAGTAGACCACGGGCATACGAGTGTTGTTTGGTTTTTTTCCTCTTCTTTGGGTCAAATGTCCCAAATCCTTTCGTTGCTCCACCTTTCCCCCTTCCCCAACGATGTCTCTGAGGCTACACATGTCCCTGGAGGACCCATGGAGGTGCAGATGCAATTGGGAAATTTCTCCCATGTAAGGAAAATTTTCCTTAAGCCGCATTGTGACCCGCCATCCCGCCAAAAGGGTTTTTCACCCCTGCTTGACACGTGTCCCCCTTGGGGAAAATTTGACCTCTAAAGTCTGCTTGCTCATATCTTGAGTTTCTGGAGGAGTTAGGAGGACTTATTTATATCACTAGAAAGGTGAGAAAATTTCCTATCTAATGGGAATGATTTGGGGAAATTTTGGAGGCATCAAGTGTGAGAAAAATCCAGTTGAAACTCTAATCCTGTTAGAGAGTGGGTATGGGGGTAAATTTCTCCCTAAACCTAACTGAAACTTCAAGCCCTATGTTTTAGACCTTGTGATCTCTATGAATTTTTAATAAAAGAGAATTTTGTTCTTGTGGAGTTGAGTTGTTCTGGAATCTGTTAGTGGTAGCTGTTGCCCAGCAACATGGTTGTAGACTCTCTTAATCGAGTTCTGAGAGTGGGTAAGTGAGAACTTACTCTGTTGATCCTAATTATGTATTCCCTTCCTCACTGTAATTAAACCCTACTCTTGTCTTGATCTTGTGGAATTACATACCTTGGGTATTTAATTGGTTTGGGTCCCTTAACCCTGACTTTGCTAATTAGGAAATATTTATCTAAAATGTCAATGTAATCAGTAATTAAATTAATCCCTAGGGAGAGTTGAGCTAGGTGTGGACTTATTGCTCTTGTTGATTTTTAATGTGGAATTAGTAATTATTATAATGGGAAAATTTATCCATTGAATTTAACTATCTTTGAGACTTTGGTCGTTAACTCCTAATAAAAAAAAATATTCCATAATTTTCTAACTAAACCTAGGTTGTTCATGGTTCTCAAGTGGGTTGTTTTAACTGGGCATCACAATCCAGATCAACCAATTTATATACAGTAAAATGAGGAGATATTACGATTATAGATTTATCTTCGTCTGTAGGGATAATTTAACCTATTATGTCAAAATTATAGCACCCCCCAAATGACCGAGTTAGGAATGGGGCATTCGGTGTAATTATCTAACATGGTAACATCTCTCAAGCTGTGGGACTTGTGATCTTGAGATGGTCCTCCAGAGGCTTCCTCTACCTAATCCTAATGCTAAACTACTCCTAGAAGGGAAAAATCAGCTAACTAATCCTAATCTAACCATTTCAAGGGACCAGGAAGAGAGAGAGGGTTAGAAAGATGCAAAAAGGTCGGGAAACTAAGTTAAGGGTAGTGATAGCACCAAGAAAAGGGGAGAGATACTCTGCTTGAGGGATAATGGGAGGAAGATGGAGTCAAGAGAGGCAAGAAAGGTGTGACATAAACCCAAATTGCAACTTGCCATCAGATCTCCATGAAACACAACCTCATGAACCTGCAAATGAGAGAAGCATGCATAAAATACAACACAATGGAGAGGTAAGGGAAACACAATAAAAATGAGCTAGGGTTGAATAAACGCCACAATACATGATTTTATTACTTCAAAACATGCACAGACCATTTACATATGATGCATAATTACAGTACACGCCCAAGAGAAGGCTCGCAGATCAAATAGAGTTGAGGGAAAATTTTGTAAGAGTTTCCCCAACTTTCATAATGGCTCTCCTACAAATGAGGAAAAATTACATATATATAGAGAAAGGGAGCTACCAACCGATAGCCTTTATTAATTTCCTGTACAGAGGTATGCACAACCATACTAGTCCACTTGCTAATGGTACTTTTCTATCAAAAAAGACATGGGAACCATGCTTCATTAAACCTGTTCTTGAGCTACCTTGTATGATGTCATTAATACCCAGTCTGTATCTGACATTCGTTACTAACGCCTAACAAGAATGAAAGAAGTTATCCACAAACAAGGGAGGGCTTGTCATATGAAAAGAAGAAATATTTTCATGCGACAGTAAGGGAAGTGTGACGCGCTACAGCGGTAGGAGGTTGACACATGACAACAGGCGGTAGTTGACACATGACAGCGGGTGGCGTTGACGCACAACAATGAAATGGTTAACGCACATCAGTGGCAGCATTGACATGTGAAAGTGAAATGGTTGACGTACATCAGTAAGATGGTTGACATGTGACAAGGGAAATGGTTGATGCATGACAACGAGGCTAGTTGATGCACGATAGCAAGAAATAGTCCCAAACCTTCACCGTAAGACAACTCATAAAATCTCAATTTTTTACTTGCGAGCCATCCTAAGTTATCCTCTTCTAAAACCTAACACTGAATTTTACAACCTCTCGCATGTCTCATAATTTGAATGGCTAAGTCCATTTATAATGAAATATCCACATTAAACCGGGGGGTGAGTTTGGGATAACATAACCCGTAATGGGACTGATTTTAGGAAAGCTATCAACATACCTCTATTTATCACAGTTCACCATCCAGTTTTACATTCACTGTAACTAACTAATTACTACTAAATTTACAACATTAACTTGGGTTTCACCATGGTTAACACCTCAAATTCTCAAAGAAAGTGCTTGTATTATTATGCAAGGAAAATGAAAATTCTGAAAATTTGTTTAGGATGTGTCACTCTCCATCACATTCCTCAAGCCCCAAAAACCTAAATTTCTTCCCGCCAACACATGGTTGTCAATTCACATATTATTAAATTATTTTAATAATTCACCAAACGTTGACATCTGATTAAGAGGGGGCACTACAGCAAGTAGAGAACAGAATGGATGCTAGATCAATACACTTTTCAAAGTAGAAACACTCTTATCATATGCATATAATAACACTAGTATGTGTGGAGTAAATTTGGAAGAGAGGTATTAGGTTATTTATATAGCTTTCCATTTAGGGAGAAGTTAGAAACCTAGAGAATGTGGGACAAAGATAAAGTAGAATTAGAAAGGGATGAACATGATTAGAAGATATTAATCAATAATTATCAACTCATGGGAGTTGGAGAGGATTTAATTAATCAACTAGGATTAATTAATATGCCAAGATAAGCTTAAGAATCCATTTGAATGTTATTTAGGGGGAAATTGATAGAATTTGAAGGGTTTGAGAGAGATAATTAACCAATAAATAGGTTTATTGATTAAATAGGCTTAATTAACTAATAATAGTTAAATAATAAATTAGAAGAGGATTATAACTAACGAAGTGTCATTAATTGGTATCCAGGATGGGGGAAGGATAGTTAATTAATGAAGTGTCATTAATTGGCATCCAGGATGGGGGAAAGATAGTTAATTAACAAAGTGTCATTAATTGTCTGAAATGAAGGGGAATGTTAGCTAATTAGTGATATATCACTAATTATAATGAAATGATGGGAAAGATGAAAAATAGTGCAATTCTAGTAGTAAAATTACGTAATTAGATTTAGATGTCTATGTTTTCCCCTCTTTGGTGTGGTGTAACACAAGCAACACCACTTTAAAGATAGTAGACAATTATAGAAAAATTGAAGGAGTAGAAGAAATATTAGTAGGATGAAGGATTCCCCCTCGAGTGTTTATTGTGTGATAGAAGAGATCAATAGATGCTCGAAAAGAAGAAGGAAACAATCACAACAGAAATATATTGCAGTAATGGATAGTTAAACTTGGTTAGGATGGCCATTGTTCAATTTTATTGATTGGAAAAGGAATCCTATGTCTCAACGGGTGTAAGAAACAAGGGGGGAGGGGGGATAAATATAATCCCTATTGCCCCAAGTATTATTGTAGTCATTTTTACTCCTATCAAAAAATAAAGGAACCCCATGCGCGTTGGCCTATCACCCAATGAAAGTTGAGCACTCACCCAAGGCATGTGTGGGTACCGAGTCTCTCTTTTATGTGAGTTTAGTGGGAAACATCATCTATGATTAGTGTAAGAGATTTCAGAAGGGAAGTTTAAGACATACAAGAACCATAGGGCTCAGAACAGCCTCTAGATCCTTACAGTCACTTCAGACCGAGTGTTTAACAGAATCCATAACACGTATTGTGACAGAAAGAAACATACAAGCATTCATACTTAGCATGAAAGGAAAGAGAATTCATAAGAGAGAAATATGCATCAGAGTCATTGATATTCATGTATATATTATGACAGGTTACCTTATTACATCCATGGAACCATTACAGAGGGTCACAGAGAAGAAGACTTTAGTCATGCATTACACTAGACTTAATGTAACTAAGCTACCCAAAAGAAAATTTACAACCCCTAGGCCTAATGCATTCTCTCCTGAATACAATTTTATTCACCGAACAGAGTCCTCACAGCATTTCTGCAGAGCTCTGCTCACTCCCTAGGTGTCTACTATGGATACTTGTATGTATATCTCCATATGTGTATATGTCTATTGTGTGTGTATATATTTGTCTTTACAGGACGCTTGTATTTATAGCTTTCCTAGACTGCCAACCCGTCCTCCAGTGCCCTTAGATCTAGTGCCAAGTGTCTGAATGTGGTCCTCCATGAGAGCATGCTTCTCCAGGCCTAAGCTCTCCACCTTATTCCATGATGTTCTTATAGAAGATTCCATTACAAGCATGCTCCATCCTGGGCCAACCTATTCACCAGGCTGACATCTTATCCACACGCAACCGGGTCATGCATTTTCATGTGTTCTACTCCGGACATCCAAAATGACTAAGTCCCGATCCTTTCTTGCATAGCGCATGCTACATGCTTCCTTATACTCCTTCTCTTGCAACAATTTTTCCTTGCGCGCCATTCCATAACTGGGACCTTACACGCCTACATGCCTTCATACTTGGCCAATATTCTAGGGGTCCAACATCACCCCACACTACACCTGTTCTCCATGTCTGCGGAAACAATCTACTTAGCCAAGAATGTAGGCTTCCTTAAAGAACCAAGGTGTATTCTTACATTTTGTAAAAGAATAAAGGAATGAAAGAATAGGGGAAGAATGAAGAATGGGGGGGGCATCAATTCAGCAAGCTGGGAAAATCCCTCCATAAGTCTACCTCCAGCTTGTTCCAAATGTCGACCTCGCTTTGTGCCTTCTGACAGAGGTCGCTGACCTGGATGCTCACCTCGTCAAAACTCAGGCCAATTCCCTAGGCACCCAAAGTGTCCCATGATCTTCTCCATCTCCTTTCCCAGGTCTTCGAGCATGTCCATCCTCCTGGTAATCTGAGGATATAGTTCTTTCAGTCTAGGCCTTGATTGAGCTCCTTAAAGCTTCAATCACCTCAGATTTGCTTTCCACTTTGGCAAGAACCTTGTCCCTCTCTACCTTGTTTCCTTTGTTCTTCTCCTAGAATTCCTTCAGCTCTACTTCAAGTGTGGCGACCAAGGAGCTTGCTACCTTATCCCTTTCTACGCAGGTATCATATGTAGCCTCAGTAGATTGGGCAAGTGAATTTAACTTCCAGCAACCTAGTCTGTACTCCGTAACGAGTGCTACCACCTTCAACCTATCCTCCTCCTTTAAGCATGTGGCCAATTCTTCTGTAGACTCCAGGGCCAAAGGTCATCTCTCCATAGTGAGGATGAACGTTAGATCTTCTATACATTCCAGAAGGGAAGAGTACTTATGTGTGGGTGGCGCTAAGTCTGGGTGCTTTAAAAGGATGGTGCCCTTGATAGATTCCATCTTCTTGTACACTTCCTACACCTTTATCTTCTCTTCCTTTAACTTGCACGCCTTAGTTGTGCGCTGATCAGCTCTTCTGCTTCAAGCTCTAGGTCTTCTCCACAAGCTCCTCCTCTTTCTTCCCTAGTTTCTCCTCCAGTACTCTTATTCTGTCATTACATGCAAAGAGCCTAGCCTCTGTCTCGACTGTGACCTTGTTGAGTGCACGTTACAAACTTGATCTCATCTGAGAGTTTCTGGGCATTCACCAAGGGATTGGACTCCCTTAGACTTCTGGTACTATGATGATCACTCCTTGGCAGACTTCAAAGTCTGGCTCATCAATGTGGGACTCAAACTCCCAAGAGAGCATCTTCTTCATTTATGGGGTATGCACCCTCCTTCTCAAATGACCCCATGGCTAAAATCCTTTCTATGGGTACCATGCTTTGGAACTACACATGTAGTACCTTCCTCACGTCATTAATGTATCCCATTACTTGTCTTTTTTGTGTATCGAGGGCTCTCCTACCCGAGCACGTGCCTTTGGGAAAACTCACTATTAGACCGTGGACCTCCTCCCATGCTGTCATGCTCCTTATCAGTGTTTTCCTCTCCTTCCTTCCAGCACTATGTCAGCTTTGCACTCCAACTCTTGGTCTACCAGGGCCTTGAGCATTCTCTTTACTTCTCTCTCCACCACCTCAGTGATCTACTCCTTTGTGAAGCTTATAGCTCCTTGTTTTTCCCTAGTCAACCATCCTCATTCCTTTCCATGTCTCTAGTGCCTTCCTCATCTTGTGCACCCTTGCGCCGCATGAATATGAACTCCTTCTTCTCTTCCCTGCTCTCTTCTCCCAAGTCATACATGCTGAACACATGTGGCTCCTGGTCCTTCTCAGGCTCTTCTTCCTTGTTATCATCTTCTTCACTCTCACCTTCTCTTTTACCCATGTACTTCTCCAAGCTCTCAGTCTCCTCTGAGTCAGCTTCCTCTTCCACCCTCTAATTTTTTCCTAAGAGGTGTCTCCTTAATGGGGGATTCTAGCCTCTTCTTCTTCCTTAAGTGACTCTTCCTTGGTGAGTGGTTGCCTAGGTGCCTCCACTTCTGGTGTCTTCTCCTTCATCGAGGACTTTTTCCTCCACATGTAAGTGCTTGGCTTGGCACTTGTTGTTGGCATGCTCACTGTCTGAGCAGTCTACACACTTGGTTCTTTATCTTCTCTTCCCCTCTTCTTGGGCGTGGGCTTCTTCCTCTCCATGGGATCCTCAGGTATGGAGACTTCATTCTCTAGGTACGCGCCCTTTTCAAACCTTTGGCCTTATATGGAGGTATACGCGTATGCCATAGATCCTCCTGAAATGGGTAGTGTTATCGGCCTTGTCATCTGGACCTCATGCGACATGTACCTTTCTACATACGTGCACACTTGCCACCAGGGTAGTTTAATCTTTTCCGCATCTCTCTATGCTCCCAGTCCAGACTACCTAGTTCTAGCCTCAACTTCTTTTATTCCTTAAATATTGTTTACTCCAGCTTGGAATTATTGAAATAGTGAATGTGAAAGGAAGTTTGCAACTAAGGGCTCCATGACTCATCTATCAGCCTGAACCTTCCTAGGTAGAAATGTTGATAAATAGCGAATTCAGCTTCCCCTTCAGTGGTTGTTGGGAGATTATTCAGGGATCCTCCACTCTACCCCTGAATGCGTTCCTCATGCATGTATACCATTTCTCCAGTCACACCTTGTGGGGTTCCGTCATTTTGTCATAAGCATACTTCTCGAATCTCTTCGCGAGTGAAGGATCCTTGGCGGGGGTACTCCCATACAAACTTGTCTGGTGCGTCAGGAACTCCAATCTCTAAAAATACAATGGTCAGGAGGACGTTACCGAAGAGTATTTTGTCCCCCTCCTTCAAGCAACTAAGTAATTTCCTCCACAATGTAAGCAAACAAGTTGTATATAGTGCCTTCTATAATTTTTCTGTAAACATGCAACCAAGGCTTATTGACCTGGGTCCATCTCTCCTAGCCATTCAATTTGTTACCAGATGTGCATGGCCATTTTCATCATGGGGTCCTTGATGTCTGAAATGTCATAATACCTTGACCCCTTCTTATAGGCATATTTATTTATGGTCTCCTGAATTGCCTCCTTGTTACTCAGGTCATCCTCCAAGTTGTTTCCTTCACATATAAGGCTTGTGAACTGAGAGATAAGATGGGGAGTGATGTGCATCTTGCACCCTACAAAGTGGAAGTAATCTTCGTGTACCCATGACATTAACCATTGATACAGGCGCTCTGGTTTTCCAAAATAGGGTAACTCATAGAGTTGCAACAACCCTGCCTTCTCCATTTTGACCTTAACATCATCATCATAGATTGGAAAGCCCTTTGGTGTTTGTTTACTTGTGGGGCATGCACTAATTCTAGTGTCATATCCTTCTCTATCATGTTTTTTTCGGTGGTTATAATCACTTACAGGCACATTTCTTAGGTGGGATTCCCACTCCTTACCCATCATCACCCCATCTGGGTATTGCATCTCCACATATCATTCTTCATTTGTGTTCACGTCAAGTTCTTGTTGTTTGGCCTTGCCCTTTCCCTTTCCTTTCTTGGGTGTCCATTGTCAAGGTCTTCTTATCACTCCACTCCCTCCTTGTTACTCTATCCTACTTCTTCTAACCTCCGGTCTCAAATCCATGATATAAATCTCTTGAACCCATGCCCTAGTTTGTCGAACCCTAACTGGGATCAAATTTCCATGAGACAGTGCCTCCTCATAACTCTTTTCATGCCTGTGTAACCCCTTCCTTCTAGTTTGCAAACTCAAACTGGCTGCTCACGCTTCAATCTCACAGATATTTCTTCACACGATCGAATCTGGAAACCCTAGTTTATAAAACTCACTCCTTTCTCTATTTCGCAAAGTGAAAATGAAAGTGCCTCGACCCTTTACTTATAGTTTTTTCTCTTTTTGAACATTAAATGCTACTTCACCTACCACCATAATTTTTTCATTTAATGTGGATTTTTCAAACAAAGCCCATCTTCAACGCTTTCACTCACGTGCCCAACCTACGTGAAAACTCCTCTAACCTTCTGGCGCGTAACCAATCCAACATGATAGGAGACTCTTGCGCGCACGTAACCTGTGCTAAAGGAACTTCTTCTGTCCTGATTCTTTCTCTCATGCCTACCTCATGTTGCTTAAATGTCACATTCTCCTCCTTAGTACGTGGGATCTACAAGTAGCTTTATCCTAGCACCAACCATTCTTCTTCCATCTTTTCTCCTCATACACCTCTTTCAACCGGGCCATTCAACAGGGATTTTCAACACAACTTTCTTGGCACTCTAATCATGTGCTCTTTCACATTTCTCCACCCACACTTAAAAATCAATGTGCGGTCCTCTGCACACTCACAAATTCTCCAAAATAGCAATAAGGTTACCAGTGCCCAAGGCAAAAAACAAAACAACAACGCGAAAGGGAAACACAAGAAAGGAAAATGTATAAAGGAAACTTCTAAACTAACTGGAAAAACTACCTTATTTACAAACACCAAGAAGACTTAATTATAGTAGGGCTTCAGCCTACTCCCATTGAAGTGTCTAGGCAAGTTCGTCCCATCCAGCACTTGTAACTGGCACACACCTAAACCAAAGATGTACGAGATTGTGTAAGGACCCAACCAATGGACTTTTAATTTCCCAGGATGGCACAAAAACTTAGAATCATATAGTAACACCATCTTCCCAACCTCAAACTTCTTGTTTCTAATGTGGCAATCATGCCAAGCCTTCTACTTTACTTTTTTTATTGTTTGGCTCCACCTGGCGAGTGATCGTCTCTCATCCAGCTTCATTAACTCATCAATTCTTTCTTCCAGCGCTTTTTCATTAGACTAACCCTCCTACATGTGCACGCTATTTGTAGAGAAGGTAACATAAATTCAATCGATAGAAAGAAGCTTCTCACAGTTCCAAACACAACTGAAAAGGTGTGGCTTTGTTCAGCCTTTTATATGTTGTCATGTAAGCCCACAATACTGCTGATACTTTGTCATCCCAATCTTGTCTTCCGACATCACAAATTTTGGTCAGGTATGACTCAGTATTTTGTTGAATGCTTCCATGTGGTTCTATTTTCTTTTGCGATGATAGGGCGTAGTCTTTTGATGAGCTACCATGAACTCTGACAGACAGAATCCTCATGGTCTCATTCAAGAAATGTGTACCCCTATCTCTAGTCAAACTCAACGGGCATCCATACCTCATGATAATGTTCTCCCACAAAAACCTTGTCTGATGTTAGCTGTTTTGTAATCTTTAGTTGGAGCTTCCTCTTCCCACTTTGTCAGGTAATTCATGCAAGTGATGACATAACATGACCCAGTCCTACGCGTTGTTGGTGTAATAGGTCCTATAAAGTCTATTTCCCATTTTTCAAAAGGCTACATGCTAGGGATAGGGCACAAAGGCATTTCATCTCTCTTTCCTAGTTTGCCAAGGCACTAACAATGGTCACATGCTTTACAACAGTCTCTACAATCCTTTTATAGAGTTTTCCCACCACAAACTTTCCATGAATATCTTACATGTGGTGGCATCACCTGCATAATGCACACCGGCATTTCCTCTGTGTGCTTCCTCCATGATGGATCAGGCGCTCATGCTCTAATACACACCTATGCGCAAAACTTCATCATGTCCCAACTTGTATAAGTCTCCACTCATTAACATGTAGGGCACGGCACGTATGGCCAACTATTTTTTCTCTAAAGTCTTCATTCCTTCCGGCACCACACCTTCCTTCAAAAATATTGTGATCTCTTTGAAGTTTGAGGGTGCACGCACCACAACCTAAATAGTTACACGTCTGGCATTGTTTCCTCAATACTATGTACGCATCCTCCCCTGAATCAATTTTTGATAGATGATCAGGCCCACAATTGCTTTTTTCTAGGCTTTACTACAATAGTGAATTCAAATTATTGAAACAACAACACCCACTGGCATATATGCACCCTTGTAGGACAGGCTTGTTCACCAAATATTTTAATGCCATGTGGTCGGTGTAAAACAAAAAGGGTGTTGGTAAAAGATATTGTCTAAACTTGAAAAGCGCATAGATCATTGACAATGCCTCACGCTTAGTTGTGGTATAATTCTGCTCTGCTGGTGTCAGCTTCCTGCTTGCAAAAACATAGAGGATGATCAACAATCCCTTCACCTGGTTGTGCAAGTACTGCTCCAATGGCAGTCCCTGAGGCATCTACATGGACATGATAGGGCTTGTCCCAAGAGGGAAAATGTAAAATAGGCACGAGTGATAAGCCTATATTTTAATGTATCAAATGCCCTTTGTTGCGCCTCTCCCTAATGGAAGGCACTTTTATGTCTAAGCAACTCCTCTAAAGGTGCGGTGATCTTGGCATATCCCTTAATAAATTTCCTATAATAGCCCGTATGCCCAAGGAATCTGTGTACCACGCTCTGGCTAGTAGGCTCCCTTAACCCACAATAACTGTAACTTTAACGAGATCTACCAACAAGCCCTCCTTACATATAATATGCCCCAATAAAGTCCCAAAGGGTGTAGAAAACACACATTTCTTAATGTTGAGGGATATACTCAACTGCCTACACCTCTCAAACATTAACCTTAAATTGTCACAATGGTCTTTAACCAGACCATATACTATCCAATCATCCAAATAGACCTGAAGAAACTTATGGATGAAGTCCTGGAATTCTTGCACCACTATGCTTGAAAATACAGCAGTGCAATCTTCAACCCAAAGGGCATGACCGTGTATACAAAACTTCCCCACTCGGTGGAAAAGGTTGTCTTCTCTTGGTCCTCCTTTACAATTCAGACTTGGTGGTCCCCTGAAAATCCATCCGTAAAGGAATATATTTCACGTCCAGTGAATCCTTCCAAAATTTCTTTAGTGAAGGGGGTCAAAAAGGGATTAATGACACAAACTACGTTAAATTCCCTAAAATCCACACAGATCCTAATCCGCCCATCCTTCTTGATTCTGATTACCATCGGACTTATCCACTCTGATTCTTTCACTACCTCAATGATCCCAGAAGCTATCATTTTTTCTATCGCCTCCTTAACCTTCACGCGCAAATTGGGATTCATCCGGTAAGGCCTTTTCCTAACCAAGCGTGCATCGTCCTTCAGCTTTATCTTCATCTTCCCCAAGGAATGGTGAACACCTTTGAGCTCATGGTACCCATGCGGGAATAAATCCTCAAATTCACATAATAAATCAATGATCTTAGATAATTCCTTCTCTAACTAGTAATCTCCAATAATAGCTTCCTTAGGTTCTTCTCCTGAACTAATGTTAACCTTCTTTGTCTTCAAAGGCTCATGGTAGGCGCACGCATGAGTATCTACACTTTCTACTACCTCATGCATCCCTACAGAATGGCTAACATCTAATATTTCTTATTCCTCTCCATTAATCACATACACCAACTTTCCTTTTTCTTTTTCCAAACACGCACACTCAAGTTGTAACTATTCTGTTTCCTCTACTCCTTCGAAGTGCACTCCCAATCTTGGTTCACCTAGTAATTCCAATAGCCTATCTTCCATCTTGGCACTATCCCCCATGGTAACACACTTGATACCTTGCAAGGCCTTATCAACTGATGGTTTTGTACTTTACTACGTGTTGGTTTTCAAATAGGACTTTTTAGAAGAACAACAGTCAGGGGACAAGAAGTCCCTCCTCTTTAATGGGAGAGGTTCCCTTATTCTGAAACAAACTTATTTACAAGAGTACAAAACATTATTTTATGGTTGAACTTGGATATTACGAAAGTGTTCTTTTACAAGGATTATCAGTTACACAAGGGCTGAAGAAAGGGAATTAGAAGACGGGCAGAATAGCAACATTCGGAATTATAGATGGCAGAATAATTCTTCGTGTATACAAAGCTTCAAAGGATTTAAGACAAGATCATTTGCGTTGGTTGAATGAGATTAAATTTAAGGACACAAAGTTCCATAAATAACCTTCTTCAGATTTGTTAATCAAGGACACAAAGTTCCTTCTTGGTTGTACAAGATCACTGTATTTGCAAAACTGAACAGTATGCAATCAGAGAGACGAAACGAGTTAGGAACAAAATGATCTTCACAATATTAAAGGAGAACACAGAGACAACAAGAATCAGATAGACAAAGAACGGAAAGCCCTTTTGTATTGATTTCTTTAAGATCTATTTACACTTTCAGCAAATATCCAAGTTCTTCCTCCTCTGTAAAATGGCGTGGAAAGGCCATTATATAGATTACAAATCCGTTACTCCTCGTAACCGTTTCTTTTAACTAAAGAATAGTTAAGGACCGCCAATTGCAATGCCTTAACTAATTACAAGGAATACGAAAAGAAAGGGAAGAAGAGAAAAGAAAGGAGAAGGAGACAGGTGTCCAGTTCTGAGAAGGACCCACTGTCTTCAGAAACCGCTGCTTGAGTTTTCCTCCACGTCTCAGCGACGTCTTTGCCACGAGGGACACACCAGACGTTTCATCTTGAAGATGTCAATGGATATCCTTGGAAAACTGATGTAACCGACATCTTGAAAGTTTCGTCCTTCGTAAACTGCTTCTTGAAATTTGATCTTCGGATTGATAGCATCAGAGCCGCAACTTAAATTCATTTTTTGAAAAACAGCATATTCGGGGTCGAGCGGGAAAAACTAAGTGTGAATGACACTTGGTACGCTTGGGACAGGTGAGACGCGAATGCGCGAAACACGCGGCTCGGCTGGTTCGAGCGAAACAAGGAGAAGACGCACAAATGTATTTAGGACAAATGGGATGAAAATGTGCGAGGTACGTGATTTCGGGTGTTTCGGCCGAAATTGGAACAGCGGGGCCCATTGGGACTTGAGACATTCGGGACAAAAAGTTCCGAAGTACGCGACTCGACCGGCTCGGCTGAAATAGGGAAAGCTTCGCACTTTTTTTAAATGGGGCAGTTGGGACAAAATTGCGCGAAGGACGCGGTCCGGGTGAACCGGCCGAAAATGGAACAGAGAGCAATTTGGAACTCGGGACAGTTGGGACAAAATCAGGCGAATCGGCCGAAAATGGAACAAAAGGTCCGTTCTAACTTGGGACATTCGGGACGAAAATTTCCGGAGTACGCGGTTCGGCCGGTTTCGGGCGAAAATGGAACGACTCGCACTTTTTACTTGGGACATTCGGGACAAGAAAGTGCGAAGTACGTGGGAAGGATGATTCGACCGAAATGGAACAGTTTGCATTTTTGGCTTTGGGGTACTTGGGACAAAAACTTCCGACAGGCTCGAAAATGGCACAAATTCGGAGGTTTCGGTCGATCGCAGAACAGAAGACACTTTCGTACTTGGGACAGATGGGACAAAAAGTTCCGACAGGCCCGAAAATCACACAAAACGACCCAGAACACAGATTTTTTCGATTTCACGACTTAGGCACCTCAGAGAAAAACACTTAAAGACTTAAAATTTTGAAATTTTACTCTTATCAGAGCGGGGAATTTTGAGTGGACAACAGCTGGCTCCTTCTGGGGATGACTTGGTATAAATTCATGGAATGAGACAAGGCAAGAACTTAGATAACTCGGTGAAGCAGACCAGTGCCTTATCCATTGGGCAAAGGAGTAAAAAACCAAACCAATACGGAGGGCAACACACACAACCAAAGGGAAACACACCAAAAGCAGGAAAAGCAAAAACACTGTACAGAATATACAAAGGGACTCCCTAGTCACCTAGGACTTGAACGACTTCAAATACTGCCCACTATAAGGAAGTGGGAGGGGAGAACCATACATGTAATCAAGATAGAAAGAGTCCTTACCAGAAAAGTGTTTTATCTTGAAAGGTCCAAGCCACAGAGAATCAAATTTTCCATGGCTGCCACGAGGTTCATGTCTTTTGTCCCATAACAGCACGGTATCACCAACTTGGAACTCTCTGGACCTAGCTTTCTTATCGAACAGAACCTTCACCTTCTGCTGGTGAGCAAATATTCTGTCAGCAACCTCCAATCTATCCTCGTTCAGTTTGTGCAGGTACATGATTCTTTTGTCCAGAGCGTCACTGAAACTAGTGTCTTCAATGGCCTTCATCAGGTGCAAGGCTGGCAGTTCCACTGTCACTGGCAATTGGGCCTCTACTCCATACACTACTTGAAAGGGGGACATTCCAATGGCTCTTTTAGGTGTGATCCTGTCTGCCCAAAGAGCATCATAAAGCTTCTTATGCCAGTTTCGCTGAGACTCATTGACCAACTTCCTTATGATAGTCACCAGATTTTTGTTGGTGGATTCTGCTTGTCCATTTCCCTGGGGATAATAATCTGAAGAATGAGCCAGAGAGATGCCATACCCGTAGCAGAAATCCATGATCTCAGTTGAGGAGAAGTTCGAAGCATTATCTATTACAATCTTGTTAGGTACACCATACCTTACCAAGATGTTCTCCTTGATGAAGTTGCATACTACTTCAGAAGTAGTGCTCTTGACTGGGATAGCTTCCACCCATTTGGTGAAGTAGTCAGTGGCAGTTAGCACATGAGTGTGCCCAGCACTAGAAACAGGGTTGAGTGTACCAGTGAAGTCTAGACCCCACTGTTGAAATGGTTCCTCGATCACAACTGGCTTGAGAGGCAAAGCAGCTAGTTTGGGTCTTCCCACAAAAGTCTGACAGGCCTTGCATTTATCCAACCACTTGGATGCATCTCTGAACAAGGAAGGCCAGTAATACCCTCCCCGGAGTATCTTGTGAGCTGTGACTATTGATGAATAGTGCCCTCCACACGCCTGATCATGGAAAGCTGAGAGCAACTTTCTCTGTTGTTCCTTATCAACACATTTCAGAAATCTCCCATCTAAGCCACGCTTGAACAAAGCATTTTCCCACAGTACATATTGCGCTGATCTCAATTTAACATTCCTCTTTTCCTTGGCAGTTAAATGAGAGGGGCATTCCCCATAGGTGAGAAAATGGGCGATGTCGGCATACCATTCGTCGACTGAACTAAGGAATAGAACAGTAGGAATGTCATTTTTCTCCTTCAGCAACTCATGTTTGGCTCCTTCAGCAATGAGCTCACAAAGACCCTTGCCACGAACCAGCTTGGTCGGTTTGATATCAATGTCATACTCCTGGACCTTAGCCACCCAGTTGCCCCTCTTGGATCCAAATTCTTGTTGTGTAAGGATTGACTTAACAGTCGTATCTGGAACCAGCACCATGGAGTGAGAATTGAGGATATAAAAGCGAAACTGCTTAACAGCCTTGACTACTAAAAAAGCATGCTTCTCCATCATGGTGTACTTTAGCTCATGATCCTTCAGGATATAGCTCATGAAGGCAATTGGTAGCTCATGTCCATCAGAATCTTCTTGGGTTAAGACAACAGCCAGGGTATTGTCTGTAGCGTAGCAATAGATGATGAAATCTTTGCTGAAGTCAGGGCAAGCCAAAACTGGAGTTTTAGCAATGGCTTTCTTGATACCCTCAAAGGATTCCTTTCCTTCAGAAGACCATCCAAATGTTTGCTTCCCTTTCATCATCTGAGAAATATTCAACGTTAATTCAGCAAAATCAGGGATAAATCTTCTTAAGAAATTGATCTTACCGAAGAAGGAATGCACGCCTTTTTTACTAGTAGGGAGAGGAATTTGCTGGATGGCCTGAACTCGTTCAGGATCAATCTTGATGCCATCTTTTGAGACAATGTGCCCCAATAGCTTTCCTTCTGTAACACAGAAGATAGATTTTTTAGGATTTAAAGAAATCCCATGCTCTCGGCATCTCTGCAGAACTGTTTCTAGGTGGTCTAAGTGATTTGCTCTTGTCTTTGAAAACACTGTCAGGTCATCAAGGTATATGACTATACATTTCCCTTTCAAGCTTCCAAAAGCCAAATCCATAGCTCTCTGGAAAGTGGCACCAGTATTAATCAGCCCAAAAGGCATTCTCTTGTAGGCAAAGATACCCCAAGGAGTGGTGAAGGCTGTCTTGTGTTGATCTGCAGTGTCAACCTCTACCTGATTGTATCCCGAGAATCCATCAAGCATAGATAACATCTCGGATCCTGTTACTGCTTGCAAAATCTGATCCATCATAGGCAGAGGGTAGTTATCTTTCAGAGAGGCCTGATTCAGGTTTCTGAAATCAACACAGATGCGGATCTCTCCATTCTTTTTTCTAACAGGCACAATGTTTGCAATTCATGTTGAATGGTGAATGGGAAAAATAATCGTAGCCTTCAACAACTTCTGGATCTCCTGAAAGATGGTGTCAGCTATTTTTGGATTGTACTGCCTTTGCTTCTGCTTGAAAGGCTTGATTCCTGGTTTGAGAGGAATAGAGTGCTGCATTTCCTTTGGCTTGAAGGCTTTTAGATCTTCATAAGAATATGCAAGAACATCCTTATACTTCCTTAGAAGATCAATTGTTCTTCTCCTCTCTTCTGTTGTGCAACATTTCCCAATATTTACCAGCCTCGGGTCATCAGAACTCCCAATATCAATCTTATCATACTCAGCTGATTGCTGAGGTCCGGTAGAAGCTTTAGATCTCACGTATCTGTCGTGTTTATCAAACAACTCCTCCAAACTCACAAAACCTTTGGGAATCTTGTTTCCTTTGAGCTTGATGCACCCTTCCTGATCAGTTTCTTCTCCTTGGGTGATAGCTTGGTCAGAGGACACACTCTCACGAGGCAGGTTGTCACTTCCCTCAAAATACAGTTGCTTGAAATTCCCCTTGAGTTCCAGGAAGGAAAGCAGATGCTGGTCATCGTTGAAAACTTGCCAGTTATTGGTATTGTCAGGGACACTAGGCCGATGGACCATTTCAATAGTGAACTTATCCTGAGAGAATTCAGGATGGGGAATCAGTAGTGACCCCGAGACAGCCAGTGAATCAGCCCTGCTGCTCTTTTCTCTAGGTATTGCTTCAATAGAGAAAGCATCAAGGAATTCAATTGAATCGCAAACCTGATTCCGATAATGCTTCAGCCTTCCATTCTTTACCTGAAAAAGGCTTCTGACTTGCTTCACAATCAGCTCTGCATCACCACGAGCTAGAAGATTTTTTACACCTTGTTCTTTGGCTACTTGCAGTCCAAGAAGGAGAGCCTCATACTCTGCCGTGTTATTGGTGTTCTCGAACTGCAACTTAAATGAAAAAGGGTGCAGGCAGCCTTCAGGTGATACTAGCAAGACGCCAGCTCTAGAACCAGCCGAGGAACAACTTCCATCAAATTCTAAAGTCCAGACGCCGTTAGGATCTTTTGGTGATACTTTGGAGGGTTGGATTTCATCAGGGGATAAAATCATGTAATTACCATGGCCCCTGTCCTCATAGAGTATTTGTGCCTTAGGATCATTAGTCTTCTGCACAATATACTTGGACTACTTCTCAGGTAGTAACTTCTTCATTTGTCCATGGACAGGTATGAGTGTGTGTGACCAATCCATTTGAATCTCTCCACCCACATCTTTACAGAAGTTCCTACTTAGCAACATTCCATAGGAAGGAGGAATGTCTGCTACTAGGATGGTAGCCAAGACCTTCTTCTCAGGTAAAGCAGCAAAAGCCACTTGTGCATCTTTAATCCTTCCAACTAAAGGTACTTCCTTACTTTCCATGGAGTAGCAAGATCCATAAGTGTGAGTAAGGGTCAAGCCTAAAGCATGAGCTACCTTAGCAGGCATCACATTATCTGAGGCTCCGGAATCTATGACACAGTTACTGAGCCTATGGCCAGCTATAAGGAGTGTTACATAAAAAGGCTTGATTTTGTCTCCAGGTGAGGTGACAGCAGCTACCAGGCTAGGTTGTGGTGCAGAAGGAGGTGTGGGCAAAAGGCCTTTAGAGGTGGTCTTGGAATGGGAATTTACAAATTGGATCATCTTGGCAAAAGCTTTAGGGTGGGTTTGGTAGTATTCAGCTTCTGAAATTTGAACTTTAGTCCTTTTAAGATGATCAACAATATCAAAGGATCCAGAGGTGGATGGGCCATCATCATTTGAAATTATAGGCTTATCAACTTTGGGAGAAAAAGAAGAAGAAGAAGCAACTTTGGGAACAGGATTGACAGTACTTACCTTTGGTGCAGATGAGGTAGGGATAGGAGATCCTCTTCTGGCAATTACAGGGATAGTTGCCGGCTGCTCCTTAGATTTCTTTAGGGGCTGTGTCACCTTCTCCTTCTGCCTTGTCTGTTCTCGAGTCCTGACAGCAAATGATTCACTGTTCATGTCTGCTACCACTTCATCATAGTCATCTCCATCATCAATGCCTTCAGTGGTAAAGAAATTGACTCGAGATCCTTTGAGTTCTTCTGCCTCATCATCGAATTCCTCCAGGAACTCCTCACAAGCTTCATTATCATCTTCTGGCTCTTCAACCTCACAAGTTGCATTCACCGGAACTTTGACAGGAGGTCCTTCAAGTGCCAGTCTTGTGTGGGGAGCTGGCAAACGGTTTCTGGGTTGAAAATTTCTTCTCGGAACGTCTGCATATGGTGCATGCTGGGCTAATTTTTTCTTTATAGCCACTAGATCATTTGCAAGTTTCTGGACTAATGGATTAGTATTGGGTCCAGAGGTGGAAGAGGAAGAAGCAGTAGATTTAGATTTAGGAGGATCTCTTCTCAACTTCCCTGACATGATCAGGTCATCCTCGACACTAACAACCAGTTCTTGATCTAGAATTAACGTTCCGAGATTAGCCATTCTTAGAGAATAACTGACTTTAGGCGTTTGGGCATTCAAAAAGAAACATTTCTGAATTTGATCAACCGGTCGAGTATTTACAGTAATTTTGTTGATCAATCTGTTGAACCGAGCCACAAATTCTCTCATAGGTTCTAATGGATCTTTCTTTAGCTGAGAAATCTAGGCAAGCAGGGCATGCACATCTTCTGCCGGCTTGAAATGGCTTTCAAATTGAGTTCTCATTGTATTCCAGTTGGTGATGGCACCAGCCAGAAGGTGATAGAACCAGTCAGCAGCATTATCCTGTAACGTCTCAACGAACAGTCTTACTGAGACATCTTCATGTTCAACCCCCAAGACTCCACAGGCAACTATGAATGCTGCAATATGTTCATCAGGGTGAATTTTGCCATCTCCTTTAAAATTTGGGAAGTTCTTTCGGTTACCTCTAGGTAACTCATGCAAAGGCTGCGCAAGAGCCAGGGGCCCGACACGTTGACCCCATGGTAATTGTGCTATTCTTGGAAATATGGCTTGGAGGGGAACTGTAACACCAGCAAGGATCAAAGCTCGTAGATTAGGACTAGCAGGCTTTGAAGGAATACCACCCGCAGGACTTCTATCTTGGACAGGTGGAGTGCTCGTCGAACGAGTTCTTCTATTGGAAGGGAAAGGAAAACCCTGTTGCTCCAAAAGCTGAAACTGAGAATCTTCGATACCAAGGGCCCTTCTCCCTCTAGTGAAACGTGGAGTCGCCAGATCAAAGGATGATCGAAAAATTGCAGTACTGGAATGCGATTTTCCCCAGCGGAGCTGGAATGCAAATTTCCTCCCCAGCGGAGTCGCCAAAAACTATTGGTTTTCAAATAGGACTTTTTAGAAGAACAACAGTCAGGGGATAAGAAGTCCCTCCTCTTTAATGGGAGAGGTTCCCTTATTCTGAAACAAACTTATTTACAAAAGTACAGAACATTATTTTATGGTCGAACTTGGATATTACGAAAGTGTTCTTTTACAAGGATTATCAGTTACACAAGGGCTGAAGAAAGGGAATTAGAAGACGGGCAGAATAGCAACATTCAGAATTATAGATGGCAGAATAATTCTTCGTGTATGCGAAGCTTCAAAGGATTTAAGACAAGATCATTTGCGTTGGTTGAATGAGATTAAATTTAAGGACACAAAGTTCCATAAATAACCTTCTTCAGATTTGTTAATCAAGGACACAAAGTTCCTTCTTGGTTGTACAAGATCACTGTATTTACAAAACTGAACAGTATGCAATCAGAGAGACTAAACGAGTTAGGAACAAAATGATCTTCACAATATTAAAGGAAAACACACAAACAACAAGAATCAGATAGACAAAGAATGGAAAGCCCTTTTGTATTGATTTCTTTAAGATCTGTTTACACTTTCAGCAAAATATCCAAGTTCTTCCTCCTCCGTAAAATGGCGTGGAAAGGCCATTATATAGATTACAAATCCGTTACTCCTTGTAACCGTTTCTTTTAACTAAAGAATAGTTAAGGACCGCCAATTGCAATGCCTTAACTAATTACAAGGAATACGAAAAGAAAGGGAAGAAGAGAAAAGAAAGGAGAAGGAGACAGGTGTCCAGTTCTGAGAAGGACCCACTATCTTCAGAAACCGCCGCTTGAGTTTTCCTCCACGTCTCAGCCACGTCTTTGCTACGAGGGACACACCAGACGTTTCATCTTGAAGATGTCAATGGATATCCTTGAAAACTGATGTAACCGACGTCTTGAAAGTTTCGTCCTTCGTAACTGCTTCTTGAAATTTGATCTTCGGATTGATAGCATTAGAGCCGCAACTTAAATTCATTTTTTGAAAAACAACATATTCGGGTCGAGCAGGAAAAACTAAGTGTGAATGAAACTTGGTACACTTGGGACAGGTGAGACGTGAATGCGTGAAACACGCGGCTCGGCCGGTTCGGGCGAAACAGGGAGAAGACGCACAAATGTATTTGGGACAAATGGGACAAAAATGTGCGAGGTACGCGATTTGGGTGTTTTTGCCGAAATTGGAACAGCGGGCCCCGTTGGGACTTGGGACATTCGGGACAAAAAGTTCCAAAGTACGCGACTCGACCGGCTCGGCCGAAATAGGGAAAGCTCGCACTTTTTTTAAATGGGGCAGTTGGGACAAAATTGCGCGAAGGACGCGGTCCGGGCGAACCGGCCGAAAATGGAACAGAGAGCAATTTGGAACTCAGGACAGTTGGGAAAAAATCAAGCGAATCGGCCGAAAATGGAACAACAGGTCCGTTCTAACTTGGACATTCGGGACGAAAAGTTCTGGAGTACGCGGTTCGGCCCGGTTCGGGTGAAAATGGAACGACTTGCACTTTTTACTTGGGACATTCGGGACAGGAAAGTGCGAAGTACGCGGGAAGGATGATTCGGCCGAAATGGAATAGTTTGCATTTTTGGCTTTGGGGCACTTGGGACAAAAACTTCCGACAGGCCCGAAAATGGGACAAATTCGGAGGTTTCGGCTGATCGGAGAACAGAAGACACTTTCGTACTTGGGATAGATGGGACAAAAAGTTCCGACAGGCCCGAAAATCACACAAAACGACCCAGAACACAGATTTTTTCGATTTCACGACTTAGGCACCTCAGAGAAAAACACTTAAAGACTCAAAAATTTTGAAATTTTACTCTTATCAGAGTGGGGAATTTTGAGTGGACAACACTACGCAGAGGTTTCAACAATGTCAACCGCGAGCTCTTGCCAATTCCTTGTCTGGCGGTGTGTCTCCGAATGAATATACCATGCGTGTGTGTAACCCTATAGTATAGAATAAAACTTGTGCGCCTAGAGGGATGGTGGAAAAGCTTCCACGCCTTTCTCTAGACCCGTTCACACACCTAGATATGGAAAGAGGTGGGCTCCTTCCCATGGTACTCCTTAATGATGGTGGGTACATTACTCCTAGAAAATCTAACAAAGAGATAAATTCTTACCTCGTGTCACTCTAAAAGGAACTCCTAATGTGTAGCCCACCACTAAGCTGTTGTGCCGAGCAATACATAACTTAACATCCCCCTCCATTCCTTCTCATCCTTCCACTGTGCTTCCACCTCCTGTAGAAAGATCTTAGGGAAGGATCCTCCCGAATACTTGGGAAATTCTTTTCCTCCAAGGTGCCTAACCATGTGCGCCTTTGTTACCTTGGTCACCGACCCTCTTAACTACCATCCCATTAATTCATAAGTCCCATGCACCCAGTTGTCACATGTCAGGCTAGTGGTATCACTCACTGACTGGGCATCTTCAAACTGGATAACCCCATTAGTAGGTTGTATCATCTCAGGGTCTCTGATTAAGCGCACATATATCATGTCTAGAAATTATTCCCCCAATAGTTCAATATAGGGTGCCAACTTCCCATCAGCCAGGGGTATAATGACTTGTTCCTCCTTGTTCTCAAATCTGATGTACCCTTTGTTGAACCGAAGGTCTGTATTGTTCTTGTAACACCAAGGGCACCCAAGTAGTGCTAGGAAATTGTTCACCTCGGTGAGCGCCAAGACTTCAAAGTCCCTAGTAAACTTGGCTCCCTGGATAGTAATATCTGCATCTTTTAAGACACCGATGGGAATTTCCTTAGTCTTGTTTGCCATATACAACACATTTGAAGATGGTTGTAATGTGGGTCTTCCCATCTGATGCCATGCATCCAAAGTTAGAATGTTAACCTTCTTGCCTGTGTCAATGAGGATATTACTAAGGAGCCATCCATCTATAATTACATTCAACGTAATTTCCTTATCATAGTTGAAGCTGTGAGGGGGAAGGTTTGCGTGCAAGACCTACCTCTCATGCTCTCCTCTGACGTGTGGTACCTTCTCTCTCAACCATGATCCTAGCAAGGGAATGATATTCTCCTACCTTAGCATTTTACACACCTCCTTGAACTCATCCAAGTCATCCTTTTGCACCTCGACCCTCCTTCCTTGTTCCTCCTTCCTGGATTTCTCCTTTAGACACTGGATCTCCCCTTGTAAGCTTCAAATAACATCCATGGTATCCTGATATATCTCCTTTTGATGTGTGAGTTCTGGATACTTTCCATGAACAACCTCCTCCCTTGAAACCAGGTTCTTTTGTCTTGGTACCTCTTTTGCGCACACGGCTTCTGCCCTTGTTGTTACCAAGACAGGCTCCAAACTTGCATCTCATGTTACCTGAGCCATCCACTATATGTCTTCCTTCTTGATACTAACCATTGCAGCTCCCTTGTCCTTCCGATGCTTCTGATTCATATGCTCAAACAATTCCAGGCACTCCTCATACTTATGCTTCTTTCCACACCACGAGCACTGAAATAGGTCTGGGTGTTCACATTTGTAATGCTCTGTAGATCCACAGTCGAAACAAGTTATGTGCAAGAACTCGCTCCTTCCTCCTCCTCGGTTACCACAACCACATAATCCTCCTCAAAAACCTCTTCCACGTGCGCCTCTATCTGTGCACTCCTCATAATAGTGATCATTTCCCTTGGAACTACTTACAATGTTGGTTTAGCACACCCCATGATCAATGACCTCATGGATTTGATCAATGAGCCTACAATCCTTAGTATCATGGGTTATAGAAGTGAAAATCTTACAATAACAAGATACATTCTTCCTGATTGTGTGATGTAACAAGGGGAATCTACTTGCATCATGGCCCCCATGACAAATCTCACACTCTACCGTCAAAGCATGTACCATCCTCCAGGGGAAATTATCCTTAATGTGCCCCTCTATCTCACAATTTGTGCACCACAAACCATTGTGAGTCTCATGGGTTGAGTTCGCAAATAATTTTTCCTACTGCTTGGCTATAGCAACAATCTGGGCCTCTAAGAATGGGTTAACGCTAGTATCAACACTACCAACAGCATCAGCACGTAGGGTAGCCTTCAATGCCTCATGTGGGTCTGTAAAAGTTTTATGAGATAAGGCCCTTCTAAAAGGGGTGATCAACCCCCCAAAAAACCATTGCAAATGTTGTGAAGGGTGAATATCATATGATAATTTAGGCAAGAGAGTTTTAAATCATGCATCATACTCCCACACACTCTCTGCCATCCTTTGTTGAATCTCCTTTAAAGTGCTGATGTTCTTCTTCTCAAACTCAGGAATGTGGAACTCTACCAAGAATGCATTCTTTAAGGTAGTATAATCCACCACTGTCTAATAAGGGTCATACAAGTACTATACCATTTATACGTGCACCCTTGCAACATGGTTGTAAACTGACTAGCCTTCCATTATGGGGTTGTGACACCCTTCACGCGCCATAGCAGTTCACACTTGTGAACATGTTCTACAGCATCCTCAATACCTCTATAATCGGGAAAATGTAGAGACATTTCAAAGAAAACTTGTGGGGGTGGTTGGGGTCTAAATCCTCCTCCGCCAGATCCTTAGTTTCCACCTGTGTTTCCTCCACTGCTTGATCTACCAGGTCCACCATGTCCTGAACCACCAAATCCATTAGGCCCACCAGATCCATCAGACTCACCAACTCCTAATCCTCCTGAACCACCAGGTCATGAAGTGGTCATGCCAAGGGTTCCCACAGTTCTACTGAGCTACGTGCCTATGGTCTACAACAATGCCCCACTACTAATAGTATACCCCATGCCACTTCTAGATGTGAGACCAAACACTTGTGTGCCTATACCTTACCTAAAAAGTGCTAACACTAGGCTGGTGTTTACAACCATAGAAGTATCAAACGAGAAATTATATCCCCTAGGAATAGAATGATCACCTCTAATGTAATCAATTAAATTAGCAATATTATCCCCCTGATCTAGAAAACCAAGTGCCAGGGTCTGGTCACTATGTGGGCTCATATGCGCACCAATGGTTCTTCTTTCTCCGTATGACAAACTCTCATTAGAATCCGAAGGGGTTTCTCTCATGCACTTTCCAAGATGGGTTTGCACAGACTACTCAGGCTCCACGTCCTCAGCGTGAACCTTAAATCCTTCTTGCAATGTCTACCACGATACATCCATCACACCTATAACCTCACGTTGTCTAGCAATCTCCCTTTCACGCACTTCACCATACTTGAGTCATCTCTCCTCCCTTTCTTTCTCTGCCACAACATCTACCATCTTCCTCCACCCTAGCTTCCTCGCCCAGTGCTCACAATGGTTTAGCTGGCCATTGGGAAAGCCTCTAAACTCATGGTAATCATCAAGATCTTCAAAGCTAAAGGGAAAACATGTAAAAACAATCCTCTGGGCTCTCATAGGAACTCAAACTCAGCAACCTCTAGACAAGAATATGTGGAAATGGCGTACTCTAGATCGTAGTTAGCTAATACTCCTTTCCACCAATGGTCCACAGCACGAGTCCACATCAGATCTACATCTTATAGTCTTTGGTACTCTTCTTAGGTCCACACATGCAATCTATAATGCCAACTTGATCTAGATGCATAGGTTGAGAGCCATTCATATAGTTCCACAGGGAAACAACAGAAAAAAAATTCATATAGATTGTGGTAGAGATTCTCTTCTACCCATCTACGTGCATTAAACTCAAGTCCAGTGCTAAATCTCTGAGCAGATTCATCCTCCATGCTCTTGAACCACGATATAACATTTTCCAATGTTAACCACTCTGTCATTACTCATTACACAGATCATGATGTATGTTAAATCCCACCACAACTTCAAAAAGATGTCCCAGAAACAAAACCAAGATGTAGTCATTTTTACTCCTATCACAAAAGAAAGGAACCCCATGCGTGCCGACCTATCACCCAGCAAAATATGAGCACTCACATGAGGCACACATAGGTACCGATTCTCTCTTTTATGTGAGTTTAGTCGGAAACATCATCTATGATTAGTGTAAGAGATTTTAGAAGGGAATTTTAAGACATACAAGAACCATAGGGCTCAGAATGGCCTCTAGATCCTTGTAGTCACTTCAGACCAAGTGTTTAACAAAATCCATAACACATATTGTGACAGAAAGAAACATACAAGCATTCATACTTAGCATGAAAGGAAAGAGAATTCATAAGAGAGAAACGTGCATCAGAATCATTGATATTCATGTATATATTATGATAGGTAACCTTATTACATCCATGGAACCATTACAGAGTGTTGTAGAGAAGCAAACCATAGTCATGCATTGCGCTAGACTTAATGTAGCTAAGCTACCCAAAAGAAAATTTACAACCCCTAGGCCTAATGCATTCTCTCCTGAATACAACTATTCACCGACAAAATCCTCGCAGCATTTCTGTAGAGCTCCGCTCACTCCCTAGGTGTCTATATGGATACTTGTATGTATATCTCCATATGTATATCCCTCTATGTCTATGTATATATCTATCTCTACAGGCACTTGTATTTATAGCTTTCCTGGATTGCCAACCCATCCTCCAGCGCCATCAGATCTGGTGCCAAGTGTCTGAATGTGGTCCTCTATGTGAACATGCTTCTCCAGGCCTGAGCTCTCCACCTTATTCCATGATGTTCTTCTAGAATATTTCATCGCAAACATACTCCATCATGGGCCAACCTGTTGCTAGGATGACATCTTATCCACGTGCAACCGGGTCATGCTTTTCACGTGTTCTACTCCAAACGTCTAAAATGACTAAGTCCCAATCCTTTCATGTGTTGCGCGTGCTACATACTTCCTTATACCCTTCTCTTGTATGCTTTCACCTTGCGTGCCATTCCATAACTGGGACCTTGTGCGCCTACACACCTTCATACTAGGTCAATATTCCAAGGGTCCAACAATTGTGGAAGAAAATGTTGATAGTGATGGAAGGGATTCAAACTGGGCCTAGTTGGCCATTATTAGAATCGCTAAAAAGTGGAAAATGATTGGTAAAAATTTATATATAATGAAACAATCTTATACATAGAGTATTGGAAGATCGCAACATAGTCGATGAACCATATGGCTCAAGGGGGGACTTTTTATTTGATATAAGCATGCAACAAAAGTGTAGAATGACATAAAAATCCATAATACTCATATTTGTTCATTGCTAAAGGATTGACTCACAGAAAAATACATAATGTAATGCAGTATGAGAAAGTAAACAAGAAGATATAAAAATAAATAAGAATAAACAAACGTACTCAAACAAAAAAATTCAAGACAGTTGCACCAATGTTTTTGTTATCTAGCTTCAGCTCCCAAATGTTCATGTTATATGACAAGGGTTAAAAACGACACCCCAAGCAAGGATACATGCAAGGTGAATAAATGAAGCACCTAGAAGTCCCATGAAAAATCAATCATGCACTATGAAACTACCCTAAGAAACTGTATATGTAAGGGAAAATAGATAGCAAGCAAACCAACTTTGTTCATGATCATAGATCAAAATGATCCGCATGTCATGCGCAAGAACAGACGACGACTAAAGGAAGATTTTTTGTAGGATAATTTTCAATGTTCAAGGTCATCATGTCCTGTGAATGATTTGGATTTTGCAATGTTGTGCTTACAAATTTTTGGATTTTTGAAAATTTTATCAATTTTTTGGATTTTTGAAACTTTACCAATTTTTTTGGATTTTTTGAATTTTTACCAATTGTTTTTGGATTTTTTTAATTTTTTGGAAGAATGTGATATAGAAGAATGATGGTGTGCATGGGACACCAAAAAGTCACTGGGAAGCAATAATATGCCCAAACGAGAAGAAAAGGCCCTTGGGAGGCAAAAAGATGCCCCAACAAGATGAAAATGTGAGCCAAATGACGGTTTAAATAAATAAATAATTGTGATGGAGCACCAACATGTGGAGGTAGGAAAAATAGAATTAAAAATTATTAACCCTTCCCCTTTGAGGTAAGAAAAATGAATAATTAGGGTCAGGAGGGTATAAATGGCGGGTGGGAAGGGGTAAAATTCATTGTGACCATTTGTGTTATTACACCTTCTTTACCTATTGTGATATTTTTAATCAGAATTTTGAGAGAGATGGCATGTGTTCCAGACCAAAAACACCATGCGGATCACATTTGAGAGTATAGGTGGGCTCTAGACAATGGTCCCATGGTACATAAAGCAAAAAATATTGATTATGAGCTCATTTTCTATGTTTTTTAGTTACTAGAAAAGTGAAAATTAATGTTAGCGCATGTTATATTGCATGCTAGCATTGCCCCAAAGTGTGCTAGCATGAATGATGAGCACTATTGTGAGAAGTGAGGGCATGATCATTAGCATTGTGTGCTAGCATAGATGTTTTGCACTAGCATGACATGATGTGCACTAGTGTTAGCATTGTGCATTAGCGTTTCCCTAATATGTGCTAGTGTAGTCATAGTGTGTGCTAGCGTTAAATGAAGTACGCTAGTGCAATAAGAAGTGCAATAGTGTAGTTCTTGACTTATTAGGAGAATTTTGAAGAAATTAGAAGACTGTAGAAGTGATTAGAAGATGAAAAATGAAGAAATAATGTTAATTTTAGTGTATTTGAATGATCTATAGGAGAGATTGTAGACTTTGAACATTCGGGAGGACCATAGATGACTATGGGATTTTAAGATGACCTTTACTTGGCATCAGCATAGGGTATTGATTGCAGTGCTTGACACTACCGGTATAAACTACATTGTGTAGTTTCCACAGATCAGATTAGATCACATCCTGCTTACAGCCTTAACAAAGCAATGTCACAGCAAGAGCTAGACTTTCTGACTGCCCACTGGTGAGATGACTGTGACCTTAGAGGATACTTATCAGATCCTGCAAGTTCCGATATAGGGAAGCCTATTAGTATATGATGGTCATGTTGATCATATTTAGGGACACGTCTGGGACTTATTCCTCCGAGAGGACATACCCTGAGAGGGGATGAAAATTCACATATACAGATGCTTTAAGAGTAGGAGGATAACATGTATTCATGTATACATTATGGTTCTTGTCACTGACTACCTTCTACCTAAGAATATTGGGACCCAATTTCAGCTTAGATTAATCAGATTTGTGGCCCGTTTGATGAATGAGGAGGTCTTCGCATGGGGTCAGTGCATATTGTCCCACCTATATAGAGATCTACATTTGATTACATATAGACGGATGAGGAGTCTAAGTCCCGCGACCTTTCTTCATAAATAGGCCTAAGATCATATGGCAATTGGACACCACTAGGTGTCTTGTAAGCTATACATCCATAGGATCCCTCATACCGAGGCTACAAAACATTAGGTGTCAGGGTCATAGGTCATCTAGGAGATATTACTTTTTATAGTTGAGCATTTGATGACCTACAACTTCGTATGGTTACCTGGAGACCATATCGATTGTACCATTGGTGCAATGATGTGAGAAAGCTTAGCGATGTAGAGGTTGATCATTATATCATAGGTAGTCACAACCACATCTTGGAGTGGTACCAAGTTGATAAAGTACAGTGCCAGTTTGGAATTATTCAGGGGATGAGCTATGGTGTGCATGTGTAGCGCAAGAGGTCTTTTATTTTGGACCCTAAGTTAGACCGCGGATAGCATGATGGATTTTTCAGAGTGTTGTCCCAAATTCATGGGACATACAGTTATAGATACTGGATCCTAGGACTAAAGAGGATTATCTAGGGTGTTACATGACTGTGTTACTGAGGCAAATCACTATTTCACAGGAAGCAGATATAACCACAGTAGTAGTAGGGGTGAGGGTATTGTAGTTACAAGATAGTTACATATTAGGCTAGCAAGAGGTTGAGGCAGTAAAGGCATAGGCCCAGGGCCAGGGCTAGGTATAAGGATAGGCCACTACAGGGTCATAGGGTCCATAGATTCAACATGTCTCAGTTATACATGTATAGGTGTCAACACAGTAGATATAAGTTATCCAGTATGTGAAACAGGGGCCATTGATGTAACAGGTGCTAGTGATGCAACAGGTACCAATTATCTTATAGGTTTTATAGGTACCATTGATACAATAGGTGCCTATTCAGCAGGCTATACCAGTTATATAGTAGGTGCATGTATAAGGTCTGCCATCACCACCCCGAGCAGGTAGTCCAGAAATTGCAGGTTATGGGGATGATGGGGACAAAGTGGATATTTCATAGGGGCTGCCACAGATACTAGTGCCCGTATTTAGAGTGATACCAGTAGCAGGTGGGAAACCAGTGGTTCATTTACGGCAAGAGTGTGACATGGATATGTTATGAGGAGATGTGGCATTTATCATGGTCCAGACCTTACATTGGTAGGTAGAGAAGGCATCTACAGAGCAGACTACTATAAGATAACAACTTTAGTAGGATATTACAGAGTGATGTCATCTCATACCAAAGCAAGAACATCTCACCTCAAAGAGGACCCAGCTGAGGTTTGATGTGGCTTGTATTACAGGAGAGCAGGATACTCTACATCACGCAGCAGTAACATCAAGATCCATTGATATTTTATATGATTTTGTAGCATTATTGGGTGAGGCTAGTCATTATAGGGGTTTGTATCAATTTATAGTTCTAGAGGATCAGAGGGATCTTCCCTATAGCTAGCTTACAGGAAGCATATCAAGGTCACATAGACCCTCCATATCTATGTGATTAGTTTAAAGTGCCCTACCTAGTCACAGGCTAGGTAGTCATGGCGTCAGAGAGAGTCGGGGTTGAATCATGTATTGGTTGATGGATTATGTACATGTACTTATTTTTGTTTATGCCTCAAGATGAAGGCACACATTATTGACTTGATGTACATGTATTTCTTTTATATTACTTGAGATGAAGGCACACATTTTTGACTGATGCCCATGGTAGCTTGTCTTGTATCTGATTGTATCAAGACACATTTTGATATGGACATTGATGATTTTTTACATATATATGATGGTGCACATTGATGTATATCATATTTTGATTTATGAGATATTTTGTTTGCCCATGTTTTTATTATAGGTTTATGATGAGGGGGGATAAAAATAATTTGTATTGCCCCATTGATGATATGATGTGATGTAATGTTAGCTTAGCATACATGTTGATTTTTCTTTATGATGATGTATCTTAGCATTTTATTGATGATATATGATGATGTGATGTTATATGTGATGATAAAATGAGATATATGATGAAATGATAACACATAATGTACAATAAAATAACACAAGCACAAGAAAAAGTCAACAAATCTAATATATACACATGTTAAACAAATATAACACCGTACAAAAATAAACAAGCAAACAAACAAACCCAATATGAATAAACACAAATTAACTCACAACAAAATTATAAATGAACTAAGATGTTAATAAATCAGCTGCAATGATTGAGGAGATGGAGGTGCTAAGGTTTTGGGTTGATGAAGCCATGTGGGCTTGCGGTGAGCTTAGCATAGATCGGTGGGAGTGGGAGAAGATGATGAGCATGGTGGCAAAGTTGGGTTTTTTGTGTTCTTTCTTGGTGTAGACACCTAAAATATGCTTACACTTAGTATGGAATCCAATCCAATCAATTAACGAAACTTCGTTAATTCCCCATACTTCACTCCATTCTTGGATGCCCATTCACGACACTCTTTTGGTTGTATTCCTCCTATAATTAGCTTATTTGGCTAAAATATCTCTTATTAGCTAAACATTCCTCCTTTTAACCATTCAAAACCTCCCTAGTTCTCTCTAGACCACTTCTATTGGCTTCGTAGGTTATCTATCAATCACAGTTGGTTATCCAGACCCCTCCCAACTCTCAATGAGTCTCTAATCACTTTCTAATCAAGTTTAAATAGCCTAATTCTATCTTAACTAAACCTAAAGCTTGTTTATCCTAATCTAATCTAAAAGTGCTTTTTGAGATTTAATCCCACATGCACCCAAAGTTCAAACTCTTCCATTTGGAAAACTATAAATACAAGGCTAAGCCTACCCATTCAACTTACAACTTCACTCACAAGTCCTTCTCTCTCAAACACTTGGAAAGGCATTAGAAACCATTTGTGATAGCTTTAAGCTATAGAACATTTGGATTTTGGCCATACTCCATTGTTTAGAGCTCCCCCATCTTACATCCATCCATTCCAAATATAGTTAGTAAGGGAAGATCTAAATCTTGGCCATGTAGCCAACTTGGAGAGATCTTTTCACTATTTTTTTTAGAGTAAACAACACATCTAATTTGATTGTTTAGAATCTAACTAGGTTCATTTGCATTAATCTTTCATGGAGTAGAGAGTAGTATACATGTTATTTTTTGATGTATTTGTCAAAGTTATAATGCTTGCATGTTAGTTTCTCTTGTTTAGCTCTAATCTCATGTTGTATGGATGAATTAGCAAAGCTTTGAGGTTCTTTAGCCTCATTCCATAGATTTTGCAACTTTCCATTGCACACATTTGGCATGGTCGGTGGGACACTTTGTCCATCCTCCGTTAATGGAGTCACTTTGAAGATTTTTCTTTTAGTTTCAATTTTTTTTAGTTTCAATATTTCTAGATTAGTTTCAAGCTTTCTAGATTAATTTTTCAAAGTTTTTTAGATTAGTTTCAAGTTTTTTTATTTCACTAACCTTTCTTGTATTAATGGCTAAAATTAGGTTTCCTAACTAGTTAAGCTAGGTTTGTCTTGTTTATGTTCTCTTTGAAGGATCAAAGGAGGTGAAGTGCTGCAAAAATTGAAGCAAATCGATAAAAATTTGATATTTTTGAGATAATTTTTGAAAAATCCTATGTTTTTTTGGCCAACTACAGAAAAGGGAGTGCACATACCATTCTGTGCACACAGGTACAAATCTGACTGTCATTTGTTGACAGAGGCACACAGGCACCAAATCAATGGTGCAGGTACACTAACAATGGCACAGGTACATTAGCGTAGGTACACTAACAGTGGCGCAAACATCATTAGCAATCTTTCCGAGGCCATAACGTTTTCTCCCGAACTTGAAACGAATCCATTTTTGTTGCGTTGGAAATGTATTGAAGTGAACTACACAATGGAAACATAAATTTTGGTTTTTTAAGTTACCAAAAATTTAAGGTTTTCATTTTTATTAAACTACTCATTTCTAACATGACTAAATGCTTTGGAAAATTTGGTCTTTCATGTTCTAACACCTTACAAGTTTTATTTTGAATATAACTTCTGTTTTGTAGGATGTTTTTACATGTTTGATAGTGATTTGACTTGTTTAAAAGGTTAATAAACATTGCATGTTTAATCAAGAGATTAGAGTCATGTATTCTCTTCCCTCGCACCTTTTAGGTGATCTTGGGAATCAGAAACGATTTCTATGTCTTTTTTTTTTTTGAAAAATGCTTTTTCTTAAAAGAATGAATGTCAAAAGTTTGTTAAAAAGAAAAAATATTTCATTTAAACTAAGTTTTTTCCATTTTTGATTCCATTTTTGGATTCTACATTGTGTATGCTCTTCTCTTGCGTCTTAGGACGATCTCGAGAATGAGAAATGATGTTTTACCGTTATGCAGAACCAAAAACGCTTGTCAAAGAAAGGAGACATCAAAAATAAAACACAAAACCCTCTAATACATGTGTTTTTTGTAGGTTGCCAAATGGTGTGCTACTTAAAACCACATTTAAGTTAAAAAGATTAAAAAAAAAACACCATATTCAAAACATTGTATTACAGGTTTCGAAAAAGGGTACGTCCCTCTCTGCTCAACTAGAACATAACCCCTTTGGCATAACGCCTTCAGCTATAACAATGGGGGTGGTTCCAGGAATTCCAAAGTATTCCACATAAGAGGGAACCTTTTGGACAAAACAGGAAGTGCTCCGCACTACCTACTTGACTAGTTATTCCTTTGTGAGATAGCGTTACAAGTTGTCCCTATGTGAACCTTTTAAGTACACGATGGATGCATTTACTACCCACTATACTTGAAGGGGGGAAAGTTGAGATACTCCCAAGATAGTCGGGACTATTTGGGTAAATCACCCTGCTCGTGGAAAACTTTATAACACCTAGGATGAGAGAACAACCTAGGAAAATATACTTTGGCCAGGAGCCCACTTTGATCATTCTAAAATAGTGTTGAGTTGTGAACCATCTTTTCATCGCAAAATGTGTGACACGTTACTTTATCTTAGTTTTTCACTTGCCTTAAAGCGAGGCAAAACTCTGCCGAAGCTAAGCCAGAATTTTTCATCCCCATTTTTGATCTAATTCCTTCACATTCTTTTGACACTTTTTTGATCAAAAGAAAGGTGATTACCTTTGTGTTACCAATCGATTGTTTTTGCCACTTTTTTGTCCGTTTACACCCATTCATGTTTACGGCTAGGTAAGTAAAACATCTAAAGTGTGCAGAGGCATATTCATATCATTGGTGGCCTTTGTGATGTTGATACCCATGTCAAAATCATCATCATAGTTAGGATTGATTCATCATTTTATCTCCCTTTGACATGTTACCTTGTTTGCATTGTCTCTACATAATTAAGATACTTATGTCATGTTTCTCGTAAACATGATCTAAGTGTTTGCATTGTGGCGTTATGTTGCCCACATTTTAATACATCCTTAGTATAATCTAACTTAGTTTGATTTTAAACATTGTTCCAAATATTGAAAGGTGTCACTTACTTTGTTTGCGTCATTTTGATACCACTTTGACACTAATATCTCACTTCTCCACGAAGCTTGATAGATGTGTCCAATTGGTGTGGTTACATGGCTTACATTTGTAAACCTCGCCCTTTAACATTTAGGTCTTGTAGGTTGTTGAACTTGTCATTATGTCCTTTGATTGAGAGTTGCATGTACCCTTTGTTAATATTTATTCCTTGTTCATTTCGAGATTGACGTAAATATTGACATTGTGTTGATCACCTTTGCATCAAACTATCACTTTTTCACATGCATTTTCATATGGTGTATTTCCTTGTTGATTGGATTTGTGTTTCACACTCGCATTATTGTTCCTTTTGATTATTCATTCAAAAAAAAAAATCTAGGACAATCCCTTTCGACCTCATCGAGATTGCATCATCACGATGACTATTTTCCTTAGAGCTTCTTTGGAAAATCATACATGGATCTTCGCACTTATACAATGTCTAGTTGGTTGTTGTTGTGATGCCCAAATTAACATGAAACCTTCTTCACTTTGAATAAGTTCAATTACACTATTTAGGTCTAGGTATTTGTATCAAACAATGCCAACAATGACTAATTATCATAAGTTTTGTTATACATACGACAATAAGGAAACAAATTTTTGGTGTACAAATCAAAAGATGCCCATCATGACCAAACCTCGTTTGGTTCTTTATGCTAAATAGCCCATACGGGTAACTCGTTCCCCACCTTCATCTCATAGTCAGTGGTATGAGTTGGACACGTCTGATCCAAATTATTATTCAGGTTCCCCCCACTCTTCTTCTGATTCTAATCCAAACATTTCCTCTTCTTCTGAGGATTCCAATCCAAACATTTCTTCTGATTATTCTGATGATTCAGATCCAAACTACTATTCGGATTCATCTAATTCAAATCCTAAGTCATCTAATACAACTCCTATGTCATGGTCCTCCCTATCTTTACAAGAACCTCTTCATCATACATTTAATATGACTCCTACGTCGTGGTCCACCCTTTCTTCGTAGGACCCCCTTTATCAGTCACCTCAATGATGTCTTCTTCCTTTGAAGATACATGCAACTCCAAGTCCCTCCAATCAAACATCTAATATAATTCTCAAATCACGGTCCTCTCTTTCTTTGTAGGACCCTTGTTATTATTCATCTGATGCGATTCTTGAATCATGGTCCTCCCCTTCTTCGCATGACCTTCTTATTTAATCACCCATAATAAGTCTTCCTTCTTTTAAGATTTGTGTGATTCAAAGTCCTTCGAGTCAAACATCTGAATCAACCCATGCTTCACAATCTACAGAATTTGGACTTAATCCTACTAGTTTACGGATGATATACCATCATATAGGTAGGTCCACACCACCTTCTTCTACTCCTAAGACATCTAGCTACACATATTCTTCGTCCCCCACATCATCTTCTTCTATCAATAATCATTAAACATATTCTAAGTCTTCCACACCAAGTGAACCTCTTTCTTCCAATCAACCCCTGGTGATCGATCAACAACTCATACCGATTGACCTCTTTTAGAATGAAGAAACAATCAGGGAATTTATAGGGGCACATGAAGATATTCCTTTAGAAAATTACGAGAAAGGATTCTCTTTAGACTTCGATATTCCCGCATATTTTGAGAAAAATTTTGATTCCTTTTATCAAGAACTAGAGGAAGAGCCTCAAATCATGTAACTTGATCCTCCTCTTATTCTTCCATCTTCACATTCTTCATTAAGTGAGGAAACTCCTAGGTCTTACATTGATCCATGGTCTATCTTCTCATCACCCAATCACTCTTTGTCTATCATAATTCCTCAATCACAATCTCTTATGGGGTCAACGTCAAGTAGCCCTTCATCTTCGTCTAGGTGTGGGTCACCTTCTAGTAGCCCTCCCTCTACTATTTTTGGGACATTTTTGAGTAGCCCACTATCTTCTATTCTTGGGGCATGTCCAACTATCCCCTTGTCTTCTATGTATGGATCACCCCCAGGTAGTCCATCATCTTCTATTCTTGGGCCACATCCTAGTAGCCCTTCATCTTCTATCTATGGGTCACATCCTAGTAGCCCTCATTCTTCTATTCTTGGGCCACATCCTAGCATCCCTTCATCTTCTATCCATGGCTCACCTCCCAGTAGCCCATCTTCTTCAATTCTTGGATCATATCCTTTTCATCCATCACATATTTCTTCTATCAATGGTTGTGGCAAGCCCATGGTCATTTCTCACATCAGTTCTAAACATCCACACTCACTTTTTTCTCCTTCTTGAGATCAGAAAAGTCAAGCATTAGCTTATAAGAAACCCATACAGGTTCTTTATCAAGCCAAGATCAAAAATCCAAAGAGATCCAAAGCTACCAACAACTCCAATGATCATAAAATCCAAAATCAAACTTGATTCTAGAATGCACACCAACGTACCCATCAAGTATGGCACAAAGTGCAAAAACCTATGGATAGGGAACTCAAAATCCCACATACAAAACCCATGTTTCAAAACAAATAACATTCATTTGTTGAGTGTGAACTCACTACGATCATCGTGATCGAGGATCATATCACTCTGGAAAAACAAACGTGCCTAGTCTCCCTTATCAAGGAAGTCGTAAACATTGTTGTTGGATCTTATCATGCAAACTAACTCTGTTGGTCCCACCTTTCCAAAAACTATCAAAAATATAAAAATAAAAAATAAATTCAAAAATGCAAAACATTGAGAAAACACAACAAAATCAAAGGTACATTTTCTCAAACATTGGAATCAGGTAGTGTGTACACATGGATGTTTATTTCTTCCCTTCCTTGATGTTATTCTACAAGTCTTCCTACCATTTTCATCCCTTCAGTGATATTTTTGTTAGCATATTCATACGCATTTTGTGACATGTATCTTTATGGTATCTGTTTAACCCTAGTCTTTTATCACCTTGGTAAATTAAAGAATGACTGACCTCCTAGAGATCCCATCACAATCAACATCTACTAAAATTGTTGCGAAGAAATTTTGGACATATTTATTGACACTAGCCAATGTCATCATCACAATCACTTCTACCTCCTTCCATCAAGCCATATGTGGTTCTTAAACCCTTATAAAAAAAGAGAGCTGAAATATGTTTTCAGAAAGTAAAATAATCAAAATCAATCAAAAATCATAAGCTAAAAGCTAAAAGGAAAAGCAAATTGATATATAACTCTCTCTTGGGGGTATTTCCAATAATCTCTATTGTGGCTATGGACGCCTGACTAGCAGTAGAGCAATGTGGTGATTAGAATCAAATGCATCTCCATCAAGGCTATGGACACCTAGCTCGCAGCGGAAAAATGTATAGTTATCCTTCCACCCTTCATTCACAAATCATCACCTAGCAAAATAAATCATTCCTACACATTGGCTAGGGTGTCTTCACTTGTTTTCTAATAAATCTTCCCTTCAAGAGGTAATAAATTCCACGTGTACACACTGGATCTCTATGAGAAACCAGGATTAGTATGTTACCAAGTGTCTTTTTTGGACCTTGTTCAGACTCTTACTCTAGTCCATATCTCGTATCATGATTTGTGCCTTTGGCTAATCACTTCTTCATTGCGAGGCTTCTAAGCTACATTCATATCATTCACATCGTTCTTCTACTTTATTCAGAACATCCATGTGTATAAGATTACTTTTTTGCCATGTTTTTGGGCACCTTTGTCCCCTTCCACAAAAAAAATCTTCTCCTTCCTTTCTATCATGTGCTTTTTAGACCAACTTATGCTGGGGGCATCCTTGCTTCTTCCCAGCACTTCATTGGTTTAAGTTCACCATCATGTTGAACCTATCCATGATGGCCTAGTGTCCCACTTCTACCTGTGAAGTGTTTTCCTTTGAATACTCCCACCTAATCGTTGGGGCATTTTTACATCTTCACCTTTCTCACACATACGTGGCCTTATGCCCTTATACATCCCATCTATCGCTAAGGGAATCCATGCTTCCTCATCTTCCTGTACATAGTTTCAGAAAAATTTCAAAAAAATCAAAAACATTCAAATATGTTAGAATCATAAAAAAAACATTGAAATATGTTAGAAAAATAAAAAACATTTAAATATGTTATAAAAATCAAAACATTCAAATATTTTTAAGAAAACTTATAAAAATTGAAAATCATCCTACAAAATGTCACTCTTTGGTTCTCACCTATTTATGTGCGTGACTTGCGGATCATCTTGATCTACCTCCATCAACAAAAGCTAAGCTACTTACTTCGTTTGTACTCTAGGGCACAACGAGTTGACTGGTATTATTTTGTAGTGCACATTACTTTTTCATCAGACCGAAGTGTCCTCTGTTATTCCCCTTGCATGTATCCTTGCTTGGGGAACCATCATAACCCTTGTCATGAATTCACACAGGTACAAACTGAAGCTTGATAACAAAAACATGGTACTTGTTTCTCTGTTAGGCATCTTTTACTTTCTTGTATTGCATTGCATTTTGTATGTTGCATGGATTTTATGTTTTTAGCAATGGACATTTGTTTGTATATAGCTTTCAATGTCATACTACAATTTTGTTCATTCTTTTTAATAAGGACCGATGATGAAGATCATTAGCAATATGATGAAAATAAATTTGTTTAGAAGGCATTGGATGGATGTTAGCTCATTCCCCCTTCCTCATACTCCTTTTATTTTATATCCCCTTTCTTCTTCTTCACACTATTCTTTCTTTTTTTCTCTTTCTATCATCTTTTCGATCATCGATCGACCTCTTTCATCACCCCATCGATAAGCGAGGGGGCATCCTTCATTCTACTCATTTTTCTTTTATCCCTTCAAAAATTTCTACTTGTTTATGCTTGTCTACTTTCTTTGAAGTGACGTCACTTACGCCACCCCAAAGAGGGGAAAATGTAGACACCTAAAATATGCTTACAGTTAGTATTTCATCCAATCCAATCAATTAATGACACTTTGTTAATTCCCCATACTTTGCTCCATTCTTGGATGCCCATTCGCGACACTTTTTGGGTTGTATTCCTCCTATAATCAGCTTATTTGGCTAAAATCTCTTTTATTAGCTAAACATTCCTCCTTTCAACCATTCAAAACCTCCGTAGTTCTCTCTAGACCACTTCTATTGGCTTCATAGGCTATCTATCAGTCACAATTGGTTATCCAGACCCCTCCCAACTCTCAATGAGTCTCTAATAACTTGCTAATCAAGTTTAAATAGCCTACTCCTAGCTGAACTAAGCCTAAAGCATGTTTATCCTAATCTAATCTAAAATTACTTTTTGAGCTTTAGTCCCACATGCACCCAAAGTTCAAACTCTTCCATTTGGAAAACTATAAATACAAGGCTAAGCCTACCCATTCAACTTATAACTTCACTCACAATTCCTTCTCTCTCAAACACTTTGGAAAGGCATTAGAAACCATTTATGATAGCTTTAAGCTATAGAACATTTGGATCTTGGCCATACTCCATTGTTTAGAGCTCCCCCATCTTACATCCATCCATTCCAAATATAGTTAGTAAGGGAAGATCTAAATCTTGACCATGTAGCCAACTTGGAGAGATCTTTTCACTATTTTTTTTTAGAGTAAACAACACATCTAATTTGATTGCTTAGAATCTAACTAAGTTCATTTGCATTAAGATTTCATGGAGTAGAGAGTAGTATACATGTTATTTTTTGATATTTTTGTCAAATTTATAATGATTGCATGTTAGTTTCTCTTTTTTAGCTCTAATCTCATGGTGCATGGATGAGTTAACAAAGATTTGAGGTTCTTTAGCCTCATTCCATAGCTTTTGCAACTTTCCATTGCACACACTTGGCAAAGCATATAATGGAGGGTCTGGTTTCTTGCTTCGGTCCTCTGGAGGAGAGTTTGGCCACCGAGCTTCTTCAGGAAGCTATCATGTCCATTGGTTTCCTATTAAGTTGGGATGTGAAATATTTTCTAGATGTTTTGAGGAGTGCTTTCGGTCCTATTTTGTTTGCTCCTTTTCTGATCAAAGGGTTTGTGTCTACCTTCGTTTAGTTTTATTCTACTTTCACCTTCCACCTATTAATGAGGAGGTTGTGTTTTAGTTTATGAGGGTTTCTTAGTATTTTGTGGCTTCGTCGGGTGTGGAGGTCCTTTCTACAAAGCTCGGCTTAGTTATGGGTGTTAGGAGGAACCTAGGTAGTGGTTTTTTTTCTGGGTAGAAGCGTTTGTTGCAGGGATCAATATTTATGTCTTCTGGTTCAATCCCTGCGGGTTTTTTTTTCTTGGCAAGGGTTTGGTATGACTGGGTGGCTTTGTTGTGTGCCATATTTGATCACTTTGTCAGGAAGTAGTCAAGTTTTTTTCTTTTTTCTACCTGCTTAGGGATCTACCTTCTTGGTTCCCCAAGCATAGAATTAGGAAGAAACTTTATCTTCGGTTTTTATGGGTTTGAATCTTCATCCGCTCTTGAATGTGAATCATCTGTTTAGATCATCTTGGATCTTTCGTTGGTGTTTGTGTTTTTTGGGCGGTTCGGATTTCTCTGGTGAAGTGTTGGTTATTTCAACTTATTATTTTTGTGTGTAGTTTTATTTTTTAGGTGGGTCATTGGATGTTGTAGCATCCTTTGAGGTTTTCATCTCTTCCTAGCTGAGTGGTGTTGTGTTGGCGTGGGTCACCCTTCTTCGAGGTTTGGGATTTTGAGTTTGGGCCCTTGTCAAATTGCCTCAGCCTTGGGATGCTTCCCCTCTATTGGCATTGTGTGGTGTCTAGCTTGGAAGGGTTTCCCTTCCCTCTTTCTAGTCTTTCAGTGGCTTCTGGCCTTCTTCTAGCTCTTCTATCCTTCCCGCTCGATCCCCATTCGGGTGTTTAAGTGTGTGTGGGGCGTGGTGGTTTTTGGCACTAGTTTGTTATGTTTGGCATTGTTGTGATGGTTTGGTTCGGTGTTCTCCTTTGTGTCCTAGTGTTATTGGTCATTTTGTTATTCTTTGTCTTCTCTTTAGTATTGGGTGGGGTCCCATCAACCCTCCAGTTAAAGTTGTTTAATCATAAAAAAAAAAAATCAAGTACAATTGGTCTATATCTCGACAAAAATCCATAACAATAACTAATCTAGTGAAATGTAAAACAGATTAATCTAAAAATCATGTAAGATAACACACGATATGTATAAAAAACCAAACAAAACTATGTGCAAACAAAAAAAATAGGATAGGAAAATACTACCTTATTTTTGTTAGAACATTTTTGAAGCATTTTGTATTGGTTTTCTGTTTTCACGAGACAATGTTATATTGTTTTTGGGTTGTTTTGGTAAAACCTATTTTAATATTTTTTAGTATTTTTTGAAATTTTTACAAAGCTATACACAATAAAATGAAGATACATGGATGCCCCCAGTAATAGATGGGAATATACCATGGAAAAATCCACGCATATGTAAAAGAGTAGGATCAGCCGAATCAAGGCCACAGAGGATAGGCTCAAAAGAATCTCATACATATGTGAAGGACTGACTTAGGATAAAGTGATCATGCCCCAAAGTGTGAGATTATTGTCAACAATAAACCCTCCTATGGTGTCGGAAATCATTTTTCACTAAAGGACCTATCCAAAGTGCCACAATTGTGTGGTTTTCACATTTGGAATAATTTATTTCTCTTTACCTTTTTTGTTGATTTTGTTGGTTTTTTTACTTTTTCAATTTTTTGATAGGTATTTATGCTTAGGCATAGAAAATCTTGAGATGTATGGCATTCATGGGTTCCTAAATTTAATCACCATCATGATAGGCAAGCTTATAAGCACCTTAACTAAATTTAGTTACCACAATCTATAGCCTTAACTAGTTAGATTCAAACTTGCCTTTTTTCTCTCATTGTTTTGTAGTGTTAGACTAATTCTATTTAAGAACAAGGTATCCTAACTCAAATTAATGAGGTATGATTTAGTTTTTAGAGCTCCTACACACTCAGTTTGGATAGACTTTGAGGTTACCTAGTGTATGGAGGTACTTTTCATCCAGTAGTTCTAACTCTGCCAGCCTAGCCACTCTATAGTATTCCTCTTTATGTAGATAATCTCTCAAGGATATTCACAAAGAAGGAAGCTCAATTTTGAGGGGTAAAATGGCTTCAATGCCAAATACAATGAAATATGGAGTTACACTTATAGGTATGCATATAGACATTCTGCAATCCTATAGGGTAGGATGGATTTAAAGATGCCAATTACGTCGAGTGTTACTAACCATTTTCTCCATGATACGAACAAGATTCTTTTTTGAGGCCTATGTATGTCCATTACCTTGAGGGTAATAGGGTTTAGACCACTTTGAGAAGATCTGGAAGCATTAGCATGGTTCCTTCACTTATTTATTCTTGAAAGATTTACCATTTTCATATATAATGGCAAAAGGAATGTCGTAATGGAAGATGATTTAATTCATGATAAATTTGGAAATCTATGTACTGGTAACATAAGTAAGAGAAACAACCTCTACCCATTTTGTAAAATACTCAGTGGCAGAAATAATATGATTGTGTCCATAAGAAGAAGTTGGTTTGAGATTCCCTATGAGATTGAGTCCCCATTTTGAAAACAACCATGGTGTCATGATGGGTTGTAAAGATTGCGATGGAGCATGTATTATGTTTCCATATTTTTGACATAGCAAACATTTCTTCACATACTAACAACAATTTCTTTCTATATTATGCCAGTAGTAGCCTACTCACAATAGTTTCTTGGCAAGAACCATTCTTCTTGTATGAGCCTTGTAGATGTCTTTGTGCACCTCTTTGATCACTAAGACAGACTCTTCTAACTTTAGATAGTGTAACAGATTCCCATCATATCCTAGATGATAGAGAGTGCCCCCAAGTAGGGTATAATGAGATATTCATTTGATGAGGTTAAATTTTTCAAAATGGGTAATGTTGGGAGGGAAGGTTCCATCATGTAAGTAATTAAATATAACAAGGCACCAAGGGAAAGGAGACTAATAACTTCACATATCAAGTAAGATTATGGTATGTCATATGCATGTGCCATCAAATGTTTCCCAAAGAATGGCATTTCAGTGTTACCTAGAGGAATACATAGAAAAGATCCAATTGTATCCATGGCATCCATTGAACAATTTTTTGTTCTTGGTATCTATTGAAAGGTGATTTGCACAATGAATTATTTCAAAGTATCAACCATATTTTTATAAGGGATAATGTTATCATCCTTGACTTTATACTCATCATTCAATAGTTTAATGATCAATTGGGAGTCTCCTATAACATTGACTTGTCTGATATCCCATCGTAAAATGATTTTCAATCCTGCAATGAGGGCTTCATACTCATCTATATTATTGGTGCATGGGAAACCAAGTTTGAAATCCTAGAATCATACCACCTATAGGAGTGATAAGAACAATACCTACTCCTGAGCCATTAAATGTAAATGACCCATAAAACTATATCTGTCATGTGGTAGATTCCTCAATATATAACATAGAATCATCTGGAAGATATAGACTCAATGGTTTAGTTCCACGAAAAGGGGCTTTAGCTCATTGATTCATGAGTACTTGTCCTTTAACTACTTTCTAGCTGACATACTCAATATCAAATTCATTAAGCAAGATGATCCAATTAGCCATCCTCCCAGTACGCGCGGGTTTAGATAATAGGTACTTAAGTGGGTCAAATATGGATATAAGCTTGGTTTTGTTATTCAAAATCTAATCATCGCAGTTTTTAAAAGTAAAAACAATGGGGAAGCACACTTTTTCAATTTCTGTATAATTGACTTCATAAGAGATTAATGTACGGTTAAGATAATAGAAAAGTTTATCTTTTTGATTTAAATCATATTGGGCTAAAAGCACACTGATAACAAACTAAATAGCTGAGATATATAGCACCAAGGGTTCACCTAGGGTAGGTGACATAAGAACAGGTGGTTTAGCTAAATACTCCTTGAGTAAGGAAAACACTTGTTAGCATTCAGGACCCCATTGAAATTCAACATCTTTTTTGAGAAGATGAGTGAATGAATGAAATTTATCTACAAGTTGGGAAATGAATATGTGGATGGCTTGTATTTTACATTACAAATTGTGTAATAGTTTAAGGTTCTTAAGAGGAGGCATTTATGTAATATTTGTGACCTTTGTTGGGTCCACTTTAATTCCTCTTCTAAAAAAAATGAATCCTAATAGCTTCTCTAAAATCACACCAAAGACAATCTTCTTTGGATTGAGTCTAACCTTATAATATCTGAGACTGTTAACTTTCCAAGTTACCCTTGCTAAGAAGGCCATTTTAAAATTTTAAAATATTTTTCCCTTCTTTTTCAAAAAAATTCCTTAAAGAAATTTTTTCCTATCGTGCAGAATAAATTTTGAAGTTTTTACAAGGTTGAGAAGTTTTCCGAACTCCAAAGTCCAAATTTTAGATTTTGGATTTCAGAAGTTCTTAAGTTTGGAAGTTTGGGGTTATATTTATTTTCATATGAGTTTTTTTGTAGAACCCCGAAGTTTGAGAGACTAAAGTTCTAAAATTTCGAAACTTTAGGTTTTCAGATTTTGGAGTTTTGATGTGATTTTTCGGCATTTGCATTTCTAGAACCCCAAAGTTCGAAAGATCGAAGTTCCGAAATTTTGGAACTTCTGGTTTTTAGGCTTCAGAATTTGGGGGTATGTTGTGTAGTTAAACGGTTGTGCGTGAAATTCAAGTTTCAGATTTCCAAAGCATTTATGGCTCAATGACCCCACACGTGTCATTCTGCGGGCATTAAATTATTGGTTTACCTATATAAACCTGGATTTTTCACCCGTCATTTTCACCTGGAAATTTACTCTAACATCCTGAATTTTACTAAGCCTAGTTGTACTTCCAAGGCATCATTTTTAAGGTATTTTTTGTGTTTTTCTTCATCTTTGGTTTAAGATTACCATCGAGGTATTTTTTGGTTCCTTGCTCTTATCTTATATTATTTTCTTTTCTTCATTGTTTAATCTTGTTGATTCAATCATGGCTTCTACCATTATATTTTTCTTGATCTCAACCCTCTTCAACCATGGCAATGAGATTTATAATCAATACCATGAGTTTCACATCATGCATGCATCAAGTTTCTTCATATCTAGAAAATTTGAGGAGATCATTATTTTGTGAAATTTAAGGGCTTTTGAAGTTCATCCTACAGGTTTCAAAACTTGGCGTTTTCAAATTTTCTAATTCAGAACTGCTCGGCTTCAAAATTTTGGAGATAAATGCTTTGGGAGTGTTCTCTTTGGGTTTTTTGGAGGTACAAAAGTTTGGGTTTTAGACATCTTTTACTTTCAAACTTTGTGAGTGTTCAAACTTCAGAGGTCTTTCAGGTTTTATACACTCGATAACTTCGGTGTTCAAATATTTCAAAGGTCCTTTTTTCATAATTTCAGACTTCTTTTTTTCGTAACCATAGGATAACTATAGTTTTCCAAGGCCTACATCTAAGATAAAGACATGTATCCTACTAGGATTTAAAAATAAAGAAGGTAACCAAGAGGCGGATAAAGCCAATGGGCATAATAGTATTAAGACAAAGAAATATATCAAATAAAATATACATCTACTCTAGCCTATAACAATGAATGACCAACATACAACAAACCCATGCAAAATAAGAGACTAAAGAGGGTTAGATATACTTACCTGTTGCGTATGTGTGACCACAAATGCATAGAGTCCTATCCTAGTTGCAACAACAACACTAAGAGAGAAGCCAATATGGATTGTAAGGGATGAAGATGGAAATATCGTGACAAGTTTGGATAGTGACCAATCCTGAACTCACTATGGTGATCTTCCAGATGCAAAAGAGGTACAGCTCCAAGATTTCCCCTGAGTTTGCAGTTGAACATAAGTGATGAAATCATGTACAAAAAAATCAAGCATGAGTCTTGATTCAAATGAGTAAGTTGGTTGTAAGTGGTGATTTTACGTGGAGAAAGATTCCTAAGTATATATACCCGACGTTCAGACTTCATTCAGGAAATCAATGGATATCATTGTGCATTTCAAAGGAGAGTTGCCAGTCATCGGATTAGCAAGAGAATTTCAACGACCCCTGGATGTTTCTTTATAGAACTATTGTTAAGAAAAATAAGGAACTTGTGAAGGAAGAGGTTCCGAGCCGCAACAAGTATCAGTAAGTTGAGTTATGTCGACAAAACTAGAAAAGAAGCTCATTGAGGTCAAGAAACTTTGGCATCGAAAATATTGGTCTGTGTTGGCTAGATTTTCTGCACAGCTAAAAACCTAGGTAGTCATGAGATAAATCTCCCTCATTTAATAGTGAGGCTCCCGTGTAAGATGTTTATTAATCTAGTAAGTATGAATCCTAATAACTAGTTGTTCAGAGGGTTTTACTTTAATTACAAAGCTCATGAACCATAACTAAGTCAATTCTGCAACAAGTAAGCAACTGTTTATGAAGTATGTTTCAGAAGGGGGAAATAATGGAATACGTTGGAAGAAAGAGAAAGGAAGATATGTAATTTGACCAATAGTTTGACAAAGTTGGTCTCATACATATAGATTAAATAAACAAGTAAATCTCACAATATTCAGAATTTAAATGAAAAGAAAAGCTTCTAGATCTAAATATCAGATAACACAAAGTTTATCTAAAGATCCACACATAAAGTAAGAAGCAAATGCACTGCTGGACACAAAGTTCTCTAGAAATATTGCCTCCTATTCAATTCCTCAGCTTTCACGAAAATGACATCAAGGGCTGCAACACAAAGTCTGGAACTCAATAATGTTGATTAACAAAGTGTGATCCTATTAACATGTAGGCTCTTCCTCTATTTATAGTGTATAAAGGGCAATTTACAAATAGGAAGTTTTTTAACTGAACTTGCCACATGTGGAAGTTATGAAAAATGGAAGCAGTTGGCAATATTCCTCCTGGAATTCCTCTTTACATGACATGCGCGATTTATAACTGAAAATAGAACCTTCTATTTTGCATGTCTACCACCTATTTCCAAGTAATCGACTTCTTCCAGTAACTGAAGTAACAACTTTTAAACCAATCACTTAAGTTTTACAATTTAATTGATTACTCAATTATTTTTTTGGAGAAAATAAGAGAAAGAAGAAGAAAGATGAAGAAGAAATTAGAAGAAAACTACTGCAACACTCCCAGTCTTGTTCTTCTTCCAACATGTATTGCACTTCTACTTCATTCAATTTAGCAATGAATGATTTGAATGATATCTCTGCCTTGAATCTGAGATGCCTTTTTCTCCCATATGTTGTTGAATCATTTCTTTTGATTCTCACCAAATTGGATCTGGAAGTAGCTGACTGTGATTTTGCTTGCGGGTGTTGTCCTCTGACCTGTTTTCCCTCTTATCCTTGAAGCTTTTGCAGTTCTTCTCTAGTACGTGCACCAGTGCAATTTTTTGTCGTAAACAATTCAAATAAAATTCATCATCTTTTATATTTAATTGCATATGAGCAATTTTAAATTCCGGAAAGCACTCCGGGTGAAGACATTAATACAAGTAAATTCAATGAAAGCTTCAACTGGAAGATTGGGAGCACATGCACAAGCTCCTGAAAGGAATTTTTCATGCAATGACTTCCACATGGGCTATGTTAGAAATAAGAGGATGAATTTTTGTTAGAATCCTTTGCAATTATGAGATCTAGATCTGACAATTAAATTGGTGATAGGTTCAGGGCATATTTCTATATCATTGACTTCAACAAATCTGGAATTTATGCATGATTCTTCTGATCCTTCTATTTCATCATGCTTCATTTTGCCTGGAATAATCTTTGTCTAAGCTATTTTTCTTTTAATTCTTCCAGAATCCTTTGTAATCAGATCAATTTGTGTAGATCTAGAAATTTCTTCAGATTTAGAAGATATATTCAATTTATCTGACATTGATTTGAACTTCCTTTCACTTATATAAGCACCTGTGATGAATACTTGGGCACATATACCAACATGCAGACACTTCAAATGATAAAAATTAGGCTATTCCAGCCCTAAGCGCTAAAACTGGAAGCTTCCAGTAGTGGAAAATAATCTTTAATGTAAAATCCTCCTTCCTTTGGCACCAAAATCTGTCTGGGCTGCAAACTTCATCAAAAAGAGTTAATTGATTCTCCCCTATAGCATTTCATGCTTATATAACCATCTACATTTTATTTTTAATAATTTCCTTTCCCTATTTCTAGCAATTTAATTAATTAAAATACATGTCTATTCATTCAATTTGGGTGCTCAAGTGTGCATGCTTCTAGTGGTTTTTTTATGAATTTATTTTATTTATCCTTAGCATGCATCATTGACTTCTCTTTAGCTCATCCGCTTGCATTGAATTTCCTTCTATTTATGGCACCAACTTAGCTAGAAATGCCATTGATAAATATCATTAAATACATGTATTAATGCCAAGGTGGGTTGCACTTTTTGGCAAGGGAAACTACTAAAAATAGGAAGCCAAAGTAATGGGAATTTCCACCCTACATTTCAGCTCCAAAAATCCCATCTTCCACTTAAGTGATTTGACTTTCATAATGGGAATTTTCACCATGCCAAGTAGGTAGGAAATTCCCGCCAGTGCTTTAAGTGATTTTATTTTATAATGGGAATTTTCACCCTGCATTACAGGTATTAAATTCCCACCTTCCTGCCACCTCTAAAATTCCCATTGCAGCTTAAATGATTTTGACTTGATGGGGAAAAACAACCTGCTATGCAAGCAAGAAATTCCCACCTACCTGCCACCTCTAAAATTTCCATTAGCAACTTAAATCCTTCCTTCCAAAAAAATGTGACTTGCATGGAAGAAAGTTTCTTTCCAAAAACGCGGCTTGCTTGAAGAAAGCTTCTAAAGTCATGCGAAAACTCATCAGCAACATTTTATTTCCATTTTTGGATTTTTGGTGAAGAAAACATAAGCAAAGAATAAAAATTTCCATTTTTGGAAAGGGTCCGGGAAGATGTAGTAGCAAAACTTGCATGTGCCATAAATTTCATTACGTAGGTGTCATTTTCTCTAAAAGTGCATATTTTTGAGCTCTATGCATTGATGGCAATATTTTTCTTATTTTCATAAAATCCATTTTTGCACCTTTGTGGACCAAGTGAATTCTTACAATCTTCTAAAAGAATCCTGAGCTCTAATCACCTTTAGACATATTAGTAATTAAAAATACTAGATAGCTTTTCAAAACCCTAGGCCTGGGGAAAGATCTGGAAAGAAGAAAGAATAGGCTACAAGAATTTCTGGAGAAAACAAACCAAAACACAAATAAAAAGAAATAAAACAAAACAAAAGAAGTTGCAGGCAATTTCTCAAAAAAATTCTCCAATTAGTTGATCTGCAAAAATTCTTCCCCCCAAGTGAATGTTATGTGGTAATAATGATGGGGTGAAGTGCTTTATATAACATAAATCCTCCAATTTTAGCTCAATCTATTTTTAAAATAACTTTATTTGTTTAATAAATAAATAAATAAAACACTTGCAGACAAGGTCTGGTGAAGGGATTGAGTGAGTTTTAACATGTGGATACTTGGGGAATTTAGATTTTATGAATCTTTAGGGCTACCTTAGAGCAATGCAAACAACTACATGCAAAACAAATACAAAACAACATGTTACTTGAAAAGAATGATTTTTTTTAAAAAAGGGGTAGTCCTAGATTTCAGGGTGAAATGTAGGGACACCACTTCCTTTCTTGTCTATGCAGCAATTGTGATGAGGGAATATCTAGGTTTGAATACTAAAGGTGTTTGAAACACCTCCTGAATTTATGAATTCTATCCCAAACATACTATGGATGAAGGAAGCAAGCATTTTAGAAGAATAACTGACGCTTTCTTCATTGTCCTTTTGTATTGTTTTGACAAAGACTTGTATAATCGAAGGATTTTAGATGAGGCTTTCAGAGAAGTATAAGAATGGGGAGGCATTTATCTGTAATTTCTAGATTTCACTTATATCCAGGTACCAGGATTCTCAGGTGCCCCAAATAAGTTACCAAGATGTTCAAATGATAAGTGGATATTACTAGAGCTAGTTCACCAATTGTTGGATTATCAAAAAATTCAAAACAAGTAGCACAAGGTGGAAGTAAAATTTCCTATTTTAATAGGGATGTATACATGTGCTAACATCTATAAAGTCAAGAATGTGGAAGGAGAGATGTCTCAAGTCACCCTGAGGACTTTTCATCCAAGAACAAACTTTGATTATTGGGGTAAATTCAATGAAATAGGGCTAGCCAAAAATCACATTCCTCAATTAGAGGATATTTGGATCCATTTTTGGGATGAAGTTATCATCAGGCAATAAGATTTTGAAATATTGACTTTGAATGAGGTAGTACAATTTGGCATTGTAGATATTCCAAAGGGTTGGAGGATGATGAAGAGATATTTGATCGTGCTTACAAAAGGGATACTATTGCTAACCAACCTCTGCCTTGGATTGATTGGTATAAGGGAGAATTTAATAATACAAAATAAAGGGTGGGGCCCATTTTAAAGATAACATATGACTGGTTGACGACTTTGGGTATCACACCCAAAGTGTCAGATCAACCTATAGGGACATTTCAAGCACAGTCAAGCAGGTCACCCTATATCTTCAAGGAGTAGAAGGTTGACCCAAAAGGCCATTATAAATCCATGGAAAAGTTCATTTGGTGTAGGAGGTTCCTCTTCTAAAAAGGCTTCCACTACCAAGGTTGTATCTCCTAGGTTGCAAGTTTCTAAAGTGCTTGATTTAAGTACTTTTCTAGTCACGTATCAGGAATTGTCACTTTCTCTCCCTCCTTCCCTACCATATTTTCCACCTTCAGACCCACTCCCTCTATTATCATCTTTCATTTCTTCCCTTTCCATTTCTTATTTTCCTTCACATTCCATGGCTCAAGTATTATCTTCTCTTCCTGCACTCTCAATAGGAGAGATTATAGGATCTCCATTTTCCACTCCACTTCCTCAACAACTCCTTCCTGCTTTCACTTCCATTTCCACTTCTATTTCATTTGCTCCTGAGGCCATTTTGACCACTACACCCTCTATTATCACTATGTCCCTTTAACTTTCCATCGATGCCACCAGTTCCATTGTAGTATCTAATATCCCAAGTTTTGTTATAACTATGTCATTTATATCATTTTCATCTTATTTTGCTATACCCAAATGGTTATATCACCAAAATACCAAGTAGAAGAAAAAAGTGCCCCTTGTTGATGTGGTTGATTTAAGTGCTTTGGATCTAACTCCCAAGAGACAATCCAAGCAGCCAATAGTTGTCTCTAATCTATCTATAGACCAATCAGGAGAAAGATTTATGGAGATAGCTACCCCTATTGAAGGAAAGACAAAATAAACCATCAAAATAGTAGATTACAAGATCTCTAGATTTGCATTGGGAAAATCTACACATGCAGGAGCTAAGCAAGATGTATAAGTGGCTTTTGGTAATTTGTTGGAAAAATATGATAAGGATAAGGCAACAAAATATGAGTTGAAAGGAAAGGTTGAGTAGCGCACTACTCTTCTTACTAAAGTTACATGGCCATCACAAGCCACAACCAATCTTTCCCTTTCCTCAAGCTTCGATTATACATCCTACTACAAAGTGGAGAAGATAGGTCAGAAATGAAGATCAGTTGATAGATGGATTGAATGCATGCTTCAGGAAGCTAATCCGCTAATCAAAATGGTTGTGGAATTGTACAATGACTTATATGCTGTAATAACTTCTATCATGAAGTTGGATGAAATTATTTCTAAAGATAATAATAATTTGGACCTTAACTTGAATACCTGGAGAGAAATTAGAGATGTTAATTCAGATCTGCTCCTTCAAGAGGGTGTGATTGATGATATTTCCAAGTTATTCAAGTTCTAAAAATCCATAGAGTTCATAGCACAGTTGTTGTAGGATCTAATCAAGAAATTGGATGAGAAACGGGTCAAAATATTGGATGGATTAAATGAAATTTTAGAGGAATTTGATAATATCCACTGTAAGTTCACTAATGAGAGCATTGATGTCCTTCCCGCCAATCAAATTATAAAAAATTTCAAAAGTTTGGTTAAAGAGGATAATGACGTGATGAAGACCTTCAGTATCGATTCCATTTACAAATTAGTTTCATATAAAAATTTAATAAGTCAGCTGAAGAAGGTCATGAGTAAGTTGAAGAGATTACCAGCCATATTTTTTAGAGAAGTTGAAATAGCATATGTGGTAAACCATTACATGTGTGGACCAAAGGAAGAGGATGCATAGGGGATTATCAAGTGTTTCATCAAATACAAGAATGGGATGGCTATGTGGGAAAAGGATGAAGAAGAAACTAAACAAGAAAAGATTGTTTCCGGCCCAAGATAAGCCTGAAAGCCATTGATGGAAAGCTCTCCGGCTCTGGATTGGTCAAATTTGTAGGGTTGACTTGGTCAAATATGTGTAACTTATTTTTCTATTTTTATGGGATCTTGTTCCCTAGAACTTTAATGCATTATATTTTTAGTAATTAATTAATTAAAGGTGGAGCTGTAATGGCTCAACCTCTTTGATCTATAAATAGTTAAATGTATTATGTTTTGTATGAATTTTAGATCTTTGGAAATTAATCTTCAATCTTGGAAGATTTTTAAAACTTCTTTGAGCCTTTTAATAATACTCATAACAATATTTTTTCATTGAATATATGGTATATTGTGCTATTCATTAATTTATCTATCACTCGTGGATGTTTAGTTCCTTGGATAAAATTGATTAATTTTCCTTTAGATCGTGTATTTTGTTTTAATATTTGTGGGAAATAATATAAACTCTTTACATTTCAGTTGTGAAAAAATTATTTCGTTTATGTTATAGAAGTGTTGTATTCATCCAATAATTGATTGAAAAGGTTATAGGAAATGTGCATGCCATATGTTGTTTTGGGATATTAATTGTGCAATTAAGTGGATCTTTCTATTTAGTTCTACTTGGTGCATCACCCATTTAAAGTTATTAGTTGTTTGAACTTCTCTCACATTTATCCCAAGATATAGTAAATTAGCTTATTTTCAAATGTTATAGTCTTGCACATTGATCCTAAATCAAGTGCGCCAAGTTTCAAAGGAATCTAGCCATCTCCAAAGGTTCATCCCAAGTCAAAAAGTTCCCACACCTTGGGGATGTTCCAATGTTGCATGGGATCACTCAAATATTCAATAGGTGCATGATCCACATGACAACAGAGATGTTGAAAGATATGACATAGGATTTCTAGATGTTCTGATCTAGTCATGTACTTTCCCAAGATATCATCAACATAATATTTCATAATATCATTCAGCATGTCATGGAAGATGATAGTAATGGCTCTTTGATAAGTTACACCTGCATTCTTGAGATCGAAAGGCATGACTTGGTAACATAATATCCCTCACGGGGTAGTAAAGGAAATTTTTTATTGATGACCTTATTGGAAGGAAGGATTGGGATGAAAAATTCTTTACTATTCTATGGGCATACCATATGAATTATAAAAAATTGAACAAAGCTACACCAATTCAATTGGTGTTTTACATGAAGGTTGTTTTTCCGATAGAATTCATGTTATCCTCCCTGCATATTACGCGCACAGGAGGTTTGGTGGATGAATGGACATTTGAAGAGAGCATAGACAAACTAATGCAGTTGAATGAAAGGTGTGTTATAGCTCATTAGAGCCAGAAGACAGAAAAGGCCAAGCAAAAGGCATGACATGATCGACATATTAAGAAGAAGAAGATTGAGGTTAGGCAGATGGTTCTTCTATATGATTATAATTTTATATGCCATCCTGGGAAGTTCCAAGTTCATTGGTTGGGACTATATGTTGTGACTTACATACTTGACTCAAGCTCTTGCCAATTACAGGCATTTGATGGGACATGGTTACCCTATTACTTCAACGGGAGTAAGTTGAAGCCCTACTATTATTAAGTCTACTTAGAGTTTGTAATAAGGTTGTATTTCCAGGTAGATGAGGTTTCTCTTAATGTGTTTCCTTTCATCATTACAAAGCTTTGTCAATTTATTTCAGTGTTTTGTGTAAAAAGCATGTTTGCGCGCCAGAAGTTGATTACTCTCTTTTTGATTTCATGTGCAAAGGTTTGCGAATACGTTTAGTGTGGGGTAGAATACAAGCATAGGAAAGAGTATAAGAGTTGATGTTGATAATATCCTAGGAAAAAAATAGCACGTGATATGATTCTTAAGTATCAAAGGGGTGCACAAAGCAGTGGTTATGTTGGTTGTTGGAAAATGATAAGGTGTCATAAGGAAGATGGTGATAATAAGAATGATGCCAAAGGAAAAATCCACGTACAGGAATGAACATGCAGGGCACTGTGAGGTAGGCAGCAGTAGGGAGAACTAGTTGGAATAAGACACGGTGGTTGATGTACTTCGGCATTTGGAGCATATATAAGGAGGTCTGTGGTCAGTGTAGTTTTACGTGCCAAAAGGTTAGAGAAGTTACATGCAATTGGATGTGTAGAGGAAACATGATTGGAAAGGAAAGAAAATTTGAATTTTTTACAAAAGTATGGTGGTAGGTGGCATTGTAATTAATGTGGTAAAAATCAAAACACTATAAATAAGGGGTTGTGGTAAGTCATTTTTACCTTGCAATAATTTATGAAAGAGATATTGTGAACTAGGGCATCCTCAAGAGTATTGATGAAGTATTGATTGTGAAAGTAAAGATTTTTGAACCATATTTTGAAGAAGAAAATGGTCGTGCATAGAGCGAGTGTGAGAAATATTTTTTGTTGGTTTGGACAATGTAGTGTGAAGGAGAGAAGGTTTTCTGGTTAGGGTTTGAAAAACTAGGCCACGGTTTGCAAAATTTGCACAAAATAAGTGTGGTTCTAGGTTTGAGTCATTAAAAGGACCAAAACACAAGGTATACTTAATAGGTACCCAACCAATAATGGCACTAAGAAGGGAAACAACCATTTCACCCAAGAAAAAGGGAAATGGCAAAGATAAACCAAGTGCAGTAGTTAATTTCAATGAGGAATGGTATTCAGAGATACAATACCTAAATGGGGTATTGATTGGGATGGAGTGGGTGTCCCATGTAAGGAAAATGGTTATAAGTTATTATAACCATCAAACTGATCAAACTAAGAAGGACATGACTCTAGAATTGGTTTGACCCATAAGTGAGAGAACGACCGATGATAAACTAGTATATGATGATTCGGTCCAGAAGATTATGGAGAAGGATGGACTTCTACAACTATATGAACTACCATTCTTCAGAAAGACTGAGAGGTTATATGAATGGATGATGTTGTACGTACATGAAGATTATTTTTACTTCGCTGGAAGGAGGATGCGATAACCCCACAGTTAATCTCAAAGTTCATTGGACTCATTTGCACTGGGGAGTCATTCTATGATGACTAGGGTGATAATGAGGTTGTCAAAGAAACAACTAAGGAATATGAGTATAAAAAAGATGGGTGCACCTTTGATATCTCAAATATTAGTAATCTGGTGATGAAGATGGTTGTGCACTTGCTTACCAAATTACGTGGACATGAAAAATGGACCCAAGTTAATAAGAGGTGGTTGAATGTTTACATGAAGATAGCAGAGGGGACCATCTACAACATTTTGGCCTTCATTGCAGAAGATATTATCGATGTTGTATGAGATGGAGATAATATAATGTATGGTAATATCTTACTTTTGATTGTATTCTCTAAGATTGGGGTTCTCGATGGGATGAATAACAACATATGGGAGTACCCTGAAGAAGACCCCTCTCTTGCTAAGATGTTTGCGGCTTATGCTTGTGATACTATGACACCGTCATATAAGGAATGCTTGGATAAGTGGTACAAGTGGATGTGTGACGCCTTTGGTGCCAAGTGGAGAATTCCATAACAATTATCAGCCCTGGTAAAAGATGAGACTAAGTTTGCAGTTTACCAACAATTTTACATTGGCAGGTTCACTTTGATGGATAGCACCAAGAGCCCATGGCGTAGGTTACCATTTTTGTTCACATCATGACACTTCTAAAGCATGGTTAACAGGTTTAAAAAGTTAAAGAAGTTGAGACTTGATCTAAGTAGTGTAGATCAGAAGCATTGCAAGTTGCACCGAACACTTGTCTACCTAAAGAAGTGTGCATATGTGGAAAGGTATGTTTCACATGACATACATATGATCAAGCTTATTACCATACCAATTTTTAGGGCCACTGCTACAAGCATGTATATTCATTTTTGGCCAAATTTTGAACAAGGTGAGTATGTAGAGGATGATGTAAGCATACCTAAGGACCCTTCAAGGAGGAAGAAGGTGGAAACAAAGAAGAGGGATTGAGAAGAAACTCCTACAATAAGAAAGGCATCGAGCACCTATGAGGGTCAGGCCACAGGGACACGGGAGATAAGTTCAGGTGTGAGTACTCATAGTCGAAGGAAGAAGGCTTCAGAGAAAGAGAAGTCTCTGGTGAAGAAGAAACGATGGGTAGTTCATAGTACTAACTCTGAAGAAACAAAGAGCTTGAAGAACAAAGAAACAGAGGGGGAGGAGGAAGAATGAGAACATGAGAAGAACACCCCTGTACAATGTGCACAAGTCTGATGAGGAGTAGAGTGCACCTTCAGAGGAGGTGATAAAAGTAGAAGTGGATGGAGAAGAAGAAGTTGGAACAAATGTGTAAGAAACTACGTGTGTCTCTAGCTCAAAAGTAGATACCTTGGAAAAATGTGAAGTCACAGGTATCATACAACACTTAGTCGATCAGGAGCTAGAGCGCAACATGGATAAAGATGAAGAAAAAAAGAAAGGTGGGAGTCTAGGAGGAGAAACAAATTTTATGGTAGGTTTCCCAAAGTGTGTACGCATAGGTGGAAAACATGTGTACACACAATGAGGACCTATTTTGGCCTATGATGTGGATCCCAACAAAGTCTTACGTTTTTGTTACTAGAGCACAATACTTACAGACCAACTTTTCTATTGATCATCTTTTGATAAGGAAATTGTGTTTCCATGCACAAGAAATATTTGGACATTTGAGTCCCATGTCGATGAACTAGAGTTTGAAGTAATTGTGAGAGCCTTAATTGATACATGTACTTCTCTGAGCTCCACAACAGTGAATCCGTTAGTGGATTCCTAATAATTGACTGACGAACAAGTGTGTAACATGTTGAATAAGGTATCAATAGAAGTGGAGGCCAGATTCTTTGGGAAGAATAACAAAAGAAAGGCATTGGAAAAGGAGTTAGAATAAAAGAATAAATAAATTATTGAAAGAGATGCAGAAAAAAAAGGGGAAGAGTAGACTATTACATAGTTAAAGGTTGAGTTGAGGGAGGAAAAGGTAAAATTTCATGAAGTATACAAAAAGGCAAAGATGATAGCAAATTGAATCATACTAGCGTGCCTAGAACTGACCCCCCATTTACAAAATTATGAATCAGCTCTCCACTATTTGTATGATTTAACACACGTAGTCATAATACAGAAGCAACCCCTCGTACAAGAGTCTGCGGAAGAGGTTATGGCGCTACAGAAGTAGTAGGAGAAGGAAAAAATAGAGGCAACCATAACCCAATACACTGAGCTTTTGGTGTCAATGAAGACTATGGCTTGGATGGCTAAAGTTTTCTATGACAAATATGAAGATAGGGATCGTGTAGAAAACATGCTAGTTTTCACTCATGAGGCATATTTAAAGGAGTTCCAGGCCAAGAACAAAGACAATCAAGTGGAATGAGATAGGATCCTTACAGAGGTCAAGAAGAAGAGTGACGTTATTGATATATTAAGGACCAATATAAAGAGTAAGCTCAAGGAATTGCATCCCCAGGTAACGCGCAGAATGGTTTCACTAACAGACATTGGAAAATAGTTAGAAACTTTGGTTGAAACATTCAAAGCCAAGGGTGAAGAGATAACATTTGAAGAAGTCAGTGTAATGATGGGGGACCTTTTCAAGAAATCCGTGAGTGAGGTGGAAGGATGGAATGCAATTGAAGCATCATTAAACAAGGGTTTTCCCATCCTCCTTACACAGTGACATAATTCTTTTATTCTTTGGTGACGGAAGATATTATTTTATTCTTTGTGACTGTAATGTTGAGCATGGAAAATGACTAATTCCCTGAAACAGAGGTTAGCACGCACAAAATACATTATAGAAGAAAGGTGCATGAGGACACACACAAGGAGAACAGGGATTTGTGCATGCTTAAGTCAGATAGGAATGTGCACATGAGGAATAAGGAGACAGACCGAACACTTAGCCAGTTTTGGGATGCAGATCTAAATATAGACTTGGAGTGGCGGCCAAGAAAGGTTTTGAAGATAAGATTGAAATATGAAGACTTGTGGTTCAAGCAAGGTCTATTTTGGGATAAGGAGGAAGACCAAGTGACATGCATAGTTTTGAGCTAATAATAGGATCTGAACTAAGAGTTAATATATAGTAGATCTATTATTAGGAAATCTTGCATGCTTTTGTAGTTATCTTGTAGTGGTGCATGGCTATTCTTAGCATGCAGCCTATTTTGAGGATGCATGGTGGTGAAGGGAAAGTCCCCACCCCTATATATATGTATGCATAGTTTAGTAGTACTACTTCTGTAATAGAGTTATGTTGCTGGTTTGTGTATGCGCATGACTCATGGTGACATTATTATGTATGTATGAAGCTTCTGTGTTTTACAACAATTAATATAATGGATCTTTGTGGCTGGATATTGGTTATTGACATAACTGAGCATATTGGATCTTGTATGGTAAATCTGATTATGGTTCTTGTTTATTACTTATTTCTATAGTTGAGATCTAGATCTAGTTCATATTGATAATTTACTTTTGAATGGTTATTATGGATCTAGAATATATGTCTGTCCATCATTCTAACTCCTTGATAGAGCTCACATAAAAGAGGGACCTGGTACCCTTGTGCACTTTGGGTGAGCACTCAGGTCTACCTGGGTGATGTGCCAGCGCACCTTGGGCTGTTGTGGGTAAAATAAGACTACATTTTGGTTCCGTTTTTGGGACCTATTTTTGAAGCTATTGCAAGGATGGTGCATGATGGAAACATACTAGATAAATTTGGACATTGTTGAAAGCTGGGTAGAGAATTTGGAGGATGAGTTCATGCAAAGATACAACACTAGACCTGAATTTAATGCTCACATGGGTTGAGCAGAATATGTATCATGAACTTTATGAGACATTCTTTTCCTGTTTTCCCATAGAGTTGTATGAATGGTTGGTAGGATATGCATTAAAGAGGAATTGGAGGTATATAACTCTTGTTTGGATGTAGGAAGATTATCATAATTTGCATGATGTTGATTTGACTTGGACATGTGCATTGTAGATCACTGGTGGAGTGGTGTCTTGAATAGCTATATATTGGAGTACATTGTGTCTACTTATTCCTGTCCAGAGGTAGCTGAGTTCTAGTTCTTGTGCATGAGCCCAGAGGATATTTTCTGCATGTTATCCCTTTAGCAATTAAGATCTTGATGGTAACACTGGATTTTGAAGAGAAACCTATGGCTAGCTAAACTCCACCATGGGGGGTAGGAGTAGGTGTGGTGAAAGATGGATGGATCCTACGGTAGAAAGAGAAAGAGAAGAAAGGTAGCTTAAGTATAATGAAAACGTGGAGAGGGAATTGGTGAAGAAGTGTGAGGTTGAGGAATATATGGAGTTTGTGGAGGAGAGATGATGTGAAGGATTCAAGGTTCATGTAGAGGACATTGGAACTTGAGCAGTTGGTACTCCCCCATTTAGGAAAGCATGGAAGAGAATCCCCTTCAACTTCTGATGAGATCATGTCAGAGGAAGAAAGAGTAAGGTCTATAGGGCACATATGATCCCACCTGGTGACCTTTCCCTTGCACCTTGGTGTTCCAGTTTCTGAAGCAGTTGTTACTAATAATCAGGTTAGCATGGTGATAGAGTAGCATAGGTAGATATCATTTTCCTTTGAATACATGAGTAAGTCAATCAACACAATCATCTATGGTGTCACAGGAGACAACATTCTTGTTAGGGTGTTATTGGAGGCATATTTTCTGGCACATCATCAGGACATAGAGTGTGGGCACGTAGAACCTTGGGTAACACATCTAGAAGTAGCACAACTTCATAGCCTATGGGAGTTCAATTTAGTTCAATAGTTGGTACACAAGGCAATACATCCTCTAGTCCAATTCCCACCATGGGAGGAGGATCAGGAGGATCAGGAGGTTTGGGATCTAGTAGATCTGGTGGTTCTGGAGGTGGAGGAACACAAGAGGAAATACAAGATCTGGATCAGGTGGTCAATGGTCACACCAACCCCAACAGGTGTATTATGAGATGTCCCTTCGTCTCCTAGAGTATGGAGGCATTGAAGATGCCATGGATAACATTCACATGTGTGAAATACTATAGTGTGCCAAGGGGATTACAGCTCTAGAGTGCAAAGCAAGTTAGTTTGTAACTACATTACAGGGGCACACACATAGTTGGTATAGGAAGTTTGATCCAAATTAGACTTGTGTGAATTATGAGGCACTTCATGATGCCTTTTGATGGAATTCCATATTCCTTGAATTTGAGCAGAAGAGCATTATGCATGCTGAAGGATATCAAGTAGGGCATGGCTAAAAGTGTAAGGGAATATGATGCCCATTTTAAGACTCTGTTATCAAAGTTATCCTATGATATTCATCCTAGTCAGCATGCACAATGGTTTGTTAGTGGTTTGATAACCCCATTTCAGGAGGGCACTCTCACACAAGACTTTTACAGATCCACGTGAAGCTCTTGAGGCAGCTCTATGCATTGAGGCCATTGGGAGTGTGGACACTGGAGTAAGCCCCTTCTTGGAGGTGCAGATCACTTCTATGGTGAAGTCAGTTAGAAAAATTGTCAACCAATTTCAACACATGAGATGCAAGTGGACTATGGTGTATAGATTGCAAAGTAGAGGGTCATACCAAGGATAGTTTACCTCGTAGATTGGTGCACACCATTCTGTTGGATTGTGAAATCTGTCATTTGGATCATGATTCAAGTAGGTGTCCTTTACTGTAGCATGCTATCAGAAGAACATGTCCAGTTAATGTAATATTTTCAAATCACACACTCATGACACAAAGAACTGTAGGTTGATTGATCAAATTCATGAAGCAATTGATATGGGTGTGTGATAGACCAGTGTTGCAAACAATTCCAAGGAGCAAGGTGATAATCATGGATATAGAATCAAAATAATAATGAAGGGCTCTCTTATGGAGGTGGTCAAGGTCGAGGATACCATGGAGGATTCAGAGGTCATGGTCATGGTGGAGGAAGGAGTGATTTTCCTTGTGGAACATGCTACAATTGTGGATCACCCGATCACTATAGGCACAAATGCCCCAGAACCCAGTTTTCTCCTGGTGCGGAAAGAATCACAAGTATGAAGAGTTCCTGGAATTATATGAGCATATGTGTAAGCAACACAAGAAAGATAAGGGTGTGGGGATGATAAAATTACAAATGTGTGGTGGGAGATCAGTGGATTCCCACATTAGCACCTGATCCTGACATGCTACCTATCCTTGTTACTACTCACGTTGAAGTTACACGTGCCATGAGGTTCCCAAATAGAATCTGTTATTACAAAGAAGGATGTTATCAATGTAAAGTATCCCAACCCTATGCATCAAAAAGAAGTGTATCAGGAATCCATGGAGGTTATCAGGAACTTGCAAGGTGAGATACAATGCTTGAAGGAGAAGTCGTGGAAGTTAGAACAGAAAATATACTTTTCTACCCAAGACAGATGTGGATGACATTAAGGAGGTTTGTAAGTTGTTGTGCCAAGAGAAACATCATTCTATTGTTAGGGGAATGGCTGAGAGAAAAGGTACTATGTGTTGAGTGAGAGTGTGGGAGACAGATCTTGCATGCTAACTTGCCTCCTCATAGTATTGATTATGATAAAGATATCACGTTGAATGTAGTTGTTGATGGTTGGATTTTAAGTAACATCTTGATTGATACAGGTATGGAAGTGAATGTACTCACTTTGGATGTGGCTACAGATGGGGAGACCACCATTGCAGCCATCTTCGAATGTGTTATTCATGGAAAATAGACTAAAGCCATGCCTGTTGGAGTTTTGAAAGATGTCACTATTACAATTTAGGGGGCTGAGTTTATTGGTGATTTTAAGGTCTTAGCACTCGTAGAAGTAGATAGTTTTCCAATATTACTTAGGTGCCCCTGGTGTTATGAAAATAACGTTGATCTACACTTCAATAAAGGTTATATCATCTTTGAAAATAAGGAGTGTGATCATCCCTTTGATAGATGGAAAGGTTGCGCCTTATGTAGAACCTTTGAGTGAAGAGGATATAAACAAAATTTATGTGCACACCATCAGGGATCCTGAGGTGTTGGAACCATCAAAGGAAGGAGTAATTTAGTGGGATGATTCATAATCTGTGAGTGATACAACAAGTGTTGCTTGTGATAACTGGGAACATGGGACTTATGAGATGGTTGGATGAGAAATGAAGAGTGTCAGTTACATGTGTCAGTAGGCCACACTCTATTAGGTGCTTAGGGAGTAACCAAGTACCAAGGTACACTAGTGAGGGAAATCCTGAGGTGTTTCTTGTACATTATGGAGGCCTAGTGGAAAGATCAAGTAGAAAGGAGAAATATGCTAGTTTATACTCTACATGTGGCAGAGTGGGATGCGCTGGTGGATTACACACAGGGATAATCTTGTGGAGTGGCGTGAAGTGAGAGTTGAACTCTCTGCTATATTTCTAAGGAAAATGTACCCTCTAATATTTGAATTTCATGGGAAAGATCTTGTTCAACCACGTTCAGAAGTGTGAGAGACTCTGGACTGAGGGGCTAGGAAGCTTTACCACCTTCACTATGGGTGCATAAGTTCTATTTCATGAGGTTGTGTGTGCATGGTATGTCTATGCAGAGTTGAATAGAGTGACAAGGAATTGGGCAGAGTTGACTGTAGGTATGGTTCAGACCTTTGATTACTTTTCTACTAAACCACCTGTGAATGAGGCATTGTAGATAATGAAGCGCTTGACTATGGGAGATAGTGCAAAAGCTGAAGAACTCATTCAGGATTTATTGGGAGAATCAGACCTCAAGGTGTGTTTTGAAGAAGAGGAGACAGATGAGGAACAACTTGGGTGCACCTGGTTAGCAAAGGAAAAAGGCAAGATGGTTTATATGATAGATGATGAGGAAGTAGAGAACTTGGATGTTGATCATACTATGGGTACGTGTGAGGTCATGGATAGTGCAGATGAATAGGTGTGTGCATGTACCATGAGCCTATGAAAATAAAGAAGGTCAACATTGGGATAGATGCAGAACCTAAAGAGGCTATCATTGGTGATTATTGGTCTGATTCAGAGGTTGCTAAGATCATTGAGTTGCTTCGCAACTTCAAGGATTTTTTCCCTAGAGGCTATCATGAGTTGAAAGGAGTGCATGACTCTTTGGGTGAGATGAGAATCAAGTTAAAGGAAGGTGCGCTGGTTAGGAAGAGGCCTTACAGATGAATCCTAACTTGCGTCAAAGTTAAAGAAGAAATTGACAAGATGCTGAAATCTGGAATTATTGAGCCCATAGAGGAATTAGAATGGGTTAGCCCAATGGTGATAAGTATTAAGAAAGATGGCAGGATAAGGATCTACATGGATTATAGAGAACTAAATGCTACTTGTGTTATAGATCCTTTCCCCACACCTTTTACAGAAGAGATCTTGGAGGGCGTGGCAGGCACAAGATCTACTCCTTTACTGATGGGTTATCTAGATATCATCAGGTTCAGATTGCTAAAGAGGATCAAGAGAAAAAACTTTCACCACTGAATGGGGAAGTTTTTACATACACAGTTATGCCTTTTGGGTTGAAGAATGCACCTGTAGTCTTCTCGCGCATTGTTGTGCAAGCATTTCAGGATTTTATACATAAGTTCTTGTAGGTTTATTTAGATGATTGGACTGTTTATGGGCTAGTTAAAGACCATTGTGACAATATGAGACTTATGTTTGAGAGGTGCAGGCAGTTGAGCATCTCTCTCAACATCAAGAAGTGTGCATTTTTTCTACACCCTTTGGAACTCTTTTGGGACATATCATATGCAAGGAAGGTTTGTTGGTGGATCCTGCTAAGATTGTTGTTATTTTGGGCTTAGAGGATCCTACTAACTAGAGTGAAGTGTACGGGTTCCTTGGACACATGGGGTACTACAGAAAATTCATTAAGGGGTATGTCAGGATTTTTGCACCCTTGGAAGAGTTATTGAAAAGCAAAGGTAAGTTCCATTTGGGTGAGGTGCAACAAGTGCATGTTTGAGACATTAAAGGAAAGAATTACTTCTGTGCCTATTTTGCGTTTTCCTTCATGGACCAAACCATTTCATGTGCATGTGGATGCCTCTGGCATGGCCATTGTTCAGTATTATCCCAGCCTGGAGAAGGTATCATTGATCACCCTATTTGTTTTGCAAGTAGGAAGTTGACTCCAGCTGAATAGAACTATACAACCACAGAGCGTGAAGTGTTGTCTATGATTTATGCACTGCATAAGTTTAGGCAGTATTTGTTGGCAACTCCATTCATATTCTATACAAATCACATGACATTAAAGTATCTAGTCAATAAGCCTGTTTTGCAGGGGCGCATATGTAGATGGATTCTCTTGTTCCAAGAATTTTATTTTACGGTGGTAGTGAAGCCAGAAAGAGTAACTCAGGACCAGATCATTTATCTAGGATTAACTCAAGATGAGGACACAAAGCATTAAGGATACAATGTCGGATGCACAATTATTTAGATTGAACCATGTGCCCTCTGACTTAGAGGATATTGTAGTCTTTTTGTACTAGTGTGGCACCTGAAGGCATGAAGGCCTTAGAAAAGAAACAACTTGCTATACATGTCACACCATATATGTTGATAGGTGGAGATATTTACAAGTTAGGTCAGGATGAGGTTTTGTGTTGGTGTGTACTAGAGCATGAGCGTGAAGCTATTATGGAGGAAGCTCATGGTGGAATTACAGGTGGTCACTATGCAGGAAATTCCACCGCGCACAAGATTCTATTGGCATGCCTTTGGTGGGAAACAATTTACAAAGATTGTATAGAGTATTGCAAGGCCTTGTGACCACTGTTAGTGCCTTGGAAAGCCTAGGCATAGAGATGAGATGCCTTTGAGACCTATTGCCAGTGCAAAACCTTTTGAAAAATGGGCAATTGACTTTGTGGGTCCTATTTCCCCACCCATGCACATAGGACTGGATCACGCTACATTATAACTTGTGTAGATTATCTTACAAGGTGGGTAGAAGAAGTGCCTACAAAGGATTGCATGACAGCTACAACAACAAGGTTCTTGTGGGAGAACATCATCAGTAGGTATGGATGTTCTGTTGATTCTGACAAGTGATAGGGGCACACACTTTTTTGAATGAGACTATCAGAATATTGTTAGCAGAATTTATGGTGGCACATCACAAGACAACACCCTATCACCCATAGGCCAATGGGACTACGAAGGATTTCAACAAGATATTGAGCCATACATTGACTAAGATTTGTGATGTTGGAAGGAAGGATTGGGATGACAAAGTATGCTTGTTGTACTGTGGGCATACCAAACGACTTATAAAATATTGAACAAAGCTACACCATTTCAATTGGTGTTTGGCATGGAGGTTGTTTTTCTAGTAGAATTCATGTTACCCTCCTGTGTATTGTGTGCAAGAGGTTTGGTAGATGAACAGGAACTTGAAGAGCATATAGAAAAACTGATGCAGTTGGATGAAAGTACACGTGCACTATATCTCGTTGGAGCCAGAAGACAGAAAAGGCCAAGTAGAAGGCATGACATGATTAACATATTAAGAACAAGAAGATTGAGGTTGGGTAGATGGTTCTTCTATGTATGATTCTAATTTTTTGCCATCCTGGGAAGTTCCAAGTGCATTGGTTGGGACTGTATGTTGTGACTTACATACTTGATTCAGGTGCTTTTCTAGCTATAGGCACTGGATGGAACACGGTTTCCCGGTTACTTCAATGGGAGTAGGATGAAGCCCTACTATAAATAAGTCTTCTTGGTGTTTGTAATAAGGAAGTATTGCTAGTTAGATTAGGTTTCCCTTAATGCATTTCCTTTATATGTGTTTCCTTTCATCATTGCAAATATTTGTCAATTTAGTTCAGTGTTTTATGTAATAAGCGCGCTTGCGTGCCAGAAGTTGATTACTCTCTTTTTGAGTTCATGCATAGAGGACTATGCATACATTTAGTGTGGGGTAGAGTACAAGTAGAGGAAAGCGTATACGATATTATGTTGACAATGGGATAGGAAAAACAAGAGCTCACGATGGGAGTCCTAAGTATAAGAGGGGCATGCATAGTGGTGGTGATACTGGTTGTTGGAAAATGATAAGGTGTCATAAGGAAGATGGTGATAATAAGGACGATGCCAAAGGAAAAATCCACGTACATGAATGAATGCGTAGGCAATGTGAGGTAGGAAGCGGCAGGGAAAACTACTTGGAATAGGACGTAGTGGTTGATGTACTTTGGCACTGGGAGCATGCACGTAAGGAGGTTTGCGGTCAATGTATTTTTACGTGCCAGCAAGGTTATAGAGGTTACGTGCGGTTTGATGCACGTGGAGGAAACATGCTTGGAAAGGCAGGAAAATCCATGAATTTATTGTGGACATATGGTGGTAGGTGGAATTGTAATTAATGCGGTAAAAATTAAAAACTATAAATAAGGGGTCATGGTAAGTCATTTTTACCTTGTGATAATTTGTGAAAGATATCTTGTGAACTAGGGCATCCTGCGAGAAATTGACGAAGGAATCAATTGTGGAAGTAAATATTTGTAAACTAGATTGTGAAGAAGAACACAGTCATGTGCAGAGTGAGTTTGGGAAAGAAGTTTATGTGGGTTTTGATGGTGTAGTGTGAAGGAGAAAAGGTTTTCTAGTTAGGGTTTGAAGAAACTAGGGCATAGTTTATAGAATTTGCACAAAATAAGTGTGGTTCTAGGTTTGAGTCATCAAAAGAACCAAAACACAAGGTAGAATTAATAGGTACCTGACCAAGAATGGCACCAAGAAGGGAAGCAACTGTTTCACCCAAGAAAAATGGCAAGGGAAAAGATAAACCAAGTGCGGTGGCAAATTTCAATGAGGAATGGTATTCGGAGATGCAATACCCAGATGGGGTATTGATGGGGATGGAGTGGGTGTCCCATGTAAGGAAAATGGTTATAAGTGATTATAACCATTGAACCAATCAGACAAAGAAGGACATGACTCTGGAACTAGTTCGACCTATAGGTGAGAGGACGACTCGATGATAAACCAAGTGTATGATGATTCAATGCAGAAGACTATGGAGAAGGTTGGACTTCTACAACTGTATGAACTACCATTTTTCGGCAAGCCTGAGAGATTGTACCAATGGTTATGTCATGTGTACATGAAGATTATTTTTACTTCACTGGAAGGAGAATGTGCATAACCCCACAGTTAATCTCCAAAGTTCACTAGACTCATCTACACTAGGGAGTCATTTGATGATGACTTGGGTGATAATGAGGTTGTCAAAGAAACATCTAAGGAATATGAGTACAAGAAAGGTGGGCATGCACCTTTGATATTTCAAAGATCAATAATCTGGTGATGAAGATGGTCATGTGCTTTCTTACCAAATTAAGTGGACAAGGAAAGATGGACCCAAGTTAATAAAAGGTGGTTGAATGTATGCAGAAGATAACAGAGGGGACCATCTACAACATTTCGGCCTTCATTGCAGAAGATATTATTGATGTTGCGTGAGATGGAGAAAAGATAATGTATGGTAAATATCTTTCTCTTGATTGTATTCTCTGAGATTGGAGTGCCTGATGGGCCAAATACCAACATATGGGAATACCCTGAAGAAGACCCCTCTCCTTGCTAAGAGGTTTGTGGCTTATACTTGTGATACTATGACACCTACGTACAAGGCACACTTGGATAAATGGTACAAATCAGATGTACGATGCCTTCATTGGCACAGAAGTGGAGAATTCTAGAAAAACTTCCAGCCCTAGTAAAAGATGAGGCTGAGTTTGTAGTTTACCAACAATTTTTCATTGGTAGATTCACTCTGACTGATGGCACCAAAAGCCCGTGGTGTAAGTTACCATTTTCCTTCACAACGTAGTACTTTCAAAGTGTGGTCAACATGTTTAAAGAGGCAAATAAGTTAAGATTTGATCTAAGTACTATGATCAGGAGCATCGTGAGCTGTGCGTGAACACTTTCTACCCAAAGAAGTGCACATATGTGGAAAGTTATGTCTCACATGACATACATATGATCAAGCCTATTACCATACTGATTGTTGGGGTCACTGCTACAAGGGTGTATATTCATCTGTGGCCAAAGTTTGAACAAGTATAGTATGTAGAGGATGATGTAAGCATACCTAAGGATCATTTAGGGAGGAAGAAGGTGGAAACAAAGAAGAGGGATCAAGAAGAAACTCCTACAACAAGCAAAGTGTCGAGCGCGCATGAGGGTCAGGCCACTAGGAAAGAGGAGATAGGTCCAGGTGCAAGTACTTATACTCAAAGGAAGAAGGATCCAAATAAAGAGAAGTATCTGGTGAAGAAGAAACAATGGGTAGTTTAGAGTACTGACTCTGAAGAAATAAAGAGCTTGAAGAATGAAGAAATGGAGGGGGTAGGAATAACAAGAGCCTGAGAAGAACCCCCTCATGTACAATGTGCACGAGTTTGATGAGGAATGGAGCATGCCTTTGGAGGAGGTGAGAGAAGTAGAAGTGGATGGAGAAGAATAATTTGGAACAAATGTGTAAGATATTAAGCACATCTTCGGCCCAAAAGTAGAGACATTGGTAGAATGTGAAGTCATTGGTATCATACAACACTTGGTCGATAACGAGGTAGAGTGTAGCATGGAAGAAGATGAAGAAAAAGACAAAGGTGGGAGTCAAGGAGGAGAAAAAAAATTGGTGGTAGGTTTCCTAAAGGGTGTGCGCATAGGTGGAAAACATGTGTACACCCAACGAGGACCTATTTTGGGCTATGATGTGGATCCCAACAAAGTCTTATGTGCTCGTTACCAATGCACCATACTAGCAGACCAATTTTTCTGTTGGTCATCTTTTGGTAATGAAAGTGTATTTCCTTACACAAGAAAGATGTTATCCTAGACATTTGATTCCCATGTCGATGAGCAAGAGTTTGAAGTAAGTGCGGGAGCCTTAATTGATACTCTTACTTCACTGAGCTCCACAAAAATGAATCCATTAGTGGATTCCCAACAATTAACTGATGAAATAACATGTAATGCGCTAAATAAGGTATTGGTGGAAGTGGAGGCTAGATTGTTTGGGAGGAATAACATAATAAAGGCATTGGAAAAGGAGTTATAAGAAAAGAATAAATAAATTATTGAGAGAGAAAGGGAAAAAAAATGGGAAAGAGCAAACTATTACACAATTAAAGGTTGAGTTGAGGGAGAAAAAGGGAAAATCACGTGAAGTATACAAAAATTCACAGTTGATAGAAGATTCAATCATACTAGCGCACCCAGAACTGGCCCCCCTTCATAGAAGTATGAATCATCTCTCCATTTTTTGTAGGATTTAATACACGTAATTATAATGCAGAAGCAAACCCCCGTACTAGAGTCTATGGAAGAGGTTTATGCGTGCTAGAAGTAGCAGGATAAGGAACAAGTAGAGGTGACCACAACCTAGTACACTGATCTTCTGGTGTCAATGAAGACCATGGCTTGAATAACCATAGTTGTCTATGAAAACTATGAAGATAGGGATCGAGTGGCAAGCGTGTTGGTTACCACTCATGAGGTGGATTTAAAGGAGTTCCAAGCCAATAACAAAGACAATCAGGTGGAACAAGATAAGATCCTTTCATAGGTTGATAATAAGAGTGACGTTATTGATATATTAAGGACTTATATAAAGAATGAGCTCAAGGAATTATATCCCCGGGTAATGTGCATGATGGACACGTTGACAAACATTGGCAAATAGTTGGAAACTTTGGTTGACACAGTCAAAGATAAGGGTGTAGAGCTAACATTTGAAGAATTCAGTGTGATGATGGGGGATCTGTTCAAGTAAGTACAAAGTGAGGTGGAAGGATGGAATGTAATTGAAGCATCATTAAACAAGTATTTTCCCATACTCCTTACACAGTGATAGAATTATTCTATTCTTTGGTGATGGCATATATTCTTTTATTCTTATGTTCTATAGTTGAGATCTAGATCTAGTTCATATTGAAGATTTACTTTTGAATTATTATTATGGATTTGCAATATATGTCTTTCCATCATGCTAACTACTTGATAGAGCTCAGATAAAAGAGGGACCTGGTACCCTTGCATGCTTCGGATGAGCACTCAAGTCTACATGGGTGATGTTTCAGTGCGCCTTGGGTTGTTGGTGAAATAATAAGACTACAAATCTGAACATATATTTTAGTTGAAGGACATTCATATGCAATGGGGAAATAACCTTATAATGCTCTACAATGTGTAAAGGGTTGGGGTCCCCAAGAATGGTAATATTTTTTCCATCATGGTACAGTTTGATACAATTTTAGAAAGTTGAGGGCATGACCTGCATGGCATGAATCCATGGGTGACCAAGGAGCATATTATAGGGTAGTTGCAAGTCCAAGACATGGAACCGAGTATTATGAATAGTAGGCCCAACTTTCATAGGTAAATTTATTGTGTTAGTTGACTGCCACTCTGTGTTATCATAAGCCTTAATGGTGATTATATTATGCTCCAATTTTGTATCAGTGCATCCTAGCTCTCTAATAAGATTCAAAGTGCAAATGTTTAGGCCAGATCCGTTCTACACAAGCACCCTTTTTATATTTTTATGAGTAACAATCACTTCAATGTACAAGGGTAAATTATGTGTATGATCATCCATTGGGATCTCATGCTAGCTAAAGGCAATATGCCTAGAAGGATAAATTTTTGTGATTAAGGCTTTGAAGCGCACAAGATCAATATTTTTTGAAACTCCTGACCCCTGAAGAGTTTTATAAAGGATGTCCTTATGAACGTTGGATATCTTAAGAAGATCCAAGATAGAAATCTTGGTAGTAGTATTCTCAATATTTTTGAGAAGATCATAATGACTATCCAGAGGGTTGGGTAAAGGATGTTCTAGAATAATAAGATGAGTGTGTCATGTTTCCCTGGAACACTCTTGTGTCTTGATCTTAATAGTAATCACATGCTTAATATAATGATGAACACAACCAATAAGGGAATCAAATGAATGAGTTACTTCAGCATGAACATGATTGGATTTTTTTTTCTGGGATGATTGAATTTGATCTAAATTTTTCTCCACCTGTTTATGCTTTGGGAATGGATCTTTATAGATTCCCAATTATATGTTAGATTTTTTTTGGGGTTTAGGTGAATCCATTTCAACATCTCTGTGATCTATGAGGTCCTAAATGAAGTATTTCAACTTCAAACATTTATCCATGATATGGGCTTTAACACAATGATATTAGAAATATTCTAGTTTTTGTACCATGATGATTTTGGTGTATCATCTGCAAATGGCATAGTATTAGGGATATTAACCATGTTTACTACATCTAATTATTTCAAGATCGATGATAAATAATTCGTAAAGAGAGTGACACCCGACATTTAATTTTAGGTGCAACCAGTCCTTTGGAAAGTTTCAAAGAAGGATTATTATGGATTGCTTCAATGCGTTTTGAATCTATTATGCCATCACTTACAACGTTCTTGTTCTTTTTGAATAATTTAGGATTCTCTGTAGATTTGGACTCGTGATTATATATTTGAAAGGGTTTCAAATTCCCTTTATCTAACAAAGCCTTCTCGATCTAGCTTCCTTTCTCAATGACTTCTTCGAAAGTGCTCACACAATGCATTTACAATTTAAAGGAAATTTTAGGATGTAAGTTTGGCACAAAGATACTAACAATCTATTTCTCTGGAATGAAGCAAGGGAAGCGACTAGCTAACCCTCGCCATCATTGTAGGAAACTAGCGAATTTCTCATTGTTATGTTGTTTGGCATTACATAAATCTAACATAGTGATGTCACTTTCAATATTGAATGAAAAGTGGTACACAAAATTTTTCATAAAATTCGGTGAGTGTGAAGGCAGACCCTTTAGGTATATGGAGAAACCATTCAAGTTTTTAGCCTCCAAGACTTTGTGGGAATAAGTGAATAAGGTAATTATTTCTATATGTAACTTCTTAGAAAGCCATGAATAAGGCTTTGAAATGATCACGTTGATCACCTTTACCCCTATATTTGTCAAATTTAGGGAAATCGAAGCTAGGAGGAAAGGGTGTATGCAACATTTCCCAATCAAAAGGATATGGACATAGTTCTTAAAATTGATACTTCTTACTATGTACAACGTTATTTTTTTGAATATTTGTGAGAGAATTTTTCATGGATTGCCACACTTGGTCGAATATTTGGCCACGTAAAGGTGTGGCAGGCATATAAACACAATTATACTTTGACATTTCACCACCACAATTTTCAATGTAAAGTTCATTATATGTGACCTTGGGTTTCTTATTACGCACAACTCTACTTGTGTCCTTGTGGACATGGGAAGCTAAGCTTGTTAATTGATGACTAAGGGCTTGTAATTGTTGTTGAATAGTAACCTCGTCATTTTGGGGTTCTCTTTGAGTTTCACATACAGGGTGTTGTTCATGATTTTATTTCTCCCCCTAGCTTCATGATTAATTTAAATGAGTGGTATGTGATAACCACTTGTGTTTTTAGGAGCTAGGTATTCTTCATTGTTATTTCTTTAACCAAAAGTAGAAGCATGTCCCTAATTTAATATGTCATCAACAGATCAAAGGGTACATTATACTTCTTCTTCTTCATGAACCATGTTTGTGAGAAGAGTATAGTCAAATTCATGTGGCAATTTAGCTCCTGGTTCTACAATTTCTACTAAAACTTAATCTATGTTATGGAAGAGAAATTTTTCCATTTGTGTAGGGTCAAACTATTGTTGGGGTTAGCACACCGGTTGTACAAACAATATCTTAGATCTAAGTATATATGTAAATAAAAGTGGATATTCTACCAGAAGAAATATACAAAACAAGAGACATAAATTAACACCATATTTAACGTGGTTCACCAAATGTGGGCTATATCCACCAAGAAACAAGCCAATCTATTATCCAAAGCTTTGACAAGATTTACAATCTTCCACACCTCTCAGATGTACAGTAATTTCTTTCTTCAATCTTTTGCTTCATCAGCAAGAATTCTCTCTCTCACCAACTTTTACAAGTTCTTTCTAATTCTTATTCATCCTCTTACTTCTAAACCCTAGCTTTTATGCTTATATAGCCATTTATAGACTTAGGGAACTTAGCCATGCAATTACAATCAATAGATATACTTTAATGCTAAAAATAGATCTAATTCCTGAGAGTTAATTAAAACATCCTCGCACAGGTAACCGACGTTAGTTCATCCTAACCGATGTCGATTCCTCCTTGCCTGACCGATGCTGGTCCTGGGTGATAGATGTCGGTTCCCCCTTAACCGATGAAAGTTACTATATTTTCCAGCAAGTTTCCATTTTATGCTAAACTGAAGTAATTGAGCTCCACAACTCAACAATATCCCAATTGGAGATTAATTACTCTACCATACCTGTACAACATCATTCTTTTATCCTTCCTTAGCTTTGTTTCTTCCTCTTCAACTCTCAAACTTGAAGACTAACAGAAGTGGAGTGTATCTCTAACTTCTCCTTTGTTAATGGCTTCGTTAGCATATTAGCAGGGTTCTTTCTCATATGAATCTTTTCCATATTCAACTCTCCATCCTCCAATACCTATTGTATGAAGTGATACCTCAACTGAATGTGTTTCATTCTCGAATGAAACACTGAGTTCTTTGCCAAATGAATTGCGCTATGGCTATCACTGAACATTTTACAATCACCTTGTTTCTTTCCCAACTCTTTCATGAACCTACTCATCCATATCATCTCCTTGCTAGCCTCTGTAGCTACAACATACTCTTCCACTGTAGTAGATAAATCCACAACCTTTTGCAATTTTGAAATCTAGCTAAATGTCATCCCACCTACTATGACAATATATCCAGTAGTGCTTCTTCTACCATCAAGATCTCCAACCATATCTGAATCAACATAGCCACATAATGAAATATCTGAACCTCCATAGCATAACTACATGTTAGATGTCCCTTTCAAATACTTGAGTATCCATTGGACTGCTTTCCAATGCTCTTTACCTAGATTGGTAATATATCTACTCACCACTCCCACTGCTTGTGCAATGTCTAGTCTGGTACAAACCATAGCATACATGAGACTCCCAACTACTAAAGCATATGGTACTCATGTCATGTATTTGACCTCCTCAAGTGATGATGGACACTAATCTTTGCTCAATTTGAAGTTTCCAACTATATATGTACTAACAGGTTTAGCATTTTACATGTTGAACCTTTCTAACACCTTGTAGATATAATCCTTCTGAGCCAAATACAATTTCTTATTTTTTTCCTATCTCTTTGTATTTGCATGCCAAGGATTCTTTTTACAGCTCCTAAATCCTTCATAGCAAATGTGTGCACTAGATTTCCCTTAAGGTCACCAATTTCCTGCATACTAGATCCTGCAATAAGCATATCATCCACATACAGTAACAAACTATTATAGCTCCCATTTTCAATATTTTTGAAATAAACACAATGGTCAGATTCACATCTCAAGTAACCATGCTCATGCATAAAATTATCAAGCCTTATGTACCATTTCCTTGGAGCTTTCTTGAGCCCATATAGGCTATTTTTCAATCTGCACACTAATTTCTCTTTACCCTTAACTTCATACCCAAGCAGTTGCTGCATATAAATCTCTTCATCAAAATCACCATGAAGGAAAGTTGTCTTCACATCTAGTTTCTCTAAATGCAAGTATTCTATTGTAACTAATCTCAATACAGTACGAATAGAAGTCATCTTAACAATAGGAGAAAATATTTCATCAAATTCAATACCTGTTTTCTTTGAAAATCCCTTTACTACAAGCCTTGTCTTGTATCATTTTTGTCCACCCTCTTCTTCCTTGATCCTGTAAACCCACTTGTTCTACAATGTTCTCTTACTTGCTAGCAACTTAACCAAATCCCATATCTGGTTCTATTCCAAGGAGTCCATCTCCTCATCCATGTCAGGCTCCCACTAAACGTGGGTCTTATCATGCATTGTTTCTTCAAATCTCTTTTGCTCACCATTATCAGTCAATAATAAATAAAATAGAGAAGGTGTAAATCTTTATAGAGGTTTACTTACCCTTTGTGACCTTCTCACAGGAGTTTGGGGTACCGAAGACTCAATGTGGACCTCCTGGACATTCCTATCCAAATCTGATCGTGACCAATGCCGGTAACCTCTAACCAATGTTGGTTCTAATAACCGATGTCGGTTTGGATCTTCTGTAACTGATACTAGTTCATCTGATCAGTGTCAATCAAGGGTCAACTGACACCAATTATTTTGTAACCTTGTCAATAATTCTTTTAAATTCGAGAGTTCATTTTCATTCACAAACTTCTCAACTGGTTCATCCTTGGGTACCAAAATTTGATCCCTGTACATTCTCTTTTCATTTCATTCAACATCAGAACTCCTAATAATTTTATAATTCTCTAAATCCCAAAAATGAAAACCAAAATCACTAGATCCATAACCAATGAAAGTGCATCTCTTGGATTTTACATCCAACTTCTTTCTATTTTCCTTATCAACATGCACAAAATCTTCTGAACCAAAAACTTTAAGAAAAGAAAGATCTACCTCTTTTTCGATCCAAGCTTCCTCTAGTATTTCTCCATCTAGTGAACTTGAAGGCCCATAGTTAATCAAATAAACCATTGTATCAACTATTTCTGCCCAAAACTATAAGGGCAATCTAGAATGTATCCTCATACTTCTAGCACGTTCCATGATTATCTTGTTCATTCTTTCTGCAACACCATTCTCCTGTGGTGTTCTTGGAACCATTTTTTCTCTGCGTATTTCATTCACTGAACAATAATCATTGAAATTCTTATTACAGTGTTCACCACCATTGTCAAATCTAAGGCACTTTAACTTAGAATTTTATTCATTCTCAGTAAGGTCTTTCGATCTTTTAAAAGTCTCAAAAACATCAAATTTATGTTTAATACAATAAACCCATACCTTTCTTATAGCATCATCAATGAAAGTGACATAATATTGAGATCGTTGATGAGAAGCTACCTGAGCTGGTCCCCACACATCTGAGTGTACAGCTCCAATTTTTTCTCCTTCTTAGTTGCCCCAACTTTGAGGAATCTCACTCTGTTTTACTTTCCAAAGATCAAGATCTAAATCTTTCAAATCTAATAACTTACCCTTAGACTTTAAGATCTGCATTCCTTTTTGACTCATATGGCCCAACCGGTTATGCCACACGTATGCATCTGAATCTGAAGTAGATAATGTAGAAAAGGAATCAGTAATATAGGTAGATAAATATAATGGTCCTACCTTCTTACCTCTTGCCACAACAAAATCACCCTTGGTGACTTTCTAAGAGTCTCCTGTAAAAATTACCATGCAACCATATTCACCTAGTTACCCTGCAGAAACAAGATTCCTTCTAAGGCTTGGCACATGCCTCACATCTTTCAATACCCATGTATTTCCATTCTACAATTTTAGATGAACCTCCTCTTTATCAGTAATACTACAAGGTTCATCATCACCCAAATAAACATCCCCAAAATTGCCCTGGACATAATTTCTAAAATAACCCTTATTAGGGGTTGCATGGAAAGAAGCTCCTGAATCTAAAACCCATGATTCAATTCTATTATCTACAGAAATAATAAGAGCATCTTGCATTACATCTGATGTAGAAATATTTGCTACTTTACCTTTTTTGGTTGTTGGTTCTCTTTTTCCTTTGACCAACAATCTTTCTTTATATGTCCTTTCTTTCCACATTTCCAACAAGTAATTCCCTTACTTCTGGATTTAGATCTGTTATCCCTTGAATTTGATTTCCCATTACTCTTACTCTTGGATCTCTCCTTTTCTCTTCCCCTAATTTCTACATTCAAAGCATTTCCATATGATAATTCCTTTGTACTCTTCCTACAAATTTCTTCATTCAAGATTAAACTAACCACATTATCAAACTTCAAAATATTATTAGCATATGTTGTATTACTAAAAGCCATTACCAAGTTATCACAACTATCAAGCAAAGAAAATAAGAGTAAAAGTGATTTTACTTCATCATCAAATGGTATTACAACCAATTTTAACTGATTTACAATAGATCGAAAATCATTCCAATGACTAGATGCAGATCCACCTTCTTGCATCTTCGAACTAAATAATTTCTTCATCAAATAAACTTTATTTGAAGCACTAGGTTTTTCATATAAATTAGCAAGATATTTCATTAACTCTACCATAGAATCCACTTCTGTAATATTAGAAGCCACGGATGTTGTTAGGCTCAATCTTATAGATCTCAAAGTCTTTCTATTAATAATCTTCCATTCTTCATCAGTCATCTTCATAGGTCTAGAATTCTCATCCAATGGTAAATACAAATCTCTTTGATATAGATAATCCTCAATCTACATCTTCCATAATTGATAATTTCGGCCATCAAATTTCTCTACCTTGTATTTATTTTACTATGCCATTATTGTAGCTTCCACTCAATTAGAAAACCCTTGTGAGTAAATCTATCGACACACAAAACCCTCAAACAAATCTCTGATACTAGTTGTTATGGTTATCACACTAGTTGTACAGACAATATGTTAGATCTAATCATACATGTAAATAAAAGCAGATATTCTACCAGAAGAAATATACAAAACAAGAGACATAAATCAACACCAAATTTAATGTGATTCACCCAGTGTGGGCTACATCCACCAAGAAACAAGTCAATCTATTATCCAAATCTTTGAAAATATATACAATGAAGATTTACAATCTTCCACACCTCTCAGATGTACAGTACTTTCTTTCTTCAAGCTTTTTCTTCATCACCAAGAATTCTCTCTCTCACCAACTTTTGCAAGTTCTTTCTAATTCTTGTTCATCCTCTTACTTCTAAACCCTAGCTTTAATGCTTATATAGTCATTGATAGACTTAGGGCACTTAGCCATGCAATTACAATCAATAGATATACTTTAATGCTAAAAATAGATATAATTCCCGAGAGTTAATTAAAACATCCTCGCACAGGTAACCGACATCAATTCGTCCTAACCGATGTTGGTTCCTCCTTGCCTGGTCGATGTCGGTCCTTAGTGACTGATGTCGGTTCCCCCTTAACCGATGACAGTTATTGTATTTTCCAACAAGTTTCCATTTCATGCTAAACTGAAGTAATTGAGCTCCATAACTCAACAACTATAAGTTATCTCGATGATATGTATCCCCGTCTCCACTATGGTGAACCAATTTTTCATCTTCAAGTAATGGGCATAAATTGTCACCAAGGAAAGGATTTTCTCCAAATCTTTTATGTCACATTCTCTTAATAGGAGGAAAAATAGGAAATGTTTTGCTAAGGTTTGAAAAATGTGTACAAGTAATACAATGAACCTAGGAAAAATCAAGTAGCATGACATCTGCAAATGTCACAAAGAATCCAAAAGAATAAAAACATCCCTAATAATAAAAAATAATCCATAAGAATGACAAAGAACCAAGGTAAAATTGAACAATGTACCATTTTTAAATGTCACAAAGAATTTTCCAAGGAGATGAAAATGTAAGATGAAAGGTACCAAGGAAAATATAACAAGTTTTGAACAAGGGATAAATCACAAAATAACCTACTCCCTATGTCTAAATTTTGTCTCAAAGATTGGTTTATTCAAGATAACAACACAATATCAATATTTAAATTGAGTTTTTAGACAAACAAGATTTAAATATTAAAAATGGGTTAAGGTGATATCAACAATACAAGGTATACTTAAACAAGTTTTAACACAAACAAGGCCCAAGTTCTGAAAATGGAGGTTACAAATGCAAGCAATGTATCAATATAATTTGGATACTTTAATCAAGTTTTTATAAAAAAACAATACGTTCGTATCAAAAGGGGATTGACACAATGCGATCATCCTAACTACAACACCTTCCAAAACTTAAGTCAATGTTTGAAAAACAACATGGTCTAAGTATAACAAGGATTAGATACAATGCTAGCAGCATAACAATACAATTTGGAAACTTATATCAAGTTTAGAAAAACCAAGATGTAAGTATCAAAAATGTATTGATATAATGTGAGCAACATAACGACACAAAGGGAAATCAAGATAAGATAACCTTATATAATGAGACGTCTTAATATGGATGTCAAGAAAAGGCTGCCAAAATATGACGTACCAACACAATTTCAACGTTTACCATCGCAGTTGCATTAAGGAAGGATGTAAGCATGTGAAAAAGTGGTGGACACAATCTTAGCAATACTTTGTGTTGTTTCCTTTTGACCAAAAATGTCAACAACAAAACAAGGAAGATAGTACAAGTGGTGATGAAAAATATGTTGCACAACTTTGACAGAGTTTCTCCTTGTTTTGTAATAAGGTGGAAACTAGGAAAAAGTTGTGTTGTAATTTTTGTGATGATTAACACATGGTGCAAACTTCAATGAACTCTCCCCTTGTTCAACTAAGAAGGTTTTGACTTTGAAGAATTTTTTGCTTTATGAAGGCTATTTGAAACATGATTGGATAAAGTCAAGTTGTCCCCAATGCCAAATGGATACCTAATATTTTGTTCTCAATTCTCACCAATACTTGTCTAAGAGAGACATGATTCTTTAGATAACTCTTAGAAAATGGACGATTACCCCGCAATAAAATTAATGAAAGAGGCATCATACGAATAGCTTGAAGCATTGCTCATAGGTATTTCTAGTCAAGCATGTAGTGGGGCACTTCCCATTTCATCAACCAGTTCCCTCAATGTGTTGAATACTTTGGGATTCCCGTGGTAATCCTCACAATGAGTTTTATGGCTTATGCCAAGATACTTACTGTAGTTTAAAGTGGATGGATTTTAACCCTTATCTGAACCTATAAATACAGTGTTTTGAATAAATTGGTGTGTTTTTATATCTTTGATTAAAAATATGGTTTAACAAACCATTGGCAACCTATAACACACTATCATTAGTATTTTTTTTATTCAATTATTTGACAAGTATATGGTCCTTCACTCAAAGGTTTAGTAGTTTTCCATGAAACCCACAATGTTTTGAAAGAGGATCAAGGTTATTTTTTGTTCTCAAGATCATCAAAAGACGCAAGAGAAGAACATACACAACATTTGATTCAACTAAATAGAAATGGGAAAATTAAATCAAATGACCGTTAAAATGATTTATAAAATATTAATTCCCTTAAACAATATAAATGATGGAATTTCCAAGTTAATCCCAATGTTATAAAATGAATATGAAAGTTTCTTTTGGTTCTCAAGATCGCCCAAGAGCGCAATAGAAGAGTATATAAAACTTTGATCTAACTTAAGAAAAATGGAAATATAACATTCATCAAAGCGTTAAAATGTGTTATAAAATGATTTTGAAAGGTAAAACCTACAAAATAGAAGTTAGAAAACCTGAAAAATAGTATAGAGTACCAAAAATTAGATTCTAAATTTTTTGAAATTTGATCCCTCGTGTTCACACAAAAAAACTAGCGCACAAAGGATCAACGCTGGTGCACAGATGGGTAACACTAACGTACAAGGTAAATGGTAGTGCAAAAAGGATCAATGATAGTTCACAGATGGGTAATGTTAACACACAAGGTAAACGGTAGCGTACTTTTGTAGGGATTAAGAAAATAGTTCAACGATAGTGCATTTCCATAAATGGTAATGCACATAAGCGATACACTAGTATGTAAATATTCAACATAAACACATTTCCACAAAGGAAAAAACATAGTTCAATGGTAGCACATTTCTTGAGAATGGTGGCGCAGAGAGAAGCTACACTATCACATAGACAGGAAACACTAGCACATAGATAACAATACATACGCACAGAGTATCAATACTAGTGCATAGAGGATCAACGGTAGTGCACAAGAGCTATGTAGATGCATAGAGGGTTAGCGCTAGTGCAGGGATCATGTGTCTCTTCAATAACATAGGAAACATGACCAAAAAAGTCTAAAAATCTCAAATCTTTGCTGATAAGCTTTGATTTTGGCAGCACTTTACCTCCTTCAACCTATAAGGAACACTCAACACATACAAACTTAACAAAACAAGTTAAGAAATACAAGTTAGATCAACATGTGAAAAATAGAGGTTAGTAAGAAAAAATTGAATCTTAACTACAAAAACTTGAGAAATATGCATGATACAAAGGAGTGTCCCACCAAGCGTGTCATATGTATGCATGTAAAATTAAGCTAAGTTAAAAAATAGAAACTAACATGATGCAGGAGCATCATCATGGGATATTTTGAGTACAATAAAGGTTGAATAAGCCTATGAAAGGCACTGAGCATATATAAGGAGTTGTCAAAGTTTTCTCTCTCCATTATATCATTGTTCAAATTCAAATATACATTGTAATAGTGAAGGTGAAAAACATTATAACAAGGGGGAAATTGCCAAGTTTGAATAAGTGAGAGGTTGAACAGGTGTGCATGAGTTGTCATGAGCTAGATAAGGTCATAAAGACCATAAAAAGAGATATATAACAATTTTTTATGTGTTTTACAAGTAGATCATCCATAATTGCTATGTTTAGAAGCATGGTTGAGTTTTCTTAGGGTAGACTCAGTCAAATAAGGAGCAAGTTGAGCTTCTTAAGGAGTTGGAATAGGTAAATAGAACACAATGAAGGGAAGAATTCAAAGGAGGAATCTTGTAACAGGTTGTTGAAGGTTAAATAAAGATGGTATGATGTTTGAAATAAGAAATTTTCTTTTGTTTCAGTGATTTTTGCATGTTCTTATTAAACTGTGTTGAGAATTGTGCCAGAGCAGTGGCCATGAAACCATCCATGATATTTATATGCTTAAATTCTCTTAACTGTTAACATGGGAAGATTCTACAAGTGTTAAGGATCATCTTCATAATTTTTATAAGTCTCGAAATGCTTGACATGAAATTATATTGCAATTTGTTCCTTCTCGGCCTCGAATGAGGGGCTTCCATATCTTCTAAATGTATGGATGAATTAAGCTAATTTTCTAAAAATATATCTTCCTTGATGTGAATTAGAAGTCCTCAAATTTTTGTGGTGATTGGACTGGTGTAGTGGGAGGTCTCGATAATAGTAGTTTCGAGCTATCATGGAGAAGACATAGTGTATAGCTAAACAAAGCAAATGACCCAAATTATCATTGATGTAAGATTTTCATGACCCTATAATGGGTATGGAGGTGATATAGAACCCAATTGATGTGTTTGAATGATTTTAGGGAGAATTATATGAATAAAATGTCTTCATTCTAGGTAAAATATGACTATACAAGGTATATGACTGTGTTAAGTCACTTGAAAGGCTACAATAGAAGACTGAGTTGGAAGAAATGCATTTGAAGCTAGTGCATGTAAGATTGGAATACTTCAAACATGGTGAGGGAAGTCTTTAGATCCTGGATTTAGGTCATGATAACCTACTACTTGCATTCTAAGCATTCTAAGCATTGAATAGGTTGATATCATACACAATTCATGCAATATATAACAAGGCTCTTGTTGTTCATGATAATTCCAGATTGTGGACTGAACCTAACATGCAGGGATGGACTAGAAACTTTGAATAATGCCTATGGAGGTCTTGTTAATGAAGGAAGGATGAATTTATCCTAATACAGTTGGTACACTAGTGAAGACTAATATTGTGAGTACAAGAACAAGGAGGAAGGTTTGGAGGAGTTAAGGAGACAAGTTTTGAGGTTGGATGAATGGACTACTTGAGCAAAGGATAAATGTGAATAGTGAGAGAAGCCAAGAACATTACTTAAGTACTTGTCATTGGTTATAGGCTTGGAAATCATTCTTAAATGTTGATAGAGACAGAGATAACTATATGCATAATATGAAGTTTTCTGAGTTGATAAATCCAAGGATTAAGGTCTAGGCATCTAATAGGAATGTGGGTATAAGTTTGAATGTTCCTAGGCTCAAGAACAATGTTGAATTGTTGTAGGAAAGACTAGGTTGAGCTAAGAAGGTTGCACCATAACACCAAGTAGTTCCTATAACTAAACCAATTCAACATAAACATCATGATAAAGATATTTAAGGGAAAAATTTAATCGATGTATCCAAATTAAACTTAGAAACACTAAGCCATCCCTTGTTATTTTTGACGGGATTTCTAAACTGTAGTTGTTCCTATTATTGAACTAATTATGATTACGAGTGATCAAAGGAAGGATATATCCATGAAGAGGAAAGGATCTCACCAATATGGCTTAATGGTCATGCTTGGTTCTTCCTTTACTACTCTTTACAAGTAGAGGATAGAGTGGATGCTAGATCAATAAACTTTTCAAAGTAGAAATTCTCTTATCATGTGCATATAATAACACTAGTATGTGTGGTGTAAATTTGGAAGAGAGGTACTAGGTTCTTTATATAGATTTCCATTTTAAGAGAAGATAGAAACCTAGAGAATGTGGAACAGATATAAAGTAGAATTAGAAAGAGATAAGTATGATTAAAAGATATTAGTTAGTGATTAGCAACTCATGGGAGTTTGAGATGATTTAATTTATCAACTAGGATTAATTAATAGGCCAAGATAATCTTAAGAAGTCATTTGAAGGTGATTTAGGAGGGTGATTTAGGAGGAAATTGATAGAATTTGAAGGGTTTGAGAGAGGGATTTAACCAATAAGAAGGTTTATTGATTAAATAGGATTAGTTGAATAATAATTGATTAGAAGAGGATTATAAATAACGAAGTGTTGTTAGTTAGCATCCAGGATGGGGGAAGGCTAGTTAATTAACAAATTTTCTTTAATTGAATGAAATGAAGGGGAATGTTAGATAATTAGCGAGAAATCACCAATTATAACAAAATTATTGGAAAGACGACAAACAATGTAATTCTAGTAGTAAAAATGTGTAGTCAGATTTAGGTGTCTAAAAAATCAATTAATAATCCAATATTAAAGAACCATATTACATTATCATGGAATCAAGTGATAAAGCACCCATTGATATGATAACTCATCTATTAATCATCAACACCCTTTCAAGTGGGGGCAACTATCTTATTTTTAATTCTCTTACTTCTTCTTGATGTTGTCAGCGTAATTTTTTATCATGTTACTTCTCGTGGGTATCTTCCTTTTAGGCTTCATGTTAGGTTTTATATTACACATACTTATCCTAGTGGGTTTATACCTCATCAGCCTCCTATTAGGATTTCTAGTGAACATGTTTTTCTTCACAAGTCTTTCCATCCTATCTCTCTTGTGACTCATATTATGGCTTATACACAAGTTATACATGATTATCATTATTTTAATACGACACCCTTGAGACCCTTATTGAATATCTCTTATTCCAATTTTTTCTCTATATATAGTTAATTTAAAAACTAAAAAAACATTAAAATAATCACATAGTACAAAAACATTTGAATATTTGAAAAAATAAAAAATCAAGACCCATATATAACTTGATTGGCTAGCTTGTTACTTTACATATGTTGTTTTTCATATTGGTTTGATAGATAAAAGATTTTTCTATATAATATATAAACCTTTGTGTACACAAGGTATATTGAGATTGATGTAGAACACACACAGATTGATATACAATGATAGGTATTAGCCTAGTCCTTTCTTAGTGACACTGACCATTTGGGGGCATATCCTATAATATACAAATGCTTTTGTTTCATTTCATTTATTTACACTTCCTTTTTATGCTCAATTATGTATATTGTGTATATGGTATCTTTTGAGATAACACAACTAACACATGTGTCTTGTGCAACACTAAATTATCTTATTCTATGTGTTTTTTTCACTATTATTTGTTATACTTGATTGCTATATTTCTCATTTGCAGGATTGGTTGACTATTTGATTTTTTATTTTATGTGGCCTAAGTATCTTGATTGTCTGGCAACACCATGGGCGTCCCATGTTTCTAGCTCTATGCATGTATTATTTGTTCGCACTTACTTCTTTATATGTGGCATGTGTGCCCTTACTGCAATTGTCTTGTGGAACCATGGGTGTCCCATGTTTGTGGCTTTATGCGTTGATATTAATCCTTTACATATTATTGCTTATGTTGACTTGATTGACTATTACATTTCCTATGCACTGATTTTTCCTATTCACATTTACTATTGTTACTCTTTCTTGTTGTGCATTTCAATAAGTATTATGCCCATCCAACTATTTTTGTATGGTCATAACTATTTGATTCCTCCCCTTCAAACTCATTATTTATATTTTCCAAATTTGGATCATCTTCAACAAGGTAACCAATTTATTCATAAAGAGAAGATTGAAAGGGTTCTATAGAAGACTCACAAAATGATTTTGCAAGAATTTGAACATTTATATTTTCAATGATATCTTGTTTAAATAGATCCTAAACTCTTAATCCTTTAGTTCATCGTATGTACCCTAAAAATATGAAAGAATAAGATATAAGATCAAGTTTCTTCATTTTTTCTTTAAGAATGAAAATAGAAACATGGCTACAAATATTCTTAGATGAGAAACATTTGGTTTTTCTTGGCCCACATTTCTAAAGGCATTGTTTGGAGAAGATATTTTGTATGAACTCTATTAAGGATGTGGAAACTAGTGTTCATAGTTTTTTCCCACATAAATTTAGGAGCATTAGTAGAGTGTAACATGGTTCTTGAAATTTTTAAGATAATATTGTTTTTCCTTTCTACAACTCTATTTTGTTGTGGATAATAGGGATTCATTAACACTTTTTGGATTCCACAAGAAGTTTGGAAATTATTAAACTATTTAGTTATATACTTACCACCATTATTAGTTCTTAACCTTATGATTTTTAGGTTATACATGTTTTCAAAAAAGATTTTCATTCTTTGAATTGAGATAACACTTCATATTTCTTCTTTATATAGTAGGTCTAACCCATCTTAGTGTGATCATAAATGAATGATACAACATAAAGAGACTCATTAAGATAGGAAACCTCAAGCCATCCCCTTACATCACTATGAACAAGTTCTAGAGGATGAGATGAGATTACATCATGATGTTTGTGAAAGTGTTGAATGTGTTGCTTACCAAATAAGCAACCTTCACAAGTTTCATGATTATATTTAATTTTAGGAATACCTACCATAAGTTTAAATCTAGATATATCAAAAAGAATCCTAAAGTTGATATGGCAAAGTATTTCATACCAAAGTTGAGTTTTATTTCTGATTTTTTAGTAAACATATGTTTTAATAGAGAAGCCATTAAAATTTTAAAAGCCATTTTTTTGAATTCCTTCAACAATAATGGACTCAAATTGACATTTAATAAACCATTAAATTTGAACAAGTTTACAAAAAAGTTATCTTGAGTAAGTTGAGAACCTGATAAAATATTCTTTTTGAGTTCATGAATGAATAAAATTAATAAACCCATTTGAAAATTTTGTTTTACGTTTTTCTTTTGCTTTTATGCCTGATTTGTCTCCTAGATAGACTCTTTCACAACATTCTTTTACATTTGTTAGGATATCATTAAATTAAATCATGTGTCTTGAGGAACTATTATCTAGGATCCATTCATTTTTATTAGAGGCAAAAAGTACAGAGTAAAGTGCAATGGTTTTTTTTAGTCTTTATTTTGATCCTAATTTTGATTTTTATTTTGATTATTATTGAAAAATTTCATCCCTTTATTATTTTTAAATTTTTTATTATTATAACCTGTCATGTTTTGAAAACAATCTTCTTTCTTGTGACCAATTTTTCCACATTTAGAGTAGTTACCATTAAATTTGACCTTAAAATTGTTTTTTGGGATCTTCTTGTTCCCATTGTTGTTATTTTTATGATTAGAAGAGGATTTGAAGTTTGATTTAAAATTATGAGTTCCATTATTTTTGGGAACAAATTTTTTCTTAGTTAGAGAGAGAAGGCCCTAAGTAGCATTCACTTTGGAATCAAAGTTGGTCACAACCTACTCTTCTTAGATAAGGAGATTAGATAAGGTAGTTGAATCAGGAATGTCAGTTTCATTTTAATATTTAGAGTTAATAATATATATTAAGTTCCTAAACTTCTTGTGAATGTTCATATGTATGATAAATTAGAGAAGATGTTGGATTAGGTTACAGTTGTAACCATATAAATGTGATTTTATGTTTTTAAATTCGGCAAGATGATTTATAAATTTGTCATCCCCCTTAATAGGAGTGGTCATTAATTCAAGGATTAATTTGATGTTTTTTTATAGTCTAGTTCCTTTATACATAGATTATGATTGTTTCCAAGTTTCACTAGGGATTCTTGATTTCCTATATGAAGTGGGAATTTATCCTTAACACTTTTTAGGATGACAAATCTACCTCCTGAGCCATTTCTTGATAAGTATTAGTATTTTCAGAGGTTACATGCCTACGTGAAGGACTTTTCTAATACCCGTTTAAAATACCCAAAGTTTTCTATCCATGAATTCTAACTTTAGGCCAATTTTCCAAAGTTGTAATTTGAGCCATTAAGAATTTAAGATTTATCTATACTAAGACTTCTTGATAACTACTTTTTTAAGTTTAATGGTAATTTTTCTAGGATGAAAAAAATTAATAAGTTTTAAAAAACAATTTTCTAGAAATAAAATATTTTCAATCCCTAGAAATATTTCTGAGATTAAAAATAGTTTTTTAGAACCTATTTTTTTAGGAATTACAAATATTTTTTCAAGGACTTAAAAAAATATAGGACTGAGAATAATCTATTCACATTTTTAAAACAATTTTGAGACCTTTAAAAAACATCCATGATTTAAACATAATTTTTAACCTTAAATCTTTTTCTAATTTTTATTCTTAGAGAAATATCATATCTCGAAAAAATCCCTTTTTAAAATAAATTCTTTAATAAAAAATGGTTAGGTGCATTTGAACCCACAAACTGTCCTTAATCAAAAGGTTTAGTAAAATAATAGGAAGAGAATTGTGCTACATATATGCACATGCATGCACACACCCAAAAACATACACATATACTTGTGTGTGCGCACACGCACACACATGCATGCACGCATGCACTCACGTGCATAAACACATGTGTGTACATACACACATGCATGCATGTGCACACACACATATAAACATAAACACACACAACCATGCACGTGAACACACACACACACACACACACACACACACACACACACACACACACACACACACACACACACACACACACACACACACACACACACACACACACACACACACAGACACATGTACACACCCACACCCATGCACACAAAATCATGCACACGTAATCACACATGCACCAACACACACATACACATGAAAACACACCCACAACACATTCACATACAAGCATGCACACATTCATGCATGTAAACGCATGCACACACATGTTGGAAACACACATACACACACATACACACATGATAAATATTGTCTTTAAATACTTACTTGTGTGATTTTGAGAGGAAAGAAACAATGGATTGAAATCACAACCTCCATGTCACTAACATCCTAGTAGCTCCCCCATAACCACGTGAGTTAGGAATGTAGTTTCTATGAAGTTGTGGGATATTAAACTTAAGAAAAAAACAATAAAGCCTTGTTTTTTAAAGAAAACATAATCAGTCTCTTTGAAGGGGCTCGTCATCCAATAAATGTTAGATTTAGAATTTTTTTTACAAGTGATTTGCTTTTTTTCTTAATATTTAGGGATATTGTTATGGATTTTTATTTTAGGTCTTGTGTGTTATTTTTGAAACTTTTTACCTTTGTATGGAACTCGTTAACCATCTAAGCTCTAAATTGTGTATGGTTATGATACAAGAGCCAAAGAAAGTGTAAGGGCTTTTTTTGGTTGAAAATATAGATCACTATAATGTTGTTGAAGATCCACGTTTAATCTTGAGGAAAACTTTAACCTATTTTTCCAGTCTCAAGTTCAATTTGAGTGGGAAGCAAATCGAGATGGGCCAACTGAGCTCTTTTGTGTTTATAAGAGGTGGTGTTGTTTCTGTCACTTGGCTTGTTGTAGAGTTGAGTTTTTAATATATCATTTATGTATTACCACCAATAATTTCAAGGTTTTTATAGGGCCAAGTCGGTCAAATACAAATAAATTTATTTGAATAATGGATGAGTCAATTAAATAAAAATAGAGTTAAGTTTGATAGTGATTTTACTACCGAGTTAAACTCACAAAAGGAGAGTGAGATGCAGTCTTAAGATTGATCTCATTATCATGTTGAATGGGTCAATTTCTGGGTTGTTGGTCACAAAAATTGACTAAATACCAACTCAGTAGATGAAACCTTATATATGGATGACGCACATAGAGTGTAATCATATTCTTACAGGTTTGGAGGACCAGGTGGAAGGGCATACACAAGGAGGAAAGTGAGATAGGACGGTGCGCAAAGGTGTGCACCATGCAATGAAACAGGTCAACACCACAGGGCTTGTACGCCCACATGTAACACACTGAGGATTTGACCAATTTTCCAAAAAGGGATAAAAATAGACAAAATCAAAATGACTTGGCAAACAAGAAATGTTTATTATTAAGACCAAGCACATGTGCATGAAGAAAAAGGTAGTGTATGGTGACTTCTTAAATATAGGAATTAAAGCAGTGAAGGTTATATTTAGATCACACCTATTATTAGAAAAGGTGCATATATGCAATGAAGGGAAAGTCCCCACCGTGTGTGTGTGTGTGTGTGTGTGTGTGTGTGTGTGTGTGTGTGTGTGTGTGTGTGTGTGTGTGTGTGTGTGTGTGTGTGTGTGTGTGTGTGTGTGTGTGTGTGTGTGTGTGTGTGTAGGTAATGTACTAGATTTTGGATTCCTAGAGTATTGGGTCGATTCTTGAGTCTGCATGAGCACTATGTGAGTGCGCATGGTTGAGATCATGGTTGTAATGGTTTATGATGTAATCAATTCTATGTTATGTGATGAATTATTGTCACAATGGATAATTATTTATGGATTGCTAAAGTGACTATGTCTAAACATGGCTTGTTGGGCATTCAAATCTTACTATTAATTTTCTATGAATGATTTCATTATTAGGTGTGTTGTCAAATTGCTAATTTTTTATGAATAATTTTCATGAATGGTTGTTCTAATGATTATGAATATACATGTCTAACATCTAGATAAAAAACAAAGGAGGGACTTGGTGATTGCATGCACTTCGGATGAGCTTCCAACTTTGTCTGGACAAAGTGCCAACGCACCTAGCTAAGTATTGTGAAATAAAAGACTACATTTTGGTTTCATTTCTGGGACCTCTTTTAAATATGTTCATCAATATGATACATGCATATGGCATTTTGATTTTCTTTGGAGAACATTGAGATCTAGGTGTATGACGGCCAAGACATGTTTGCTCAGAGGTATAACACTGAACAAAATTATATGATTAGTTGGCAGTGTATGCACAAAAAAGAGGTGTCTACATTAATAAAAAGAAAGTGTGGAGACATAAAGACTACCAAGCACTCTCTAATTTTCACACGTCATTGACTAGAGGTGTAGATCATTAGTGGGAAGGTGTGTTATGTATTTATACCTCAGAGTATGCAATCTTGACATACTCATGCTTAGAGCAAGTAGAGTTATGGTTTTTACGTGAGCCAAGAGGATCTTATTTACATTTTATACCTTTAACTATTAAGATCTTGATGGTTGAATTGTGAATGGAAAACCTACCAATGGACAGCTATAACCCCACCGCGCGTAGTGACAGGAAGTAGGATTGGGAAAGATGGAAGAGGTTGGGGAAAAAAAAGAGAAAGGTTGGAAATAAAACTCAAGTATACATTATGCATGATAGAGGTCAGTTGAAGAGGCACTAAGATCGAGAAGAATGATAATTGGCGGAAGTGATGAGAACCCCATAGAAGGTGAGGGACCGCAGGATCGCATCCTCTTTATAATGGGAAAGCATAGTAAAGAGACCCCTTCAGCATCTAATGAGAGTAATTTTGAGGAAGAGAATGATAACCACGGACACGCATGTAACCCAACCTAGCCACCTAGCCATTGCACAAGGTGTTCAGAATCCAGAGGTTGTTGTAGAAGAGCATCATAGTGAAAGTGAGTAGGAAGGTAATCAAGTATCACCACGTTGGGTTGGAGATACAGGTAGGTGTATTTTAGTATCATCTCAGGAGGTGTAATAAATTAAATATGTGTACATAGAAGTGCAGCAAGCACCCGTGTTTGGACAGATTATTTTTGGAGGAAATTTTGTGGGTGCATTGTCAAGACAAAGCATTGGCACACAACCCATTGGAATTAATCCCATAGGTGTAGCAATAATATATATGGTTGGTGTCCATTTTAGCATAATTACTGGGATGTAAGGAAGCTCATCTACAGTGCCATAGATTGTGATGGGAGGCTCAAGAGTTTCATGACAACCACCGCGAGACATAAATCTTGGTGGAGGTTCAAGTTCAGGGTTTGGCCCCCACTCCAAGACATGGGCCATAGCAATCATTACAACAACCTTAGTAACCACAACAGCAGACACTTAAAATCTTCTATGAAATATCTCTTCACATTCTAGAGTATAGAGGTGTGGAATATGTAGTTGAATATGTGCATAAGTTGAGTAATTATGGTGAGGTAAGGGAATAACATCTCCTGTTATGAAGGAACTTCAGTTTGTGAGCACAGTTCAAGGGTGCACACATAGTTGGTACATGAAATATGATCCATATCAAGTTGTAGTTGATCATACTACATTGCACACTACCTTTTTAGTTGGGTTTCATAGACTGGAGTTTGAGAAATAAAGCATTAGCATACTTGAGGATATCAAACAAGTCCTATCTGAGAGTGTTCTGGAATATGATGTGTGTTAAGAATTTGTTGTCCAAGCTATCCTATGATATCCATCATAGTCAACATGAAAAATGGTTCATAGAAGGCTTTTTGACACCTTTTCAGAGAGTGCTTTCACATAAGACATTCACTGATCTATGTGAGGCCTTAGAAGCATATCTGCACGTTAAAACAGGTGTAAGTGTTGATACAGGGGTGAGTCATTTTCTTGAGGCGTAGATAGTAGCAATGGATACACAGTTGGAGAAGTTATATACCAATTTGGTGCATGAGATGCACAATGGATTATGGTGAACTGATTGCAAAGTGGAAGGACATTCGAAGGATGTGTGTGGGTTGTTGACATCTTGTGATATTTTCCACAAGAATCATTATGTCTGGAATTTTCCACTTTTATAGTGAGTGACGCAGAATAATTTCTCTATGTATTGCAAAATATGTGATGTGCATAACCTTGACACTATCTATTGTTATTTAATCAATCATATTAATGAGGCATGTGATACTAGATTACGATGGACCATTGTGGCTAGTAGTTCTCAGGTGTGGGAAGGGTAGGATAATGAAAGGCGCAACAATGAAAATAAAGGCTTTAGAGGTGGACTCAAAAGAAGAGGTCGTGGCGGCCAGGGACATTTTACATGAGGGATATGTTAAACATGTGGGTCACTTAATCATTATCGCCATGAATTCCCTAAGAATCACGTATGTGCGTATTGTGGTAAGGTACACAAGGTGGAAGATTGTCCCAACCTATATGCACATATGTGTTAAAATAACAAGAAGGAAAAATGAGTGGTTATGATTAAGGTGGAATGCGTGAAGCATGAGTAATGATCACCTAATCATATGGTTTAACTTGAACTCCAACTTGTATTAACCACACGTGTAGAAGCAATGTGCACAAGTGCTAAAGGGCAAGACCTCTCATCAGAAGTGAAGAGGTGGCACATGAAAATTATTCACATACGACTCAACAAAAGGAAGCATATCAGGAAAATATGGGTGTTGTTAGGGGACTGTAAGATGAGATCTAGTACCTAAAAGAGCAAGTGCATGAGAGGGGATGTGTGAAAAATAATAAGATATAGCATAAGGATATTGATAATCTTAAAGAATTTTCCAAGATGTTGAGGCAAGAAAATGGTATTCCCTTGTTAGGCGAGTGGTTATGAGATAAGGTACCATGCACAAGAGTTGAAAGATAGTGTCGTAGATCCTTCATTTGAATTTACCACCACTATGACCATGAGTATGATTAGGAGATAACACGAGATGCAGTGATCAATGGATGTTTGGTGAGTAATATCTTGATTTATACAAGCACTAAAGTTAATGTCCTTACCTTGGATGCCTGGAACCATATGGGAAAACCTCCTTTACAACCATCTTCAAATGTGTTGTACATGGAAAATAAAACAAGGGACATGCCCATAGGAATACTCAAAGATGCCTCTATCACTATTCAAGGTGCCAAATTTACAAATTATTTTTTAGGTGTTTGAGCTTGTACAGGAAGATAATTTCTCAGCACTACTTGGACAACCTTGGTGCTATGCGAATAATGTTGACTTACGTTTCAACAAAAAATATATCAGTTTGAGAAAAGGGATGAGATATTTGTAATATGCTTAGATGATGTGAAGGTTGCCACCTTATACAGAGCCTATGAATCATAGAAAAATCCATGCACATAAATTTCACAACCTAGAAAACTTAGAACCATCAAAATAAGGCGTACTTCACTGGGAATATGTGCAATCTATTAGTGACACAACCAGCATGGCATGTGAGAATTGGGCCCATGTCAGTTATGAGATGTCAGGTCGTGAGTTCAAGGGAAGAGTTTCTAGGATGATTAGTTCACACATGATTAGGCATTTGGGGAAGGGCTAAATTACCAAGGTACACTGGAGAAGATAAACTTGACTCTTTCTTGTGAGTGATGAAGTAATAGTGGAGAGAACGAGGGAGACAGGTAGAACATGATGATCTACTCATTGCACGGGACATTAGCACACTGGTGGGTGACACATAGAGATAATATTTTGGGCTGGCATGAGATTAGGGTAGCCTTTTTGACAAGGTTTTAAATGAATAATATTTCTCCATTAGTATAAAATTATTATGGCAAGACCCCTGCTCTGGTACATATCCACAATTATGAGTGACATTGGCTATAAGGAAAGGAATCTATACTACCCTCTCTTTGGGTACATAAGTTTTAATCCACTTCATGCATATTTACGTGTGTTTGGTAGGTGCATGCCTAGTTAAAGTAATAAATTACAAGTTAGCGCGACATGATAGAAAGTATTGTTCATACCTTTGATTATTTTTCCACTAATCCTCTTGTTTAAGAAGTTGTGGAGATTATGAAGAACATCACATTGGGAGATAGTGCAAAGAAAGATGAAATTATGATTCAACTATTTGGGGAACTTGATACTGAGGTGCATGAGGATGTGATGGAAATAAAAGAAGCATTATTAGGGCATGCCTAGAAAGAGAAAGAAAAAGGAAAAGATGGTCTACCTCATTGATGATGAGGAAGTTGAAGAAGCGCATATTTTTCCACCCCCTTTGGCATTTTGCTTGGGCACATAATTTGTAAAGAATGAATGTTATTAGATCCAGCTAAGATTGCAATCATTTTGGGGCTAGAAGAACCTCTGAATCAAAGTGAAGTGTGTGTTTTCTTTGAGAACACTAGTTACTATAGAAAATTCATTAAGGGGTATGCCAAGATGGTCACTCCTTTGAAAGAATTGCTCAAGGCCAAAGGAAAGTGTTATTGGGGGTGACATGTAACAATAGACCTCTAAGACCTTGAAGGAGAAACTAACAACCCCAACTATCCTACGTTTCCTTTCTTGGAACAATCCTTTCCATGTATGCATCTGGTATGGAAATTGGAGCATTGTTGGCATAACTAGGTAAATGAAAATTGGATCATCCCATATGCTTTGTAAGTAGGAAATGACACCAGCTGAACATACCTATATAACTATGGAGTGTGATGCATTATCATTGATCTACGCGCTTCATAAGTTTAGATAGTACTTATTGGATACACCATTTATCTTCTATATAGATTAAATGGCATTGAAGTGCTTAGTTAATAAACCGGTCTTACAAGGGCACATCTGTCGATAGATCTCTTTTGTTTTAGTAGTTTGATTTTATAGTCCATAGTAAATTTAGGCAAGAGTAACTTTGGACCTGATCACTTATGAAGAATTAACTCTAGAGAGGACAAGCAAAGCATAGAGGATACTATGTTAGATGTAAATTTGTTCAAATTAAACCGCTTGCCATCAAATTTAGAGGATATTACATTATTTATGCACACTGGACTTGAGCTTGAAGGAATGAAGGCTATGGAAAAATAAGTAGCTTGATATTTTTGTTACACCCTATCAACTCATTGGAGGAGACCTGTATAATATGGGTAGAGGTGAGGTCTTGCGTAGATATGTGTTAGAGCATGAGCACAAAGATATCATAGAGGATTCTTATGGAGGAATAGTTGGTGGCCACTATGCAAGTGAAGCCACTGCGTGTAAAATCTTGTTGGATGAATTATGGTGGGAAACGTTGTGCAAGGATACTAAAGCATTTGTTAAGGTTTGTGATCATTTTCAAAGGATGGGCAAGCTTGGGAACCATGATGAAATTCCACTGCACCCTATAGTAAGTGTAGAGCCATTTGAGAAGTGGGCAATTGATTTTATAGGACCTATTACACCGCCTACGTAGAGGAAAGGGGCGCACTATATCATTACATGCACAAATTAATTGATGAGGTGGGAAGAGGTTGTGCCTACAAAGGATTGCATTGTAGTAAGAGTAGATCAGTTCCTATGGGAGAATATCATAAGCAATTATGGGTGTCCATTAATTCTGACAAGTGATAGAGTGATTCATTTCTAAATGAGACTATTAGAGTTATACTAGATAGAGTTTATGGTGACACACCATAAGACTATCCCTATCACCCCCGGGGCTAATGAAACTTGTTGGCTAGATTTTATGCTCAGCTAAACATACAAACCTAGGAAGCCATGGGAAAAATACCCTTCATTTAATATTGAATCTCATGTATGATTTTTTGTTTATTCTATAACCTATCTAAGTATTTATGGGTATTACTTTAATGGAATAACTCATGCACCATAGTTAAACAATTTAGCAGTAAGTAAGCAGCTATATGTTTTAACTAAAGAGGATAACTTGAAGGAAGCATAAACATAAAATAGAGAAAGTATTTATGATATTTAGGAAAATGTGATTTACAGCACGTAGATTTTAGAACGAGTTACTCACACACAAAATAAACAAATATTGGTTGATCCTCATAACTTTTAAGAAATATTAAAAAGAAGTTGACACTTATAAATGCTATTATAACACAGAGTCTATCATTAATCATTCACAAATGTCACAGTTATACTTTAGTGGACACAAAGTTCAACCAAAAAATTGATTCCTTCTTATAAGACTATCGACTATTTACAGTACGTACATCTAGTTATTTCAGCACAAAATCCAAAATAACCATATAGAAATTATAACAGTTGTTTTCCCAAAACTTTCAGATCCCTATACCCATAGGCCTCTTCTTCTATTTATAGTCATTACGAGTAAAGCACAAGGAAGCAATATCCATTATACTTCAATAAATGAATAACTAATAAACAGTTAGGAGTTGAGAAATTCACTCCTCAAAATCTTATTTTCATGCTACCTAATTACTTTTAGAATGTTTGGACATTGAAAACAAAAATAAATACCCTTGAGTATTTGAATTTACTAAACAACTTAAAGTAATGGTGATTGTACACCACATTACTTAAGTCTTACAATGGACATACTTAAGAAGTAAAGAAGAAAAGTAAAGAAGAAGTAGAAGAAATAGAAGAACTATTCCGAATTGGTAGCTTATGTTTCAGCTCCATCATTATTTTTACTCTTGTCTTCACCCGCATCCTCTTATTCATCTTTATGCTTCTCTTTATAGATAGCATATTGATCTCTCATGTATTTGATTGCAGCATTATCTACCTCGCTTGCAACCTCCATTTTTGTTTCTTACATGAGAAATTCTTTTCCCATAACATTGCAACCCCCTCTCACCTTCCCAAAATAGAATCCCAACTGATTCACGTTATCCCAAAGATATGCTAATTTATCCAAATACTTTCGATTGAAAGGAGTAATAGCCTTGTTTATCAACTGTTGAAATAATTGAAAAAATTTGTCAATAGTTTGTGGGGATCTAGAAGTACTATACTTTGTTAGATCATAGATCACGTCATCAAGTTCCTCCAAAATTGGCCCAACTTGTTCTTCCATTATTTCCATCTTTTACATTATATGCTTTAAAATTATTTTCCTAAATGAAAGAATATGCTTCTGTTTCCTCCCCTTCCTAACGGATCCTTCAGGTGCAATCTTCTTTTTGACTAAAACATTATTTGGAAATAAATCTATCTCCTCCAAACTTTGTATTTACAACTCAACAATTATGCATTCATTATCTGTTTCTTGCTTCAAGTTCTTCAATTTGTCAAGTTTCTCATTGTACTCAGCAATTTTTACCAGTATTTCTTTGTAGTAATATGTGACTATTTTATTGATTTCAGCCACCCATTCTTTTATAGCCTTTGATCTATCAATTGTTTCTTCCATAATTGTGAATACCTGAGGATTCACTTGTTCTCCTGTAAGTATTGACTATGCTGAATTTCTTGTAACCTTCATTATAATATCACAAAGCTTAGCTATTTTCTCTTTTAGCTTAGTATTCTTTCCTTTTTCTTCATCTAGCTTTTGGAAAAGGCTATTAATTAGTGTTTGTGTATCATGCTTTAAACATTCAATTGTGACCTCTCCCAATGGTACCTTTGTGATCATCGAATCTTCTTTAGTCAATTCTCCTTTTATTTTTCCCACTGTTGGAGTAGATATTTCAACAAAAAAATTCCCTAAAGGATCAATGATTAACTTAGAAGTTGCCTTAGCATCCTTTAGCCTTCTCCTTTTCTTTTAATTGGAGATCCATTTCCTCCAAATTGAATACTTCCTTGGAAGTGGGAAGAGATTGCTCAACCAACCAATTTGTGAAATTTTATCTTAAAAGAGCTTGAGCATTAGGATGAACAATCATTTCTTTTCCACTTTATCATGTAGGGAGAAGTGTTACTATTTCCAGCTGCTTCCCAGGCTCCTCAGTAACATGTTCTTGTTGCAAAACTCCTCCTAATTCATCCATATTTTTCTTTATTAATTCCTCCTCTATTTTTTCTTCAATCCCTGTAACAATGTCTTCAATATTCTCCTGTATTTCAGAAACCAAGACTGAAGAAACCTCAACTATTTGATCATGTACATTATCACTAACTTCCCTCTCAATCTTCCCTTCTTCAACCTTTGCATCTTTTATTTAGGCTTCAGTCTTCTCTAATTTTTGAGATGCTTCTTGAAGAGAAGCAACATCTTGTGTCTCATGTTGTTGTACAACAGAAAATTCCACTAGAGATAGAGGAGGGGGATGAGTAAATGGTGGAATGTAGGGAGGAGGTCTAGGAGATATAGCTAATGTATAAGCTAAAGGAAATATGAATGAAGTGGGCTTGAGTGCGAGCAACACAATTTCTGCTTTAGTAGGAAGATCTTAAACAGTAGGAGTGACAATTGATGATGTTATTAAATTAGTAGTATCATTTGAGATGCTTCCTAAAATTATAGGATTCCTGGTTCTTGCTCTTTTAATTAGCTTCAAATTTGAAGCCAATCCACTACTTTCCCCTAGAGCTTCTTTCATCTTCTTGTTTTCACTGGTACCCTCCTATTTTTAGTGCCTATCTGATTGATATCTTTCATCACTGATTCCACAAGGAAATAACCTTGACTGAGAAACCATTATAGTTTCCTCATCCATCTATAGGTATTTCAGAGGAGTTCATTATCTCTGTTGTTGGGAGTGCCCCTTCTGGGACTCTTACCACTTCCACTTTTTTGGAGACCTTCATTGATCCACCCTTGCTTGTGGATCCCTTTTCTGTTATGGGGGTTCTGTTACCTTCACATCACTTGGACATCCTTTTTGTGGGTGTTCACTCTTCACTCTCTGACAGTTCTACACTCGTGACATTACCTCCGGTTCCTTTGCACTCACTTGTTAGACATATGTCACACTTTCGTGGACCAGACTTAGAGTTCTTTGTGTTGATGCCTTTATTTCCTTCATGGAGTGGGTAGACTTCCAGCACATCATTTTTTTCCTTCCTAAGGGTAGGCACACAGTTCGATGCAGATGGCTCTTCTTCAATCTAGAGGTAGAGGATCTCTTCATCGAAATTCTTCTGGGAGACTTCCTAGAGCTACAGAGTTCATATTCGTCCATGGAATCTTCTGCATTCCTCTCATCTCCCTCTTCTTCTCTCTCCTTCTTCTTTCTGAGAGATTGCCTCTTTGTACATGGGTACCTTTACAGGGTCGTCTATGGCCGGGACCCATCTTTGGCATCTTTCTTAGATTAGAGAGTGGACTTGTCTCTCTTTTGGGGGGGATTTTTTCCCTCTGGGTTTTCTCCTTTTACTCCACTTTTTGAGATTTTCTTGTATGTGGGTACCTCATTAGGCTTTGTGCTGGGACCCATTTCTCATTTCTGACTTACCACCTCATCCTAAGTTACGATGAAGGGGGTGTTGGTGTAGGTGGTATTTTTCTTCACTTATTTAGTGTTATTCCACCTCACCGAGTGAGTCATCTCACTTAGGTGGACATGGATCTAGGTGTCATCTTATTTATGACAGAGTCTCTTATAGAATCTGTCATATGTGTAAATGTGTCATAGGAGTTACATTCCCATTTGGGAAAGTAACTCCTCTTCTCCATTATGGAGGAATATTCTCTTACATGGGAGTTACACATTCACTCCCCTATTTGTACTCACCTCCTTTGATCTATGACAAGCCTAAGCCAAGCCAAGGCATTCCACTCCACTCCATTTTTTTAATCTTGAGCTCTCATATGCATGCACATTTCTTTACAAAGCTTTCTTGCTTTAATCTCGCAACTCCTACACTTTGGTGAAGTGCAACTATTCGATGCACGTGTATTCCTTCTAGGTATTCGTCATTCCTTCGACACATTTGTGAGTTCTTTTGGAATTTTATCCAATCCAAATTCTAAAATCTATTGTGTAGTCAACCGGCTATAATATCTTCTCCTCACCTCAAATTCATCTCTACATTCAGCCCAAAAAGCGTCCAATGTTGGTAAGTGTCCATAACTTAGTGAGACTGATTTCTTGGCAATATTTCTATAATCAAAATTCACCCTTGCCTTGAAGGAACTCTGATTATAACTGAGATATATTTCCTTCTCAACATTTCTTTCCTTATGAATGTCTATACAATAATATTTCCCAATCACAATATGAAAATGCACAACTAATCTGTGGAGACCTTGTTGCAAGTCATGGAGCATTAGTAACTGTCTACATAACTCAAGCAAAATCCATTTGTCACTTAGATATCTAGGTAACTTCAGTGGAGCATTTGAGAAACCACAAACTCTTAGATATGTGAAATGACATAATTGAATAAAAATTCACCCATATGATTGGACTCCATTCCATGCTTCATCAGTCACTCTCTTGGCTCTCAAGTCAGTATTAAGCTTACAAATGACCTCGTACAAGAAGAAGTCATCGAATTGTTTATATACTTTGAAGTATCTTGGTAAGGCCAACTGTGGATAATATTCATAGATGGGTTTATGAGCCAGTGTACGAACATTCCTTTGTTTGGAAAAATCTCCTTGTGAAGCTATAGCATATACAAGGTAAGAGATCATCTTGAAATCTAGAGTTTGAATGACATTACTCAAATGGAAAGCAATATTTTCACTGATGATTTCAGCCCAATTGATCCAAGTATCAGTTTTTACATTCTCAATGATCTTGAGGAAATACTACATCCATGTATGAAATTTTTTTGCATTCTTCTCACAATTAATTCTGCAAAGTAGATGAGTAATATCATCAGCTTCCTAAATTAGATCAGGTCTCACAATTGACTTGGGGAATCTAGAAGCCTGCTTTGATTCCTATAAGTATTGTAAATTCATAATCTTCATGGCATCCTTTGTCTTTCTCTTCTAATACCCATTAGCTTTTTCCATGCTAATACTTAGTGCATTTGGTACAGTTGGAATTTTCAAGAAAAATTTGAAGAAATGAGTATCTAGCCTTCCCACCAGATCACCCGCATCATTCCTGATTATTCTAGTTTGAGAATCATAATGCTTGGCACATTCCAACACAAATTCTAGCAACTAACAAGTGCTTGGAAAGGCAGGTTTCCTCTATTAGTCCACTTCGATTCAGTGCCCTCATTAAAGGTGTTTGATTTTTAGCCTCAGATATTTCTATTAATTCAAACACTAATACATGACCCATGTTTGTATCTCCTATTCCAGCTAGCTTGGATGTAATGCAGCTTTCCACATGGTATCCCTTATACTCATACTTCATCTTGTCTTCCTTATATTTGGATTTTCCCTTACCCTTCCTTTTTCTGGAAGTCCCTTAAATATCCAAATTTTGGTCTTCTCTTATCACAACAGTTTCCTCTTCTCCTTCTAGCCTATCACTCACTTCAATTGGATCTTCCCTTATTTTAGACATCTACTATTTTCCTTGCAACTAGCTTTCTCCAGAAATCATCAACTGTTTGTGCTTCTTAAATAATGATCATCAAGTCAATACACATTCACTTCAGTTGCATGTAAACATTTAGACTTAATTTCCCCATGCAAATACGTTAAAATTACCCTCAAAGTCAAGTTCTAGGTTGGCTAGAAGTGATTGATTGAAATAGTTCAATCTACAGTTCATTGTGACTTTTTAGGGTATAACTACTAAAGACTTGCAGTTAATAAGCATAAGCAATTCAAATCATCGCAATGAATAGGAAGAAACGAGCTTTCGTTTTACCGAAATGAACAAGTAGTAGCTCATCAGTTCACTGCAAATCATTGAAGAAGCATAATTAAGTTCATTTTGTCATAATGTAAAGGAAGAAATAGTAACACAAATCAACACAGGACTAAGAAAGAAATGAGTACTTGGTTTAGCACAAATAAAGTGAGAGAAGTACTAGCAATCTCATTCACTACACCATAAAAAAGTAACAGTTAATCAATTTGACACAATGAATGGAGGAAATAATGTCAACACAAACCGACACAATGAATAATTAGTATACTTTACGGTGATCCAATATTACTTTACTTATGTAAACAAGACCAGTAATAGACAATCAAATTGACATAATGAACAAAGGGTAATGTCGTGCGGTGATCTCATATTTTTTTACTATTGTTACCAAAATAAGTATAGCACATCCAAAACAACATAGAACTAGGAATATGGTTGGCGCTATTTTCATAAAACTTTACTCTTTTTACCAAGGCAAGTAGAAGAAAATCGAATTGACACAATGAACGGAGGCATGCTTTGCGGTGATTTTATTCGAATTTACTTTTGTTACAAAGGTAAGTAAAGCATACCTGGATCGACGTAGAACTAAGAAGTGCATTTCTGGTCTTTTCATTCTTATTTACTTTCATTGTAAAGTAAGTATATGTATTTTAAATAAATGCAAAGTAAGCAAAAAATTAGAGAAACAAAGATAACATAAATTGACACCATGAATGAGAAGCAAAAAGGGGTCGTATCAACACAAAACAAAGCGATAAAGAGGTGTGTGGCTTTTTTACACTTCTCTACTTAATTCAAACATAAGAGAAGTGACAGTAACCCCAAACACCAAAAATTGAATAAAAATACCACAGGAATAAGGAAGCTCAAACCTAGGGAAAAACTAGGGCTAAGAATGGAAAAAATCAATGGCATTTCTTTAGAGGTAATAATGGATTCGAAATCCTATCTAAACCATGATCCCAATAAATTATAATGCCTCAAATTTGAATCACTAACCCTAGAAAATAGACACAAAAGGAATAAATACAAACTAAGCCTAAAACACAACATAGAGGAAAGAAAAACTAGAAATAAAAGGAGAAAAACAAATTGCTAACCTTATCTGCAAATGGGTCAGAGTCAATTTATGAAAATTCTTCTTCAATTGATCACTGAAGTCACTCCGGATCTGGAGGGTCAACAAATTCTCTCTTCTTCACAAGGTGAATGCGTGGATCCTAGGTGGAATTACTTAGGGATTCAATATTTTCCATGTCATTAAATGTTGACCATACAAGTGTTAATGTCATCCTTCTCTCTATGTAGATTTTTAAAATGTCTTTACTTCATAACTTTTAAAATAAGTAAAGAAGTCCCAATTTTTTGATAACTTAAGTTATTAGTTATGCGGATTTTTGAGAACACTTTACTTGTTTTAGCTTAAGCGAAGTAAAGCTATTTGAATTCAGTGCAATGAAAAGGCTAAGTAATGGGGTAAGAGTTCAGCACAATGAATGGGCTTAGTTCAGTGGTGTTTAGAAACTACTTGTCTTAATAATAAGGAAAGTAAAATCATATGATTTTAGTGCAATGAATAGAATAAGTAAATCACTTTGATTTTAACGCTAAACTAATGAAAATTAATTCATTTCTACGGCATTTTGAAACCACTTTACTTGACAAGCAGAATTACTTCAAAGTTAGCACAAGTGAAGCATTCTAAGAAGCCCAATAGCTCAGGAGAGAAATTTTTTTATTTTCTAAGGATTTTCAAGGCATTTTAGATACATGAATATTTCATAAGTTACCCCCAAGCAACTTCATGCAACCTCTTAGAAGAATCAACATGCACTCCTGCAACCCAGATGAGTTAAAGCAAACAACCTATACTCACTAAAAAACAACCTAAATCCACAAACAGACATGAACACAACTCATCATAAGTCCTGAAAACTTAAAATTTTCAAAGGGGTACCCCAACATTTCTAAAAAAAAATCTTGGGGACACTAGAACTGCTAAAGCTTTCAACAAGATTTTGGGATAGACTTTCACAAATATATGTGATGTTGGAAGAAAATATTGGGATTATAAGGTTTCATCAATTCTTTGGGCATATAGAAAAACTTATAAGTGGTTGAATAAGGCCACACCCTTTCATTTGGTATTTAGCGCAAAGGCGGTATTACCTATGGAATTTATGTTATCATCCTTATGTATTGCATGTGCAATAGGATTGGATGATGAACAGGTAGTTGATGACCACATTGATAAATTGATACAACTCGATGAGTAGCATGCCATTGTGTGTTGGATTCATAAGACAAAAATGGAACACTAGAAGGCTTGACATGACAGGCATATTAAAAAAAAGTCTTTTTCAGTTGGGAAAATGGTGATGCTTTATTATTTAATGTTCGCACGCCATCCCAAGAATTTTCATGTTTATTAGTTGGGACCCTTTGTAGTAACTAAGATACTGGAATCATGCACATGTCAATTATAGGTGTTGGATGACACTATGTTTCCTAGTTACTTCAATGGGATTAGGTTAAAAGCCTTATTATAAAAAAACTTCTTTTATGGTTGTAATAAGGCAATATTGCCATCTTAGAGTAGATCTCTCTTTCATTTTTTTTCTTAATTGTGTTACTGTAGTAAGTGTGTTCGCACATAGGAGCTGATTATTATCTGCTAAGTTGATGCGTAGAGGACCATGCATACTATTAGTGTGGGGTGAAACATGTGTAATTTCACATAAGAGAGACTATGTGATGTCAGTACGTCTAATGGAGTTAGTTCAGGGATGCGCGTTGGTATGAGATAGTTGCACATTAAAGCAATGCATTGGTACATGTGATGATGTGAAAGAAGGGTCCTTGATGGATATGTATTGGGGATGTGATAAAACAAAGGGAAGTGTTGCGGGTGTTTAAGGTTAATGGTGCTTGGAATTAATTGCTCAGAGTTATAGATCACGTGAGAAAAATGGTTACACTGTGTAACATGAGGGAGGCAGCAGTAGGAAGGATACTTGGTAGAGGGTGCAGAGGAAGATTGGCTGCAATACAGGAATTTGTGCGAAGGATGACTGTAGTATGGGAAGTAGTGATGTGCCAAAAGCTTGTGAATGACGCGTGTAGAAGAGGAAAGTGCGAGAAAAATAAAAAAGTGGTTTTAAAGATAAATTGGTAGTAGGTAAGGAGCAATAAATGTGGAGAAAGAAGGAAAAATTATAAATTGTCTGTGGGTAGAGTTCATTCTTACCTTTCCTATTGAATAATTTGTGTGATTTAAAATCAAAATTACGATTGAGTGCAAAGAGATTGTATGAAGGAGTAAATTTAGATTAACTAAATAAAAGCATCACTACCTAACTTAAAGATATCCTTTGGTGGAAAAGGAAGTGTGTAGGAAATGCGTGTGATAAGAAAAATCAAAGGTTAGGGTTCAAGCTAGGGTTTATAGAAATTTGAATTTGAAAAGATCGAGGCTTCAAAATTAGGGCATGGGGTTGTGGAAAAAGAACCAGAGTATGAAGAGAAAGGTTTTAAGAAAATGAAGAGGTTGATTGAAGAGTTGGATGCTTAAGGACAGAACTTGAGTAAGTAATTCTAGGACCTAAGGCACAAAATTTCTTGGAGTTAAAGTTGAAATTTTTGATTGTTTGAGAAAGACAAAAAATGGCACCAAAGAACAGAACTACAATCAAGAAATCACACAAGGGTGAAGGAAAGGGAAAGAAGACAATTGATGATGCACCATAGGATTGGTTCTCTCAGATGCAATACCCACCTGAGGTTATAGTAGGGCAGCCATGGGTATCTCAGCTTATAAAATGTAAAATCTAACTATTACAATCATTACATAGAGGCCCATGAGGGAGAGATTAGGAAGGATGTCATGAAATAATTAGCATAAAGGAAATCAAAAGAGCAGTTGGTCATCGATGAAACCATAACGAAGGACTTGGAGAGTGGTGGAGTTTTGTAACTACACAAATTATCATACTTTTGCAAGTCACAGTGTCTCTACCAGTGACTAATGTTGTGGGTACACGAGGACTTCTTCTATTTTATAGGGAGGTGAATGTGCATTACCGCGCAGTTGATTTGAAGGGTCACTGGTCTTCACAACTCAACAATTGTGATTGGGCAGGACTTATAAGATGATGAGGCGGGTGGGGGTCACTGACACAAAGTTTTATTATTAATGAGGAAATCACACATTTGATATAGAAAACATCACTAACCCTAGCACAAGAGTTGAAACGCACCTTGTTAGCTATAAATTGGGTGCGCTAGAGAGATGGTCATAGGTGAATAGGAAGTGGTTACATGTTAAACATAATATGGTGCACAAAACCCTTTATAAAATTGTACTTTACATTGCTGAAGGGATAGTGGAGGAAGAAAGGATCCAGGTAGACAAGGGTGAGAAAATAACCTGGGGTGTGATTTTGTTGTTAATCATCTTTTGGTAGATCAAGGTACTGTCAACACTAATATTTTCCTCTGTAATTTCTATTTCATTAATGTATGTATTAGGAATATGATGTTGTTAAGTATAATTAGTAGTGGCATCCCATAGAAGATAACAGCACTGCCAGTACGACACCGCCAATAATGTAAAATACGGTAATAGTCAAAGTACAATAGGAATGTTGTGGTAAAAAGTAATTATTTGTCATAAGTGGTCTAGGTAATGTTAAAAGGGTTAAAAATCAATAGGGTCTACATGATTTAGAATTATAGATATTATATTTGTAATAATGACAAGGAGTGATGTCATAAATATTTTGTATATTAAATTTTTGTAATATCTATAAAGGTGGAACCCATGTGAGATGGTAAGGTATATCTTATCTTAAAAGATAAGCCTATATATAAAGGTAAAAGTTTAGGCATGGAATATGATTGGTCGAAAGATATTTCCTATCCTATCTTAGAGATAGGGTGGATAATCTTGAATTTCTATAAATAGAGAGGCCACCCCCTCTCATTTATCATGGAATAAAGTTGTAATAGTTATTTTATAAATAAAGGATTCATTATGAAGGTGTGTTAAGGTATCCATCAAGATGAGTAATTGTGAAGTTTCTCCCATAACTATTGTTGAGAAATAAGTGGAGTTGGTAACACTTGGAGTAATTAATGGGTGAGATTGTAATAATGTCATGTTAATAATATATTTTACAGTTGTATTTCATATTTTTCATCATTCTTTTATGTCATAGTCTGTGGTATTCTTGTGTTATGTCTGTTATTTTGTTTCCACATTACTACCACTAAACCAAAATTTTTACATTAATGAACTAATCATAGTATGAGGAATTCTCTGTGAAATATTATCAGAGTGTCGGATTGGTGTTGACATTTTGGTTATGTTTCTGGGACCATTCCTCGTTGGTGTATTTTCTGGAGAGATATTCCCACTTAGTCAGAAATCATTTGGAGGGTAACCTTGTTTTTACCGTGCATAATAGTTACCATGGTAAAATCACATTTTTACCTTAATTAGTATTTACACAGTAACTTCATTTTTTACCGTGAATAATATTTACCACAATAACTTCACTTTTATTGTGAATAGTGTTTATCACAATAAAGTTAGTTTTTACCGTAGTAAGTCAAGTTTTACCATAGTAAATGTAAGTTTAGCAGTGTCATTCCTATTTTTTTGTAGAAAGGTGTAAAGTCACTTTCTACTACGGTGATTCCAATTATTTGTACATATAATTCTTGTTGATTATACTTGTGGGTTGGTATTTTATTGTGGTTACTTTTGGAAATGGGAAAGATTCTAGTTTTTTCAACCCAATCTAATGAAGATGTTATTTCTTTCATTCAATAATTTAAACAATCTTGCATTTGTAATGGCCTAATACGAAGGGAACAATGGACTGAATTTTTTCCTACCTTTTTGGATGGTTCGACCCTTAGGTGGTTTGAAACACTAGGTGATAATGATAAAAACTCATGGGATTTATTAACTGAAAGTTTTCTTGAAGAATTTGGTAAACAAAAAAAAATGTATACCTCATGATCGAGATCACAAAGTTAGCCCAAGGAGAGAAATAAAATATAAGGGATTATCATGCTCGTGTTCTAGAGCTAAGGAGAAAGCTCGATGCCCAATTCTGGAAGGAAGGATTAGTGGATGGGTTGATGAATGGCATGGATAATATCCTCTGTAAGCACTTCATTTTTGGGATAAAGCTAAATATCAGACAACGAGTGAATTATGACCACCCAATGACCCTCAAACAAGAAAATGAGATTGTAAGAAGGTAAGAAGAAAGCATGGAAGAGAAGCCTAAGGAAGTTATTATTAAAGTAGATCCTACACCAACACCTTTGGTCCAGACACCATTGCCACTATTGGTGAGAAAAAATCCACCCTCTAGTACTTCCACTAAGTATGAAGATCTCCTTAGGAAGATGGTTTGGTTAACTATTAATCTTCTTCAAGAAAAAGAATTTAGTTCCCAGGGAGGAGATAGAGGTCTAAAAATAAATATATCTGAAGTTGTATGTTATGGTTGTTATAAAAAGGGTCATTAAAAGTATGATTGTCCAGATAGAGCTTGGTACAAGAGATTATGATAAAGGAAAAACACCTGTGAATTCTTTTGATGTAGTAGATAACAACATAAATAATGAAGCAGATGTGTTTGTAGTAAAATTAAAGAAAGAAAAAGATAACCAATATGGAAATGATCCTAAGAAGATGAAGGGAGAGACTAGTAAGAAACATAGGAGAAGAAAGTTGGGTGTGCAAGATTTTTTGATTTCAGATGGGCAATGACCATACTCCATCTTAAAATATTTGTCTAAAAGGCCTACAAATATTACATTTGGTCAACTTCTTTCTATGTCTTTTGAGAAGAGACGAGAGATGCGAAGTGGACTCAATGTTCCGCGAAGGAAGGAGGTTGAGGTCCCTGTTTTAGAAGTAGAGGCGGATCCCTACACTCCACAAGATGAGGTATTATGTAATAGTATTTCAATTCATGATATCTTAGTAGCTAGAAGAGTTGTGGTTAATGTAATGACGGAGTCTGTAATGAATATTTTGGGTTTAAAAATTGATCACCCCTCAACACTTATGTTAAGGTCATTAAATAAGGGAAAAACTAAACCAGAAGGTGTTATTTCAAATGTGGCAATATTTTTCATGGGTGTTGTATGTGTAGTAGACTTCCAGGTGATGAAGAATGGTATTTTTACGTACCTAATGTTATTAGGAAGGCCATGGCTAAGGATATTTCTTGCAAGAAACTACTAGAATGAAGGCTTCATAACACTTGGATGTGGTAGAGAGGTGGTGAAGATAAATGTTATCCCTCAACATGATAAGATAGAACCTGTGAATTCAAGTGATGAAACTGATGATTGGACATCCTCTGATTGCTTTAGTACCAATGAAGTGGACATAAAAGATGAAGAAAGTGAGGTTGATGTTTTGGTCATGGATATCCTTCCAATCACACCGACTCATGAACCCATAAAATTATCTGAAGAATAAATTGATGATCATCTCCAACAAATAAAGATTGGTGATGTTGTACTAGAGAGTGAGAAGAAATACTACCTCTATCTCTTTCAAAGGTACATGCACTTATTCACTTTTGACTATAAGGAACTCCATCAAGTAAGTTGGGTAGAACATTCTATTGAGCCAATAGATGGTATTAAGCCCATAAAGAAAATGTCATATAGAATGAATCTTAATTTCTCCAAGACTGTAAAAGAAGAAATAAGTTGCTTGATGCATGATTCATATTTTTTGTGGAGAATTCAAAATGGGTTTCTCCCATTGTTATCTCAATAATAAAGAATGGCATGCTACGCATTTGTGTTGATTATAGAAATCTCAACAAGGCAACAAAGAAAAATCATTACCCTCTTCCATTCTCAAATCAGATATTGGACGAAGTAGCTAACCAAGAGTGTTATAGTTTTACAGATGGCTATAACAGATATAACCAATTTCATATAGCAAAGAAAGATCAGCTAAAGACTACGTTCACCACTCCTTGGGGAACATTTTCTTATAGAGTTATGTCATTTGGGTTGTGTAATGCTCCAACAACATTCCAGCACTTGATGAATAGGGTGTTTGAACCCTACATTGAAAGCTTCATCAGAGTATTCCTGGATGATTTTTACATCTATGAGAGTAAAAGGACCACCTGCACCACATGGAGATAACATTTCAAAGGTTAGATGAAGCACAAGCCTCACTAAACCCTAAAAAGTGTGTCTTTAGATGTTCTAAAGGAATTTTGTTATGGCATGATATATCCAAAGATGGTATTGGTATTGATCCTGATAAAGTTTCAAAAATCAAAGAGTTACCATTTCCTATAAATAAAGTAAGTTGAGATCATTTTTAGGCCATGTGGGTTACTATAGAAGGTTCATCAAGAATTTCTCAAAGATTGCATAACCACTAACCCAGTTCTTGAAGAAGGATGTTACTTATGAACCAGGAAAGAAAGTGCATGAAGCTTTTGAATAACTAAATGAAGCTTTGGTGTCTTCACCTGTCTTAAAGAATCTAAACTGGAGAAATCCATTCATTGTGTATACTGATGCTTCAGATGTAGCACTAGGAAGTACTCTGAGCCAAAAGGATGAAAATGGGAATTATAATCCAGTTTACTTTAGGAGCAGACAAATGAGCAGTGCTGAGGTAAATTATAGTGTAACTAAAAAAAGGCTCTAGCTATCATTTTTGTTGTAAAGAATTTTAGAAATTACTTGTTAGGGTAGAAATTTACAGTTGTAACAGATCATCAGGCTCTAAAATATATTGTAAATAATCTTAACCCATCATGAAGGATAGCAAGATGGATAATTTTACTACAAGAATTTGAATTTGATATATAGATGGGCCAAGAAAAAAACATATCAACGTAGATGCACTCTCTTAAGCCTAAGATGGTTTAGGTTCATCTTGTGATGATGATAATTTCACATATGCAACATTGTTATCCCTTGACACAATCCCTATTGAATACATAGATATTTGGAATTATCTGAATGATTTCAAGTTTCCTAATGGTTCCAATGCAAAGACTAAGAGGAAGATTACTCAAGGCAGTCATTCATATTCTATCATGCATGGAGTATTATTTCAGATAGAGCCTGATGGACCATACAAGAGGGCAGTTGGACATGATCAAGGGAAGGAGATAATAGAAGAATTACATAATGCTACATGTGGAGGACACTTCTTTAGACAACTTACAACAAGAAGGATCTTGGATGCAGGTTATCACTGGCCCACTCTTTTTAGATATTGTTATAATTATTGTAATACATGTGATATTTGTCAAACACATATGAACCATAAGACTTCATCAACTCTATTATGCCCTATTCTTCCACTTATTCCCTTTGAAAAGTGGGGAATAGATATTTTAGGTCCACTTCCAACCACCCCACGCCAAAATAAGTATATTGTAGTTGCCATAGATTATTTAACCAAGTGAGTTGGAGCTAGGCCCTTGAAAATAGCTTACATGGATGAAGTGGCAAGGTTCATGTATAAATGCATTGTCACCATATTTGGTTGTCCATTAGAAATTGTAACAGATCAAGGATGCCACTTCATTAATGAGGTGGTAGAAGCCTTGGTAAACAATTTTTCTATTAAGCACAAGAAAGTAACAACTTACAAGCCAAGAACAAATGGACAGGTGGAGAGAACAAATTATGTACTGTGTCAAATCCTAGCAAAAGATGTAGCTTTACAAGTACATAAGCGGGATAAAAGGATTCATGTAGCATTGTGGGCATATAGGGCAACATCAAAGTCAACAACATGATACTTCTCATTTCAGTTGGCTTATGGCATTGATCCAATTCTTCTTATTGAGTTTGATATTCCCACTGTGAGAGTCATGAAAAATGAAAAGATCGATGAAAGTGATTTGGTAAAGGAAAGGTTGGTACATATTCATTTGTTAGAGGAAATGAAAGAAATAGTGAAGGATACAAGCTATAAGAATAAAATGAAGCAGGAGTACTTTGATCAAATGATTCTTTGGTCTCCATTTCAGGTGATTAACTTAGTCTTAGTATATGATTCCCGATAAAAAAGAGGAGGCATAGAAAACTTCTTCTCAAATGGATGGAGCCCTACATAGTAGTAGTTGTGCATGAAAATGATACTTATTGACTGGAGGAATTAGATGATACTCCCATTATGAAATGGGTCAACCACGACAAGTTAAATATTTTCCAGGCACCGGCTTTAGATTTTCCACAATAGTCTACTCCGAGGATGGAGTAGAAGCTAGGGAGGGAGAAGATGTCGACACTAAAATTTTCCTCTGTGATTTCTATTTCATTAATGTATGTATTAGGAATAGGATGTTGTTAAGTATAATTAGTAGTGATATCTGATAGAATATAATGGCACTACTAGTACAACACCACCAATAATATACAATATGGTAACGGTCAAAGTACAATAGGAATTTTGTGGTAAAAAATATTTATCATAAGTGGTCTAGGTAATGTTAAAAGGGTCAAAAGTCAATAGGGTCTACATGATTTAGAATTAGAAATATTATATTTGTAATAATGACAAGGATTGATGTCATAAATATTTTGTATATTAAATTTTTGTAATATCTATAAAGGTAGAACCCATGTGAGATGATAAGGTATATCTTATCTTAAAAGATAAACCTACATGTAAAGGTAAGAGTTTAGGCATGGAATATGATTGGCCGAAAGAGATTTCCTATCCTATCTTAGAGATAGGATGGATAAGCTTAAATTTCTATAAATAGAGAGGCCATCCCCTCTCATTTATCATGGAATAAAGTTGTAATAATTATTTTATGAATAAAGGATTCATTGTGAAGGTGTGTTAAGGAAGCCATCAAGATGAGTAATTGTGAAGTTTCTTCCATAACTATTGTTGGAAAACAAGTGGATTTGGTAACATTTGGAGTAATTAAGGAATAATATTGTAACAATTTCAAGTTAATATATTTTATAGTTGTATTTCAAATTTTTCATCATTTTTTCATGTCATAGTCTATGTTATTCTTGTGTTATGTCTGCTATTGTGTTTCCAGATTATTGCCACCAAACCAAAAGTTGTGCATTACTAAACTAATCATAGCACGAGGAGTTCCCGGTGAAATATTATCAGAGTTTCAAATTGGTGTTGACAATACTAGATGGCTCGAAGGAGAAAATGTGGATATTTCTAGTAGACAAGTCACTCACAGAGAAGTTTGCAACGTTTACATTTGAAGGGCAATAACAAACCTCTACAAATTACACATGGACAAATGGTATAAATGAATACTTGAGGCATTCGAAAATGAATGACACATACCAATGGAATTTCCATCCTTACTAGATGAAAAGGTAGAATTCGTGGTATACCAACACCTCTACCTAGGCAGGTTCAAGCTTACGAATGGACAATTTAGGCCTTGGTGTAAGTTACCCTTTGCCTTCACAGAAAAATATTTCCAAAGCATGGTGAACTGGATCAGAGAAGTGCGTAAGCTGAACTTTAATGCAGATAGTGTGGACTCATACTATCATACCTTATGCACCACCTATGTATACCCCTCCAAGCCAACATATGTGGAGATGGTAAAATTTGACAACATGGACTAGATTCCAATGACCATCTTAGTGGGAAAGAAATCATTTAAGATATTCATCTATCTCAGGCCCAAAATTAAGGATAAAAAATACTTAAATGATCGATATCTTCATCTCCCAAGTCCCCCACAAAGGAAATAGACTGTGGGAATAAAGAGGAGGTGGGAGGAGACTCCTCCTATAGAAGAGGATGATTAAGAAGATGAATTGAATGAGGAGGATGAAAATACCACACTAAACAAAATCCTAATATAGAAGAAATAATAAGAGAAAAGATAGAAATGTAAAGGTGCAAGTACGTATGAGATTCCCAAGAAGTCACATGTAATCACACTAACAAAACCAAGTCCAAAGAAGAAGACAAGTCCAAAGAATAAGAAGCCAAGGGTGGATTCTAGAAAAGAAGATGAAGGGGACTTGGAAAAGAATGTGGATGAAGAGGATGTGGCACAAGAGACAGAACCCCTGGTCATCCATAGCTTGGGTGAAGATGATGAATAGGTGAGCAATGCATGCAACAAAGAAGAGCCAAGAGGGTATGAAGAAGAGGAAGAAGGTGATGGCGAGCCAAATGAGGAAAATATAGGTGTTGCAGGAGAAAATAGGGAGCATGAGGAAGAACATGGTTTTAGCACAAGGAGGAAAATAATGCTGGTGATGAAGGCACTAGGGAGGGTACATGCACAGGAGAAATAAGTGGCACATAATTTAATATTGTGAAGGAGGTGTTAAAGAAATAACGTAATAAGGGAAGAACGTAAAGGCAGACTCAATGAGGCCCCCAAATGCAATGCATTAATGACCTCACAAAGGTGATAAGGGCCAAGTGTCAAAATTCAGTATCCAAAAAATACTCATTCTGTTCGGGAATGTTCAATAAAAATGAATCCCTACTGCACACAAGGAAAATTCTCTCCTAGAACTATCGAGTGTATATGGAAGAGTCGGAGTTTGAAGTAAATAAGGAATCTCTCTCTGAGATATGATTAAAGTCTTTTCCGGATGAAAATTTTCCCATTATTTACTTCCAAATGTTAATATATGAACAAACATGTAATGTGCTTAATAAAATGGACGTAGAGGTGGGATTAAGAATTTTTGTTAAATATGCTAACATTAGGAGGTTGTGGGAAGATAAAGAGAGCAAAGATAAGAAGATTAAGAGGCTTGAGAAAAGTTTTAAGGAAGAAAGAGACCGGACGTATATGGCATACAACATCATAGCCGCATGCCTAGACCTAGTTGATAATGCCCAAGATGAGTATCCTATGGAATTTCATTACTTAGAAGACTTGGTGTGGATGTTGCTACATGAGAAGAAGTATGGACCAGGTTTGACGACATAAGAATTAGTTACATAGAAGAAGAAGAATAAAGATCATGTGGAAAAACACATTGCATAGTATGAAGAACTGGCAATAGAGGGTAAAGAATACGCATGGAAGGAAGAATTTTTTATTGATCAATGACAAGATTTTGACCCAATTGTGAGTGTGCACACTGCCAATGAGGAGGAAGAATTGAAACAAATACAAGCCAACATGAAGAACTATGGCCGAGCATGAAAAGGTAATGGCTAAGGTAGTGGAAAAGAGACTTGATTAAGGCCATGAAGGACACACTTGGGGTAAGGCTCAAGGAGATCTTCCCTTTGGTTATGTGTAGGACACATGTGTTAGAAAGTGTGGCTTCAGAACTTGGTAGATATTCAAAGAGCTCAAGGAGAAGATAGACGATTCGAATCTCGCACAAGTACCTACTATTGTAGGGGCCATGAATGGAAAGTCAGTAAGAGAGTTATAAGACTGGAAGGAGTTAGAAAATATTTTAGAAAAGGAATTTCCAAAACTCCTTCCACCCCAGAAGGCCTGAGTTTTGATGCACACATGGATATCATATTATAATTATTTAATTATGGGAATGGAAACCCATATTCTTTCTTGGATTATCTATTCATTATTTCTTTAGGAATTCTAAAGAGGGACATGTTGCTTGTAATATTTCTGAGGATAGACAATACCCCTAGTGTGGGGTAATGTTGGTCACAAAAATTGACTAAGTACTAGCTCAGTAGATGAAACCTTACATATGAAGGACATGTGCAGAGTATAAATAGATTCTTACAAGTTTGGAGGATCATGCGAAAGAACGTGCATAAGGATGAAAGTGAGATAGGACAATACACGGAGGTGTGCACCATGAAGTGAAATAGGTCAGTGTGTAGAGCTTTTATGCCCACATGTAACACACTAAGGACTTAGTTGATTTTCTAGACAAGGGCTAAAAATATACAAAATCAAGATGACTTGGCAGACAAACAAGGTCTATTATTAAGACCGAGAAAATACATATGAAGACAAAGCCAGCACATGGTGACTTCCTAAGTATATGAATTAAAGCATGAGTAAACCAAGCTATCTATAGCTTGATCTATTATAAAGCAGATTTACAAAAAATGTAGGTTATATTTAGAGCACGCCTATTATCAGAAAAGGTGCATTTGGTGGTAAAGGGAAAGTCCCCACCGTGTATTAGGTAATGCACTAATTTTTGGAGAGCCCTGGAGTAGTGGGTCGATACTTGAGGTTGTATGAGCACTATGTGAGCATGCATGGTCCAACACCTAGTTGTATTGGTTTGATATGTAATCAGTTGATGCATATCCTAATCAATTCCAAGACACTTGTTGTAAAGGATGATCACAAAACTCAATAAATACCTCTTTGTCACTCAAACAACTCATTTTCCAATCTTGAACCCACCAAAACTAGATCTTTCTTCTTAAATCCACCTTGCAATCAAGTATCTTAGGTTATTCTCTTCAAGTGAGTTCCATAATATCATCACTAATGATCATTAATAAGAGTAAGTCTGTTAGAGTAGGTATTTACCTTAGCTCATGTTCACCTAGGTACTTTATTTACCTTTATTGTATTTATCCTCACCCACTTATGTGTGTGGATATTTATTTTATCTTATTTAGATATTAGGAGATATTATCTAGTTGTTAAGCATAGTTCTTTCCTTGATTTATGGTATTGACTAGATCCTTGATGTCTAGTTCTCTCCTAAATTTATAGTCTTGACTAGTTCTTTGATGAATAGTTATTTCCTTGATTTATGGTTTGATCTATAACCTTGACTGGTTCTTAGATTATTATTCCTTGCCTATTTAAGCAAGACGCATTCTCAATGTATTGCATTGAGTTCCATAATAATATATGATATTATTGCTCATTTGTTTACAAAGGTTTATGTAAAGTTATTCTAGCGAATTACTTTCATCTTATTGATCATGATGTTTGATTAGCATCTATGTTCTTGGCTTGCCACAATCTAGTTATCATTCCTTTCATGGTATCAGAGCTGGCGATTGCTGTTGACATCCATCTGTAAGTTTTATTTTGAAAATAAATTCATTATATATTCATATATTTGGGATTTGGTCCTATGTTGTTGTTGCATGCATTTTTATGGAAAACAGAGGCTTCCATTGGATCTGGAAGGCGTGAAAATCCTAAGATCGACTGTAAACTTAGTCGTTTCTGCATACAGTCATTTTTTGTGGTTTTTTTGTTGTTACAGAGAAGTACACTGGATCACCTTGGGATTCACACCCACCAGAAAAGAAATTGCGGCATTATTTTTTGGGTCTGTTGGGTTTTTCGAGATCTATTAGCCCTTGGTCATATGGTATGGTCATATGAAGGCTTAAAACTTGTGATTCCTACTAGTATGTGCTTAACTTCAGCCCCCTTTAATTTTATTTGTGTGGTGAAGGTAACAACAATTTATTTGTTTTAGTGGCAACTAAAATAAATAACAGAGAAAAATATTAAAAAGCTTGTATCTTTTGATCGGTAACCCAGTTTTGAGTGCCATTTTTTACAAAAGTGCTTGTTTTTTCGTGCTCTTTCCATTGGAGTTATTTATTTTGAGACTTGCACTATAATTATAAAGTTTCAAATATGGAGGAGTGTTGTAATCAATTGTGGATGCAATTTCGGCCCTAAATTTTTGGGAGTTGCAGTTTGTACCTATCATGGATTCTGAGAATGATATGGTTTTCTCTGAAGTATGTGGACTTCAAAAGGATATTGTAAAATTTGTGGAAGAAAATAGATTGCTCAAAAAGTGAAATTCTCTTCTACAATCACTCATTCACGATAAGGATACAATAATACACTCCCTACAGAACAAACTTGCTATCCTACAACATCACCATCATATTGTGGACAACCATATCCATGCTCCTAGTCCACTTGTAGTTGTTGCTCTTGTACCCACTGACATTGATCTGCCAGTCTTTTAGCCTAAACCTGTTTTTGATGTTTATAAACCTGTGAGGCTTGTTACTGCATGCTTCCACATCTGTGCCTATCATAGTACCACATGTTGTGTATCCTATTTCTGCTCAACTACATGGCCTTTTTAAGAAGCATACCACTGCATTCAGTTCTCGCATGCTTCGTTCTATGGGTCTCACTAGATGAGTCATTGGCAGACATTCACAAGGTATTGTTTCCTCTATTCCACATGTTAAGTGGAGTTCTCGCCATGACATTGGTTTTCGAGCAAATACTTCATTGGGATCACACATTGATAGAGCTCATTTTTTTGTTCACTCGACTCTTTCTGAGGATCATGAGCAACACATGATTTATGAAAATTCACTTAGGCTTGAGAAACCTGATATTTCAGCTATCAGCCATGATCAACCTGACACACATTCTGATGTTCTTTTGCATGCACCCATTGTGCATTTTATACCAAGTCATATGCAAGCATCTTCTTCATCCATCCATGTTAATTTGGGGTGGATACGTGATCACTCGTGGTGGCAACATAGGCATTTGTTGAGAGGACTCTACAGGCGTGGCTCCTCCACCATTAGGCCTCTTTCTCCACTTTCTATACCTTATGCATTGTGATGCTTCTTGTTTTGAGCATTTTTATTTAGCAGGTGTAGTGTATCTCTCTTGTTTGTTGAGAGATTTTGTATCTATATTTTCTACACTTTTGGCATGTTGATAGTCTCTCTTGTGGGGGAGCTATTCTAGTGGAGCCCAGTATTAGTTTGTTAGTGTTCGAGTAGTTGTTTTGACAACTCATACAGATTTGTAGTGTCATTCCACCCATTCAACAGTATGTGGTGTTGATCCTACTTCTTCGGGTTTCGTGTCCTTGCCTTGTTACCTTGGCTTTTCTTGGATCATGACACTCTAGATTTTGTGTCCTTGCCTTGTTGCTTTGGTTATTGTTCTTGGATTGTGGCACACCTATTTGTAGCAGTTGGTCAAATTATGTTTGGTGTTTTTTTACACTTTTGACATCACTCTGTTGACAGTCTCCTTGTATGGAGCTATTCTGGTGAAGCCTAGTGTCAATTGTTTTTGAGTTCTATGATCGAGCAGTAGATTCATACCAAACTTCTTTAGCATTGTATGATTTTTTTGAGCTGAGCTTCTTAGGATGCCTTGGAGCGGGTTTTTACTCTCTTTACTTTGTTATTACTAGTTTTGGGTACCTTGCGGTGTCCCTTTTTCCCAGTTATTATACATGAGTACCTCATCAGGCCTAGTTACCGGGAATCATACTATGGACATGCCACATCTATTTTTGCCCCTAGCTTCACTTGAGGGGGGTGTTAGAGTAGGTATTTACCTTAGCTCATGTTTACCTAGGTACTTTATTTACCTTTATTGTATTTATCCTCACCCACTTATGTGTGTGAATATTTCTTTTATCTTATTTAGATATTAGGAGATATTATCTAGTTGTTAGGTATAGTTCTTTCCTTGATCTATGGTATTGAATAGTTCTTTCCTTGATCTATGGTATTGACTAGATCCTTGATGTCTAGTTCTCTCCTAAATCTATGGTCTTGAATAGTTCTTTGATGACTAGTTATTTCCTTGATTTATGGTTTGATCTACGACCTTGACTGGTTCTTAGATTGTTATTCCTTGTCTATTTAAGCAAGGCCCGTTCTCAATGTATTGCATTGAGTTCCATAATAATATATGATATTGTTGCTCATTTGTTTGCAAAGGTTTATGTAAAATTATTCTGGCAAATTACTTTCATCTTATTAATCGTGATGTTTGATTAACATCTATTTTCTTGGCTTGGCACGATCTGGTTATCATTCCTTTTAAAGTCCAATCACTCTGACCATGCTTGAAACTTATCTTTCTTAGTGCTTGATGAATAGGGTTCTAAAAGGTAAAATTTAGATATGTTCAAGAATGACCTTTCAATTCTAACCGTTTGTCATGCATTACTTTCTTCTACAAGTTCCTTTACACCTTCTTTATGCTCCTTCACAATCCAAGAATCTCTAAAAATCTGATTTAGCTCCACACTGTCTATTTGACTTCCACTAGTTCTCTACCCTTAATACAAGAAGCTTCAAATCAAGACATCTATGAACTTTTGAACTCTTTAAGATTGTTCAACCATCTCCCAATGTTCTTGTACCTTCCATCATGTGAACTCACCTATCAAATGAACCCAAATTAGTAAATAGTCACCAACTCACCCTCTTCCACTAAATTGTCCTTCTTTGTGCTTATTGAGCAATATCTTTGGCCATTTCATGGTTATAACTTTATATGAGTCTTCTATTATAACTAAGACCACCTCTCACTATGCTATTCCAATTAGATGGTGTATGTAAAAATTGGGCTTCTGACTCCTTACCTAAATGTCTTTTCCACTATTGACTCTCCTTGATTGGTTTAGCTTCTTACTAGCCATGTCTAGGTTATTTTCTTCTTATATATTTGGTTTTAATCATTCATTCAACAAAGAAAGGTTCATTCATGACACCCATTTGGGGTTTCTATTTGCATGTAAATTTTCATCTAGTCTTATTTCACAAAAAGTGTTCCAAACTCACTAATCTAGACCCTCTATTAGGTATTCTAACTGTCATCTTTGTATTCTTAAACTGTCATGGACTAGGGAAATCTTAGCCCGTATCAATCCTCAAAAATTAAAAAAATCCTTGCAAGGTATTTTTGAACCCTAGTGCATTAGTGTTGTCATTGATGTCAAGTGGCATTGATGGCAAAGGCATGAGTGATGAAGTGAGGCTCATTTCAGGGACATGAAGATTGACTGGTAATGCCTTCTCAATGGTGGTTAGTGTTCACAGAGTGGTTTCTGGATGAACTCGGGATGATTTTAGGGTGTTATAGAATTGGCTAGTGATATTGGTGCCCACAATAAGTATGGAGATGGTAGGTATTCCTGTCTCATATTTCCTATAGGTTAGAAACGATATTTCTAGCATGTGCAAGAGCTTTTAAAGTGAGCATCAAGTCAAGTGTTGGGAGACACTTGAAACTAGCTCATTTAGGCCTAGTTCTAGAGCCTAATGAGGTGTAAGAGCTCAATAAAGACCATTACGAGCATAGGTAAGCATGGTATAATCCTATAAATAATCACTAAGGCATGTGTGAGCATTTACATGGCTTACTTTAGCTTCTGAAGGCAAAATTCAATTTTTCACTAAAACTACCTTTAAGAAATAGTTGTGAATACTTGTTCAAATGAGATTGTTCTTAACCATATAAGAATATTTATGAGAAACCAAGATATGGATCATGTAGAGGGATGTGTTTTGGTACTCTATGTCAAATTTCATCAAATTTTGAAATGGAATTTTTAAGTTATTCAAGTTTTACTAAAACCGATTTCATGAAAAAGGAAAAATGAGTACCATGTATTCTTAGTAATTAAAAAAAATCAAGCCACCTTCAGATAAATCATAGAATAAATTTTTAAAGAAAACTCAAATCTTTAAATTTTGAAAAAAAAATTGAGGACCAAAGGTGGAAGAACAAGAAATTTCTCTTCATTTTTTAACCTTGTTCTTGTTGGTGTGTGGGATCCTATATGTCCTCCACACACATATGGAGGGTCATCTCACATGGGTTAGGTTTATGGTTTCTTATGTGTCATGCACAAGGGTTACTCAGCACTCTATATGTATCCCTTCATTTGACATTTATGAGCATGCCAAGACATTCCGTTGTCTTTTCTCTATGTGCAAGCTTTGTTCTATTATGTAAGCTCTTCCATTGATTAATCGATTCCTCCTTGTGACTATGCTGGAGCTATTACGTTTCCTTTAGAGTGCAACTTTATCATGGTGCATGATTTTTGATACGATTCTTGCCAACTCTTTCATGGTATCTAAGCTGAGATCGGGTAAACGTGCATTCGTCATCTGAGTTGTGATTACTCTTGGTTTCGTTATTTTTACTCCTCGTGTAAGTTTATCAATCATTATATTTCTAGAAATTTATTACTAACGTTCTTAACAAGTTGTTCTTGGAAATTTTTTGGTTTTGCTGTGTTCTTCATGCATGTGTAGATCTCCTTGCATTTTCAAGGGTTTTACACCTAAATTTAGTTAGTTGCAGCTACATTTGGAGATCAGTTAAAAATGGAGGTTATTTTTTTTCTAGTTTTTTCATTTTTTATTAAACTGGAAATTTTTTGTAGATATCTATTTTTCTTGGATCTCTGTTTTTTGTTGGTCTTTTCTATGTTCGCATGGTGTTTTTTGCAGAATACAAGTTCGACTCAGGTCAAAAAAAAAATCAGTGATTGGTGTTTTTTTGCTCAGCCCCAAGCTCCTTCAACACCTACAAGGTCCTTCTCTTCCCATATTCCTGCTTGACATGCAGCCTCAAACCTTTCATTTCCTGCAATTGTTTTCTACCGCGGTTCACCTTGGTTGAATCATTTTTTACGTTTCTTTGAGCTTGTGAGGTCATGTTTTGTCTTGCTTTAGCCAAGCCCTTCTGTTTCGTGGTCTGCCCCGCCATTCGCAGTGCTCCTGTCATTGACCTCTAACCATCTGGTCTAGTCTGGCCTATTCCCAAGCTTCAACCTGCATCTGGTCTGGTCTAGCATGCTCTCAAGCTTCACCCTTGGCATCCAGCCTGCCTTCTGTCCACCTACTTTCCCGCCAACGGTCACCATCCACCCTGGGATCCTCCCACCTCACACTTTACTTTTGATTATATGCCCACTGCCTTGCTCACTCATGCAAATGAGGTTAGTAGGCTATGGCATGAGCATTTCAGACATCTAAATTATCACTATCTTGAACAATTGAGCCAAAACAAAATGGTCAACGGGTTACCCTGCGTCAATTTTTCTAAGGGTCTTTTTGAGGGTTATACCCTTGGAAAGCATCCTGAAAAAAAATGACAAAGGAAAAGCCTGGAGAGCTACTCGTCCTTTGGATCTTGTTCACAGTGATATTTCTAGTCCATTTCTGTCTCCTTCGTTTACTAAATCTCTTTATGTCCTGACCTTCATTGATGACTATTCACGATATACTTGGGTATATTTTCTTAAGCTTGAGTCTGAAGTCCTTGAACATTTTATGGACTTTAAGGCTCTTGCTAAGAAATAGGCGGAATGGTCTATTAAGGGTCTTCAAACTGACAATGGAGGTGAATATGTAAACAATAGGTTCATGTATTTCTGTACTTCTGAATAGATCTCCTTGCAGCATACAATTGCATATATCCCTTCATAGAATGGAGTAGCAAAAAGAAAGAATCGTACTCTTAAAGAGATGGCCACTTATATGATTCACTCGAAGTCTCTTCCTCCGTAGTATTAGGCTGAAGCAGTGAATTGTGCTAATTACATTTAGAACTATGTTCCACACAAGACAGTAAGAGGGATGACACCCTTTGAAGCCTGGTTTGGATGCAAGCCTGATGTTGAGCACTTTCAATTCTTCAAATCCAAGGCTATGGCTTGGATTCCCAAGAAGAAACACAAGGCATTGGAACCACAATCCAAACCTTGTATCTTTATAGGGTATCCTGATGGCGTGAAGGGATATCGATTGTTGAATCCTACTTCTCATGAGATTTGTATTGAGAGAAGTGTTAAGTTTGATGAGTCTTCTTCAACCTCTACTTCTCTACCTATTGAGGTTCTTCAGCTTGTTGATTCAGATTCTGACTCATCAGATGATGATGTTATTGAGCATGCTCCTCTTGCTGATCCTCTCGACCATCAGAGCCTTGAGTCTTCTGATTCTGATAGTAGTGATGACAAGGAATATGTCCCTTCTCACTCAAGTGATTTTCCGACTCAGAGTCTGATCCTCCTGGTCCTCTTTGGACTAGGAAAACTTTTCAAAGTGCTAGAAATTTAGTTGGAGATACTTCCGATATGAGACGTACTCGCTCAAATTTTAATGGACCCCACTCCTTCTTCACCTTTGCCTCTGATCCACATTCTTTCTGAGAGGCTTATGGTATTATTTAGTTAGATTCTGCCATGGATGAGGAGTATTCCTCTCTCATGAAGAACGATACTTGGGATCTCACCCCTCTTCTGAAAGGAAGAAAAATCATTCGGTGTAAGTGGGTGTTCCAAACAAAGTATGGAGTAGATGGAGATGTTGAAAAGTTAAAAGCGCAATTAGTAGCTAAGTGTTTCTCCTAGATAGTTGGGGTTGATTATATTGAAACCTTTGCTCCAGTTGCGAAGATGACTTCTATTCGACTGACCCTAGCCATTGCCGCAACAAACAGATGGAAAGTCCATCAAATAGACATTAAGAGTGCCTTCCTTCATGGTGAGCTAGAGGAAGAGATCTACATGGAACAATCTCTGGGTTATGTCCATGATCCCTCTCTCATTTGTAAGTTAAAGAAGTCTCTTTATGGCCTTAAACAAGCCCCTCGGGCTTGGTATGCCAAGATGGACTCCTTTTACTTACATCAGGGTTTACTAGGTGTCACTCTGATCCAAATGTTTATATTCTATGGCAAGATGACTCCATAATCATTCTTGTTCTCTATGTTGATGACTTGTTGATCACCGGCAGCTCTTCCTCTATCATTGATTTTGTGAATACCGCCTTGGCCAACAAGTTTTCCATGACTTACTTAGGTTTGCTTCATTACTTTCTTAGGATCTAGATTTCACAATCTAACTTAGGAATTTTGATTTCGCAACCTAAGTATGCTCTTGAATTACTTTCTCATTTTCAGATGTCTGATTGCAATTCTTCTCCTACTCCTTTTCTTTCTAAGGTTAAGTTTGTTTCTGATTGCTCTACTCCCTTGGTTGATGGTACCCTTTATCGATAGTTGGTGGGGACCTTGATTTACTTGACTCACACTTGACCAAATTTATCTTATGTTGTTGGGATCATGTCCAGATTCATGCAGGAGCCACATGAGTTACATTGGAAAGTAGCTAAGTGGATCCTTCATTATGTTCGTGGAACCTATACTGATGGCATTCACTATTTTGGAGGGGTGGATATTGACTTAATTGGGTTCACAAATTCTGACTGGGCCAGTGAATTAGATCATCAAAAATCTACCTCTGGCTATATTTTCTCTTGGTTCGGGTCCTATTAGTTGGTCTATCAAGAAGCAGAATGCAATTACAATAAGTCTACAGAGGTAGAATACAAAGGATCAGTTAATGCGACCATAGAGGTTGTTTGGCTATAAGGTATTCTGATAGAGTTTGGCATCCACTTTCGGTGGCCCACCATTATCTATTGTGATAACACGAGCACTATCTCAGTTTTCATAAATCCAGTTCAGCTTCAGTGAACGAAGCACATTGAGATCCATATGCACTTCATACAAGAGCTTATTCATGATGCTATCATCGACATTCAGTACATTCAGATAGCTAATCAGATTATAGATATATTCACTAAGCCGTTAACTGAGGTGAAGTTTCTTCACTTGCGGTCTCTTCTTGGGGTGAGGTCTTATGTAGTTTCTCATATTCTTTAGGCTATATAGTCCTCTTCTTCTTCTTCTAGGAAGATGTTGTTTGTATATGGGCACCTTATTAGGCCTTTAGTTGTCGAGCCCCATTGACATATATTTCTTAGTTGTTTAGGAGTGTCTTCTTTTTCTGTCTGACTCATCATAGCCACTACCCCAGCTTTGATGAAGGGGGGTGTTGGTGTGTGGGATCCTATATGTCCTCCACACACATATATGGAGGGTCATCTCACATGGTTTAGGTTTAGGGTTTCTTGTGTGTCATGCACTAGGGTTACTCAACACCCTATATGTATCCTTTCATTTGACATTTATGAGCATGCCAAGATACTTCGTTGTCTTTTCTCTATGTGCAATCTTTGTTCTATTATGCAAGCTCTTCCATTGATTGATTGATTCCTCCTTGTGATAACATTGGAGCTATTATGTTTCCTTCAGAGTGCAACTTTATCGTGGTGCACAGTTTTTGATATGATTCTCGCCAACTCTTTCAGTTCTTCTCTCTCCAAGCTTCCTTCTTAAATTGATAGGCATGAAATGAGTTTGTTTGTCACAAAAACACTTGTGCAAGCTAATTCAATTTCTCAATGTTTAAAAATATTCCCTCAAGTTCCTTTGATTCCCTTTAAGAATATCTTTTCCATACAAGTCTAACTCAACTCTTGCAAGAGGTATACTTTCAGTCATGGTATTAGGAGAGGTATAGTCATGATGGTTGAGTATAAACTCAATGCCGAGGTGGAAAATGATTCTAAAATCTCTCTACAAGTCAATTTTGATGAGGTAGAGCTCTTGGTATGCTCTTGGGATAATTTTTTAAGGTTACATCTTATTGTCTCTATATTACCCAGCATAGTTCTTATGAAGAATATTTATCCTTGGGTAGTGTCTGCATATTTTCTTATATAAGATTTGCATTCAATATTTACTAAGGTTGTGTATATTCTCCTTTTAATTTCAAATTTGGTATACACTGCTTTTTGATTCCATAGTTAGTCACATGTTTTCAATAATGGTGACAAGAACTGTAAAAGCTTAGTCTAGACTGTGGTGAAGTAAGAAATAGAGAACACTGAACCAAAATTTACTTACTCTAATGTCAAACATTCTCTGTTTGGTGATTGAAATCAATGTAGCAAGGTGTCTTAACAAAGCTCATTCTCAAATATTTTTCTAAATGCAATTGAATAGTGGATTGCATTAGTAGGCCATCACCATCCTTGAATATTGGGTCCATGTCTCAGTGACAATCATGAAATATTGAAACTGTGTCTCCAAACCTTGAGTCATTCCTCCATTTCATGCAAATGAGTCTTGCAGCTTATTTTGAGTTCACCCATGAAAGTTATCACGTCATTACATTGATGAAAAGGTTAAATTTAAGATGTTTTGGGCCTTCTTCCAGCGAGCTAGGGTTTAGTTCTTGAAACCCTACCTAAGTAACATCTTTGAAGATCAAACAAGATTGGCTCTTTTTGTTCTAATGTAAAGTGAACTATTTAACCTAGGAAGTAATGTAAATTTCTTCACTCTTCTTGAAGGTTTCCATTGCAGTCATAACTGACTGGGAAATTTTTAAATGGAAAAGATCTTGAATTTGGAACTTTGTCTCAGTATATTGTTATGAGGGATATATGTATTGTATTGTAACTAAATGCTTCCAAGTTGGATATGTATATTGTTATGAAGGATATGTGTAGTGTCTTGCAGCTAAGATCTTGAAGTCAGAACTTTGTCTCGGTATCCTAGCTGATATAAGTAAATAAGTGCTTTCAAGTTCGTCTTCCTATGCTTGAATCTCATGGTAGTGCTTAAATTGTAGAAGATATTTCAAGTGCATGACAATTATAATGCAAGAAAAGATTATCTTGTGAATGCAAGAAAAACAAACAATTTATTCTCCTAATCTAATTTTCTAAAAAAAAACCTCAGATAGAGAAATGGATGGAAAGAAGGAGATATTTCAATACCTACTCTTACCTGCAAGTTGAAAATATCCTCCTTTGATGTGTTGTATTTTATCTTGATTGGTGTTAGTTTCTTCAAATGTTGATGGAGACACACGAGCAACACCTCCCCTTATAACTTGATGACTTTTCTTAAAGAATGCTTGATGAAGGATGAAGGATTGGATGATGATGGATTGTGGATGAATGATGGATTGATTGAGATAAAATGGTAGAGGTTTGTTATGGATTTCTAATTTTTGGCTCTCATGGAGGAGGAGAGATCAATTTAAAGTTTGTGGGAGAGGAAATGGAGGGTGAAGATCCATACAAGTAGGATGAGGATCAATAGTTAGAAAATGAGGAGAGGATTAGAGGATTCTAAGATTGATAATTCTAGAATTTGAATTCAAAATCCATGGAGGGAAGAAGCTTCCATTGAATTAAAAATTCAATGGAAAGGGAAATTTATAAAGGCTTTTAGAACTAGAAGCCTCTATATTTAGAGGCGGATAATGTGATTAGTTTTAGTATTTGATTAGGATAATAAAATATGATTAGGGGGTGACTACATGGAAAGGATAGGTGTAGGTTAGATGTAAAATAGGTGGGTAGGTGGGTATATTAATATTAAATTCCTAGGAAATTTTAATAAGGATTAAGATAGGATAATAGGATATAATAATGAGTTTAAAGGGATTAATGATAAAATGGGATATTAGATGAATGATAAAGGGTAAATGTGATCAAAGGGATTAATAATTATTATTATAGGGATTTAGTGATGATATTAGGTTATTTACTCGACAAATTAATCGTAATTAACTATGTCAACATTTTGGATGTCTATATTTTGGCCCTCTTTGAATGGTTATTGTGTAGCAATGACCGTTCAAAGAAAAAGAAGAGAATATGTTAGGATTGTGATATGATTCCCCCTCAAAGGGTTTGCTAGGGAAGGAATGATTCGGGTAACCTCTCAAAAAGAGAAGAGGTGTGAGTTAGTAGATGAGAGGATTAGAGGGTAAGAAGATTAAGGATTATAGGAGAGGAGAGAGGATTAGAAGATTGATTGAAGGGGTTAGATTAAAGGATGCCCCAGTCAATGTATTAAGATTAAGGATATTGTATTTGAGGATTAGAGGATAGAAGTATTATTGATGAGGATGCGGGATGAGAGGATTAGAATATATGAGAGAGGATTAGATTAGGAAATTAGAGGATTATGAGATATTGGATTTTGGAGTAAAGGATGCCCCAGTCAACGGTGTATGACAAGGGTGAATATTTAGGATTGGTGGATTAGAGTATTCCCAACTCAAGGGGTTAGGTTAGAAGTTTTTAGATTTAAATTTGAGGATGATGGATTTGATGATGTTAGATGTGATGATGTGGGAGTCGAGGATGTTCCATTTTTGATTGACTAGATAGGAAGCCAGGGTATATGGTGTTTGGATTTGGAGGATTAGAAGATTGAGGATGTTTGGATGAGATAATAAGGATTGGTTTTTGGATTGATTTACATTGATGAGGAGAGAATGGGGATGATGATTGATGAAGCGATAAGAAATATTGTTTGAGTTTAATTAATGAGAGGATGTTAGAATATTCCCCAACCAGGAGATGAGGATTTTGGATGTGGATATTGATTAATTGATAAATGATTGATGATGAATTGATTAGATAGGAGGATGAGGAGGTTTGATATTTAGTTAGATGATGATGAGTATTAGGTGTGAATGATGATAGAAGGGGGTGTGCTTCCATAAAGTGCCCACTTGTTATCATCATTAGAATTAGATGTGATTAATGTGGCATAGAGAAAACTTTAGCAAGGTATAAAGGCCACGATGATTGAATTTCCAAATTCTCTTTTCCTCGTATCATCGGACATAATAATGCAAAAAAATATGGTCCTCATATTATTGGATCATACAAAATAAAAAGAAACAAAAGGGGCCTCATATCAATGGCCAGAATTTAAATGAAGGCAAACAAGAAAAAAGGCATAAGAAAAAGCCAACACATTGCATTTTTGTATTTGTTTTTGTTTTTAGGGAAAATTCATTATCTTTTTATGGATTTATTGAATGATTTGATTGATATATTTTGGATTTTGAATGGGGGGAATGGTTGAGATTAGCTAATATGAAAGGATTCAAGATTGTAGAACTCGTGGGGGGTGGAAAGGGAAGTAAGGTGGGATGTGACATTCTCCTATAAGTCCCAAAGCATGTTTGGGTAGGATGAAAAGGGAAGGATTGAGGGAAATTTGATAGGCTTGATAGGATTGGTTACTAGGTTAGGATTAACTGGGATGTGGTATGGAAGATAGATAGATAGGATGAGGGATGTGGTATATGATAAGATGAGGGATATGGAAGATGATAACATATGCCTCTAAGTATAGGGGCGATGGATTGAGGGATAGATGCGGTGTGCCCCCGAGTGTGAAGTAGGGTGGCTTGTGTGGATGGATGGATGGGTTCAATTTTCCCCTAGTTTTAGGGTAGGATGGGAAGTGAGGGGTAATGGATTATGCCCCCTACTGATGGTAGTAGAGATTCCCCTAGTCATGATGATGGCAGTTGAAAAGGGACATGAGAAGGATTAGATGAAAAGGAAAGGATCGTCATCTTCCCATGGATGTTTGATCCAAGGGAAAAAGGATGTGGATGTGATGGATGGAGGGAAAATAACATAAGTGATGAAAAAAATATGAGCTTAATGACACTTTTTGTAAGGTAAGAGTTACACTAAAACAAAAGTGTGAACAGGTCTAAAAAATACCTGGAAACATGCAAGCCCTATGTCTCTGAGAGATCAATGTGTGTTTGATTGTGATGGTTTATTACCGTTTGAAGTGAAGACTTAATGGGTAGAATGTGAAGACAAACTAGCCAATTTATAGGGAGTCATTACGTCAAATAGGTGGATGGAGGGTGACTAGAAGGCTAAGTTGTGCATTACTCTACTGTCATTCAAACATTCATAGCCCCAACGGAGATGCATTTGATTCTTGTCACAACATTTCTCTACTACCAGTCAAGTGTCCATAGCCCCTGTAGAGATGTTGAAAATGCACCTAGAGAGAGTCTTGAGGTGTATTTCATTTGATATTTTTAATTTTGATATGATTTTTTTTCTTTTTGATGTTTGAGATTTTTTTGCATAAAGAGGTTCCACTCTCTTGAGAAATCTTAAGGGGTTAAGAATCACTAGTGGCTTGATGGGGTGATGGAAATGAGTGTGGAGATGATATTGGATAGAGTGTTTAAAGACACACCCAAGGGTCTTCACCAAAATTTTATTAAGTGTGTTAAAGTGTGTGGATATCTATGAGGATGGTTGTGCTTGAATGTTAGAGGTAATGATAGACCAAGGTCACACAATTGTAATAGGTACTATTGTCATACAACATGTGTGAGCAAGTTGATCAAGTGTTCAAATTAATTAATTGGAGAGGATATGAATTGATGTGATGATAATAATGGATTAGATGCAAAGGGATATAGATGTTGGATGGAAGGAGGATAGGTGGGAACGAGAGAACATCCGTGCGTAGGTGACAAATTACTCGCTCAACCCAATTTTAGGTGTTTAGTATTTGTAGATTTGTGATCGGTTTGAGTGGTTGGGATGGAAGGAGCAACAAGAGGAGTGGTAGAAATGGATTGTGATGGAGTGGTGAGAGGGATATTGTTAGTGTTAGATTTATATCCTAAGCCTAAATGACCTAGATTTTGATGAAGAGAGATGGGTTTGTGAATGCCTTGTTCATGGATGCCTAAGCATATGCCTCAATGTTTCATATTAGTGAACATCTTTTTGGATATATGATATGAAGTGAATGGGAAAGATGATGGTATATGGTCATCATGAGACTGGGGGGTTGTAGTTTTTTCATCCGATAAAAGATCGGATGTATCAAATGATGGGAGGTGAGATTTGTTTTGGTTTTTGGTTGGTGAGGGATGTTTAGGTGTACGATGATATTTGGATGGCTGACGATGTTTAGATGTCGAGTGGGATTTGGATGGTGGATGATCGTTAGGGATAGGATTGGGATGGAAAGGTGGTGGATAAAGAGGGACAAGGACAAGAAGCCCTTGGTTAATGAGGTTTTGGACATAAGACATAAATTACATGCAATGATTGGTCGAATGTCCATGGGTGCGATGGAAGTCACAATAATAGTGTTCCCAATACCAAGATGGTTTGGGAAGGATTCGATCATGTGATTTGATTAGGGTATGGATGATCATTTTGAAGTTTTTTAGATGATGGAAGATGGTGGTCAAGGATTCTCCTAAAGGAGGGAAGTAGTTTGGGTTACATGGTTTTGGGGGAGTAGGAAGTAAAGGTGTAGGATTGGGTGGATTATGAGATGATTTGGTTGTTTTGGATTTATGAGTTAGATTAGATTGTTGTGGATTAGAATACAAAGGGGATGGATTATGCTTGTGGGCTAAAGTGGATGGTTTGGGATTGGAGGCCGAAGTAGACACAACTGATTTTGGATTGGTTGGAGCATGTGCTTTTACAATAGATGTTTTTAGATTAATATTAGATTGTTTAGGATTAGTAGATTTAGATGAAGGGGATGGGTTTGAAATGGGGGTCACATTAGGCTTGGGTGATATTGGGGATGAAGGATATTTGGGAGATGGGTGTGGTGTAGGAGTCACATTAGATTTGGTTGATTTAGGGGAGAAGTAGATGAAGGTGGAATAAGAGGCTCGTTAGATTAGGTAGGATATTTAAGAGGAATGGGATTGGATTTATTAGGTTTAGGAGTTGGTGACTTAGAAGTCACGTTAGATGTTTTAGGATTAGGGGATGGTGGAGATGAAATAGGATTAGAATATGGGATAGTGTTAGGGTTAGGTGATGAAGAGGGTAAGATATGATTAGGTATGGATGAAGAGGATGAGGGTGACGTAGGCGCCACATTAGATGGTTTAGGATTGGGGATAGAAGAGGATGGTGGTGACTTAGGAGTCACGGAGGGTGAGATAGTTTTGACAAGATTGGGCATAGGTGATGGAGGGGATGAAATAGGCTTAGAGGCTTAATTTGATGGTGGATTAGGGGATGTGGGACAATCTAGGAAAAAAATGTAGGATCAGATTGAGATGATTAAGATGACGAGGATGGAGGAATAAGATGAGATTTGGGGGATAATAATTTTGGGTTAAGTTGTGGGATTTTTGTGGATATATGAATGGGACTCGATGATAGGTTTTACAATGATTGGATTTAAGAGTTGAGATTTTGTATGGTAGATGATTATTTGTATGGGTTTTTATGGGAGGAAGGTGTAGATCATGATGATTGATAGGGGATTTTGAGGTTGGGGTTTGGGATGGTTGTGTGGGCTTGAAATGGGTGCCTAGATTAGCAAGGACATAAAGGAGGTCCTTTTGGTCTAGGTTGAAGTTAGTGAGGTAGTCAAAGTCGATGTAATTAGATTATGGGGATAGTGGTTTATGTTGATTAGGTTACGGTGTGGATTGAGATGATTTGGATTCATCAAAGAGAAATTCAATGCGGTGATGGGTAGGAATCTTAGGAAGGGGAAATTGTGGGCGAGGTTGGTTGGGAAATGATGTTTTAGGAGGTGATTGGTTGATACGTGATTTAAGATTGGATATTTGTTGATTAAGTTATTGGATAGTTTTTAGGATGTTGGGATCAACATGGGATGGTTGATTTGTATGGCGAGGAGGGGATTGGTTAAGGTAGGATGTGATATTTGATTTTTGTTTATTAATGTGTTGGATAATGTGTGTAATTTCATGATCAAATCAATATGGTTAATTTTGATGACTGGGGATGATGGGATAGCTTGGTTAATGTATTTAGAAAAGAGCTAGGGGTTTAGGTGTTGGTTTGGAGAAGATAGGGATTTAGGATCAAAGGCCATAGTTTGATATGGTGTGTGGGGGATTAGACTAGATTAGTTTGGTTGATTAAGGATGGTAATGGGATTTGGATTGGGATTGCGTGATTAAGGATGGTTGATTATGATGATGTTTGATTGATAAAAGGTTTATGATGATAGGATGGTTAAGGGTATTCACAAGAAAGTAACAAACATGCAATACACGCCCTCATTAGTCAAGTGGGATTATAACCAAGCTATAGCTCACTTTTAATACCACACATTGATGGTTGTGCAACAAGATGGATCTTCACCTATGCTCCAATGTGGGGTCAGCTAGCAATTGATCTTAGGGAGTGTAGCCTCCTTACATTATAGCTTGATATGCGGCCAAAAGGGCTACCTGGACTAAGGTATAAGGGCTCACAAGGGGCGTCCTTAATATACCTTGTCGTACGTTGGGCCCAAGTCTGTGTTGTAAGGATGATGTCTGAGGCCTAGGTATTGGTATATAGAATCCCTTCACTTCACATGGCTCTTAAAACAAGCAAGCACTTAGCCAGTAATGACAGATGTCCAAGAATTCGTATACCCTGCCGGAACACGAGGTGTATCTATGTGTGTGGATATGCATCCTACGATCACAAGAACCCTATGACTATGACAAGTGTGTGGATATAACTTCCACGTCACGTTTCCCATATAAAAGAAAAAAATTGGGAAGGCTAATCGCTTTTGATCCTCAAAATCATCCTAGGACGCAAGAGGAGAGCATACACGATTTTTCCTTCATGATGAACAAGAAACAAATGAAAACTCATAAAAAGGGTGATAAATTCAAGATAATTAGATGGTAGATGATAAAATGAAATGATAAATGTTAGTAGTTTGATGATTGGGTCTTCAAGAGGAGGTTCTACAAAACAAGGGTTAACAGTTTGATTTTTGAACCCAATATCTTGGAATAAACAAGTTGCAAAACAAAAGGATTAGTAGTTTTCAATCCTATAATCAAAAAAAGGTTAGATAAATATCAAAATGGATGGAATCTCCCATTGTTGATGTAATAAACCTGCAAAAACATAATGTTAGACCTGTAAAAAATGACAAACAACACTTGAAGACAAGGTTAGACCGTTAGTTGTAAGCAAAAATTGTGATTCTGTAAAGGCGTTGATTGACATGTCATAGGCGCCAAAGTATGTAAAATGCTCTAAAGTACATCAAAGGCCCCATTTTAGGGAATATGCAGCATAGGTGCTAATGTATGACAAAAGAATGAAACAGAGTCAAAAACAGGAAAAAAATAGGGTTTTAATGCTAGAACAAAGTCTTTGAAGTATCTGCAAAGGTGCCAAAATAGGTCATAGGTGCCTGTACGTACCCAAAATTGTAAGGTACTGTACTATCAGAACAACATGACACGTGCCCCAATGATGAGACAGGTCTCCTCGCAAGGTGTTCGGGATCCGGAAAATCTCTCCAAGTGTGCGTTAACATCCCGCATGCCACGCTTGGCCCTCGCGTGCTTTATTTTTCCTTTTCCCCTCTTTTCCTAGCCTTTTTCTCTTCAGTGACGAAACCGCTGCCCTGTCTGGGCGGCGGTCCTTTACGTGTTTTCCAGAAAGCTCTTTTAACATGACTCACGTAAATTCAACGTTTTACCAGCTTTCTTTCACCGCCATAAGCTTGCATTTATGATTCCGGTTCCCTGGAATAGTGTTTTGCCATTGTTTATAGTTTAAGAGTTCTATTTGGCTTTTACCTTGGGTAAATGCAAACACTATAAATAGATGGCTTGTGCTCAAGCAAATGGCCCCTCATTCACTTCTCATCTTCTCATTTTCAGTAATTCAGTCTTTTATTTTGCTTAGGATTCATAGTTTAGTTCGTTACATGCTTAGTTAGCATTGTTTTACTGTTGGTAAGCCACATATCCATCTTGTGCAAGCAATGTTGTTATTTCATCCAATCCATTGGAATAGAATAGCTTAGGAAGCCATTAAAGTTGCAAGTTTTTACTCCTCAAACAGGATAGTTTCAAGTTCTGGATGCTTTATGTTGCATGACTCGTAATAGATCCTGCTAGGAATTGCATAAGCCAAGCTCTGTACTCTTGCGCTATCCCTCTCCTACTCGCATTGTATTCGGTGTGTATTTTGAGCTGCCTTTATCCCAATATCTACTTCTGTTGATGCTAGCATTACACGCTTTTCTGGATCCACGTGAACATGAAAGAACAAGGAGATCATACTGAGGGGACAAGATCACACACACCATCAGATTCGCCACTGTTCTGCAGAATCCAGGTTCTAGCTTTCAAAGTTCTAATTAGAATCATATCAAATAGAGTAGTTAATTGTTTTATTTCAGTAAATTTTATTCTCGATATTGCCAGGGAAGCTGTGTGGATTGATAGTTTCTGAGAAACTATGATTCACTCCTCACTTCTGAGGTAGGATCGAGAATCTTGCAAATAGATTAGATGAGCTACTTTATTGTTTAGAATAGATCTACAAATTGCATAGACAAATAGCTACACTCGGTTATTTTGTTTGTTTTAAATTATTATTTTAGTTGTCTTTCTAGATATTTTAAATAGTTGTTTTCTTAAATTCGTAAAGTTCATCAGAAAAACACAAAAAGATAGAGAAAACATATGTGCTATAGATACACTTCACATAGTTAAATTTCATTTTGTTACAGTTAATTTACTTTGTTACTTTTGTATGACAATCACGGGACCTAGAGAGCCCAGGGAATACATATTCGAGCCAATCGTGCCCCAACCCAATCTCATCACGGCTATAACCGATATAGATCAAAATCTTAGGATTCAAGTCTTCCGAACAACGGTAAGCTTGCAACAAATCAATTCTCAGTTGAGCAGACTAAACATAGAAGACGACCAAGCACACACATTTTGGTCGAATCAACTGAACTACAGATTACCTTAGGAAAACATTCATATGTCTGTAGAAGGATTCGAAAGAGAACAAACCTTTGGTTGTGATCCTTTGGTCCCACAGCCAGATGCAGGAGACACTCTTCTAGATATAGATACCAGCCTAAGAATCCAAGTTGCACAAACACTTGTAGGGTATTATGAGAAAATCACACAGTTATTGATCCTAAATATAGAAGCTGAGAAAACATACGATTACTGGATATTAGGGATTAGGACTTGATTTCACGCATGACCATAATAGGTCCACAATGACTAAGAGTCTACGGTTGTGACGCACAAATCCCGCAGCCCAACAAATCTGTAGGAGAATTAGACATAGACACTGGCCTACGCACACTAGTATTCCAGTCTACTCCACTTCCACCTATCATCATCGAACAATTATCCTTGCTAGACACAATAGCTAACAAAGCTAGAGAGTTATGGACTAGGCCAGAGAACCATCCATAGAATTGACTACATTTACCATCCACCATATGACCCTGTCCGGAGAAATACACGAAACTATCCCGGGTCATTTTCCACATATTTCACAACCCATAAATCTAATCACGCCAGAGCTTGATATTGATTGGAGCCTTCGAGCAGTCATCCTTGCTGACCGATCTATCACACCAGCCCAAGTTATGAGGGCTTTCTTTGCTTTAGATTCACAAGTTTCATTAGTGCGCATTGAAGACATTAGATTGCCTAACTAGTTTGTCTGTATCTCACACATATTCCATCCCCACTGGCTGTCTCGACACGACCTCGGGAGGTCGGGTGCGAGGAAGAGTCACTTGTAGATTTCCACACTCGCTTGTCACTTTTATGTCGTACAAAATTGGTGAACCCAATGTGAAACAAACAAAATTAGTGAAGCTGACATGAACTTCCTACTTTCTAGTTCGGAGTCATAGTATCACGTGTTCTTCCAAGTTTAGTATACTTTTCATTTTTTCTGCCTCATTGGCTTTCACCTTCGCTCCTTCCCATTATTCTGCAGGTATTCATATACCCCTCGAATATGTCAGGATTTGATGCATATGGCAGACCCCTCGTGGGTCTTGAGGCATACTACGCCCAACAAAATAGACAATCATCACCCTCGCTTTCAGTGTAGGGCGAAAACTATTCAACTAATCAGTTGTCGACACAAACTCTAAGGATCAGATATAGCTCGCCCTTCCAAACAGAGGAGTTGGAACAACTCACTCAAACACAACAAACAGAGCATTCAGGCTCAAATAATATGACGTTCACCGGAGAATCTGGTTCTGTCGACACAAAAATTTTCCTCCGTAATTTCTATTTCATTAATGTATGTATTAGGAATAGGATGTTGTTAAGTATAATTAGTAGTAGCATCTGATAGAAGATAACGGTGCCGTCAGTACGGTGCCACCAATAATGTGGAGTACGGTAACAGTAAAAGTACAATAGGAATGTTGTAAAAAGTAAATATTTGTCGTAAGTGGTCCGGTAATGTTAAAATGTCAAAGTTTGGGTAATTAGAGAAGTAGGGTCTACATGATTAGGAATTAGAAATATTATATTGGTAATAAAACCAAGGAGTGAGGTCATAAATATTTTGTGTATTTTATTTGTAAAAAGTCTAAAAATGTGGAACCCATGTAAAATGATAAGGTTTATCTTATCTTAAAAGATAAGCTTACATGTACAGATAAGAGTTAAGGTATGGAATATGATTCGTCAGAGTGAATTTTTTATCCTATCTTAGAGATAATATGGATAAGCCTGGAAGTTCTATAAATAGAGAGGCCACCCCCCTCATTTAGCATAGAAGGAAGTAGTGAGTAATATTGTAGGAAGTGTGCAAAGGAAGCCATCAGTTTAAAGGTGTGTTGAAGAAGCCATTAAGAGGTGTAATTGTAAAGTTTCTCCCATAGTCTTAGTGAAAGGCAAGTGAAGTCAATAACACTTGAAGTACTTCATGGGTGAGATTGTAACAATTTCATGTTAATATTATAATTTACTTTGATATTTCAGATTTTTCATCATTCCATCTTATCATAGTCGATGGTATTCTTGTGTTATGTTGTTGTTTTGTTTCCAAATTACATCCACCAAACTAAAGGCTGTGCATTAGTAAATAATCATAGCACGAGGAGTTCCCGGTGAAGAATTATCATAGTGCCGGATTGGTGATGACATTTTGGTTCCGTTGCCGGGACCATTCCTCATTGGTGGATTTTCTGGAGAGATATTTCCACTTAGTCAAAAATCAATTGGAGGGTAACCTTATTTTTACTGTGCATAGTAGTTACCATGGTAAAGTCATTTTTACCGTGAATAGTAGTTACCATGATAAAGTCATTTTTGCTGTGAATAGTATTTATCACAGTAAAGTCACTTTTTACCATGAATAGTATTTACCGCAGTAACTTCACTTTTTACTGTGAATAGTGTTTACCACAGTAAAGTCAGTTTTTACCACAGTAATTCAAGTTTTACCATAGTTACCGTGGTCATTTCTATTTTACTGTAGAAAGGTGTAAAGTCACTTTCTAGTATAGTGATTCCAATTATTTGTGCACATAAGTCTTGTTGATTGTATTTGTGGGTTGGTATTTCACGGTGGTTACTTTTGAAAATGGGAAAGATTCCTATTTTTTCAGCTCAATCTAATGAAGATGCTTCTTCTTTCATTCAATATTTTAAATGATCTTGTATTTGTAATGGCCTTATAAGAAGAGAACAATGAACTGAATTTTTTCCTACCTTTTTGGACGGTTCAACACTTAGGTGGTTTGAAACACTAGGTGATAATGTGAAAAATTCATGGGATTTATTAACTGAAAGTTTTCTTGAAGAATTTGGTGAACAACAGAAATATGCAGATCTCATGATCGAGATCACAAAGCTATCCCAAGGAGAGAAGGAGAAGATAAGGGATTATCATGCTCGTGTTCTAGAGCTAAGGAGGAAGCTCGATGCCCAAATCCGGAAGGAAGGATTAGCAGATGGGTTCATGAATGGCGTGGATAATCTCCTATGTAAGCACTTCATTTTTGGGATGAAGCTAGAAATCAGACAACGAGTGAAGTATGACCGCTCAGCTACCATTAAACAAGCAAAGGAGATTGTAAGAAGGCAAGAAGAAATCATAGAAGAGGAGCCCAAAGAAATTGTTGCTAAAGTAGAGCCTACACCAGCACCTTTGGTCCAGAATCTACAACCACTGCCGGTGAGCACAAATATTTCTCCTAGTACATCTATTGAGTATGAAGATCTGCTCAAAAAGATGGGTCAGTTAACTATTAATCTTCTTCAAGGAAAATAATTTAGTTCTCAGGGAGGAGATAGAGGTCCAAAAAGAAATATTTCTGAAGTTGTATGTTATTGTTGTTATAAAAAGGGTCATTATAAGTATAATTGTCCAGATAGAGCTTCTACATCTGGTAAAGGAGGTAATGATAAAGGAAAAACACCTATGAATTCTTTTGATGTAGTAGATAAGAGCAGAAATAATGAAGTAGATGTGTTTGTAACAAAAAGAAAGAAAAAAATAATAATCAAGATGGAAATGATCCTAAGAAGATGAAAGGAGAAACTAGTAAGAAACATAGGAGAAGAAAGTTGGGTGTGCAGAATTTTCTAATTTCACAAGGGCAAGGACCATACTCCATCTTGGAAGATCTGTCCAAAAGGCCTGCAAATATTACATATGGTCAACTCTTGGCTATGTCTTCTGAGAAGAGGCGGGAGTTGCGAAGTGGACTCAATGCTCGACGAAGGAAGGAGGTTGAGGTCCCTGTTTTGGAGGCAGAGGCGGATCCCTATGTTCCACAAACTGAGGTATTATGTAATGGTATTTCAATTCATGATGTCGTAGTTGATGGAGGTGCTGCAGTTAATGTAATGACTGAGTCTGTAATGAATATGTTGGGTTTAAAAATTAATCGCCCTTTAACACTTATGTTAAGGTCATTAAATAAAGGAAAAACTAAACTAAAAGGTGTAGTTTCAAATGTTTAAATATTTTTTATGGGTGTTGTATGTGTGGTAGACTTTCAGGTGATAAAAAATAGTACTGTTGCGTACCTAATGTTGCTGGGAAGACCATGGCTAAGGAGAGTTCATGCAAGAAACTACTGGAATGAAGGCTTCATGACACTTGGATGTGGTAAAGAGAAGGTGAAAATAAACGTGATCCCTCGGCATCATAAGGAAGAACCTGTCGATTCAAGTGATGAAACTGATGATTGGACATCCTCTGATTACTCTAGTACCAAGTGAAGTGGACACTGAAGATGAAGAAAGTGAGGTCGATGTTTCAGTCATGGATATCCTTCCAGTCACACCAACTCATGACCCCATAAAATTATCTGAAGAAGAAGTTGATGATCGTCTCCAACAAATAAAGATTGGTGATGCTGTGATGGAGAGTGAGAAGGAATCCTACCTCCAGCTCTTTTGAAGGTACATACACATATTCACTTTTGATTGCAAAGAACTCCGTCAAGTAAGTTGGGTAGAACATTTTATTGAGCTGGTAGATGGTGCTAAGCCCATAAAGCAAATGTCATATAGAATGAATCCTAATTTTTCCAAGACTGTAAAAGAAGAAATAGATAAGTTGCTTGATACAGGATTCATATTTGCTGTGGAGAATTCAAAATAGGTTTCTCCCATTGTGATCTCAATAAAAAAGAATGGGAATCTACGCATTTATGTTGATTATAGGAAGCTCAATAAGGCAACAAAGAAGGATCATTACCCTCTTCCATTTTCAAATCAGATCTTGGACGAAGTAGTTGGCCAGGAGTGCTATAGTTTTGTTGATGGATATAGCGGCTACAACCAAGTTCGTATAGCAAAGAAAGATCAGCTGAAGACCACGCTCACCACTCCTTGGGGAACGTTTGCTTATAGAGTTATGCCTTTTGGGTTGTATAATACTCCAACAACATTCCAGCGTTTGATGAATAGGGTGTTCGAACCCTATATTGGGACCTTCATCAGAGTATTTCTGGATGATTTTTGCATCTATGGGAGCAAGTTAGACCACCTGCACCAGATGGAGACATCATTTCAAAGGTTAGATGAAGCACAAGCCTCACTAAACCCTACAAAGTGTGTCTTTGGATGTTCTAAAGGCGTTTTGTTAGGGCATGTTGTATCCAGAGATGGTATTGGTACTGATCCTGATAAAGTTTCAAAAATCAAAGATTTACCATTTCCTATGAATAGAAGTAAGTTTGGATCATTTTTAGGCCATATGGGTTACTATAGAAGGTTCATCAAAAATTTATCAAAGATTGCACAGCCACTAACCCAGTTCTTGAAGAAGGATGTTACTTATGAACTAGGAAATAAGGCGCATGAAGCTTTTGGACAACTGAAGGAAGCCCTGGTGTCTTCACCTATTTTGAAGAATCCAGATTGGAGCAAGCCATTCATTGTGTACACTGATGCCTCAGATGCAACACTAGGAAGTACTTTGAGCCAAAAGGATGAAAATGGGAATGAACATCGAATTTACTTTGGGAGCAGACAAATGAGCAGTGCTGAGGTAAATTATACTGTAACTGAAAAAGAGGCTCTGGCTATCATTTTTGCTATAAAGAAGTTTAGAAATTACTTGCTAGGGCAAAAATTTCTAGTTGTAACAGATCATCAGGCTCTAAAATATATTGTAAATAAGCCTAACCCATCAGGGAGGATAGCAAGATGGATAATTTTACTACAAGAATTTTAATTTGATATTATAGATAGGCCATGAAAGAAGCATGTCAATGCAGATGCACTCTCTCGAGCCTATGATGGTTTAGGATCATCTTGTGATGATGATGATTTCCCTGATGCAGCATTGTTATCCCTTGACACAATCCCTAGTGAATACATAGATATTTGAAATTATCTGAATGAATTCAAGTTTCCTGATGGTGCCAATGCAAACACTAAGAGAAAGATTACTCAAGCCAGTCATCCATATTCTATTCTGCATGGAGTATTATTTCGAATAGGACCTGATGGACAATACAAGAGGGCAGTTGGACGTGATCAAGGGAAGGAACTGCTAGAATAATTCCACAATGGTACATGTGGAGGGCACTTCTCTGGACAACTTACACCAAGAAAGATCTTGGATGCAGGTTATCACTGGCCCACTCTTTTTAAAGATTGTTATAATTATTGTAAGACATGTGATATTTATCAAACACATGGTAACCGTAAGACTTCATCAGCTCCATTATGCCCTATTCTTCCACTTGGTCCCTTTGAAAAGTGGGGAATAGGCATTGTAGGTCCACTTCCAACTACCTCATGCCAAAATAAGTATATTGTAGTTGCCACAGATTATTTAACCAAGTGGGTTGAAGCTAGGCCATTGAAAACAGCTTCCATGGATGAGGTAGCAAGGTTCATATATGAACGCATTGTCACCAGATTTGGTTGTCCATTAGAAATTGTAACAGATCAAGGAAGCCACTTCATTAATAAGGTAGTAGAAGCCCTAGTCAATAAATTTTCTATTAAGCACAAGAAGGCAACAACATACAAGCCAAGTACAAATGGACAGGTGGAACGAACAAATTTTGTGTTGTGTCAAATTCTAGCAAAAGATGCAGCCTTGCAGGTACATAAGTGGGATAAAAGGATTCATGCAGCATTGTGGGCATATAGGGCAACATCAAAGTCAGCAACAGGATACTCCCCATTTTAGTTGGCCTATGGCATTGATCCAGTTCTTCCTATTGAGTTTGATATTCCCACTGTGAGAGTTATGAAAAATGAAAGGATGGATGAAAGTGATTCAGTAAAAGAAAGGTTGGTACATCTTCATTTGCTAGAGGAAATGAGGGAAATAGCAAAGGATACAAGCCATAAGAAGAAAATGAAGCAGAAAGAATACTTTGATCAAAAGATCCATTGGTCTCCATTTCATGTGAATGACTTGGTTCTAGTATATGATTCCAAATACAAAAAAAGAAGACAGAGAAAATTTCTTCCAAAATGGATGGGGCCCTACAAAATAGCAGTTGTGCATGAAAATGGTACGTACCGACTGGAGGAATTGGATGGCACTCCCATTACAAAATGGGTCAACCACGACAAGTTGAAGATTTTCCAAGCACCAGAATAGTCTACTCCGAGGACGGAGTAGAAGCTCGGAAGGGGGAAGATGTTGACACTAAAATTTTCCTCCGTAATTTCTATTTCATTAATGTATGTATTAGGAATAGGATGTTGTTAAGTATAATTAGTAGTAGCATCTGATAGAAGATAACGCCACCCGTCAGTACGGTGCCGCCAATAATGTGGAGTACAGTAACAGTCAAAGTACAATAGGAATGTTGTAAAAAGTAAATATTTGTCGTAAGTGGTCCGGTAATGTTAAAATGTCAAAGTTTGGGTAATTAGAGAAGTAGGGTCTACATGATTAGGAATTAGAAATATTATATTGGTAATAAGGACAAGGAGTGATGTCATAAATATTTTGTGTATTTTATTTGTAAAAAGTCTAAAAATGTGGAACCCATGTAAAATGATAAGGTTTATTTTATCTTAAAAGATAAGCTTATATGTACAAATAAGAGTTAAGGTATGGAATATGATTCGTCAGAGTGGATTTCTTATCCTATCTTAGAGATAAGATGGATAAGTCTGGAAGTTCTATAAATAGAGAGGTCACCCCCCTCATTTAGCATAGAAGGAAGTAGTGAGAAATATTGTAGGAAGTGTGCAAAGAAAGCCATCAGTTTAAAGGTGTGTTGAAGAAGCCATTAAGAGGTATAATTGTAAAGTTTCTCCCATAGTCTTGGTGAAAGGCAAGTGAAGTCAATAACACTTGAAGTACCTCATGGATGAGATTGTAACAATTTCATGTTAATATTATAATTTACTTTGATATTTTAGATTTGTCATCATTCCGTCTTATCATAGTCGATGGTATTCTTGTGTTATGTTGTTGTTTTGTTTCCAGATTACATCCACCAAACTAAAGGATGTGCATTAGTAAATAATCATAGCACGAGGATTTCCGGTGAAGAATTATCATAGTGCCAGATTGGTGATGACAGTTCATCTCCTCATGTACTACTTAGACCAAAAAATAGTAGACAATCAGACTCATACCAAGGTTTAAACAATGAACATTTCGTATATTATTCCAGGAATGAACAATGCTCTCGAAGTATGTATCCACCTGTAGGAGGTTTACAAACACAACCCGAGGTCTCTTTTCAAGAAAATACCTCTATGCTACTGCATATAGGAAATACCCTCGGAGAAACTTGGCAAGATAGCGATCAGTTCATGACTAGATATCACATGCCTATACAACACCATAATATACAACAAACACCACTACGGAAAATCATCGTGACTTCACCAAATGAAGTCATTTCAACTCTAATAGAAAAGGTTAGAGGGTTAGAACTTGCCCAAGTAAGTCAAAATTCACAATTCATGCAAGCAGGGAGTTCCAATCCTCCACACCATCCTAGCCAAGTGGATCTCCTCACAGGAGTAGGCACATTAGACATGACTCCTCAATATTCACAACAAATGCCAACTAGACCCACCATCTCTAGCACTATTCCTCCCGGTCTAGTACAGAACAATCCATTCCTGGATAGTACCCCGTCATACTTAAACATATGCTCCAAATCATCACAAGGGGATATGTTCTCCTCTCCCAGCATTTTTGCTCAAACATAGGGGCTTCCTTATGCCCCTACCAACGCATACGATGTGCCATATCAACAACTCATCCCACCACCGCTCCCTCAACAGGCGCCATCAATGGTCGAAACATATGCGATAGAGACTTACTCAGAATATTTGAAAGAGCCCTTGGATTTCACCATACGAAGCGTCATGCTTCCAAGACCTCTTCCCGATTTGGCCAAATACAAAGGAGAGGGAGATCCAAAGGCGCATATCAAAGCTTACTCTACATCCATTCGAGAACTACTCCCATGGGATGGGGTTGTTGCTAAAATATTCCCAAAAACCTTGGAAGGCATCGCTCTCGATTGGTATTATAGAATACCTGAGGCTTCCATCCATTCGTTCAAACAACTCATTTCAGAGTTCATCAAGGCCTTCGACATGAACAAACTATTAAGAACAGGAATCAGGGAGTTCTTACACATCAAACAAGAACACAACGAATCTGTCACCCATTTCATCCAAAGGTGGCGTACAGTCCTTTATTCCTCGGAAAGTGCTCCAAACATGGATCAAATGGAACTATGTGATTTATTCCTTCATTCGCTTAGCAGAGAAATGAAGGAAGAAGTCCAGAAGTTCCCATTACGAACTTACGATGAAGTACTAGAGAGTGCTCTTCGAATAGATCAAGCAGCAATTGATAGTGGTCGCAAAACATATGGAGCAAACGGGAGGTTAATCGCCCCCAAGCAGAACACTACAACTTATCCCACTACCACGAACGTCAATCAAGGACCTAAAATCCTTAACAAAAATCAGGGTGTAACAACAGATGGAGTAACTAACCAACCTAAAAAGGTAAATATTGTCAATACTCCATCACAAACAAACAACCAACGAAACAACAACTTTACCCCGACAGTCAATGTAGTGGATTTTAATCATCCACAACAACAACAACAACAACAACAACGAAATCCCATACAGGGTCCAAGCCAAAATTCAACTAGGTACCAAAACCAGAATTCAAACCAAAGACAACAAATGCAAAATTTTAATAAACAACGGTTTGATCAAAATTTTGGGCCACAATACACATCAAATCAACGAACTAGGAATTACAATCCTAATTCGTACTGTGGTTTCCACAAAATTCGGGGCCATGACACTAGAACATGTCGTGACTACAATAAATTCATGCAACGCTTGCCAGATGAACAAAAACAACTTTTTATGGATATGTTCTTAGTAGATCCTACGTCACCAACGTCAAATACCTTTTCAGGGGCAGTTTCCCCTCAAAACACACCCCTGAAGATCTTTAATGATCCACTCCCAAATCACGATAACAACAGGCTAAATCCAACTGGGACAAACAAGGGTGCAATGACAGGAAACAATGATCATGAAGCCTCGACCTCGCTAAATCCATTAGTTGCGCCGCAACTAGGAAGTCAACCATGACCTAAGGTAGTCAGTTTAGTAGAGTTAGACGCTGAGCTACCCATCGAAGCTATAACAAGGACGCAAGAGTATTTCTCTCAGCCAAGTCCAAGCCACCTGCCAGAGGCAGATGACATCCAACAAATCGTAGTAAAACCTGTGGGAGCCAATGATTTGATTAACGACCTAACAAAAACCTTCTCGCACATTTCATTCTTAGACTTACTAAAGAACTCTCCTGCCCACAGGGCTGCTCTTTTAGAAGCATTAGGTTTAGGTCATTCAATTAACATCACTCCACCTCCTGAAACACAGGTAAATCATGTGGACTTTGATGTTCATCCTCCAGGGCAGGCAGATAGGGATGTCGAATTCATATTCGAGATAAACAAAATGCCGACAGATGCTGAGATCGCACGCTAAGGTGATCCAACCTTACATTTGCAAGTATGGGTTTATAACAACTATGTAAAGCGTGCAATGGTTGATGATGGGGCGGCAGTTAACATAGTCCCCTTCTCTTTCCTCCAAAAGCTAGGGTATGGAGAAACCAATTGCTCCACAACTCGAAATACACTAAGGGGCTATGATAGTCTTAAAGCCACCTCAGTTGGAACTATAATATTACCGGTCACCTTAGGACCCAAAACCATCTTGACTGAGTTTTATATTATAGATCGGGAAACTAACTATAATATGATCCTCGACCGACCTTGGATACACCGCATGAAGGCAATCCCTTCTACACTATTTCAAGAAGTAAGGTTTTTACATTTAGGAAAGGTATTCATGGCCAAAGGTGATCCAAAACCATTTGATGTACACCTAGCTGACTTACAGAAAAGACCAGGCGTACACTCGGAGTTTGAACTCCCAACAAATCAAATTAATAAACCTACCGACACAAAAACAAACGAAAAGTTGGTACCTACGACAAATCTTGAAGCTATGAGCCTAGCCAAAGTAACCCCAACCCCTAAAGATGAGGCTAACACTGTAGAAGCAGTATCATTAAGAACTACTGCAAAAATCGTTGAACTGCTAGAAAATGATCTACCAATATTCTTACCATTCGATTCAGTAGGCATAGGATATCCCCTAGGCATTGGCTCTCTTCCAGCAGAGGATCTCTGTATGGTGGAAGTAGAATATGCAAACACAACAGATATCCCAGCATCCATATTCCCAGTCAAATATTGGACACTCCATTTTGATGGAGCTAGATGCCGTTACGGAGGGGGGGCAGGTGTAATCTTCACTTCCCCTGAAGGAAAAGTCTTACCTTTTGCCTTTAAACTAAATTTCGAGTGCACAAACAATGGCGCTGAGTACGAAGCCCTCCTCCTTGGCCTCATCTTAGCTAAAAGAATTGGTGTTGATAACATCAGAGTCTTAGGAGACTCACAATTGGTAGCAAACCAAGTCTCAGAGATATATGAAACCAAAGCCGAGCATTTACAGCTTTACAAAAAAGTTGTATTAGATTTAAGCAAGGAATTTGACTTCATATCAATTGAAGCAATCCCGCGAGAGGAAAATCTTCTCGCTGATTCAATAGCAACTTCTGCATCACGTTTTACTCCAAGCAATAAGTTAGAGGATACCTGTTTCATGGTATCCCTTCGTGATGAACCATTGATAAAGACAATGACAAATTCTCTTTTAAACAGAAATGAATCTACTATCCTAGACCATGTTGATAGTGATATGGCCACTTTGGATTACTTAAACACCTATGCGGCACTACATCTCTCCTATCATATGATAGATTTGTCCTTAATCCCACATTCGTCTTCCTACTTCGGAAATCCCATGGTGGATCTTCCCTCACAAATGGAACCTAGCATATGCACAGTAGAAAATGGGGATGATTTGGATTTACCTCCAGCGCCACCTGAGTTTGAAGAGGGTAACGCCTCTTTGATCGAAGAAACAATTGATATTAACATCGGAACGGAAGACGAACCAAGGATATTGAAATTAGGGTCCTCGTTAACCCCAGAGGAAGTAGAAATACACACTCGGATCCTCAAAGAACATCAGAAGGCGTTTGCATTTAATTATAAGGAAATGACAGGGGTTGCACCCCACATCGCGGTGCACAACCTCATCACTAAATCTGATGCAAAGCCAGTTAAACAAAAATCGAGACCCATGAAACCCAAGGTAGCTCTCATGGTAAAAGAGGAGGTAATAAAACTCCTCCAAGTAGGATTTATCAAGCCAGTCGATTACTCCCAATGGGTGTCTAACATCGTTCCCGTTCTCAAGAAGAATGGAAAGATACGCATCTGCATAGATTTCTGAGACATCAACAAAGCGTGTCCTAAAGACGACTTCCCGTTGCCATCCATTGATGTCATTGTTGATGCAACAGCTGGGTTTGAACTTTTGTCTCTCATGGATGGATTCTCGGGATACAATCAAATTAAAATATCTGAACAAGATCAAGCTAAAACCACGTTTATAACTCCCTGGGGAACTTATTGCTATGTTGTCATGCCATTTGGTCTCAAGAATGCTGGTGCTACATACCAGCGAGCTATGACATATATATTTCATGATTTAATTCATAAAATCATGGAATCCTACGTAGATGACTTGTTGGCTAAGGCCAAGAAGCGTTGTGACCATCCGGAAATACTCCGCATCATTCTCTCATGGCTGATAGAGTACGGAGTCACGCTAAATCCAGAAAAGTGTGTCTTTGGAGTAACAGGAGGGAAGCTCCTAGGTTACATCATATCGTTACGAGGGATAGATGTTGACCCAACCAAAATTCGGGCTGTCCTCGAAATGGTTCCACCTTCGGATGAATCTGGAATCAGGTCATTCCTCGGAAAGCTGGGTGCAATCCAGAGATTCATCCCGGACTTAAGTTTCGCCATACATCCAATCAACAATTTGCTCAAGAAATATTATAGCATTGATTGGACTGAAGACTGCAATGAAGCTTTTGATGCAGTTAAGCGTTTCCTGTTATCACCACCTACACTAATGCCACCTAAGCTAGATCGCCCGTTAATTTTATATTCACGAGCAACCAATGTCTCGCTAGCCTGCATGCTGGCTCAAGAAGACGATGACAAGAGAGAACGCGTGATTTATTTCATTAGCCGAACGTTGCTCGACTATGAAACACGTTATACCCAAGCAGAACGAGAATGCCTCGCCATAGTCTTTGCAACCAAACGCTTAAGACACTATATGCTGAATCAAGAAACAAGGGTCATGGTAAAAACGGACCATTTACGAACTTTCCTCACACAAGGGTCCTTGTCTAAAAAGGCTGGACGTTTTATAACCTTAATGGGGGAATTCGAATTAACATTTGTAAATCAGAAGTCGGTTAAAGGACAAATCATCGTAGATTGGTTAGCTGATAACCCATTAGATGGAGGCGATCTAGTAGATTTAGATTTTCCAGATGAGTGCGTATACTACATCGAAACCCGACCCTCTATCTCTGAGTGTCCCTGGTACGCTGATATCATTAATTATATCATGGACCATACGTATCCAGAAGGAGCTACACCGCAACAAAGAAGGCGGTTACGTATTATCGTAGCTAAATACATCATTATAGAGCAAGTGCTCTATCGGAAAGCGTTCGATGGAATGCTCCTAAGATGTGTCGACACGGAAGAATCCAAGAAGATTCTCCATGAATCCCACAGTGGAATGTGTGGAGGCCACTTCGGTGGTCATGCCACCGCTCGTAAAATACATCGAATGGGCTATTTCTGGCCTACTCTAGAACACGACGCAGTAGAGTTCGTACGCAGGTGTCATAAGTGCCAAGAATTCTCCCATGAGATCCATATGCCGGCACAAGCTTTGCAACCAATCACTACTCCATGGCCCTTTTCTACATGGGGCCTAGATTTAATAGGGAAATTCTCTCCCTCATCCACAGACGGCCATAATTTTATAATCACGGCCACCGAATATTTTACCAAATGGGTAGAGGCTATGCCTCTTACTACTGTACCTGGTTCTGTAATCACCAAGTTCATTTTAAACCAAATCATTTGCAGGTACGGTATCCCGCAAATCATTATCTCCGATAATGGAACTTCTTTTAAGAATGAAGAGGTTCGTGAGCTATGCAATAAATTTAAAATAAGCCATCATACGGCTTCCTTGTATTACCCTCAAGCCAATGGACAGGCTGAAGTGACGAATAAAACACTAAAAGCCATTCTCCTTAAAACGGTGAAAGAAAACAAACGAGATTGGCACTTGAAGTTATATCCGGCCTTATGGGCCCACCGAACCTCAATAAAAACACCAACGGGAGCAACTCCTTTTTCACTAGTATTCGGGGCAGAGGCAGTTCTCCCACTCGAGGTTGAAATACCCAGTCTCCGCATTTCATTACAAGGGATTCTGGATGAAGACGCTTACAGAGAAGCACGTCTTTCCCAACTAGAAAGCCTAGATGAAACTAGGTTAGATGTTGAACAACGGCATAGAGTCTATGCCGACCGGATGTGCCGGCAATATAACAAGAAAGTCTATGAACGCGACATATATGAAGGTGATCTAGTTCTAAGACTAGACAGCCGGATCGACAAGAAGACCGGCGAAGGAAGGAAATTCCGGCCTAAATGGTTAGGCCCATACCGAGTCATGAAAGACTATGGGAATGGTGCATACCTCTTATGTACGCTAGAAGGTGAGGAATTTGGTGAAACAGTCAATTCCCTACACCTCAAGCGTTTTTACGCGTAAGCAGCTAGCACTACTTATATATATATCTACATTGCATCTTCATATAGATTAGGATCATATTGTCCGCTTGTTTCATACACAAATGGTGATTAAGGAATCTATTCTCAAAGCAATTCATTACAAACTCATGATGTTGTTGGCATAAACACTTTAATCATACTTCTCCATTTTCATGATATCATCAAATTATCTCGGAATCATTTTATCAAATAAAGCTAGACATGACAAAGTCTTAACGGTAACCATACCAAGATCTGCAAGTTTATTCTCACTTTTGATTTCTTCTTAGGGTAGGTGTCTTGCCTATGGTCTGTTCTAGAAGCTTCATGGTGTCACATCTATCCCATATGTATATCTCTTTGGAAATAAACACATACTGACATTTTACTCAAATAAACAAGTCAAACATTGATCAAACAGAAAATTTTAATTTTACACATTTCCTTGCCCCACCAACCTTTGGTGATGAGCTTGCGTCTCTTACTAGTGACGTAGGGTTGGGAAAGGATGGGAATGCCCTTACTCACCTATACTTTTCCCACGGTGATAAACCCACGCTTCTTACTAGTAGCATGGGGCAAAGTGTAGGGGGTCCTCTTGACAAATAAATGCAAAAAGTCATACACAAACAATTCAAACTTTGAAACTTTGAGTCAAAAACAAATGAATCAGATGTTCAAAGTCCCAAGAGAGTTAAAATCCTAAAAACCCAGATTTTGTCTACTATGTGGCCATCTACGGGTCTAAGTCTGGATAAACCGCAAAGCAAGTTGCATCCAAAACTATGAAGTCACTCGAGTAGAGTAGACTTGTGGTGTCCTAATTTGGTTCCACCAAAGCTTTGTCTGTCTTTCATCACTATCATTTCACTACACCTCATAACTTGCGCCCTTCCCAACTCTTGGTGATAAGCCCTCGCATCTTACTAGTTGCGTGGAGTTGGGGGTAGGGGCAGGTTTATCTGTTCATCATACCGGTTTGTTTTCATCACTTTGCCAAAACAAACATGAAGTATCCAAAATTGCTTACAGAAACTAAGATTCAAAATCACATTATATCTACATCATCATATATCAGCATCATGAAACACAAAAGGAAAGTAAAACACTTGCATCATTTGTTCACCATTGCATATATTCTAAAAGAAACATATAAACGTACATCATAGCATACATGAGGAAACTGGAAATAGAAAGAAAGCCATGAATGCCAAGATTTTGATCCAGAACGAATGCATATATATAAATAATCAATGTTTATATACAATGCCATCATGCACTAAGCATGGTCAAAACGCTCAAAGAGCCCGGGATATACAAAAGAATATATAGTACAAAATCTACGAGAGCCAAGTGGCTTCTCAATCCCTACGGGACCCCTCTGAAGGTGCACGCCCACGCCTAGGACTCCGGCTACGCCGGTGCTCTGAATGCACGGAGGGCTCAGGATCCCGAGGGGCAGCCGCAGTCTCACCACGAGAATGGCTCCTCATCAGACGCTCAGCCGTCCTGTACCCCGCTAGCTCGGTGCGAAGGGTCGATACCATCCTGGCCACATGCCAGACTGGAGCAAAGACGTCGGTATGTCTGCCGGCTCCTGAAGGCTCCCCAGCGTCCACGGACAGCTCTGCGCGGGTCCTCTCCATGGGGATCATCAGGGTATCAGTGCATACCCTGCGGATCAAGTCCCGCCACTCATCGGCGGTCTCTGCAAACCAAGGAGAAAACAAATTAGAAACCAAACAAGGAATTAAAAGATACAAGATAGCAACTAAGGAGATCCTAACAAAGAAACAAACACTAGAAGGGAGAGAGGGTAACTTACTCGGATCACCAGGCCTCCAAGATGGATCTATGGGGTCAGCGCCTGCCACGGATGCCGCTACCGACTGAGGGGCTGCTCCTGTAGCTGGAGCAACGTAACGCCCCGCAACAGACTCATCCTCCCCATGGCCCTGGGAGAGTGGCTCCTCTGAAACCAGAGTCACCCTCTCTGCACTCTGCTCGGCCCTCTCCGCCTGCATGATGTCCTGGGTATCGTGCCACTCAGGATCACTGTCCTCGGTCTCCTCCTCTGTCTCCCCCCCGTAAACTCCTCAGACTCGGAGTCTACCTCAATGGGGTCATCGCTGCTGTGGGCAGGACCCACGGCAATCTGAAGTAAAGGTGCCTGAGGCGCACCGGCTCTCCCTCTGGCACGAACTATCCTCCTGGCTGCAATAGGAATGCCAGGAGTAACCACTGTCCAACCCCGGCCTCTAGGCCCCCCTCTGGCCTCTCGGACTGATCTGTATACTGGCGCCACTGGGGGAAGCATACCCATGTATGGTAGGCCAAACTGCTGAGGAACTCGGCCAAAGGGGTGCATCTCCACTCGCCCCACTCTGTCAATAAGCTGCCCTGTGGTGGAGCAGGAGATCAAGGTAAGAGCCTCCTCGCCCCATATGCCTGCCATAGTCTGGTATGGTGTGGCCTCCATGTCGGCAGTAGTCAGGGAGGCAACTGGCTGATGAGGTGCTCTAAGCACCGACATGTCTGTCCATCTGGCTGCCCTCACAGCTCCAGGATCTGCCACCTCCACACCCCTGCCATAAGGGATGAAATGCTCATAGACCCAACTCATGACTAGAGTCGGGTGGCTCAATGACTGCCCCTGTAAATGGACCACCCTGTATAAGTCATGGTAGGTGGTCCCAAGAATGTCTGCTCCCCAGGCATATATCCGACCGTGCCCCTCTATCTGTGCAATAATGGGGGACCAGCAGTATAATAATGTATCTCCTCCCTTGTCCCCGATCAGTCTCGAGGCAAGGATCCCCATGATGGCCTGACGAAGTAGGGGGATGGGCAAAGAAGGAATAGATCGAACTCTCACCCCCTTCTTCGACCCCGTGGAGATGACTGCATCTCCCATATATGTGGCCCACTGTGCAATCTGTGCCCGTGAGCCTGCTGTCTCTAGGGTGAGTCGTCTCCCGATGATCGGGACCCCCAGAATGCGATAGACGTCCTCCAGTGTAATAGTCCACTCACCGCGGACCCCTGGCAATCGGAAGGTGTTCCGATCTACATCCCAGTATGAGAACAAGTCACAAAGGATGTGACTAGATGGTGTAACGTGGGGCACGCGTGAAATGCGTAGTATCCCAGCCCGCTGAAGAGTGTCCTCCTCATCCTGTGAGAGGGCATCTAGAACCCCTGGGAGCCAATCACACTCCCTCTCTCTACTCCACCGGATATACTCCTCCCTCGCCTGCATACACCCAAAAACACACAAAACAAAGCAAGTTAGCATCCAAGTAATACTAGAAAAATCATGAAAGCACGTAGAAATGCTAAAAATACAAACACAATCTCAAAAAGATGTTCCTTTTGCATTCTGTGCAGAACCACCGCTGCCCTAAGCCCAGCAGGGGGCGGTTTTGTAACCGCCGCCTTAAGGGCGGCGGTCGTGTAACCACCGCCCCAGGGTGGCGGTTCTGTAACCGCCGCCCTGGGCAGGGCGGCGGTCGTGGTCCGAAAACCCACGCGGGTTTTTAAATTTAAAAAGCCTAAAAAACGTAAAAAATGACCATTTTACCTAAAAACAAAGCCTACCCAGTAGGCGCCCCCCCTAGGTGGACCTTTTAACACTAACATTTTCAAAAATTACCCCCCCATGACAAAGTATTTAGCATTTCAAATTTAAGGGGGTAAAAAGGATAAACTGAAGAAAACTAACCTGTGATCTCATGGGTCGATGTTCCGCACGTGGAGGCATGATCGCTATCTCGTCGCGGACGTTTTGACTCTACTCACGCAAGAAACCGTCACCGTGGGTCCCAGAGCTCAAAATCAATCAAATCGACTCGCGCAAATGAATAGGAAAATGGGCCCACTTTCATATATATAGCACTCTGATTCGTTTTAAATGACTTTTTCACAGGTTTGGAGCGCCGACGGAGGTAAGTTCCTATCCCCGCACAAATGGTACGTTCTCATTCCCTATTATTTTAGCGTTTATTTTCAAAAACTATTGTGTCTATCTGCACTTGAGTTCTCTTTTCGTTTTGCAGGTAGCGGGAATCTTGGACGGCATCCTTTCAACACACGGATGTATCAGGTATAATTTCTAACTTCCCATTTCGGGACCGCCATACTCGGACCCACCATTTTACGCCTCTTCATGGCTAAAATGCTTCTCCGAGGGGGCAATATGTACGTACCCAAAATTGTAAGGTACTGTACTGTCAGAACAACGTGACACGTGCCCCAATGATGATACAGGTCTCCTCGCAAGGTGTTCGGGATCCGGAAAAGCTCTCCAAGTGTGCGTTAACATCCCGCATGCCCCGCTTAGCCCCCGCGTGCTTTATTTTTCCTTTTCCCCTCTTTTCTTAGCCTTTTTCTCTTCAGTGACGAAACGGCGCCCTGCTGAACAGGGGCGGTCCTGTAACCGCCGCCCTGCTCAGGGCGGCGGTCCTTTACGCATTTTCCAGAAAGCTCTTTTAACATGACTCACGTAAATTCAACGTTTTACCAGCTTTCTTTCACCGCCATAAGCTTGCATTTATGATTCTGGTTCCCTGGAATAGTGTTTTGCCATTGTTTATAGTTTAAGAGTTCTATTTGGCTTTTACCTTGGGTAAATGCAAATGCTATAAATAGATGGCTTGTGCTCAAGCAAATGGCCCCTCATTCACTTCTCATCTTCTCATTTTCAGTAATTCAGTCTTTTATTTTGCTTAGGATTCATAGTTTAGTTCGTTACATGCTTAGTTAGCATTGTTTTACTGTTGGTAAGCCACATATCCATCTTGTGCAAGCAGTGTTGTTATTTCATCCAATCCATTGGAGTAGAATAGCTTAGGAAGCCATTAAAGTTGCAGGTTTTTGCTCCTCAAACAGGATAGTTTCAGGTTCTGGATGCTTTATGTTGCATGACTCGCAATAGATCCCGCTAGGAATTGCATAAGCCAAGCTCTGTACTCTTGCGCTATCCCTCTCCTACTCGCATTGTATTCGGTGTGTATTCTGAGCTACCTTTATCCCAATATCTACTTCTGTTGATGCTAGCATTACACGCTTTTCTGGATCCACGTGAACATGAAAGAACGAGGAGATCATACTGAGGGGACAAGATCACACACACCATCGGATTCGCCACTGTTCTGCAGAATCCAGGTTCTAGCTTTCAAAGTTCTAGTTAGAATCATATCAAATAGAGTAGTTAATTGCTTTATTTCAGTAAATTCTATTCTCGATATTGCCAGGGAAGCTGTGGGGATTGATAGTTTCTGAGAAACTATGATTCACTCCTCACTTCTGAGGTAGGATCGAGAATCTTGCAAATAGATTAGATGAGCTATTTTATTGTTTAGAATAGATCTACAAATTACACAGACAAATAGCTACACTCGGTTATTTTGTTTGTTTTAAATTATTATTTTAGTTGTCTTTCTAGATATTTTAAATAGTTGTTTTCTTAAATTCATAAAGTTCATCAGAAAAACACAAAAAGATAGAGAAAACATATATGCTATAGATACACTTCACATAGTTAAATTTCATTTTGTTACAGTTAATTTACTTTGTTACTTTTGTATGACAATCACGGGACCTAGAGAGCCCAGGGAATACATATTCGAGCCAATCGTGCCCCAGCCCAATCTCATCATGGCAATAACTGATATAGATCAAAATCTTAGGATTCAAGTCTTCCGAACAACGGTAAGCTTGCAACAAATCAATTCTCAGTTGAGCGGACTAAACATAGAAGACGACCAAGCACACACGTTTTGGTCAAATCAACCGAACTACAGATTACCCTAGGCAAACATTCATATGACTGTAGAAGGGTTCGAAAGAGAACAAACCTTTGGTTGTGATCCTTTGGTCCCACAGCCAGATGCAGGAGACACTCTTCTAGATATAGATACCAGCCTAAGAATCCAGGTTGCACGAACACCTGTAGGGTATTCTGAGAAAATCACACAGTTATTGATCCTAAACATAGAAGCTGAGAAAGCATATGATTACTGGATATTAGGGATTAGGACTTGATTTCACGCATGACCATAACAGGTCCACAATGACTAAGAGTCTACGGTTGTGACCCACAAATCCCGCAGCCCAACGAATCCACAGGAGAATTAGACATAGACACTGGCCTACGCACACTAGTATTCCAGTCTACTCCACTTCCACCTATCATCATCGAACAATTATCCTTGCTAGACACAACAGCTAACAAAGCTAGAGAGTTCTGGACTAGGCCAGAGAACCATCCATAGAATTGGCTACATTTACCATCCACCATATGACCCTGTCCGGAGAAATACACGAAACTATCCCGGGTCATTTTCCACGTATTCCACAACCCATAGATCGAATCACGCCAGAGCTCGATATTGATTGGAGCCTTCGAGCAGTCATCCTTGCTGACCGATCTATCACACCAGCCCAAGTTAGGAGGGCTTTCTTTGCTTTAGATTCGCAAGTTCCGTTAGTGCGCATTGAAGACATTAGATTGCCTAACTAGTTTGTCTGTATCTCACACATATTCCATCCCCACCGGCTGTCTCGGCACGACCTCGGGAGGTCGGGTGTGAGGAAGAGTCACTTGTAGATTCCCGGAACAGAATCTGAGCTCAAAATTTATAAATTTGAAGGGGTAAATGGCAACAAAAGTTCTTAAAACTTAGACATCATGTGCAAGGGATCAAATAAGATGGAAAATTATTAAAATTGGGGGTAATCCCGGCAATGGGTGTCAAAATGTAATGCAATAAAATATTATCTTGTGAATGCAAGAAAAAAACAATTTGTTCTCCTAATATAATCTTCTAAAAAAAACTCATATAAAGAAATAGATGGAAAGAAGGAGAGAATTCAATACATGCATTTATCTACAAGTTACAAAGCTCCTCCTTTTATGTGTAGGATTTTCTCTTAATTTTTGTTAATTGATTCAGATGTTCATGGAGACACGCAAGCAACACCTCCCCTTATAAGTTGATTGTTTTTCTTGAAGAATGCTTAATGGAGGATGAAGGATTAGATGCTGATGGATTAATGGATGAATGATCGATTGATTGAGATAAAATGGAAAAGGTTTGTTATGGATTTCTAGTTTTTGGCTCTTATGGAGGAGGAGAGATCAATTTATAGTTTGTGGGAGAGGAAATGGGAGGGTGAAGATCCGTCAAAGTAGGATGAGGATCAATGGTTAGAAATTGAGGAGAGGGGTTGGAGGATTCTATAATGGAGAACTATAGAATTTGAATTCAAAATCCATGGAGGGAAGAATATTTTGTTGAATTAAAAACTCAATGGAAGGGGAATTTTTGAGATTCTTCTAGAAATAGAAGCCTCTATATTTAGAGGTGGAGATAGTGAGATTTGTTTTAGGATTTGATTAGGTTAATAAAATATCATTAGGGGGGGTGACTACATGGAAAGGATAGGTGTAGGGTAGATGTAGAATAGGTTGGTAGGTGGATGTAGGAATATTAAATTCCTATTAAATTTTAATAAGGACTAAGATAGGATAATATGATATAATAATGAATTTAAATGGATTAATGATAAAATGGGATATTAGATGAATGATAAAGGGTAAATGTGATAAAAGGAATTAATAATAATTAATCTTGTGATTAATTATTATAGGGATTTAGATAGTGATGATATTTGGTTATTTGTGGGAAAAATTAATCATAATTAATTATGTCGACATTTTGGATGTCTAAAATAATGACTTCATGTTTCACAGTCATGATCAAGAGTACATTCCATGATGTATACAAGTAACTTAATTTCTTCTTGATGAATAAGGAATGTCTATCAACCTTTGTCTCTTCTTGATGAGGTACCTTATCTCTTTAGGACTGAGATAAAGCTTGAGGATTGAGATGAAAGTTATAAATAATTTTAGGGGGTTGTAACGTATCCATCCACTTGTAACTCTCACTGAACAGTCTGAAAATTGTACAAGACAAATATATGCTCAGTGTGAAATATGAAAAACTAAGTGGTGGTTATTCTATGGTCTGGAAAAAGTTAGTTTTGGCATACTTGTCAGTTCAACATACTATCAAGGAGTTGGAACATATGCCTTTTTCACCACAAGCATACCAAGAGTCACAATAGGTTAGAAATTGAAGAGTTTTGTATTCTCTTGTTAGATGAAAATTATATGATGTCAATTAAAATATCTTTGTATATGTGGTGAAGAGAAGTGATATAAAGAGTCCTTATTTTTGGAAGTTAAAAAGTCATTTTTTGTAGGAGATTCTTTAAGGCCTATAGCAGCTCATTTTTGTAGTAGCAGTTTGTGGTTTATGCTTGAAAGTTCTTTAAGTGTGCAAGTGGAAAGAATATGAGCATAGTACAAAGATAGATATTTTTGGAGTAAAGTGTATGAAATGAAATCAGCCTAGAGAGTGACATAAGTGAGAAAAGACCTTCTTCATGGAGTAGAGAGCATGATTTAGAGTGAAAAAACATCTATGAAGACCTAAGCTCGTATATGAGAGTAGAGAAGTGGATAGAGAAATAGAGGAAAATGAATTGATGAAGATAGATCCTTGAACATGAGTGAATGCTTGAATTTGTGAAGAGGAACAAAGCACAAGGATGAATACTGATCATCATGACTGTGAAGGAACTTGAACACATGAAGAATCAAATGGTATTCCTTTTTTATTGAGTTATGTGCAAGCAACATGTATATGTGAAAGCATTAGTGTTTGAGGGATTGGATTAAGAGAGTTTCATGAAGAAAATGAGAAGGATGATGGCCTCCTTGTCTGAATGAGAATTGACGCTAATCAAGTGATCAGAAGAAAAGGAAATTAGGAGAAGAACTGAGAATATTTTTAAACTAATATAGTGCACACAATCAGTTGTAGAAGACAACAAAATCAATGTGATCAAACTCTTGCATAATTCTAAGCACCATCTTAGACAACTGGGGAGTTGAATCTTCCCTATAAGTTGAAGCTTACAGAAGATCAGTAGGTGTTGGACTAAATTAGGGATTTGAAGCTTCCAGACAAGTAGAAGCTTTTCAAATACTAAGTAGATGCTTAGTTTAATTCTAGAATTGCAACTCCATGTTGAGTTAAAGCTCAACTATGAAATCAATGTAGCATTTACATGATATTCTTGTCCTAAGCTAGTTCTTGGTTTTAGTGGGTTTTTCTCCCAGTTTGGGTTTCCCACATTAAATATTGTCTCTCTATGTTTACTCTCATATTTGTTTGTGAATGTTGATTTGGATTTATCATCACTAATTATGTGGATTGAATTGTTAGTCGAAGTTTGAGGAAAACACTGATTCACCCCCCTAGTGTCCTAATTTCCAAAAAGGATACTCAAATATAATTTGTTCCAAATTTCACCTTCTAAATCCTTTGCTAAGCCTCCCAAACTCCAAACCATCATCAAAACCCTATATGGTCTTCCCCTAAAAACCCGGTAGGAGGAAAATTACTATAAGTTGAACCAGATCACATTTCAAGGGCTAATAATTGTAGCTTAGCTCTTTTTTGACCTTCCTCACATTCTCAAATTACTAGTAGGGTTCAAGATAACCCTTAACCTCATGTTAGATCTCAAATGGCGCTAATTTGTTTTGAGGAAATAGGGTTTCCTAACATTGTCTCGGTTTTCTTAAGAAAATAATTTGTTTCCAAGTATTTTGAACTCTTAATGTATTGACATATTCTTGTAGATGCTCATCACTCCTCTCACTGTCACTATTTAACTCTTGTGGACAAGTTCTTCTCACTAATACCAATTACTTATATGCAATGACTCTAATAGCCTACTACAACTAACACAATCTCATAAAATACATAACCTCGCTCTCCCAAGAAATGAAATCACACAAACTCATATAAATATACAAGATAAAACCCCTTACCAATCATAATTCATTCTACAAATGCATGCATAAATCTTCTTGATCATCACCAATGTCACATACAAATTGAAACAAGCACAAATTCTTTGCAACCATTTTTGCTCCACAAATGTTCTTCTTGGAAATTCTCTTCTTGATTCTCATTTGAATGTAATTAGTGAAAAATAGTTACAACAAATCTTATATACCTTCTCTTTTCAGTTCCCCACCGAATCGAAGCCTCTAGGCCTTCTTAGTTACATGGTTAGGCCTTAATACAATGAGATTTTTTGTTATATATCTCTAAGACATAACAACTTAACCTTCAATTATGAATTCTAACTCATGAGAGGACCTAAGACACCCAATTATACCTCATTTCACCATTTACATAGCTTATTTTCTGTAAGAATACTTTAAAACAACTAAACTAAGACAAAAATGGCCTTCACATTCAAATCTTACATTTTAGAGGGAAAATACTCCATTTAAATTTTGAAAAGCCTAAACCAAAACTAGCAACTCATTTAGACTCCTAATGACCTCTAGGAGCTATAACCACACTTGACAAACCAAAACTTTATGTTGTCATCCTTATGTACATACTAGAGTTGATGTCCCTGTATCATACTCTAGGGGTAAGAAATTTTGAGCTTTAGTGCTTTGTTTTCTTCATCTTCTTCCAATTTATTTGTACCTACATCTTGACTATAGTTTGATCTCCTTCTCCATTTTCCTCATCCTTCATGTCTTAATAATGTGATTTTCGTGGTTCTTATTCAGCACTTTGTCTTCATATATGAGGTATGGTTATAATAGAGCTTCTTCATAATATTATTTTTCTTCAACTATCAAATCTTCCTCTTGATCATGTTGCTCATCTCTGAACTCATCTTCTTCCATATATATGTCTTTCTCTATTGTTACACTTTTGGTTCTTGTCTCTTCTATCTCTGGCTTTTTGATCTCATCTTCCATTTGCTTACTAGAATCTTGTATCGGATTCTCTCTCTCTATCCTTGAACTGGTTTTTACCTCTTATTCACATGATCCTACTTCATTTATGGCATTCTCTAAGGTTGTTATCTCTATTTGTAATTTATTAAGACTCTCGTAAAAAAACACACTTTCTTGTATCAATTCTTATTCACATGTCACTTGGTGTTCTTGGTCCATTGTCTTCTTGCTGCCATCATCCATCTCAAGATTTAATGCCTCTAAGTAGAAAAAAAATTGTTTACTCTTCATACCTGTAATCACACACCTACACACAATGTTAGATTCACAAATTTGAGGCTTGGTTTCCCCTCTAGATTCTTCTTTCCATGATATCACTTCACTGTGTTCTCTCTTGACCTCTCCTTCCTCTTTCACTACAAACATCTTGATAAGAAATCAAAGGAGGGACCTAGTGGTTGTGTGCACTTCGGGTGATCTTCTAAAAAAAATTAGATGAAGTGTCAACACACCTAGCTAAGTATTGGAAAATAAAAGACTTTATGGGCTGACTTGGTCAATGTTAGATCTTGGTTAATGTTTTTGAAGAAATCTCTAAGCTAAAGGGGCGAGTTGCTTACAAATGCCTTCTATAACACAAAATTCTTCTGTAAAGCAAGATTTTTGTTTCTTTTGTATCCCTGAATAATATCTCGTTGAGTTAGGGACTGCAACACTATAGAAAGTCTCCCTAAATCTTCATAAACTCCCATAAATTCCACTGTAACTTTCTATAAGCATTTTTCACACATTTTCTAATCCTAAAAAAATAATTATATGGTAGAAAAAAATTAATACCACGTCAAGGATTAGTAGGATTGATTTTAAATATTTTTTATCTAAGAATTTTGAATAGGAATGATAATATACATAATTAAATCAAGTTAAACCAGAAATCTACAGGAAATAAATATATCACACAAAAACACATAACAAAAATATTTACATGGGAAAACCTATTAAGGTAAAACACACAATATAAAGCATCATCCAATATAAGAACATTTAGAGTAACTTAGAACAGTTTGGTTTCATAAGGAACCAAACTTCACAGAGCCCAAAATATTGTATCTTCTTCTCGCTTCTACACCATACATTGCACATGAATATATTTTATGATTTTTCAACATTTTTTTCCACACATTGGAAAAACAATACATAATTGATTATCAGTAATAACCATGAATGTTTATTACCATTTTACCTTACAATTGAATTAATTAGTTTTCATTCATTTAAATAAGTATATATTGATAAACAAAATTATGTTATAACTTATGTGGCGGTGTGCTTGTCTATATAAAGAACACAATAGGTGTATCCCCACAAACATTATATGATTCAACAGTTGTATGATGTAGGAGCATTTTCATTCACTTGCAATCCTACATCAACCCAAAATAAGAAGAGATTATTAAATAAAGACTTGTACAATCTCGCACCACCTTGCAAGGTGTGTCACAATCCTGTAGCCGTATCACACAAAAATTTAGAGTGTTACAAATACCTAATAATGTCATACAAATCCACAAATTCCTTGTCTTGAACTTGTGCAAGTGTACATGCATTGTGATAAATCCTTGCATGAGAAGTCATAAAGCCTTGCACAATGTTGCCAAGCCTTATTAACGTCATGATGCACTCTCGATGTCATAAAATCTTGTACTACTCCATGTCTTATGAGGAACATTTATTGATGTTACTATGATGAGATTTGAATTTGACAAAATATCTTAACAACATCAATTTAGTTAAGAGGAAAAATAAATGAGCCTTGATTTATTTCATTCACCTAAGGTGATAAAGGAGCTTCTAAGTCTATATGAAATCCTATATTAGTCAAAATAGTTAGTGTATTAATATATTTTGTGTGTCTCCACAGGTGTATAAGTCATGATGTGAAGATCTAAATCATACCATAAAGGATTCAACAATGTTGCAAAGGCCTAAATTATGTGGTGAATCTCTAAATTGGTGCCATGAAAAAACTCCCAAAATATGATGGTCAAATGATGTTGTGAAGATCTATTGATGTTGCAACAATGATTTTTCAATTCTATGTAAAAGTCTAAGTCATGTGACAAAGGTATAAGTTGATGATGCAAAGGACTACCAAATTTATGATGGTCAATTGACACCACGAAGGTATATCAATAGCATGATGGAATTAAAAATTTAGATAAAGTCATGAATGAAGGTGTTTGATTCCGTAGAATAATGCTCATCAAGATGACTTTATTTATACATGTTTGTTGGACCTTGTCTTTGTAACATATTGTAACTTTAGGATTCATAATGGGTAGTGTGTAGTTAATTTTTAGGATTCTTTGACGTGACTTGCGTGCCTATATAAAACAAACCATGAACCTCGAAGTAGGTAGTAGATTTAGAAATAAGTAGGAATTGGTAATTGCTGTCGTAGTTGTTGGAAACTCTAAGATGATATAGATTCTATAAGTGCAACTACCTACTTTTTTATTGTGTCTCTTAGGAGACTATTGAGGTTATATCACCAGTGATCGATCTATGTATGTTTATTATTTTTTGAATCAATAATATAGTTCTGTTCATGTGTTTTATTTATACATTTGGTATTGTTCCATGCATTTTTTTTATTATTGGTAAATAGTTTTTTGCAAGGGACTATACCTTTATACAATAAGACTAAAAAGCCAGATAAAACTATATCATCAAACCAAAAAGGGATCAAAATCTAGATGTGATCAAAAATCCCAATGACAACAAATAACGTGCCATGAATAAGGCCAACAACCAGCAAAACAACACCTGAAAAGCAACAAAAAACAGTGACTTAACAACTATTGTTTTCAATTCGAACATTTGTCTTCTTGTTACAAATTGTAATCCATTCATCCGTAGATTTATGTAAAGGATCAAAAACCTTAATTGGCTGATAAGTATTATTTGAGCAAGGAGATCGAGGAATATTATCCTTATCTGCTACATATTTTTTTGTTTCAGTGTTTCTGATACTCTGAGTCTCCCCCCCATATGACTCTTTATTTGCATGGTTTGTGAGCTCATTCAAAGGGGTTTCTGGGACCGTTTCCAGCGTGTCTTCCTTCTCAACATCAAAAGCAGGGATATTCTGATGTTTGAATCTTAGATGTTCCAGGAGGGCATTTTTCCACCAGTTAGCATTCTCTTTTTTGTGTTTTATCATCTCGCAATTAAAAGTAGAATGTCCCCAGAGAGAAGTAATTCCTACATCTAAAAGGCAGACCCTCATAGTCCAAAGGTTGAGTCCCAATGTCGATTTCGCACCTTTAGCTCAATATGAGTTGAAAGATCCTTTGACGTATCAATCTCAACAAGCTTTCTTGCATAGGTTGTATGTGTGAATTCTGAGGTTTGAGAGTCAATGTTAATGGTGTTGCCCAATGTATTGCATATGGCTATCAGACACTTTTGATCCCAAAATTGCAAAGTTAGTTGGGGTAATCTAATCCAGATCGGTTTGTGGGAGAAATATTCTATGAGAGGGTTGAGTGATGGGAACCAGGGTTTTAATATAAGATAATTTTTCTGGCAGATCCAAAGTTGATTAACAATGATATCCTTATCAATTATGGATTCAAAAGAAAAAATCAAGATTCCTTTAGCACATGGGTAGATATCTAACCTTCCTTCTAGAAGTAGGATCCAATGCTTAAAGATCCATTCGTGTAGGATAGATAGACTAGGCCAAAGTCCAGTGAATCTATAAATTAAGGCATGGTCTTGATAGAAAGATTCTGATTCAAGGACTTCATCTCCAAAGGTTATGCATGGGTTTTTCTCAGTAGGCTTCATAGTAGTCTTTGCACTAGTCACTGACTGTTTAGATACTATATCGGCGAAAGAGGGACCACTGGATCTCCCAATCTCTATATCACTTCCACCGCTCTAGATCAGCATTTCAGGAAAGAGTGTAGGTATCAAACCAGATCTGCCGATCTTCCAAATCACATTTTCTCTGTTGAGGGGAGTAATAGGGGTTCCAAGCCATGAGCTAGATCCAGTTTTTGCAAACACTCGAGCCTTTGAATTTGTGGCATGAGAGAAAGGGACTCTGCTTTCAGTGTTTCCATTCGGCTTGGTGTTACCAGAAGCCTCCAAACTATCCTCATTTTGCACATAATGTGTGTCCTTAGCTCTGTAGATTGCGCCACCTTCCAATGCATTTTTGTTTACTCCTCCAAGCATAGAAATGTCTTCTCCAAATGCAAGATTGATCCATGAGAGGTCTTGGCTCTCTGTGTGAATGATTTTTTCCCCATCGTCACTTCCAGTGTTAGGGTTTCTAGTAGAATCGCAACTAGGGTTACGATTTAGGGTTTTTTTTACCATGTTTTAGGGCAGCGGCAGGCAGGAAGGTATGCAAGTATTATTCCATGCGTTAACTTTGAGGTTGCATGGTCAAATATTCTCCTTAAGTAACTTCCTTAATTGTGTCGGTTCCATTTGATGTAAGAGTGTGGTTTTATTTCCTTACGAGTGAGGCTTAATAGATATTGGTTGTTTTCCATATTTGCAAGTGTGGATATAATTTTTTTGCATGCATCTTCTAGCAAGGTAGTTATTGTGTAGAAGGTGTGAAGTTTGTGAATATTATAGATCTCTTACATTTAAGGAAGTAATAATGGAAAACATGATAAGAAATACGTGGAAAGAATAAGCAGACTAAGGTGGAAAACTTGATGACATGGTTGAATTAATGAGAACTATGCAATCCAGTTTGTAGACAATGGAAATTTTACAACATAGAGATGTCACAGTAAATGATGACAGAGGTGATGAAGTGGTATCTGTGAAGCTAAGGGTACAAAACACAAATTAAGAAGAGGAAGTATAATCCAATGGGACAAATGAGAGGAACAAACACACTATTGAAAGGATGGTGAGTAATCCTAGAAAAGATAACCCAAGATATTTTGGAAGTATAGAACTATAAGAGTTCATTGATCAGGTAATAGAGTTGAAGAATTATTTTTATTATGAAGATATGGAAGATCCGATAAGATTCAAGTTCACATGAACCAAATTTAAGGTTCATATATCTCTTTGGCAGTATCATGTATAGAGAGAAAGAGTGCATAGAGGAAAAGTGAATATAGAGACTTGGGAGAAACTAGTGGCAAAGCTAAAGGAAAAATTCTTCCCTAAGGACTACCATCTCAGTTTATTCAAAAGGTTGCAAAATATGTGATTAAGGGAACTCAATGTGAATGAATACACTAACTAATTTTAGAGACTCAACTTTCAAGTGGGTCATGTAGAGGATGATATGGAGAAGATCTTGTGTTACATAAACAAGTTGTATCTCTTGATTTAAGATGATCGAAGCATGATATGTAGAGGAAGCTTATCAGTACACACTAAGGGTCGAAGAGAAGTTGTTATGTAAACAACATATTGACATATGAGGTAAGGGTAATTTGATGCAAGGCCGCATAAAAGGTAGAAATATAGGGAGTTCTACATAATAAGGTAAGACTAACACCTCCTCATGTAGTGATGACACATAGAGAGGAAGAGTAAATTATTCCAAGAGAGGATGGTCCTTTAGACACGAAGGTGGTTGTGGATTCAATGACATGTGTTATAGGTGTAGAGAACAAGGACATAGGGCCTTTAAGTTCCTGAACACATAACATGATGGTGGGAGAAAACATGGTAATATGAGTTCCCATATTAGACAAGAAAAAGAAAGTAATACATTAACAAGCTATGGATAAAACCCAAATATGGGAGAATGATTGATGATCAAGCACATTTTTGAAACCAACAAAATAAGTTGGCCCATAATGGAGGAAGAATCTATTCAAAATCGCATGTAAGTCTTAAGTTGATAATGGATAGCAGTAGCACTGATAAATTGGTAACATAAGAGATGGTGTACAAGTTGGAGTTGAAGAGGGTTTCACATATTAATATGTGAAAGGTTTTATAGTTATAGAAGGGACACTAACTCCTATTAATTGAAAATTGTGTTATTAAGTTCTAAATAGGAAGATGGAAAGGAAAATTCATGTGTGGTATAATGACCATTGATGTTTACCTTGTATTTCTTAGGAGACTATTGAATTTTGATCGTAAGGTACAACATTAAGGTCATGCAAACACATATAAGGTGGCGAAGGATAGAAGAGAGTACTCTTTGAATCCCATGTTGGATTATAATGAAGAAGTAGAACATGGCCTAAGGGACTTGATGGTTTCAGGAAAACATTTTCTAAATGAGGTGAAGAAGAATGGTGCATGTTTCACACTAATGGTGAAACCCACACAAAGAGATAATGCAAGCATGTTGTAAGAAAGAGTTGAGTCACTTCCACGTGAGGATAAGAAAGTGTTAGAAGAGTTTTCGAAGGTAGTATCCAGTGACCCATGAGATAGTGTTTAGTGCTAGGAAGAGTTTAGGAAAATAATAAGTTTTTGTTTAGTGTTTAAAGTTCTAGTTTTCAAGAAGGATGAACGGTGGCTCATGTGCACATATTCAAGAGAAATTAGCAAGATCACTATTAACTACAAGTGTCCATTACCTCGCATGGAAGACCTCATCAATTTTTTAAATAGAATTATACACTTCGCAAATATCGATTTGAAAATTAGATACCATCATGTTTTCATAAGAGTAGGGGATGAATAGAAGATGGTATTGAAGATGCAAGGATTGTATGAATGGCTTGTGGTGAAAACCAGATTAAGTAATGCACTAAGTACTTTTAAAAGATTGATTAATTAAGTTTTCAGGACATTTCTAGGGAAGTTTGTGATTTTATACATATATGACATTTGGATACTCAATAAGAAGTGGTAAGATACTTGAAGTGCATAAGGCAAGTGTTATAGTGACTACAAGAAGAGAAATTACTAATCAATTTAAATAAATGTATTTTAATGAAAGAAGAAATTGCATATTTGGGTTTTCTGATTTCTCACATGGGTCTAAAGACGGATCTAGAAAAGCTTCGAGTAATACTGGAGTGGTCATCACAGTGAAATGTTTTTTAGCCACAAAGATTTCACGGATTGGAAAGTTTCTACAATGAGTTCTTCAAAAACTTTGATGTAACATTTGTGTCTATCAAAAAGGCAATGAGAGAAGATAAGAATTTTGTTTTGATTCCAGCCATTGAAAAAGGTTTTCAATATTTGAAGAAGAAGGTGACCGAGAAGCTAGTATCACCAATGCTAGATTTTGTGAATATATTTGAGGTGGATTTTCATGCTAGTGGCACAATCATTAGTGCATTTTTAATTTAAGAATGAATATTGGTAGCATGTTCCACAGATAAGTTGAATGACATGAAGAGTAAGTATAATATGTATGATCAATAATTCTATGTAATTATGTAAGCACTCAAGAGGTGGAGGAGTTACTTTTTACTAAGATAATTTGTATTGTATACTAATAATCATGTACCCCAATTCATAAATAGTCATGAAATTTTGAATCAGAGGCATGTGAAGTTGGTAGAATATCTACAATGTTATACATTTTTGTTGTGGTATAGGAGTGGAAAATCTATCAAGATTGTTTATGTATTGAGTAGAGGCAATATTCTCTTAACGAATATGAGAGCAGAGGTTTTGGGTTTTGATTCCATTAAGGATTTGTACATGAAAGACGCATATTTTAATGAGACACATAAGGCATGTGTGGAACCAATGAATGTTCATATGATGTCATGGTTGGAGTACTTTGTGTATGTATAGAACCATTGAGTGTCAATAGGATGCCTTGGTTGGATTACTTTGTGTATGAATGTGTTTTTTTTAAGGGAAGACAATTGTGCATTCCTAGAGGATCAATATAGGAGAATATGCTGAAAGAAAAACACAATGGAGGATTGATGAGACACTTTGAAGTGGATAATACTCTAACACAACTAGCTAAGGGTTATTTATAGACGTGGATGAGAATAGATGTGCACAAATTTTTGTGAGAGTGGAGATTATACCAATTGGCCAAAGGAAGATCATAAAATGTGGGGTTATACTAACCTTTTCACATCCCATAGAGTCATTAGGAGAATATAAGTACGGTTTTTGTCCTAGTCTTACCTAGGACACAATTAGGTGTTCATTACATCTATGTTTTGGTGGATATAATATCGAGTATTAAAATTTCACTGCTTGTAGGAAGAAAAGTGATGCAACCCACATTGCAAATATTTTCTTCAAAGAGGTGTTAAGGTTGCCATGCAGTAATGTGTCTGACTGAGATACTAAATTTATTGGTAAATTTTCCATAACATATGTAATAAGTTGAACGCAAAATGTATAGTTCAGCTCATCACATCATCCAAAAACAACCATATAAACAAAGGTGGTAAATAGAATTATTGGGAATTTTCTCAAATTTTTGGCAAGCGATAAGCCAAGAGCATGACAATTGGAACTAACACAAGAAAAATTTACAATCAAAAAATTTGTCAATAGAAGCATGGGGGAAACATCATTTTAGATAATATATGACAACAACCTAAGGGCATCATCAGAGTTGTATAAGATCGTGATGCAGGATCATCTTCTCCATTTTTTGGAAATTTTGGTTTTTGATTTCAATTTTGGTTTGCAAATAGGTTAGGAGCGATTAGGAATTTTTTATAGGCCATTGTACTTCATTAGGTGTGTTAGACTTAGTTCTCTTCTTGTCAAAAATTTAAATTTTCATTTTCCCTCCAAAAATGAATTTTCAAAATTTTGAGCACTTTTGGCTTGTGTCTTAGCAAAATATTGGGTGATTCTTAGTATATTGCATGTAATAATGGTTTTGAAGGTCCATTAAGGACTATGAAGTCATAAATGGGGTCAAAGGATCATAAATTATGTCTAGTCTTTGAGAGGAACATCAAACATTAATGTAATTTGGGAAAACAATGTATGTGATGGATGTGTCTTAATGAATTAGCTTAGTGAAAACTGAATTTCAAGAACATATTATCTCCATGTAAATTTTTTTGGGACAATTCATTCGAAGTAATGAAGGAAAAGGCTCCAAGAAGTTTGAATTGACTGTTATAGTCGTTTTAATTACTTGTTACAATGAATTCTATGTGGTGCATGTGCATTTTCTGAGCAACATAGGTTTTGATTAATCCTTTTTAATGATAATACCTCCTATTTTCATTCTTATCTCACAATATTTATTTTCATATGGGTGTGAAGAGTGTGTATTTCCTTTTTGACACAATGTAAGTGTTTGAGGCCTAACTGATAGGTTACAGTCTAAGTTCTTAGCTTGTATAAGAGGAAATTAGAACCATTCAAGTGAAAAGCCTACATTCATGTGTTCTTCGTAGCATTATTAGCTTGATTTAAACTCTTACAGACTCCTCAAAGTGGAGATAATATTCTAAAAAGTTTACTATAGGCCCAGGTCGGAAACAAATAGAGGAAGGAATAGTTTACCAGGAAAACTTGAATTGCAGGGCAGTTTTGGAAGTTGTTCAAGTAGGTTTAAAGCATTTGAGATTTTCTTGAGGTTAGAGTAGATCCCTAGAAGCTTCTAGATTCGAAAAAGATTAAAATATGAGTAAGAATCTTCAAAAAGTTGTCTCTCGTGCAATTACAGTCTTTTAAACCCTACAACTAGAGTTTTGTATGTGTCGAATTGCCAAACTCAAGTTTTGGCCAACAAAAATTGTTCAATTTGGAAAGATTTATCTTTCTCCAGGTTGCCAAGAATATTTCAAAAGAACCGAATGATTTTCTTTAGTTTCGAAGGAGATTTCCTTATCATTTTTGTGTGACAGTAGTGGAGGGTTAAGGAAAATAGTGCAATAACAAAGGAAGTACTCTTTTTATTGATTGTGGAGCCTTGAAGCCTTTAGCATAGTTGGAGAATAGTAATTTGTGATGGAAAACCTTGGTAATTGGTTTTTAAAATTTTTTCATGATCAAATATCTTTGACAGTGTAGTAACAGAGACCTATTTTGGATTGAGACAAAACTAAAATATAAGAAGATTGTCTTGTTAAGGTAAGATAGCTGATATAGAACCTTGAAATGGTTGAGGAATACCTTTAAGATGCTAGTAAATTAGTGCAAAAACTAATTTGGAGTCTTAAACAACTAAAAAAACTCATTGAATGAAGAAATTTGAGCTTGAGGCCTCTTGGAACAAAAGTGAGTTGGAATCTTAGAGCAACAAATTGGGTGAGATAATCCAAACCAAAACGTCTCTTCATCATTATTTGTATCATAGTAGAGGTTAATTACTTGGGAAGTTGAAGGAATGAGAAGTTTGGGAAAGTAAGACAATTTGAAGCAGAGAAGCAAGATGCCACCAAGAAGGAATCTAGTAAGAAATCCAGTAAGAGAGAGTAACAGAGAGAAATAATAGCTACATTGCAGGTGGGTGAAGTCATCCTTCAAGAACTAAGGAATATGAGGTTAAATTATGATGTCAGTCTTGTAGTAGTGGAGGTTAACCAAAGGAGAGGAGTAGAAATAAGAGACTTGAGTGATAGAGAAGAAGAAGCGCCTCAAAGACCACAAGAAGCAGATGAAGAAGAAAAATACCCTGATGAATTAAGATTGGAAAGATTACTGAAGGTAGTGAAAAATGGAGCAAAGCCCAAATCAGAATTTCCAGTGTATGCAAATAACTTGAATGGAGAAGAACTTCTTGATTGGATAGCAGAGTTAGAAAAATACTTTGATTTTGAGAATGTGCATGAGGATCAAAAAGTAATGTTTTCCAGAAAAAAGCTTAAGAGACATGCATCTATATGGTAGGACTATGTTCAGGAGGAGAGAAGAAAGAAGAAAAATCCCAAGATCAAGTCATGGGATATGATGGTGGCCAAACTCAAAGGTAAGTTCCTACCTAGTGATTATATGACAAATTTAAATATACAATTGTAAAATTTGAGGTAAAAGGAAATGGGAGTCAAAGAATACACAGAAGAATTCTATAAACTAAGCGTTAGATCAGGTATTATGGAAGATGACACAGATAAATTGGTAAGGTATTTGAATGGTCTAAGGTATCAAATGCAAGATGAACTTAGTTTGACTAGTCCTAGAATCCTAGAAGAGTGCTACCAACTTGCTTTGAAGGTTGGAGATAAATTGAATAGAAGGCATACTCATCGAAATATAGGAAGACAAAGAAGTTATAGAGGTAGAGGACAACTTAGAGGTAGAGGAAATTCACAAAGGAGTTAAGGTTAATCAAGCCAAACACAACAAGAGAAACCTACTAGCTTCAGAGGCAAATTTAGAGGTAGAAGACCTTATTTTAGAGGTGTTTATGGAATCAAGGGAAGAGGTACAAATGGATTCATTGGTAGGTGTTATAAGTGTAATAAATTTCTAGGTCATAGGTCATGGGAATGTCCATAAGGACATCCTACAAATAGTACAAGAAATGAAGGGAAACTCAACTTGTGCAAGGTGGAGATGAAGAAATTATTTTCTCTCCTTCAATACTATAAAAACCAGGAGTAGGGGAGACCTTAATCATGAGAAGAATCTTGATTAAGACACTTAAGGATAATGAGCCACCTCAAAGGAAATCACTGTTCAAGACTGCTTGCAAGAGTCAAGGTAAGTGTTGCAAAATGGTCATAGATTCAGGTAGCACATAAAATTTGTTTCAGTTGAAATGGTTAATAAATTAGGCTTGAAAAATATACCTCATCCCACACCATATAAAGTCTCTTGGTTGAATAAAGGACATCAAGTGTTAGTGAATGAACAATGTTGGGTTGATTTCCAAATTGGGAGGTGTAAGGACAGAGTACCGTGTGATGTTATTCCCATGGATGTGTGGCATGTGCTACTTGGAAGGCTTTGGCAGTATGACAGGAAGACTACACATGATGGGAGAAAGAATGTCTACATTCTAGTTAAAGATGGATTTAGTCACACCTTTTTTCCCATGAGAGAAGAAGAAGGAGAACAAAAAATAAGTTCTCGTGTGATTCTTATAGGGGAGAAATAGTTCTTAAAAATAGTGGAAGAGGAAGAGATAGGATTTTCCTTAGTGCTCAAACCAAGGACAATCATAACATCAACAAGAATGGATAATTTTCCTCAAGAAATACAACCTATGTTAGGGGAATGTGTTGATATAGTGGTGGATGATCAACCTAGCTCTTTTCCTCCTATGAGGTAGATAAGTCATCACATAGACTTCATACTAGGTGTTAGTCTACTAAATAAGGCAGCCTATAAAATTACACCAAATGGGAATGAATATATTAAGAAACAAGTGCAATATTTGTTGGATAAGGGGCATATAAGAGAAAACCTTAGCCCTTTTACAATGCCTATAGTATTAGTGCCTATTAGAATAGGTATTTACCTTAGCTCATGTTCATCTAGGTACTTTATTTACCTTTATTATATTTATCCTCACTCACTTATGTGTGTGGATATTTCTTTTTATTTATTTAGATATTAGGGGGATATTATCTAGTTATTAGGTATAGTTTTTTCCTTGATCTATGGTATTGACTAGATCTTTGATGTCTAGTTCACTCCTAAATCTATGGTCTTGACTAGTTCTTTGATGACTAGTTCTCTCCTTAATTTATGGTTTGATCTACAACATTGACTAGTTCTTATATTGTTATTCCTTGCCTATATAAGCAAGGCCCATTCTCATTGTATTTCATTGAGTTCCATAATAATATATGATATTGTTGTTCATTTGTTTACAAAGGTTTATGTTAAGTTATTCTGGTGAATTACTTTCATCTTATTGATCATGGTGTTTAATTAGAATATGTGTTCTTGGCTTGGTACGATTTGGTTATTGTTCCTTTTATGGTATCAGATCAAGAGATTGCTATTGACATATGTCTGTAAGTTTTATTTTGCAAATAAATTATTTGTATGTTCATATATTTGGGTTTGCTCGTATTTTGTTATTGTGTGCATTTTTATGCAAAACAGAGGCATCCATTGGATCTGGAAGGTGGAAAAACCCTAACCCTTTGAAATCCTTAGCCCTTGATCATATGGTATGGTCATATGAGGGCTTAAATCTTATGATAGGTGCTTAACTCCAACCCCCTTTCATTTTATTTGTGTGGTGAAGGCAAGAGCATTTTAAATTGTTTTAGTGGCAACTAAAATAAATAGTAGAGCATAATATTGAAAATTTTGTATCTTTTGATCGGTAACTCGGTTTTGAGTTCCATTTTTTGCAAAAGTGCTTGTGTTTTCGTGATTTTTCCTTTGGAAATATTTATTTTGAGAATTGCACTATAATTATAGAGTGACATATTGTAACACGCACTCATTATAAAGTGTCAAATATGGAGGAGTGTTGTAATCAATTATGGACGTAATTTTGGCTGAGCCCAATGTCCTAAACTTTTGGGAGTTGCATTCTTGTATCTATCATGGATTGTGATAATGATATGATTTTTTCTAAAGCGTGTGGACTTCAAGAGGATATTGTAAAATTTGTGGAAGAAAATAGATCACTCAAGAAGTGAAATTCTCTTCTACAATCACTCATTCACGATAAGGATACACTAATACACTCTCTATGGCAAACACTTGCTAGCCTACAACATCGACATCATATTCTGAACAGCCATGTCCATGCTCCTAGTCCACTTGTAGTTTTTGCTATTGTACCCACTGACATTGATTTGTCAATATTTGAGCATGTTATTACTTTTGACGCTACTAAGTCTATGAGGCTTGTTACTGCATGCTCTTCCACACATGTGGCTATTACAGTAACACATGTTGTGTATCCTACTTCTACTCACATGCGTGAATCTTTTGAGAAGCATACCACTGAATTCAGTTCTCACATGCTCCGTTCTATGGGTTTTACTGGTGGAATTATTTGTAGATATTCATAGGGTATTATTTCTCCTATTCCATATGTTAACTAGAATTCTCACCATGGAATTAGTTTTCGAGAAACTACTTCATTAGGATCACACATTGACAAATCTCCTATTTTTGTTCGCTCGACTCTTTCTAAGGATAATAAGCAACACATGAGTTCTGCACCTTCACTCAAGTTTGAGAAACTTGAGATTTTAACTATCAGACATGATCAACCTAACACATATTTTGATGTTCATTTACATGCACCCATTCTGCATTTTGCACCAAGTCATATGCAAACATCTTCTTCATCCATCGGTGTTGATTTGGGGTAGCAAATATGATCACTCGTGGCTGCGACATAGGAATTCATTGAGAGGACTCTACGAGTGTGGTTCATCCACCATTCGGCCTCTTACTTCACTTTTTATACATTTTGCATTTTAATGCTTCTTGTTTTGAGAATTTTTATTCAGTAGGTGTAGTGTATCTCTTTTGTTTGTTGAGAGATTTTGTATGTGTATTTTCAACACGTTTCACATGTTGACAGTATCTCTTGTGGGGGAGCTATTCTGGTAAAGTGCCAGTGTTAGTTTTGTCAGTGTTTGAGTAGATGATTTTGGGTAACTCATATAGATTTGTAGCGTCACCTCACCCATTCAGTAGTATGAGAAGGGTGTGGTGTTGATCCTGCTTCTTCAGGCTTTGTGTCCTTGCCTTATTACCTTGGATTTTCTTGGATCATGAAACTCTTGATATTGTGTCCTTGCCTTATTGCTTGGGTTATTGTTCTTGGATCGTGGCACATCTATTTGTAGTAGTTGATTGAAATATGTTTTTTTTTCAAGTTTTGTGTCCTTGCCTTGTTATCTTGGAGTTTTTTTAGACCGTCGCACTTTGAATTTTTTGTCCTTGCCTTGTTGCTTTGGTTAGTGTTCTTTGATGGTGGCACACCTTTTTGTAGAATTTGATTGAATTATGTTTGGTTTTTTTTACACTTTAGACATCACTCCGTTGAAAATCTCCTTATATGGAGCTATTTTGGTGAAGCTCAATGTCAGTTGTTTTTTAGTTTTATGATCGAGAAGTGGATTCAGACCATAGTGCACACTAGAACTTCTTCAGCATTTGTATGATTTTTTTGAGCTGAGATTCTTGGGATTCCTTGCAGCCATAGATTTTTTCTCTCTCTACTTTGTTGTTACTGGTTTAAGGTACCTTGCAGCGTCCCTTTTTCCCAGTTATTGTACATGAGTACCTCATCAGGCCTAGTTGCTCGGGACTCATACAATGGACTTATGCCACTTTTATTTTGGGCCCCTAGCTTCACTTAAGGGGGGTTATTAGAGTAGGTATTTTACCTTAGCTCATGTTCACTTAGGTACTTTATTTACTTTTATTGTATTTAACCTCACCCACTTATGTGTGTGGATATTTTTTAATCTTATTTAAATATTAGGGGGATATTATCTAGTTGTTAGGTATAGTTATTTCCTTGATATATGGTATTGACTAGTTCTTTCCTTGATCTATGATATTAAATAGATCCTTGATGTCTAGTTCATTCATAAATCTATGGTCTTGACTAGTTTTTTTATGACTAGTTCTTTCCTTGATTTATGGAATTTATTTATGACCTTGACTAGATCTTAGATTGTTATTCTTTGCCTATATAAGCAAGGCCCATTCTCATTATATTTAATTAAGTTCCATAATAATATATAATATTACTACTCATTTGTTTGCAAAGTTTTATGTAAATTTATTTTAGCGAAATACTTTCATCTTATTGATCATGGTGTTTTATTAGCATCTGATTTTCTTGGCTTGGTACGATCTGGTTATCGTTCATTTTATTTTGGTGTTCATGTTTCTTCTAAGGTTTTGAGACGCTTTTTCATTTGGGGTATGGTGCACAGACTACAGAGAAATCAACAAAGTAATATTACATACATATTTCTCATGCCTAGAATGGAATAATTGATGGATTGTTTAAAAATGGTGCAAGTTATTTTATCATTAAAAATTTAGATCTCAAAAGTGGTTCATTATCATATTAGGATCAAATAAGGGGATTTTTAAAAAATAATTTTTAAGATATCCATGTTTTTCAAAATTCTAAAGTTCAATTGGACTTTTCAATACATTTTGTACTTCTATGACGTCAATTAATGAGATTTTTAAGCCATTCATATGTAACATTTTAACAATGTTTATCTGGTATGATACAAAAATTGTCATTTAATAAAAATTGTGAGGATTTTTTTGACATAATTTGAATTTGGTTTTTAAAAATCTACAATTGTTGAGACAATTACTAATTTATCTACAACTGCAACTATTTCACAATTAGAAGGTTTTAAAAAAAAATCAAGTTTTTTTAATTTCAAGCTTTGTGATCACTAATTGGATGTTGAAGATTGTCTTTTTTTCAGAACAAGGTAAAAGCAATTCCATAGAATAAACAACACCTAAAATACACAATTTTTTTATGACTCTTTCAATTTTTTACAAATTCAATTTTTATAGGAAATTCATCAGAACTTTTAATGAGATATGTTCACCTAATATTGATACTTTTAGGTAATAAGAAGAAGTATGATTTTCAATTTTTAAAATATATCAAAACAAACAATTTCAACATTTTAAGATATTTTAACCTCTCTGAGAATCACATTTTTAGATTTTTTTTGAAGTTCAGTATATTAATTATTAGGTTCTATTTCAAAATTTCAAGAAAGATTTCAAATATCAGTATTTGTAAGTCAATTTACAATTCTAAACCATTTGAACTTATTTCAGTGAGAATTTGCACTGATTGCAAAAAGGAAATATTTATCCTATGATAAAAAATCATTGTGTCATGGTGCAATTTTTCAAAAAATTTAATACTTTATTTGTGTCCTAAAAAAATCAACATCTTCATATACAGTCCAATGCTTTATAGTTCATCACCAATTAGCCAAAACTTAGTTAACAGACATTTTGAAATGGGTGGAACTATTTTTAATAAATTTATAATTTCACTATCAAATTTCAAATGAAGGGTCCAATTATTATTATTTTTATTAATTTTTTATTTTTCAGGACAGTATTGTCTAGTACATTTAAACTTCAGCTGTATAAGTTTCGTGGTTTTAAAAATTCTCTTAAGGAAAAAAATGAATATGACGAAGACTTCGTAAGTAAGTATCTCAAGTTTTCAAGCAGCCTTTCGGGGTAAATTTAGAATTTTGTCAAAATTTCTATTTTTCCAAGATGTTTCTATTTTTTCAAAGGATTTTCATTATGTGTGCCTAGAATTTGATTCTTTCAAGGACAATTTCCTAAAAAATCCAAGCATAGTCGAATTTTTCCAAATCATTCTTTTTCTTGACAAAAAATTACCAGTAGCTTCCTAGATATTAAATTTTGGTCAATAATGCAGATTTGTGTAAGGAGTTAGTTTCATAGATATTGGACATACATGTCAAAGACCCAAAATGTTGGTATTATTTGTTTTAAAGAACATTTTTCTGTAAATATACCATTAAAAATGTCTCGATACCTGATAAGTCTTGGAAAATCAATTTAAAATCTAAGCTTTTATGGGGTTTCCAAGACTCTATAGAGATTTTTTTGAATTTATGTAGTTGTAAATTTAGACACTTGTTTCAAACTAACAAGTTTTAAAGTTTTTTTAACTTTTTAAAAACTACAAGTGATGCTACTCACATTGCTGATTTATTCTGTTAAAGAATTAATTAGGTTATATAAACTCCCAAACTTTTAAGTAAAAATTCAACGATTCCGGAATTTCAACTTTTTGGGGCATTTTTGGATAAATTTGTCAAATGTCAAATTGGGGACAAAAGGTAACCTTCAAATTTTAGCTTAACCTATTTTACCCAAATTTTAACTTTTTGACCAAATTTAAAATATTGTCAAAATAGGAGCTTAGGAAACCTTTTCAAGATGTTTGTCAAAAGATTGTCCAAAATAGTGGGATGTTGTATTACCTCAAGCAGAATTTTCATTTTTCGAAATTACAATCGGTGATTTAGAAATATTTGGTTTTTCAAAATCCATTTATAGTTAGTTTATTAAATGAATCCCAGAGTTTTTCAACTTTTCAGATAATTCATATTTTGACATATATTTAGACACATTAGTTTTTTTACAATGATTTCAATATTTCCACATTTTATATTTTTTTACAATATTTCAAAATTTCAGGATGCATTTAGAAGCAAGTCTTCTTTTTAATTTCAACCTGTTTACAAGCTTTAGTTTTTCAGAATTTGAAATGTTTCAAAATTTTGCTTTTTTTGTATCTTTATACATGGATCCAAATTTCAGGACACTTTTAAAACTTTATCTTCTAAAGGGGAAGTATAATAAAGTTTTTCATATTTTAAAATTTTTTACGTATATAAAATGTTGAGAACTTTTGCAAGCAATGCTTACAAATTGGAGTTCAAAATAGTGGATTTTTTCAAATTTTCAATTTTGTGAATGTTTCATTAATTTGTATCAAAATATTTATTGTAGATGAAAAAATGTTGTTTTACATAATTTAACTTTTTTGAAGCATTTTACAATTTGAGGAAGAGTGGGTGCAACTAGTTTTTACAGGTCTAGACTAAGGAGATTTAGTGGATTCTTTTTAAGAAGGATTTCAAATTTTTCAGAGGCATTTAACAATATTAATCTAATACCTTATTTTTCAAGTGAAAGGAATTTACATTTTTTGAAATCACATGTTTTATTTAAATATACATCCTACATTATTTAAGGACTTGATAGGAACTTTTTCAACAACATGAACCTTTTTCATAAGTTTGAATATTCTCTTTAAAAACAAAGTTTTCAAAATTATGCAGGAGCATCTTAACTTTTTTGTTTTGGACAATTTTGAATTGTAAATTTTTAAATCTGGTTTGTGAGTTCAATTTTAGAATTTGTGAGTTCAATTTTGGTTTGTAAATAGGTTAAAAATGATTAGGAATTCATTCAAGCATTGTGATTTTGAATCCACATTAGCCTTGTGTTGAATCAAAATTACAATTGTTGAATAACAATGAACTTTTTAAAATATAAGCCAGACATATTTCACAATGACAAGATTTTTAGAAAGTATTAACTTGAAGTACAATGACGATATTTGGCAAATCTTTTTTAATTATCTATTGGTAAATCAAGTTTTGAAGGGACTATACAGCCTATTACAGTAAGGGCTCAACAACCAGAGTAGTTAATAGCTATAGTTCTAAATGGATATTACCACAACTTTAACTCAAGGATCACAAATCTAGATAAAGCATTATTGTTTCTCTAGCAGTAACTGTACGTAAGAGAATCTATAAGTGACAGAGCATGAGCTATGGAGAATTAACAACCAAGAAAACTCTTGTGCGTACCCGACCTCCTGAGGTCATGCCGAGACTGCCGGTGTGGGTCATCAATGTGCAAGCAAAACCAAAGTTAGGCAGTTTTATCCTTATATGTAGGATCGACACACACTAATGGCTATTTGCGACATAGTAAGGCATTCGAAAGGCCCTTCTAACTTGGAGCTGGTGTGATCAGATCCGACTCAAGCGATGGATGACTGCTCGAAGGCTCCAATCAATATCGAGCTAATAGAGCGTTGATTCGATCTATGGGTTATGGGATGTGTGGAAGAATAGACCCAGGATGGTTTCGATGTATTTCTCCTGATAGGGTCATATGGTGAATAGTAGATCAACTCTATGGACGATTCTCTGGCCTAGTCCAAAATTCTCTGAGGACTTCGATTGGTCTATTGTGTCAAAGTAGGGATAACTGTTGAATGATGAGAGGTGGAATCAGAGTAGACTGAAATACTAATCTATATCCCAACAGATCCAAGTGTCTATGCAAACTAAGTGTCTCTTATGAGATTCGTTGCAAGCTGTGGGATCTGTCAGATCAGTTAACCATAGAGCTCTTGGAAGGAAATTACTCCAAGCTATAAGATACATCTTCCTTATCATGATGTTTCCCCTACAACATAAACACGATCCCATTAAAACACAAGTACATATGTAGTCAAAGAGTTACATTGGAGTAGAGGGGATTATGGCTTATATATGCGCTTGAACTTATACTTGAACCTAACCTAGATCTCTACAGTTTTGAAATCTTCTCAGCTCAAAAAAAATCATAAAAGTAAGGCAGTGGATCTAAAAAATGTACACAAAACAGAGCTTTCTAGAAGTAATTGATGTTACTTTTAATGAATGTCTAACAAGTGCATTAAATTAAAGTTGTTCCATTTAACTAATTACGCCGAAGGCATTCTTTCAAATGAGAATAAGGGGGGGCAGAGCAAGCAAATTCTAACACCATAATAATGGCAGACATAATCTTCACCTTTCACAACTTCAGCCGCATCAACGTTCTCTACCTAATCTCCATTACACACATGTGTTTTTTTAATTTGTTACCCCTGAGAAGTGCTTCAAGCTTTGGCAACATGGATGTGAGTTAGGAGGATTCCAATAAACAACAAACAAAATAGTGGCAACAAGCAGTACTTTCCTCTCAGATACAATTGAACCCACTTCAGATATAGATACATATCCAGATTGATCAATTTGTATATAGTAAAATGAGGATATATTAGGGTTACATATTTATCTCCCTGTGCAGGTCTGATTTAACCCATAATGGTGCTGATTTTAGGACGGCTATTAGTAAGAGCTCTATTTCACACAGTTCCCCATAATGTTATGTTTATTTATTTCATATTATTCTTGATGCAACTATCTAATTGCTGCTAAATTTACAACGTTAACTTGGGTTTCAGCGTGGTTGACACCTCTAGATCTCAAATAAAAGGAAAATGACAGGTTTGAAAGGTCGTTTAGGATGTGTCGCTCTCCATGTTCTACTTTGGGTTTTAAAGAGCACTTAACCTAGTTGGAAGGTTTGTTTGACATGGGTCTATTTTTCCCCTATTAAATACACGGAGAAATAAACAACGTATATGATATTTTTAAAGCTATATGATTCATATAATATATTTTCAATTGGAATCTTATCACTTTAAGGAATATCTATATCGAATGCCCTTAAAAACAAATCTAAAATGTGTCCTAACTCTTATAAAGCCTAAATTTCCTACATTAAACTTGTCTTATTAAGAAAATATTGATAATGGCATATAAGATGAGGATAAATATAAAATAACTATAACCTGCAAACCGTATAATTTCATTGTTATACTTTTCGTATCGAGGAAATATTGATAAAAAAGCATACAACGTGGCACTTTTTCAAGTTTTTTATTTTAGCCCTCTATAATTTGTTTTCACCGTTAGTTTTTACCCTCTTGGCCGACCAGGGTTCCAAGCCGCAAATAAACACACACCTCGTTGTCTAAGTGTCTCAATTCAAATTCATGTCACACCTTGTTGTAATGGGCCTCCCCTCTTTCTGGAACAAAACATTGGTGGGAAGTTTCTATGTTGGTCTCGAGTATATCCATTCTAAACAACGTGTTTACAGTCTCTTTCGTCCAATCAAAGAGACCAAGTGAACGTTAGCATATTTCTTCTGATCTATTGAACATGCATCTTAACCATTTCCTTCAAATGTAAGATTTTATTGGAGCTTTTCCATGCCATATTGAGGTATTTCATATATGCCAATGTTTTTTTATTGAATTTGAATATGTATAGCCAGAATTAATACTATTTAATTTTCAAGTCAATAGACATAAATACACCCTTGTCACGGTCATTTCATATGATGGTCATATGTGATCACTATTTCAAATTCCCACCCATTTACATTTTTTCTGTTTGGTTCCAACGATGAAATTATTATTGTTTGATCATAAATAAAGGTTAAAAATATATATATTTATGCCAAAGACATGTCAAAGGTGGGTTTGGGCGGGGGTGATCCTGGCAGGTGACTCGGCAGCCCCAAGTTCAAAGTACATTGACAACCTCCACATAACCACTTAAGACCATCAAGTTGCATATGTTGTATCTTTGGTTTCTTGGAATTGGTAATGACCGTTCAATCCTTTCATAAGTGTAGAAGAGTACAACTGATTGGATTTAATGGATTTCATTTACTCTACTTTAGTCGTTAATGTCCTTCATGGGTCCATGCTAAGGTCACGAACTTAAACTTTCCTATGGCAAGAGCAAAAAATTTGTTGAGAGAAGTTACTTCCGATAATCTCGAATGTTAAAAGGTCATCAATTTTATAGTTGTGTCCAAATTTCCAAATCCCACTCCACTTCCACATGATGTATATGTTTTTCCTTCGACTAAAAATTGGGGGTTTTTTAAGTGTGTAGACAAAACGAAGACATATTTTTGTGGTGGGATGAAATGGAAGAGCTTACACAACAACAAAAATTTGAGTAGTTGTTGGTATCTTATTACGCCAAAGATGTTTTCACTAAGGGAAAGACCTGGTTAGCAGCTAATAGGTTACAGACATTCAAGGGCGAAGATAGTTTTTGTTGTTGTTGACCATACATCAACATTGAACAAAATAATCTTATCCTTCCACTTCATTGTCCCCCGCTCCACTAATGTCACCTTCATAAAACACATTTCATGCATTTGCCATGTATGAACCCCCACAAGTGTATAAGTATTTATCTTCCGCCTCATCACTATTTTTTGGTCATTAGTGTTCATAGATGCATTTTCTTTCATAAACGATCCACGGGAACAGGAGGAGCAGGCGTCAGTGAAAGGTTTTCCATCCACTAACATAGATGTCTGTAACAATGCTTCGCTTTTGTTATCACCAAATCACTGCACCCCCCGAATGGGCCTAAAGGTGAACACGATATTTGGTGTGATTGGGTAACATGGGATCACCTCTCAAGTTGTTGGAATTGCGGGCTTGAGGTGAACCTCCGGAGAAGGCCGGCTTCCTCTTCCTAAACTGAGCACTACACTACTCCTAATGCAATAAAAACAGCTACCTAGACCTATATTAACATTTCATGGGATTAGGGAGAGCGATTTGCAAGAAATAAAACCTAAATTAGAAGTGGTGATGCACCAAGAAAGGGTTTTGCTAGACAAAATTCTAGCTTGCCAATGAAGAGAGATGATCATGAGGAGGACGAAGATACGTCACATACTCAATTTACATACAGTACTTCATTCCTTGATAAGCACAATGACCTCCAAAACTTGTAAAAGAAACATTGGTTCCACAATTCACCTACAAACATGAGAGAGGCAAAGAGAAGCAGCAAAATGATGTAAGGACATATAATTGATCACAAAACATAATTTCCATTACTCCAAGCACTTGCACAGTGCATCGGAAAGGTATGGGCTGCCATTACAATTTTAGAAAAAAGGCTTGAGAACCTGCAAATTCACAACAGCTCAGCTTGTGAAGAGAGGGGAAGCTTGGAAAAATGTCTAACCTTTTTTTGGGATAAGCACCCCTTTACATTTTATAACATTGCTTGAGCTAAGGAGAGAAAGAAGGAGAAAGTCCTAAATTCTAGACCAGAATGTAGCAGAACAGGTCAACCATGCTTGCTTCATTAATTGCAACTCCACCTTTCGAGACACTATTCACGGAGTGAGTAATACCTACAATTTTGGAATGCAAAACTTCCGAAAATCCATTTTATGATAATTCCACTACGTAGCTCTTGCTCTCCCAATTCAAACGACTACAATTTTGTGCAAAACGGACAATTGGGGAGGAAGTTATGGTTTCTTGAGTGGAAGCCATTTTTCGGGCATCTGGGGATCTGTGCTTCATAGTTCTCTGATAATTTCTCATGATGCTTCATAATTTATAATATTTGAATTTCCTCCATTTAATTAAAATAATATTTTAATAAATTTTTAGAAGGTACCCTGATATGCTTTGTGGGCCACATGGGTTTAATTTATGTTTGAAGAGGGTCTTAATGTGTTTGCATTGTTGGTTTACAAAATGGCTTGCCAACCAGCTCGTCGAGCTGGCTAGTGACCTACCTCCTTTGCTAAGTGCTGCGAGCTCCTTGTTTGAACATCGCGCTGACCACCTTCTGTTTTAGCTCAGGACAAGCTCTTTCGAATCATGGTCCACGAGCCCCATTCTCCACATGTTTCGTTTAAACGGCCACCGCCCTATATTTCAACCAAGTGCTTCATGACTTACCCCTTCGACGAGCCACACGTCTTCACCTCGGCATTATTACATTGTCGATGCCTCCCGCTTGTCTCATACCTACAGTTGGCTCGGTGGGCGAGTTCCACGCTTTAACACGCCCCCACGTTATAAACTTTGACCGACCGTATCGCATTATACCCAACGGCTCCGCCCATTATTCCAGCTCACCACCACCCGATGAATTATGTCGATGACTCGCTAGCACCCATCCAATGACTCGACGATTAACTTTCGCACTTTGGGGTCTGACCAAGAGCTAAATTACCTCGAAACCCCCAAAAATCCGAAACTCCAAAATTTTGAAGTTTCGGGCTTTCGCGCTCTTTGCAAACTTTTGTCAACTCGCCTCGTGCAAAGTCTAAAAGACAAGTCCAACACGATCCTCCGAAAATGCCAAAACAGGCTATAACTGAAACATCACGAGCTCTTTCTTGAACGATTATGCTTGTGTACTAAGCTCGAACCGATCCATTCACGTCTGGATGCCATTTCACGTGAGTTTGAGCTATTACCACCTCGCCAGTTGCCCAAAAACTCCGACACTATGGAGTCCTCCAAATCGTTTGTGGCTAACATGTGACTGAACCGTGTTTCATTTTAATCGCCTCGAGCTCCGTTCGAACCCTGTCGACGTTAGCTCAACTCCTCAGCCACCCCGCACACGAACTCGACCTCCATGTTCGGCACAAACTCTCATTGCCTCACCTGCGAGAATTTCCTATGAGCTCTCAAGCACTCCCCATCTTGCAGATTCGGTTCGTGAGCCAAACTACCTTCCTACGCTGAGTCTTAGTTCTTTCGAATCCACAAACTCCCGATCTCCAAATTTCGGAGTTCGGGTTTTGAGAAGTCCCTCTCCAATTGTCATCAATTCATCCTAGGAAACTCCGAACTTGGCGTCTCCGAAAACCCGATTTTGGCACTTGACTCGGCTCGAGCTTGCATCACCTTCACCATTGAGCTATTCTCCAGATTGCGTCCAAGTTCTAGCTTGATGCTCCCGGAATCTAATTTTCATGAATCACCAAACCAAGCTCGGCTGTAGTGAGCTCTTTCTTTGCTTATGGATCGAATTCTCTACCATGGCACGCACATTGCCCATCGACTTGGACCATTTGACTCGTCATTGAGCTTGAGCCACACTACTCCGGCTTGATACGAAGAAATATGCAACCACCCAATGCCTCGAGCACGTGCCAAACTCAAACGCTATCATCCCCATGAACACCATTCGACCATGCCAAGTGTTCATTTCTCCTGAGCGTGAACTCGAGCTCCAACCAGCTCGTGACGCTTCCCAGCCTGCTCGTGAGTTGCAGTGCCTTGTGAGTGGCTTGTGAATTTGACCTTGTTGATCTGTCACTGCTACAATCTTGCCAACGCCGCTCGGCCTCCATTTTACTATGATAAGCATCGTGCATCAAGCCATCTCCGAGCTCAAATCCTCCTACAATGTCGAATCACACAACCGCCTGATTAGAAATCAGACTTCATGTCTCCTATTCCAGGCCGAGCTCATCCTTTGTAATTCGATGGGGCAAGTTGAATCCTATACTCGGTTGTGTATATGCCTTCATAGATCTTTACATGATCTTTGGACTCCTGAGTGGTTCACTGCAAAGAACTCGATGACCATTTCTTTTATGGATTCGACGAGCTACAAATTTGAAATCTCAAAGCTTGACTTGACATTATTATAGAGCCAAATGGCCCTTCCAGAGCAACTCGGCCATCTTTCTACACTAAGTTATTCTACCAAGCTAAGCTCCTTTTCTGGGCCACCCCACTACGTTAAGTTGGTCTGATATCTGTGTACCCTGAGTCCTTACTCATGACTCGCCCCTCAATGTCATTCGTTGTCTCCACGCCAGGGTGCTTACCAATAAGTTTTCACACTACTCAACCAGATAAGCTCCCTTAATGCTACATTAAGTGAAATAGCTCATTTTTTCAATCATTGTGGCTCAATTCATTGGATCAACATTCAAAAAAATCATTCCAAATCATTCATAGTGATCAATTCCATACAAATCTCGACCCTACGTACAACTTGATCTCACCAACATTGTTTAACTTGACTAATTCTTGTGAATTCATGAAAATAAATTAATCGAGCTTACCTCCTTGTGTGCTTGGAACTCGTACATGATCCTATTGTAATACAAGTTGCACCGAGCCATCACATCTAAAACCCAACTCATCTCGGTGAGCTATTTTTTGCTCAATGCAATTTGGCTTCAAAAAATTACTTTGCCCGGATTTTTGATCTCCTGGGGCTATTTCTTGAAATCGGAGGGTCCTGGGGATATAATATAACCTTCCTAGAATTGATTCATCAATTTTGATCATTTTTACCTTTCGAAGATCAAAAGTGGGACCATTGTGGCCGATTTTCTCATTTTATGCAACCCGTGAACCTCCAAGACCTAAAAGAGAAGAATAGCCAAAAAAAACATTCTGAAACACCATAGATATCCCTAAGGCACTGTTATCACCGAATCACAGCACCCTTGTGTTTATACAAGTGCATATACTTGAACTCACGGTGTGATTGGATAACATGGGTACTATCTCTAAGTTGTGAGACTTGTTATTTGAGATAGACCTCTAGAGAAAGCTGGTTCTTGCTCCTAAACTACCTGCCACAATCTACTCTAATGCAGAATAAGCTAACTGTTCTAATCTAAATTTCCAAGGGACCAGGGAAAGAGAATGCATAAAATGAAAGCCTACACTAAAGCGGTGATACACCAGAAAAGGAGGATGTGAGAGTAGTCTCCAAATGTGTGAAATACAGAGGCAAAGTGCACACTAGAAGAGGTGATGACAGTTCACCATAATCTAGCAAAATGCATTCACAACAGTATTCCAAGCATACACAATGATAATGAATCCCTGCAAGAACATAATAATAGACACAATATTCTTATAGAAAGATCAAAGGGGCAAAAAGAATGCAAGAAAACATAGCAGGGGAAGATACATCCACAAACTGGTATTTTATTGCTTCATGATATGCACAGTTCAATCTATTACAAGATAAGGGCCTGGATCACCATGCAAGGAGTCCACTACAAGGGCCTGCAACACACTGGCTTCACAAAGCAATTTTGGCAGAGCTTTGCTACCCAAAAACTCTCTCCTTTACAATGAGCCCAACACTCCAATTTATAGAAAAATGAGAAGGGAAAGAGAAGGGAAAATGGAAATCCTGAAATCTGTCCTTCAACCACCTGTAAGAGGCATTAAATGGAGTAATATGATTATACATTACTTGAAAAAGGCTCCCCATACTGTCCCATGTGCTACAGCAGAGAAAGAATGATGACCATGCCTCTTAATTGCACTCTCAGCTACCAAATAAAACACTGTTCTGAACCCGGCCACGTTTTCTTAAAAATCTCAATCAATTTCTAATCAAATCCATAATTTCTTAATTGTTGTGCATCGGGCTCGGAACCACGATTCCAACGGTACCAATTTTGTGTAATTTCGTTGAGAAATGCAAAAGTTATGGCCTTCTGAGTGCAGGCAGCTATTTTGGGCCTGCAGGCGTTTTCTGTCATTTGACGGGAGTGAGCATTAATCTGACTAGAGCCAAATATGTTTATCTTATTTAAATATATCTACCCTCATTAAAAATAATAAATCCAATTTTTGTGGCGTAGAGGACATCGTGCTCGTTTCAGAAAGTCCAATTTTGTGAAAATCGGAGCTCGGAGTCAAAAGCTATGGCCGTTTGAAGTTTCCGGACCGAACGTTGACTTTTCTTCTTCTCCTTCGGCCGCTTCGGCTTTTCGCGTCCCTTTGGCCCGGATGTCCCAGTACGAAAGTCCCCTGCTTCGGCCGAACTGGCCGGTTCGCGTCTTCTGCGCACTTTTGTCCGGCTTGTCCCGGACTGTTTGGGACAAATTTTCCCGATTCGCCCGGTTCGCCCGGTTCGCGTACTCTTGTCCTGCTTGTCCCAGACTGTTAGTTCTCATTTCGGCCGATCCGGCCGGTTCGTGTACTTTGCGTACCTTCGGCCCAACTGTTCTGGGCTGCCTTGAGTCTTTTCGGCCGACTTGCGTCCTCTGCGTACTAATTGCCCAGATGTCCAGACTGCTTGTTTCAACAGTTAGTCAATTTTTTCACTTTTCGGCCAGTTTGGATTTCCGCGTCCCGCGCGTCCCTTTGGCCTGGATGTCCCAAATGCTACTCAGACCGTCTGGCGGCCTTTCGGCCGGTTCACGCCCCAACGTCCCAACTGTCCCTACTGCCTGGACTTGGGACTTAGCCGATTTTCACGATTTTTTCTGGCCTCCAAGATTTGATACGATGAACCTTAGCTCAACCCGAACTGGTACGACCCGAGCCCTTTAGACCCGAAATCCCTCAAAACAGTCCTGCAACCGCATTTTTTTCATTTCTTCCATTTTATCAACCTGTTGGGATTCCTTCTGATGCATGTTATCAAAATTTACCCTGGGGGTGAATTTTGGATAACAGGCACAAAACATTTTCCCTGTAGGCCCAAAGTTCTAATGTGAAACCCTTTCCTGTCCTAGGGTCCTATTTACCCCGTTGTCCAATTTTGCCCAGGGGAAAAATTGGATACCATTTTTAGAAACCTCTCGAGGATGCTTACCTACTAAGCATTAGTCCAGTAGCCTGTAACATCCATTAGGCACGGAGTCACTTTTATTCCCAAAACTAATCATGAACTTGAAGTAGACCACTCTAACCTTATCCCAGAAGTATGAAGCACATTGGAATCCATGACTTCTAGGAATGAACGACACATTGCAGAAGTTTAAGCAAACATTTGGCAAGTTTGGGACATCATGGAACTCTATTAAATTTGGATTTCCCTTCTTCTTTTGAAAATTATGCTTTGGAAACCTTGTGCAAAAGCAACGACAAAACACAACACACACAACAATTGAAAATCATACATGCTTCAAATGAAGCATGCAGTGTGTGTCAGGCACTTATTCTACTGAAAGAAAACCTATCCCTACTTTATGCTAACAGGAAGCACAAGTGAACTAAATGAACCCTACAAATGGTTGTGCAAAATAGCTTCCACTCCTCACAATGGGTAGCCACGCAGATGATTTGACAATAGAGATGGCGAGACTGAGAGTGCAAAACTGAAACAAGCCAATTCTCCACCTAGTTTACCAAGGCATCAGTTGGAAAGAGAAAGTATGCCTCTTTTAGTTGATCTGCATTTGTTTTGTAGAGCCATTGCAGCTGACCCTCGAGACTGTGAAACTTATCCTCACATTCTGTAGTGAATGTGACTGGTTCTAGCTTTAATGAAGCCAAATACCTTATGGGACGTGGTCTGATCTTTCGAATATGCCCTCTACTTTGAGATTCAACTTTAACAAGGAAGTTTCCTTGATGGCATCCAAGTATGAAAGGTGTTGCAATGACTTCCTTTCCCTCTTATTGCCCATTTACAAATAATTGATCTTCCTCATGAATGAATGGTGCCGAAGTGATATCTTCTTCGTTCCTTTTCCCTTCTTTGATGACAAGAAGTTACTCCATGACATGCAACTCTTTGAGATTGTTTGGAATCATTATTGAATCACTGCCCTTGCTTGAAATATGTTGCTCATATAGGAGTCCCACTGTCATTTGAAGAAAAAATTGTTCTGCATCTTTAACCTTCTCATCCCACATGAAACCTGCAAATTTAGATTCATTCACTTGTTGCTTTTGAGAATTATTAGAAGCAACAAAATCTTCAAAAACATTCTACACCAAAATGGGTTCATTAACTAAAATAGGTTCCACAATTGAGAGAAAGAAACTCCCAATGATGTCATCTTCACTTAAGGCTTCTAAATATGGCTTAATTTCTTCAGTATGCTCATTTTCTTCTTTATTCAATGAGAGATGTGGAAGATTCAATTCCTCTAATTCAGATTTTAAAGGATTTCTCGGAGTAATGGGTTGTTCTTGAGTGCTTCCTTCCACAGCAATAGGCACTTTGTGTTGGAGGAGAGATGTTGGCATAACAAATGTGTTAAACTCCAAATCTTATAAACAATTTTCTTCTTCATTCTCTGAATGTGTGAAGGATTCAACCCCCTATGATGTTCCCCTAACTATCAATTGATCCACTATAACCTTATTTATCTTAAAACAAAAAATTTGCAAGATCAAATTCATCTAAGAAATCAGATTTTTGAAAGAATGGAGGGGAAGGATTTGAAACCTCTCGTGCTTCCTATTTCGTACTCAAAATTGTTCATTCTGCATTGCTTTCCTTCACAACATGAACCTCCTTATGGCTGATTTCAACATCCAATGAAGCTCTTGGCAAAGTGTTGCAATGTTGCAGGATAACTACACTCACTTGAATCATCTTGCACGTTTGAGATTTTTTCTTCATTTGTTTACACATGCTCTTCCTCTTCTTGTGGATTTGAAAACAACTCTTGCACTTCTACAACTAGTTTTTCCACTTGTGGTGATCCAACCTTATCTGATGATATGGAACCAATATGGATGTTGCATTCTGAACAAGTAGACTGTTGGTCATCATTTACTTATGTTTGCTCTTGTGTACATTCAGTCTTCGCCACCTGTTTTTGAGCTTCGACCTTGGATGGAGGCTAAATAAGGAGGGGAACTTGCTTGACGTTCAATCTTGCAGCCCACTCTTTCAAAATTCTTCACAAGATCATCCTTGCTAAGTTCCTTAACACTCTCCTCTTCATTCGGTGAGTCATACTCTTGGTCTTCCCAAAATGGGTTCAGGACTATAAGAGGAGAGGAGGGTTGGAGTTGAACTATTTCCTCCATTTTTTGAAGTGGTGGAAGAGGATGCAACTTCTTGTAATTATGGCCTTTGTAGAAAAGAAGGAACTTTAGAAGAAAGAGGAGTAGAAGACTCGTGATGGGATGGAAGAATAGGAGAAGAAGAAGTGGGATTCACAATATGGGCAGCAGGGTGAATGATTAGGACTATAGGGTTCAAATTGGAATCATATACATGGAGACGTGGGAAGAGGGTTGTAAGGTGATAATGTAGGGACCTCCCATTGACAAGGGCCCCCCCTCTCTATATATGTGTTTTCTCTAGCTCAGAATGAACGCTGGCTATATGTTCAACACATGCAAGTCGAACGTTGCTCTTGTGCCTCCGACCATATAGATAGTTTAGGGGCCCCCTCCCCGAACTTTGATTGGGATTAGAAGGTCAGGCGTAGATAGATGAGTTGAAAATTTGAGAACAAAGTGGCGAACGGATGCGTAATGCATGGGAATTTGCCGAACAGTTCAGGCCAAATCTTGAATCCCATCCACCATTCCCATCCAGATGGAAGAAAGAAAGAGATGATATTTCCTACATACATACCTGTCATATAGATCCATATCTGGCCTGGCCATATAGATCTGAATGAGACTATATGGTGGTGTTGAATGTAATGAAATTTTCTCCACTATATAAAGAGTATATAGAGGCATTGTTCAATGAGACCGCATAGTATTAGGTAGTTGGTTAGGTAAAGGCTAACCAAGTTGATGATTCATAAGCCTCATGCCTCTTAGTCCATTTTCTAATCTCAAGAAATGTTGTAACCATCCAATCGAGTTTTTGCTTAGGCTTAAACTCACCTGGTATAGGGCTAGTCCAGGGGTATGGAATCCTGAAACCAATACGGGTTGCCTTTCTCACTTCTTTAATCCTCATTTACACTATGTTATGCTCCAACTCTCGAACATTTCTCTGCAAGTGGTTTCTCTTCAGATGTAGGATAGCCTCAAGAATATGCATATCCTTGCTCTTTAACTACTCCAAATTTTGGTGGATGACCAAACTTATCTGCATCTTGCTCATGTGAACATGCATGCTAAAACTAATATTCATCATAGAATTGGTTTGGAGGTGGGTTAAAATAGCCTGAAGATGAAAGTATTGTTGTTGTTGTTGTAAAGTGATAATTCCACAGTGGGAATGAAGTCATGATTTTACTACTTCATGAATAGGAGAAAGAAAGGAAAGATGTGGAAGAAAAAGGGATGGAAATTGGGTGGAAAAAAGACATTCTGCAACACAGAGTGGGTTACTTTGACCAACAGAGTCACTAGTTGTGCTTGGGTATACCTCATGAGGCTGAAATTTCACTAAGAGCACAACAATTTAATGAAATGAAGTGAACACAATACACACACCTGTGAAAGATATGACTCTTTTGGTCCCATCGGGCATGCCAAAAACTGTTATCACCAAATAACTACACCCCCCAAATGGCCCAAGGTGAGCACGACATTCAATGTGATTGGGTAACATGGGATCACCTCTCAAGTTGTGGGACTTGCGGGCTTGAGGTGAACCTCAGGAGAAGGCCGACTTCATCTTCTTAAACTAAGCACTACACTACTCCCAATGCAATAAAAACAGCTACATATACCTATACTCACATTTCAAGGGAATTAGGGAGAGAGATTTGCAAGAAATAAAACCTAAATTAGAAATGGTGATGCACCAAAAAAAGGGTTTGTTAGAAAAAAAATTGGCTTACCAATGAAGAGAGATGATCATGAGGAGGATGAAGCTACATCACATACTCAATTTGCATACAATACTTCATTCCTTGATAAGTACAATGACCTCCAAAACTTGTAAAAGAAACATTGGTTACACAGTTCACTTGCAAACATGAGAGAGGAAAATAGAAGCAACAAAATGATGTAAGGACTTATAATTGATCACAAAACATAATTTTCATTACTTCAAGCACTTGCACAGTGCGTCATGACAACAGGGAAAGACAGAGGCTACCCTTACAATTTTGAGAAGAAGGAGAAGCTTGGAAAATGTCTAACTTTTTGAATAAGCACCCCTTTGTACATTTTATAGCATTGCTTGAACTGTGTGAGAGAAAGAAGGAGAAATCTTAAATTCTAGGCCAGAATGTAGCAAAACAGGTCAACCATGTTTGCCTCATTAATTGCAACTCCACCTTACAAGGCACTATACATGGAATGAGGAAAACCTACAATTTAGGAATGCAAACTTTTGAAAATCCATCTTTTGATGATTTCATCGCGTAGTTCTCGCTCTCCTGATCCAACGACTACAAATTTGTAGAGAACGAACAATCGGGGAGGAAGTTATGGTTTGTTAAGCAAAAGCTACTTCTTGGGTATCTCAAGCATTGTACTCCATCAGCTCATTAAGTCACAAAATGGCTTGGCGAGTTATTTCACATGTCATACCGACCACATAATTCTCTAAACTATCTAGGCACATTACAATTATTAGCCATGACACCGAGTACATCGGTTATGTCGATACGTTTTTCATTGACCGACTAGGAAATTAACTTGGTGGCTTCTTGTTTATTGATCACCTTGCATTTGTCGGGCGAGTCACCACATTGTAATGTCCCCTTTTTCTATGCCAAAGGCCTAAGTGTCAAGCAAGTCCAAGCCGTGGTCATATCCAAGGGGTTGGGGATGTTGGGGGCTATTGAGAAGGGGCAACATGATACTAATAGTCATGTTTGGCATTTGGGGGTCACTTTGGACCTTGGCGACTTAAATGGGAAAAAGTAACTTTAGTTACTTTTATTTTATTGACCCCTCCGTGGAATGAAATGTGTCTTGGTCTATTAGGGCTCTTTTGCCTTGGAATGTATATAAGGAGCTAGGAGAGAAAGGAGAGACACTTTTTGGATATACATTTTATTGACCCCTTCACGTGCAGTTGTTGTTGTCACGCATCTACAGCTTGTGGAGTCAAATCCCATAGGGACCCTAGCTTCGACGGTGAGAGACCCATCCCTAGCTAGCAAGGCATTCTTCGATTGTGAGAGATCTACCCTAGTATGTCATTTCAGATATGTTATCAAGGTTGTGTGGCAGAGACAATATTAGAGGTCGCAGTTGTTTTCACAGATATTTGGCGGCATTGGGAGAGGATAATCAGTGGGCTCTCGATCCGAATCCCGATAGCAGATTAGATCCACGGCAACCATATGGGTAGAGCGGGATAGTTCGTTGGAGGCATCCCATGAAGGATTTCGTGGGTATTGGGGGCGTTTGGGGAAGACAAGCATAGGGGCCCGATCAGATTCACAACAGCCTTTTAGGTTGGGCGTGGCAGCACGCTGAAGGCGCGTCCATCATTTTCTAACCCCTTCACCAATTGTGGCAACCCGCAACCTTTATTTGGAGTTTTTCCAGTCAGTCTTTTCAGATCCGAAGGTGGAAACATTATTGCCTGTATCTATTACTGTTATTTCCAAAGACCCTTATTTTTGCTCTTGTAGTAGAGGACACAAACCTCTGAAGTTTTACAGCCACCTAGGGCATTCCATACTTTTTCTGGTAGCAGTTTAATCTCTGTAAAATTCTCAAAAACAATTTTATTATGTCCTTTATATTAATGTCAAGCTCTCTTTAAGTTTTCATGTGATTCGAGTGGATATCTTGGGAGATATTGATTCTATTTAGTTTGTTGTCCTTACTATAAAAATATGGTAAAATCAGTTTTTTATATGGCTACAAGTTTTCAATATTTTATACATTTTTTAGTGGTATCGCATCTGGGATATTTCACACATATCCATATTGGCCATTCCACCGATCTCGATAATTGGCTCGCTAATCGTTGTAAATTAACCCCTTCCATGTATAACATGGCAGATTGTGCTAGAAATGACTCGGTCAAGTCATGTTTTAATCTCCCCAAAATCCTTCTTGCATTACTTTCCCTCTAACTCTCCACGTGACATATTATTATCTCTAACTTAGAAATTGGCCACTTCACATTAATATCCAATGGCTTGGCCCACTTAACTTGTCATGCCAACTCAGCAGTAGACTCAGGCCTCCCCGTTTTGAGTTGACCTCCACTTCATACCATTCACTCCCGAAACCACTAGAGTTCCGAACTTCGAAACTTCAGATTTTGGATTTTTGGACTCCCTCCACATTTTAATCAACTCGCTCATTTGATGTTCCGAAGTGCCTCAGGTCCGAAACCCAAAGTCTGAAATTCAGACTTCAGAATTTCAGAGCCCGAGCCTTCCCTTACCAACTCGCCAACTTTCCTACGAATACCCAAAACCACAAACTCTGAATTTCAGAGTTCGGATTTCGGAAGTCCCTCTCCAATTTTCATCGATTCATCCCGGGAAACTCCGAACTTGGCATCTTCGAAAACCCGATTTCGACACTTGACTCTACTCGAGCTTGCATCACCTTCACCGCTGAGCTATTCTCTAGAATGCATCCAAGTTCTAGCTCAACGCTCTCAAAATCTAATTCTCATAAATCACCAAACCAAACTTGGCTCTAGCAAGCTCTTTATTTGCTTACGGATCGAGTTCTCTTCCATGGCACACACCTTGCCCGTCGACTTGGGCCATTTGGCTCGTCATTGAGCTTGAACCACACTACTTCGGCTTGATACAAAGAAACATACAACCACCCAATGCCCCGAGCACATTCTGAACTCAAACACTATAATTCTGATAAAAAACCATTCGACCATGCCAATGTTCATTTCTCCTGAGCTCGAGCTCGAGTTCTAACCGGCTCACGACGCTTCTAACCTGCTCGTGAGTTGCAGTGCCTTGTGAGTGGCTTGTTAATTTAACCTTGTTGACCTTTCACTGCTACAATCTTGCCAACACCACTCAGCCTCCATTTTACTATGATAAGTGCATGCATCAAGCCATCTTTGAGCTCAAATCCTCCTCCAATGTTGAATCACACAATCGCCTGATTATAAATTAGACTTCATGTCTCTTATTCCAAGTCGATCTCATTCTCTGTAATTTGATGGGGCGAGTTAAATTCTACACTTGATTGCGTATATGTTTCCACGACTCTTTATATGAGCTTTGCATTCTTGAGTGACTCACCATGAAGAACTCGAGGACCATTTCCTTTATGGATTCGACAAGCTACGAATTTGAAATCTCAAAGCTCGATTTGACATTATTACAAAGCCAAATGGCCCTTCCAGAGCAACTCGGCCATCTTTCTACATTGAGTTATTCTGCCGAGCTAAGCTCCTTTTCTAGGCCACCCCAATATGCTGAGTTGGTCTGATATCTGTGTAGCCTGAAACCTTACTCACGACTCACCCCTCGATGTCATTCGTTGTCTCCATGTTGGGGTGTTTACCAATAAGTTTTCAAACTACTCGACCCGATAAGCTCCCTCGATGCTACATTAAGTGAAATAGTTCACTTTTTCAATCCTTGTGGCTCAATTCTTCGGATCAACATTCAAACGAATCATTCCAACTCGTTCATAGTGATCAATTCCATACAAAGCTCGACCCTACATATAACTTGATCCTACAAACATTGTTAAACTTGACTAATTCTTGTGAATTCCTGAAAACATATTGACCAAACTTACCTCCCTGTGTGCTTGGAACTCATACATGATCCTCTTGTAATACAAGTTGAACCGATTCATCACATGTAAAACCCAACTCAGCTCGTTGAGCTATTTTTCGCTTAATGCAATTTAGCTCCAAAAAATGACTTTGCCCAGATTTTTGATCTCATGGGGCTATTTCTCGAAATCAGAGGGTCGTGGCAATATAATAAAACCATCCTAGAATTGATTCATCAATTTTGATCATTTTTACCTTTCAAAGACCGAAAGTGGGCCCGTCGTGTACGATTTTCTCAATTTATGCAACCCATGAACCTCCGAGACCTAAAAGGGAAGAATAGCAAAAAAATGATTATAATACACCGTAGATATCCCTAAGGCATAAAGAATTTTCCTTGTAGGCCCAAAGTTCTCCTATGAAACCCTTTCCAGTCCTAGGGTCCTATTTACCCCGTTGTCCAATTTTGCCCAGGGGCAAAATTAGATAACAATTTTAACTGTCTACATGGAATATTCCTTAGAGGATATGCCTAATTGCATTGTATGTGGTCGCTTGTTTGACTCGTCATAGGTGTAGGTGATAGGTACTCTAAATCGAGATTATTATTATTTTTTAAAAACAAAGCTAGGAAAAAACATGATTTTAAAAACATTAAAATTAAGTAGACAAGATTCTCCTCGTCGTTATTTAAATGGCCATCTTTTGCCATTGTATTTAATGTCTCATTATAGTGTCGAACACTTTCACATAAACCTGTCGAGATGAAATGTCCGTTCGAAACCCTTGCAAGGATAGAAATTCCACAAAGATGAAATGGGACAACGCTACCATCATCATTGAAGTTTAGTATATATACCTGAAAATTTCCACAAAGGTTTTAAATTTTGAATTCAAACAAAACACAGATCAAGGACCTCAGGGAAAGTTACTTACTTTTCGTTACAATATAAAATATATTATATCTTCGTAATGGTTTGCTTAGTTATAGTGAAAAATGGTTTATATTTTGATGTCTCGTGTTACTCATTACTTATTTCATCGTGTCCCACGGCTATTCTGCGACTCAATACGAAATTTTATGAGTGGGTAACCTTAATTGCATTCTTCAAATCTAAAGAGAAACCATTATCGTACATGAACATGAAAACGATAACATAATGAACACTTAATGAAAATTTGTTGTTTCTTTAACAATTGTTGAGTTCCACATTAAACCAAACAATGCAAAGTTTTCCTTCAAACTATTCATTGACAACACCTCACTTTCTAAGATATCTCCAGACTATGTTTCCTCGATGCCCTGCACACCATATCCCACTTCTCTTTCAAACGATTGACAAAAAAAAATACATGATACATATCTTCCTCCTCGGAAAAATGTTAGCTTCCACAAAATGTTCCCCCCAACATTATCCTCTCCCAATTCCTTCTCCTCCCTCTAACCCCCTCTTCTACAACCCTCTTGCTCCTTTTATGTTTTGGTCCCTTAATTTATGTTTCTGTCCCTCAAAATCAACCTCATTTTAGACTTCCCCTTCGATGATCACATTGCACATTTCACGTGTGATTGCTAGTACTAGTACTTTAATTATTTCATTAAAAAAGAGTCGTCTCTTATAATAAACGTCACTCTATGTGTCACTTCGGAAAAATGTAGTGTGTGTGTGTGGGTGTGTGTGTGTGTGGTGTGTGTGTGTGTGTGTGTGTGTGTATATGTATATATATATATATATTGTTAGTTTGTGGAGCTGAATTGTTTCACAAAGGCATGCATTTTGAGGTTTACTAGTTTACACAGTAACCGACGTCGGTCACTTGGGAGGAACTGGCATCGGTCAGGGTACTGGCACCAGTTAGTCGTGCATTTATATTTTAATTTTAGACATGGGATTTGATCTGACGATTGATTGTAAAGGTGATCTAAAGGTTTGTAAATGCATAGCTAAGGTGCCCTAAGTTTGTCTAAACTTATATAAGCTAGAAAACTAGGGTTATAACATAAGGATAGAGGAAGAATGTTAATTCTCCTTGGTTGAAGATGAAGAAGAAAAAGAAAAAAAAGAAAAAGGTTGCATGAAAACAAAGCTTCAATGGAGAGAAGTTGGACAGAAGGAAATATCAGGTACATCTGAATGGTGAGAAGGTGGTTATGTCTTCTTCTGTATTTCCTTTGTATTGTCTTGTCTAAATGTAATGGCTTGCATAATATGCAAAGAACGTAGTCCTTCATCTTGTAGATCCATAGGTTGTTGTGAGATCTTGTATTGTAGATCCATGAGATCATATTGTATTGTTGATCCATAGGAATCTAGTATTATAGCTCGTTGGAGAGCTTGTGGATACAAATAGTATCTAGATATTGTAGAGGAGGTTGTCTTCTTGTTTGCAGTGGCAGATGTAGTGAGATGGAGGAGAAACTTACTTCTTGGTGCACATATATGCTTGTACATTGGTAGACCCATGTGAGAGGTCTTGTTTGCAGATTCACAAGAGAGCTTGGTTGCACAATGGGAGATGCACTAGTTCCTAGTATGTGAGATCTTGTGGTGTTTGGAGGCATGGTTGTAGTGCACTCATGTAGATTCATTTAGAGATATAGAGGAGAGGAAATACTCTTGGAGAGATGCATTGAACTCTTGTATTGAAGAGTTGGTTTGTACTCTTGTTATATTATATATATGAGATCGCTATCTTTGGTGGACATAGCCCACATTGGGTGAACCATGGTACATATTGTGTTATGTGTGTGTACTTTGTTTTGATTTAGATTATTATAGTTTATACTTCCACTACTGTAGATTTTGGGGAATTGTTTAGATCTTGTGTGCATGATTGGGTTTATTATTGAATCATAGCATTATTCCATAGTCCCAAATTCCCAACTGGTATCAGAGCGTTTGGTTATTTCACAACAAGGTTTTGCTTCAGTATATTGTTAGTGGTTTACTGACATGTGTATGAGAGCAGTGTTTGTTTTCCCTGATGTGAAAATCACATGAAGAGATTTAAATCTCAAGTGGAAGCTAGAAATGTGAGGTTGTTAGAGAATACGGTGACCGACATCAGTTAGGTGGCAACTGACATCGGCAGGGTTGGTCGGTTACAGGGTAACCATGGTCGGTTACATGGTGATCGTGGTTAGTAACTGGGCAACCTAGTTTTAAACATAAAATCATACATCTGAGAGAATTGAGAAGATTCATGGAATGTGCCTTGTTTGTTGAGGTACCCCTGGTTCTTAGAGGCACAAGCATGTTGGTCAGATTGCAGATCCAGGTTACAGAGGTATGGTTTTATCTTAGTATTGCAGTGCTTGTATGTTTTTGTTGCACATGCATGGTTTGGGATTACATATCTAAGTATGAGATAGAAGGAGCAGTTATGCATCCTTGGTGCAGTTAGATGCACGGGCTTCGATGTAGAGAGGAAATAACATAGAACAAAGACGAGGTTTCCATCAGAGAAGCATGTACTTCAGTTGAAGATGTGGTTGAGTGTCTTGGTGTTGGTAAGGTGATGTATTTCATCTTGGTACAATTTATTTGCATGTATTGTTGTTGTTAAGTTTTTGTACAAGATTTGGGTGCTTCTTGAAATGATTGGCTCAACACAACTATCAGCTTTGGTCAGAGTAGGCACCTGGTTTGGTGTATTATGCCAATTTTGTGGCATTGTGTTTGTTCCAGCAACACCAACGTCAGTCAGGGAACCGACATCAATCACAGAGGAACCAGTACCAATCAGGCGACCGAGGTCGGTCTCTGTGGTAGTGAATCTGTACTAGGTATTTTTGCAGCTGAAGCTAGCATGGATGGTTCAGTGTCCTATTTTGGAGGATCAAGTTTCTTGCACAGAGTGTACATGGCAGAAACAAAGTAGATCAATTCAATTTTTAGATCAGAAAGAGGATGGAGTTGGCTCAGTTAGTCCAGTGAGACTTTGAGTCAAGTATCTCTATATGATTCATGTTTATTTCTTTCGTTTAAAGCAACTGATATTATGTTTGGATTGTGTGCACAAGTAAAAATTTACACCATGGATATTTGGTGGGTTTGAATTTTATTTCGGGATGTGTTGGAATCTTGAGGACAAGGGTATTCAGTCTAAGGATGAGATCCTCAATGAAAAGTCATGTTTAGACACACAGTTGCAGGTAATGAGAGATGTTGAGTACACATGGATGAAAAGAAGGTGGTTCAACCTACTTCACAAGAAGTCCAAACTTCTGTGATGTAGAAGTATTCTTTGATAAGAAGGGAATCATTTTTATATTTCTTTCATCTCGTTTTATTTCTCACTGACATATATATTGGAGCTTTTGAGCTTGTTATCAAAAGCAGTGCAGGGGAGTTCATGTTGAGTGGGAGCAAGCCATGGTTGTTGGCATTGCATGTTGGACACAGATGCACATGTGCGAAGTGAGAGGAGTATGCTACTATTCAGAGTGGCATGAGGCACAAGTTGTTTTGGAGGACAGTCATAGTTTTACAGGTATTTTGTGTTTATTGCATGGTGATGTCACTTCTGGTTTTATTTTGTGGTCCCTGGATATCCCTATGGGATGGCAGTTGATGGTTTGATTCAATTGGGTTAAGATGATAGAGCAATTTTGAGTTTGAAGGGTGGAAAGAAAGAAAATATGATTGTTACAAAGATCGGTGTCGATTAGGGATAACCATGGGTTGGTCAGGAGTTGACTGTGGTCGGTTAGGTTACAAGTTTGACAACAGTGTATATTTACCATTTTTTGATGGTACCCTTGTTTTGTTTTCATCTTAGTTAGTTTTTGCAATATGTTGATGACATGTTTGTTGGTATTTGCACTTGGTATTAGTTGCATGGTTTAACATGGTTTTTGTTATTGATATTGATGAGCACATGATTCATATTTGGCTTTGGAGTTAGTCAGTGGAAGACTTGGAACTTCTGGAGAGCCTGGTGATATGGATGGATGTACATGGTGAGTTTTGTACATGTGGATAGATTCTATTTTGTGAGTTTATGATGATGCAGATGTTTGTTTTGCACATGGATGCCTATGTTCATGGTTTAGATACCCTTGAGCATGAGTAGGGGATGTTTGTATTTCCTCTTGTTACTATGTTACTCCATGATAGATATGTTATCTACAGATGGTTGTCTTGGACATGCAAGTTGTTTATGCAAGGGTTGGATTTGTAGATTGCAGTGTTTGGATTCTTTGAGTTATGTAGGTGTTTGTGGATTGATCACCCACTAGTTGCATGTAGAAACTCATTTGGGTTGTCTTTTACCCAGGATCTTGTTTTTGCTTATGCATATTCCAGTTTGACTTGTCTTTGGTTAGTTGCATTGGTGGTTGCATGGAGACATGGATAGATGGTTGGAGAACATGGTTGGTTTTATAGGTATGGCTATGGTTGTGATTGAAGCTCAGTACTTCAGTTTGAGTGGGAGCTCTTGCAGGTGTGTTAGTCATGGTGGCTTGGTTGCATGAGAGGCTTGGAGTTATGATTTAGTGGGAGCTTGATGTATGGTTAGCTCAGGTATCACGGATCAGTAGTAGCTTCGTGTAGGTATATGGTAAGTCATGTGTTTGTTATCTTCTTGGTTTTAGAAGATGGTTTAATCTTCCTGATTTCATTTGAGAGAATTGTTGATGTAAAGAATAGATGGTCTTCATGGTATGTAGAGGACGGTGATGTATAGGTACAGGTACAGGTTCAACAATTTATCTCCAAGTGGGTGATTGTTAGGTTGTGGAGCTGAATTTTTCACAAAGACATGCATTTGAGGTTTACTAGTTTACATAGTAACTAACGTCGGTTGGCTAACTGTCATTGGTCACCTGGGAGGAACCGGCATCAGTCAGGTAACCAACACCGGTCAGCATAAGGAACCGACACCAGTCATCATGAGGGATCCGAAGTCAGGGAACCGACACCAGTTACCTGTGCATTTATGTTTTTATTTTAGACATAGGATTTGATCCGATGGTTGATTGTAAAGGTGATCTAAAGGTTGTAAATGCATAGCTAATGTACCCTAAGTTTTTCTAAGTGCTTATATAAGATAGAAAACTAGGGTTAGAACATAAGGATAGGAGAAGAATGTTAATTCTCCTTGGTTGAAGATGAAGAAGAAGAAAAAGAAGAAAAAGGTTACATGAAGACAGAGCTTCAATGGAGAGAAGCTAGACAAAAGGAAATAACAGGTACATCTGAATGGTGAGAAGGTGGTTATGTCTTCTTCTGTATTTCCTTTGTATTGTTATTGTCTAAATGTAATGGCTTGCATAGTATGCAAAACAAGTCTTTCATCTTGTATATCCATATGTTGTTGTGAGATCTTGTATTGATCCATAGGTTGTTGTGAGATCTTGTATTGTAGATCCATGAGATCATATTGTATTGTTGATCCATAGGAATCTAGTATTGTAGCTCGTTGGAGAGCTTGTGGATACAAATAGTATATCCAGATATTGTAGAGGAGGTTGTACTTCTTGTTTGTAGTGGCAGATGCAGTGAGATGGAGGAGAGACTTACTTCTTGGTGCACATATATGGTTGCACATTGGTAGACCCATGTGAGAGGTCTTGTTTACAGATTCACATGAGAGCTTGGTTGCACAGTGGGAGATGCAGTAGTTCCTGGTATGTGAGATCTGGTGGTGTTTGGAGGCACAATTGTAGTGCACTCATGTAGATTCGTTTAGAGATTTGGAGGAGGAGATACTCTTGGAGAGATGTATTGTACTCTTGTATTGAAGATTGGTTTGTACTCTTGTTATATATATATATGAGATCTCTATTTTTGGTGGATGCAGCCCACATTAGGTGAACCACGGTACATGATGTGTTATGTGTGTGTACTTTGTTTTGATTTGGATTATTCTAATTTATACTTCCACTGTTGTAGATTTTGGGGAATTGTTTAGATCTTGTGTGCATGATTGGGTTTGTTATTGAATCATAACACTATTCTACAGTCCCAAATTCCCAACACACACACACACACACACACACACACACACACACACACACACACACGTGCGATAAGACCCAAAAACAATAATGGAGGAACTAATAATAATAATAATGTCAAATAAGGGATTGCTACAAGGAAATAGTCTGCAGCGGTGAAGAAATTTCTTGAATGATGGCTCAAAATGCTTGTTTCCTTCTTGAATTCTTCAAAAATTATATTACCCCATTTTAAGATGGAGCTCGAGGTGAATGTTGTCTCTTTTGCCAGCATTTTCATCTGGTTTTCTGCCCGGAAAGTGATAACAACATGGTGATTGCAATCATCAAATATGTAATGTGGACATCCTCTGAGAGGAAAAAAACTTTGAAACAACATATGGACATCCACCAAAAAATGTACAATTGCTAGATATAGTTGTAAGTTCTCTAGTAGATTTGTATGCAAAATGTGGAAGCATGCACAAAGCATGTGCACTCTTCAGTAAAATTCTTTAAAGAAACACGGTATTATGGAGAGAAATGATTGTAGGATATGAACAAATGGGGTTTTAGAAGAGGCCTTAAAAACTTTCAATAAAATACAAGTGGCAGGTGTACAGCCAGACTCCACACCCTTTCCAACAACCTCCCAACCTATGTTAAACTTGGAGCTTCAAAACACGACATTGAAATCCTCGAAAGCATAATGGAAAGCTTTTTTTATATATAATTGCAAGTTCCCTCACAAACGTGTATGTAAAACATGGAAGCCTATACAAGGGGCGTGTACAGTTTTACAAAATGCCTCAAATGGACGTGGTCTCATAGATCACTACAATTATTGCAGGGATATCCACACAATGGATTTGTTGAAAATGCCTTAGAAATTTTCAATCAAATACAACTGTCAAAAAACTTCAATCAAATGTAACTGTCAAGTGTAAACCCAAACTCTACAAAATGACCGAGAGATTTGTTGGATGTTGTAGTTGCAGGTGCCCTATTTTATTTGTATGTAAAATGTGGACACATACACAAGGCATATGAAGTGTTTGACAAAATACCCCATAAAGATGTCATTTCATGGAATGTAGTGAGTTCAGAATATTCCAAAAATGGGTTTGTTGAAAATTTATAGGAATCATTTAAATGCCAAAATGGGAGCTTTTGCAAATGGATGCTAGGTACAACCATTGAGATTATTTCACCAAATACAACAAACGAACATTCAACCCACTCAACTCACATTTGTCAGTGTACTAATGGGTTGTGGCAAAATAAAAGCTTCGCAATAGGATATGGACATCCATCAAGGTATAATAAGAAGAGTTTTTTTATCAGATGATGTAGTTGCACTACATTGTTCACTCCTCCATATCTCACAAACTTAAAACAATTTAAGATGTCATACATTTTACCGCAAATCACAACTCCAAAAAACTTTAAAATACTTGTTTCTTCTACTCCATTTTCAAGTGTTTTTCTTAGCACTAGTATTTACCTAATTGAACCAAAAATGTTCATTCCTTATGTGAGGAAAATTTTGACATCCAATTTTTTTTTAGTATGTCGACACCACCAATCCCTCCCAACCTCATTATATTCATAATTCTAATTCAAGATTTACAATAGTTTTCATTGCATTTCTCTTCAGTTACAAGGAGCACACAAGATTTATGGGTTTGTATATAAATGTTCCATATAATTTAAAATGTTAGTGAACATTTCATACAAAGGTTCAACTATAGAAAGATGTAGTTGGGAGAACGCTCATAACACATCCGAAGATAAAAAAAAAACATTGCTCATTTGTTCCATGTGCGTATGTTAGTGAAATGTTATATTAAATTTGTAAGCATACACAAATCACAAACTGTTTGACAAAATGAATCAATAATATGTGGTCTCCTACAACACATTTATATTTCATTTTTCGACATCAAAAATGAAATCACAAATTAACTTTAATTTAAAATCAAATCCAACATAATTTACAACTCATGTGCATGCAATTGCTATTAATAATTAGCAATTGCACATGAGTTGCAATCAACGCCGGTGAGGTTAGATTGTAAATTTATTATGGAGGGAATTGAGTGTGACGATATATTTGCTATTTACTTCTGCATTTATGTTGTTTCACCAAATTAATTCCAAACATTGTTCAGCAAAAAACATTGCTTTAACAAATAAATATGCAAGACAACTCACACTATTTCACCAAATATATTAATTGTGAATACTATTGCAACTATAAATATCCAAAATCCGGCAACCTGTAAACATTAGATCCGCCGGAATTTGACACTTTTTAGCAAGAGCATCTTCAAAAGAGAACGCCTACCAGCAAATAATGCTAGGTCACGTGGGTTTGAAGTGTAAGTGGTACATTTCCATCACAAAAACAATAATGCTATAGTTTGACGGGTAGGTGGTCCATACCTATGCATCCTCCACATTTCAGCAAAGACTCGCTACGTTGAAGTTGGAATCTTTCCCAGCGAATATACTACGACGTGGTTAAATTTTATTCGTTAAAGTAACGACAATATAAAGTTGGAATCTTTCCCGACGATGTATCGCGACGTGAAAAAGATAAGAGCACGGCGCATAATTTGGCTTGAATAAAAATACAAACGAGCAAATTAGTGGTGCACTCCACATCACAAAGCTTTTCATGACCAACATGATGATATTCTCTGCAATATTAAAAGAGTATTTTCGATCTCTGCAATAATATATAGTTTTTACTTGTCCAGGCCGGCGAAGCTTCTCCAGATTTGGAAACCCACGCTGTAATTTTTTCAGCACGCGGTAAAGAATTCTCGTTTACTTTTTCGATTCAAATTTTGATGATCTTTGGTTCGATTTACTTGAGTAAAACCGCAAAATATCATGGAACTGCGAGAATTTAAGATGAAATGCTTCTGTTATGTGGAGATGAAGATAAAATGCTTGTAGGAGTTTGTAAATTTGAGAAAGTTTTAAAAGATCTGTGAATGAATTGTATGTGTTCTAAACTTTATAACTAATATCTTTGTGGAACAGAAATGCTGGCATTTAATCTGTCAAGGGGAAGGTAAAATGATTGTAGGAATTTGTAAATTTGAGAAAGTTTTGGCCGATCTGTGAATTTTGTGTGTTCTAACCTTTAAATCTAAAATCTTTGCGAAAGAAGAAATGCTGGTATTTTACCCCGTTTTCCCTGGAGGTTTAACGTCTTGTTATTATTATTTTTGATCTTGATGTCTCAGAAAGGACTGCTTTTGAAAGGAAGTTCGGTTGTTTTCGAGCCTTGCGAAGTAAGTAAAATTGTTTACCCAGGGTTAATGCTTAATATTTAAGCTTGGATTAGTTGAAAGTGTAGTTTGAAAACTTAAAATTGTTTACCCAGGGTTAATGCTTAATATTTAAGCTTGGATTAGTTGAAAGTGTAGTTTGGAGAGAATATTTAACACAGTAATACGCACTTTACTTTTTGACTATTATGGAAAGTTGATTCCGTTTCGCCGTATGCTTTTGATGAAATTTTATTACGTGTTCTCCACTCAAATCCAGGACCTGCTTTTCCTGAGGCGGACTTTTCGAACTAAACATATTTCTTAAGCATAATAAATAACTTTGGATCGGTTCCTGGAAATAACTGTGTTGACTTACGCCTTTCCTTTTTGGTCCAGCAGAAGTATGCATGCACAATCTTTCTTGATGTATCTAGAGGAAAGAGGTAAGAAATAAAGGCTGAAACCGCGTGAAGATTTCTAAATTTTTACTGTGTGCTTTAATGATTCTGGACTTTAGTAGCATTTAATGTCTTATCAGCGAGTTCTTTTGTGGGGCTGGCTGACAGAGGACTTTAGTCAGACAGTCAGGTTCGGACAAGGAAAGAAGTAAGACGTGTCTGAAACTGTGTGGATATAGATACTTCTAAAGCTTTTCTTTTCTTGCAAGATTTTTGTGGTATTTGTTGTTGAGAAGATTTACAGTGAGTATGAGGGGTTTGTGTGAAGATTTATGGTGTATGTAAGGCTCCTTGTGCTGTTGTGGTGAGGATAGTATGGTATCTGTTGTGTTGTTGAGGAGATTTAAACCAAGCTTGTCTGTGTCTCTGTGTGGGGGCTTGTATGAAGATTTACGGTGTATGTAAGGGTACTTGTGCTTTTATGCTGTGGGTAGTTTGGTATCTGCTGTGTTTCTGAGGAAATTTAGAGTGAGCTTGTCTGTGTCTGTGTGTGGGGGTTTGTGTGAAGATTTATAGGGAATGTCGAGCTTTCAGGACAATGATGAAGGGTGGTCAGTGGCTTCCTCTCGTAAGGGAAGAAACCCTGCAGCAAGCTCAAGCAGGCAGAGAGGAGGGGCATCTTCCAGTGCTTATGCCCCTGAAAGGCCTGGAGTTGGGCTTTCGAAGGGTAAAGCGGGGTATAACCCTAATGATGAGGGCCAAAAAACTGGAAGGAGAGGTGATAGCCTTAATATTGTGCAAGACCATGGCTATAAACAGCCGGGATGGAGAGAGGCCGGGAAAACTCTGTCCAAGAACGGAAATACTACTATTACAACTAGTTCGTCTTCTTCAAGGAATGGCGGTGGCAACATGAATCAAGCATGGCAGAGCCAGCCTAAGCCTGAAGCCCGGGACTACAGCGCTTCTGCAAAGGTGGGCATGCCAGATGCCAGCGTGCGTCCCCCTCTTGTAAATGGCATGCAATGGGGCAGCCACAACAGTGGCAGCAGCAGTGGCACTAGTTGGAGTTCTGTAGTGGCACAGCCAGCAGGAAAAGGGGAAAGGAGCAGTGGAACGAATGGAAGTGAAGGGAATTCTGTGACGGGTGACAAGGTTTTGTCTACGCTTCTTCCTTTTGAGCAATCAGGGGAACCACCTCAGAGCGAAGCTGGCTATCAGACTAGCGAGGGAGAATCGGAGATTGAGCATCTGGATAGCGACGAGGATCTTATGAGCAGTGATGGCTTTGATTCTGATGGTGATGATGTAAACCACGAGACTTTGAAGAAGATCAAGTGGTTCAAGAGTTTCTTTGAATCTCTTGATAGCCTGACTATTGAGCAAATAAATGAACCTGAAAGGCAGTGGCACTGCCCAGCATGCCAAGGCGGAGTTGGAGCAATTGATTGGTACAGAGGCATGCAACCTATCTTAACCCATGCCAAGACTATCAGGTCCAAAAGAGTGAAGCTGCACAGAAAACTGGCAGAAGTATTGGAGGAAGAGTTGAGGAGGAGAGGAGCATATGCGATATCAGAGGAAATGTTTGGCAAGTGGAAGGGCTTGCGAGAGACAGTAAATGATCGAGAGATTGTTTGGCCCCCAATAGTCATTATTCAGAACACATTGCTTGATCAAGATGACAATGAGCGGGTATGTACCTTGAGTTTCAGATTTATTTACTTACCTGGCGTTAATGCACCATATGATAGAAACTTAATTGCTGTCATGCTTTTAAATTCTAGTAGAAGGTGTGGAAGGGTTTATTCAATCCTTCCTTACACCTTAAAAACTTAATGCATGAAAACCCATTCTCAGATGCTATTCTTGATGAACTTTTGGCCGATAAATATTGCAACACAGATATTCAATTGATCTGTCTAATAAGTACAATCAGCAAATATTTTTGAGTGAATGCACAGGGTTCACATGTTCAACCAAGCAGTCTTGGTTTCATGGTTCATCTTTTATTGAAGTTTTAAAGTATATTTTATGTTTTTAGTATTTTACTGATTTGGTTTGAAACATGCATGTATCAGACAAACTGTCAGTGCAGAGTCAGGTGACCATTAGCAAGCCTAGGTGGCTTGGTCTGGTGCTGAGACTCTGTTTTCTAAAAGTGAACCATATAAGCTTCTGAATTTTCTTTTTCTTTTTCTTTTTTTTTTAATTTTATTGCTGAAAAGGAGAATAGTGTATAATAGCTTTAGTGTATAATAGCTTTGCTGGCTATGTGAAGGAAGTCTTTGAAGTATTTTGATTCCTGAGATGTCTGCTATCTTCTTTCCTCGTTTAATTTTCAAGCTTTGTAATCTTCACATATCAAAAGCTGCATTATTTGAATGTGTTGCAATTACAGTCCGGATGCCTTTTAGGTTGATAGTGGATGTGTTCAAGGTAGCATGGAAAAATGGGATTCTCGTAAAAAGTAATGCATTTCACTAAATGCAAACAAAGCTTGGCTATATTTTAATCGAGAGTTTTTCTGCTCAGTAGTGTGCAAAAGTGGAATTGCGTCAACAGAAACTGTTACAGATTGTGCTTTTCTGGATACATGGATACCTGCACAGTGCACACAATGAAAAAAATATACATGGATGCCAACAAGGCACCAGTAAATTTTACAGACTAAATATGGAGGTCTATTGTAGAGAAACTATCTCCAAACCACATATGTAGATGGACACCCTTTACATTCTTCATCATTCCCTTATGTTCATTGCCATCATTTACACATTTTTTGCAGACCCTTAACATTCTTCACCAAGAGGCTCAGTAATTTGGGACTTCAACCAACTTGATCTTTTCCAACTATCCTTGCTAAAATGTAATGAGACAAATCAATGTCTCAATATGCAGAGCTTGGTGCAATAACATGGAAAATCAATATGCTCAGTAACAGAGCATGGCCCAATGGCAGACCAATATAGCAACGTTACTCAGGAAAGTGCAACAGTAGGAACACCAGATCCATAGCACGAGTCAACTAACTTTAAAAAACAGTCAACAACATTAATTACATTTAAAGAGAATTTACTATAGTTAAAATCCAGTCAACTGGCTTATCTCAAGTCAAAATGCCATTTCTAATTTTATTCGGGTCAATCACGAAAAGGAAATTGGAATCAATGATAGTCGAGATTACTCAATATCAGTCAATAACTGTCAATAGCAATCAACAAGAGTTGACAGCAGTCAAATATCATTTATGGCAGTCAACTCAGCATTCATAAAAATCAGACAATATTTAATATGGCCAAGCAACAGTGGAAGAAGGTCATGTACTTACCTTCTTTGATGTCACCAAACAAATTGTTCATGACAACAGACCAAATACACTAGGCAGCCTGTGAATAATCATGTCAATGCCATTCTGCAGGTAGTGTTTTCACTGAATATAGCAATGTTATACATCATTGAAAAGCTTTCATATGTACAATGAAATGGACAACTTTAATTCATGAAATCTATCTGGGACTTTAGTTCTGAACAGTTTTTCCTTTCAGATTTGTTTTTCTTGTAATGTCATATTGACAATGTAATGATGTCATCAAATGGTTCTTGCCATGTTATTTTAATTTTCTTGAACATCGGTTCTTTTATATCCATTTCTGAAATACTTTGTTGGAGATAATTGCACTAAATACTAATAGTTGGTGCTTTATAGAAAATATGAAGCTTGCACAAATCAAGACCCATTCTGGGTACCAAGGTTTTATCATCATCACCACAATTTTGGGTGTTACTGGCTGACCTAGTTGTTCTAGATTTATTCTTAAATACTTGCATCTTTTAATAACGTTCTAAATCATTGTGCTTGCACATTTTATGCTCTTAATGCTCAAACATTATGATTATGTTTATTCTGTGCTTCCAGTGGATTGGAATGGGAAATAAAGAGTTATTGGAGTATTTTAAAGGATATAAAGCCATGAAGGCTAGACATGCATATGGGCCCAAGGGTCATCGTGGAATGAGTGTGCTTATATTTGAGGAATCGGGGATGGGATACATGGAAGCAGAGCGCTTACACAAAAATTTTCTGAAGGAAGGGAGAGGGAAAGAGGATTGGGAGCGGCGCAGGGTATTGTTCCACCCTGGTGGACAACGTATCCTATATGGTTACTTGGCTACAAAAGAGGAGATGGAGATTTTTAACAAACACTCTAAAGGTTTGTACCATTAGTCCCTTTAGAAGTTGTGTACTAAATGTACTACAAATGGGTAAAATAGGCATCCAATTTATGGTAATTTCTTAGACCCTAAGCTGGAAAGTATTTAGCTATATTATTCAGGACAGTCGACAGGGGCACACTTTTCATTATGTAGTTCTATGGTAGCTTATACTAATGGGTGTTTTTGATTTCATTTTTCTTGTTTGGAAGGATTTTACCCATGACGTAATCATATCTTGCAGGGAAAGCAAGGTTGAGGTATGATATGAGATCACATCATCAAATGGTTGTCGAATCAATGGAGCAAATGAATGAAGACAATCAGAAGCTGACTTTCTATAAGAGCAAAGTTGCTAAAGAACAGGAGCACAGTAAAACATTGGAAGAGACAGTTGGCAAAGTCTCCTCACAGTTGAGACTGAAAGAAACTGAAGTTAAAATTATTAGACAGAGAGCCACAGTGCAGCATGAGGAGTCCAAGAAGGAGGTATGTTCATCCGATAATTATGTTTGAAACAAGTAGTAGTTGAATGACTGCATCTCATGATAGTTTCTATTGACATCATTCAGTAGCATCTTAAGCAGATTTTTTGTTCAGGCTTAGATCTGTTCTCATCTGTTGGACCTGTCATTTTAATCAGTCTGTATGAGAGATGAAAACCAGATCATTTTCATGTTTGATTTTTTGGAGGCTCTTATGACTCTTATTGTAATTGAATATTTTGGGCAGATGGATTATCTTGAACAGATTTACAGAGAACAAATTGATCAGCTGAATGAAGATATTGCAAAAAGAGAACAAGAGTTAGAAAAGATGCAGGAAGAGTTCAAGATTTCACACCTAGACCGTTGCCATCAGCTTGAAGTTGACTCAGCAAAGCTTCCATACGATAAGAAAGCCAATAATGATGAACAACAGATCAAGTAAATATTCCTTCCTTTCCATGACCCTTTTTTGTCTTTGTTTTGATTTGATTAAACTTTCAAGGAATGAAATTTTATGGACATGCTTGTTGCCATTATATGCCTGCAATGCTTATTTTGTTTCAACTTTGAGAGCCATTTTCAACAATATTGTCGGTTAGAGCCTATATCATGTTGAAATCTTGGAAACAATATCTGGTGATATTGGAGTGCTATGGGACCTCGATCTCATCTTCAACCTGACCCTAGATATAAAGGTTCTGCAAATATATGATGTAACAATATCTGGTGATATTGGAGTGCTATGGGGCCTTGATCTCTTCTTCAACCTGATCCTAGATATAAAGCTTATGCAAATATAAGGCAGTGTGCTAAATCAGCTTGAGGCTGCAAGGCTAAGCGAAATAACATTAACATTTTAGACATTTCCTCAGATGGGCAAACTCAAGCACTCAGGATAGTCAGTCAGTCATTATGCACGCCACAACTGATTGAAAAATTGAAACACTAATATGCTACAGACATGCAAGGCGAGCTTGAGTCTTAAGGCTGAGAAAATAATGGTCCTTCAAAGTTATCACCATGAACACACTGGTGAAAGGGATAGCCCACTAATTCCCAAACATGCTATGTGGTTGAAAAATTGGCATGCTACACAGGCCCAAGACAGGGTTTAGGTCATAAACATGTATTCTACCTCAGGATCAGGAAAATTCTTGGCTAATGCCAACTTAAACCCTTCATCCACTTCCACGCAATATATGGTGCCACCCTCCTTGACAAAGAAAGGATCTTTGTGCTATAAAATCAAGGAGTCAATGCAAAGGCAAGGAGATGTAGTGGGGTGGTCATTTTTATTCCACCAATCAACGAAGATTAAATGCATTTCTTTAAAAAAGTTCTCCTCGGGCTGCTCCTTTGCACTAATGACAACTTTTATAATCTCAATTATTGAGTCGATGTTGTCATATACTTCTCTCAAACACGGATGATCCATGTCTGTGAAACAAATCATGCTCATGATGGCTCCGTGATACTCAACAAATATTCTACACGGCCCCACCAATCATCATCTCAGGACGGTATATTTCAATTTTTTGGGCCTGCTCTTTTACTTGACTCTTTCCATACAACCCACATGTTGTTGACAACCATGCGTTGTAGTGCCTCTTTCACCTTCACAATTTGTCTCAAGAAAATTGTGAGAGGCAAACCTAGTCATAGCAACCTATTAGAAAAATTAAACAAAAGAAAATAAACTTATGAAGATAAAAATCTACAAGTAAATACTAGATATTAAACAAATTTAAAAACATAAAAAAATTACAGTTTACTAAAATAAAATAAATATCAGAAATTTACAAGTACCTTCAATAGCTCCAAAGATGAGAAGTTTTTAAACATGGCTTGGGAGATGTGATGGTTTGTGACAAACATCTGAATCTCCTCTCCCTCGGCATAAGTTGGCCAACCTATGGAATTTTTCTGCCAATTTTTTGAAGCATGAGGTTGAGTGAGTGGACAAGGCAAGGTGTCCAAAAAATGTGCAGATACCTTGCCTCCACTAACATCCCCGCAACCTTGCAAATTTTTTGCATTATCCGTAATGACTTGGATAACATTTTGAGGCCCCAATGCCTCAATGGATTTGATGAGGATGTTGGCAATAAAATCCCCATCCTTCACACATCCCTCATAATCAACGAACTTAAAAAACATTGCCCCTTTAGGGCACACTACAACCACATTGATCAGAGGCCTATCACTTGCATCTTTCCATCCATCAAAAATGATGGAAAGCCTTGTTTCCGCCCATAAATCCCTAACCGGTTTCAATGAATTGTCAGCATATTGTTTCTCCTTGGCCAATAGGGTGGTGCGAACTTTTTCATACCTTGGCCCTTGGTAACCTTTTGGGGCTTCATTCATTGCTCTTATTATTTCCTTCCAATATGGTGATTCAACCACATTGAAGTGCAATCCATTGGCGTACAAGGCTACAAGCATCAAGCAATGTACTCATATGCAAGATCTCTTGCCTCATTTTAAAAAGACCTCTTCAATGGTCCTTTTGTTATCTTGCTTGTAGGAGTATCTTCATCTTGTGTGGGGGGTGATGGCAGAAATGGACATCTTGGGGCCACCATAGTAGAACCACTAGCAACAGGTGGGGCCATTGGTGGCTTCCTTGATCCACTCCCTTTTTTTAACAAAGGGCGACCCACTTTTATGGCATGGGTTGTGTTTGCTTCCTCTCGCTCCTTGATGAATTCAAGGATTTGTGTTTTTGACGACAAAACATAGTGTCCCTTACATCCTCTGAACTATATGAACTACGGTGCATAACATTGCACCAGTTGCATCTCCATTTAACCCCCCCACCACCAGGAACCAAACTTAAAATTGTCACGTCTTCAAAGTGGTGATTGTGCATCATGTTTAAAATGAAATTGATCCATTGATCCATAACTAGTTGACATTGTGGATGTAAAAATGTAGCTACAAGTTAAACAAACATGCAAACTATCACCAAAAAAAGAAAAAAAAAACCCTACAACTTGGGGAAAGAAACAAAAAAACAAAAACAAAAGAAATTCAAGATTCAAAAACTTAACTTGGCAATTAATGGGCTTCTCAATCACCTTAGGAATACGATTGCAATGAAGTTTGATGAAGCTTTAACCCTAGATGAGCAATGGAAAGCAAGTATGCAAAGAGAAAAAGAGGGAGGATAGTTTTTGCTTTTATCTTTTATGGTCTTTATCTTTGTTTTTTATGTTTGAGTTACTTTTTAGGGTTAGAAATAATTTTTTGTTATATATATATATATTTTTTTATATTGACTTTTCAATGAAAATTTATTTTAAAAAAACTTGTTTCTGATTGTTGGTATCTCTTGGGTACATCCTGGACGTACCCAGGGGATACCATAACCGTACTAGGTACCGGGTATGTACCCGGGTAGGGTTGTGCTAGGGGGCATACCGGCTGCCTAGTATTTTTGTGTATGGCCAAAGTGTTGCTGGAATTGATCAACATTGTCTGCCACCTTCATTACATTTAGCCTAACAACTGATTAACTATGATCTACATGACCTGGATAATTGCACTAGAAGGATCTAATCAAAGGGAAACTTGAGCTTTAAAAGGATTAATGACAACCAATTTCAGCAAATCAGGGTTCAAAATTTCTTCCATCAAAGCATTCATACATGCTTCCATGGCTACCTTTTCAATGATACAAGTGTCTTGTTCCACACTCACATTCTCTTCAACCTAAGTAGCCAATACGTTTTGGATACGGGTATGGGTACAGAGTATCCGATACGTGGGTACGGCAAAAAAAAAAAATTGGCCCCAAGTATGGCATTGGATATGGTTGTACGAAATATATATTAAAATGAAAAAATATATAAATTACAGCCTGCTAAATAAGAATTAACCACGTATTATGCATATGAAAAGCAAAACAAGCTAAATAATGACAACAAACTACTCATAAATTCATAATTTCATTTGTCCCTACCATATCTAGTTGAGGTGTTTATTATATTTATGATTTATCTCATACATGTTATTTTTATCTATGTTTATGATGGCTTGTATTTGGTACCTTACGTAGAATAATGGTGCTATGAAAACTGGAATTTCTATTGTAATGATATATTAAATTTAAACTAGAAAAAAAAAATTTAAAAACAGTTTTGGGCCAGGGTATGGCCAAGATATGGTCAGTCAAGTCCGAGTACGACCGGGTACTGCAAACGAACCCGACCGTACCCAGACCTGCCTGGCCGTATCTTGGTGTTTCTAGGCACGTATCCGGGCCATACCTGTATCAGGTACGTTTCGTACCAATTCCAGGTGCCCTAGGAGTGCCGTATTGGCTACTTAGTCTTCAACTAGTTTTTGCAGTTCAATATTTTTAACCAGCCCAAAATAAACATTATACGCATCATCCCATCAAAGTATTCATCCATGCTTCCGTGGCAACCTTTACAAGGATACAAGTGTCTTGTTCCGTGCTCACGTTCTCTTCAACTAGTTATTGCATTTTAATATCTTCAGCCAGCTCAAAACAAACACTATACACATCATTCAAAGTGTAGTAGTGAATCAAATTTCTTGAGCTGTCCTTTCACCAACTCCTTAATTTTCTTATTGGCCTTATTTTAACCAGTTATGTTGCTCCTGACTGGGTATTGCCATGGGGCCAAATGTGTTATGCAGTGTTTTGGCACAGACATGATGAAGGGTTGAAAACCTGTACATTTTAGTCTAAAATATGAAATCTAAACATGGTATGGGTTACCTACGCCTCCAAAGGGATTGGAAATAATTACAAACATAAAATAAATCTCGTTTATGTAAAGAAATCTAATCTAAACTATTGATGTTGAAGGAAAAGGGGAAGAAGGATGATTCTTATTCTTTTTTAACTCTTATGTGGAGAAAAAGTGACTAGTGACACATACTCCAATCTAAAGTAATATAATGTCTATGCATAGTAAAATTGCCTTTGATAAAAGTGAATGAGATCCAAATGTACTAGAGAAATGTAAGACTTGAAATGATTCATCAAACTTAAACTCATGATCAAATAGAAACTTAAATTTAACAAATAAAAAACTATGATATCTCAATCCAAAAAAATATAACTTCTATGTATAAAAAAACTGCCTATGATAAGAGAGAGTGAGATCCAAATCTTCCATAGACACTGCAAGACTTGATATGATTAATCAACTCTACTTTCCTCATAACTCGTGTTCAAACAAAAACAAAAAGAAATTAAAAACTAAAAACTACACATACAAACAATAATGTACCAAGTGCATAAACAAATAAAAATCAGCATAGGGAAACGTGAAAAACATCAATACAGTTAAAACTCAAATTGATACCACATCACATATTACACTGTTGTTGCAGAGAATAGAATTGATTTCTTGTATTAAAATTTAAAACCCATTTATCAATCGTGTCATGTCACAAGAATCTTTACTAGTACTCCAGAAAAAAATGGAATCCCTATTAGCATGTTACATAATTCTTTTGTAGCTCATGGAGCTTTCAATGCCCCCCTCTTCATAGGAAGATGAAACGATTCATTTGCAAGAGACTGTTCAACTTCCAAAAAAAAGGCAAAAGTGCTGCATTTGACTTCCTCAATGCCTCTAAGAGCCTGCATGGTCACCACATGCAATTGAGATAGCAATGCGGGTAAAAGAAGTGATCTGTGCCCTCTATGGCTAATCTGGAAAGCATTGTGATCCTCCTATTGGGCTCCAACATACTTGAAGCACCTTGAATGCACTTTTCCCCACACATTAATGGACTTGGAGCCATCTTGAGTTCACTTGAGGGAAATTGAAATCATTGTTGTCCATCTATGATGAACAGGCTACTGGAATGGGGGTGCTATAGAAGCAAAAGTCCACCCAAGTTCCAACAACCCAACTCATACAATCCTCTGAATAAACTTGGGGAAAATCAGGGGCAGAGGTGAGTAGGGACTGAATTAGAACACTCCTAATCAATGCTCGAAGCTTCTTCATGCCTCAAGTCAACCTGGGATTGTTACGTGATCTTCCCATTCTGGCAATATACACATTCAAAGACCCCTTTCTCTGAGCTAGGGAATAAGGATGATGCACATTCTTTCATCCTTGTGGAGATTTCTTTCCGTTTTTGGTGTGTTTGGTAATCTTTTGTAGCTACCCCAATAGATCCCAAATTTGAAACAACTCTTGCATTCGTTATTTCTAACAGAATGCCAAGAGTTTCTTGTTAGGCCAATATGGATCACTCTTCAAATTGTGAACTCAAATTCGTCATCTAACAGAAATGGCACTTCCGAATCTCCCAAGGCTTGCAAAAGGTGCTTCGCAATGGCCAAATAGGGACGGGCTTGCAATCACTTCCTTGATTCCAAAATTAGATTTAGACAAATGGGGCATACGCTTAAAAGTACAACTTGACCACCTATATGAAGTGGCATCTGGTTCTTGATTTCTCATAAGATCTTCCTTAAACACGGTCATCCAAAATATTAGTTGTAACCTCTTTTACTCACCGCCTTTGATTTTCCTTTATTGTAGAGCTTTCGGTTTTGTGGCAGTTTTAGCTTTGTAATACCTTCATGGGCTTGCGAACCTTTTCTGGTCATGCAGAGTTGTCTATAGTTTTGCAATGTTCTCGCAGTTATCAGGCTTGCAAGCTTGCAGTGCCCCTTTTCCAATCACTCACTTGATTCCATAATTAGATTAGACAAATGAGACGTGAGCTCGAAAGTACATCATGACCAGCTATATGAAGTGACATTCAGTTCTTGATTTCCCATAAGATCTGCATTAGACACAACTATATCCAAAATATTAGTTGTAACCTCTTTTATTCGCCACCTTTGATTTGCCATTGTTGCAGAGCTTTTAGTTTTGTGGCTGTTTTAGCTTTGCAATGCCTTCCTGTTCTTGCGAATCTTTTTTAGTCATGCAAAGTTGTCTATGGTTTTGCGATGGTCTCACAGTTATCAAGCTTGCAAGCTTGTGATGCCCCTATTACAATAGCCAATATGGTTCTATGGGTGCTTTCCTTTTCTTGTTTTGTCAAGTTCATGCTTCTCGTTTTTTGTGGTGCTCTAGTCTATGTCACAAGGTTCTTTGAATTTTATCAAAAAGGTTAGACTTTTACCAAACTTTATTCTCGTCGAACATGAACTCGAACTTTATCCATTATTTTTACATGGGAAGTTTTTGACACGGTTTTGCATTTTTTACAAATGTATGTATATATACATATACCGGCTGAAAGTAGTGGATAGAAAGCTCTCTCCACTTTGTCCCTTTGACATATTCATGCATCTTTTTCAAAAAATAAAAATGATAGAAAAAAATTGTTCGAACTTTAAGACTTTTTTTCCCTTGAGCTTTAACCCTTGGCAAACTTGAACCGAACTTTATCTTCATCGAAATGAATGCGAAATTGAATCTCGTGACTTAGGCTCTAGTTACTTAAAGTCTGCATTTTGAAGAAATAAACACCCAATCCATCCAAAAAGTAACAATGAACCCAAGAAAGACGGTAATGGGGGGTGTTATAATCTTAAAAACAAATTTTAATAACACAACTCCTTTTTTAAGGTCCAAAATCACAGGATGATGGAGAAATGGAAACTGAAAGGGAACACCGAAAAGTAGTTATAATTTACTAAATCAGGCACCAAAAAAACACTCAGTAAAAGGTCATTATTCACTGATTTAACATTATTTGAACCATTTATTGTGAGATGCACCTGAATATGAAAAATTTGGCTGTGTTGTCAATAATAAAAAACATACCTTCAAACATATACCATGTATGCCAAATAGGAAAATCACCTTTCTGAAGTTGGGAGTAGGCAATTTTCATAATTCCAAAATAGTAGGGTAAAATAAAATACCAGCTCATATTGAGAAGGAAATGATAATTTTGAGAAGATTCCAAAAGCTGAAGTGCAAAAGCCCCACTCAACAATAGGAGGCAATCAATTTTTTTTAACATGAAATGAACAAAGGTTCATGTTGAGGAAAGACTGTTGAATTTTTACAGCCAAACTCCAAGTAAACCAGCTTAGTAACATAAAATCTCCCCGCTCCTCCGCTCCTCCCTTTCTTCCTCCCTCCACTACTTCTCTCCCACACGTAACCCTTCGAATTCTTTCAAGCAAAGATTGTGAAACTAAAAACCCAAAAATACTTTCCACTAGTATTCTCACCCCGCTAGCATAGATCCGAGGAAATTGAATAATGTTACCACTGAAAGATCTTGACAACCCCAAATCTTTTCAAAAGACCTCATCAAAGGTACTATCCAAGAAGTTTCACTCGCAGAGATAAACTAACCTACCTCAGAAGATTGTAAGTCAAGATTGTCAGTGTTTCCCATAGATTGATGCGAATTGCCATTCAAATCTTGTACTTTGCATTGCTACATGTCTGTCCAGGAGTAGAATGTGATCAAATTAAGATAAATTGGGCTTTAAAGCCTTGAAATTTTTTTCTCGTGACAGGGGCGAGATGGCAGCCTATGTCATGCCATCCCCAAATTATAATGTTCATGTGAGCTGGTGGGGTTAGGGGAGTAGCGGTGCACCCTAAGTTCAGGGGTCTAGAGCGCAAATTGTATGCCATGTAAGTTCACGATTTTTGCACTAACATGCAGCTAGAGTTTTTCTTAGCTTGTATTCTTTCTTTGGAGTGTTTAACTGGAGGGAAAGCCATATTTTGAATTGATTTAAAAAAACAAATTTGAGTTGCACTAATATTATGGTGGAGACCAATACTTGTACATGAGTGATAATTGTTGTACATTGGTAATCAATAATTGTAAGTCTTACATGTCTTGAGGTGATTGGCTACTCTAAACCTTTATCATGTCAAATTAAATTACCAATAGATAGTACTATGAAAACTATTAGGTCGCACTATGACAAGTATAGGGTATTGTGTGGTCAAGACCCATATCCACCATTGGCCCCTCTCCCCTATATACCATTGTGGCTTTTCAACCAGTCTATTTTTATAATCTGACATTAATAGGATTAAGGAGGAGAGTTATTGCCTCTTTTATCATTCATTGGGAGATTAAAAAGTATGGTGTTTTCCTCGTGCCTTCTGATATTTTTAATTGCATTCACTTTTCTCCTCATCACATTGACTCCATTAGCTTAATGATATGCTGGTCAATTTTCACTTCTAATGTGCCATAAGATTGGCATTCGGAAAGGCTTCAAGGAACTCAACAACGTCAACGATTATACTTGTGCATCTCCAATTAGAGCAATCCCCCTTTTGGACAACTTCAAGAATGCGTTTAGACTCTCATGTATCCAAGTATGTTGATAGGCTTACTTCAACTATTTTGTATCCTATCAATAGAGCCCTTCCTTCAACTATATTATAAGAGGTTTTGTTATAAATCATGATAAGCTCAACAAGGCTAATCCTTCAGGATCTCTGAGCGCCCCTCCACCATTTGCTTGGCTGGGATTACCTTTGGCTGCTCCATCAAAGTTGAGATGAGGTCGACGTAGAATAGTTGGAACCCATCTAACAACTCTTTTTTTTTTTAAACAATAGAAATTATTGTTTTTTGGGTAGTTTGAAGGGATCAGTGAATACCCAACAACCCAAAGTTGCAAAGCTCTAACACAAGGCAAACACCACCAAATAACGTATAGAGCGGCATGCAAATGTCCCACTCCACATGCCGTGGGTAAACTAGGAAATTGAATCCATGACCCACCGGTCAACAATACAATGACTTAGATCGGTGAATACCCAACAACCCAAAGTTGCAAAGCTCTAACACAAGGCGAGCACCACCAAATAACATATGGAGCGGCATGCAAATGTCCCACTCCACATGCCGTGGGTAAACTAGGAAATTGAATACATGACCTACCAGTCAACAATACAATGACTTACCATTGTGGCACAACCCAAGGGTGAAACCACCCCTTTATTAGGAGAATCGTAGAAGAGCATTTTTTTGGGAATTGTTCAAATATATTTGAATGTTTCATAAAAACATCATCCCATAAATTGCCGTTTGGATGATATCACATTGTTTAGTTTTATTTTAAATGGTTTAACTCATGATTCATTATATTGAAAAAGTGATACGTAATGTTATATACTAGGATGTGTGATGGTAGTTGTGTGCCTCATTTCTTTCACGGGTTGTTTTTATTTAGATGTGAATGATTTTCATTTCATATAAGTGGTGCAATTTTCTTAGGATATGTGTGTGTGTATACACTAGCAATCATCCGCAAGCGGCGCGATGGAGACACCAATATGGGTAGTAATGAGTGCTGAGAAGTGGAACGAGACGTGGAAAAGAAATTTGAAGAGCCAAAGGACTTGTCTACAAGTGGATGGGAGTTGCAAATATCTAATTGGCAGAAAAATGTTGGGGTGCATATAGATGTGCCTCATCTATATTTCCGAATTTCTAAATGACGTAGAGCCATATTTGAGTAGCAATGGAACGAGAAAGACGACGATGAAATGCACAAGCCTTCAAGGGAGTGGACTCTGGAGACAGATGTGAAAGCAAGTCCTTGCCCTTCAACACCTCCAATATCTATATTTAGTTTGTGTAATGTTAGACCTCAAGCTATGTGAATTTTTTGTGTTGGGTCAGAACCTTACTAGAGGAAGATTTTCCGCAAAGTGACAAATGCTTGAAAGCTTTTCCAAAGGTGAGCACGACTTGAGTGAATTGAAAGGGGGTTCCTACATGTGAGCCAAGGGAGATTGTCAGCCCAATTGAAAGCTCCGACTAATGCAAAGCCCTCCTCCATCTCTCGAAGACCACACAAACACATAATCCTCAAAAGAATACATTAATGTGTAAACATATAAACATGAGTTGTGAGGCCCCCACAAGTCATCGCCCCTAATGTTCACATGCTCCCTACCCTCAAAGGTAAGAAATCTCTCTTCTAGAAATTGCTCAGGTGAATCCGAATTCTGCCCATACTATAATGGACTTTGAAAACCTCGACTATTTATTTCCCTTTTAAAACTTCCATTCTAGTTGAATTTCATTTGAGTCATCCATTCTAGTTGAATTCCGTTCGAGTCGTCCATTCTTGGTCTCATATGCACACTAATATTTAGATTAAAATTAAATTGTAATTTTGTCATTACAAACTTAGGTATTAATAATTGATACAAACGATAGTTGATTATTAAATTTGTCTTAATGACCGCCAACCTAAAAAGCCTATTTGTAATGGCTTTGAAACTTTTTGTGACTACTGCAATTAGATTATTATATGGTTTAATAACAAACATTGAATTAATGTAGAAAAAAACTCTAAACATAGTGAATATAGAAAATACTTTATAACAAGGAACATGGTATATTAAGAATAATTTTCAACACATATTGTAAGGGTTGCAACAAATTCAATAATTGTAAATATTATTAATAAAATATGTCATTATTTACATTGGAGTGTGGGGGACATTAACTCCTAACACACAACCAAGCAAAAAAAATGCTCTGGTTGTTGCAGAGCGAAGATGCCAAAGCAATATTTACAAAATTGAATCTTCTTGCTCACAAATTTAGAAGACAAAACATATGTACGTATATTCACTGCCTCAAGAAGTTACAGAAATATTGTTTTAAACAAACATGGATCTCAAATGCATTTTGTTAGAATATATATATATATATATATATTGCTAACAAAAACACATTCGAGGACCAAGTGGATGCATTCGTAGCATCTCCTTCACCACCCCCTGTACATAGGGAATTTTGCAGATGTCCACCAATAATCAAACATGATGCCCTTAAATATTTGCTACACACTTTGAAAATATGATGCTTTAATCCATGACATCTAGTTGGAAACACTAATCAATTTTTTGGTTATAACCTCAGGTTATCCATTTTAAAGATCAATGAGGTAAGGATTTGTTGTAGACATTAGGGAGAAATCCCACAAAGATGAAGATGCTCCAAAGACCAATTTTTATATATTTGGAGGAATTTAGTTGTGGAAAGGGAAGAAATCTCGATGCCATGATTCAAGTTTTTCCTTAAAGTTCTATACAAGATTTTCTTATTTTCCTTTTGAGGCCATCTTTATCTTCGGTGGTTGCATTCAGTAGCTGGAATAAATGCTATTGTTCCCTACACTGTTTTTACACAGATCTGGGAATGTCTAGTGGAGCATAGGGAACCTCCAAGGGACAGTCTATCCAATTTAGGAAAAAAATCCTATATTTGTAGATCCTTCCTAGAAGTAATTTTATTGTAATCTAAAAACTATAAATCTGAAACTACTGAAGAATAATAAGCCTAAAATTAAATGAACTATTGGTCTGATAACTGAATAAAACATGATCCTAAAATAGATATGGAATGTTAATCATACAATCAGATTTTTATTTTGTTCCGACTTGAGCTCATATTTACAATATTCAAACATAAACACTTGAGATGTAAAATGTTGCATGTATTCAATGCGCAAGAATATTAAAAGAAAACAATTTATCTTAGTTAATCTTTAGGCCCAAAGTCTCCACTATGCATAAACTTAAAGATGAACAAAAGAAAAAAGAATATGAATGTCAAAGGGATCTTCATAGGGGATTAAACTAATCTATGATTGAGTGAGAACCTTGAGTCAGGTGTAAAATGCAGACTCTAAATTCGTCTAGCCCTGGTTTGTTCAATCAATTCCTAACCCTTTTGTCGTTGCCCACCACGCCCTCCAACTCATCCTACACAACCAAACATGAATGATTCCTGACCAAGAACAACGAGAGTAGAAAATTAGAGAGAAAAATTAAAAATATGTTGTGCTTTGCCCAGAGAAGAGAGACCATCCATAGGTTGATTGCCGTGGTGGTGCCGTTGCCCAATAGAACACAAAACATTCCATCAGCCACATCGATGTCATGCGTGGAGAGGTGGGCCATGAGGGAACAACATGAAGCAAAGTTATCACCTCACAAGACAACTAGAGGGCCTCAAATAGATCCATGGGATGTTGCGTGAGGGGAAGGCAGTGTAAATGATGCAACATTTGGGGCACCCAACAATGAACGATGAGAGGTCAAGAGCCTTCTTGATGCAAACCTTACGACTCGTGTCAAAGGGGGTAAGCCTCAAGTTGTTACCCCTAACAACCGTATTCTCCCCGCCCTAGGAAGCAATGAACCTCTTTGCTCGAAATTGCACAGGCGAATCCCAAATTTGGGAGGAGGATACAACAAGGCCTTTATTTTGGCTTTCCCTAGCATTTTGTGCAGGCATTAAAGTGCTTGAGTTTAGGGCTGTTGTAGGCAGTAGAGGCATTGCAGAGGTCGATGGCCTTCCACATTTCATCCATGGCACTTGTAGAGGCTCGCGTTGGTGGTGAAGGTCATAGGATCGTTTGCATAGATGGAATTGTTGTCGTAGAAGAGGGCAGAACACACCAGGCCCCTAGAGCAAAAGTAGCACACAAATTCAATAGTGTAGTGACTTGAACCCACATCATCCAGGTGGATCTTCCATCCAGTTTGTGTAGCGGGAAATAGCGAAGGAGGTGTAGGTGTACCAACAACAAGCTTCTTGACACACACATTGCCAATAGGGCTACAGTAAAAGGTGAGATTGGGATTTGGGACATGGACAAATCCAGATTGCCCCATCATCAATGATCGCCCACGCCCAATTGCGGCCCCACTGATTGATGCATGTTAGAGGCAACCACATTATATCTAGTTTGGTAATACTTATTGTCATGACTAGTTTGGTAATGCCTATCGGCACAATAAAAGATGTTAGAGGAAAAATTTCTGAAGTAGTTAAAGATTATTTGATATAAAGTTAGAGGTAACTCGGGAATTGTGGTTGTGTATTCAATCTGTACATAAATTATTTGATGTTTGGACCATGAGGTTGGGCTTAGTACATAGAGGAGGTATGTTTAACCCTCGCATATACACTTCGATCAGTTGCAACTCGCTTTTCATCATCCTTAATCTTTGGCCGTAGTATTGATTTTAAAAATTTTAATGAACCAGACATGCAATATCAAAAATGGTGAAATGTAACAGAAATGCACAACACAAGATATATGAAGTACGCCATTCATCCAACTGCTCACTCCTATTATCCATTATGAATGGGAATATCAATCTTGTTTGCATCCTGAAATTAGTTTAGTCATGACCTGGTGGCAGCATAACTTCGTCCGCCATACCAGAGTTGGGTGGGAACCCTGTTAGACTGTCATAAGTCTAGCTAGCATTATGGAGCTCTGGTTTGAACAGAACAGCGACCTTATGCAAAAACAAGGTCCTGAAACAAATATTATATTTGGTCCAATCCTTGGCACCGATATATGATATCTCAAGCTGCCCGATTCTCTCTATGTCAGTATTTATCACTGTTTTTTGGTCCACATGATTCTAAACAGTTCCCTCTTGATTGGTTTGGTTCTTTAGATGTGTTCATGTTCATGCCATCCAATTCATTGATGTCTAATATTCTTTGGCTTGGGTACACATGTTTTGAGTTAAATGATTGATCAATGCATTGTTTTCTGATATTAATAACAAAAATTACTTCATTGTTTATAATAATGCAAGACATTTCGAGTTTTACCGGACTTTTAGTTTATTTTTTGTACCAGATGATTTAGTCCTCTAAAGGTTGGGTCAAGTTAGGTAACTGATGGAAAGGTCTTGATTGCTTATGTTAGTCACACATTTTCCTTTTTGCTTCTTATAAAAAATGCAATGAATTCCTATTTGAAATACTGCATACATGAAGAGCTAAAATTAAGGCATAAGTTTTTTAATCAATTTTTACAGAAAGGGCAGGGATGCTGTCAATATTACCATGGCAAGCTTGAGTTCATTGTAGGCGTTGGAAGCAATGAAACTTAAGTAGGAGTTTGTATGGTCATCTCTCTCTTTTTTGTCAAAATTTTTTAAGCTTTCTACGTTGGGTTGGTTTCTTGTTGCAGAATTGATGAGGAGATTGCAAGGCATACAACAATTGTTGAAACCAGTGTCAGAGATTCTGAAGAGTATGAACGTGAGCGACAAGAGCTCATTAAAGCACATGACATGAAAAGGAAGGAAATTAAACTAACGCAGTTGACGGAGCAAGTAGCATTTGAAAAGGAGGTAGAGCAAGAGAGGGTTAAACTTTTGGAGAAGTATGCAAAGAAACGGGAAGAGGCAAATTTCATTTCTGGTTAGCAGCAGAATGCTTGCAAAGGGTTAAAAAGCATTCTATGCCTTTTCAGACACATGCTTTATGTTAGAACACTTTTGTGTAGTTTCACTTGCCTCTGCTACCAATGGACAAGTAATTCTCCATAGCCAGCACTTACTTTCTATCCTGTTGCCTTGTGATCATGTGGAGAAAGTTTAAAAGTTCTGAGTGATGAAGTGTCTAGATTCTGCTGTTGTTTATGCTAGGTTTGTACGTGCTCTAATGACAGTTCCTTTTTGAGAAAAATTTAGCTTATTGTCTCTGTGAACGAGTATCTTGTCAAACATACTCAATAAAAAGTTTAAGAAAGATATTTGTGGGAGATATTTCTGATTCAGTATCCTATATGGAGTCTATGCTATGTTTGGACATTGTAAGCATTCTCTATATTGGGTAAGAAATGTCTGTGTACACAGATAATTGTGAGAGAGGTAGCTTTAGTTTACAGGTCTCAATGTACAAATTGAACTTCAATATATACGCTTGTAAATAGCACATTTCAGATTTCATCATTTGGAAAAGATAGAATGGATGTGTTAGAGCTGTCTCGAGCTTGTCTCTAAAGAAGCTATATTTTATATTTATTATATTTTATATTCAATTGGCCTGGTACAAAAAAGTGGTTTGTGCACATGGATATGGAATCCTTATGAGTGGCCTGTCATGTCCACTTTGCAAATTAAGCTAATAAATCATTGTAGTGCATTTTCTATTTTCCATGTACTTTACGGGTGTGGAGTTTGGGCCAGCTGTATGTTGGGTCTTAAATAATCACAAGTAACATCAACGAAAAAATGCCGGTCCCATAAGAGATGCTCCTAGCAAAAACTAGTACTTTTCCAATTTTAACAACAGATATGATACGCCCCTTAGGCTACAAAGAAATTGGAGAGCATGAAAGAGGATAGGTGCCAGCGGCAGTAATGAGAGAACAGCTGAACAAAAGAAAGAGGACATAGATGAAACAAAACAAGATATGGATGAATAAATGAGACATCAACCCAACTCGGGAGGAAAAAATGATATGATATGATATGACTGAGTTTAAACTAAGCATGTGGCCATGCAACTCAGGAGGGAAAAATGATATGATATGATACGACTGAGTTTAACACCAACCATGAGCATGAGCCAAAAAAACTTACGTTAAGGACGAAAAACAATTGAAAACAAAGCTGTTGATAGCCCAAATTGAGGACTAGATCGCATCAACTTGGATACGAAATGGGTAGGTGGAAGAGCTCAAAAGAAAGGTGGGAAGAGAGAGTATGTTGCTCTGCCGATCCGTATGTGGTGACTGAATGGCTCTATGTAATGCAATGCTCTGCCTGCAAGGGGCGTCTATGCCTACTATATTGGAAGAAGAAAATGTTGAAAGAAGTGGGGAACTTCATACAAAAGTAGAACAATAACAGAGGTTCGAAATACGGGCCAACTGCATTAGTCCTCGTTTCCAGCAGTTTTTTATTTTACTCCTTTGGCTATGTTTTTATTCCTGGGGCCCCATAATTTGTTTTGATCTATTGAAATCTCTATCTATCCATATCAAAATACCAAACAGATTTTTTTTTTAATCATGGATCCAAAATATTCATGGTTACACATCTCAATTTTAATAGTAACATGCAGAATTCACACATTTTCAAGCATTACAACCATGGATAATGGCTGGTAATTGAAAGTATATGTTCTTCAAAATTACAAGATCCCAAAAGAACATAGACAAGGGTAGAAAATGTACCGAGTTTCATTGCAAGTATTTGTTTGCCACAGCCGACCCGTCTCGGTTGCCATTAGTAAAATAATACCTCTTAATCCAATCAATGCCATTCCAAACCAAGTTGCTCTGCAGTGAGTCTCAACATTTGTTGATTTTTTGGTATTTTGCAGGCTGGTATTGCAATTTGCAGCGCAAGCTGCAATATTATTACATAGCAAAGTTGATTTTTAGGGCATCGCAAATGAAAGTATATATTCTTCAAAATTAGCTTTGAAAAAAAAAAAAGATTAACGAGTTCTTAGGCTCACCTAGTTCGAAACTAACAGACTTTAAAACATCAAATTTGGGGCACTATATTTTTGACAAAAATCTACGCTTTGTGGTCAATGAAGCTTTTAATGTTTATAAGTAATTCCGAGATGCATTGTAGAGGTATATTTGGTTTGGGTTAGTCACTTGCATATATTTAGATGGAAGTGAAGTTATAAAGGAGAGCAAAACTCTCAACAAATAAATATATTTATCCAACAACTGATCAATTATTATGTTAGTAGGAGGAACACTTTTATTATGGTGTCACCATCATTAATATACAGATCATGGTGTATTAGGGTTTAATTGTTGCCGCAAACCAACCTATCAAGTGATGTAAGATTAATAGATGATCACGAGATCTTTCTCTCCTAGTCTTAGTGTGCATTGTACACATATGTACTATACCCTATAATTTAATTAAAAAGAAGTGGTACCATTATGCCAATCCCACGTGTTTGAATGTGTAGTGATTTTTTTTGCATATGGTTCTTATATTTTATTACATGTCATACAAATTACAAATTTATTCAAACATACCCATCTTGTTTAAATGGTTATAGTATTTTCCCCCACACCACCTCTTTGGATTTATACTTATCAATCCAAGACCTAATTGAGAACAATAAAAATGAGATTAATGGTGGTAAAACCTATACTAATGAATTGGTTGTAAAACCTTATTTAAAGCTTCTGGCACTTGTTCATCCATTTTCTAATCATGTGGCATAAGAACCTAATACTAATTCTGAGGTACAAATGACTTATCGTACACATCCTCCTCCATATTCTTATGCTTTTAAAGTTAGTATTTCTTATTTTGTCTCCTACCTTGTTGATACACTCATATATGTGACAATATAATGACACATGCTTACATTTGATGACTGTGAGATATTGACAATGAATCCATTAATGAAACCTTATTCATAATTGCATTTATTAATTCTCTCCATATATAGAGCATTATGGTGGATGTTGGGTTGGTAAAATTGACTTAAGTATCAAGAAAGTGTGTGGAATATTGAGGCACGCAAGTGGGGCAAGTGAACGCGCGCAAGGTCCAGAAAAGTGGCGTGCGGAAAGATCGCACCGGAGAAAGACAACAACCTATTATACAATCTATATCCATACAATGTTTGGAACCAACTCAAATACAAACTTGATTAAAAAAAGATTGATTTTTTCTATTGATTGATTCTCCAACATACATTGTTTATGTGACCTTCTCAAGTTTAGCATATATCATCTAATCAGACACATCCTACAATGGTATTACAATCATATGAGTGTATTCCACAAAGAAAATTGATGCATTCTCCTACCATATAATGAGGTCCACATATTAATATTACTACTAGAATAACACAACACATACATAACCATATCAACCATGTTGAGGATTTATGTTATTCTACAACTCAATATCCTTTCTATTATTCATATAGGTATTGATGCAGGAGCATCCAAGGTCCAAAGCAACCCTGCACAATTTTGGTGAAGGATGGTTGCGCACAAGGATGGAGAGCGCATACGTAGGGAAAGGAAGGCATGGAGGAATCAAGTGGTTATTACGCAGAGGTGCAAAATTACTTTGCACACTAGTTATCAGTGGGAGAGCACATTACACAGAGTTCACATATAACATGAGAGTGTAGGTAGTGTGTGGAAGGTTTGTAAGGAAAGCCAACATGGGGGAATAATGCATGTCGTATAAGAATTTTGTAGGGAATCGAGGAGTTTTGGCTTGAGTGGATAGAATGAAGTCATGTAGAGGTTACGAAGGAGTCATGCACAATGATAGATAATGTCCAAAGGACGCAAGATGACACCAAAAGGATTGTGCAATAGGTAAGATTGCAAAGGATGCACACAAATGTTTTGGAGACAACCCATAAAACCCAGAGACAATGCATGTAAGGATTTCAAGGTGAGACTCATACAAGTGTGCAATAAAAGAAGAAAAAGGCATGACAAATGAGTGTGAAAAGTGAGTGCATGATAGAATGGATAGTTGTAGAAAGAGATAAAAAATTTCAAAAGGTGTTTAATAGGGGTGTTAACTAGGATGGAATGGTCAGAAGAGCTAATGACCAAATCGACGTGAAATAAACAAAAGCTCTCAAATTCGAATTATAATATGAGTGGGAGAATATGGAGCTCGTTTAGTAGAAGCCATCCCACCCAAAGGAAAATTCAAACAAGGAGAGACAAGTAGGAAAAGAGATGAGAACATAGCTATAAGAGGGGGATGAGCTCGCCATTTTTGGGGTTGTTGGGTTTTGTTGTTGGAGGCCGTTGAGTAGAGGCTGAGAGAGGTGGAATGTGCATGTGGAAGTGCAAACGATAATTGTGAGTGGTTAAGTCTTTGTAAGCCCAAACAACCAAGAGTTGAGATTGTTAAATGTACTTGTGAGCACACATTCCAATCAAGGATAGGTTCTTAAGAGAGCACTAGAGCTTGTAATAACTCTATCTATGAGTTGTAAGCTCCTAAAGAGCAGTTGCATGTAAATTCTATTAAGGCCATTAATAAATATATGAAACATTAACAATTTTTATCTCATTACATGACTATGTAGGTGTCTGGGAGTACCCATCCACTGTCAAGTGCTATCAGAGTGAGGTTACTTTACTACAAGTGGAGTTGGAAGAACGCCAAACGTGAGGTAGTTATTGAAAAATTTTGTGTTCTCCATAGTGAAGAAAGGTGGGTAGAGAATACAAGAAGAGATCCCAGAATGTAGGAGCCAAAGAATTTGATGATCTTGTGCAAGAAGGCAAGATGTCACCCAATAGCCACAAAAATATTAGAGAAGGTGATTGAGGAGCTAAATGGTGTGAAGATAATACTAGAGGATGCGGAGGAAGACCCCTGGAGGAGACGAGGTCTTGTGGCGCAGAACATACAGAAGGAGGAAAAAGACTTAGCGAAGAGTCAACACAAAGAAGATTGTGTGGAGAGAGTGTCAGTGGAGCGCTAAAGAGGAGAAAAGGTGTGTGTAGAGGCAAAACTAAATATTGTGTGAGCGAAGTGCAAGATTAAAGAGAAATCTAATGTAGGAGTACCACAGAGAGATGATGGATCAAATGTGGGAGTACCACAAAAAGATGTGGGAGTACCACAAAAGGATGTGCGAGAAAAGGTGCATAAAGAAGGATCACAAGTTAAGAAAAGGGCGAAGAGAGAAGTCACCAAGAAGTACACAACAACACGAGAGAGTATCACACTAGAAAAGGAGGATACCAAAGAGAAGAGAATGACCATTGTAGACCATGAGTGCACAAAGGATTGTGTGGAGCTGCGAGATGAGGTGGTGGATAAAAGGAAAGAGTGGAAGGTAGAGGTGGCATGAAAAGATGATATGTGCAAAATGATAATGCACAAATGAGAAAAGAGGGATGAGTGGAAGAAGATGTCTTAGAGGAAGGGTAGATGGGGCGCATAGTCAAATGTGTAAGAGAGAAGACCCCAGTGGAGAAATAGATTGCAGACGATTATGCGAGAGGAGAAACTTTGAGTAGATGAGTTAAGGAGAGAGAAAGCAAAGACATGAACAACATTGGGAGTACCATAGCCAAAGAATCATAGGAGAGGACAAAAGGAGTTGCCTCTAAGGGAACTAAGGAAAAAAATCCAATAGAGGAGGTTGTTAGAGAGTGCGTGAAAAGGGGAACATCGAGGAAAAAGGAGATCGACAGAAATCTCAAGGAAGAACATGTAGAAAGGCATGTTGGAGAAGAAAAGCGCAAAGAGAAATTGCACGAAGAAGGAGAAACTACCTCGAAGGCAATTCAAGAGGAGTGGTCCAAGGAAGAGAATCCAAGAGTGTAGAATGCAAGAGGCACATATGAGAAAGGATATATAGATGAGGAAAGACACAACAATAGTGTGGAGACGCTACGAGAGAATGTGGAACTTTCCCTATATGCAATAGAGGAAGGAGAGGAGAACTATGAAGAGGCAATAAAATTTATTGCGCAATGAAGAAGATGCAAGAAAAGAAGAGAAGGAGAAGGAGAGCCGCTAGGAAAATATGCCCCAACAAGAGGGAGAGGAGATGTGGCCCGAAGCCACCGAAGAAGAGAATGTAGTGTAAAAACAGGAGTGCCATGGATAACATGAATACAATCTTAAAAAGGCCACAATGAGAATGGAAAAATAATCCTATGAGGATACATTAGACATGAAGAAGAAGACTATGCAAGAGAGTTGTGTAAGGAAGAGTGCTCAAGAAATTAAATGTGTTATGGAGAGAAACCCCATAGCAAATGAGGGTGAAGGTGGAGGAAATGACTAGGAAATAGACAATCTACAATGGTTCAAAACCCAAAAGTGTGTAATAAGATTAATACACAAAGAAAAGGAGAGCGGGAGTAGGAAACATCAGAGAATGCACAAAGGAGAGAAGGTGTGTGAGGATTAACACATATTACAAAGGTGTATAAGGAGAATGTGAAGGGAGAAAAGGTTGTAGTATGAAGGTGACAAGAGAACATGGAAAGAAGTGCACAAGGATCAAGTGCGCAGAAGGATCCCATGAAAAGAAGAAGGGTGTGAAGGGTGAAAGTGTGGAGAAGAATGTGCAAGCATTGCAATTTATTCCTTTAAAAGTGTTACCTTTACAGAAGTATGGTTAAAGTCGTTATGCCTCAAAACATTATAATGCAGGTTAGTTACATCTCATTCTAGGATCCATTCCAATGTTAGAAATATATATTTTTTCTCACACTACCTATATCAGAACATACATATCATCTTCCTTTCTTAAACAACAAAAAGGTTAGGTCTAAGAGTGCATAACTTTGGTAAGAACCGCAACAAACTCTAGCCATCACTCAGGAAGTGAGGTATGCACAAATAAGTTTCTTAACCCATAAAAAGTCTTCATAACCGTCATTATTCTACTAGTTATGGCTCACATGCAATCCAAACAATGCAAAGGGAGACAAGATTAACTCAACATGTGTTTCATGAGGCTCGAACACTTCTTACCAAAGTGTTCCGTAGGTACACATAGTAGGGTTGACATTGTCCTCTTAATTTGGTAACATGGAGATTCTTGGCTAACACATGGGTGTGACTAAGAAATGTCACAAAGTTTCCCTTATCACTGTGAACAAAATCCATTCTCTTTATACGAGGTGTTATTTCAAATCAAAATTACCACTAAGAGCAAGACATTCCAAAGTATAAGATACTCATTTAAGATTAACCCATTGTAATGTCCCCTTTTCCTATGCCAAAGGCCTAAGGGCCAGGTCGAGTCCAAGTCGTGGTCAGACCCAAGGGGCTATGGACGCAGGGATCTATTGGGAAGGGGCCATGTGGTTCTAATATTCAAATTTTGCAATGAGGGTCACTTTTGGACCATGGTACCTCAAAGGGGGAAAGTAACTTAAGTTATTTTATTTTATTTTATCGACCCCTCCGTGGAATGAAACGCGTCTAGGTCTATTGGGGCTCTTTTTCTTTGGAAAGTATATAAGGAGCTGGGAGAAAAAGGAGAGGAACCTTTTTGCATACATTTTTATTGACCCGTTCTCATGCAACTGCTGTTGTTACACATCTACAACTTATGGAGTCAAATGCCATAGGGACCTTAGCTTTGGTGGTGAGAGACCCGTCCCTAGCTAGTAGGGCATTCTTCGGTAATGAGATATCTACCTTTTTTTATCATTTTGGAGCCGCTTTCAGGGTCGTGCGGCAGAGATTTTATTTGAGGTTTCAGAGGATGGATTTTGAGGGTTTTCAGGGCATTTGAGGAAGATAATTAGTGGGCTTCTGAATCAGATTCACGACAGCCATTTGGGCAAGGCGTGGCAGCTCATTGAAGGCACCTCCATAATTTTTTGACCCCTTTCCAAGCATGGCGAATTGCAACCTTTATCTAGGGCTTTTCCAGTCGGTCATTGTCAGATCTGAAGGTGGAAATATTATTTCTTGTATCTGTTAATGTATTTCCAAAGACCCTTAATTTATGCTCGTGTATTTGGTAATTTGTGGATTTTATAAGTTTACCAGCCGCCCAGGGCACTCTGTAATTCTCTAGTAGTGATATAAAATTCTAAAAATGTTGTTCTAGTGTTTATTATTATTATTGCAAGCTTCCCTCAAAATTTCATGCACTTTGGGCAAGTATTTTGTGAGATATCTATTAAATACCATTCGCTGTCCTAGCTGGTCATTTTCAGTACAAATCAGTATTTTACTTTGCTGCAATTTTTCATATATTTGGTGCATTTTTAAGTGGTATCCCATAAGGGATATTTCAGTGGTATCATAGTTGTTGTTCCTCCAGCCTGTGTGGGTTAAATATAGTAGTTTGGAAAGATCTCAATGGGGGTTTTATGAAGGAAATGTTCACCAACATGGTGAAACAACATGAACCCACTAACCTTTATTTGAGCCAGCTCACTCAGAATGTGAATCAAAATAGATCTACGGACAATAAGGAACATGGTGAGAATAGTGATAGAGGGCGGCCAATAGAGGTGATTGATTAGGATTCTTGTTGGAGGAAATACCAATCTTTGAGTAAGGGTTTCAAAGATATTATGTCATTTCTAGATTATTGCATGATGAAAATTGGTAGCAAGCCCAAGCGAGATCATCATATACTGGTACTTGAATTACAAAAGAACTCATTTATAGAAGAAGATTCTAGAAAAAAGGGTATGATTTCCATTGAGAAAAATAATTGCATTAGTGAAACTTTGCTTGTTAGAGAAATTATTCCAGCTCAGGAGAAGAAACTTGTTTATGCAAGCAAGGAGGATGTAATGGAAACTCTTAAAAAGTGTGAGGAAGGGAATAGCATAGCTAGAACTGCTAGGTTGATAGCGACTCAAGCAAGAAAACACATAAAAGAGTTAAAGGAAAAGATGAGGGTAAGTGATGCAAGGAAGTCTACACCCACGAAAGAAGACTCTATGGAGTAGCTAGCACATGAGGAGGAGCCTCACATGGACACTTGTGTAAAATTACAGCCTGCTGTAATTTCCAAACCAGCAACTGTTGATCAGCTTTCAGATACTTTCAACAGGCACTAAAGAAAAAATGTTGGGGGAAGCTCAAAATATGTCTATCTTGAACACACAGAGGACATTAATGGCCTTGAAGGGTATGAATAACACACTAATGTGTCTTATTTATTGTCACCTATTCCAATTTACTTCCATCATGAGATGCATGGTATGGTAGATGACGAAGTCTTCATCATGGAGTTTGTTAGACCATTGCTCCAACTATGTGTATATGAGCATCTAGTGGATGATATATGGTGGCAAGTTTTAGCTCACTTAACAGATACAAGGGCTCAAGGGAATTATAAGCTATGGGATCCTGGTAGTATGTGGCAGTTATCCAAAACTATCAATTTTGATGTTGAAAACTTTGTGACTGATTTCATAAGCCAAATAAGGAATTCAAATGTGTCTTTTGGGATTACAAGTGTTGGCAAGCATGATTTCTTCATTGGAGACTTCGGTGCAAGAAGGGAGAGTACCTCTCAAGATACTAGCATTGGCTTTCTGATTACAAAAAGGGGTAGGAGAATATTTTGTAATCATCTTCAGCCTATTGGACTATGTATAACAGTAGTCATAATGAGAGGAGAAAATAGCAATATGGGACAACAGGGGCAAAGAGGTGAGAGTGGACATTTGGCGCAGCAACCTCCCCTTTCTTCTGTTAGACCTTTGGGGCTTCATGAACCTTTTTTCTTGAAGGATCTAGAAGTTAACCAGGCACAGCAACCCATAGATATGTTGGATGAGGAGTCTTGTTGGGAGAGGTACTAGACCTTAAGTGAATGCCTTCGTAACAACATGCCATTCCAAGAATATTACAAAATGAAGGTTGGCAGTAGACCCAAGAGAGATCAGCAGAAACAGGTACTAGAGTTACAGAGGAGATTGGGACAGATCTTCATTCCACACTTCAACGGTTCTAAGAAGTGTACTGAATTGTCTTGGGTCCAGAAGTCGAAGACATACTTCGACTCGAATCTTATGCACGAGGAAGTTGCAATTAATCTTGCAAGCTCGCATCTTGAGGGAGACACTCATGATTGGTGGCATCATGGGCTGATTACACAGGGACACATACACATTATGACTCATGCAAAGTTCACGCAGAGGCTGGTCAGCAGATTTGATAGGAGGTACCCTAACAGGTATTTTAGGGAGTGGACTCATTTGAGACAAACCGGTCCCCTAGATCAGTACATCACAGATTTTCAGATATTACCAGTCATAGACCATGGTACCTGATGTCACAGAGAGGAGGTTGATTTCACTATTCATAAAAGGTTTGACTGATGCTTTCACTAGATTTGTGAAGGCATTTGAACCTTCTTCTTTGCACGGGGTTGTTAGGAAAGCTTGGGACTTGGAGTTATCCACTCTAGCCAAGGGCTCCACCTCACGATTAGAAAAGGGAACCTCCATCTGGATCAGATGAATGTCAGCAGAAGGAGCCTCCACTGAGGCAAGAGGTGGTTGAAAATACAATCATTTTCCAAAAACACAGAGATGAGTTGAGGTGAAAGAAACTATGTTTCAACTACCACACACCTTGGATCTTAGGACATGATTACAGAGGTAGAGGGAAGGCTCAATTCATTGAAGTCTTCGAGGAGAGAAAGGGTGATAGAGGTGAGGAGTTAGAGACTCATGAGATAGATGATGGAGATGGGGTTGCGTTGGATAGTGCTAATGCGGGGTAGGAGGAGAAGACTTTTCCTCAGGAGATTATAGCCACATTGCCTACTACTTTGATGTATAAGGAATTTAGGATTAGAGGAGTTATGCAGGGTCAATGAGCTGGGGTACTCATTGATAGTGGGGAAACCCACAGCTGCATTGATGCCTCATTGGTTGAGAGGAGAGGACTATAGACAGAGGATTTTGAGGGCCTCAACAGGTTTGTAGCCAATGGAGAATCTATGAGGTGCACGTGGCAGGTTCCCCAAATGAGCATCATGATGGGTAACTATACAATTACCGATGATCTCCACATCGTTGGTATGGAAGTGACCAACATAGTGTTGGGAGTACAACGGCTTCGCTCTCTTAAGGATTTTCAGACTAACTTTCAAATAATGGAGCTGAAGTTTAAATCCGAGGGCAGGAATGTGATTTTTAGGGGATTATCTACAGGAGCACCTAGGGTGGTTATAGCTGAGGGGATGGAGAGAACATTCCAGCATGGTGAGGAATTTTATTATCGTGGATCGATGCTGAGTAGGATGGATGTGGAGGTGACCAGCAATGTTACACATGAGATAGTTACAGAGATTGGGGTTACAAGCTCAAATCCTTTGAGTTTATCATCATGTTAGTTATCTAAGGGGTCGGTAGACTTGATATCTCATTTGCTTGTTGATTACTCCAAGAACTGACACACTTGTGAGGTTCTGGATGGTCACATACAGGATGACACCTACAACTTGGAGGATGAGATGATATTCTATCATGACAGATTATACCTTGTGTCAGACGTACGGTTGAGGGTGGAGATATTACGACATGTGTATTCTTTTTTCATGACTAGATACCTAAGCTTCGATGAGACCTACAAGCTCATATCAGAGAGGTTTAGATGGCATGGCTTTAGGGGGGATATCTCCAACTTCATACAGGGATGTACGGTTTTTCGTTATAACAAATCAGAGCTTACAAGTTCAGCATGTTCTGAGTCAAAATAGGATAGCACTCCTATGTATTTTGTTGCTTTTAGGAACGGTGGGCATTTCACCCATGTGCTAGTCAGTGGAAGGATGGAGTCGACTCAATTACCTAGTTTTTTAGTAGGTTATCACTCATCGCAGGAGGTGAACTATGTGGAGTTGACATTATCAGTTGACTGTGTACTGGAATCTTGGGATTTTTCCCCCATGGGACACATTAAGATACATTATGAGGAGTTGTACCCTCACACCAATGTGGATCATGTGGGAGATTCGGCACACTTTGTGCATATACAAGTTATTTCACAGGTTGATCCAAGGAGTTCTACAGAATTCAGAGTGGACTTTCATACCCAGGGGTTGATTGGAGAGGTAGTGAGTGATCACATGATGACATCTTTACATTGGAAGGGATTGGACATATTGGAAATTTTTGGTGCGGGTACCGATGGAGAGTCATTTTGGGTATCATTCTACTTCACGGACACCATTGTTCTCGATACCATATGGAGGTCATGATGACTGCGTGGGGTTTCTTGGTTACTTCAGATTACACTGATCCTTGGTTGATGGCAGGGTGAGGTGGAGAAACTTATGATGCGGTATTCAACTTTTGCAGCAGGACAGGAAAATTCTTGGGGTCAAGCATTTCTCGAGAAGGGAGGACTGTAATGTCCCCTTTTCCTATGCCAAAGGCCTAAGGGCCATGTCGAGTCCAAGTCGTGGTCAAACCCAAAGGGTTGTGGACACGGGGAGCTATTGGGAAGGGGCCACATGGTTTTAATATTCAAATTTTGTATTGAGGGTCACTTTTGGACCATGGTGCCTCAAAGGGGGAAAGTAACTTAAGTTATTTTCTTTTCTTTTATTGACCCCTCCGTGGAATGAAATGCATCTAGGTCTATTGGGGCTCTTTTTCCTTGGAAAGTATATAAGGAGCTAGGAGAGAAAGGAGAGGAACCTTTTCCCATACATTTTTATTGACCCCTTCTTGTGCCACTGCTGATGTTGCGCATCTACAGCTTGTGGATTAAAATAACACATGGACCCTAGCTTCGGTGGTGAGAGACCCGTCCCTAGATAGCAGGGCATTCTTTGGTAGTGAGAGATCTACCCTAGTCTGTCATTTTGGAGCCGCTTTCAAGGTTGTGCAGCATATATCTTATCTAAGGTTTCAGAGGACATATTTTGAGGGTTTTTCATGGTATTTGAGGAAGATAATCAGTGGGCTTCCAGATCAGATTCACAGTAGCCATTTGGGCAGGGCGTGGCAGCTCATTGAAGGTGCCTCCATCATTTTCTGACCCCTTTCCAAGTGTGGCGAATTGCAGCCTTTATCAAGGGATTTTCCAGTCGACCGTTGTTAGATCTGAAGGTGGAAATATTATTTCTTGTATCTGTTAATGTATTTCCAAAGACCCTTAATTTATGCTCATGTGTTTGGTGATTTATGGATTTTAGAAGTTTACCAATCGCTCAAGGCACTCTGTAATTCTCTAGGAGTGATATAAAATTCCAAAAATGTTGTTCTAGTGTTTATTATTATTATTTCAAGCTTCCCTCAAAATTTCATGCACTTTGGGAAATTATTTTGTGAGATATCAATTAAATACCATTCGCTGTCTTAGCTGGTCATTTTTAGTAAAAATCAGTATTTTACTTTGCTGCAATTTTTCATATATTTGGTGTATTTTTAAGTGGTATCCCATAAGGGATATTTCACCCATGAACATGGGTTATGGAGAAGTTACTTACCAAACTACTCCAATTCCTTTGAAATTTCCTTCCACGGAAAAAGCTAAGCTTGGCCCAAATATCCCTTCACACAAAACTCTAATCCTTTTAACGACACAATAAGGAAATCAAACCTCAAGTATTAACATAGGTACATGATTTCATTTTCTTGATGGGTATGACTACACCATCCTCAAGATAATTATAGGGAGCTTACAATGTAAGCCACTGAAAGGGGTGACTAACTCCTTTCCTAAGATCATGGAAGTACTTTGCCTGATGTCCTATAAAGGCATTATCTCTAAGGAGTTGTAACATTATAGACTAACATTGTTCGATCCTTTAATACCAATAGTGATGAAGGGGACTTGAAATAACTTACATCGGTTATCATGCACTAAACACACCATTATCAATTCCTTCCCAATCCTACAATTGGGTTAAACCTGGATCTAAAATAATGGCCTTTTTATTCAACATGACAGAGGGGTTCCACCCTATTTCCACTTGTTTCTAAGACCAATCCATGATAGTATCATATTACTAAAAAATTTCCGCATGAATAACATTAAATTACATCCCTTTAACTACACTTAAATTGTTATTAAATGAGACTATTATCCCATAGTTATCTCGTTAATTGAACGTAAAGTCCCACAAACACATACTATGGTACTGAGGGAGAGGAGAGTTTTTGTAAGATTATCATGACATATAATTGGATCATTTAACAATGAATGCAATACTCGTGTGGCTTCTTACTTGGGTTTCATTTGATTAACTGAGTTCCTCCTAAATTTTATTTCTCAAGGCGGATTCTATTTACACATCTATATAAACAACGCTCCCCCCCTAAGGTGATGCACACTTCATAATTTGGAAGGCCTTATGTCACCATGTTCATAAGAGTTGCTAGAGTTTGTTTCTCAATTGAGCAAATATTCATCACCGCATTTTACGCTATCTATAATGTTTATAGATACACATTAACACGTGACTTAACCAGGGTCAAGAAAAGCTTAGTTTTGAACTTACTATTTCCTTTTATTGAAAGGTTATCATCCTTACACATATCGTTAAACCATATAAAATTATTCCTTCACTACCATACAATGTACTTTTTCTTTTTGTTACCCAAAACTAACATTTTACTCTCTTACAATCAAGATAACACCTCGTTTTACAACTATCTTGTATAATCTACCAAGTCCATGGGTTGGACGATTGTCTCAATATTAAGACTTCACATGAGATCTTAGAAGTTTGACATCCAAGAAGAGTCACGAAAAGATGAAACCACTAAATATCACCTATAGGATAATATTCCCACCGACTCTATTCCATTCACGCGAAAACATAGTTTACCCCGTGAAGTGAAGGTTTCTCTAAGGCTATTTTAACAAGGAAGAACTATTTGAGTGCCATATAAGGTGACCAAGATCAACTATAGATATAGTGAATATAAAAAACCTATCAATTAAGTATTCACCTTCACATTTAAAAATTACTATTACAAATGATAAACAGGACGATAAGTGGACTAACTTCAATATCCTGAAATCACATGATTGCTTTAACAAGACAATAAAGGTGTAACAAAGTTGTCAAGAGATTGGCACAAGTCGCGTTATCAACAACAACCATTTTCTTTACATGCTTACGACACTAACATTTTTCAATTTTAGCTCACTTCCATAGAAACATACAAAATTACAAGAATTTACCATAGTTAACTAAATACTCCATTCTACAATATAGTTGAATTGTAAGGATACAAAACAAAATTTCACCATTTCTTTTATTTAACGCACATGCACAATGAAAGAAGTTATTCTTTCTTTAATAATACAACGGGTACTATTTTTAAAATAATATACATTTCCATTCCCATCATGATTACACATTTTTAGTAATAAACATTAAACTTAGATTTCTATCATCCATTCTAATCCTACTTACACTGCCTGCCACCTGTCAAGTTAGTGTAAAAATGATCAACGAAAAAGACGTTGGCATGGCGTCCCATATGACTAACATTTTTCACATATATATGATTTTCCATTTACAAAGAAATTCAAACACTTGTACGAAACATAAGAGAGTAAAAACCACAAGCAATTTCTTTACGTTATCAAACTAAAGAGAGAAAAAGGGGAAGAGAGAGAAACACCATATTACCCACAAGCTATTTTTACCAAACAATAAACATAAAGGAGTTCTATAGGGTCATGTAATAGTGTTTATAGAATTTATAATCATTATTCCTTAGGAGAAGGTTCAACAACAACTTTCTAATATGGTGACAAGTTTAAACACACTTTGAGTCATTATTTAGTCCCGGTCTCATACTACTATTCATATGGTTCTTAAGTGAAAAGAGTAATAATTAACCCATGTCTTTGGCCATTTTACATTGCTTTTGTCGTTACTTTTGATCTTACACCATACACTTGCCTAGTCTGTATTGTCATTTTGCATTTTTCCTATTTCTGACTGGGGTGCCCAGCCAGGACTGGGGCACCCCAGGCTGCCCTGGTCCCCTCTGGGGCGCCTGATCCTCTTTGCACTTTACTCTCACCTTTTGGGCACTTTCTAGCCGTTTGAGCTTTCTATCTTTTTGGTGGTCAGCCTTTTTGGGGTTAATTATGAAATTAGAACAAGAGAACCATATAAATATAAAGTTATGTGACCATAATGAGGGACCAAGCACTAAGCACTTACTATCACCATCTAGAGTTGCATCCATCAAAGGCATCTAAAGCTACATTTGCATCCATCTAGCTCCATCACAAGGCACACAAGGCTGGTTCATCTGCATCACACTTCATAGGAGGGGAGTTCTATTGTTTCCATGCACACATTTACTACATTCTACATCTAGTTATTTGCTTCGCTACTTCACAAAGTGTGACTGACACAAGAGAAACCTAGGGCACGATTGCACACACACACACCTAGAACTACATTGGGTCTGAGATGTAGTGCAACACTCAGTGATAATTCCATCCATTTGGTAGCTGAGGATAGTCTGACCCCTTCATATGCATCTTTCTTTTTTAGGGTTTTGATGCTTTGTCTGGGGTTTTGCAGGTGATTCTCCCATTGCAGGTCTTACAATGACATTGGTGATCATACAATGACATTCACGTGAATAGGAAGTGAACACATAAGCGAACATCCAACGACACTCCAGAGGAGGTTTCCTAGCCATTTCAGTAGACCAGGGCACCCAGATCTCAGACCAGGGTGCCCACGGGTGCCCCTATCCCTTTCCAGGTGCCCCAGTCTAGTCAGATAGCTCAGATTTATACTTTCTTAGGATTTTGTGACAGTTTCCTCCTCCTGTTCACCTGGTCTACACTGCGACACAATCCCATGAACATCGTGAATCAGCTAAGGCTTTCTTAACCCTTTTTGCACATTAGGGTTTCATATTTTCTAGCTTAGTTTTCTTGGGTGTATTTTAGTATTTTATTGTTCATTTATTCAGTTATTTTACTGCTCCTATAACATTAGATTACACTAGAATATATTTCTATTTTAGTTAATCATTTTGGTGAACCCGATCTTCGAATACACTTTCTCTTTAGGATTTTTCTTCGTATGCCTATCACTCATAGTGGTCATTTTGGGTCTTTTCAGTATTGTGAGATTCCTTTCATTCCCGTAGGGTTTCCAAACCAATGGTTGATATCCCTACTTTTGTAGCTACAAATGAGAATCCCTTGGATACATCTTGCGCAAGTTCCTCTTCACGAAATAGAAGCCTTTGGTAGTGAAAAGTCCTACGATGAAGATACCAATGTTGACCAAGACCAATTAAATACACTTACTGATTTTTGACAAGCTTTGCATGATAATCCCACTCATCTTCCATATGTCCTACATGCTTTGATTGTTGCTAAGAATGCTCGTGATGCTTCAACCTCTATAGTTTCTCATTCTTCAACTCCCATGGTCTTTACCCCACCCATTTATGTTTCAGCTCCCATTCCTACCACTACCGCTCCCACCATTCACCCTACCACTCCTAATATGCAGCTTGGCTCTTCTTCGAATAATCCTGATTTAAACTTCTTTATATCAAGATTTGCAAACCCAAATTCGCTAGCTCCAGCTCGCTACTTCTCGTGCATCACCATCTTTAGACTCTACTTCACTGCTACATACTCCTTTTGCACCTACTATCTCTACCTATCCATTACCACCTAATTTCATCTCTCCCAAATTTCCCATCTTTAAAGGCCATGGTGACCCATAAGAGCATCTATGAGCTTTTCATGTAGCATGCCTAGACTATGCGGATGATCATACCATACTCACTAAGATTTTTCCTCGTAGTTTACAAGATTATGCGATGCGTTGGTTTTATGACCTACCTGTCCATTCGGTAATATCTTTCACACATCTAGCCGATGCTTTTCTCACTCATTTCTCTATCAACATCGGCTCTAAGATCTCTTATGCCCAACTTGCACAACTTAAACAAGGATCTAATGAACATTTAGTGGATTATGTCTTGCATTACAAAAACAACTTAGCTAAGATGTCAAATGTGCTTGCGGATGCTGAGCTTCAGGACTTATTTATTCAGAGTCTCTTACCACCTCTCTAGGAGAGTGTTCTCTTTGAGACCTCTCCTTCTTTCGATCAACTTTTTCATACTCTTAAGCTTTGTGAAACCAAGCTCTTAGCTATAGGAAAGCTTAAATACCAAGAGCAAGCATTTTCCTCTACGCGTTTTCAAAATAAGTCAACATTTAAACCATCTACAACTAAACCAACAAACACAAAAGTTACCATCAACGCAGTATCTACTACTAAGGAGCTTCAATCGCAACCACATCGGCGTATCTTCACCAAGTTTAGTGTACCTCCACATATTTTACTACCGCAACTTGTCGATAGTAACCTCATTACACTGCCTTCTCCACTACAAATAGATCCATCTCGACCAAAAGGATGTAGTTTTGATGAAAATTCCCATTGTGACTATCATCAGTGTGTAGGACACTCCACTGATTGTTGCTTCCGACTTCAATTTCTCATTCAAGGTTTGATCGATAGTGGTAAAATTGAGCTTCCAGAACCTACATTTTCTCCACCTGTCAATGAAAATCATAAGCTCAAAATATTTAACAACCCTCTACCCAAACATGACACAAAAGTAGCGGCTGAATATTCAGCTAACTATGTTTATCATGCAGTGCCTCCTCCTGCATTAGGGGCTCTTGATTTCTTAGGTGTTAATACTGACGTTTCTCCACCAATTATTTCTTTCTCTGATCATGACTATCATGCCACATTCTCTTCTAATCACTTACATATTAATGCTTCTATTGGAGCAATCCCCATCAATAATACTAAGGTTGATCCATCATGGCCCATTAGCATGCATGTTCTATTCCACTTCTTGATGCTATTGGTTATCCATGTTCACAAATCTCATATCCAATGAACAATTCATATGGTGTTGTTCAAACTTCATGTTACAGTTGGTCCTCTTACTATGCTTGTACCCTTCTTGTAGGACAAACAAGTCGACGGGTGTGACATGCTCTTAGGTCTTAACTGGATTCGTAGGTCACAATCTATCATTTCCATGAATCATTTGCATCTAAATTTCATTCATAACAATCAAGTTATCTCTATCAATGGTGTGCCTCCATCTATCCATGGTCCTGATCTCATCACACAGTCATCAATGCATCACCTACTCCCTCTATGTGTCATGGCTTCTAGAGCCTAAAGCTCACATCTACTCCTAGTTCACCTACTCATACACCATCTACATGGTCTCATCGCTTTGCTAGTCCCACACACTGATATAGGCCCATTCCTAGGATGGTTACTGCATCTAGACACAGGTCTCCACCTTAGCTTCATTCCATGTTAGTGTTCATCACCTCCGCGCATTCTGCTTTCACAGATCTCCATCACCTACACATTTTGTTACACCATACCATCCACAATATACTCATCCATCACATGCACATAGACTTCACTCACCTATGCAATCCTATCTCATATACCACCACTCTTAGAGCATGGTCACACACCTTCATCACCACTTACATCGAGTGGAGGACCTTCATCCTTCACTTTCATTGGATAGTCTATTCATCAACACACAACTTGGGGGGCATGACATCTATACTCCCCCACCATCATTACATTGACATCACATTTTCATCACATACTTACACATACATCTTAGCATATGCATCTATACATCAGTCATTACCTGATGACACACTCTTGTGCTTTGGTTCACACTTGACTATTGAGGGAATTCTCTACACATGAACCCCACACACTGCACAATAGTCATTACACCTTAGGCACCACATATCATCACATGATCCTACATCATCTACACATTACACATTACATTATGGCTATACACATTGTGTCTCTTCCTACATACACCATACACATTCTACACATACTCCACACACTACACCATAGCTACTACATATTGCGCATTGTCACACATCATACATGTCATCTTACATTTTACATCCTACACCTTACATATTACATTGCTTTGACATCTTACATCTACTATGCATCTACACATCTTAGGTCATCTATGCATCTTGCATTGCATACACCATACATTATACTATGCACATTACATTTGGCACATTCTCTTCTACGAGTTACACTCACTAGATGATGACACACTCTAGTCTCACAGTCCATACTGGACTGTTGAGGGTATACATCACAAATGGACCTCATCACCCTTACATGTTCATCATTCAATCTTTTCTCATGCGACATACCTAGGATTAAGTGATATACGCTTTAGGCTATAGGGTCACTTCTTCTAGCATCATCTCGTAATAGGTTACATCATCACATTTTTGCTTACATCATTTAGTGGTATATGCTTTAGGCTACATCACCACTCCTTTCTATTCATCTTGTCATGATATACACTTAGGCTACAGAGTCACACACACTTTCATCTTATGTCACATTTCATCACTACACACTCATCACAACGCGTTACACACAACACATAGTTCGACCATTTCTTGATGACGCACTCTCATTTATGGTTCATTCTTGACTATTGAGGGGCATACTAAATGAACCTCACTGCATACAATTCCATTCACTCGGGGGGGCATGCGGCTCCTATCATTCACTCTGCATTCCATTCCATCCATCCACAACATACTGCATTTTATGGTTGCATTTACTCTTGCTTGCACTTGCTTTTACATGTTCACTTTATTACACATGTTAGATAGATATCTTGTATGTCATTATCATTATCATACACACATGTGTGTTCACTTCCTTTCTAGTTGTGATCACAGATACAAAGGATACTACACACAGCATGGATGCTTGACTACCAGTCCACTACAGCTCCTGGGGGCATCCACATTTGTACACTACAGGTGTTATTGTTTCATTTTTGTTCATAGCACACTACTTTGGTTTATACACGCTTTGACATACTTTTATCTTTCTAACATGCTAATGGGTGCTTCATGTGCAACATTTGTTATGCAGGGATATTTGCTTCCATACTTGTTTGTTACATTGTCTGTTATTGCTTGTTCTTGTTTGTGGGATTTTCCCTTTGTCTTGTGTGCACACTTGTTTGTTTGTGGCCACTGCGGCCTTGAGTGTCTTGTGACACCGTGAGTGGTGTCCCATGTTTGCAATCCACTTTGTGTGGCCTACATTGTCTTCTTGGGTGTTTACATTATCTTTCTTATGTTCTAGCTTACACATTTTTTGTTTGGCTTACACTTGTTTTCTACATGCATGTTGTTCGTACTAACACTTGTTTCCTAGCCACTTGTTTGTGTGTGCCTTGGTCTTTACCAAGCACATTCCCTTCCCCCTGTAGGGCAGAGTTTTAGTTTACGTGGTCGGTCCTCTTTTGGGGCTGCATTCTCCTATCTGTGATGTCACATGCACCCCCAAAAGGGGGGCATCATTTGGGTTTACACACTACACAACATAGTACCGGTACAGTTCAGTTTTCAGTTATCATCCATGATACAGTGGGTTATATAGCGAGTGAGTTCATACCAGTCTACGAACTCCATACACAATGATTTTATAGGGAAGATTGTCCTTAGCATTTTGGGGAGTAGTTACAGGTTGGAGGAACATCAAACTTTCCTCCCTACACTTCTTCGGCCAGTGGCGTCAGATCACCCAAAAAACTAGATACAGTACAGAGATCTCTTCATAACTCTCGGGAAGCAGTTACAGGTTGGAGGAACATCAGACTTTCCTCCCTACACTTCTTCGGCCAATGGCGTGAGATCACCCAAAAAACTTGCATTTCACCAACATTTACAGGATCCTTTCTACACCCTTTTTCTCATCACGGATCAGGTGCACATGTTCCTTTTTCATTTTTTTATACTTTCTTTACATGTTTTTTACATATATACATGCATTTTTACACATTACACATATACATGCATATTTGACTACTTGATCGTCTTCTCTTTTGTAGGTCCGTCTGTATGGGAAGAAAACAGTCAACAACACACACATGGTGAGTACATCACACACATGATACTAACCATGTAGGTACACTACACATATTGGCATCTACACACGTGCTTTCGCCCTAGGTTCACTTTCATCACTTTTTACACTTTTTACATCTTTAGTCTCCACACTCCATGTTTTTATCACTCCATGCTTTGTCTAGTCCTTCGACACACATTCTACATCACTCTACATGGATTATCAGGTACACATCTCTATCTACTTTATGTTACCAAGATTTCCACTCACCAACATAAAGTGGGGGAAAATGTAGACACAAAATCACGCACTTTGAGTCATTATTTAGTCCCAGTCTCATACTACTATTCATATGGTTCTTAAGTGAAAAGAGTAATAATTAACCCATGTCTTTGGCCATTTTACATTCTTTTGTCATTACTTTTCAATCTTACACCCACACTTTCCCAGTCTGTATTGTCATTCTATGTTTTTCCTATTTCTGACTGGGGCACCCAACCAGGACTAGGGCACCCTAGGTGTCCTGGTCCCCTCTTAGGGTGCCCTGATCCTCTTTGCACTTTACTCTCACCTTTTGGGCACTTTCTATCCATTTGAATTTCTATATTTTTGGTGGTCGGCATTTTTGGGGTTAATTACAAAATTAAAACAAGAGAACCATATAAATATAAATTTATGTGACCATAATGAGGGACCAAGCACTAAGCACTTACTATCACCACCTAAGGTTACATCCATCAAAGGCATCTAAAGCTACATTTGCATCCATCTAGCTCCATCACAAGGCACACAAGGTTGGTTCATCTGCATCACACTTCATAGGAGGGGAGTCTATTATTTCCATGCACACATTTACTACATTCTACATCTAGTTATTTGCTCGCTACTTCACAAAGTGCGACTGACACAAGAGAAACCTAGGGCACAATTTGCACACACACACACACACCTAGAACTACATTGGTCTATGAGATGTAGTGCAACACTCAGTGATAAGTCCATCCATTTGGTAGTCTGAGGATAGTCTGACCCCTTCATATGCATCTTTATTTTTTAGGGTTTTGATGCTTTGTCTGGGGTTTTGCAAGTGATTCTTCCATTCCATGTTTACCAGTGCATTGGCGACAAAGTACAACGACATTCATGCAACAGGAAGCAGAATATAGGCAAACATCTAATGACACTCCAGAGGAGGTTTCCTGGCCATTTTCACAGACTAGGGCACCCAGATCTCATACTAGGGTGCCCACGGGTGCCCCTATCCCTCTCTAGGCACCCCAATTTGTCTAGACATTCTAGATCTACACTTTCTCAGGATATCTGTGTGACGATGATTTCCTCCTCTTGTTCACCTGGGTTACACTACGACACAGTCCCATGACAACATCAAATCAGCTAAGGCTTTTCTTAACCCTTCTTACACATTAGGGTTTTACATTTTCTAGCTTAGTTTTCTTGGGTGTATTTTTGTATTTTATTATTTCATTTATTTAGTTATTTTATTGCTCCTATAACATTAGATTACACTAGAATATTCAAACCTAAAGTTTAATTATGTGTTGGATAACTGTTATCATGCAAATGTGTAACATGAAAATTTTAAACTTTCAAGTATAACAACTTAGCCAAAAATGAAAAATTTTCCCTAGAGTCTTCCCGAAACCCTCCTAAGCACTTCTCCGAATCAATTTTACCTTTGTTTTAGGACTATCCCAATCCCACAAGAATTCATGTGTTTTGATAACCTTTGCCAAGTGTTTTAAAGATGAAAAAAGTCATGAAGTCCTTCTAATTTCTTAAGGCAATTTTCTCAGTGAACTAGAAGAGAGTTAAAGGCCCAAATTCATAGGGAACTGGTATTGAGGAGATAATATCATTTTTCATATGGTTTAGGAATATTTAGGGGATATTTGAAGGTTTAGGAACAATTTCAGTGAAAGCGTGTTTTTGAAGGTGAAGTTGCTTACAGTTCAAAAAAGCACCTGAGCTTCAGAAGATGATTTCGAGAGCTCTGGAATGAGTTGGAGGCCAAAAAATATACTATTGGAAATATAATTCAATGCCATACATGATGCTATTTTCATATTTTTCATAGGACCAAGACGCTTCTTCCCACAACTCATTTTTGGTAGACACACCCTGCGATCCTGAGAAGGAAGGCTATTTTAGGGGGTTTCAGGCATAACTAGACCTTGATACCCATCTCATTTTCTTCATAAGGACTTTTTTTAGTAAAATTCATATAAAGAAGTGCCCAAAAAGTCCTCCGGGAGCTCTGACAACTTCGTCTTCAAGGTCCTTCCCAAGGTAAGCCTTCCATACTTAGTCAATTTTTCCAGTGCCACATGTCAGCATGAGGCTGAGGCGCACTTTCGTGTCCCTTCCCTCCCATTCTAAGTGGAAAAAGGGGACAGAAAAATGTGCCCTATGCCCAGTTGAGCCCCTGGACCCATCACATGACCCTGGGAAGCCTCAACAAGCCCCTTTTGCCAATTTTCTAGCTCCCGCTCCGCAAAACCTCAGCTTGCCACTTGTCAACACTAGGCTAAGGTGAATTTTTTTGTCCCTTTCATCTCATTCCAAGGGGACAAAGGGGATAGAAAAAGGAACCCTCCCACATTTCTCCCTCATGGTTTCTCATATAACCCAAGCTTGCCCCCTAGGTGTTAAAAACTTACTCTTCTCCCTCATCCGCCAACGAATCAATGATCGCCACTTGTCATCATAGGGATAAGGAAAAAAAAATGTCCCTTTCATCCCATCCCAAGGGGAAAATGAGGACAAAAAAATGCACCCATGAGAAATTTGATTGAAAAACCAAAAAATGGCTAAGTCCTTAACTCTCATGTGCTTCCTCCACCCATCCTCCACTCCATGAATGCATCGACTCGTGATCACCACCATTCACAACTTGAAAGCATGACTTAAAAACATAAAGTAACCTCCTTGGCAGAAATTAAAGAACTTTTTAAAGTTGGTTCATAACATTCAAGCACGAAAAATTCCTCACGTGCCCTAAATGTCAAAATTTGATTTTGCTCATAACTCATGCTCCCAAACTATGACTGCCATGAGATTTGAACTAAAGATTATTTGTGTGAATGAATTCAAGAATATTATTTTCACGCCCTCATCTATTTTCTATGGCCACATGAAGTTTCCCATGAAAAATCACCTTTTCTCATATCTACAACAATCTGACAAGCGAAATCTCTTTAAAATTGGAGCAAAGCCTTGAAATGGATTATGTAAACTTCTGCAAGTGGTTTCATTCAAATACGACACTGGGAAGACCACTTTATATTTTTAGTAAGCCTCTATGGGAACACCTACTAAAAATATTAAGTCTGAGGAAAAGATGGTTTTTGGTACTTCAAGATATTCCTTCAAGTACAAAACATCCAAAAATGGAAAATTTGGTAAGAATGGGCATCAACGTGAAACATGTTAAAGATAGTTTATGATCAAAATGAGCTCAATATGATCACATATGCTCCTCCTCTTCGTGCCTTGCTAATTCAAGCTTTCACAGGGGTCAAGTCTTCAATTTGCAAGCAATTCCATGTGTTCATGCATGCGGTGAGCATAATATATCTCAAAGAGGAAAGGTCAATTTTGGAAGTTCCTATAACTCTTCACCTATCAATAAGTGGTGACCATCTCTCTGGAGACTTCCTCATGGTAATGGAAATGAAAAATTCATGTTTGTAGAAGAGTGAAAGATTAATTGTGACATATGGATTTGTTCCTGATTTTGGTCATCAATGTCCTTGAGGTGGCAAAATCATCATGGTTGCATTGTACAAGCAATTGTTTCAAGTTATCATTCATATGCGTGATTGGTAAAAGAGTGAAAAAATTTCATGGTTTGTTCAAGTGTGCGAAGACATCCTTCGTTGTCTATAGTAGTCTAGTGATCAAATGCTTCTCACTTCTTCACTCAATGTACATGATGGGCTACAATTGTTGATCATTCAGATGGAGGTTTCTCATGGTGCAAAAGAGTTCAAGGCTACAAGTGTTCATCAGTTAGGAGGAGGATTCTTTCAGTATAGAGGGCCAAAGTTCTTCATTCAGAATTCATGGCTGCATCGAAAGATTCTATTGGATCAAGACAAGAGTGGATTTTGTTCATGCTTGGTAGCTTCTCATCTCCTCCCTCCTTCTCTTTCTCCATATCCCTTCTCCCCCCTTTCTAATTCTTTGTTGAGTGTAATCATTGTATTTTTTCCTATTCACTTAAATAACATGTTTATAAATTGTAAAAGTATTTTCTCAAAATTATACTAGAAATACTTAATTTGACTCTTCTAATGGCAAACAAAATGTCACAAGTGGAATATGAACGTGAAGAGTCATGTGGGGGGAGATGAGAGGTCAATTCACATTGCTATAAATTGGGATGGCTTCTCCATTCCAAGGGATCCTGAAAATTGTAGTTCTTGGTAGCAATTTTGAATTGTGGTAGATTGATTGATGCTTTGTATTTCATCACTACACAAGGAATAGAAGCTACATTTCTTCCATTCCCCTTTTTCTATGTGTTCCTTTATTTCTCTCTTTTATGCACTTTGCAAGCATAGTGATCAAAAAGAGCTTTACATATTTGATTAATAGGCCTCAGAGAATTGTGTGTCTATTAGGGTTTTGTTTGTCTCACTAATAGCTTCATTGTTGCTTTCCTCTATATGGAATGTCGAAATAGTCTGGTTATTAGGTGTGAACTCTACAATTGGCCTACTCATAGCAATAACCTTCCTTTCCTAATTTCTCTCCTTCACCCCTCATCGTTGTAATTTCCTCACTTGTACCCCGTACAAGCACTTTACCACAGGTTCAATGGAGTGTACTTGTGTGATCCTTGGCCTATTTGGCCAACCCAAAAATTTTATATAGGAATAGATTAGTTTACATTCAATAATAGGAGATACACCATTCAATCCAGAGGGGCTTAGCCCCGTGAACGTTGGTGGAAACACCTAATTTTCCAAATCAAAATTTTTTCTCACCAACACTATGATTTTCCTCAATAAATACTAAAGGTATGAGGTAATGAAACTTCATTTTTCGATGTGGTGTCAAAACCATGAGTCAAAATCAAATGGGATTCTTAACTCGTGGCAGTTGTCCAACACTACAATACTAAACAACATACTCCTAGATGCATGAAATTTTTTTGTCAAAAATCTATCTGCAATCATTCTATGGGTTGATGTGGCATCCCACATCACCAGTTAACATATTCAAGCATCATTTCCTACCATGTGATTTGGAGGGGTGTTTTGTGTGTTTGAAAAAAAAATTGTTTTATTAAATTTTGTAAGAGTACAAGCATAAAAATATCATGAAGTCTCAAGGTTAATTTTTTCGTTTCAAAGGTTTTTCATTATCGTAACCCATCATCCACGTTTTAAGTGGTTATAGGGAGTGATTTTAAGCAATACTAACAATCAAAGTAATTCCTTCAAATGCACAACCATAAGGTAAATTTAATGTTTTTTGAGCTATAACACATTTCCGAATTTTATATCAAAGCTATATTTTTTATTTTTATCTTTTTGTATTAATTTCCAACTAAAGAGAAAAGGAAAAAATATCAAAGTGAAAACGTGCTAGAAGTAGAGAGAAAACCATGCTTGTTAGCCAAATAAGCAGTGTGAGAGACTTTGGTCCAGTTGGATGTGTACAAGCTATAATTTCGCTTCAAGAACATTTGTTAACATGTACATTGTGTGTGTTTCAAGGCCTATTCATCATTACAGTTGGAGCACGTCTTGTAACCATAATCTTATATGGAGATGCACTCCTTTGGGGCATTATGTCAAACAGTTCACGTACCTCCACATTTTGTGAACACGGCCCTTATGGTTATTGAAACTACAACATCTGACTTATTTTCTCAATCCTTGTTCTTTGATGGATCTCCATACCATGTTCCTAGGTATTTATAACAAGCTCATATTGTGCATATCAAGCAACCATGCCATTTCTAGAGATGGCATCATGATGAGGCATTATGTGTAATATTTATTTATTTATTTTCCTACTTCTCACGTGCATTTTCTATGCACCTCCATTCCATAGTGTTATTTAACAAAAGAAGATAAGGAGCATAATTTGGGTGCCTTTAAGCACCAAAAAACAAATCCACACAACTATCATTATTACTCCAAAATTTCACCTTAAGATTGTTGGGCACCAAAAATGCTATCCACGCAGACCAATCCATATATCCGCCCCAGGATTAAATAAAAATGAAGCTTACAAAGTTAGTGTTTATTCCATGATACCACGTGTATTTCACGTATTTTAATAAATAGTCCACGTGCCTTCCATATGTGTCCATGTGACCACACTTCCTTTATACATTTTGTCAAGCAGTTCAGGTGTCTGCAATATGCATCCATGAGAGCACACTTCCTTCATGCATACATATCCAACGCAGTTCACCTACAGATCTCCTCAAATTCATCACCACACCATATTGGTCATGAATAACATAAGGAGGATCTGCCCATTCACCACACCTCAAAAGCCTATAAATGTTGTGTGAGTGTGTGTATCAGGGTATGCAACAAGTGTAGGTGCGTAACATGGGGTCCTACCCAACTACTTCGACATACACATATTCACAGAAATTTTCCTCTCCATTCTGCTCAAATGGATGTCCATGACAGGTTTTGATGGCTCCATAACATCCACAGACACAACGATCAATGCAAGAGTTGATAAGTCACCTTGGGAGGTGAAGCCAATGAATATTCACCATATTTCTACAGGTTGGGAGGGTAGGCATGGTTTGCAAGAAGCCAAAGTAAATTAATATAAAATTGCCCAGCCATACTGAAAAAACTTCAAGAAATAAATGTGAAGGGATGTTTCAGCCAAATAGTGAATGGGGAGTGGGAGGATTGTTTTTTTAAATAAAGAAACTTCCCAAAAAAAATACTTCACATGCCACAAGAAATTTAAACCATATTTTGTTTTTAATATTGACTTCTCCCCATATTAAGCTATCCTAATAAGTAACATCATGATTAAACGGTGGAGTGTTCTCTAAGGAAAACAAACAAAGGTTTGGGGATTGAGTTGGTAAACCGTGTTTCAAGGCATGACTTTTTCCATTAGTTAAACCCAACAATTTATAAAGAATAAAATAAATTGATCCAATGATAACCAAGTAACAAGGTCCATGAATCTTAGCAAGTTGCTTATGACACCTAAGAGGAAAACATTCAATTCTAATGACTGGTCGATACAGATTCACATCAAGACACCAAACCGGCCCCAAACAAGAGGTCGATGAGATGTTCAATGACAGGCACTGCAGAAGGACTAGAAGATACGTCAAGGATAGGAACATGTTTAGAGGGTGGATGAATTGAAACTATTTGCCTAAATATATCAAAAATGGTTCTATCACTCACTCAATCTACTTGAGGAGGTCCTCAAGTTTAAAGTACCTCAGGTGTTTGATGTAGGAGCATCCAAGGTCCAAAGCAATCCCGCACAATTTTGGTGAAGGATGGTTGTTTGCAAGGACGAAGAGTGCATATGAAAGGAAGGGAAGGCATGGAGGAATCAAGTGGTGATTACATAATGATTTAAAAAAATTAGAATTTATGCTTATTGTTAAACCCTAGATATTGCAGAGTCACGTATGATAAATAAATGATAGTGTAAATTTGACATAAGTAATAAGTCTAAGAAATATGAAACCCTAAGTGCAAGAGAAGATGAAAGGAACGATAACCAAATCGTACCAAGCCAAGAACACAGATGCTAATTAAACACCACTATCAATAAAATGAAAGTAATTCACCAGAATAACTTTACATAAACATTTGCAAACAAATGAGAAGCAATATCATATATTATTATGGAACTCAATGCAATACATTGAGAATGGGCCTTGCTTAAATAGGCAAGAAATAACAATCTAAGAACCAGTCAAGGTCGTAGATCAAGCCATAAATCAAGGAAATAACTAGTCATCAAAGAACTAGTCAAGACCATAGATTTAGGAGAGAACTAGACATCAAGGATCTAGTCAATACCACAAATCAAGGAAAGAACTAGTCAATACCATAGATCAAGGAAAGAACTATACCTAACAACTAGATAATATCTCCTAATATCTAAATAAGATAAAAGAAATATCCACACACATAAGTGGGTGAGAATAAATATAATAAAGTGCGTAAGTGAACATGAGCTAAGGTAAATACTTACTCTAACAGAAGAAAGGAGTAACTTAGCTAATTTACACTTGATCCCAAAGTATTATGGACTAGAAAATTGATATTCATGAGGGGAAAACTATCGCAACCGTGCTCAAGAAATTACAAAAATGTCAGATGAAGTCGGACCAGGGTGCCTGGAACAAGACTAGGGCGCCTAGGCACCATGGACCTTTGTTAGGCACTTGTGACTGTGCAAGAGCTCAGAATCTAGTTTTTTTGGTGTCGTAAGGTGGTCACTAACCTTTATTTTTGGTCACCTATATGTGGCTGGATGATCTCTGAATTCACTTGTAACATACAAAGAGAAGATGACCTGTAAAACCCTCAAACTATCTCAAATCCCAAAAAGAAAATATGTAATATGGTTAGTCGAACTGACCCTGACAGTCATCCTGAATGAGTGAATTTATGGCTGAGAACTACACTACATCTCAAAATCCATGTAGTTCTTGTGCGTGTGTGAAAGAATCGTGCCCTAGGAAGCCCTTGTGCAAGTGCACTTAATAGTGGGCGATAGCTAGATGTACCAATGTAAATAGATGTGTGGATGGAAAAATGAACTTCCCCTTCCTATGAAGTGTATGCAAAAATGCAGTCCCTTGTCCCTTGTATGAGTGCTAGATGGATGCCTTTAGTGCTCTTAGATGCCTTTGGATGCAAGCTTAGGTGATGATAATAGATGCTTAGAGCTTGGTCCTTTATTTTGGTCACATAAAATTGTATTTATATGATTCCCTTGGTTGAATTTCGTAATTGACAACTGGAAGGCTGACCCATAAGAAAATAAGATAAAAGAGGCCCAAAAGATAAGTAAGATAGTCCCAAAGAGAGAGCTTAAGGTGGAAAGAGTAAGGGCACCCAAAGGGTACACGAGGGCACCTAGGCGCTAGCGTCCTGGTTGGGTGCTGGTGTCTAGAGTCATAAAAGATAAAACAGTAAAGTATTGACTGGGATGTAGGGTGTGAAAGACTAGAAAGAAGACAAGAAACAAAGTAAAGAGGCCAAAGATAGCTGTCAATTACTAGTTTTCTCACTTAGGAATCATATGAATGACAAGTATGCTTTTAGGACCTAGGAATGTACCCAAGTGCATGATTTTGTGTCTACATTTCCCCCACTTTATGTTGTTGAGTGAATACTCGATAACATAAAGTAGTTAGAATATGCGTACCTTTTTTTCCTTGTAGATTGATGGTGAAAGCATGCTGAGTGGACAAGTGAAAGCGTGAAGTGATAAAAATGAAGCATGGAAGCTAAAGAAAGAGGAAGTGACCCTAGGGGTGAAGCATATGGTGTTGTACCATATTGTACCTATTGTTGTGCTTGATGAAGGGTTGTCTTCTTATTGCGTATTAAGGATGGACTTGTAAAAGAAGAGTGAAAGAGTAGTCAAAGTCATGTATTATGAAAACTCTTCTAAAAATGTAAAAAGCATGTAAAATGTATGTAAAAAGGAAAGTGTGCACCTGATCGTGAAGAGTGAAATGGATAGAAAATGTCTTGAAATGCTGTAGAAGATGAGTTTTTTGGGTGATCTCATGCCAAGAGTGAGTTTTTTGGGTGATCTCACGCCAAGTGCAAGTTTTTTGGGTGATCTCAAGTCAAGTACGAGTGTTTTGGGTGATCTCACGCCATGAAAAAAGAGTTTTGGGGAGAGAGGTCTAGTGTTACCCTCCTTCCATGACTACTTCCCAAATAAGCACCACTACAGATGTATGTACATCCCGTGTTGTTCAGTGTTTAGTTCCATATTGTACTGAGTTGAAATGGAGAAAGAATGCATTCTGTATTGTTGGAGGAATGTGCTTGTACTATGTGAAAATTATCTGAAGACTGTTGTGAACCACATGTTGAACCAAGAAAATAACTGTAACTACCCCTGGTTCATAGGCACCCAAGAAAGGTCATGAGTAACCAGACACTAGTGTCTGTATCTAGGTGCTAGTGTCTTGTGTTGAACTGAGGACCCAAGTCAAATTCTGGGATTTTTTGAAACTATCAACTATGATGATTCATGTATTGTGCATATCTATAATGTAGCTCTGAGTTGTTGTATGGGGTGACTGATTCACCCAATGTATGTCCCCCCTCATTTGGGATGCATGTGAAGTTAGATAGGAGTATGAAGCCAAAAGAGAGGACCTGAACCTGATATGAATTATATCCCTGTAGGGGGGAGGGGAATGTGCATGGTAGAAACCAAGGCACATGCAAACAAAGTGGCTAGATACATGTGTTAGTAGAAAAATCTAGAAAACATGCAATAGAAGACAATGTAACAAGCAAGAAGACAAGATAGACCATGAAAAGAGGGTTTCAAACATGGGACATCACTCACAATGTCACAAGAAAATTAGGGCCGAAGCGACCAAAAGCATACAATGTGCACACAAGAAAAAGGGCATAGCCCTCAAACAATAACATATAATGACAACAATGGTCAAGTAAGATAAATCAGATAACCATGGTGGAAAATAGTCCTGCAAAGAAAATGTTACACATGAAGCACCCGTTAACATGTTAGAAAGATAAAAAGTATGTCAAAGTGTGTATAGATCAATGGAAAGTAGTGTGCTAGTAAGAATAGGAAGTAGTAAATAATGAAACAATAACCCCTGTGATGAGTGAGAAAGTAGATTCCCCCAGGAGCCTCGATGTTACTGGTAAAAGGTACTGCGCTAAACATCATTACTGCATGTTAATTTTTTTAGGAAGTATGCATTCATAACTAAAGACTAAGTGAATGCGCATGCGTATATAGAAAAAGATAATGACATAATGAGTATTTGACGTATAATAATGGAAGCAAAGTGTACATGTGAGCATAATAAGTAAGAATAAATGCAACCAAGATATGCATATGCTATGAGTGTGAGTGATGTGATGGAATGGTATACAATGTGAATGTGATATGGGAAACTTGCCCCCTGAGTGGATGTGTGCGTATGAGTGAAATGAGGTTCATTTATAAAAGACCCCTCGATAGTCAAGAATGAACCATAGAACAAGAGTGTGTCATCAGGAAATGGTTTGAAATGTATGCTAGATTGATAAAACATGAAGCATAAAGTGTAAAGAGTGAAGAAGGTGAGGTTCATTTCAGATTTAGCCCCTCAAAAATTGAGTACGAACTGTGGAACTAGAGTGCATTATAGGGTGGTGACAATACAAGGTGTGTATCAGGATGTGCGTGATTGATGTGTAGAAATAGGAAGTATGAATCATATAGCGTAATAGTAGAAAGGAAAGACACCTGGTAAGGTTAAGAGGGGGGTGGAAGAATAAGTGTGATGCCCCCAAGTGTTTAATGTAGAAAAGAATCAAGTAACATTGTCTAAGAGATCATAATTGTCACGGTCAAATTCGAATGGAGAAGAATTAGAGACTTGATAAACAATAGTATGAGGTTGATCATATAAAGAGTCATTGCGGCATAAATTTTACATGCCCATTGCATATTCTTCATTAAGGAGAGGTGGTAATGGACAACCATGTGCATGCAAATGAGTAAGATTTTGTGTATAGCCAAAAAATGAATCATTGTAAATATAAACATGGTTGAAGGGCACAGGAAATGTGATATCAATATGATCAGGATCCAAGATGCCACCAATGTAATCAAGAGAATATTGCCCAAGTGTAAGTGGAGAAGTGTGAGAAGCATGTGCAAGGAAGAATGATAAATGGAAGACCTGAAGTCCATAAGTAATAATAATGTAGACATATCCATGATATAGGTGAGGAGAAGGAGATGGAGGGAGGAGGTCATCAAGTGTAAATCCTAGTTGATCCAAGACATCATGTGTACAAATAATGTCAGAGCAAGTGGGCTTGAATGAAATGTGAGGACAATAATATTTGTTTATGAGAAGTGTACATGTGAAAGGAGGAAGCACCATTGTAGGATGCACATGGGAAGATGAAGATGGTACAATGTCTAATGCATAAATATTACCCTCAAGAGGAGGCAAGGTGGCAGTGGGATGTTTCATGAATTTATCATCATCAATGGGTTGTGTAAGAACGGTAAGAAGTGGAGCAGGAAATGTAGTGATTGGGTTTGGATGACAATATTTGAATGGGTCACAGTCAGCAACAATAGTATATTCATAGTCATCATGCAGGAATTTAATGCACTGATGACCTGTAGAAGGGATTGCATGCATAACGTGAAGCCATGCTCTATGAACTAAGTAATTATACTGCACTGCAACATCAATAACAAAGAACACCATAGGAATAGTTTTTGGCCTGAATGTAAGAGGTAAAGTGATAGTAAATATGCATGGTCATGTAGAAGTATCATACACACAAAGAGAAATGGATGATGGGCTAACATGAGCTGAAGAAAGGTCGATGTTCTGAAGTAGTGATAAAGTACAAAGATTGAGCTAAGATCCATTATCAATTATTATCTTCTTGATACCCATGTTATAGATGCAATCCAATATATATATATATATATATATATATATATATATATATATATATATATATATATATATAGGTGAGGATCATCATCATAGATAGAAATATTGACAGTTATATCAAATGGAAAAGTAAGTTGTTCCAGAAATCCAAATACAAATAATAGATATACAAGGTCTAGATGAGTATTGGATGTAATACGAGTATTAGCCAAGAGAGAAATTATTTTAGCTTTACATTTAGGATTAGCTAGAAATAAATCATGTATGGAGACATCCATAATGAGAGGATCCTAGGAGAATGAGGCTAGGAATGAAGGATGATCCAAGAGTGTTTGAATTTGGGTTCACCAAATGATTTAACGAAAATAAAATTTATGCTTATTGCTAAACCCTAGATATTACAGATTCACGTATGATAAATAAATTCTAAAGTAAATATTTGACACAAGTAATAAGTCTAACAAATATGAAACCCTAAGTGAAAGAGAGGAAAGGAGTAACTTAGCTTATTCCTACTTGATCCCAAAGTATTCTGGACTGGAAAATTGATAAACATAAGGGGTAGACTATCACAACCGTGCTCAAGAAATTATAGAACTTTTGAATGAAGATGGATTAGGGTGCCTGGAACACGGGGCACCTAGGCTCCAGGGACTTCTGTTAGGCGTCTGTGATTACATAGGAGCTCAGAATCTAGTTTTTTTGGTATCGTAAGGTGGTCGCTAACCTTCACTGTTGGTATCATGTATGTCATTGGATGATCACTGAATTCAATTGTAACCTACAAAGAGAAGAAAACATGTAAAAATCTCAAACTACATCAAATCCCAAAAAAAAATGCAATATGGGGAGTTAGACTGACCCCAGCTGTCACCCAACTGAGTGAACTTACGACCAAGCGTTGCACTACATCTCAGAATCCATGTAGTTATTGTGAGTGTGTGAAAGAATTGTGCCTTAGGGAGCCCTTGTAAAAGTGCACTTGATAGCGGTTGATAGCTAGATGTACCAATGTAAATAGATGTGTGGATGGAAAAATGAACTTCCCCTTCCTATGAAGTGTATGCAGAAAACACAACCCCCAGTCCCTTGTATGAGTGCTAGATGGATGCCTTTAATGCTGTTAGATGCCTTTGGATGCAAGCTTAGTTTATGATAATAGATGATTAGAGCTTGGTCCTTTATTTTGGTCACATAACTTTGTATTTATATGATTCCCTTGGTTGAATTTCGTAATTGACAACTGGAAGGCTAACCCATAAGAAAATAAGATGCCCAAAAGAGAAACGAGGCCCAAAAGAGGCGAGTAAAATAGAAAGAGGACAAGGGCGACCAAAGGGGACAAGGGCACCTGAGCATTGACATCCTGGTTGGGAATTGGTGTCTGAAGTCATAAAATATAAAATAGTAAAGTAATGACAAGGTTGTATGGAGTGAAAGACCTGAAAGAAAAGAAGAAACAAAGTAAAGAGGCCAAAGATAGCTGTCAATTACTAGTTTTCTTGTTTAGGAATCATAAGAATGCAAGTATGTTTTTAGGACCTAGGAATGTAACCAAGTGCATGATTTTATGTCTACATTTTCCCCCACTTTATGTTGTTGAGTGAATACATAAAGTAGTTAGAATATGCATACCTTTTGTTCCTTGTAGATTGATAGCGAAAGTGTGCCAAGTGGACAAGTGAAAGCGTGAAGTGATAAAAATGAAGCGTGGAAGCTAAGAAAGAGGAAGTGACGCTAGGGGTGAAGCATATGGTGTTGTATCGTGTTTTAATTGATGTTGTTATTGTTGAAGGGTTGCTTCTTGCTACATATTAATGAAAATCCTACAACAAAAGAGAAAAAATGTATTCAAAGTCATGTATTATGAAAACTCTTTTAAAAGCATGTAAAAGTATGTAAAAATGTGTAAAAAGGAAAGTGTGCACTTGATCCATGAAGAGTGAAAAGGATAAAAACTATCCTGAAATGTTGTAAAAATTGTCCTGAAATGTTGAGAAAGGAAAGTGTTGTTAGATATTGCTGATTAGAGGTTGAGAAAGGTGGAATGCGCATGTGGAAGCACAAAATCCAACTGTGAGTGGCTAAGTCTTTATAATACCAAACAATCAAGAGTTGAGGTTGTCAAATGTTTTTGTGAGAACATAATCTAGTTAAGAATAGGTCCTAAAAGAGAACCACAATTTGTAATAACTCCATCCATTAGTTGTAATATCCTAGAGAACAACTGCATGTAAATGTCATTAAGGCCATTGAGAAATAGATGAAACATTAACAATTTGAATCCCATTGTATTCCTCTGTAGGTATCAAGGAGTACCCGTTCACCACCAGGTACACATTTATTTCTTATTGACCATGACATGTGACACTTTAATTGATAAAAGTTGAAAATTCACTTGAGCATACCTTCAATTGAATGAGAAGTTATTACTCTCAATCTATTTTAATATAACAAGTCAACTATGTATTTTAGAGTACATATCTTTTATTTCTCTTGCTTATTTGCTTACTTGAGTTGACTGATTGAATCTTCTATCCTTCTATTTGACATTGAAAATTATTTCTTTCACATTTATCATTCTTCTGGCCCTTTCATTTTCTTAATTGTAAACGCTACAATGGCTCTCACATCTTGTTTATTTGTCCCTTTCTTGACATTCAAACTCACTATCCTATGATGACATGTGCATACACATCACTTACAAAAGTATTATCTTTATACACAAACTTTTAGGCATGTTATATAATGTAAGATGTGGTTGGGCATATTTTGACAAACATATTATGGTTTAATCTAATTATGACATATTACATCATGTAAAGATGAATTAATATTATAATATAATAAACACATAAATCCTAAATCATGTCTGGATATATATGACAAATGCACAAGCTCATATGAGCTAAAATGAGTAATTACAAGTTGAGGTTAAAATATTGCATCAATTTTGGTTGAAATAGAGTGAAAATGATATGGGAGTGTGCAAGAAGGATTTACAAAGTGTTGTCGAACTATCCTAAAATTATGAGAGGAGGAAAAGTTTCATATTCCGTTCAAATTCACTCAAGATACATATTTTTCCTCTATATGTCCTCTATATGTTTTGGATAGATCTTGCCTTTGGCATTATATTTGTTTTGACTAAAATACTAAGATAACAATTATGCAACATATTCCAAATCCTTCTTCTTATTTTTTTGGGGACCTAAATAGGGGTTACTCTTATTGGGTTGAGTTTCCTCCGCAATGCCTACATAGAAATACTCTGAAGATGAATAAAATGCTCATAGTTCCCCACCCAACGAATGTGCACAAGATGTATATCACAATGTTGTATTAGTAGTGAAGACCCCGATAGGACCTTTAACACTTGGAAATGATATTTGGTGTGATGTAGCTTTGCAAAATGGCCTAGGGAGGCCATATATGATGAATGCAGAATCAATTTTGAATGAAGTGATTGAGAGAGTGATTTAATGATTGGGTGTTTTGTTTTGATCTCTTAGGTAGTCCCTAAGGATGTGAGATAAGAGGCCCTCCAAATGGATTGTGTGAATGTGATTTTATAGGAGAATATTGCGATAGGATTTTTTCATCAATTTATGCTACAAAAAATGTGACACCTTGTCAATTTAAAAAAAGTGACCGTTAAATATTTGGAGGATGAAGACATCAACTTCAGACAAATTCACTCAAATGGATTTGTTTGTCATGGCTAATGTCATCTTGGTGAAGTAAAAATTGAAATTTGTTAGTTTGAGATGGTGGTCAATCTTTGAAGATGTGTTCTATATTATGAAAGTAGGATTTTGAAATATTAATGATAGATCAAAAGTTGGTTGGGAGTGCTAATTGACCAAGATGCATGTAGGAATTAGTCATTTAAGTGCACACCGATCAATGGGTTGAGATATACGCCAAGATTAATTTAAAATTTTAATTCAACCAAATTGAGGTATCTATATTTTCCCCCATTTTAATGTAATAATTGAAAATTAGTTAACTAAAATAAAATTATTTAAAATGCAAACCTTCCATAAGGACAAAACATGCATAAGAGTGAAAGGTGTGTGTTCCTTTCTACTTTTGAGTATAACCATACGTGTGAACCTATTTTCCACATGGAAAAATGTGTATTAAAGTATAACGAAGATTCTTATACAAAGTCAGTAAACAACATAAACTAAAAAGTAAATCTCATGAAACATGTACAATTTTTTTACCCTAATGTCATATGTGAAGGAAGAGTAATTCGAACATGAATAGAATAGTAACAATTGGAACTGCTATGTGAAGCCATATATAGAAATTCTTCCTACTGAGTGAGGGAGGTCTCTAATAAGTGATTGTGTTTAGTGGAACTATATTTAGAAATTATGTTTACTAAGTGATTCATTTCTCTAGTAATTGAGCACACTAAGTGAAGCCATGTAAATGGCATGATGTAAAAATCACGTAATTTTTGTGATATGAGATCTATGTAAATGTCGTGATGTAATGTGGTGGAATAAGTATGTACATATCATCATATGGTGTCATATGAAGCATTGTATTTGAAATATGTATGACTATACTATAAAAAACTCATAATGCGTCCCCTTTTTGAGACAAGGTGATCCTGCAAAGGATAACTTATCTCAAAAGAGAAAGTGTTAGTCATGTAAAACCAAATAAAAAACATCTTTAATGATATTAACCAAAATTAGTGTTTCAACTAACATGATACAATGTGTATAATTCATAAGATAGAAGAAAATGTAATCACAAATATGTATATAACATTGTTAAGATTAAATAGATGTAAGATCTAACTATATGTATCATTATAGGAGTAAAATGTGTTATGATAGTGTTGGTGATAAATTTAGCATTTAAACATAAGTAATAGGTAGAGTTCATAAGTTCAAAGCATTGTAAGCTCAATAATGTCTATGTATCATCGAAAGAGTGAAATATTTCATGAAACTATTCTACCAGTATTCAACAAGATATCATAACAATGATAGGATGAGTAGCATGAACATAACACATGACTCAATGCCTAATGGATCCATAGTGACCTAGGACATGAAATGACACAAAATGGCATAAGAGGACCATCATGAAGAGAAATTACTGATAAGATATGATTAATTTGACTAGTGTTAGTTGTTAGTTTGTGTGTACAAGAACAAAAATGAAACAAACAAGGATATAAAGTTAAGTGTGTAAAAGAATTTATAATCAACATGTAGTAATAAGTAAAAATAATAATAATATAATAAACAATGTCATAATCATGAAGTATAAGAGACAATGTGCCCAAAGTAATGCGTGATAAAAAATGATCTAATCATATTTTTTAACAATCAAGAGTGCCATGAACAATGTGTAATAATAAATGATCTATGAGTCAAAATGCAAAAAGTCAATGTGAAAGAAGTGATGTTAATAAACAATAATTCTAGTGTAAATTATCCATATTGCATAGAGCTATAAATACAAGTAAGTAATGTGTGTCAAGAAAGTGTGTCCATAATCCCTTTGTGTAAATTAATGTGTACAAGATGTAGTATGCATCAAAGCAATGTATGTTGTACATATGTTGTAACAATGAGTATGCAATGGAAATAACTAAAGAAAGTTAAGGAATGTGTTGTAGGATGTTTGATCCTATCAAAACATGTAAATAAGGAACATGTTGTAATATGTTTTTTCCATTGTAAAGGATATCATGAGTATTGTATCTTAAGAAGTAAGAGGGGTAGTATGCCTCCAATGTGAATGAGAATAGAGAAAACAAGAAGTGGAAATCATGTATGGACATCCATAGTATATGAGATAAAAGAGCATAGAACATACAAATGTACCAAGAAAACACAACATAGAGAAAACAATTGTACAAATAAAGCACATTATACAACATACATGCATAGAGAAAAGATAATAGATAAAATAAATGTGTGTATAGAAATTAGAGAAAAAAGTATCACAACTCAAACAAATTTATACAGTAATCAAGGAAAACATTAACATATAGTAATCACATAAGTGCACAAAGTATTTAATTCAATCAATGTTATACAATAATCAAAGAATACAACACACAAGAGGATAAAATAGTTAATTAATGACATACAACAATCAAAGAATACAACACTATAGAAAATGAATTGGTCAAGTCAATCAATGTTATATATTAGTCAAGGAATACAACACATAATAAAATAAAGAAGTCAATCAATGTCATACAATGATCAATGGTGAGAGAGCAATGTTGTGTGAGAATTCAATGGTGTAAGAAAGCAATGTAGTTTGTAAAAAAGTAATTATAGGAAAATGTTATGATCATTGGAATAATATGATATAACATGTGACATAAGTAGTAATGTGATATTGTGTGTATAATGGATTAGAGTATAGAGATGTGATCATAATAGACTTATTTATATGAATGTCCCTGGTGTAGGTATTCCACCAATGTAATAGGCATCCCCCAAGATAGAAGGCTATATAGATTCATAAGGTGTTAAAAATGTGATCAAAGTAAGGTTAACATGTAAGGAGTCCCCTGTTATATATGATTGTAAAAATAGGTAAGGTGTTAAAGATGTGATCAAAGTAGGTTGAGTATGTAAGATTCCCCCCTGACGAGAACATACCCTCAAGGTACTAATGTGTATACATCCATGAGTTGTAACTACTTAATTCACTCTATAAAGTTTGAGTGCTAAGGTAGTGTAAAACAAATTTAAATTATCAAAAGGAATAAAGCTAAGAAATTACCGAACATGTCACATGCCGATCCTGATTAACATTGAGTTCACCAAAATGTAATATGAAAAAAATATTGAATATAAATGATACATTACTTTGTGTAAATATGAATTAAGATCATAATCAATAATTAGAGTAAACATACAGCTCCTAAATCATGTCCAGATAAATATGAAAAAACACAAGATTAAATGAGCTCAATAAGAACAAGTTAGGGTTATGTTTAAATAATTTGTTGCAGTGAAAATTATAGGTTTTCACCAAAGGCCACGGGGATAATCCCCTCCTTCTTGGGTATGGGGAGGATCCCATTATTGAATGTAAGATAACTAAAATTATGGGGCAAATGTTAGGTTGGGGATCACACAGGAATACTCCACTAAACCTATGGCAAAGTGCTTGTACAATGTACAAGGGAGGAATTTTATTTGAAGAGAGGTAAAGAGGAGTAGGAGAAATATTGATGCAGAGTTCCTTTGTAATCTAACACATTCATCAAGACAAAAAAACAAATTTAAATTCATAACACAAAGTACACTAGTTTGAAGGTCTTCTCAACTTCCTAGGAATAGATCAAACAAGCTAAGTCTTGATCATGCAAACAAAATATTGTTCTTCAAACCTCATGCTCTATTTTACACACCTCTAAATATGCCAATTCAACTATTTAAATGACCAAGTTTCTTGAAAACATTAGTTTCTCTCACTTTCCTTCATCATTTCTTTAGACATTTATTTATCCCGGTTTCATACTACTATTTAGAAGGTTCTTGAGTGAAGAAAGTACTAATTAACCCCCATTTTTTTCCATCTTGTTTTATTTTATTTCATTATTACCACCCCTTTTTCAGCCACATTCCTAGTCTATTTCAAGCATTTCCCATCATTTTAGCCTCAACTGAGGCACCCTGGTCCCACCAAGGGCACCCGATCCTTTTTGCACTTTCCTACCACTTTTTGGGCTTTTTCTAGTTGTTTGACATCTTTATTTTTCTTATGGTCGGCCTTTCTAGGGTTAATTACTAAATTAGATCAAGAGAACCCTATAAATATAAAGTTATGAGACTATAATAAGGGACCTAACATCACTTACTACTATCACTCCATCTAGAGTTGCATCCATCTATTGCATTGGAGATCACTTGAATCCACATAGCTCCATCATCAAGGCTAGGAAATTTGCATCATACTTCTTGAGAAGGTAATAGTGGGAGGGATTCTATTATATTCCATGCACATATTCTATTACATTTTATACACATAGTTATTTCTCACTACTTCACAAGGTGAGATTGGCACAAGAGCAACCTAGGGCATGTTCACACACACTTGCACATAGAACTACATCGGGTATGGGATGTAGTGCAACACTCAGTTAGTAAGTCCACCATTGTGGTCACTAAGGACAGTATGACCCCTTCATATGCATTATTATTTTTTAGGGTATGATACTTTCTTTGGGGTCTTACAGGTCTTTTATTCATTTTGGAGTATTGGCAACATTTAGCGTAGGACAACGAAGTTGATGCAACACACAACAAGGGTTTCAGATCACCTTTCAACCCTATAAAAACTAGTTTCAGAGCTTTCACAAAGACAAGGATGCCTAGATTACAAACCAGAGCACCCATAGGCACCCCAGTCCTCCTCCAAGCGCCCCAGTCTAGCTATATCCTCCAGATCCATCCTTTTTGGGACTTATGCACAATCGTTCTTGCTCCTGATTTTTCCAATCACCTCTGCGACATTCTCACACAAGCATCTGTTATTAGATGAGTTCTTTCTTCACTCTCTTTTGCATATTATTGTTAGCATCTCCTTTTTCATAGTTGTTTAGCTTACTTGTATAATTATTTATTACATTTATTTACTTTATTTAGAATTGTTCATAGCTTAGATTAACTATTTATATACTACCTAGTTAGTCCATTTTTAGTTAATCATTTTGGTGAAACTGACCTTTGAATCCACATTGGTTCTAGGGATTTTCTCATCTTTTCTATCATGGCTTCTAATGCCTATCAAGTCTCTTTGCTTCAATTTATTCAAATGCACCCATCTTGTAAAGATGCCCTTCAAAAAACCCTAGAGACTATGCATTTGCCTATCAACATATTGTATACCCAAGTCAATGCTATTTTTAGTCACCTTTCTAAGGAATCCATTGATTCCAATTACAATCAATCTATTTGCAAATCCATTCAAGCTCTTCATTATTTATTTCAAGATAAATTTCAGGCTATGGAATCCACAAACACATCCCTTAGATCTGAAATTCAATAGCTTAAGGATACTTCTCAGGCTCACGATTGTTCGTATTCTCATAATCATCCCATGTCTTCTACATGTGCTCATATTAGTGAACTTGAAGTCGTACCACTCCCTACGCCTCTCACGTTTAATCTCAATGCTAAGCAACAAATTATTCCATAACTCATAGAATCATTAGCTTTCCACCTAGTCATGGTTATTCTCCTTATAGGCTTGCCAAGTATCAAGGTCTTCCATATTACAACTATCATTGAATCAATGGACATAATGGCAATGATTGTTATGCTTTACAATGAAGTATCAAATACCTAGTGCAACATGGTTTTCTCTCATTTGTTGCACAACATCATAATACAAATGATAAATCCCATTGGGTTCCTAAATTTGATCCATCTATATCTAATGAGCACTAAACCAACGTTACTTAGGATCCTTCTACAATAAGTCAAGCACCTCCTAAGCAACTGTCCCTCAAAATTATTTCACCACTGCCTCTTATTGAGTCGTCTACGGTCTCACCAAGTGAAACCACTTTACCACCTCCCGAAATTGATCAACCTAATTCTCCTATTGAGTCTTCTGTAGTGTCACCACTACCACCAAAACTACCACCATTTAAGATTCCTCTTCACCCTACTCCATTTTCACATCCAATCATTTTTGTCAAAACAACTAGTCCTTATATTGATGGTCAAGACACATTTAAAATGCCACCACTATCACATGGTCCTACTGTTGCTTTGGCCTACCATTGTGTTGGCCCTCACTCTTATCATGACATAAACAATTCTCTCCCACATGGCATGACACCTCTCGCGTTGCTGCATAGATCTCCCTCATCATAGTAAACTTGGGGGGGCATCACCACTACCCAATGACACACTCTTGTGCTTCGGTTCACACTTGACTGTTGAGGTATTACTACTACAATGAACCCCACACACTGCACTATAGGCATTACTCATATTTCATCACATATTATGCATCATACACCATCCGTTCTACATTTAGTTTACAACATTTTGGCATTGATACAACATACATCATACTAATTACCATTATATCTACACCCTTGGATACACACCTTACATCATATGCTACTTATATTATATACTACATTATTCGTTTATCTACATACTTTACATACTATTCATTTTACACCATGCACTTTCACACATATCCTACATACTATACTAGTCTTTGTCCTATATAAGCCTAGCATAACATCATTCGTACATACTACATTACTAGTCCATCTACATACATGCCATTTTACACATTCTACACCTCTGGCATTCACATTCTACATATCACGTATTCACATGTTCTATTCACCTTGCATCTTGCATTTGCATCCTACACATAACATATTTACATATTCTATTCATCACATGATCATCACCTATACTACATTGTCTTCTCACCAACATAAAGTGGGACGCACTGCACTCACCACCATATGAAGGACTTTAGTTCCTCGATCCATACTCAATTACCGAGGGTTTACAAATCAAATGGACCTTACATTCAAAACATGCTGGTGTCCCCAGATTTCACCCTGAAATCTGGGACTACCCCATGTTAAAAAAAACACACTTTTAAAATAATGGTTCGTTTTGTGTTTTAATTGCCAAAAAGTGTCTGTTTTATGTCAGTATATTCCTAGAGAGTCATATAAGCCAATTTCGACAAATACCTAGATGTCCAAAATCGTTATATTCTGTCGTTGGGGTTTGCTTGCGAGAAATTTTTATTTAATTATTTTAAGCCCCGTTTGAGGTAAGTTGTGCTCCGGTTTAACCCTGTTGAGGATTTACATGTCAATATTCCCATATACCAATAGGGTTTCCACCTGGAATGAATCCTGGGCTTTATCTGTGACTTTTGGCAATGTTTTGCGTTTTTGGTATTTTTCTCGTTTTGTTTTCTGTGAAATTTCTCATTCTAGGCCAATTCCTTTTCTGGTTCAGTTTGTTTTCTTTTCTAGAGTATCTGGAGATCATCTACTGACGTCATTCCAAAAGGAATTTTCCACAGAAGGTTTGGTTCTCTCTAAAAAGATGAAGTCATGAACAAAAAGGGCCTCTTCTAGGCAAGTCACATTTTTGGGAATGGAAGGTTTTAAGCTACAATGGGATTTTTGGTAGCACACAGGTAGGTGGGAATTTTGTACCTGCCTAGCAAGATACTTTTTCCCATGGAAGTTCAAATTCACTTAAGTCATGATGGGAAAATTAGAGGCAACAAGTAGGCAGAAATTTCTTACCTACCTTGCAGGGTGAAAATTCCCATTGTGAAATAAAATAAAATCACTTAAGGCATGGATGGGAATTTCTTACCTGCCTTGTAGGGTAAAAATCCCATTACAGAAGTCAAACAACTTAAGTGGATCATGGGATTTTTGGAGCTACGGTGCAAGGTGAAAATTCCCTTCAGAAGTCGACTTCTTATTTTTAAAATTCACCTTTGCCAAAAAATGTGACCCACCTTGGGTGAATAACAATGCATTTAATAATATTTATTAATGTTTATTCACCCATTTTCGGCGCCATAAATAGGAGGAAAGTCAATGCATGAAGACAAGCCAAAGTGAACTGAAGGTAGCACGCTAAAATTAAATAAATTTAATTTATTTAATGCAGCCCCAAAGCATGTAAATTTTGGCGCCCAAGTTTAAAGAGAAAATCATGATTTTTAATTAATTAATTGCCGAAAAGAGGAAGGGCAATTATTAAATATAGAATGTGAAGGTTATATAAGCATGGGCTACCATATTAATGGATTATTAATTCTTTAGCAAAGGAGTGCAACCTAGGGAATTTTGGCGCCCAAAGAAGGAGGAATTTTTCTCAGAAAAAGGTCTTTTCACTACCATAAAGCTTTAAAGTTTGGCGCCTAGGTTTGAAGGAGCTTGATTTAAGTCTGATTAATTGTCTGCATTGTGGTACAGGTGCCCATGTGCTTATATAATTGAAAGGGAGCTTAAATCAATGTCCAATACATTGAATATATCTTCCGAATCTGAAGAAATTCTCAGATCTACATCAATTATAAAGAATTTTGGTCATGATAAAAAGAAAAAGAGTTTTTTAGACAAAGATTTCTCTGGCCATGACAAAGCATGATAAAATAAAAGGATCAACATAATCATGCATAGCTTCCAGATTCAGATTCAGATCCAAATAGTCAGATCCAGATCTAGATCTAGATTCAGATCCAGATCCAGATCCATAATTGCAAAGGCTTCATCCTCTTCCATTTCTAATGCATCCCGTGTAGAAGTCAGTGTGTGGAAAATTTCTTCTAGGATCTTGTGCAATGTGCTCCCAATTTTCCAGTCGAAGCCTTCATTGAAGTTGCATTCACCACCGGAGTGCTTTCTAGAATTTTTAATTGCTCGTATGCAATTAAAAATAAAAAAGATGAGTTAATTTACGGAAAACATTGCACTGATGCATGCCACTACAAAAGCTTCAAGGATAAGAGGGAAGATAAGGCAAAGACAACACCCATAAGAAAAATTCCAGATCCAGCCGCTTCCAATTCATCTACTAGCTGCTTCCAGATCTAGCCGCTTCCATATCTAGCCACTTCCAGATCCAGTTTGGTGAGAATCAAAGGCAAAAGAATCAGTTGCATGCATAATATGAAAAAGAACAAGACTACAACTTTCCTCTTTATTCTTCTTTCTCTTATTTTCTTTGACAAAGTAATTGAGCAATCAATTAAATTATAAAACTTAAGTGATCAGTTTAAAAGCCATCCTACTTGAAGAAGTCAACTACTTGGAAATATGTGGCAGACATGTAAATTAGAAGGTTCTATCTTCAGTTGCAAATCATCTCATGTCATGCAAAGAGGAATTCTAGGAGGAAGATTGTCAATTGTTTCCTTTTTAACTTCCACATGTTCCAGTTCACTAGTAAAGCTTCCGACTTGTAATTTCCCCTCTACATTCTATAAGTAGAGGAAGAACCTTCGGGTTAAGGATCAGAATTTGTAAGCAGCATTCTTGTGTTCCAGACTTTGTGTTGAAGCTCCTGATAGCTATTTGAAGCAAAGGAATAGAAAGGAGTAGATTTCTGGAGAACCTTGTGTCACGCTGCATTTTGTTTCTAGCTTATTGTCTTAGATCTATTTATAAACTTTGTGTTATCTTAGATCTAGATTTGAAAATTGCCATTGCTTAAAATTCTGAGTGTTAATATCTATTGGTCTTGTCTATGTGCATGTAATCAAATCTGTAATCTATTAATTGGGTTGCACATCTTCCCTCTTTCTTTCTTGTGTTTTTATTACTTCCTTCTTCTTTAGATATTTCATTTCTTTAACATAGCTGCTTACTTATTGCGAAACTATAAAACTATGGTTCATGAGTTGCATGGTTAAAGTAAAACCCCAAAATAGATACTGGCATATTTTATTGACAAATCATACATGAGAGCCTCACCAATAAATGAGGGAGATTTATCTAATGACTGCCTAGGTTTTCAGTCATGCAGGAAATCTAGCCAACACACGCTTATCATTCGACCTTTGATCATGCGACATTTTTCAGCTTAATGACATACGCTTTAGGATAAATCAGCCACTTATTCTATCATTTTGTAGGGGTATACACCTTAGGTTATATCACCACTCCTTCCATTCATCTTATAGTGATATACGCTTAGGCTAAATCATCACTTATATGTTCATCTTGTCATGATATATGTTTCGGCTATAGGGTTCACGCACACACATCGTTAGGTCGCATCTCACCACTACACTTACACATTCATCATAGCGCATTAGAAAAACCACACTATTTGACCATTTTCCAATGACGCACTCTCGTTTACAGTTCATTCTTGACTGCAGAGGGGTCAAAAAAAATGAACCTCACTACATACACTTCCATCTACTCAGGGGCACATGACTCCTATCATTCCATCTTGCATTCCATTCCATCCATCCACAACATATTGCATTGTCTTGGGGGCATTTAATCTTGTTTACTAGTGTTTTACATGATCACTGTACTATACATGTTAGATTGATTTCTTATATGTCATTATCTCTACCATCCACACATGCATGTTCATGCCTTTTTCTAGTTGTGATCGCAGATACAAATCATTCACATGCATCATGGATGCTCGCGTTTTACCCTTCCTACATTGGTCGCTGGGGGCATCCACATTCATATCTCATAGGTGCTATTGTTCCATTTTGTACTTATCACTTTACATTACTTGGTTATTCATGCTTTGAAATATTGGTTATTTCTTTAACATGCTAACGAGTGTTCCATGTGTAGCACTTGTTTTGCATGATTACATGTTTCCATGACTACTTCTTTTACTTGTTTGTTACATTGTCTGCCATTGTTTTCTTTGTTTGTGGCCATGATGGCCTTGCATGTCTTATGACATCGTGAGTGATGTCCCATGTTTGTGACCCACTTTATGTGGATTACTTATCTTCTTGCATATTTACACTACTATGCTTGGTGGTTTTTACATTGTCTGCATACTTTACACTTGGTTTTTACATGTGTGTGTTTTCGTACTATACTTGTTTTGGCTATCCATCCTTGTTTATGTGTGAATTGGTTTCTACCAAGTGCATTCCCTTCCCCTTACAGGGAAGAGTTACAGAGTACATGCGATTATTAATCTTTTGGGGCCGCATCCTCCTATCAGCAACGTCACATGTGCCCCCAAAGAGGGGGAGCATCATTTGGGGTTTTTACATACTAACACAAATATTCTACATGGGTTCGGTTCAGTTACATACAATGAGTGGGTTCAGACCATTCTATGAATCCCATACATAATGTATTTTACAGGATAAGGTGTCCTTAGCATTCTGGGAAGCAATTACAAGCTTTGAGGTTACAGTGGGTGTACCTCTCTACACTACTTCGGCCAGTGTTATTGGATCACCCAAAAAGCTAGGACGATACATAGATCTCTTCACATACATTCAGGGAAGTAGTTAGAGCTTAGAGGACACAAAGAATTTCCTCCCTACTCTTCTTCGGCTAGGGTGGCGTGAGATCACCCAAAAAACTTACAGTATAGGATATCCTTCTACACTCTCTTTCTCAACATAGATCAGGTTCACGTGTTCTATTTACATTTTCATATTTAACATATACATGTGTCTTTTACATTAATTTTTACACATACATACATACATACATACATATTTGACTACTTGATTTTTTTCTCCTTGCAGGTCTAACTGTATGAGAAACAAATAGTCAAATTGGGGGAAATAACAACAACACTTACTGACAACACACACTTTACTAACCATGCAGGTACATTACACACCACAACAGCTACACACGTGTTCCTCCCTAGGTTCGCTCTCATCACTTTTTCTTTGTGCATTTTTCATCTTTAGTTTCCATGCTCCTCCATCTTTTTGTCATTCCAAGTTTTGTCTAGTCCTTTGACGTGTTTCTAATACACTCTTCATGGACATCAAGTACGCATCTCTATCTACTTTATGTTATATAGCTTTCAACTCACCAACATAAAGTGGGGGCAAAATGTAGTCATAAAATCATGCACTTTATACATTTATTTATCCCGGTTTCATACTACTACTTAGAAGGTTCTTGAGTGAAGAAAGTACTAATTAACCCCCATCTTTTGGCCATCTTTTTTTATTTTATTTCGTTATTACCACCCATTTTCAGCCACATTCCCATTATGTTCAGCCATTTCCCGTCATTTTAGCCTTGATCGGGGCGCCCTAGTCCCACTAGGGGCACCCAGTCCTTTTTGCACTTTCCCGCCACTTTTTGGGCTCTTTATAGCCGTTTGGTATCTTTATTTTTCGCGTGGTCACCTTTTCGGGGTTAATTATGGAATTAGATCAAGAGAACCCTATAAATATAAAGTTATGAGACCATAATGAGGGACCTAAAATCACTTAATACTATCACTCCATCTAGATTTGCATCCATATATTGCATTGGAGATCACTTGCATCCACATAGTTGCATCATCGATGCTAGGACATTTGCATCACACTTCATAAGGGAATGGATTTTATTCTACTTCATGCACACATTCTATTACATTTTATACAGATAGTTAATACTCGCTACTTCAAAAAGTGCAATTGGCACAAGAGCAACCTAGGGCATGTTCACACACACTTGCACAAAGAACTACATCAGGTTTGAGATGTAGTGTAACACTCAGTTAGTAAGTCCACCATTGTGGCCGCTGAGGATAGTCTAAACCCTTTATATGCATTTTTTTATGGTTTGATGCTTGATGTGGGGTCTTGCAGGTCTTTTATTCATTTTAGAGTATTGGTTACATTCAATGTAGTACATCGAAGTTAATGTGATATACAACGAGGGTTTCAGACCACCTTCCGACCTTGTAAAAACCAGTTTCAGAGCTTTCACATAGACCAGGGCACCCAAATTGCAAACCAGAGCACCCATAGGTGCCCTAGTCGTCCTCCAGGTGCCCCAGTCCAGCTAGATCCTCCATATCCATCCTTTTTGGGGCTTCTGGATAGTCATTCTTGCTCCTAATTTTTCCAGTCAGTGACACTCTCCGACAGGCATCTGTTATCAGCAGAGTTATTTCCTCACTCTCTTTTGCATATTAGGGTTAACATCTCCTTTTGTATATTTGTTTAGCTTACTTGTATACTTCTTTATTGTGTTTATTTACTTTATTTATAGTTGTTCATAGCTCAGATTAACTATCTATATACTACCTAGTTAGTCCATTTTTAGTTAATCACTCACTTTCCTTCATCATTTCTTCTTTAGCTTTCTTGAGATCTTAGTCCTAACAAGAAAAATTCTTGACTTATAGTCTTCTCTAGATCCTTACCTAATTATACCCTATTTCATAAACTCCCAACAATGTTAGAGAAACCACTATTTTGATTTCAAAAAGAACAAAAACTTCACTTATCCCTATTTTGTGCAAAATTGTCTCTTGGTGCTCTTAAGATCAATGCTTCTGTAGGATTCATAGTTGAAATGATCTAGAAGGATCCACAATAAAGTAATAAATTCTCTGGATACCATTTATCCCCAAAAACATGTGTGACAAATTTCAAATCTCAACTCCTTACCCTCTTCTTACAAACCTCACTTTATCTTTCCTAGCCCTCCAGCCTCAACTAGCCCTGTTGGCTTCCTAGGTATAATTTTTGATCCTCAAGGTTTCATAATACAAACCAAACATTTTTAGCTACCCATTTCCAAGTTTTAATTTCATACCAAAATTCATAGTCTGACTCACAAGGTTACACCCTTTTCCTTCATTGAAGACCCTTCTAATTAGGTTTAGGAATTGTAACACTCTATCTTCTTGGAGTCTATCAACAAAATTTCAAATTTTGCAAATCTTAAATCAAAATTTTCTTTATAATTTATTTGGATACATTTCCAAGGTGATTTCTTTCAAGTTTTAAAGATTTTCCCTGGTTCATTCAGGAGAAATCAGATTTTTAGATTCTTAAACCCTAGGTTGAGGGTTTCTACCTCTAAGATAACCCGAGATGATAAATATTACTATAACTTTATCCTATCTTTTATTTAAGACACACACTTTTGTCCAATGGTCTATTTTATCATCATGTATGATATTTTCTTGACAATAGATCACAAATTTTCTTTAAACCTCAAACTTGCCTCTTGTTCTAACGAGACTATACTATGCAAGACTGTACATAACCAAAATTTACCTTCACTATTCCAAATATTTAGACATGTTATCTAGTCCTTTACATACATATATGAATATTAACAATATCTCTTTTACCTTCTTATAGAGGTCCTCAACATGTATTCTATTTTGATCTAATAAGCAACTACCACACACGGTCACTCATCAACACAATCAAAATAATCTTGAATGGTTTTGTTAACATAAACATCAAACAAGGTATTCCTCATAAATTCCTTTCCATCATCGCATCAACAACATCCTTCCTCGTTGCTTCACGTTCAACATCACATTTATGAACACTAAAAGAATTCTTACCAAAACATTGTCTCACTGTCAAACATAGTCAATGTATTAGCTTGCATGCTCAAGAACAAATTCATGATCTCAATCCTTCAAGATTTATCCTGCAAAGTTTCCAATCAACTTCCCCCAAATGCATCTAAGGGAATATCCACAAATACTTAATTAATGCATCTCAAAAACATATAATCATTCATCATCAAGACAAGATTGCAATACAACAAAAACAAATCTATATACATGTTTAACTATATTTGCTTACAAAATTTTCTTTCTTTCATCATTTTCCCTCCTCTTCCATGAGAAGTCCTCTCTTTTCTTCTCCTAGGAGGATTACTAACTGTTTTTCTTTGAATCAATCTCCATTTATCTCATCCTGCCTTGCTTCTTAACCCTAACTACCTTTTACATGACTCATTATGATGCTCCATACATAACAAATGGGTTCACCACATCATATATACATTACTTCACCTTTAGGACCCTATTGCATATGCTTATACACATTTTACATTATTAAACTATTAAAATATCATTTTCACCCCTTGATAAGCCATAGTTGGATCTGTTACATGGTTTAAGATTTGAATTACAATAATGGAGGGAAAACTATACTTTTGAATTTTCAAACTTTGAACTCCACCTAAACCTCCTAACACACTCACTTTGACCTCTTCAACCATGAAAAATGAGAATTTGCAACTTTGTTGATCTTTTGATGATGCCCCTGCATGAAATAGGGATAGAGGGTTAATGTTGGGAATTGACACTAATAAATTCTCACCAAAAGTAACCAAAGTAGGTCCAAATTCAACAAAATAAATCAACCATGTAAGAAATTAGTAAGACTGAGGAATTGGAGACACAAATTTATATGAATTCATTAATTAAAGACAAAAAGTTCTTTCTTGGTTTTACAAGATTATAATACTTGCAAAGTTGGAAAAGAGAGAAAGAAAGAGTAGAAGAACATAGGAAAGGAGATAGAAGAAATGTATCTTTATTTCTTGCAATAATAGTGATACAAATCCCAACAGCTAACAACAATAAATAATTGCCAACCCCTTGGAATGGAGAAACCATTCCAATTTATAGCTTAAAAATTGTCTCTTCCTCTCCCCTCAGGTGACTTTTCATCTCACTACCATTTGAATTTTCAAATTCCCTAGGAATGAAACTAAGTCCTTTTCTTATTTTTGAAAAGGGACTTTTATAATGCAACATTAAGTGACTTAAGTGAATAAAATGAAAGAGTGAAAAAGTACATTCTCAATCAGAGAATAGAATGTCAGAGAGAGAGGGAGGGGAGAGAGAAGTAGAAATCAAAAGATGGGAAAGCTACTGTTGATGAAGAATATTCTTTAGATGGACCATGAATGAAGTTCCTTTACCTTAACCACTTGTTGAATTGGAACATTGAGATTGCAAAATAATTCCTCTGTGAGACATAGACACCTTCCATGGTATTGAATAAGCGTTCAAAAAATTTGTTGAGATTTGCACTGAGATGAGAACATGATAATCTTATTTGATCACAAGGCAAGAGTTAGCACATGGAGATCACTACCTTACTCCTCTTGGCCTCAAAATTCAACTTCGTGAAAAAGATGTCTCCTTTCTAAATGCAATCAACTTCAAGATGCTCAAACATGTTCTTGTTTGTATGTTACTCATTGAAAAAGGCCTCTCCTCTAGATTTAAGGATTTCTCCCTAAATGAAATTCTTGTCCTCTTAACACGAGTTGAATTGAAACCCGATGATTGCAAATGCTTCCTCATTTGAGATGTGGACTTATTCCAAATCATTGAATAAGTGTTCAAATCACAACAAAGTGTCTTACACTTTGTGAGATTGAGATGTTTTACCTTCATGTAAATGTGTTGGCTATATTTTCTGCATAGTTGAAAACCTAGGCAGTCATGAGATAAATCTCCCTCATTTACCGGTGAGGCTCCCGTGTGATATTTGTCAATTAAATATGCTAGTATCTATTTGGGGGTATTACTTTAACCATGTAACTCATGAACCATAACTGTATAGTTTTGCAGCAAGTAAGTAGCTATTAAAGAAAGGAAATATTTGATGAAGAAGGAAATAATAAAAATACAAGAAAGAAAAAGGGAAGATGTGTAACCCAATCAATAGATTACAGATTTGATTGCATGCACATAGACAGAACCAATACATATTAACTACACAAAATTATAAGCTAAGGAAACTTTCAAATCTAGATCTAGACTAACAAAAAGTTTATAAGTAGATCTAAGACAAAAGTTAGAAACAAAATGCACTGTCGACACAAAGTTCTCTAAAAATCTACTCATTTCTATTCCTTTACTTCAAATAACTATCAGGGATTTTAGCACAAAGTCTAGAACACAAGAATGCTACTTACAAATTCTGATCCTTAACCCAAAGGTTCTTCCTCTACTTATAGAATGTAGAAGGGAAATTACAAATGGTAAAACTTAACTGAACTAGAACATAAACAAGAAGTAAAGATAACATTTGGCAATCATCTTCCTTTAATTCCTCTCTAAATGACATGCATTGGGAGTTGTAGTCAAAATTATGCACATCTGTCTCTTAACTTATAGAATCGTTCCACACAACTTAAAGTAATGGTTTTCAAACCAATAACTTTAAAGTTTTAAGATTACATCCGGGAACGTAGAAATAGAAGAAGAAAGAGTAGAAGAAGAAAGATCTACTAGCTATAACATCTACATCTTCTTTTTGTTTTGATACTGAATATACTTGTCAAACATGTAATTTAGCAACTTCCCATTTGTTTTAGCCACAAGTTATTTTTCTGTTCTGAATTGCAGCAAGCCCTCGTTCAAAACCTCGATACACGCTTCCAAATCCTTCAAGCTAGGCCCAAAAATCTTAATGTCTGACTGCAGTGTTACCAGCTTACTGATGGAATCCATCGTGAAAGGCCTAACAACTCCATCAATCCTCTCTTGCACCATCAGAAGAGATCCTTCCAAGGAATCATGCACTTTGCTAGGAATGGTCCTTTTGTATGAAGAAATGTTCTTGACCACTTCCTCATTGGTGAAAGCAATGACATTGCTTGGTAGTGATGATGCCATACTTTCAAGTGCCCGCATTCTTTTCAGCATGATTCTGAAGATCTCCAAGAGGAAAGAAACTGCAAACTCAAGCTACTTCCCCTTCTCAAATGATCCATCGAGCACAATTCTTTCTGCAGTCAAAATATCCCTCAGAAAATTATTTATCTCAACGAAAGTACTCAGGTGACTTTCAGCTACTATGTTCATGTCCATCGTGCTTGTCACTAGTTGCTTTAACTGAATTGATGTATCCTTCATAACCTTTAGACGAGCCGGAACCTCCCTGAGTTGTACAAAAGCTTGGAAAATGATTAGATTCTTCCATTCGTCGATAGCTTTAACCTGGTTACCTGCATCTTCCACTTCCTAGATCAAATGGTCACTCACCTACTTATGTGCTAAAATTGGCTAAGTGGAAGATTTGGAAATTTTGGTAATAATCTCACACAACTGAGACACCTGCTTTTGAAGTTCAACTTTTTCCACCTTTTCTTTGTCAAGCCTAAGGAATAAATCATTTATCAATGTCTGTGTGTCTTGCTTTAATCCTTCAGTAGTGGCTTGACCTATGGGTACTTTGGTCACTGTTACATCCGCTGTCGTGAGCTTGCCCTTCTTCTTTCCTTCTGCTGGAACTGATACCTCAGCAAACTTCTGCCCTAACTCCTCAATAATCAACCTCAAAGTCACCTTAGAAACTTTAGGTCTTTCTGTCTTTTCCACCCAAACTCAAGAGCAGCTGCAAGTCATGTTCCTCTAAGTTGATCTCCTCTCTAGCCTTTGGGACTACCTATGAAGCCAACCACTTTGAGAAATTACTTCTCAGAGAATGAGAAGTTGCCGAATGTACCACCATCTCATGCTCTGGTTCCTCTCCATCTGAAATTGCTACAGTGTCGTGGCTATTGTCCTCTGTATTGTCCAAAGACAAATCTCTTTCAAATTTGCCATCTGCAACTTCAGCGTTTCTTCAGGAAGAGGTGCTAATCGGAGTGGCTGAGGAGAAAACACAAATGTTGCCAGATTCAATGGAGGAATGAACAGTATCCTGCTGAGGTGCAAAATTTGGTGAAGTACTTGACGCTGGAGAAGTCAGAACTAGCACCATAGCCGTAGAAGTGACATTTTCCCTCGAATGAGACTTCTTGTGCACTTTAATATTTTTAGGGCCTTCTGCTGCTTTCTCCCTCGTGCTTCCTTTTGAGGGAATCTCTTGTGCTGAGGTTGCCTGTGATCTGATTCATCAAAGCTTCATCAAGGCAATATCCCTTTGTCAGCAACCAATTCGAAGTATTGACCAAAACAACGGCAGACCTCTCCTCGATCATGTGGCAGCCACCAATGTTCTCTTGAAGTACAGCTCTATCTCCTCCCATCTGATGATATGCGTCAAGTAACACAAGCCCATCATCTTTAAGATCTGCAGGTATCCGTGCTAATCCATAATCAAACACTTGTCGCGCTGATAACCTGCTGAAGTCTTTCTTCCTAACTTCGTACTCGCTTCTGCACTTCATCCATAAATCTTCTAACGAAGGCACATGCGAGTATTCCTGGGAGATTGTCTTCCTTGCAACCCCATATGGATTGAAGTTCAGCCGTGCTGGGAAGAACTCATGCTCGTACTCAGAGAACATCTCCATTTCAATTCCTCAGGCTTTGTGAATGCTCTAATAGCTATAATAGCCCACTGTGATTGGGAAGAAGCCTGTAGACTTGTGCCGTTTCGACTGTAGGTCATGCATCTCCACGAGTTGTCTACTCAACTCCATGATGACTGACCAATCTGTCACTTGGATATCTGGGCAACTTGACTGGTTCTCCTTAAAAGCTGGTGACCATGAGGTATGTAAAGTCCGCAAACTGGATGAAGATACTACCAATCTGGGATACAACTTCCCAAGCTTCCTTGCTTACCCTGTTGGTCTTTAGATCATCGTTCAACCTGCAAATGAATCCATAGAAGAATCCATCATTGACCACCTTATAATCTTTATTGCATGCAGGCACAGTAAGCTGCGGATAACACTCAAAAATAGGATCCTTGGAGAGCACACCACGTCTATCCAGCTTGGAGAAGATACCCTGCGAGGCTGCTGCATATACCAAATATGAAGTCATCTTGAAGCTGTAAGTCCACCTCACATTCCGGAGCTGCTCACCGATGTTGTCATTGATGATTTCGGACCAATTGATTATAGAATTTGCTTTGTTGATTTCAATGGTCCTGATGAAGGCATACATCCATGAGTGGAAATTGTGAGCGTTAGCTTCGCCATTTATTCTGCATAGCAATTTGGTAATGTCATCCACCTCCTCCACTAGATTGGATCGTGGAAGAGTCCTCGGGAACTTGGATGGAGATTTGGGCTTCTTCATATACCTGTTGTTCATTATGCCCACACAATCGACTTTATGCTTCTCCCATCTGTTGTCTGGTGTCCAACATGCTGATAGTAGTCACCACCTTGTCGTGTTGGAATCTTCAGACAATAATTGATAAACTGTGCATCCAACCGGATTATTGTCTTCCCCGGAGTAATCCCAAATTGATCTGGATAGTGGATGGTATGACCTTGCACACTCCATGACGAATTCTGGACAATTGAGCTTTGAATGGGAATGTTGAAGCTCGAATGATTCCACTGCTTTTGACTACCCGCATGAGAGAAGTCTTTCCAACTCTAGATCTGTCAATCAATTCGGAAAGAGGTTCTGGGCCTAGATCTGTGTCTCCAATGTCAGCAAATCTGGAAGTAATGCATGATTCTGCTGAGCTTTCTCTTTCATCCCGCTTTGCCATGGCCGGATCTATCTTTGTCTGAGCAACTCTTTTTCTCTTTATTCGGCCGGAATTCTTTACAATTGGTGCAGATCTAGGAATTTCTTTAGATTCAGAGGATATATTCAATGTATCTGACATTGATTTAAGCTCCCTTTCAATTATATAAGCACCTGTAACGAATACCTGCAATTAATTTAGACAAAGACGGCAACCGGAACATGAACACTTGATTTTTATCATAAAAATTTGCATATAAAGCCCGCTGCCCTAAAATTTGAGGCTTTGCTTGCATGCAAAGCAAGCATAAATATTTTCAACTTCACCTGGGCACCTGTACCAATATGCAGATAATTAACCAAGCCTAAAACAAGCTCCTCCAATCCTAGGTGCCAAACCTTGAAGCTTTCCGGCAATGAAAAACACTTCTTTGAGCAAAAATCCTCCTCCTTTGGGCGCCAAAACTGTCTGGGCTGCACTCCTTTGCTAGAAGAATTAATTAATTCATCATTATGGCAGCCCATGCTTATATAACCTTCATCATTCTATAATTAATAATTGCCTCTCCTATTCCTGACAATTAATTAATTAATAAACATGTTTTTCTCTCCAATTTGGGCGCCTATTTTGTGCATGCTCATGGCTGCCATTAAATAAATAAATTTAATTTATTTTTAGCCCTCTACTTTTACTTAACATCATGCTTTGACCTTCTATTTCTCCATGCGCCAAAAATAGGAATAAAAACCATTTAATAAATACTTCAAAAAGCATTATTCATCCTCCAAATGGGTCGCACTTTTTAGCATGCTCTAGGGCTACATTAAATAAATTAATTTAATTTATTTTTAGCATTCTACTTCTAGTCTTCTTTGACTTCTCCTTTATGCATTGACTTCTTCTCATCCCTGGGCGCTAAAATTGGAAGGGAGACTATTAATGAATGCCATTAAATAAATTAATTAATGCTCCAAAGGGGTCGCACTTTTTGGCAAAGGCTGGTTTCTATATTTAAAAGTCAATTTTGATGGGATTATTCACCCTGCATGGCAGCTCCAAAAATCCCATTATCCACTTAAGCTGTTTGATTTTCACAATGGGATTTTTTACCCTGCAAGGCAGGTAAGAAATTCCCATCAATGCCTTAAGTGATTTTTTCTTTATTTCACAATGGGAATTTTCACCCTGCAAGGCAGGTAAGAAATTCCCGCTTGCTTACTGCCTCTAATTTTCCCATCATGACTTAAGTGACTTTGCCTTCATGGGAAAAAGTACCCTGCAAGGCAGGTACAAAAATCCCACCTGCCTGCTGCGACCAAAAATCCCACTGCAGCTTAAATCCATCCATTCCCAAAAATGCGACCTGTCCAGAAGAAGTTTTTTTGTGCACAACTTCATCTTTTTAAAGAGAACCTGACTTCCAGAGGCTGATTCCTTCTGGCATGGCGGATGTAGATGATCTCCAGATACTCTAGGCAAGAAAAACAGACTATACTGACGAAGGAATAGACCTAGGGGAATTTCACAGAGAAAAATACGAGAAAAATAACAAAAACGCAAAACGTTGCCAGAAGTCACAGATAAAGCCCAGGATCCATTCCTGATGAAAACCCTACTGGTATATGTGAATATTGACATGCAAAATTTCAACACAGGGCTAAACCGGAGCACAATTTACTTCAAACGGGGCTCAAAATAATTAAATAAATTTTTCCCATAGACAAAACCTGACCAAGGGATCAAATACAATTTTGGCATCTGGGTATTTGTCGAAATTAGCTCCTACGATTCAATGGGAATATCTAAACGCAATACAAGCATCTTCTGGCAATAAAAACACAAAATGACCCGTTATTTTAAAAGTATAATTTTTTTTACATGGGGTAGTCTCAGATTTCAGGGTGAAATCTGGGGACACCAATCGGCTCCGTCTATGGACATCTTTACCTCTGTCAAAATGACAAGGGTAAAGACGATATCCCAGCATCTCTGGTTTCGTATCTTGTCCTTTGGGCTTGGGGTCGGGAAAACAAAAATGACACAACACAAAAAAACTAGGAAACAAAGTTTTACAATACACCCTGCTCTCTTATGTTTTCAAGTGTTGCCCATTGAAATCTACAGTTCAACTCCAAGTTATCAGCTCCGGCGATCTTTTTAATCACAAAAGGCCCTTTTCATAGTGAATCGAATTTCCCGTGCATGCCTTTTTTTCTCTTCTTTTATCCCATAAAAGGACCCAGTCATTGATCTCAAACTTTCTTTCCCTAGCCTTTTTGTCGAAAATCACCTTCACCTTCTTTTGATGCTCTATCAATCTATCTGCGACTTGAGCCTGTACCTCTCACAATTCAGTCAGATACATTATCCTTTTTTCAATAGCATCAGTGAATGTGGAATCCTCCAGGGCTCTAGAAAGTTGTAAGGTAGGCAATTCCAAGGTAAGAGGCAGCTCTGTGTCTCTTCCTATATAATAGCTAAAAATGGGACATGCCTATAGCCTTCTTCGGTGTAATCCTATCTTCCCATAGTGCATCAAATAACTTCTTGTGCCAAGTTATTTTATTTTCAGTTACTAGATTTCACACGATAGTCACCAAATTTTTATTACTTGATTTAGCCTAGCCATTCCCTTGGGGATAGTAATTGGAGGAATGTACCAGCTGGATCCCATGAGTGTAACAAAAATCAACTAGCTCCTCAGAAGATAGATTTGGAGCGTTGTCTGCTACTATTTTATTGGGCACGCCAAACCTGATAACAATATTTTCCTTTATAAAATTACACACCTCTGCGGAAGTGATATTCTTAACAGGAATGGCTTCTACCCACTTACTGAAATAATCAGTAGCTGTTAGAATATAATGATGACTGAAACTGGAAGTCGGGTTGAGCATACCAATAAAATCCATGCCCCATTGCTGGAAGGGTTCTTCAATTACAACTGGTTCTAAAGGTAATGCAGGCAATTTTACATGCCCAACAAAGTATTGGTACAATTGGCACTTAGACACCCACTCTGCAGTATCTTGAAAAAGTGTGGGCCAGTAATACCTAGCTCGAAGGATCTTGTGAGCAGTGACTCGGGATGAGAAATGACCACCATAAGCCATGTTATGAAATTGTTTTAAGAGCTGATCCTGTTGAGCTTTATCTACGCATCGGAGAAACACACCATAAATTCCTCTTTTATATAAACCATTGTCCTAAAGAACAAAGTATTTAGACTTTAGTTTAATAGTACATTTCTCTTTTCAAGAAAGTTGATCTAGGCATTCTCCACAAGTCAGAAAATAGGCAATGTTATTGTACCACTCTTCCACCAGATCTATAAAAAGGACCATAGGAAAATCTTGATCTACCTCTGGCGCTATTGATTTCATATCGTTCATAAATTAGCACAAGCCTCTTCCTCGAACCAGCTTTGTGGGTTTGATATCCAGTTCGTATTCTTGAACTTTTTTCACCCATGTGCCTCTTAACAACCCTAACTCTTGTTGGGTGAGAATAGATTTCACTGCAGTATCTGGAACCAGGACCACAATATGTGAGGAAAGAATATAGTACCTGAATGCCTTACATGCCTTTACCATTGAGTATGCATGTTTTTCCATTGGAGTGTATTTCAACTCATAAGTTTTTAAAGGCATGCTCATGAAAGCAATCAGAGCTTCTACATCCTCTTGATTCTTCTGCATCAAGATTGTTGACATTGTGTGTTCGGAGGAATAACAGTAAAGAATAAATTCTTGACTAAAGTCAGGGGAAACTAAGACTGGGGCTTTTGACAAAGCCTCTTTAATTTTCTGGAATGCTTCTTTCCCTTCATTGCTCCATTTGAAATCATGTGTCTTCTTCATCATATTTGAGATATGACGAGTTAGCTCAGCAAAGTCAGGGATGAATCTCCTAAGAAAATCAACTTTACCAAAGAAAGAGTGAACCCCTTTTTTGGATGTTGGCAATGGAAAATTATAAATAGATTTGAAACGTTATGGATCTATCTTAGTTCCTTCCTTTGAGACAATATTCCCTAGGAGCTTTCCTTATGTTACAACAAAGATAGATTTCTTAGGATTCAGAGAAATACCATGTTTGCGACACTGGATGAAAACCTCTTCTAGATTTGAAATGTGTGCACTTTTGTTCTTGGAAAATACAATCAGATCATCAAGGTACACCACTATTCTTACATCCTTGATATGAAAAAATGATAAATCCATATCTCTTTGAAACGTAGCTCCAACATTGATCAAACCGAAAGGCATTTTCTGATAAGTGAAATTTATCTAAGGTGTAATGAACGTCATTTTATATTGATCTTCCTCAGCCACCTTAACTTGTTTGTAGCCTGAGAAACCATCAAGCATGGAAAGCATTTCAGATCCAATAACAACCTGCAGAGTGTGATCCATGATGGGGATGGGGTAGTTATCTTTTAATGAGGCTTGATTAAGATTGTGAAAGTCAACGCACAATCTAATCTTGCCACTCTTCTTCCTCACATGAACTATGTTGGTCAACCATTCAGAGTGATGTATGGGATAAATTATCTTTGCATCTAACAACTTCTAGATTTCTACAAAGATAGTCCCTGAAATAGTAGGATTGTGTTGCTGCAACTTTTGCTTGAAAGGATTTTGTTCCGGTTTTAATGGGATATAGTGTTGAACTTCTGCAGCACATTGATATGTCTTTAGATCCTGGTAAGACCAAGAAAAAACATCCATATATTTCTTAAGAAGTTTTGTAAAAGCTTCTCTTTCTACCTCTGAACAACACTTACCCAAATTTACTAATTTAGGATCATTGCTTGCTCCCAAATTTAGTAATTGTGTATCGGAGGAAGAACCTTCCCCACTTTCTTCATTCTTTTTAAGCATCTGATCATGCTTGTCAAACATTTCCTCAAGAGATACTAAGCCTTTAGGAATTTTATTTCCCTTTATTTGGATAACCTCTTGACTTCCTGAGACCTTTGCATCCGTTTCTCCCACAGTAGTTTGTCTTGGAAGTGAGTTGCTTCCCTTATAGTAGATCTCTTCAAAGTTTTCCTTTTGTTGAAGAAATGCAGCAATCTGCTTGTCATCATTAAAAACCTACCATTGTTGGACATTATCAGGAACCTTCGGGCGGAAGACCATCTCAACTTTGTAATCCCCTGTCTAGAAAATGTGGGAGGCTGATCTGGATTTAATAAAGCTACAGTCACTACAAGTGAATCAACTCTAGAATTTTGCTCTCTCGGAATATAATATACTGAGAAAGCTAAAAAATCTAGGATAGCAGAGTAGACTCGATCTCTATAATGCCAAAGTTTGTCCTTTTTTACTTGGTAGAGACCTCTTATCTGCTTAATAATCAACTCAACATCTCCCTTTGCATGTAATAGCTTGATTCCCATTGTTCTTGCCTACTCCATACCTAACAACAATACTTCATACTCTGTCATGTTGTTAGTATTTTCAAACATTAACTTGAAGGAATGTGCATGCACCTTTCCCTTAGGAGAAATAAGAACAACGCCTACACTGGATCCAAATGAACAACAACTACCATCAAATTCCAGAGACCAAACCTTATTATCCAGTTGATGTGGTTCTTGGATCACAGGTTGAATTTCTTCTTTATCCATTTCTAGATAATAGACTCTGTGATCAGATTCTTGAAACAAGATTTGAGATCTAGGATCTTCAAATTTTGATACTATGTACTTGGATTTCTTCTCAGGTTCTAACTTCTGATTAACTCCTTTATTGGTATGTGCACACAAGACCAATCCATATTGACTTCTCTGCCCAGCTCTTTACAGAAATTACTACTCAAAAGCATGCCATAAGACACTAGGATGTCTGCTACAAGGATAGTCATCTTTAATCTCTTATCTGTGAATGAAACAATTACTACCTATGCATCTTTGATTTTCCCAACCAGAGGCACTTTCCTTTCCATTGAATAACATCTTCCGATGGTTTTTGTCAATGTGAGACCTAGGGAATCAACAACTTTGGCATCCATGACATTGTCAAAAGCTCCAGAGTCCAAAATGCAATTGCTCAATTTGTATCCATTAATAAGTAATGACACATAGAATGGCTCGATCCTTTCTGATGTAGCAGGAGAGAAGAAGAGCTTGCAGCCACATTGTTTGAAGGAGTAATATTCGGACTAGACAAGATACCCCATGAAACATTATTTGTTGGAGTATTGGGACCATTACTTTGTACATACTTAAGCAACCTATTTATTTAATCCATAAATGCCCTCAAATACTCAGCTTCTGACATCTGAACCTTGGTCTTTTTAATGTGATCAATAATGTCAAAATCTTGACTTACTTCAGTTGGATGCACATTAGCCCTTTGTTGAATTGAAAGAATTTGAATGCTTATCTTTGGGAGCTAATGACGAACATAGCGTACTACCTCTTTTTAGGATAGTAACATCTATCCCAGGATCTTCTCTTTCTCTTCTTTGGCCTCTTGTGGATGCTTCGGCATTTTGGTGTGTTTGGGACCTTGTGAACACCGCAAATGTGTGACCATCAGAATCTTCAAAAGATTAATAATATCCCTCGTCAGATTCGTAGTCCAGGTAACCAATGTTGGAGTCGCCAGCGGGGTCTACATAGTCCTCATCATCAAATGATTCATCAATGCCAAGATCTTCTTCATTAGTTTCCAAGTTGTTCCTTAGAGCAGCTTCAATTGCCAACCATTGTGGTGTAATAGTAAGTCTATTTCGATTTTGATTTTGACCGTTAAAGGTCCGAGTAGGAGCTATTCTTAAAGGATTCACATTTCCTGCTTGAGATATATGCTTCTTGATTTGCAACATATCATTAGCCAACCTTTGCAGCAAAGGATCTGAAGTACTTGAAGAAGCTCCATCACCTTTGTGGGGTGATTGTCTGATTTTTACAGCCATGATCAAGTCATCTTCAACCTCTACGGTAGCATTTTGTGTTTCTAGTAGATTCACATGTCTTTCCCTTCGAAGCTGATATCCAACTTCAGGCAGCAAAGCGTTTATAAAAAATGTCTTTTGATTTTCATCACTTAATGTGGAAGAAGTGGGGATTTTATAAAAAACCCTTCGAAACCTTGCAATAAAGTCCCACATGTTTTCATTTGGATCCTTCTTTAATTGTGTAAGCTGAGTGATCAGTATGCTAGCATCTTCTGTAGGCTTGAATATTTTCAAAAATTGCTCTCGCATGGATGCCTAGTTTGTTATAGTTCTAGGGGCTAACTGATAGAACCATTCACCAGTCAAGTCGTGTAGAGTCTCAATGAAAAGTATGACCGAGACATCTTCATGATCCACTGCAAAAACACCACAAGATATGAAGAATGTTGCCAAATGATCATCTGGATTTTGCTTACCATCGCCAAAGAATTTTGGGAAATTATTTCTGGATCCTTTAGGAAGATCGTGCATAGGCAGATTCAAGTTCAGTGGCCCAAAATTTGCTCCCCATGGGATAGGTACTATCTGGTTCTGATTCTGATTCTGCATGATGAATGGGGCACGTATTCTCCTTGTGTAGACTTGGTGGATAATTCTAGCAGCCGGATTATGCTGAAGATGATCTGGATATGGATGAGTGTGTACTCTTCTTCCTAGTGAGAGACTAGATTTGTGGCTTCTAACTTAAGGAGGATGATTGAAATTGAATTTCTCCTGCAGTCTGAAGAAATGATCAGTCCTTCCTTGTTCCTTCACAGATCGGATGAATGGACGTTCTGCCAGGTTGAAAGTTAAATGGGAAACACTTTGATCTGCAAGAGATAAACTTTGATCTGTAAAGATAGTTGTTTCCCAGCGGAGTCGCAAAAAAATGTTTGCTAGATTTTCTGCATAGCTGAAAACCTAGGTAGTCATGAGATAAATCTCCCTCATTTACCGGTGAGGCTCCCGTGTAAGATTTGTCAATTAAATATGCTAGTATCTATTTAGGGGTATTACTTTAACCATGCAACTCATGAACCATAGCTGTATAGTTTTGCAACAAGTAGTTGTTAAAGAAAGAAAAATCTGATGAAGAAAGAAATAATAAAAACACAGGAAATAAAGAGGGAAGATGTGCAACCCAATCAATATATTACAGAGTTGACTGCATGCACATAGAACCAATAGATATTACCACACAAAATTATAAGCTAAGGAAGCTTTCAGATCTAGATCTAGAATAACACAAAGTTTATAAGTAGATCTAAGACAAAAGTCAGAAACAAAATGCACCGTTGACACAAAGTTATCCGGAAATATCCTCCTTTCTATATCCTTTACTTCAAATAGCTATCAGGGATTTCAGCACAAAGTCTGGAACACAAGAATGCTGCTTACAAATTTTGATCCTTAACCCGAAGGTTCTTCCTCTACTTATAGAATGTAGAAGGGAAATTACAAATGGGAAACTTAACTAAACTAGAACACAAACAAGAAGTAAAGATAACATTTGGTAATCATCTTCCTTTAATTCCTCTCTAAATGACATGCATCGGGAGTTCTAGTCAAAATTATGCACATCTGTCACTTAACTTATAGAATCGTTCCACACAACTTAAAGTAATGGTTTTCAAACTAATAACTTTAAAGTTTTACAATTACATCCAGGAACGTAGAAATAGAAGAAGAAAGAGTAGAAAAAGAAAGATCTACCAGCTATAACATCTACATCTTCTTTTTATTTTGATATTGAATATACTTGTCAAACATGTAATTCATAAACTTCCCATCTGTTTTAGCCATAACTTCTTTTTCTATTCTGAATTGCAGCAAGCCCTCATTCAAAACCTCGATGCACACTTCCACATCCTTCAAGCTAGGCCCGAACCTCTTAATGTCTGACTGCAACATTACCAACTTACTGATGGAATCCATCATGAAAGGCCTAACAGCTCCATCAATCCTCTCTTGCACCATCAGAAGAGATCCTTCTAGGGAATCAGGCACTTTGCTAGGAATGGTCCTTTTGTATGAAGAAACGTTCTCGACCACTTCCTCATTAGTGAAAGCAATGACATTGTTTGGTAGTGATGATGCCATACTTTCAAGCGCATAAATTCTTTTCAGCATGATTCTAAAGATCTCCAAGAGGAAAGAAACTACCAACTCAAGCTGCTTCCCCTTCTCAACTGATCCATTGGGCACAATTCATTCTGCAGTTAAAACCTCCCTCGACAAATTATTTATCTTGACCAAAGTACTCAGGTTACTTTCAACTACTATGTTCATGTCCATTGTGCTTGTCACTAGTTGCTTTAGTTGAACCGATACATCCTTCATAACCTTTAGATGGGCTGACACCTCCCTAAGTTGTACAGAATCCTGGTGAATGATTAGATTCTTCCTTTCATCAATAGCTTTAACCTGGTTACCTACATCTTCCACTTCCTACATCAAATGGTCACTCACCTGGTTATGTGCTGAAATTGGCTGAGTGGAAGATTTGGCAACTTTGGCAATAATCTCACACAACTGAGACACTTGCTTTTGAAGTTCAACTTTTTATGTGTTTTCTTTGTCAAGCCTAAGGAATAAAGCATTTATCAATGTCTGTGTGTCTTGCTTCAATCCTTCAGTAGTGGCTTGACCTATGGGTACTTTGGTCATTGTTATATCTGCTACAGTGAGCTCGCCCTTCTTCTTTCCTTTTGCTGGAACTAATATGTCAACGAACTTCTACCCTGACTCCTTAATAATCAACCTCGAAGTCACCTTAGCAACTTTAGGCTTTCTCTCTTTTCTGCCCAAATTCAGGAGCAGCTGCAAGTCATGTTCCTCCAAGTTGATCTCCTCTCTAGCCTCTGGGACCGACTATGAAGCCAACCACTCTGAGAAATTAATTCTCAGAGAATGATAAGTTACTGAATGTACCACCATCTCATGCTCTGGTTCCTCTCCATCTGAAACTACTACAGTGTCGTGGCTCCGTCCTTTGTATTGTCCAAAGACAAAGCTCTTTCAAATTCTGCCATCTGCAACTTTAGCATTTCTTTATGAAGAGGTGCTGATCAAAGTGGCTGAGGAGAAAACAAAAATGTTTCCAAATTCAATGGAGGAACGAAAATTTTCTCATGAGGTGTAAAATTTGGTGAATTACTTGACGCTGGAGAAGTCAAAACTAGCACCATGGCCGTAGAAGTGACCTTTTTCCTTTGAATGAGACTTTTTGTGAACTTTAATCTTTTCAGGTCTTCTGATGCTTTCTCCCTCGTTCTTCCTTTTGAGGGAATATCATGTGCTGAGGTTTCCTGTGATCTTATTCATCCAAGCTTCATCAAGGTAATATCCCTTTATCAACAACCAGTTCGAAGTATTGACCAGAACAATGATAGACCTCTCCTCGATCGTGTGGCAGCCACCAATGTTCTCTTGAAGTACAACTCTATCTCCTCCCATCTGATGATATGCATCAAGTAACACAGGCCCATCATCTTTAAGATCCGTAGGTATCCATGCTAATCCATAATCAAATACTTGTCGTGTTGTTAACCTGCTAAAGTATTTCTTCCTAACTTCGTACTTGCTTCTGCACTTCATCTAGAAATCTTCTAACGAAGGCACATGCATGTATTCTTGGGAGATTTTCTTCCTTGCCACCCCATATGGATCAAAGTTTAGAAATGCTGGGAAGAACTCATGCTCGTACTCAGAGAACATCTTCGCTTCAATTCCTCTGGCTTTGTGAATTCTCTAACTATAATAACCCACTGTGATTAGGAAGAAGCCTGTAGACTTGTGCCATTTCGACTGTAGGTCATGCATCTCCACGAGCTGTCTTCTCAACTCCATGCTGACCAATCTGTCCCTTGGATATTTGGGAAACTTGACTGATTATTTTGAAAAGCTGATGACCCTGAGGTATGTAAAGTCTGTAAACTGGATGAAGATACTGCCAATCTGGGATACATCTTCCCAAGCTTCCTTGCTTATCTTGTTGGTCTTCAGATCGCCATTCAGCCTGCAAATGAATCCATAGAAGAATCCATCATTGACCACCTTATAATATATATTGCATGCAGGGACAGTACGCTATGGATAACACTCAAAAATAGGATCCTTGGAGAGCACACCAAGTTTATCTAGCTTGGAGAAGATACCCTGTAAGGTTGTTGCGTATACTAAATACGAAGTCATCTTGAAGTTGTAAGTCCACCTCACATTTCAGAGCTACTCACCAATGTTATCATTGATTATTTCTAACCAATTGATTATAGAATCTTCTTTGTTGATCTCAATGGTCTTGATGAAGGCATACATCCACGAGTGAAAATTGTGAGCGTTAGCTTTGCCATTTATCATGTATAACAATTTGGTAATGCCATCCACCTCCTACACTAGATTTAATCATGGAAGAGTCCTCGGGAACTTGGATGGAGATCTTGGCTTCTTCTTATACCTATTTTTCATTATGCCCACACACTCAACTTTATGCTTCTCCCATCTATTTCTGGTGTCCATCATGCTAATAGTAGTCACCACTTGTCATGTTGGAATCTTCAGACAATAATTGATGAACTGTGTGTCCAGCTAGATTATTTTCTTCCCCGTAGCATCCCGGATTGATCTGGATAGTGGATGGTATGATCTTGCACACTCCATGACGAATTCTAGCAACTGAGCTATGAATTTGAATGTTGAAGCTCGAATGATTCCACTGATTTTGACTGTCCACATGAGAGAAGTCTTTCCAGCCATGGATCTGTCAATCAATTCAGAAAGAGGTTCAGGGCCTAGATTTGTGTCTCCGATGTCAGCAAATATGGAAGTAATTCATGGTTTTGTTGAGCTTTCTCTTTCATCCTGCTTTGTCATGGCCGGATCTATCTTTGTCTAAGCAAATCTTTTTCTCTTTATTTGGCTGGAATTTTTTACAACTGGTGCAGATCTAGGAATTTCTTCATATTCGGAGGATATATTCAATGTATCTGACATTTATTTAAGCTCCCTTTCAATTATATAAGCACCTGCAATTAATTCAGACAAAGACAACAACCAGAACATGAACACTTGATTTTTATCATAAAAATATGCATATAAAACCCGTTGCCCTAAAATTTGAGGCTTTGTTTGCATGCAAAGCAAACATAAATATTTTCAACTTCACCTGGGCATCTGTAGACAACAACCAGAACATGAACACTTGATTTTTATCATAAAAATCTGCATATAAAACCCGTTGCCCTAAAATTTGAGGCTTTGCTTGCATGCAAAGCAAGCATAAATATTTTCAACTTCACCTGGGCACCTGTACCAATATGCAGATAATTAACCAACCCTAAAACAAGCTCCTCCAATCCTAGGCGCCAAACCTTGAAGCTTTCCGGTAGTGAAAAACACTTCTTTGAGCAAAAATCCTCCTCCTTTGGGTGCCAAAATTGTCTGGGCTGCACTTCTTTGCTAGAAGAATTAATTAATTCATCATTATGGCAGCTCATGCTTATATAACCTTCATCATTCTATAATTAATAATTGCCTATCCTATTCCTAGCAATTAATTAATTAATAAACATGTTTTTCTCTCCAATTTGGGTGCCTATTTTGTTCATGCTCATGGCTGCCATTAAATAAATAAATTTAATTTATTTTTAGCCCTCTACTTTCACTTAAAATCATGTTTTGACCTTCTATTTCTCCATGCGCCAAAAATAGGAATAAAAACCATTTAATAAATACTTTAAAAAGCAGTATTCATCCTCCAAATGGGTCTCACTTTTTAGCATGCTCGAGGGCTGAATTAAATAAATTAATTTAATTTTTTTTTAGCATTCTACTTCTAGTCTTCTTTAACTTCCCTTTATACATTGACTTCTTCTCATCCCTGGGCGCCAAAATTGGAAGGGAGACTATTAATAAATGTCATTAAATAAACTATTTAATTCTTTAAAGGGGTCGCACTTTTTGGCAAAGGCTGGTTTCTATTTTTAAAAGTCAATTTTGATGGGATTATTCACCCTGCATGACTTTCACAATGGGATTTTTTACCTTGCAAGGTAGGTAATAAATTCCCATCAATGCGTTAAGTGATTTTTTCTTTATTTCACAATGGGAATTTTCATCCTGCAAAGCAGGTAAGAAATTCCCGCCCACCTACTGCCTCTAATTTTCCCATCACGACTTAAGTGACTTTGCCTTCATGGGAAAAAGTACCCTGCAAGACAAGTATAAAAATCCCACTTGCCTGCTGCGACCAAAAATCCCACTGCAACTTAAATCCATCTATTCCCAGAAATGTGACTTGTCCAGAAGAAGTTTTTTTTGTGCACGACTTTGTCTTTTTAAAGATAACATGACTTACTAAGGTTGATTCCTTCTAGTATGGCAGCCGTAGATGATCTCCACGTACTCCAGGTAAGAAAACAGACTGTACTGGCGAAGGAATTGACTTAGGGAAATTTCACAGAGAAAAATAACAAAAACAAAAAATGTTGCCAGAAGTCACAGATAAAGCCCAGGATCCATTCCTGATGAATACCCTACTGGTGTGAATATTGACATGCAAAATTTCAACAGGTCTAAACCGGAGCACAATTTACTTCAAACGGGGCTCAAAATAATTAAATAAAAATTTTCCACAGACAAAACTTGACAAAGGGATAAAACAATTTTCGACATCTGGGTATTTGTCAAAATTGGCTCCTATGATTCACTAGGAATATCTAAACGCAATACAAGCATCTTCTGGCAATAAAAACACAAAACGACCCATTATTTTAAAAGTACATTTTTTTTTACATGGGGTAGTCTCAAATTTCAGGATGAAATCTGGGGACACCAAAACGTGATGATCTTATTTGAACACAAGGTGAGAGTTGGGAAATAGAGATCATACCCTTATCATTCTCGGATCCAAAATTCACCTTCGTGGAAAATATGTCTTCTTTTTTAATTTTAATCATACTCAGGATACTTTGACACCTTCTTTCTCATCTGCTCTTCATTGAAAAAGGTATTCTCTTCTAGATAGAAGGGTTACTACTGTAGACACCAAAATTAAGTCACACTCCCCTTTGGTCCCTTGACAAATAAACACCTTCATCACATTCACCTAGCCATGGCCCCCTTCACCCCACTCCAATATTAATTTAATTTATTTAATTAAATTAATTCATTATCCTCACAATATTTATTATTTAAAATCTCCTAATTGGGATAATACCCACATATCCACCTCACCTAGACACCTCATATAGCCACCTCACCCTAAGACCTATTCTTAGTAAGTTGCCATAACTAACTAAGACCTACCCAAACCCTAAAAATCAATGCCTACATTCCCTCTAACCACATTCCCACATGCTTAAAATAATCTTCCATCCTAATCCACAAGGCCAACACATGAGATCCCAAAAAATCAAGGGGATCTGCTTAGTTTAGTAAACATAGAAAATCCCACCCTAACTGACGTCGGTTACCCTTAACCACCACCGGTTAAGCCTGGTACCGCCATTGATCACCTTTTAACCCCCAAAACAACCTTATTTTTGAGGTTGGTAGATTCCTGAGATATATGACATCTTTTGAGAACAAGTTTCAGGGAGAACACACATGTAAAGAAAGAGATCAAGTATTTTCTCTTGCACATACATCCCGCATTCACCCAACAACCATCCAACACTCACCCCAGCACATACTTGATCCAATTAGGAAAGAAGGAGAGCACATGCAGCCCGTACAAGAGCTCCCCAACATTTGGTGATCCTCCGCAACATCCAACCTCTTATCAACACCTTCATTCCTCACTCACAGACATTTAGAACCAGATTCCAAGTAAGTAGAACATTTTACTCCTCTAGTTCACTTATTTCATCATTGTATTCTCATCCTTTGTTCTCTTAGCCACCCATTGACCTCCTTTAATACTCACCCCTCCATATCCCTACTAAAACCCTGCCAAATCCCATCCAAACAACTTAATACCTCACTCTGACCAGCCTAGTCCTTTGTGTAATCATAAGGGAGATCTAAAGCTCATTTTGTGACATTCCCAGTACCTCACAGTAACCGGTACCGGTTCCCCCAAACCGGCATCGGTCACCTTTAACCAGCATCGGTCTCTGTATCTACCAATACAGTCTAGAACAGTAACTTACCTACCTATTCCCACATCACCCTTACTCACCTGTGGCCTGCCTAAGACCTCTGTCAGACCTGCAGAGACCCAGAACTAGTTACTTGACCTTCGGATCTTATTTTAACCTAGCCTGTTAGATTAGATATTTCTTATTGTATTTTAAATGAGATAGCTAAATCATTTTAACTACAATAGGATTTACTTTATTACCAGTATTAAATTGTTTTAAACAGTGGATTGACATCTGTCTAGGAAGTATCACACTTCTCAGATCTAGCACACGTTAGGCTATCCACTGCATATACTATTTAACTCTTTATGGTGGTCTTTCTTTCCATTCCAGGTAGTTCCTCCCAGCCAAAAGGAAGCTCTCACGATCATCTGTGGATTAAGGAGTCAACATGCACGCAAAAACCTATCAACCAACATTGCAACAGGTATTCCTCCTCCACCTGTTACCCTATCTGTTTCATCATTTTTGAAGAAATGTCTAAGAATCAGGTGAATCAGTTACACATTGTTACACCCATCTCATAAATTTATTCTTATAAGGAGAATATTTCCTCTAGAAATGTTGCCTTCAAATACTATGTTGATCATTTGATCTAGCTTGGTTCTTCCTCTGGTGATTACTCAATCAAAGAACATTATTCTAATCCCCTTTCTCAGTTTGGTAATGGGGTTCATTGTAAGTAAAGCTATTGGAATCCCTCTATCCTTCCAAAAGTGGCGGTGTTCAGTTGGATGGTTCTCAACAAAAAAGTCCTTACTCAATTCTGCAGAAGATATTGGGGTTTTGTTGGGCCCTCCAAATGTGTCCTCTATGGCACTGCTAAAGAAGATATTGACCACCTTTTTATTTTCTACTCCTACTCCTCCAAGTGTTGGTAATAGCTTCTTGGTAAACTTAATCTCACCTGGGTGCACTACAATAACATCAAAGATACTCTCACTACTTGGCCAACAACGGAATCCAAAAGTTCCTTGTGCTCTATTTGACCTGTGGCTCCTTATTTTCTTAGTTGGCAAATCAAGCTCATTAATACTGATGTGGAAAAAATGGGCTCTAATGGTAGAAAAAACTAATTGATCCTTGAAAAAGACCCTCCTACCCATAGGTAGGGTCCAAGGGGTCTATTTTGGTGAAAATGAGACCCCCAACACAAAAATCAACACTTACAATTTCCAATTTTATCCCAAATTCGGGTTTGGGAAAAGTGGAACACATGGAGAGGTGGTGGGGGCCCACCTAACTATTTGCAATGTGTCCCATCTTATAAATAGCATGTAAAAGTATTGCTTCATCAACCTCTATTGTTCCTTCTTCTTCAACTTCATCATCTTCCCCATCTACACATTGTAAATTTATTCCTCGTTCTCACTCTGATAATCTCTAGTTGTAAAATATATTCAACAGTCTTATTTTACAAAATCTAGTATAGTTCACACAATTCTTAACTTTTTAAAATACTTCATCCAACACTCACATTACGATTGAATTCACAAATCCTCCTCTACTTTTAGGATATATATTTTCTTTATGAATGAGATACATTACTACTAAAGGTAATACTTGAAGTCTTACATAGGCTTCACCCTTTCTAAGGCTTCTTCTTACACTATCCCAAATTTGTTATCTATTCTATGATACAAAAATAATGTAGGTTGTGGTCAAGGATCCCCATAAAGAGATTCCTAAACCACATGGAATAAAAAAACACAAAATATCAAACACCACAATGGATCCTTATGTTAAATAATAAAATTACAATGTTTTTAGAATGGTTTCATGCAATGGAGTAATTATGTGAAAGATGGAATATTATTCCTAATCTAATGTTTATAGTAGTGGTAAATGAATGATGCAATTAAATACATAAATATACCAGAGAAAACTAAGCGATAAATAATGAAACCAGAATTACAAAGAGAGGATAAAACACCTTAGTTGATGTTGGTTGTCAAACTTGCACCCGCGTCTCAGATCTGGAAGGATCGAGTCATTTGAGACAACAATGGAACCGTCTCAAAGTTGTGGGACCTTGCGTGCTTGAGACAGATCTCCAAAGAAGGTTGGTTCCTCTATCTATTTCTACTGCTACTTGCTACTCCTAGTGCTGAAAGGGAAATCTAAGCTAACAATGCCAAGGGACCAGGGATAGAAGGATAACATGAAAGGAAACTACACTAAAAGGTGATAACACTAGAAAAAGAGGGATGAACACTATCTGTTTCTGAGTGAAAATGAAGGGAAATGTGTGAAAGAAGGCTAGGTACATGTAGCACAACTAAAACGTATTTACCATATCAGTTTCATGGAACACAACTAGAAAGGGAACTGCAAGGGATGTAGAATGACACAACAAACACACAATGCAAAATAAAGGCAAGAAGAAGGAATAAAAACATGTTAGGACAGAGAATAGTCACAAAATGATGCTTCCATTACTTCCAAAAATGCACATAATCTATTACAATGGTGAAAGAGGCCGATATCCACATGCATGAGCTAGATCTAGAGGTCTGCAACTCAAAATACAGAAAATATGAAGTCCTTAGAAAAATGCGTAAGGATCCAAAATGTCCAACATAACAAATGAGCCTAACTCTTACATTTATAGATGAATCTATGGAAGAAGAAGAGAAGAAGGAGGGAAAATATGAATTTGAAATGCAACCACCAACAAGAAGCATTCAATGCTTACAAATCCACCTGAAAATATGTCAAATGCATTTCCCCAAGTCTTTTTGGCATGTTGGAGAAGGAAAGAGGGAAGATAAAATCAAATTAGGTGGTTGGAGTAATCAAATCTGCTCATTAATGTCCAGAACTATGTTTTCCCATTTCTCACCTACCAGATCCCAAGAATTTGAATTTGAATGTCTAACACTGTATCCTATGTCAGCAGTTGTCGATTGAGACTAGGTGCGTGCCGATCTGAGAGCTTTGTAGCAAAAGATATGGCTATCAGAAGTTTTTTAGAGTTGTCTACACACACAAGACACATGGCGCACATGGATTGGTTGAAAGGATGACCAACTGTGCAAATGTTCTTGTCATTTCTACCACGTGTCACTCATTGATTTGTTACAAGGATTCAACACCTTGTTGGTGTGCTTGGATTGGTTGCATGTGGCACACTCAAGTGTGTTAGAATGTAGCATGGAAACAGAGGAGGGTGATATGTGTATGGAAGAATAGGCAAGATGAACAGAAGGAAGGCATGTGGAAATGTGAAAATGGGACAAACTGATGAGTGGAGAATGTATGGTCAAGGCACAACTATTACAAGGTAATGTGTAGGGTGCAAGAGGGCCAGGGACTTAGTTGATTGAAGCAAGTGCAAGGTGTGCATGCGTAGGATGAATAGCTTCTAGGAAGAAGGTGAATGCAAGAAGATACATGCAAGGCAAGAGTGGAACAAAGAAGAAAAGGAAAATGGGAAGGGGAGAAGGGGAAGCTGCAAGGGTGTGCGAGGAAATAATGACCAAGTGAATGTGCCAAGGAGACAACTGAGGTGTCGCCACTGCAATGAAGATATTTGAGCCAGAATATGTATGTAAGTTGTCCAAATAACTAGAAGAGTTATTTGGATAATAGTTTTGGTGACTTTTGGGGCCATTTTCCTGCTAGATGAAGGAGATCAGTAGCCTGGAGCATCCATTGGGCATGGAGTCTGTAATGTAATTATGAAATTCTGATTTGTAGCTTTGAAGAACTACCCCTGAAGTCACTTGAAGAATCATTTCTTGACTCTACTTTGAATCCTGCAAACTGCTGAAAGAAGACCGACACCCTGGAAGAAAAAAGAAGAGTGTGCACAAGAAGCACATGAGAAGAAATAACTATGTACAAACAAATAATGTGCATGCAATGACACTTGGAGGAATTGAAACTACTCTAATATGTACAAATGATGCAGAAAACTTAATGGAAGGGTTTGAGATAGATCCCATTTACTGGGATTTACAATGCACCTCCATCAAGATGAGTTAACTCGAAAGAGTTAGCCTCTTTGCATGAACTGATAATGTATGGGCCACTCCAAAGTGCATCAAAACTTTGAATGACACCCTGGTTTAGCTCTATCAGCATCCCATTTCAAGACCAAGTCCCCAACTTTGAAAGCTTGAGGCCTAGCCTTTCTGTCAAACCATTTCTTTATTGCTTGCTGATGTTGTTCTAGCTTGATCATGGCAGAGTTCCTTGATTCTTCAAGATTAACCAGTTCTGCCATTCTGATTTCTCTCTGGTCTACACCTTCGAACTTTAATTGTTGGGCAAGTGCCAATGAGTTCAAATCCAACATCAAAGGAAGGGTAGCCTCTTTACCATAGACAAGCTTGTAAGGAAAAGTTCCTATTTCCTTTTTAATTATGATTCTATCTACCCAGAGTGTGCGAGACCTTTGTATGCCACTGCTTTTGGCTAATGTTCATTGTGCACTTCATGATCCTGATCAAGTTCTTGTTTTTTGACTCTGCCAGACCATTTCCTTGAGGGTAATAGTTGGAAGAAGTCTTTAGATAGATGCCCAGATTTAGATCCCAATCAGTGATTTTAGTGCCAAGGAAGGATTTTTCATTATTAGAGATAATGGTTTGAGGAATGCCAAACCTTGTGACTATACCCTCAAGAAATTCAAGGATGACTGACTTGGTTGATTCCTTGAACATGAAAGCTTTTGTCCATCTGGTAAAGTAGTTCATAGCTGTCAGCACCCACTTGTGTCCAATGCTTGAAGGTGGATTGATCATGCCTATGAAGTCGAGACCCCATTGCGCAAAAGGCTGATCTACTTGGATTGGTCAGAGGGGAAGCACTGCCAATCTCTTCTTTCCTACAAAGAAAGTGCATTATTTACATTTTTTGACCCACTTGTGTGCATCTGCAAACAGAGTAGGCCAAAAGATACCTGTCATTATGATCTTCATTGCTATAGTCTTGGCAGAGAAGTGTCCACTAGAGAATCCATCATGAAATTATGCTAACACTTTTTTAGTATGTGTGCCATTGATACATCTTAACAACATGCCATCAAGATTCTTCTTGAAGATAAGTCCATCAATCAAAACATAAGGGATAGATTGTAACCTCATATGTCTTCTCTTTTCCTTGTTTAAGCTAGGAGGGTATGCACCCTCAGAAAGGAATGTGATCATGTCCTTCATCTAGTCACACGTGCCAGGATCTGTATTCTGTTCAAGTTCTATGTGTGGGAGAGCCTCATCAAGAAATAATGAAGTCTCAGATTCATCATGTGCATCTTTAGCAAACTGCTTGTAGAGCACACTACCTCTTACCAGCTTTGTGGATTTGATAGTCACATCATATTCCATGATTTTGGTCACCCATCATGCTCTCTTTTCACTAATTTATACTCCCATGATGAAGTCTCTGACAGAAGAGTGGGAGACTAACACCTTGATATGATTTGTGGTGAGCATACTCTTAAATTTCTTGAGCACACACATGATGGAAAAGACCTACTTCTCTCATGTGACTATATTTTAATTCATAATCCTTCAACATCTGGCTGAAGAAAGCCACTGGTTGTTCTAACCCTTGTTCATTTTCTTGTGTTAGGACATCAACAACACTCACATCATCACCATAAGCATAAAGGATAAAATCCTTTGAGTAATTTGGGTTGATGAGTGTTGGTGCACAAAAAATCTTTCTTGATTTTGTTGAAGCTTTCCTTTCCTTCTGTTGTCCATCTGAAAGTATGTCCTTCTTGAGCATCAGGGTGATTGGCCTTACTAGTCCTGTAAAGTTAGGAATAAAACACCTAACAAAATTAATCTTACCCAGGAAGGACTATAAGGCCTTTTTGTGCACCGGTAGGGAAAGAGCTAGGATGGCTGAAACACACTCATGATCAATTATGATGCCATCCTTTGAAACCACATGGCCCAAAATATTTCCCTGTGCCACAAAAAAATTACACTTCTTGGGGTTAAGGGATACCCCAATTTTTCTGCATCTCTCAAATACTTTCTCCAGGTGCATATGATCCATATGATCCGTGCTCTTCTTTGAGAAGATTGTAATCATCCAGGTAGACCAAGATGAACTCATTGATGTAACCTTTGAAGGCAATGTTCATGGTGTGCTGAAACATTGTGCCTACATTTGACAGACCAAAGGGCATCTTATGATATGCATATGTTCCCCACTTGGTTGTAAACACCATTTTGAATTGATCCTCTTCCTTGACCAGGATCTGATTGAAACCTGAATACCCATCTAACATTGAGAATCTTTGTGCATCGAGCCACAGTCTGTAGAATCTGCTCCATTGAAGGAAAAGGATAATGATCCTTTAGAGATGCCTTGTTCAAATCTCTGAAATCAACATAGAGTCTGATTTCACCATTCTTCTTGTGCACTGGAACTAGATTCACGACCCAGGTAGAGTACTTGATGGGAAAAATAATCTTTGCCTCAATGAGTTTGGATAGTTCCTTTCTCATGAGGGGCTCTATCTTTGGATTGACTGGTTGCTACTTTTTTCTGATGGGCTTGATACCAGGATCAAGGTCAATGGAGTGTTGAGCAACACTTGGATCAAAACCTTTGAGGTCTTCATACTCCCATGAGAAGATATCACTATATTTTTGACAAAGAGAGATGAAGGCCTACTTTTCATCATGTGCACGTAAGCTTTACTGAGAATAATTCCTTTCCATGTGTAATAGTGACTGGGGAGTAATCTTCTTGCATGCAATGCATATATACTTTTCTTCACCTTTGAATTCATCATCAGGGTCTAAAAATTTTCTCTAAGGTGACCAGCCCTTTAGGTAACTTATTTGTCTTTAGTTGTATTACTTGGTCACCATAGCTGTCATGCAAGTCAACTTGCATACTTGATGAGAATTCAGCTTCATTTTGAATGAACTGGATGATCTGTGCATCACTATCAAACACTTTCTATCTGGTGTTGTTGTCTGGAATGGATGGTTTGATCACCATCTTAATGTGTTGATTGTTTCCTTTGACAAAGTCCTCAGTAGGAGAGAACTGCGAACCAAGCGCGACCATTTGATCAACCTCCTTATTCATTTGTGTGGCACCACCTACATATTTAGAGCATCAAATCTCTCAAGGAGGTCCCAAAATCTATGTGTTTATAAGCTTTGAGAAGATTATTATTTTCCTTGACACTTGTTGGTGACTTGGTGGATAACCAATTCAGTATCCCCAAAGATCTGCAGTGCCTTAATCTTCTTCTTTTCAGCAATAAACAGACCATGCACCAATGCTTCATACTCTACCACATTGTTAGAACATGTAAACTACAACCTGTGAGTGAAGAATAATTTCTCATCCTTAGGAGAAATGAGAACCACTCCTGCTCCCATGCACCGTTTCTACATTCTGGATCCATCAAAGTATAACTTCCATAGACCAGGGTTCTCTTCCCTTTGCTTGAGCACATGCAACAACATAACTTCTTCTTCAAGAATGTAGTAAGTACCAAGCCCAGTTTCATAAGCTTCTAGTTCTTCAACATATGGGTCAAATTTATGGTGCCTCTCTTCCCACTCATCAAGTACTAGATCAGGAATAGAAGGTGGAAGAGGCTGCTCTTCAGGAACTGAATCTTGTTCTTCTTGGATTAAACAGTTGGCTTGGAGAGGGGATGGGACATATGACTCTACATGATAGGAAAATATTGGTCTCAGCTTGTATGGTAAACCAAGTACCATATCTTGTCTTGAGTAACATATGAGACCAATCAAAAGACAAGTAACCACCCACTTTAGCAGTAAAATATCTTGAACAAACATAAGGCAAATAGAGGGGGCAGATCAATGATTGACACATCTTGAGTTATTGTTAGACTTGGACATGCATGGAGGGTTAACTCAAGATCCTTGATGATTCCTAGGGTAGTGACAGTTGAACCATTGAGTTACAGGAATCCTTTTTTCAGGGGGACTATACTTAAGTCCTAAGACATCAACAATCTTCTTAGGCATGACTGAAGTACTAGCACCTGAGTCAATCATACAGTTATGGAAAAGATGTTTTCCTATGATCAAAGACATATAGAAGGGTGGGGTTTTAACAACTTTACTTACTTGCTTCTCTCTTCTTAGAAGATGTTGATAGAAGTGCACAACTTCTACATAGTTGGATCAGTGCGCGGGAGCTGCGCTAGAGCTTCATGCAACAAGTCACATTGGGATGGAATGGTCAGGGCATCCCACATTGTAACATTTATGTTTGTCTTTTTCATCTGGTCCACAATGCTGAATGGAAAACCCATTGACTTGTGCATTTGAGGAACAACAACATCCTTGCTTGGTTGCTCAGGTACAAAGGCAGGAACCTTAGCTGGCGTAGAGGCTTGACCTACCAAAGGAGGGGCACACACCACCTCTAGAGGAGCTTTTCAGAGCCTCAGGTATGTTGGAACTTGAGCACTTTTACTACTGGATGTCTTAGCTACTTCCTTTTTCTTTTGAGGGTCTGCTTGTGTTGCTGGAATTGTGACCTGCACGCTAGACTTGAGCATTCTCTTCTTGTATCTTATGTTGTCTGTAACTTGGGTGCATGGTCTGCTTGTATCCTCTACAGCTTGGTTGATTGCACAGAAGTCCTCAGCAAAGAACATCAAATTTTCCTCTGGAGGAGCTTCTGGCCTTTCTTGGTTATCTGCTTCTGGTGCACTTCATTGAAGGCTCATAGCTGGAAGATTTCTAAATCATGTAGGCTTGCGCATGCACAAAATTAGCACAATGATATTGGCTATGAGGCATATTGCAAGGAAATCACCATTCAGACTCCTACGCCATGTTGTTCTAGACTGGGACAAGTGCTTGAACTTGTGTTGGATGCACTGGAAGAGGTTGTGCAGGAGGAATAACTTGTAAAGGAAAGTGTGCATTAGCATGCCATCTATCATTCTATTGGTTTTGTTCAATACATTTGATTCCCATACTGATTCTACCAAGGTTGATTTCTATGGCCTTGTGCCTGATTGGAACTACCTCTATAGGCTTGTGCTTGCTACTTCTCCAATGATATGACCTTGTTGGACAAGTTTCTAATCAGGGCCTTCAATTCATCATCTTCTTTTTGTTGTGTAGGAGAGTAGGATGTAGATGCAATTGGTTACATGCTCTGCACTAGAATTGGAGCAATAGAAGGTTGGGTGCTGAAGACATTCTCTAGGAACAAGGGTACAGGAGGCCTAGGCATTAACTTACCAGCCTGAATGAGACTGTTTTCTGCCCTTATTGCAATGTTGTATGCAATAGGTAAGGTTCTACCTCCCATGGATTGAATCATGACTGAAATGTCACTATTCAAATCCCTTAGATAGTACAAGAAAGCATGTTGGGCTGTAGGCCTTACCACTTGAGGAATTATGTCCCAAGTCTTCTAGAATTTGATATTGAAATTAGTCATCTTCTCGTTGGGCGTGAATGCACTTTATTGTAGTCAGCTACTCCACCAGTGATAAATGATCTGATTTATCTTCAAAGTAATTATAAAGAAATGCTTCCAAGCTCATCCCAGGTAGTAATAGATGCAGGTCTTAGGCCACGAGTACCATTGAGAGTGCTTTACCCTTGAAAGAGGCTGTAATAACAACCTGACAACAACATCATCATGTTCAATCAAATAGACAGAGCATACATTGGCCACATCTTGAATGTGTTCAATAGGGGTGACTTGATTTTCTCCCATGAAGTATGGAATACTTTTGAGTGTGGCCATTAGCATATCATGCTGAGTATTGAGATTGAGTGGGATTCCACCAGTGAAGTTGGCAAAGTTCCTTGAGGATGAGGAGGTTGAAGTGCCATGGTAGGGCACACTTGTCTATTTTGGGGAGGAGTAGAGTGTGCGTGGTGCATTGGAGATGGGGATGCATGTGTGGTAGATCTGTTACGTGTGTTTCTTGATGAAATATGGAGGTATTCAAAGGATCCTTCAGCTGCAACACTCTGTCTGGTATGCACTCTTCTCATAAAAGGTGCTCAAGAACTACAAAACAAGAGCTCTGGAAATGTTGGGAGTCACCAGATGTGTTGAAATAAGCCTCCAAAAGCTGGAAATACTAAGTTTACACACACATGAACTTAGCAATATGAAATTTAAGCTTTCACTGCTTGGTCCCACCAGGTGTGCCAGAAACTGTTGGTCATCAAACTTGCACCCGTGTCTCGGATCTGGAAGGATCGAGTCGTTTGAGACAACAATGGAACCATCTCCAAGTTGTGGGACCTTGCACACTTGAGACAGATCTCTAGAGAAGGTTGGTTCCTCTATCTATTTCTACTACTACTACTACTCCTAGTGCTAAAAGGGAAAGGCTAAGCTAACAATGCCAAGGGACCAAGGATAGAAGGATAACATGAAAGGAAAATACACTAAAAGGTGATAGCACCAAAAAAAGAGGGATGAACACTATCTGTTCTGAGAGAAAATGAAGGGAGACGCATGAAAGAAGGCTAGGCACGTGTAGCACAACTAAAACGTATTTACCAGATCAGTTTCATGGAACACAACTATAAAAGGAACTACAAGGGATGTAGAATGACAACAAGCACTCAATGTAAAAGAAAAGGCAAGAAGAAGGAATACAAACATGTTAGGATAGAGAATAGTCACAAAACAATGCTTCCATTACTTCCTGAAATGCACAGAGCTATTACAATGGTGAAAGAGGCCAATATCCACATGCATGAGCTAGATCTAGAGGTCTATGACTCAAAATACATAAAATATGAAGTCCTTAGCAAAATGTGTAAGGATCCAAAATGTCCAACATAACAAATGAGCCCAACTCTTACATTTATAGATGAATCCATGGAAGAAGAAGAGACGAAGGAGGGAAAATCTGAATTTTAAATGCAACCACCAACAAGAAGCATTCAATGCCTGCAAATCCACCTGAAAATATGTCAAATGTGTTTCCCCAAGTCTATTTGGTGTGTTGGAGAAGGAAAGAGGGTGGATCAGATCAAATAGGTGGTTGGAACAATCAGTTCTATGTTCATTAAAGTCCAGAATGACATTTTCCCATTTCTCACCTACCAGATCCACCAAGAATTTGAATTTGAATGTTTATCACTGTAGCCTATGTCAACAACTATCGATTGAGACTAGGCGCACACTGCCAATCAGAGCTCTGTAGCAAAAGATATGGTTGTCAGAAGTTTTTCAGAGTCATCTATGCATGTAAGACACGTGGTGTGCATGGATTGGTTGAAAGGATGACCAACTATGCAAATGTTCTTGTCATTTCTACCACGTGTCACTCATTGATTTGTTACAAGGATTCGGTGCCCTGTTGGCACGTGCTTGGACTGGTTGCACACTCATGTGTGAGAACACTCAAGCATGGAAATGTTAGAATGACATGGCATGACAATGAGAAGGAAGTAGAAGGAGGGTGAAGCACGCAACACACATGGAGGAAATGAGGCAGACTGATGAGTGGAGAACATATGGTCAAGGCACAACTATTACAAGGTGATGTGCAGGGTGTGTACGAGAGGGCCAAGGACTTAGCTAATTAAAGCAAGTGCAAGGCACATGTGTAGGATGAATAGTTGCTAGGAAGAAGGTGAATGTGTAGAATATGCGCGCAAGGTAAGAGTGGAACAAAGAAGAAAAGGAAAATGGGAAGGGGAGAAGGGGAAGCGCGCAAGGGTGCGTGAGGAAATAATGACCAAGTGAATGTGCCAAGGAGACAACTGAGGTGTACACCACTTGGTAATGAAGATCTCTGAGCCATAATATGTATGTAAGTTGTCCAAATAACTAGAAGAGTTATTTGGATAAAAATTGATTCACAGTAAAATATGAATTGGACCAAAGCTCTAATAGGTTGAATAGAGAGGAGGAAGCTTTGCATATAAGCCCTAAAAAATGTAGATCTAGAGGTATAGGCTGGACTGGGTTGCCTGGAGAGGGGCGAGGTGCCCATGGGTGCCATAGGCATTTTTATGGGTGCCTAGGTATGCAAAAATTCTCTTAAACCTAAATTCTCAGGGTTGCAAGATGTTTTCAAATGCTCACCTTTTTTCATTATGAGTTCACAAAATGATCGCCAGAGTCACTACAAACCTGCAATGAATAATAGACCTACAAAACCATCAAATAGATATCAAATCCTAAAAAATAAATATGCAAAATGAGGATTCGAACTTTCTTCAGCTGTCATAATGGTTGAATTATAGTTAGGCACTACACTACATCTTAGATCCAACTTAGTTCTCTGTGTGTGTAGAATTTTTCCCTAGGCTTGCTCTTTTTCTAGTCACACATGGATAGTCAGCAAGTAACTAGATGTAGAATGTAATAAATGTGTGTATGAAATGGAATGAACTTCCCTCCTATGAAGTGTGATGAAAAAAACCATCCCTTTTGTCTCTTATGATGGAGCTAGATGGATGTAATGGAGCTCTTAGATGTCTTGATGGATGCAACCTTCGGTGGTGATATCTAATGCTTAGTGTTTAATCCTTTATCACAACTACATAGCTTTATATTTATATGATTCACTTGCTTGAATTTCGTAATTAATCATAGAAAGGCTGACTACCAAAAATATAAGATGCTCAAACAACTAGAAAGCACCGAAACAGTGTGAGTGAATTACGTAGAGGATAGGAGCACCCAGAGGGCATGAGTGTGCATGGCACTGGAGTCCTAGCTGGGTGCTGGTGTCGAATATGACCAATGTCAAATACTAAAAAGGAATACTGAGCAATTAAGGGTGTAATACTAAAAATAGCAACAGAAGGAAAAGAAAGGTGGCTAAAGACATGGGTTAATTAGTAACATTCTTCCTTAGGAATCATACGAATATTAGTATGTAATCAAGACTAGATAATTACCCAAAGTGTGTGATTTTGTGTCTACATTTTCCCCCACTTTATGTTGGTGAGCAGAAGGCTCGGTAACATAAAGTAGATAAATATGTGTATCTGATAACCATGTAGATCGATGTAGAGAAGCGTGTGGAGGGACTAGACAAAGTATGGAGTGATAAAAAAATGTGAAGCATGGATGTTAAAGGAGAAAGTGCAAAAAGTGGTGATGAAATTAAACCTAGGGAAAAAACACATGTGTAGATGTCACGATGTACCTATTGTTAATGTGTGTGATGTTGTTTATGACATTGACTACCACTTCCCATACATACAGAACTTATAAAAGAGAAGTCTGTCAAGTATTCAAATACACTTGTATATGTGTAAAAATCATGTAAAGGAGTATGTAAAATGAAAAAGTGTGAAAGTGTGAAAAAGGAACATGCGCACCTACTTCATGGTGAGGAAAAGAGTGTAGAAAGGATCTTGTAAATGATGTGTGACATTTTTCAGGTGATCTCACGCCAATGTAATGGAAGAATTGTAGGGTGAACTGTCTAGTGTCTTCCACCAACCTTTGTTTGCTTTTCATTATATAGAACACCACTGCAGATGGTGTGTATAAACGCATATGCTAAGAACTATCTGCCCTATAAAATTTGGTTGTGTATGGAGTTCTATAGACTGTTTTGAACTACTAATCATTGTGTAACTAATCCCCAGTCTGAGGCATCTAGGAAATACTGCTATATTTCCCCCTAGTTTTAGGCATCCAAGAAATGTCGCTATGCTAAGGACCCAAGTATAATTCTGAGCCCTGAAAACTATGTTGTATCAATACCATGTTGTGTATAATGTTGTATGGGGTGATTGATTCACCCATATGATGCCTGCTCATTTGGGGTGCATGCAATGTCGTAGAAGGAGTATGCGGCTCAAAAGAGGACTAATTGGTGTGTTGAAATTGTGCCCTACAGAGGGAAGGGAATGTGATTGGTAGAAACCAAGGCACACATAAACACGTGGCTAGGAAATAAGTGTTACTACAAACAAAGACAAACACACATATATAAGTTGAAAATGTAATCTAAGAAGATAATGTGTAAACACGTAAGAAGACAATGTAGACTGCAAAAATTAAGTTATAAACATGGGAAATCACTCAGAATGTCACAAGACAATCAAGTCCATAGTGGCCAAAAAATAATAAGAGAACAAGTAAGACATATGGAAAATCCCAAAAACAATTACAAACAATGTATCAAATAACCATGGAAGCGAATAGCCCTGTATAAAAAATGTTGCACAAGAAGAATCCATTAACACGTTAGAGAGATAAAAATCATGTCAAAGCATGTATAATATAATAATGTAGTGTGTTATGAAACAAAATGAAATAATAACACATGTAATGTATGAAATTGGATGCCCCCAGGAGTCTCTATGGGACTAGTAATAGGTATTGTGCTAAGCATCCATGTTGCATGTAATGGACCTATGAAATTTGCAATCACAATTGGAGATGAAAGTGAATGTGCATGTGTGTATAATAAATATAATGACATACAAGATATCTATCTAGAATGTGTAATAATATGTGCATGTAAAAAGTAAATATAAGAAAGAGTAAATACAACCAAGATATGCAGTATGTTGTGGATGAGGTGGAATGGAATGTAGTGTAAATGGTTAGAGAAGTGTGCCCCCCAAGTGGATGGAAATGTATTCAGTGAGGTTCATTTATTTATTCCCCCTCAACAGTCAAGAAGGAACCATAAATGTGAGTGTGTAATAGGGAAATGGTCTAAATGATGTGTTGAATGTAGAAAGAGATAGTGAATAAGGTGTGGAGTGTTGGTTGTAGAATGATGATGTGTAGATGTGACATAGGGATGATTTGCTAGAATGTGTGATGATTTAGCCTAAATCGTATATCAATAGATGGGTGAGTAAGATTCTAGTATGTGTGATGATGTAGCACAAGGCGTATATCATGAAATAGATAACATAATGCTAGTGGAAAATGTGATGATGTAGCAAAAAACGTATATCGCGAGATGTATTGATAATAAATGTGATGATGTAGCACAAAACATATATCACAAGATGTATGGATAAAAAGTGTGATGATGTAACACAAATTGTATATCATGATATGCGTGAAGAAGGCATTAGCAAGGAATATTGCATGGTAAGATGATCGAATGATTGAATATAAGAGTGTGATGAGGTCCATTTGATATGTATATGCACAACAGTTGAGTATGGACTGTGAGACTAGAGTGTGTCATTGGTTAATGAGTGCAACGCATAAAAGTAGATGTGAGAAATATTTAGTGTGAACGTGTATAGTGAGAAAGATGAAAGATGTATAATAAATGATGTAATAAGAGAATGTCAAATGTGTAGAATGACCATTGTGTGAGATGTGTAATGTGTAGTGTGACTAATCAATGCTAGAGATATGTGTGGTGAATGTGTCTAGTGTAAACTGTGTAAAGATGCATGGTATGCATAGTGTGTAGTGTGTGAGGTTCATGTGTATAGTATGCCTTTAACTGTCAAGTGTGAACCATAACACAAGAGTGCATCATCGAGAAGTGATGATACAATTTTTTTGTGTGCGTAGACTTAGATGTGAGGTGGTGAAAATATAAGATGCATAACGATGGTAGGGGAAGATAACTAAGGGTAATGCCCCCCGTAAGTGTATGTGAAAGATGAGAATGATCAAGTGCCATTGACTAAAAGATTTTCATTGTCCATATCAAAGCCAACTAGCGTTGCATTGGAGACCTGATAGGAAATATTATGAGGCGGGTCGTATAAAGATTCGTTACGATGTAAGGTGTACAAAGTCATTGCATATTCCTCATCGTTGAAAGGTATTGTTGGACATCCATGTTTGTACCAGCAAGTGATATTTTGAGAATGACTAGGAGATGAATCACTACTAATAGTAATACTACTGAATGGCATAGGGAAAGTTAGATAAGTATGAGTGGAATCGAACATGCCCCCAATGTATTCGAGCCAAGATTGCTCAAGTGTCAATGGAGAAGTGTGAGGGGTATGTGTAACTAAGAATTCTAGATGGAACACCTGAAGACCATAGATGACCATAATGTGAAAATAACCATGATAGAGATGATGTGAGTGAGGTGATGGGAGAATGTCATTAAGTGTCAAACCGAGCCTAGTTAAGCCATCATATGTGCAAATAGTATTGGAAGAATTACTATCCACCAGAATATTATATAAATAAGAGTTGATGAAGAATGTGCATGTGAAAGGAGGTGACATAGATGCAAACTATTGGGGAGAGGGTGAAATAACATCTAAAATATGAACGAGCCCTTAATAAAGTATCATAACATTAGTGGAAGGAGGATTCTTGAACTTGTATTCACCTGGGCCATCAGCCACAAAAGTATCATTGAAATAGGAGTCATCTATATCAACAAGAGTGAAGTTGATTTTTCCTAATGCATCATCAGTAAGTTCAAATATATCAATTTCGTCATCAAAATATTCATAATCATCTTTGTAGGCATGGTCATGTTATATATATGCGTCGAGGATATTAACAAGAGGTAGACTAGATATATGAGTGGTAGGAGTCTCGACGGTTGGAGTAGTAGTGTTAAGCGGAGAAGATATTGTGTGTGATATGATTACAATAGTGTGAGTAGAAATAGCCGGAATGCTTGGAGCAGTGGAAGAAGGTTGTGAAGCACTAGACTGACCGAGGTCATATGTATCAATGCTATTATATGGAATAGGCTACGAAGGAGGAATAGGCATAGCAGTAATAAGGTCTATATGACATAATTTGAATGGTTTGGGATCTACAGTATTAGTATGGTTGTATCCATCATGTAAGAATTTGACAGATTGGTGTATAGTAGATAGACTTTCTTACATTGCATGAATCCAAGGTCTACCTAGTAATAGATTAAATTGAAATGAAGCATCGATAATGAAGAAGTATGTGAGTACGGTTTTAGGCCTGACTTGAATATGTAATCAAATAGTTCTTAGGCATGTGAGAGTGATTGAATCATATCCCCAAATGAGAGTAGAATTTTTAAAAATTATATTATCGATAATGCCCAATTTTTTGAGAAGGGAATGAGCACATAGGTTGACGGTCAAGCCATTATCAATAAGTACACATTTAATAAATTTTTTGGTGATAATAGCGGTGATAAGAAATGGCGTGCATGGATTGTTATTTGCAAAAGGTGACACGTCCTCATTGGTAAACTATATAACACACAAAAAAATTTGAGAGACTGAATGAGGTGTGTGAATGCCACCTAAGAATTAACACTTTCTATGTGAATAACACGAATGCCAACTTCTAATGTTTGAAAACAATCAGGCGTACTGCGTAATAAGTCATAGAGGGATATTTTTGACAGTGTATTCTTAAGTTCTTCAATGATATCATAGCCCTTAGAAGTAGAATAAGAAGCATTCGAAGGAGACGCATAAATGATAGGTGGTGGAATAGAGATGAGTGGAGCTATAGGAGGATGAGTGCAGTGAGTAGTTGCTACATTGATAGAATGATAAACCGTATGTGTAATAAAGAAAGGATGATGTTGAGTACGAACTTGCATGAAATCAACATTAGTAGTAACTATTCCTGAAAGTTTAGTTGGTGTGAAAGAGGGATAAGACAATTGAGTCATAACTTGATAAGGTGAAGACATACTCAGAAGTAAGGTGTTTGATCGATCGGGTTCACCAAAATGATTATGCAAAATATGGAATCGCCTAATCTAATGTTATAGTAGCGGTAAATGAATGATGCAATGAAATATAGAAATATACCAAAGAAAACTAAGAAATAAATAATGAAACCTTAATTGCAAAGAGAGGGTAAAACGCCTTAGTTGATTCGCAGTAAAATTTGAACTAGACTGAAGCTCTAACAGGCTGAACAGAGAGGAGGAAGCGTCACACAGAAGCTATGAAAATGTAGATATAGAGGTACAAGATGGAATTATTCTGGGTGCCTGGCTCTTTGGAAATGCTCAGAAACCCAAATTCTTAGGGTCACAAAATTTTCACTGATGCTCTCCTTTTGTCACTATGAGTTCGCACAATGATCCCCAAAGTTGCTACAAACCTGCAATGAAGAATAGAACTACAAAACCCTCAAATAGACATCAAATCCTAAAAAGGAAAGATGCAAAATGAGGGGTCAGATTGTCCTCAGCCACCATAAGGGTGGAGTTACAACTAAACACTGCACTATATCTCAGATCCAATGTAGTTCTGTTTGTGTGTGTGTGGAATTGTACCCTAGGTTTCTCTTGTGCTAGTCGTACGTGAATAGTGAGCAAGTAACTAGCTGTAGAATGTAATAAATGTGTGTGTGGAATAGAATGAACTTACCTCCTATGAAGTGTGATGTAGAAAACTAACCCTTATGTCCCTTGTCATGGAGCTAGATGGATACAATGGAGCTCTTAAATGCCATGATGGATGCAACCTTAGGTGGTGATAGTGAATGCTTAGTGCTTGGTCCTTTATTATGACTACATAACTTTATATTTATATGATTCCCTTGCTTGAATTTTGTAATTAACCCCGAAAAATCTGAATACAAAAAAGATAAGATGCTCAAACAAGTATAAAGGACCTAAAAAGTGTGATTAAAGTAGATAGATGATATGGGCGCCCAAAGGAGATGAGAGCCCCTGACACTAGCATCCTAGTTGGGCACTGGTGTCCAGGATGACCAATGTCAAAGACTAAAAAGGCAGACTGAGCAAGTAAGGGTGTAAGACAAAAAGTAACAACAAAAGGCAAAGAAAGGTGGCCAAAGACATGGGTTAATTAGTATTGTTCTTGCTTAGGAATCATATGAATAATAGTATGTAATCATGACTAGACAATTACCCAAAGTGCGTGATTTTGTGTCTACATGGAGTTGCAAAAACTAGCTCTTTGTTCTACAATGGTGGAGCCTTAGAAATTACATAGTTTTATCTCTTGTTATTCTCTCCATCTAGTCACTTGACTCTTTCTCCACCTGATCTTCTATATCCTTGAACCCTTAAGCTCTATTCCTCACTTACTATGATATAACCCGTTGTCATGTGCCACATGTCTCCTAAAAAATCCATGCTTCTTTACATCTTTCTCTAGATCCTTAATTTTTCAAAGATCTCAGTGTTATTTGCTAAAATTTGATATACTTACATGGTATGTTTTTATTCTGACTTTTCAGGAATGTGCTCATGCACTCGATCTCCTTGTGACATGTTTCCTTAGTAGTTACCTCAGTCAACTCCTAAATTTTTGACATACAATAATTCAACTAAATTTTCTACATTATTATGTATTGTCCTTGTAGAACCCTTTGACTCATTAATTTTTGCAAAAATACTCGGCCATTTCCTATGCAATTGGTTTTTTTACATCCTTTAAGCCAAAGGATCATACTTAATGCCTCACCTTGTTTTTTTCTATTTAAGTCTTTGTGTGCAAATCCATATTCGTCAATTTTGGATTCTAATTTGCTTGTCGTCTTGCACTTTAGTCTTGAACACCTTTCATCCATCATGTTATAGACACAAAATCATGCACTTGGGTACATTTCTAGGTCCTAATCACATACTTGCTTTTATATGATTCCTAAGTGAGAAAAGTACTAATTGACCATTTTTTGGCCTCTTTGCTTTCTTTTTGGTTTCCTTATTGGTTTTGCACACCCTACTGCCCAGTCTGGCCTCCATCACTTCAATTTCTCTAAGTTTGAACACCAACAACCATGTACCCTTGTCCCCTCTGGAAGCCCATGACCTCTTTGTATCTTGCTCACCTCTTTTTTGGCCTCTTCTATATATTAGGCATCTTGATTTCTTATGCAGTGGCATTTTAGTGGTTAATTATGAAATTCAAACAAGGGAATCATATAAATGCAATGTTATGTGATCAAATTAAAGGATCAAGCTCTAAGAATCTACCATCATCACATAAGGTTGCATCCAAAGGCATTACTAAGAGCATCAAAGCATCCATATAACTTCACCCAAGGGACAAGGGACTTCATCTTTTGCATACACTTAATATGAGGGGAAGTTTATTTTTCCATGCAAACATCTATTTACATTGCCACATCTAGTTATTGATCAGTATCAAGTGCCCTCTTGCACAAGATCTTCCTAAGGCATGATTATACACACACACATAGAACTATATGGAGTCTGAAATGTAGTGCAGGGCTCGGATCGTAAGTTCACTCAATCGGGTGACCATCGAGGTCAGTCATACTCCGAATTTACATATTTTTCTTTTTTAGGATTTTATGTGTTTTTGGGGTTTTGTAGGATGTCTTTTTTATTATAAGTTACATGAAACATCTACAGGCATAGTGCAACACATAGATGATCAACAACAAGGGTGAACGGCCATCTTGCAACACTACAAAAATTAGTTTCTAAGCTTTTGAGCAGTCACAGGCACCCCAAATAGGGTCTCTGGTGCCTAGGCGCCCAATACCATCCCCAGGCACCCTGGTCCAAACTATTCTGTCACTTCTACAATTTTTTGGGTTCAGTTGATACATCCTACCCTCATGTTCCAATAGTTTTCTAGCTCCTGCACACTTCAAGATTTATTGTGAATCAGCTAAGTCTTCTTTCCTCCTCTTGCACTTAGGGTTTCAATGTCTTATTTTTTATTTCTTATATCATATATGTACTTTATTGATTTATCTATTGCATGTGACTCTGATATATCCCTCTAGAGTTTTACAAATTTAATTTTTGTTAAATCATTTGGTGAACCCCACATTCAAACTCTCTTATTTTATGGATCCTTCTACCATGAGTATCTCCCCAAGGCCTTTCAATCATGAGTGTGCCAATATTTTGTATCTACTACTTATCTTCATCCTAATGTTTCTTCTGACTATGTGTATCATAGGTTCACTATAACATTATCATTTCATGAAGAGAATATTAATTTTTCATCTGATGAAATCATTTCTCAATCTATTTTAAGTAATGATCCACCCCTTTATATTCAATTTTGTATCACTAACATAGGGGTTAAGCAAGCTTTAATCGATAATGGATCCGAGCTTAATATTTGTAATGTGGAATTTCTTCACCAAATAGGCCTCTCTAAAGACTCCTTGGTTCCTTCATCTATTTCTATTCATGGCTTTAATAATATTCCAAAAAGATTCTTAGGTATAATAACGCTTCCCATTATCATCAGGCCATGCACTTTGTCCATCCCACTCCATGTCATGTCTAACAGTCCTTAACTATAATCTTCTTCTCAGAAGACCTTGGATTCATGCCATCTATGCAGTCCCTTCAACTCTTCATGCATTTATTAAATTTTATACCAAGATGTGTTCCATGAAGCCTTAGTAGATCCCTCTCCATTTTCCTATTGTAACACTATCAATCATTCCACTAAATCCCCCACTTCGGCCACCCCTTCTTCCAACTTCAACAAGTATGGTATTGGGTATCGGTATCTACTTTGATACGGTTTTAATGGAAATGGGTTAGGAAAATATGTAAAAGGATTAAAATAACATCTTTCCATTCCAACACAATCCACTAGACTTGGCCTCAAATATCACCCTAAGCTCACTTCTTTTATTTCCTCCGCATCTCCTCTTTAAGTTTACACTATTTCACATATACACACTATCACAAAAAGAAATTTCCATTTGCTCTCACTACTACAACTTCCTTTGGAAAATCAACTACTCCTAACACATTGCCACATCTGTCACCATGGCATGATTTCTCTTCCATTCCTAGATAGATCACCATTACACACTTGGGGGCATCACACTTATTCTCCCCCCTTCTAGCACTATCGGGTGTCTCTCATTTCTACAATTACACTCAGTGATTCTTATTTCCTAGGAATTCATCATACACAACTTCATACAAAACGTGTATCATCATTACCCTATGACACACTCTTGTGCTACGATTCACACTTGACTATTGAGGGCATACTACATATATGAATCTCACTACATTCACTCACACTCTTTATGCTCTATACATCGATGATCTATCTATCTAGCGCACATGTTCAAACCATTTCCCTATGACGCACTCTAGTTCCAAAGTTTATACTCGACTGTTGAGGGTCTAAATCTGAAATGAGCCTCACCTCGTTTCACACTCGTCACACTCTATAATTCATTGATCTATCTATTTAACGCACAATTCAAACTATTTCCTGATGACATACTCTTGTTATATGGTTCATTCTTGACTGCCAAGGGGTATTTTATAAATGAACCTCATTTCACTCATGCATACACATTTGCATAGGGGGAATGCTTATCCTATCAAATTCA